>OX336394.1:153334888-154584888 GCA_946902985.2 Meconema thalassinum
GTTGCTACCGCATCTGCACGAGTGACATCTACTAGCAACTAGTTGAACTATGCGTGAGCTAACCCCAGCCTAATAGATGCGAGCTGCGCTCTATACCGGCCAGTTAGTGAACCCATGCCTACGGTGTAATTGAATGTCTCTTGGTGCCGATAGGGCTCACTCCCAAGGAAAGGCGCGATTAAAAATTAGGTGTGCAATAGGTATATTAAATATGTTTCTCCCAGTGATATGTTTAGACCAACGAAGGTTCAATTATTACAAGTAGTCGGTGTTAATATACTGAATTCCTACGTTGTTTGGAACGTTTGCTGATAAAATTGCAAAATGCCGGGGTAAATTTTAAACTATGGTTTGAACGCCGCTGTTCAAATCCTGTGCGCCAATTTGCACTTCGAATAGGAAGAAAATAGGAGGTGATAAGGACAAAGAGTTATTATAACAATACCCATACGTTTAGGAGAAAGTAGGATATATGTTCTTTCCTGAACATCTAGTTCATTGAATAGGATATCAGTGAGACGTATAGATAGCCACATGGGAATTACGGGAAATGAGTAAGCGGATCAAGCTGCAAATGAGGCGGTACCACTTCGGTCAATGGAGGTACCCGCTAGAGATATTCGCTCTCAGAGACTGGCTTTCTGAGAGAGTCAGTTGCTAGCTGACTCAATGCCCAGTAAACAGAGAGCGATCAAGGGAACTACTCGCATGTAGCGGAGCTCTTTTCGGTCACGGAGGAAGTTCTTCGTTTTGTGTAGACTGAGAATAGGTCATGGGGTAGCAACTTTGTTTTAATTACATATATATTTTCCATTGCATTATACTGTGGGCCACGGTGAATACGGCTCCGAAGAAACCCTGGTTTGCAGAATACACGATGTTATATAGAGAGTCCAGTTTGTATGTATCGGAGACCCTCGCTATCCCGCTCGCCCGCGGCGCGTGCCTGTCTCCCGCCAGGCACTTTGCCGTTTTGCGGCGTTCGCGTGGCATTGAGTCATTATTGAGTGTAGGAATTTGTACTTAAATGTGTACTTCAATGTGATCCTTGACCAATTTTTTTGACGAACTGACTTACGGAGAGCGATTGCCAACTTATTTTCAACAAGATTCTGCCACTGCTCACAATGACGAAGCATCCGTGACAGAATTGCGTCGCATTTTAGGTACTAGGGTTATAAGTCGGAACGTGTGGCCCCGCGAAGCCCAGACTTATCACCACGTGACTTTTATTTGTGGGGGACGCTTAAAAATAGAGTGTAAGCGAGAAACCCTCACACTATAAATGAGCTTAAAGACTATATTACAGCTGAGGAACTTCTGAGAGTAAATGCCAGTTTCATAAAAAGGTGCCAGCGATGTGTAGCAGTGAATGGCGAACATTTTCAGCACCAGCTATGAACTAGGTAAGTACAAATTCCTATACTCAATGACTCAGTGCCACGCAGGCGCCGCATAACGGCAAAGTGCGTGGCGGGAGACAGGCTCGCGCCGCGGGTGAGTGGGCTACCGAGGGTCTCCGATACATACAAACTGGACTCTCTGTATTAGCCGATAACGCGGTGGCTGCTAATCTCGTCATCCACTTAATAAGTGAGAGTGGGTTAGGGCCAGCAATCTAAATGTTTCAAGTGTACGTTTGCTTAAAGACTTCGTTCTTTTTTGAATTCCGAATTTTTGTTTTTCATAATTTTTTTCTTTTTTTTCTTTATTAGTCATATTCTACAATACAATAATTTTCCTTCTGCCCAAAAATATTCTGGTTGATCGGTTCCTCAGTTTAGGGGCTGTGACAACGCGGTCATGTTGCTCCGTGTACTTTGGGTGTGTGTAGAATCTGTCTGATAATCGGTGTTAATTGTGATGACTGTATTGGTGTGTGTTAAATGTTTTTTTTAAAATTCAAGTAAGGACTGCAGACTTTGAATTTTTTAAATAGTTCCTGCTTTTGCCGCCAAATGCCACCGTCAACGACTTAGCTACTAGACGCCACCGCAGTCTGCTCTTGGCAACGAACGTAGGAACCTAAGAGCGTTGTTTACATTCTTAACCAACGTAATTTAGCTTCACACAGATGTAATTAGAGGAAGGTTCATTACCATGCCATAAATCTATGACATGGGACTGACGGCTTTACTTCCCCTCCGAAGGAAGGCATACTGAGGGATTTTTAACGCTCTTAAAAATCCGACGACTTCGGCCGGGTTTTAACCCGCGATCTTGGGCATAGAAGCTCAGCATGCTACCAACTACGCCATCGAAGCCGCTCAAAAAAAAATCTACTCCTCCACAAATATCGGTCCTCGGCACCTTCCTTGGTAAGATAGCCATGCTTCACTTTACACCATCCATCCATTGTCCTCTTGGTTCACCCCGTTTCCGTTTGCCTTCAGCTTGCCTATGTAACATTAAATTTGGAATTCTACTATTATGCATCCTTTTCACATGTCCAAGCCATTGCAATCTTATCTCTTCAACCACTTCTAGTACATTTTTTAGCCTACTTTCGATTTTTGCAAAAAATGAAAGTAGACTTATGAGATCAACACACAGCGAAAAATTGTGTGTCTGTCTCTGTGTGTGTGTGTGTGTGTGAGTGTGTGCACTCTGAATGTCTGTCCCCCCCCCCATCAATTCGAACATGGTGAAACTGAATTGAACGAAATTTGGTACAGGGCACCTCAGTGTCATGTTTTATATCGCCGCCATCTTGACGGAAACGTAATGGCGGCCACCCAAATGTTAAAAGCTTAAATCAAATTACGATTTACCTAATCCATTGATCTCTAACAAATTTTTCAGCAACATAACTTTATGTGGGAAGCATCCTTTGACCAAATTACAAGGTCATCAGCCCAATAGTTACGGATGACGGCCATGTTTGTGTGAAAATCGATACGCCCTATCAATTCAAACACGGTAAAACCGAATTGAACGAAATTTGGTACTGAGGTAGAACTAGCAAAGGGCACCTCAGTGTCATGTTTTATATCGCCGCCATCTTGACGGAAACGTAATGGCGGCCACCCAAATGTTAAAAGCTTAAATCAAATTACGACTTACCTAATCCATTGATCTCTACCAAATTTTGCAGCAACATAATTTTTTGTGGGAAGCATCCTTTGACCAAATTACAAGGTCATCAGCCCAAGAGTTACGGATGGCGGCCATGTTTGTGTGAAAATCGATATGTCCTATCAATTCAAACACGGTAAAACCGAATTGAACGAAATTTGGTACAGAGGTAGAACTAGCAAAAGGCACCTCAGTGTCATGTTTTATATCACCCCCATCTTGACGGAAACGTAATGGCGGCCACCCAAATGTTCAAAGCTTAAATCCAATTACGACTAACCTAATCATCCGATCTCTACCAATTTTTGCAACCTTATACCTTTATGTACGAAGAATATTTTGACCGAACTACAAGGTCATCAGCCGAATAATTTACGAATGGCGGCCATGTATGTGTGCAAATCGATTCCCCCTATCTATTCAAACACGGTGAAACCGAATTGAACGAAATTTGGTACAGTGGTAGCACTTGCAAAAGTCAACTTAGTGTCATGTTTTATATCGTCGCCATATTGACGGAAACGTAATGGCGGCCACCCAAATGTTAAAACCTTAAATCAAATTATGACCAACCTAATCAGCTGATCTCTACTAAATTTTGCAACAACATACCTTTATGTGGGAGGCATCTTTTAACCAAACGACAAGGTCATCGGCCCAATTGCTTGCATATAGCGGCCATGTATGTGTGAAAATCGATTCACAATGTCAATTCAAACACGATGAAACCGAATTGAATGAAATTTTGTACAGAGGTAGCACTAGCAAAGGGCACCTCATATTCATGTTTAATATCCTTGTAACACGTTGTATTTCAACAAGCTACTACAACCAACATTCAATTATACTCCTTGAAAAGGTCAAAGAGTTATAACAATACCCATGCATTTAGGAGAAAGTAGGCTATATGTTTTTTACTGAACAACTTGTTTTTGCATGCATAATTTCACCGATTCCCGTATTTCTAATTTTATCCCTCCTCAAATAATCCATCTCTGTTACTAATAATTTGTTTGCTTTCTCTCTGTTTAATGTCCAAGTTTCTGCTCCATATAACAAAAATAACGGTACCAATGAATTGTAAGTAAATTTCTTAATATTTCTACCTGTGTGATGCGATGACTAACCGTGCATGGACGCATGGTGGTTATCAGTTGAGGCACGTTATGATTCGAATATCGGTGAATTGTTTTCAGCACCGTATGTGTCGGACGAAGAAAATTCGCAAACCACGTCCTGAGTATAGGTGCATGAGATGTGACAGCCCATGTGAACGATATCACGTACTATCATGTAAACTGAGGGTAGAATCCCTCACAAAATTTTGTTCTAATGATGGATCGTAAGAACCACGTTCATGAAAATTGTGCGCAATAAAGTATTTATGTTCGACCCTGACTATTATGTGTCAGAAAACTGTATCATATAATGAGGCTCATTATAACACTATTTTTCATTATGAAACAGTTTCTCCCACCAATCAGAGCCCAAGAAACAGTTGTGTGACCAATTAGGTAAGGATACATTCGCGCATGCGCTCAAAATCCAACATGTCTATATAAATTACCGAAATTGCACCGTCCATATGTTCGCGTAAATAAACTGGCGAATATGAGACTAGAAATAGCACAGTACCATAATATCCCCAAATGCAATTTCTACACATCGCTTTGTTTTCAAACGACTTCGGTGACAGTTTTACTGAATACTGGTGCACAATCTGCACATATGGCATTGAAGCACACACAGCGCATGCGTCGGTCGGCCAGAGAGCTCGGAAAACAGAGATATCCTACCCAGCACAGCACCCGATCACAAAATTCTAGTGACTGAACAGTTATGTATGAATATTTATGTTAAAACATATAATAAAGTTATAATTATCGTCGAACATAAACAGTCGTATGCAACTCGCCTATAATGGTAATTAAGACACTCGTATGGAAATTATAAAACTCGCTACGCTCGTTTTGTAAACATACTCGTGCCTTAATTATTGCCATTATAGGCTCATTGCATAATGTACAGTACTATTAGTAATATTTGTTTATGATTATACAGTAGTTATTAATTTTTATTTAATATTTGTCTTATTAATTTAATTTGTTGTCTTATTAATTTAAGGCATTTTTAGCTTATTTTCATTTATGAAAAAAAAAATAGGCATATGAGATCACCTCTTGTCTGTGTGTCTGTCTGTGTGTGATGGTGTGTGTGTGAGATGGTGTGTTTCCCCCCTAATAACTTCTAAACGGCTGGAGCAATTTTAATGAAACCCGGTAAGTTCATAGCACTATTCCGGAACACCCAGACCGTACCCTTCAAATTTTGTTACGTCTCAACAATCCAACATGGCGGCTGTGCGAAGTATTTCACCAGCATTCAATATCTCGGAAACTATTACCGATATTAACCTGGAATTTTTTACGGTGATAAAGGAAATTACTAGAAGTTCACCTATGTGACTTTTGAAAACCTGGTAACTACAAACCCAACTTGGCGGCCAAGCGAAATTGTGACTTTTAAATAGATGTTTCTCGCGATTTAACCAACCAAACGCAATAAAACTTGGTACAGTATTGTGCCCACTGGGACACGGCTGACTGGCATCGAACCAGGGTCTCTATAGAGGAAAGAGCAGGTCCATGACTTTCCTGAGGATCGAACCATTGATCTCCGAGGGGGAACAGCCACAGTGAACCCAAGGAGCAATGAGATAATAACAGCATATAATAATAAAAGCTTGATTCCACGTCCAGAACGGGAATTTTAGGCAGTAAAAGTTGGAATATTGAGTAAACTGCAAGCCAATATATGAACATGCTAGCAAGAACTACAGAAACAGAGCCAACTTGACAGCTAATAGATTGGATTTAAAAGTGGGAGGAGCAGACGTGATGCCAGCGAACTATTTCTTGGCGACAGTGGAGTGAGAAGACAGTGAATAATGACCATGTAAACCCCCGTTCAACAAGGCAGACGAGAGAAGAGGGGATGGTCATCTACAGAAATTAATTAATTACTGCCAAATGAAGCATTCTAATGGGATGAGACTCATGGGCGCCCATACGGGGGGGGGGGGGGGGGCAGGGGGGCCATGCCCCCCCCCCCTGGATCCTTGAAAAATAAAACGATATGAAAATCAGACTGAGAACAAACTTTTTTTTTGCAAAAGTGCTTACAGTATTCTAATTAATTTGTACTAAATATAAATACTTCAGATATTTACCATTCCGACAGGCCAAACATTAAATACTGTATAGTGGCAGTGGGCGCATTAAACCTGTCTGGCACACCTCAGAAATCAGAAATTTTAAAAATTACAATATTTGCTGAAGAATAGTTTTGCTTCAATTAGTGAATACACTCATTCGTTCTCTGCATAGTCTATTACGTAATGGTGCTCAATCAGGCGCAATCAGCCTCGCATATCACTTTTGTAACAACAGCAAATGTGTAGAAGGGTAATTGACAAACTGGCCGATATGGACTTGAATGTCATGTGGAAAGACGTAACTACTGAAAGGTAGCTGACGAATATGTTTTCAAATATGAGATAAGATCAGTAGCACCCACCGGAAGGTTAAAATCATCCTACATATTATGTCAGTTATGCAATAGTGCTGGTGTGCTTTTGCTTTAAATTAGACACTTGAGTAATGTTACAAAGTAATATTGTAATTTATATGCGGGTAGCCTACATTCCATTTGTGTGTATTGTGTTCACTATGAACGGCCGCCTAGACTGTGCCTGTGTGCTTACAGTATTATTTATTAATTTTGTGTGCTTCGTCTACGAATGGATTTATATTTCATTTAAAGGTAAGTAATTAAATCTTATCATATTATATATAATCCAAAAAGGAGGTACTCACTCGTTAATCATCGTATCTTTGTAACCACTAGGGCTATGAAACTGAAATTTTGCATGTTGATTACTCTCAGTTCGTGGGTGCTCAGTAAGAATTGTTCTTAGAATATTCAAGCTTTAAGTGGGTCTGTTCGGCCATTTGGTACTCATGCATGGGGTAATATCGTGGGCGCCCTTAGGGGGATTGGATTTCCGAGAATGTTGAAATAAGATTGTTCATTGTCACACCAGTTTATTTCATAAATGGAAGTCACAGATAGTCAACTGACAACTGTTACAACAACACAAATCTGTAATGTTGCTGACGTAATATATATTTACAATTTTTAAATAAAACTATGGTTATAATGATGCCATGCACTCTGCCACCAATGGATGTTGATGATGATAATTGATGTTTAAAGGGGCCTAACATCTAGGTAACAAATTTCAATACGGTTATGCCTAGTGTTGAATACCGTACCGTATGTTTCCCCATCACTATCTTAAGTGGCTACTACTTTTGCCACCTCACTTCGGCAGTGTCGATATGAAAAGCACGTTCTGGAGATATTATTAGACATAACAACATCGCTAGCGTATCTTAACCCCTAAAATAAGCTTTTCTTTGCTGACTAGTAAAACACTGGTCCTGTAAGGTGGTGCTTAAAATATTAGATAATTTACTGTATTCAGACCCGCATTGACGGGGGGACAAACTTGCTACTGCCAAAGTGGCAGGTTTTAGGGCGGAAAAATTTCTGGAAAATTGTACAAAACTGCTTGGTCATTAAACGTCAAGTTGATTAAGTTTAAGCCCTCCACAAGAGAATATACTTTGGCATTGTTGACTATTTAAGGATATAAATCAAAGGATCGTCTTAGTCACCTTGGTGTTCTTGCTGTTGATCTGACTTGACTATGAAATTGTACCTATGAGGAAATTCCAAACTTGTTACCGGTATTTAAAAAATTGTTTTTGCACATTGGTTGTGTATGATATCTGTTAAAATTTAATGTACATTCTTTGTATTATTTTTTTTAAATTTGTAATTTTAGCAAACGCATATTTATAGTGTATGCCACTCATAGTTAAATACACACTCAGGCGAAGAAACAGCCTCATATGTTATGGAAACTTGGTAACTGCTCGGCTTCACGGGTTGCGTGAGTGTTAAACACCTGTACGGTATGAGCAACAGCAATAAACATTCACTCTTAACCACACTGGTTACCTCATTCATAAAAGCACTATAGATCTAGTAAAATTTACAATATACTCTGATACCAGACATGAAATACACTTCGCAGGATCCTCGTCGTACAGACTATCTAACACTCACTATCATATTCACACAGGCACACGTATGCCATATAGATGACCCTCGGAAATAATGGTGACTGGTACGTAAAGGCGTTGACTTCAGCTGTGACGACTTAACTCTACAGATTCGGGGGTTAGTTGCTCCCAGAGAATCACTCCTACTTACTCGCAACACAATTACTATATATTTCACACGCAAGCCTCTTAACTATGAACATTATGTACATTATTACCTTGATGGTCAGCATCCAACGATTTATCAAGTTTCGTGGATCTGATTATACAAAGATGCTTTAAATCCGTGTGTTGGATTATCGCATCTAGTTCGCTCCTCAGTTTACTAATACATAGCATATTTTACTAGTATTTGTCGTATAACAAATTACCGCTATGGTCTCAGAATTTCGGTATACAGACATTAGTTTACAATACTTCATGCGATTCGAGACAAACAATCTAGACTATTTGTTTGAAACTAGGCTCATAATTCCCTTGAGAATGTATAGCCAGCAACTCAGTAATTGCACATCGAACACCAACTTGTGATCGTCTGAAATACCTTCCTTCTCCTCCAAAAACACACAAGTCCAAAACACAAGTTCCACTCCTTCACGGAGTCTTACCAAGAATACGAACCACTCCACACGGAGTCCAAAGGATAAGTACACCGCCCTACACGCGGTCCAAAGAATGAGTACTACTCCCCACGGAGTCTTAAGAATGAGTCGCCCTCACACCTTCGTTAAGTCCTAATAACATTCATCTCCCCTCCACAAATCACTGGCCTACCTGGCTTCCCTCACGGGTCCAGCCAATCAAAACAAAACATTACCATATAAGGAGTGCCTTCTTGGTCTTCAAAATACCCTAGACACACCCCTAGCACAGGGTTGCCAAGCCTCCTACCTGCATGAGTCATCATGCACTTGAGCTTGCGAGAGAAAAACCCAGGCGACAACAAGCCTACTTACTGGCTCTTGCACACAATTCCAGACTCTCTGACTGAAGATTATTCCAATGTTAAAATATTCACATATAACTAGACTCAGATCCTGCCAATTACAATCCCTTAAAAACTAAACAAATTAATCGGAAATAAATCACATGATATTTTACACTTCATTACATAATTATAAAACATAAAAAGGCATCAAGAAAGATATATGGACGATTATGAAAATTGTACATCCCGAAAGTAAGGGTTCGATCCCTTGTGACCTGGGAAGGTTACAATTTTAATAAATCTGCATATTCCAAGTCGGGGGCAGCAACGTAAATCCATACGTGGCATGCATCGTAAGAAAGGACAGAATGTAGTATTTTGATTTTTAAGCCCATCTTTGTAGTTGAGTACCTCAATTTAAGCTCCACGATGACGACTGGTTACCTAAATATTCGAAATTTGATTGCCGACGCTGACAGCAGCCATCCCTATTAGGCCTACGATATTTTCAACACTACCTTCAGGGAAGTACCACGTACGTATCATGTTTCATGTTTCGGGGCACTCATCTCAAAACTACGGTGTCGGTACTCTGAAATAACATTACTTATACACACTCGCCTAATGACACGTTATTACATAAACCGGAATTTCACTCAGAGTCAAGTACAAGGGGAGAGGTTTAAACCTGTTTACAAATAAAGCAACAACATTTACAACAATGCCAGTTATTGAATATAAAAAGGTTAATTTTCCCCTCTTTAAGGGTAGCCTTAACACACATAAATTTAAAAAACTCAAAAAGTATTTGTATTAGATTGGTTAGACAGTATATTATTTACGTCACAGGTACAACAATACGGCGAAATATATCACTTGTTAATTTTATAAAACTCCACGGAATTGTACGATATCTGTTAGTTTTATTTTATCGTATATTATTTTCATAAACAGAGAAAAGCTTGAGCTTAAGGCTCAATTACACATTGAAAGAAGTGGTCTGTTTACGTTCGTGTCACCATTCCTGTATCACCATTCCTCTTGTTTCAGTCGAGAATGCGAATAATGGTAGTAACGAGTACGTGATATAGTGGTTTTTATCCATTTTACTTCGTGGTTAGTAATAATCAGGCGAAATAATTTTACTGAAAAAACTAATTTTTACTAAAACCATAGGCTCGAGTTTATCAGTTCGTAGGCTACAAGTGTTTCATGAATCTAATAAGAGCAATGCGAAGTACTTCCGATTGGTTGTTTCGAAGAGGAAAGACGTGACGATCTGCTGTAATGGCCACTACAAACTAGATACCGTAGCCTACCGTATTCGGAAACAGTGCTATTTAAATAATTGGGCTGATTCAGATGTTGGGATATTTCCACAGTTTAACTTAGTGATTTGGGATCATGTGAAAATATGTCCAATTATTTAGAAAGTTGGCGAACTGGATTAACGATACCATTTTAATGAACTACGGTACTTGATTTTTAGTTTTGTCGTTACCACTAGTTTTTTCCTGTTTTTAAGAACTGAACATTACGGCGTTGAATCACGAAGAAAAGCGAACGTTAACGGTCAAAAACTCAAAGAAAACATTCCTCCCTTACTTGCTACAAAGTAGCCAATGGTTTCAGAGCAGTCAAATAATGAATTTCACGAAGTAAGTAAGAAAGGAAACCTCCTTTGTGTGTGTGTGTGTGGGGGGGGGGGGGAGAGGGGGGGTGACAGGTAGGTAATGAAACGAAAATATTTACTTGGCCCCCTGGAATCAATCCTATGGGCGCCCATGATGAGACTTACATCCAGATACTTATATTCGAAGAGAGGTAATTTAGGAGTATCTGCAACTTAAATTAAGGCCTGTATATGATTATGAGCACATTCACACTCATTCTGCGGAGGGGCATTGGTCAGTCTCGTAGCAAGAGCGGATTCACCCAAGATAGCGTTACCACGCCATGGAGGAAAGAAATTAATTTTAAATAATTGAACGAAGAAATTGCCAGCACGCAATTGGATCTGGGACCTCCATGAAGAGACGACCAAGAATCACGCTTTACCTTGACAGTAAAAGCGATATTTCAGAAAAGAGTATCTCCTGAGATGCGAGTGGACTACTTTTCGTCAGAAATCCTTATATGGGGGAGGAAGGAGAAGAGAGTTCAGTTCTTCGTTGACTCAACTTGTGGGACGACATGCTGTCCAGCCACACGGTAAAGTGCGTGCGTTATGCAAGTAATATTATAAACAGTATATGGCAGACATCTAATCAGGCAGTATACGCGACTAATAATCGTTACAGCGTAGAGATATTGCAGTACAATTTTGAAAGACAATGAACTTATTCACAGGAAAAGTTAAGATCTTTAAAGTATCATATGTAACGGTAACAGATACTACAGATTACGGGAACCTGGAAGGCATCACAAATATTTGTGATATATAATTGAGCAGCACACTACAAGATTGAAGATAGGAGTTATAGGAGATGGGACATGAGTACACGTACTCTAGGTAGACTTTCGGGGGAGACAGGCAGTTGTCAGAATTATGCAGCGTCGCATCTCTGAAGTCATGCATTAGTGGAAAGTCCAGCAAGGCTCCGTGTGTAAAAATACCTGTAAAGTTAGTGATAAAAGTGATAATTAAAAGTGTTTAAATTTGTGTGTTAAAATAATGTATGGTTTTTCGAAGTGTAAAATGCCAGTATTACAAGATGTAATTACCATGTGCAAACCATATTCAATGTTCTGTGTAAAAAGTGTGATGATGGCTTAGAAGAAAAGCAAAAACGTGGGTGAATTGCTGTCGTGTTGGGTAAATCCAGCAAAAATGAAAGTGAGTACCATCCAAATATGTTAATATGATTTAAGAGCTCACCATACAACAATGTCATTCCTTCATGTACTAAGAATTTGCAGTCATGTGTATACGAGTTCACATCCCCCGTATTTTAATAAATGTATTGCTTTGAGGATGATAAACTTACGACCATTTAGGCGTAAGATGTTGATGTAAGTAACGGTAACATTAACTAATAATAATAATAATAAATAATCTGAGGTCGATGTCAATAATAAATGTAAAAATCGGAATATTGATGCCTATAGAACGTGCAAATTGTGTCATATCCAATGCAAGAATACAGTTTTATTATGAAAAGTGAGAAAGAGTGATATAATAGCGAGATAAAGAGAGTTTTTCAGTGTCATTGAAATATTAAATAATGTTAAATGCTACATGGTTGTGTTTGAGAGCCATTAAGGTAGTTAAAGTAAGTGCCAGTAAATTAATACATGTTTTAGAGCTACATAAAGTCTTGGTTTATAATTAATCGAATGGAGGACATGAGTGCGTTATGAATCGAGTTATCTAAAAGAAATATTGTTTTAGCCGCTACCAGCGAGCATGTAACGTAGAATCAAGAGATTTGCGTCAATAATTGCAGGGACCATCCAAAATAGTTCACGCGTTGATGAATCTAGTAGGCCAATCTTCGAATCAACGATGTGGTATCGCCTCAGAGCATACATGTATATTCGCAACAGAGTTGGGGCAGATGCCATCTGTAACCCACTGTTAGCTGAGTCTTCGCTGCCAGGGAAAACAATGAGACACCCTAGGTAAGCCAGTGTAATAATTGATCTACCCATGGAGGTAAGAAAATTTCTTCGGGTAGGAAACAGGTTGATCTCCTTAATATATATTCGTACCCGTTCAGCGCGAGATAACAGTTTGAAACTCGGCTGGTACGCGTCCAAGAGCCACTGATTACATCATAAAACGGTGAAACTATTAGAGATCCATCCCTAGCTATGAATACTAATTAGGAGCCGAATTGAGCCCATTAAATACCCTAAGTGTAGGTGTTAAATATTTGGATCGACCTAATTCATAATGTCACGACCCATCATGTTCATCTAAGAGAGCTACACCAAGGGTGGGCACATGGTCAAATTTGTTTACTAGTAGAATGTCGGTCAGGAAGGCAGATGAGGGCAGCCAACCGGGTAGCCATCTTGAAGAGGGCGGAACTTGACGACTTTTCTTGTGTGTTCACACCGAGGGGAGTCAATTGACCGCGACCCTTTTTATTGTTCTTTTAAGGTTGTACTGGTACACTGAAGAATCTCGCTATCTCTGAAAATAATTGAAATATGCTTGATATTATGGTATCAAATGAATTATATGCATTATATCCATTTGAATGGAATGTTGGATCAAAGTAATCGGGTAAAATTTGGCCAAGTTATTGTCTGAGGACAACTTAACTGCACCAAATAAATAAATGCATTGTGTAAAGAGTAATCATCTAGTTTATATTAATTTACTCAGATGAGTAGCATAATTTAACGATATGTCACGTTTGTAATGAGTGTAATGACATGACCAGACCCAGAAGATTGTTGTATGGTGAAGCTAAAATGCAATAACTATGTGTATTTTGGAGGGGAAGGTATACCACTTCAGCGTTTGAAATCCATGGGAAAGGAAAACGATGTGCGTGGAAAAGTAACGCATGTCAAGCAAGGAATAAGATAATGAAATCAATGTTATTCAAGGTAAATGTTCCGTTTCAAAACGGACAAGTATTTTAATAATTGCACATAATTTTTATTCAATTGTGATTTGTGTTTGATTGTTGTGTTGTGATATGCAAATTTATGTTAAATTGTGCCATGTGAAAGACACTATGAACGCTCGTCAATGTCGAAAGGTATCAGTGTTAGGATATCTAGGATAGATATGGGCGCGGAAGTGCGCCAAACTTTATGAGAAGAGACACACATATAAGTTTTGTTTTTGTGTTATGGGAAATTAATTATGATATTATTGTGTTTTGTTGTGTTTTGCCATGAATAATACCATTAAATGATATATTTAGGAATTTGTTGTTTCTTTCGAGTAGTTACCTGACAGACTCAAATCCTGAACATGTGGTCGTATAGTGGGATGAACGCCCCATACCTCGAAAGACCATGAACTATCTGGGATACGAACACATGTTCCATATGATGACAAAAGGGTACAGTATATGTTTATACACATTGTAAGGCACTGACATCTAACTTCGTTCAATTGTTTACATAACCTCAAGATGGCAGATGTGCGGAATATTTCAGCGGCATTCTATATCTCTGAAACTATTAGCGGTATCACCCTGAAATTTTGTATGGAAATAAAGGGCACTACTGAAAGTTCATCTATGAGACATTTAAAAAACGTTTATCTACAAAACGAACATGGCGGCCAAGCGAAATTGAAAATTTTAAATAGAACTTTCTCGCGATTTAATGATCCAAACGCAATGCAACTTGGTACAGGGAATGTTTATACACATTGTAATGCACTGGTATCTAATTTAGTTCAATTGTTTACATAACCTCAAGATGGCGGCTGTGCGAATTTTAAAATTAAGTTTGTATTTCTCGTGTCGTAATCATGCGATCGAAGTGAACGTTTGAATGAATAATGAACCTACGCAATACTGTTCCTTTAATGGTACATGAATCTATGGCCTATACATATAACAATCCAACATGCCGACCATCCAATATATTTAGACGGCTCTGAATATCTATGAATCCATTACAGCAATCAAACTGTTTTTTTATGTTCATAATCGTCTATGAACATATGTTCACCTATAGGACTTTCAATAACCTGGTGATCACAAATCCAACATGGCGGCGACGTGAAATATAAATATTCTCATGGACGTTTTTCGCAATTTAACCATTCGAGTGAAGTGAAACTTGATACAGTAAATCCTTATACAAATGTTAATCCACTGGCATCTAATTTATTTCAATTGTTTTCAAAGCCACAAGATGGCAGCTGCGCGAAATTTTAAAATCTTGTTTTTACTTCTTGTGTCGGTAATCATGCGATTGAAGTTTGAATACCTCACGTACACAATAATCTTCAAGTAACAGTACATAACACTAGGACCTACAGTACATATATAAACAAGAAGTTCCGTTAAGAACTATACAGCCTACTTTTCATGCCAATGATTATTCTACAGAATATGAACCTATCTAGAATAATGACGAAATTAAGTTGGTAATATCGAAATATCTAATTAGTTCAAAATATACCTGGTATAATGTAGCCTAATAGAGCACTACAGTTGGCAGCCCTGATGACTGAATATATTCTTAGTTCCATCTCTTAAGGTACAGAATACAAAATTTGGTTGAAGTCCAATGGACGTTACATGCAGTTAGACACTGGATCTATCAGCAGGCGTAAAAGCATGTTGCCAACAATACCATGCGTGTGCTGGTCAGAAATAATCTGAAATATTATGATATCTTGTTGTGCCAATTTTGGATGAAATCCATTTGTTAGTATTGTACCCGATAACTTGTTTAGGCTATCGGCTACGCCAGCAGACATTAAGCTGTAGTTGAGGTTTTAGGAAGGATTAAGAAAAGATAGCGCACCGATCGCGTCAAGAAGAATGCCAAGATGACGTAGGAGGTCTAGAATCAAGGAGGCATTGAAATCTGTGAGAAGATGGAATTATGGATAAAGATGTGAAGCTTTATTGAGATATTTATGGGATTATAGCAATTAAACATCTTAGAAGAGGATATATAACATGCATTATATGTGGAAATAATTTTATGGAAGTAAGTTATTTTATAACGGAATAGCCGAGATGATACGGGTTCGAGACTATGACCGTGACGTGAGAGCACTGTGGCGGGGGACTATACCACGTGTCCGCCCCAAGCAGATAAGTGAGTGAAGACAGTGTCAGCACATCCAGTTGAGCTCAATCAGACGAGCAGGTAAGAGCAGCTCTATAGCGCAAGGGAGACGCACCGTGAAGGTCACGTAACATACAGAAACTGTCACGGCAAAAGTGTAGGTGACAGTGCCTGCATCGCCGAGCAGCGAAGGCCGAGCGGGTCATTGATCCAGGCGGGCTGGCCGAGGAAGCAATCTCAGACGACCGGGATATGTCAGAACCGAACTGCAAGCAGTTGAATACTTTATTTCAAGCTTCATTTCAACACAGTTTGAACATTGCTTTTACGAATAACCTTATAACTATGCTGTTCTATAACACATTCAAAGCGACTTTAACTATTTCAATTATACGGAATGTTGTTAGCATAGGCACAGATGAACATTAGATCGTGCATTTATAAGATTTATATCTTATGCAGTTTTCATGAATTACCTAATACAGATAACTACAGGGTGTTTCGTAATCTTGAACACTCTCAAGTAAAATTTTATTTTACGGAAGTGGAACTTAGCAGTCATTTGAGATTGAACTTACAATACTCAAACTGAACAGTTAACGGAACAGTGGCATATCTTAGAAGAGGAGTAGGGGGTCCGCTGTTTCCATGAACTTTTTCGAGAAGGAGTTGGACAATATCCGCTATGGGTAATCCGGAGTTCGACATGTCCGAGTAGACGCAAATAGAGACAAGATGGCACCGCAGAGCGATGGATTCGATTCCTGACGAGAGGAGTCCACCAGCTGATTCACTTGGGATTTCGAAGGCAATCGTCATTTCATGGATGAAATGATACTCACGCCGATCTTTCGAGAAATTCTTTATGTAGGGAAAATCGACGATCTTGGAAATTTTATTACAGTTGATTATGAAAGGTACTGTAAGAGTTATGTCTACCTGATGCGATTATTTTCATGAATACTGGGCACACATGTATATTTTTCTAATAGGAGTGATATGATTATTAAGACATGGTTTGAATTTTTATACTTCGAATTTGCTAGAATATGGAGTGACCATATGATATGGCAGGCATCATTATTCGAAATTATCACCATTGATTGACTTTATTAAGCAGATGTTTGGTCTTTTAGATTTTTCCAGCTAGGATATTTTTCATGAATAGTTTTTTTTGTGTAACGAGTATTTCGAACTCGTGATCTGCAATTGATTATCAAAAATTACTTCGTCAGTTCATTGCATACTAGCGAGTGTGTATTATTCATCAGTAGGGATTTTTTCCATTGGATTGTTTGGAGATATTAAGAAGTTATTCACTTTAGTGAATGAACATCGCTTTTATATGACAACTAGAAACTTGTTGATTCCTATCTGGTACATTCACTCATACAGTCTACGAGATGGGGTCTTTCGTATTTATACGATTGTATGGTGGCTACTCACCTTACCCATCGTTCAGGGAACTATCATCCAAGTCGACGGGGCGAGGTCTTTCGTATTTATACGACTGTACGGTGGTTACACTTCTTACTCGCCATTGAGGGACTCATTTTTATCATCCGAATGTACACGAGATGTAAGTGAATCAAACAAGGAACTACTAGTCACATATCAGTCGAAATTTTGTTAAATAAAGTAACGATAAATGTCAACAGGATTGCATTTAGTAATTCTTGTTTGCCAATCCAATATTTTGTTGCTATACTCTTTTGAGAGTAATTTCTGTTTAACAGCTGTTACAGCTGATGTTTTGATGATTTTTATAATTGTGTTTGATACCTTTGAGAAGGATTTAAAGTAATTGAATCTTGTAAGATAAATCATTAATGGTCAAGATTTATTTTAAGGCAGATCAGTATTGCAGATTTTGATATGAGAGATTATAGCACATTGGTGTTTTTCTGTGATGTGAATTATAAAATTGTAAGAGAATTTATGCTATTTGAAAGCAAATCTTAAATTACTGAAGTAATATTTTTCCAATTGTTTAAGAAGTTGTCTAGATGTGATCAGGATTAATTACAGTTATTGGAGATTGTGTGCGTTGATAATTTGAAGCCAGTTATATATTTTTTGTAGATCATGCAACATGGTTAAGTGAAGTTTGTGATAGGCATTTTGTGGAAGTTGCCATGTGATAGTTGCAACGTTGATAATGTATTTTGAAGCAGACATGAGGTCGTCGTACCCAGTCTAGCGTTATTGTTGAGATTCATGCTGTATGTGCTGAAGATTTATGGAGTTTTGTGGAATAATTCTTGTATTCAAATGTGATATTTGAAGTATTGAAGAAATGTAATGTCGTTGTGGATAGTTAGATCCAACGTGATGTCGTGGAGACAATAATATTTTTTGGCATGATAAATTAAATACGAGATATAACTTGGAAGTGATAATACTGTAAGACAACGTTCTATAAACCATATTAAACAATTTGTTAGGAAATTAAACAAATAAATGAAATTGATAATACAAGATTTTCTGAAAATAATAATTAACGAAATAATAATCTGAGATTTAAGCATATTAACGATCTGACCTAATGAAATAAAAATCAGAATGACTAGATGAAATAATAAAATCTAAATAACCAGATGATTGAAATTTAAATAAGTTGATAAATTAAATTTTGGAATAAATCGATGAATAAAATAAATGGATGAATTAAAGATTGGATAAATAAACTGATTGAAATAAATTAATAGACGATTTTAATGATGATGAATAACTGAATTAGAAAGTGATAATTAATTAATGAAGCTGATGATTAATGAATTTATATGGAATTAAATAAATTTAATTGAGAAATAATTGGAAGGAATTGCAACTTGAGTTGAGAATTTAAATGATGTAATGGTGATGAATTAACGATTCTGACAGGAATATGTAGAATTTTGAAGTGAGAATTAATGTGAGAAATATTTAATTTTGATGATGACGATAATGAGGACCAATAAGCTATGAATTTTCTGTAATTCACAGATAAGTGATTGTTAATGACGATGTAAATAGTGTAAATTAATTATTCAATGTTTAAGAACATTTGATTAACATGTTCAACATTCAAATTATGCCATGCAAACCATAATTTACGTGATATTTAATATGTGTGATTATTATATGTGTATGTTTAGACAGCTTAATAACTATTTTAAATCCACATTGATGTTAAATTAAAGAGAAATTAGGTCTCAGGTTTCACAAATGTCAGTGACGAAAGACATAGTGATCCTGAGCACCCAAGAGAACTTTATACATTTTTCTTGTTATGTGGATAAAAATAATTTTGGATTAGGAAAGAGATGGTTCGATTTTTGGACAATGACAATTTAACTTTGGCATTCGACCATACTCTTAGGTAGGAATTATATTTAAAATGTCTGTCTGACTATCAAAGTAAAATAAATTTGTTTTTATCTTAGTTGTGATCTGATGATGGTGTGATGTTCCTTTTTCTTTCCTTGTCTTGAGTAAGGCTTATCCGGAAAGGAAGTGGTTTGCTAGGAATTCAGTTGATGGCGCCCATTTATATTTGCATTATTTCTATTAAACTTAAGCCCGTAACGACCCTAGAGATACTTTGTCTCGTGATACCCACTGCTTTTTCGATAACTCAGCTGAATTTCCGACACATTCCTTATTTGACTAGAGGTTCATTTAACTCCGCTCTGTCCTGGAACTCCAGGAATGCGATGTTATAGCAGATGGGTCATCGCATCCCCAGGACGAACGGGTACAGAGAGAGGGAGAATTGGCTTTATCCAACTAGTGGGGCTTTTCGATTTTGTTTATTCTATGGAATCACATCAGATTTAGATTACTGAGAGATTGATCTCAAGTTCATTTAAGTGTGTTACAAAATTTATTTAACCTAGACAGACAATGTACTTGTGTGCCCAATCCAGTGTTCATGTTAATCGTATTAGTAATATCATGTTAGTTATAAGACATTTTTTCCTATACCCAAGTGAATGCAGGAATTGAGACATTGTGATGTGTTGTTGTCTAACGTCTCTATATTAAACCTATATTGAAAATATAATTATGTTGCCGGAAGATTTAGCTAAGGTGTTAGGAGAGTTACAGACGGGTATCTCTGGTATTGCAGAAACTATTTCTAAGATGGAAACGGAAGTTAAAGAACAAATTAATAATTCAGAAGCTAGATTAGAAGCTAAGTGCAAAGAAAATGTGCAATCATTACAGGCTGAAGATAATTTAAAGTCATTAGAGACTAGGTTACAGTCAAATAGCAAAGATGAGTTGATGTTATTAGAGACTAGGCTACAGTCAAATAACGAAGACAATTTTAAGTCATTAGAAGAAAGGCTACAGTCAAACAGTAAAGATGAGTTGAAGTCATTAGAGACTAGGTTACAGTCAAATACTGAAAGTCATTTAAAAGCTAGTGAAGCTAACCTGAAAGATAACTTTAAGTCATTAGAAGAGAAATTACAGTCAACTAGTGAGGACAATTTCAAATCATTGGAAGAGAAATTACAGTCTCGTAGTGAAGAAACTAACACTGAATTAGAAAACAAGTTAACTAGATTAGAGAATAGTTTAACGTTAAAGAATAATGAGATGCTAAAGACTTTACAATTAGACATAATTGCAGTAAACATGAAAGGAGAGGAAAATGTTCAAATATTAAGAAAAAATATTATTGACTTAGAAAGTAGAGGAGAAGAAAATATTTTTACTTTAAGAACAGACGTTATGTCCATACAGAAAGACATTAAATCAGATGTATCGAAGTTGAGATTCGACATCGATGGTTTAGTGGCAGATGTAGGCAAAATTCAAGATTGGTCTACCGAAGTATCTTTCGAGACTAAGATTAAAGGTCTAGAAACGAATCTAGGTAACGAGATTAAAGATTTAAAGACAGTAATTGGGACCATTAAAGAGGAAGTCTTAGGAGAGGTCAATTCTAATTTAAAATCATTAGAAAATCAATTGCAGAAAGATATTAGGAAGATAGACGACGATATAGAGCAAAAGGTTAATGAAAACTTAGCTTTATTTAAAAATAGAGTCGGTGCAATCGTGGAAGAACGGTATAGTGAGGTCGATGCCGAAGCAAAAGAGAAACGTGACGGGTTGGATGAAAAATTAATCGCAGGTATGGCAAACTTAGAAGCGAGGTTTACGGAAAACAAGGAAGCGATGAAGATAGATTCAACTCTATTTAGAACAGATGTTGATCTGTTAAAAGAACAAGTCGCGTCAGTAAAGAACACGTGCGAGGGAAAAATTGACAAGTTAAGAATCGACTTAGACGAGAGTAACAAAACGCAGGATGTTACATCGTTAGATGAATTGAAGACGCAGGTCAAGAGATTAGCAGAAGACAGGATAACTAAACTAGAATCCATGTTTAACAGTTTCACCAGTCAGAATATCACATCAGGGGAAACATTGATAAATCAGACAGCGATAGACCGCAGTATGACGAATCAGGAAGCGAGCATGGGAGAAGACCGTCAAATGCAACCGAATGTGACATTCGAAAGGGCTAGTTCAACCCCTCAGGATAATCCAAGTTCGAATAGGAGTACGTTGGGTCCAAGCGAACGATACTCAGGTCCAGTCACCATTATTAGGAACCTGGATGACAAGCCGAGAAAGTTTTCGGGAAATACAGGAGTCACACCAGTCGAATTTCTGCGAGATATTCGAGACTATATGGCGGAACACAGGGTAGCCAAAGAAAGAGAGCTAAGGATAGTCGAACGCGCCTTAGATGGATCTGCACTTACGTGGTTTAGAGCGTTCAGAAGCAATTTTGCGAACATGGAGCAATTTGCCATGGCTTTCTTGAGGAGATTCTGGAGTGCCGAGGATCAACTTAACGTAAGAGCGGAGATGTACTCAAAACGCTATTCTACGTCACATCCGACGCATTACGCCAACTATTTCACGTCACAGCTGGCTAAATTACAGTTCCTTATTCCTCCATTGCCAGAAGAAGAGCTTTTGCAAGCTATAGCGAGACAGTTACCGATAGAGGTACAGCGATCACTGATAGCGTCGGGAGCCAATACACTGGAACACTATGACGACATATTACGGCGATTGGACTATACAAGCGCACAAGTTACGCCTAGAAGTAACAGGAACGACAACAGAAACACGCAAGAAGTGAATGCGGTAGTCGTAGACAATGCAGCTCAAACGGACAGAAGGGATTCCTGGGAAAACCGACGAAACGAAGGGAATCGAGGAAACATCCGTAACGCTCGAGGAAATGATCGATATAGAGGACCATATGAGAGGCCATACGATCAAGAAGCGAGAGATAGCCGATATAGGAATTATAACCAGAATTCCAGATATCAAGACAGGAATCGATATAACAATAGATATCGGGGCAGGAATAACTGGAGCCAAGGTCAACAGTATAATGGGAACGACAGGCAGGATGGCCGAAGAAACGATCCTAACGACAGACGGGATAATCGTGGACATGAGAGGTCGAGGCAAGAGGATAGACAGCCCAGTGCACCACTCGAAGAGACAGTGAGAGATGTCAATCGAGCAAGCACGAGTGAAGAAAGAAGAAATAAACGTCAGAATAACACGGAATCAAGATGTTAATCATTGGAAGTCAATCATCATTATTGAGAGTCAGAAAGAACCATCATGCTGAGTAAGGGAATTGTAGAGCTATCGTGTACATGTATTATATATAGAATGCCTGAGAGTGTATTTTTTTTCTCAATCCTGATAAAAAAGGAGATGTACGGGAGAGATGTACCCGATACCTAGTTTAGGCTATCGGCTACGCCAGCAGACATTAAGCTGTAGTTGAGGTTTTAGGAAGGATTAAGAAAAGATAGCGCACCGATCGCGTCAAGAAGAATGCCAAGATGACGTAGGAGGTCTAGAATCAAGGAGGCATTGAAATCTGTGAGAAGATGGAATTATGGATAAAGATGTGAAGCTTTATTGAGATATTTATGGGATTATAGCAATTAAACATCTTAGAAGAGGTTATATAACATGCATTATATGTGGAAATAATTTTATGGAAGTAAGTTATTTTATAACGGAATAGCCGAGATGATACGGGTTCGAGACTATGACCGTGACGTGAGAGCACTGTGGTGGGGGACTATACCACGTGTCCGCCCCAAGCAGATAAGTGAGTGAAGACAGTGTCAGCACATCCAGTTGAGCTCAATCAGACGAGCAGGTAAGAGCAGCTCTATAGCGCAAGGGAGACGCACCGTGAAGGTCACGTAACATACAGAAACTGTCACGGCAAAAGTGTAGGTGACAGTGCCTGCATCGCCGAGCAGCGAAGGCCGAGCGGGTCATTGATCCAGGCGGGCTGGCCGAGGAAGCAATCTCAGACGACCGGGATATGTCAGAACCGAACTGCAAGCAGTTGAATACTTTATTTCAAGCTTCATTTCAACACAGTTTGAACATTGCTTTTACGAATAACCTTATAACTATGCTGTTCTATAACACATTCAAAGCGACTTTAACTATTTCAATTATACGGAATGTTGTTAGCATAGGCACAGATGAACATTAGATCGTGCATTTATAAGATTTATATCTTATGCAGTTTTCATGAATTACCTAATACAGATAACTACAGGGTGTTTCGTAATCTTGAACACTCTCAAGTAAAATTTTATTTTACGGAAGTGGAACTTAGCAGTCATTTGAGATTGAACTTACAATACTTAAACTGAACAGTTAACGGAACAGTGGCATATCTTAGAAGAGGAGTAGGGGGTCCGCTGTTTCCATGAACTTTTTCGAGAAGGAGTTGGACAATATCCGCTATGGGTAATCCGGAGTTCGACATGTCCGAGTAGACGCAAATAGAGACAAGATGGCACCGCAGAGCGATGGATTCGATTCCTGACGAGAGGAGTCCACCAGCTGATTCACTTGGGATATCGAAGGCAATCGTCATTTCATGGATGAAATGATACTCACGCCGATCTTTCGAGAAATTCTTTATGTAGGGAAAATCGACGATCTTGGAAATTTTATTACAGCTGATTATGAAAGGTACTGTAAGAGTTATGTCTACCTGATGCGATTATTTTCATGAATACTGGGCACACATGTATATTTTTCTAATAGGAGTGATATGATTATTAAGACATGGTTTGAATTTTTATACTTCGAATTTGCTAGAATATGGAGTGACCATATGATATGGCAGGCATCATTATTCGAAATTCTCACCATTGATTGACTTTATTAAGCAGATGTTTGGTCTTTTAAATTTTTCCAGCTAGGATATTTTTCATGAATAGTTTTTTTTGTGTAACGAGTATTTCGAACTCGTGATCTGCAATTGATTATCAAAAATTACTTCGTCAGTTCATTGCATACTAGCGAGTGTGTATTATTCATCAGTAGGGATTTTTTCCATTGGATTGTTTGGAGATATTAAGAAGTTATTCACTTTAGTGAATGAACATCGCTTTTATATGACAACTAGAAACTTGTTGATTCCTATCTGGTACATTCACTCATACAGTCTACGAGATGGGGTCTTTCGTATTTATACGATTGTATGGTGGCTACTCACCTTACCCATCGTTCAGGGAACTATCATCCAAGTCGACGGGGCGAGGTCTTTCGTATTTATACGACTGTACGGTGGTTACACATCTTACTCGCCATTGAGGGACTCATTTTTATCATCCGAATGTACACGAGATGTAAGTGAATCAAACAAGGAACTACTAGTCACATATCAGTCGAAATTTTGTTAAATAAAGTAACGATAAATGTCAACAGGATTGCATTTAGTAATTCTTGTTTGCCAATCCAATATTTTGTTGCTATACTCTTTTGAGAGTAATTTCTGTTTAACAGCTGTTACAGCTGATGTTTTGATGATTTTTATAATTGTGTTTGATACCTTTGAGAAGGATTTAAAGTAATTGAATCTTGTAAGATAAATCATTAATGGTCAAGATTTATTTTAAGGCAGATCAGTATTGCAGATGTTGATATGAGAGATTATAGCACATTGGTGTTTTTCTGTGATGTGAATTATAAAATTGTAAGAGAATTTATGCTATTTGAAAGCAAATCTTAAATTACTGAAGTAATATTTTTCCAATTGTTTAAGAAGTTGTCTAGATGTGATCAGGATTAATTACAGTTATTGGAGATTGTGTGCGTTGATAATTTGAAGCCAGTTATATATTTTTTGTAGATCATGCAACATGGTTAAGTGAAGTTTGTGATAGGCATTTTGTGGAAGTTGCCATGTGATAGTTGCAACGTTGATAATGTATTTTGAAGCAGACATGAGGTCGTCGTACCCAGTCTAGCGTTATTGTTGAGATTCATGCTGTATGTGCTGAAGATTTATGGAGTTTTGTGGAATAATTCTTGTATTCAAATGTGATATTTGAAGTATTGAAGAAATGTAATGTCGTTGTGGATAGTTAGATCCAACGTGATGTCGTGGAGACAATAATATTTTTTGGCATGATAAATTAAATACGAGATATAACTTGGAAGTGATAATACTGTAAGACAACGTTCTATAAACCATATTAAACAATTTGTTAGGAAATTAAACAAATAAATGAAATTGATAATACAAGATTTTCTGAAAATAATAATTAACGAAATAATAATCTGAGATTTAAGCATATTAACGATCTGACCTAATGAAATAAAAATCAGAATGACTAGATGAAATAATAAAATCTAAATAACCAGATGATTGAAATTTAAATAAGTTGATAAATTAAATTTTGGAATAAATCGATGAATAAAATAAATGGACGAATTAAAGATTGGATAAATAAACTGATTGAAATAAATTAATAGACGATTGTAATGATGATGAATAACTGAATTAGAAAGTGATAATTAATTAATGAAGCTGATGATTAATGAATTTATATGGAATTAAATAAATTTAATTGAGAAATAATTGGAAGGAATTGCAACTTGAGTTGAGAATTTAAATGATGTAATGGTGATGAATTAACGATTCTGACAGGGATATGTAGAATTTTGAAGTGAGAATTAATGTGAGAAATATTTAATTTTGATGATGACGATAATGAGGACCAATAAGCTATGAATTTTCTGTAATTCACAGATAAGTGATTGTTAATGACGATGTAAATAGTGTAAATTAATTATTCAATGTTTAAGAACATTTGATTAACATGTTCAACATTCAAATTATGCCATGCAAACCATAATTTACGTGATATTTAATATGTGTGATTATTATATGTGTATGTTTAGACAGCTTAATAACTATTTTAAATCCACATTGATGTTAAATTAAAGAGAAATTAGGTCTCAGGTTTCACAAATGTCAGTGACGAAAGACATAGTGATCCTGAGAACCCAAGAGAACTTTATAAATTTTTCTTGTTATGTGGATAAAAATAATTTTGGATTAGGAAAGAGATGGTTCGATTTTTGGACAATGACAATTTAACTTTGGCATTCGACCATACTCTTAGGTAGGAATTATATTTAAAATGTCTGTCTGACTATCAAAGTAAAATAAATTTGTTTTTATCTTAGTTGTGATCTGATGATGGTGTGATGTTCCTTTTTCTTTCCTTGTCTTGAGTAAGGCTTATCCGGAAAGGAAGTGGTTTGCTAGGAATTCAGTTGATGGCGCCCATTTATATTTGCATTATTTCTATTAAACTTAAGCCCGTAACGACCCTAGAGATACTTTGTCTCGTGATACCCACTGCTTTTTCGATAACTCAGCTGAATTTCCGACACATTCCTTATTTGACTAGAGGTTCATTTAACTCCGCTCTGTCCTGGAACTCCAGGAATGCGATGTTATAGCAGATGGGTCATCGCATCCCCAGGACGAACGGGTACAGAGAGAGGGAGAATTGGCTTTATCCAACTAGTGGGGCTTTTCGATTTTGTTTATTCTATGGAATCACATCAGATTTAGATTACTGAGAGATTGATCTCAAGTTCATTTAAGTGTGTTACAAAATTTATTTAACCTAGACAGACAATGTACTTTTGTGCCCAATCCAGTGTTCATGTTAATCGTATTAGTAATATCATGTTAGTTATAAGACATTTTTTCCTATACCCAAGTGAATGCAGGAATTGAGACATTGTGATGTGTTGTTGTCTAACGTCTCTATATTAAACCTATATTGAAAATATAATTATGTTGCCGGAAGATTTAGCTAAGGTGTTAGGAGAGTTACAGACGGGTATGTCTGGTATTGCAGAAACTATTTCTAAGATGGAAACGGAAGTTAAAGAACAAATTAATAATTCAGAAGCTAGATTAGAAGCTAAGTGCAAAGAAAATGTGCAATCATTACAGGCTGAAGATAATTTAAAGTCATTAGAGACTAGGTTACAGTCAAATAGCAAAGATGAGTTGATGTTATTAGAGACTAGGCTACAGTCAAATAACGAAGACAATTTTAAGTCATTAGAAGAAAGGCTACAGTCAAACAGTAAAGATGAGTTGAAGTCATTAGAGACTAGGTTACAGTCAAATACTGAAAGTCATTTAAAAGCTAGTGAAGCTAACCTGAAAGATAACTTTAAGTCATTAGAAGAGAAATTACAGTCAACTAGTGAGGACAATTTCAAATCATTGGAAGAGAAATTACAGTCTCGTAGTGAAGAAACTAACACTGAATTAGAAAACAAGTTAACTAGATTAGAGAATAGTTTAACGTTAAAGAATAATGAGATGCTAAAGACTTTACAATTAGACATAATTGCAGTAAACATGAAAGGAGAGGAAAATGTTCAAATATTAAGAAAAAATATTATTGACTTAGAAAGTAGAGGAGAAGAAAATATTTTTACTTTAAGAACAGACGTTATGTCCATACAGAAAGACATTAAATCAGATGTATCGAAGTTGAGATTCGACATCGATGGTTTAGTGGCAGATGTAGGCAAAATTCAAGATTGGTCTACCGAAGTATCTTTCGAGACTAAGATTAAAGGTCTAGAAACGAATCTAGGTAACGAGATTAAAGATTTAAAGACAGTAATTGGGACCATTAAAGAGGAAGTCTTAGGAGAGGTCAATTCTAATTTAAAATCATTAGAAAATCAATTGCAGAAAGATATTAGGAAGATAGACGACGATATAGAGCAAAAGGTTAATGAAAACTTAGCTTTATTTAAAAATAGAGTCGGTGCAATCGTGGAAGAACGGTATAGTGAGGTCGATGCCGAAGCAAAAGAGAAACGTGACGGGTTGGATGAAAAATTAATCGCAGGTATGGCAAACTTAGAAGCGAGGTTTACGGAAAACAAGGAAGCGATGAAGATAGATTCAACTCTATTTAGAACAGATGTTGATCTGTTAAAAGAACAAGTCGCGTCAGTAAAGAACACGTGCGAGGGAAAAATTGACAAGTTAAGAATCGACTTAGACGAGAGTAACAAAACGCAGGATGTTACATCGTTAGATGAATTGAAGACGCAGGTCAAGAGATTAGCAGAAGACAGGATAACTAAACTAGAATCCATGTTTAACAGTTTCACCAGTCAGAATATCACATCAGGGGAAACATTGATAAATCAGACAGCGATAGACCGCAGTATGACGAATCAGGAAGCGAGCATGGGAGAAGACCGTCAAATGCAACCGAATGTGACATTCGAAAGGGCTAGTTCAACCCCTCAGGATAATCCAAGTTCGAATAGGAGTACGTTGGGTCCAAGCGAACGATACTCAGGTCCAGTCACCATTATTAGGAACCTGGATGACAAGCCGAGAAAGTTTTCGGGAAATACAGGAGTCACACCAGTCGAATTTCTGCGAGATATTCGAGACTATATGGCGGAACACAGGGTAGCCAAAGAAAGAGAGCTAAGGATAGTCGAACGCGCCTTAGATGGATCTGCACTTACGTGGTTTAGAGCGTTCAGAAGCAATTTTGCGAACATGGAGCAATTTGCCATGGCTTTCTTGAGGAGATTCTGGAGTGCCGAGGATCAACTTAACGTAAGAGCGGAGATGTACTCAAAACGCTATTCTACGTCACATCCGACGCATTACGCCAACTATTTCACGTCACAGCTGGCTAAATTACAGTTCCTTATTCCTCCATTGCCAGAAGAAGAGCTTTTGCAAGCTATAGCGAGACAGTTACCGATAGAGGTACAGCGATCACTGATAGCGTCGGGAGCCAATACACTGGAACACTATGACGACATATTACGGCGATTGGACTATACAAGCGCACAAGTTACGCCTAGAAGTAACAGGAACGACAACAGAAACACGCAAGAAGTGAATGCGGTAGTCGTAGACAATGCAGCTCAAACGGACAGAAGGGATTCCTGGGAAAACCGACGGAACGAAGGGAATCGAGGAAACATCCGTAACGCTCGAGGAAATGATCGATATAGAGGACCATATGAGAGGCCATACGATCAAGAAGCGAGAGATAGCCGATATAGGAATTATAACCAGAATTCCAGATATCAAGACAGGAATCGATATAACAATAGATATCGGGGCAGGAATAACTGGAGCCAAGGTCAACAGTATAATGGGAACGACAGGCAGGATGGCCGAAGAAACGATCCTAACGACAGACGGGATAATCGTGGACATGAGAGGTCGAGGCAAGAGGATAGACAGCCCAGTGCACCACTCGAAGAGACAGTGAGAGATGTCAATCGAGCAAGCACGAGTGAAGAAAGAAGAAATAAACGTCAGAATAACACGGAATCAAGATGTTAATCATTGGAAGTCAATCATCATTATTGAGAGTCAGAAAGAACCATCATGCTGAGTAAGGGAATTGTAGAGCTATCGTGTACATGTATTATATATAGAATGCCTGAGAGTGTATTTTTTTCTCAATCCTGATAAAAAAAGGAGATGTACGGGAGAGATGTACCCGATACCTAGTTTAGGCTATCGGCTACGCCAGCAGACATTAAGCTGTAGTTGAGGTTTTAGGAAGGATTAAGAAAAGATAGCGCACCGATCGCGTCAAGAAGAATGCCAAGATGACGTAGGAGGTCTAGAATCAAGGAGGCATTGAAATCTGTGAGAAGATGGAATTATGGATAAAGATGTGAAGCTTTATTGAGATATTTATGGGATTATAGCAATTAAACATCTTAGAAGAGGATATATAACATGCATTATATGTGGAAATAATTTTATGGAAGTAAGTTATTTTATAACGGAAGCCTCCGTGGCTTAGGCGGCAGCACGCCGGCCTCTCACCGCTGGGTCCGTGGTTCAAATCCCGGTCACTCCATGTGAGATCTGTGCTGGACAAAACGGAGGCAGACAGGTTTTTCTCCGGGTACTCCGGTTTTCCCTGTCAAAATTTCATTCCAGCAACACTCTCCACTATCATTTCACTTCATCTGTCATTCATTTAATCATTGCCCCAGAGGAGTGCGTCAGGCCTCGGCAGCCGGCACAGTTCATATCCTCGCCGCTAGATGGGGGGCTTCATTCATTCCATTCCTGACCCGGTCGGAGACTGGAAGCAGGCTGTGGATTTTCATTTCAAGTTATTTTATAACGGAATAGCCGAGATAATACGGGTTCGAGACTATGACCGTGACGTGAGAGCACTGTGGTGGGGGACTATACCACGTGTCCGCCCCAAGCAGATAAGTGAGTGAAGACAGTGTCAGCACATCCAGTTGAGCTCAATCAGACGAGCAGGTAAGAGCAGCTCTATAGCGCAAGGGAGACGCACCGTGAAGGTCACGTAACATACAGAAACTGTCACGGCAAAAGTGTAGGTGACAGTGCCTGCATCGCCGAGCAGCGAAGGCCGAGCGGGTCATTGATCCAGGCGGGCTGGCCGAGGAAGCAATCTCAGACGACCGGGATATGTCAGAACCGAACTGCAAGCAGTTGAATACTTTATTTCAAGCTTCATTTCAACACAGTTTGAACATTGCTTTTACGAATAACCTTATAACTATGCTGTTCTATAACACATTCAAAGCGACTTTAACTATTTCAATTATACGGAATGTTGTTAGCATAGGCACAGATGAACATTAGATCGTGCATTTATAAGATTTATATCTTATGCAGTTTTCATGAATTACCTAATACAGATAACTACAGGGTGTTTCGTAATCTTGAACACTCTCAAGTAAAATTTTATTTTACGGAAGTGGAACTTAGCAGTCATTTGAGATTGAACTTACAATACTTAAACTGAACAGTTAACGGAACAGTGGCATATCTTAGAAGAGGAGTAGGGGGTCCGCTGTTTCCATGAACTTTTTCGAGAAGGAGTTGGACAATATCCGCTATGGGTAATCCGGAGTTCGACATGTCCGAGTAGACGCAAATAGAGACAAGATGGCACCGCAGAGCGATGGATTCGATTCCTGACGAGAGGAGTCCACCAGCTGATTAACTTGGGATATCGAAGGCAATCGTCATTTCATGGATGAAATGATACTCACGCCGATCTTTCGAGAAATTCTTTATGTAGGGAAAATCGACGATCTTGGAAATTTTATTACAGCTGATTATGAAAGGTACTGTAAGAGTTATATCTACCTGATGCGATTATTTTCATGAATACTGGGCACACGTGTATATTTTTCTAATAGGAGTGATATGATTATTAAGACATGGTTTGAATTTTTATACTTCGAATTTGCTAGAATATGGAGTGACCATATGATATGGCAGGCATCATTATTCGAAATTATCACTATTGATTGACTTTATTAAGCAGATGTTTGGTCTTTTAGATTTTTCCAGCTAGGATATTTTTCATGAATAGTTTTTTTTTGTGTAACGAGTATTTCGAACTCGTGATCTGCAATTGATTATCAAAAATTACTTCGTCAGTTCATTGCATACTAGCGAGTGTGTATTATTCATCAGTAGGGATTTTTTCCGTTGGATTGTTTGGAGATATTAAGAAGTTATTCACTTTAGTGAATGAACATCGCTTTTATATGACAACTAGAAACTTGTTGATTCCTATCTGGTACATTCACTCATACAGTCTACGAGATGGGGTCTTTCGTATTTATACGATTGTATGGTGGCTACTCACTTTACCCATCGTTCAGGGAACTATCATCCAAGTCGACGGGGCGAGGTCTTTCGTATTTATACGACTGTACGGTGGTTACACATCTTACTCGCCATTGAGGGACTCATTTTTATCATCCGAATGTACACGAGATGTAAGTGAATCAAACAAGGAACTACTAGTCACATATCAGTCGAAATTTTGTTAAATAAAGTAACGATAAATGTCAACAGGATTGCATTTAGTAATTCTTGTTTGCCAATCCAATATTTTGTTGCTATACTCTTTTGAGAGTAATTTCTGTTTAACAGCTGTTACAGCTGATGTTTTGATGATTTTTATAATTGTGTTTGATACCTTTGAGAAGGATTTAAAGTAATTGAATCTTGTAAGATAAATCATTAATGGTCAAGATTTATTTTAAGGCAGATCAGTATTGCAGATGTTGATATGAGAGATTATAGCACATTGGTGTTTTTCTGTGATGTGAATTATAAAATTGTAAGAGAATTTATGCTATTTGAAAGCAAATCTTAAATTACTGAAGTAATATTTTTCCAATTGTTTAAGAAGTTGTCTAGATGTGATCAGGATTAATTACAGTTATTGGAGATTGTGTGCGTTGATAATTTGAAGCCAGTTATATATTTTTTGTAGATCATGCAACATGGTTAAGTGAAGTTTGTGATAGGCATTTTGTGGAAGTTGCCATGTGATAGTTGCAACGTTGATAATGTATTTTGAAGCAGACATGAGGTCGTCGTACCCAGTCTAGCGTTATTGTTGAGTTTCATGCTGTATGTGCTGAAGATTTATGGAGTTTTGTGGAATAATTCTTGTATTCAAATGTGATATTTGAAGTATTGAAGAAATGTAATGTCGTTGTGGATAGTTAGATCCAACGTGATGTCGTGGAGACAATAATATTTTTTGGCATGATAAATTAAATACGAGATATAACTTGGAAGTGATAATACTGTAAGACAACGTTCTATAAACCATATTAAACAATTTGTTAGGAAATTAAACAAATAAATGAAATTGATAATACAAGATTTTCTGAAAATAATAATTAACGAAATAATAATCTGAGATTTAAGCATATTAACGATCTGACCTAATGAAATAAAAATCAGAATGACTAGATGAAATAATAAAATCTAAATAACCAGATGATTGAAATTTAAATAAGTTGATAAATTAAATTTTGGAATAAATCGATGAATAAAATAAATGGATGAATTAAAGATTGGATAAATAAACTGATTGAAATAAATTAATAGACGATTGTAATGATGATGAATAACTGAATTAGAAAGTGATAATTAATTAATGAAGCTGATGATTAATGAATTTATATGGAATTAAATAAATTTAATTGAGAAATAATTGGAAGGAATTGCAACTTGAGTTGAGAATTTAAATGATGTAATGGTGATGAATTAACGATTCTGACAGGAATATGTAGAATTTTGAAGTGAGAATTAATGTGAGAAATATTTAATTTTGATGATGACGATAATGAGGACCAATAAGCTATGAATTTTCTGTAATTCACAGATAAGTGATTGTTAATGACGATGTAAATAGTGTAAATTAATTATTCAATGTTTAAGAACATTTGATTAACATGTTCAACATTCAAATTATGCCATGCAAACCATAATTTACGTGATATTTAATATGTGTGATTATTATATGTGTATGTTTAGACAGCTTAATAACTATTTTAAATCCACATTGATGTTAAATTAAAGAGAAATTAGGTCTCAGGTTTCAAAAATGTCAGTGGCGAAAGACATAGTGCTACAGTGATCCTGAGAACCCAAGAGAACTTTATAAATTTTTCTTGTTATGTGGATAAAAATAATTTTGGATTAGGAAAGAGATGGTTCGATTTTTGGACAATGACAATTTAACTTTGGCATTCGACCATACTCTTAGGTAGGAATTATATTTAAAATGTCTGTCTGACTATCAAAGTAAAATAAATTTGTTTTTATCTTAGTTGTGATCTGATGATGGTGTGATGTTCCTTTTTCTTTCCTTGTCTTGAGTAAGGCTTATCCGGAAAGGAAGTGGTTTGCTAGGAATTCAGTTGATGGCGCCCATTTATATTTGCATTATTTCTATTAAACTTAAGCCCGTAACGACCCTAGAGATACTTTGTCTCGTGATACCCACTGCTTTTTCGATAACTCAGCTGAATTTCCGACACATTCCTTATTTGACTAGAGGTTCATTTAACTCCGCTCTGTCCTGGAACTCCAGGAATGCGATGTTATAGCAGATGGGTCATCGCATCCCCAGGACGAACGGGTACAGTATAGAAGTTACATGTATTTTAAAATTGGACATATCAGCAGGCATAGAATCATGTTGTCAGCACTGCCTTGTATTAATTACTCCAAATTAATCTAGAATGTCAGGTGCTATACGTGTGCAAAGTATAGAGCTGTTGGCTTGCATACTTTCTGATATATTGATATTAGGGTAAAAAATATAGACAGCATTTATTAACAGTTGGCAGCCCTGATTGCACTGAAGAATACTTATAGTCATATCTGATATGTTACACATAGCACATGCGAAATTTGGATGAAATCCTACTGATAGTATAGAAGTTACATGTATTTAAAAATTGGCCCTATCAGCAGGCTTAGAATCATGTTGGTAGAACTGACGTATATAAGTTACTCCAAAATTAATCACACATGTCAGGTACTATACGTGTGCATAGTTTAAAGCTATCGGCTTGCACACACTCTGATATATTGGTATTTGGATTTAAACAATAGAGAGTGCAATTATTAACAGTTGGCAGACCTGGTGGCTCCTGAGAATACGCTCAGTCATATCTGTTTATGTACAGATATTACATACAAAATTTGGTTGAAATCCAGTTGATAGTGTAGAAGTTATATGCATTTAAACATTGGACCTATCAGAAGGCTTAAAATTATTTTGGCAACACTGTCATGGTTGGCCTCCTGGAAATTAAACTGAAATAGTATTATCTACATGTGTGCCAATTTTGGAATAGCTCCTATGCATACCTTGCAGGATATCCAACATGGAGCTCAAATTTCTAGTGCGTTTTTTCAGCAGTTGGTAGCACTGACATCATTTTCAAATATGGACGTGAGCTATTCCGGTGCACATCTTTACTCATACTAAATTTGGTTTTGATTGCTGTAGCCGTTTAGGAGTTGATAGGGGGGGACACACACACAGCCAGACAGACAGACAGACAGAAGGACAGACAGACAGACAGACAGACAGACAGACAGACAGACAGACAGACAGACAGACACACATTTGCCCGATCTCATAAGACTACTTTTTCCTCATTTTTGCAAAATGTGAAAAGTAGGCTAAAAATCCTCTCGGCACGCCGGAAGGCGGAGATAGATTTCACCGGGCAAACTTGGGGTTGGGCTATAATAGGCAAAATATGCAGGTTTTCGTAGGAGGATCAGACCTCATTTATTTTATTGCGAGAAAGTATTTTAGAATTGGAGGTTAATGAACTTTTTTTCGTCTTTCTATGCATATTTTGAACATTTTATTGTCTTATGGGGATGGTAACCTTCTTGTCATTTGGGGTTCATTTTTAGCCTACTTTTCACATTTTGCAAAAATTAGGAAAAAGTAGACTTATGAGATCGGGCAAATGTGTGTCTGTCTGTCTGTCTGTCTGTCCTTCTGTCTGTCTGTCTGTCTGGCTGTGTGTGTGTCCCCCCCTATCAACTCCTAAACGACTGCAGCAATCGAAACAAAATTTGGTAGGAGTAAATATCTATACCTGAATATCTCACGGCCATATTTGAAAATGATGTCAGTGCTACCAACTGCTAAAAAATCGCAATTGAAATTTGAGCTCCATGTTGGATATCTTGGAAAGTATGAATGGGAGCGATTTCAAAATTGGCACACGTACAGATCATAATATTTCAGTTTAATTTCCAGGAGGCTAAACATGGCAGTGTTGCCAAAATGATTATAAGCCTCCTGATAGGTCCAATTTTTAAATGCATATAACTTCTATACTATCAATTGGAATTCAACCAAATTTCGTATGTTGTATGTGTACATAACCAGATATGACTGAGCGTATTCTTAAGACCTACCAGGGCTGCCAACTGTTAATAAATGCTCCTATTTTTTAATCCAAATACCAATATATCAGAATGTATGCAAGCCGACAGCTTTAAACTATGCACACGTATAGTACCTGACATTCTATATTAATTTGGAGTAACTTATATACGTCAGTGCTACCAACATGATTCTAAGCCTGCTGACAGGTCCAACTTTAAATACATGTAACTTCCATACTATCATTTGGATTTCAACCAAATTTCGTATGTGCTATGTGTACCATAACAGATATGACTATGCGTATTCGAAGGAGCAACCAGTGCTGCCAACTGTTAATATGTGCTTTCCCTATTTTTGTTACCCTAATATCAATGTATCAGAAAGTATGCAAGCCAATAGCTCTAAACTTTGCACACGTATAGTACCTGGCATTCTAGACGAATTTGGAGTAACTAATATACGTCAGTGCTGCCAACATGATTCTAAGCCTGCTGATAGGTCCAATTTTAAAATGCATTTAACTTCTATACTAACTAATGGATTTCATTCAAAATTGGCACAACAATAGATCATATTATATCAGATTATTTCTGACCAATACATGCATGACATTGTTGCCAACATGATTTTACGCGCGCTGTTAGATCCAATGTTTAACTGCATGTAACGTCCAAGCTATTCATTGGACTTCAACCAAATTTTGTATTTTGTACCTTAAGAGATGGAGCTAAGAATATATTCAGTCATCAGGGCTGTCAACTGTAGTGCTCTATAAGGATACATTATGCCAGTTATACAGTATTTCAAACTAATCGGAAATTTCGATATTAGCAACTTAATTTCGTCATTATTCTAGATAGGTTCATATTCTGTAGAATAATCATTGGCATGAAAAGTAGGCTGTATAGTTCTTCACGGAACTTCTTGTTATACTTGTGATCACACTGTCCTTATGCAAGGTTTGGAACTGATGTGTAACTAACAGTCTGTCACTTCTTCACGCAAAATTTTATCTCCCGCAGAGATATTGGTTGGTTCCTCAGTTTAGGGGCTGCGACAACGTGGTCATGTAACCCCGTGTACATTGGGTGTGTGTAGAATCTGTCTGATAAACGGTGTTAATTGTGATGACTGTAATAGTCTGTGTTTCAGGTAAGGTCTGCAGACGGTCAATTTTAAGTAGTATTACCTAATTTTGTACCAAATACTACCGTCAACGACACCTACATCTGAAGTTGGCTGCTAGATGCCACCGCAACCAGCAACTTGCAACAAACGTTATAACTTCCCCTCAGAAGGAAAGCATGCTGAGGGATTTTTAGCGCTCTTAGAAAATCCGGCGACTTTGGCCGGCTTTGAACCAGCGACCTTGGGCATAGAAGTTCAGCATGCTACCAGTTAGCCGCTTCCCTCATAGTCAGATGGAACAAGAAGTTCCGTGACGAACTAAAGAGCCTACTTTTCTTAAAATTAAGATTCATGCCAATGATTAATCTACAGTATATGAACCTATCTAGAATAATGACGAATGTAAGTTGGTAATATCGAAATGTCTTAATTAGTTCGAAATACTGTATAGGCCTACTAGGCATAATGTAGCCTAATGGAGCAATACATTTGGCAGCCCTGGTGACTGAATATATTCTTAATTCCATCTCTTAAGGTATAGAATACAAAATGAGGTTGAAGTCCAATGGACGTTACATGGAGTTAGACATTGCATCTATTAGTACACGTAAAAGCATGTTGGCAACAATGTCATGCTAGTGCTGGTCAGATATAATCTGAAATATTATGATATCCTTTTGTGACAATTTGGGATGAAATCCATTTGTTGGTATAGAAGTTACAGGTATTTTAAAATTGGAGCTATCATCAGGCTTAGAATCATGCTGGCAGCACTGACTTATATTTTTTACTCCAAATTAATCTAGAATGTCAGGTGCTATACGTGTGCAAAGTATAGAGCTGTTGGCTTGCATACTTTCTGATATATTGATATTATGGTAAAAAATATAGACACCATTTATTGACAGTTGGCAGCCCTGATTGCTCATAAGAATACTTATAGTCATGTCCGTTATGTTACATATATCACATACGAAATTTGGTTGAAATCCAACTGACAGTATAGAAGTTACATGTATTTAAAAATTGGTCCTATCAGCAGGCTTAGAATCATGTTGGTAGAACTGACGTATATAAGTTACTCCAAATTAATGTAAAATGACAGGCAATATACCTGTGCATAGTTTAAAGCTGTCGGCTTGCATACTTTCCGATATATTGGTATTTGGATAAAAAATAGAAAGAGCAATTATTAACATTTGGCAGCCATGGTGGCTCTTAAGAATACACTCAGTCATATCTGTTTATGTACACATATTACATACACAATTTGGTTGAAATCCAATTGATAGTGTAGAAGTTATATGCATTTTAAAATTGGACTTGTCAGAAGGCTTGAAATGATTTTGGCAACACTGTCATATATGGCCTCCTGGAAATTAAACTGAAATAGTATTATCTACATGTGTGCCAATTTTGGAATAGCTCCCATGTATACATTCCAAGATATCCAACATGGAGCTCACATTTCTAGTGCGTTTTTTAGCAGTTGGTAGCACTAACATCTTTTTCAAATATGGGCCTGAGATATTCCTGTATACATCTTTACTCATACTGTGCCCTTTTAGCAAGAAATATGCCAATCACAGTATACCAGCGTAGCTCAATTCGGAATTTTCGGGGCAGCGGTAAGTTCCCCCACTCTGTGACTCACATATTTTGGATTAATTAGAGGATACACTTGCAAAAAATAACAACAAAATCAACTCCTATTTTAACACATTTAATTAATAAAATTAATGGCGCTACAAACACTTTAACAATTAAATTACTGACCCAATATCATCTACTTGTTCCAAATGAACAAGGAATCACAATATAATAAAACAAATATTGTATTAAAACATATGGTTTCCACATAAACCAACAATTCCTACTTATTTTTACTTCCATAAAACCTCAGCTGTAAGTGTTATATAACTCCGAGCTCCTTGGCTCCATGCTTTATATAATAATGGTGTCATTCTTTGTACACCTCAAATACTACTTTTTATATTTTCTTAATCCTCAAAAACAAATGTATAATTACATTTAAAATTATATGTTAATTATCTAACTCAATATTTGGGCATGTTCACACATTTTTCAGCTGTTATCATCTCTCTCTAGTTTCATAAGTACATTAAGGTAATCAGGAAATCACTTGTGTACTCCAGAGTATGAAGATACTTGACACAGTCAAAAAACTATAGTTACTCCCGAAACCTAGTTGTCTTCAATTAACTCGTGGAATCCAACTTCCATACAACATTACAATAGGGATTATTATTTATCTCTTACGTCTTATAAGACCATTATCACATAAGAAAACTACGATCTGAACAGGCAAGCAGAAATATCAATCTATAAGGACCTCGGTTCAACGCCCGGGTCGTTAACAACTTTAAACACTCCTGGTGTATTCATTACTCTTTACAAAACGACCTCCAGACACCCCTCCTACTCCGAGGGTCTGGCCGTGAAACATGATAGTTATTTATGACTATGCGGGATCCTTCCCGTCTGGCCCGAGCTAAAGCCCTCTTTAAATGCTTTACAAAACACAAACTTTCCATTCTCAGTTCTTGGTGGAGACCTGGCCTTTCACTTTGCGTGTACAATCAGCAATATTATTGGGCTTAAAAACCACATTCGTAATCTTGGCGTTTATTAATTATGAAAGGTCCTCATTGATTATGGAAGAGCAATTAACGACGAATAATAAAGGGGCTTTCAAAATAAGAGGATTCTGAGTTCGAATCTCTTCACATGCCTCGGGAACCTTTCCCTTATAGAGGACTATACACAATGCGATTTAGGGTCAGCCAATGGCTTAAATAGACCTACGCTCAATACCATACATTTGCTCCCTTTCAAATACATGCACAATGCCTCGTGATACTACGTCACAAATAGAGGACTTATACCAAATCTCAATTCGCTACAATTAACTACCTCTCATAAATAATTCACCAAGTACATTAACTTTTACGCGTTCCTAGCGTGACATATTACATTAATGGCGCTCCTTTTGCGCTATACATTTTTAAGCCTAGCGTCCCCCAAAGAACTGATAATATCATATTAACAATTGATGCACATTTCAATTTTTATATTATTCTTTCCTTTTGACAATAACTTTCTTTATTTCAAGAACATGCATTTAAACATCATGTCTATACTTTTTATTAAGGCTCTAACGCTCATTTATTCACATCAATTTATTTGATCTTTATTTAATATTTCCTTTCTTGGTTATTATTATTATCTTTATTCTTTACACAAGCTCAAAAGCTATTTCTTTCATATCTCAAATTTACTTTATTTAAATATCGTTCATGATAATTACTGATATTTCGCTTGCTCTTATGACATTCGTTAACTACATTAACATTTTATTCACATATTTCCTCTACGGGATTTATTCTTTACATAATTATTTATAATTTCTCAAATTTCTGTTTTTGTTCAGACCGCGTTCTTGTTTGTTCAGTATTTTATTTATTAAAACACATCCCTTTTACTCAAAAACTCCGGTGGATCTGCACACAATCATTTCCTGACACCAAAATAGAATGAAATTCAGTACTCACATGTTTTAAGATCGTCCCATGATCTTTTATTCTTGTGCGGTGTTTCATTTTGGCCCACTTTAAAATTTTTACTCCATATTATAGAAATTCATCTTATGTACAAACACTTCTTGACACATATTTAAGACACTTAACATTGACGACATTTTTATACACTGGTGTGTCCCTTTAGAACACACAATAAACACTAAAAAATATTAATTTAACACACAATCTTGATAAATTTACACTTCACAATTCTTGATCACTAGGCCGTATTTCTTAGCCTATCACACGTGACCTCTTAATTTCCCGTTTCCAAGGGTGAAATTTATTCAATGTCGGCTTCCTATCCTGCAGAATACGAAAGTCTCGAAACATCTACTGTTCCCTGGAATCCTAATTCTTCTACTCCTATTCTGGATGACCGGCTATTTATCTAGCTTGAACGGCTTCTTTGTAGATCTGGTTTATCGATTCTAGCGAAAGTCTATTCGGATCGAGGTCCCCTCGATAACCAATCGATGATCTATGGATTAATTTTATAGCAGCTAGTACTTCTCGAGTCTAGTGCTTTAGAATAGTTCGTCTGCTCTTTGGAGATAATGTTTATAGTCTCCGTTCTTCTTTATTTGATCGGTCCTAGCACTCCTACGTTTCTGAAATACGTTCCGAACCTTACTCTGTTCTTCCCTTTTTGGGTTCTTTAATTTAGATAACTGTTTATCTTTCTGTTACGGTACTTCCGTACGTTATGATATATTCGTTCGTCTATTTAACGACCTATCGCCTTAAGTCCAACGTTCGAAGCCTGCTCTGACTATATCTTACGAACTTTTCACTGTAACTTGTGTACTGTCGGACCTAAATCCTGTAACTAGGATTTTCCTACTTTTTCAACACGGCGATACTTTAAATTTCTTCTTTACCACTCCTTATGGAGGCAAGCAAGTTGTTAATACTGCGACGCCTATGGCTATCGGATATTAATTCTGCGGTGTAATACAGCGTTTCTCCCTTCAAGGAGTACTAGTAACTGTCTTCGATGTGACGCAGAGTGACGCCCCACACGGCTGTCTGAATACTGATGCGTAGCAACGCCCCCCTTGGGCTATTTGGACTGCTTGTACTGATGCGTAGTAACACCCCCTCACGGGTTGTCAGAATAACTGCATTTACTGTTGATGCTCCAGCGTCACGTCCCCCTGGACGGACTTGTACTGCGTGATGCGTAGCAACGCCCCCTCGGGCTGTTCGAGACTGCATGTTTGGCTTGGTGAGGCCAGGAGTTTTATACCTTTTCGCTACAAAAAGATAAGACTCTAGCCCTTTCTGTGGCCAACTTCTAAAATAATGGTTGCACAATTATAAAAATTATACCTTCCGAAAGCTCGTCTTCTCAATGTCAAATAATCTCATTGCACCTAAGAATCGATCGTGCAATTCGGAGATATTAATTAATTTCTCGTCCTCAATTGTGTGGGAGTTGCTGTTCTTTTGTACTCTCCCCTCTACACCAGCATAGGTAATTCCCCGATGACGTCTTCTTGCGTTTGCAGTTTTCTCCTGTGCAATTATTAAATGGTTTTTCTTTACTAAAAAATCTCTCATTCGAAATGATTCACTGTACTGTACTTGTTTACTTATTTTTATACTCGTAAACGGGTTAAATTTAATTATTCCTCTTCTGGCGCATAAGCGGTGTTGTCATTTTCCAGCAAGCTCAGCTCGATTTCCGAATCAGGCTTCCTTGTCTAATAGTGGGAACTTTCCACTCGGTTATTAATACTCATGACTCGCTCCCTTCTGAATGTCAAGAGGGGTGATCTCATCTCTCGAACACTTGGTCCTCGCCTCTTGCACCATATTAGGCTAGCATCCTAGCTTGATCTTTCTCTAAGTTACATTAGAAACTGTACGTTTCTTTCATTTCTTCCCCAAATGCATGGATTCGACCTCCATGGACCCTATGGCACATGGGTTCATCTCACCCTTCCTTAGGATAAATAAATTTTCGAAAAAATTTTGAGGAAATTTATTTTAATTAATTTTATCTTTCTTTATTCGTCGAAGCCATCATAACGTCGTCTGTATCTTCTGTTATTCTATTTCTTTAAAGTTCCTTCCACTAATTGTGTAGGTTGGGTATGCTCTGCCCCTACCCTTTCTTTCTCCTTTATTACATTTAAATTTTCTTCTTCAATAAAATCAATTACTTCTTTAAAGTTCCTTTCCTCTCTGGTCTGTGTTTAGGTTGGATCTTCAAAAGGTCCCATTCATTCATTCCCCTAGCGGACGTCTCCACTTCAGGGTCATACATTTCTTGTCACGTTCGGTGTTTTACAACCTCTACCCTCGTCTGGTGTGCACTTCTCCAAACTCGAGTCAAACAGTTGGTTTCCTTTCTTCTTTTCTCAAGACGGACTTCTGGTCGGTCTGTTCTCTTTCCATTACATATTTTCAACTTAATGACTTTATATTAAATTACCTTGCGGGTGCAACTAGCTTTACCCGTAACTTAATTCATTACAGTTCTCAGACTTCAAGTCTGTTACACTTCATTTGATTTTTAAGAGCTCAGTCTAACCTCACCTGACTCTTTCTGGTTTTCTTCCCCCTTCCTCATCTCTCTTTGAGATGGTATTTCAAAAGAGTATTTCTTTTTTCGACTCTTCCAAATCTTTAGGTCTTTCATATCTCCTTTTTTTCTCTTCTTTTTATCGCTCCCTTTCTTTTTACGGAGCTTCCAGCTGAAATATGCCTGGGCATCCTCTTTCTCCAAGGCATCGTATGTTATTCCACCTCCTTTCATTGTTCCCATGGGGTATCCATTTCCTGGTACACCGACTACCAATTTCGGTCTTCCTCTTTCTTGATTTTCTTCAGAGACATCTCCTCTCTTCTTTTCATTGTTCCCAACAATCTCATCTTTTTCTTTTAGGTTTTCTTGGCTCTCATTGGCCTCGGTGTCCATTTCTCTTTTCTGTCGTCGGCATTCCTGACATTTTAGCACTAATTCAAGGATCTGTGCTTTCAATTTTTCCTCTTCTTCCTCTAATTGTTTCCTATCTTTCTTCTCCTGAATTTCTTTTGGGTTTTCTTTTTCTACCTCCTCATTTTCTTCGGAGTTTTCCTTTTCAATTCCTGTTAACCCTTGAACCTCTGTTTCCATCGGTGCTTCGTTGATATTTTCTATTATTGTTTCATCTAATTTCTCTGTCTCTTCAGGAATGATTATTTCCGTTTCTTCAACTATCGATTCTTTTATTATCTCCTGTTCCGAGATTATATCTTGATCTTCCAGCTCAACCTCTTCATCAAAATGAGTCTCTTCACTTCGCAGCTCGTTTTCATTTCGGCTGTCCTCCTGTTCTGGAGTTACGATTTCTTCCTGAATTTTCATTGGTTTCTCTGGAAGGATCTCCAAAGTTTCCTCAGTTTCCACTGGAATCATTATAATTTCTACTTCTTGTTTTTCTTCTTTAATATCAATTTTGGGATCCTCTGGCACCGTGATTTCTTTTTCTTCTTCAATTTCAGCTTGTTTTTCAACTTCCGTCTGGACAACTGTTTCATTTATGACTGGGATAGCCATTTCTTTTGCTTTGAGGTCCTCTGCTAATAGGTATTCATCATACCTCTTCTGAGCAGCCTCTACTATTTCTTCGTATTCCCGAATCTTGACTTTCCTCAATTCAGCTAACTCCTGAATAGTTATTATTCCATCTTCATCATACATGCTCATTCTGAAGCAATGCATCTGATCATGTTCTTCCTGTAAATAATCCCTTTGTTCCTGAATATATTTCTTCCGGTCGTGCTCTTTATAATCGGTATCACGCTGAATCTGCCACCATTTATCTCTTATTTCCCATAGTTGATCCTTTATATCACTTACGTCATCAGTAAATATATTTATCTGTTTCCACGGAGCTATTTCTATTTTTCCTTCCCTCTCCATACGTTTCGCAAATGCCTTCTTCGTTTCTCTTAAGGACTTTTTAAGCTTCGGGATTTCCTCGTATAATTCCTCAAATTCCTGTTTGGGTATCGTATAGTTATTTATACTGGCCCTCTTACGAAGTTTGTTTATCTTCTTAATTTCCTCATCGATCCTATCTCTTTGTTCCTCAATTCCTTCTTTCTTTCTTGAGTTGAGATCTTTTAAATTCCAAAGTTCATTCTTCATCCTATAATTCTCTTTTCGCATTTCGCCAATTATATCCAAAAATTCATTTACTTCATCCCACTTCGCCATTTCTACTTTCTCCTGATCCTGAGCGCAAGGACTATCATTCTTTTTCCCTGTACTTTCCGAGCCTACTTGAACCTGCATTTCTACGTGAGACTTCGAATTACCTTCATCATTATCATCCTCGGTATTAATTACATTTTCCCTTGGAATCGGTGTACAATTTTCTTTTTCCATTTGGAGCTCTAAAGGCTCAACATTTACCCTTTTGTCTGCAGACATGTTACCTTCTCTTCGTGTAACTATGTCTCCAGGTGCACGCATGCTTTCTACAGAAACATTTATATTTTCATTATTTGGGTACTCTTTCTCACCTGTAATTTTACCTTTATCTGGACCCTCAGCCCTTACATCTTTTGAGAGCCTCCGCCTCTCTTCACTTAATGACATCATATTAGAATACAGTGGGCCACTAATGCCACCACACTAGTACATGCTTGAGAGATGATACTCTGAATCATTGTGTCCCAATTTCTTTAAAAATTTACTTTGGTACGGGTATTTACTACGACGTACCCTTTTGATACTTTTATTCAATTTCACAAACCTTTATGGAAGTATTTAAAATTCAAAATTTCGAAAAACCATTTTTTTCAAAAAAAATGAAAATTTTGATTTTTCGAGAAAACTCGGGTTTTCCCTAGGAAAACTCATCCCTGCGTACTGGGCGCCAAAAATCACTCGATTTTTGCTAGGGGGGTTGATTATATAATTCAGGGCTGCTCGGTATGAGTTTCCAGGGACCCATGCGGTCAGTTAGTATTTTATGTTGTAGCTACTCCTATCATTACTTTACTTTACATGATATGACCGTCTTAAGTGTTCCTCTAGTTATTAATCCAGCACATTACTTATATGCCCCCCATGTGCCCTTTTAGAAAGAAATATGCCAATCACAGTATACCAGCGTAGCTCAATTCGGAATTTTCGGGGCAGCGGTAAGTTCCCCCACTCTGTGACTCACATATTTTGGATTAATTAGAGGATACACTTGCAAAAAATAACAACAAAATCAACTCCTATTTTAACACATTTAATTAATAAAACTAATGGCGCTACAAACACTTTAACAATTAAATTACTGACCCAATATCATCTACTTGTTCCAAATGAACAAGGAATCACAATATAATAAAACAAATATTGTATTAAAACATATGGTTTCCACATAAACCAACAATTCCTACTTATTTTTACTTCCATAAAGCCTCAGCTGTAAGTTTTATATAACTCCGAGCTCCTTGGCTCCATGCTTTATATAATAATGGTGTCATTCTTTGTACACCTCAAATACTACTTTTTATATTTTCTTAATCCTCAAAAACAAATGTATAATTACACTTAAAATTATATGTTAATTATCTAACTCAATATTTGGGCATGTTCACACATTTTTCAGCTGTTATCATCTCTCTCTAGTTTCATAAGTACATTAAGGTAATCAGGAAATCACTTGTGTACTCCAGAGTATGAAGATACTTGACACAGTCAAAAAACTATAGTTACTCCCGAAACCTAGTTGTCTTCAATTAACTCGTGGAATCCAACTTCCATACAACATTACAATAGGGATTATTATTTATCTCTTACGTCTTATAAGACCATTATCACATAAGAAAACTACGATCTGAACAGGCTAGCAGAAATATCAATCTATAAGGACCTCGGTTCAACGCCCGGGTCGTTAACAACTTTAAACACTCCTGGTGTATTCATTACTCTTTACAAAACGACCTCCAGACACCCCTCCTACTCCGAGGGTCTGGCCGTGAAACATGATAGTTATTTATGACTATGCGGGATCCTTCCCGTCTGGCCCGAGCTAAAGCCCTCTTTAAATGCTTTACAAAACACAAACTTTCCATTCTCAGTTCTTGGTGGAGACCTGGCCTTTCACTTTGCGTGTACAATCAGCAATATTATTGGGCTTAAAAACCACATTCGTAATCTTGGCGTTTATTAATTATGAAAGGTCCTCATTGATTATGGAAGAGCAATTAACGACGAATAATAAAGGGGCTTTCAAAATAAGAGGATTCTGAGTTCGAATCTCTTCACATGCCTCGGGAACCTTTCCCTTATAGAGGACTATACACAATGCGATTTAGGGTCAGCCAATGGCTAAATAGACCTACGCTCAATACCATACATTTTCTCCCTTTCAAATACATACACAATGCCTCGTGATACTACGTCACAAATAGAGGACTTATACCAAATCTCAATTCGCTACAATCAACTACCTCTCATAAATAATTCACCAAGTACATTAACTTTTACGCGTTCCTAGCGTGACATATTACATTAATGGCGCTCCTTTTGCGCTATACATTTTTAAGCCTAGCGTCCCCCAAAGAACTGATAATATCATATTAACAATTGATGCACATTTCAATTTTTATATTATTCTTTCCTTTTGACAATAAATTTCTTTATTTCAAGAACATGCATTTAAACATCATGTCTATACTTTTTATTAAGGCTCTAACGCTCTTTTATTCACATCAATTTATTTGATCTTTATTTAATATTTCCTTTCTTGGTTATTATTATTATCTTTATTCTTTACACAAGCTCAAAAGCTATTTCTTTCATATCTCAAATTTACTTTATTTAAATATCGTTCATGATAATTACTGATATTTCGCTTGCTCTTATGACATTCGTTAACTACATTAACATTTTATTCACATATTTCCTCTACGGGATTTATTCTTTACATAATTATTTATAATTTCTCAAATTTCTATTTTGTTCAGACCGCGTTCTTGTTTGTTCAGTATTTTATTTATTAAAACACTTCCCTTTTACTCAAAAATTCCGGTGGATCTGCACACAATCATTTCCTGACACCAAAATAGAATGAAATTCAGTACTCACATGTTTTTAAGATCGTCCCATGATCTTTTATTCTTGTGCGGTGTTTCATTTTGGCCCACTTTAAAATTTTTACTCCATATTATAGAAATTCATCTTATGTACAAACACTTCTTGACACATATTTAATACACTTAACATTGACGACATTTTTATACACTGGTGTGTCCCTTTAGAACACACAATAAACACTAAAAAATATTAATTTAACACACAATCTTGATAAATTTACACTTCACAATTCTTGATCACTAGGCCGTATTTCTTAGCCTATCACACGTGACCTCTTAATTTCTCGTTTCCAAGGGTGAAATTTATTCAATGTCGGCTTCCTATCCTGCAGAATACGAAAGTCTCGAAACATCTACTGTTCCCTGGAATCCTAATTCTTCTACTCCTATTCTGGATGACCGGCTATTTATCTAGCTTGAACGGCTTCTTTGTAGATCTGGTTTATCGATTCTAGCGAAAGTCTATTCGGATCGAGGTCCCCTCGATAACCAATCGATGATCTATGGATTAATTTTATAGCAGCTAGTACTTCTCGAGTCTAGTGCTTTAGAATAGTTCGTCTGCTCTTTGGAGATAATGTTTATAGTCTCCGTTCTTCTTTATTTGATCGGTCCTAGCACTCCTACGTTTCTGAAATACGTTCCGAACCTTACTCTGTTCTTCCCTTTTTGGGTTCTTTAATTTAGATAACTGTTTATCTTTCTGTTACGGTACTTCCGTACGTTATGATATATTCGTTCGTCTATTTAACGACCTATCGCCTTAAGTCCAACGTTCGAAGCCTGCTCTGACTATATCTTACGAACTTTTCACTGTAACTTGTGTACTGTCGGACCTAAATCCTGTAACTAGGATTTTCCTACTTTTTCAACACGGCGATACTTTAAATTTCTTCTTTACCACTCCTTATGGAGGCAAGCAAGTTGTTAATACTGCGACGCCTATGGCTATCGGATATTAATTCTGCGGTGTAATACAGCGTTTCTCCCTTCAAGGAGTACTAGTAACTGTCTTCGATGTGACGCAGAGTGACGCCCCACACGGCTGTCTGAATACTGATGCGTAGCAACGCCCCCCTTGGGCTATTTGGACTGCTTGTACTGATGCGTAGTAACACCCCCTCACGGGTTGTCAGAATAACTGCATTTACTGTTGATGCTCCAGCGTCACGTCCCCCTGGACGGACTTGTACTGCGTGATGCGTAGCAACCCCCCCTCGGGCTGTTCGAGACTGCATGTTTGGCTTGGTGAGGCCAGGAGTTTTATACCTTTTCGCTACAAAAAGATAAGACTCTAGCCCTTTCTGTGGCCAACTTCTAAAATAATGGTTGCACAATTATAAAAATTATACCTTCCGAAAGCTCGTCTTCTCAATGTCAAATAATCTCATTGCACCTAAGAATCGATCGTGCAATTCGGAGATATTAATTAATTTCTCGTCCTCAATTGTGTGGGAGTTGCTGTTCTTTTGTACTCTCCCCTCTACACCAGCCTAGGTAATTCCCCGATGACGTCTTCTTGCGTTTGCAGTTTTCTCCTGTGCAATTATTAAATGGTTTTTCTTTACTAAAAAATCTCTCATTCGAAATGATTCACTGTACTGTACTTGTTTACTTATTTTTATACTCGTAAACGGGTTAAATTTAATTATTCCTCTTCTGGCGCATAAGCGGTGTTGTCATTTTCCAGCAAGCTCAGCTCGATTTCCGAATCAGGCTTCCTTGTCTAATAGTGGGAACTTTCCACTCGGTTATTAATACTCATGACTCGCTCCCTTCTGAATGTCAAGAGGGGTGATCTCATCTCTCGAACACTTGGTCCTCGCCTCTTGCACCATATTAGGCTAGCATCCTAGCTTGATCTTTGTCTAAGTTACATTAGAAACTGTACGTTTCTTTCATTTCTTCCCCAAATGCATGGATTCGACCTCCATGGACCCTATGGCACATGGGTTCAATACTAAATTTGGTTTCGATTGCTGCAGTCGTTTAGGAGTTGATAGAGGGGGACACACACACACAGCCATCCAGCCAGACAGACAGAAGGACAGACAGACAGACAGACAGAAGGACAGACAGACAGACACATTTTCCCGGATCGATCTCATAAGTCTACTTTTTCCTCATTTTTGTAAAGTGTGAAAAGTAGGCTAAAAATTAATGTGATCTCGTCAATGGCGTTGTCTTGGCAACCTCTGATAGCTCATCCCTCATCAATTTAGAAGCGTTGTCATGGTAAACTCTGATAGTTCTTGGCATTTTATATAATTCCGAAATCAATTTTCTCATCCCTTGGCGTAATGGTGGGTCATATCAAAAATTCTTTCAGACAAAAGTTTTAGGTAATTATTAGGGAAATATTTTCCATTTTGTACGGTTTTGATATTGTACCTATTAAGAGAGATACGATTAATGTGTCCCGAAAAACCCACTTTTTTCCACCCCTTTGGTCAATGGTTGGTGCTATCAAAAAACTTATTTGACAGAAATTATTGGCACTTATCCGACACATATTATGAACTTTGAATGGATTCGATATTCCACGTATTAAGAGGGTTATAGCGAAATTTCTCTTTTTCGAAAAAAGCCCCCCATTTTCACCCCCTTCTACCGATTTTGCCCATCAACGAACTCGACCGAGATTTTAATGGGATACGTATTATGTAAAAAATCAAACTGATTGGGGCAAAATTACGGCAGTTATCGTTTCCCCAAGAAAGTGATATATATATATATATATATATATATATATATATATATATATATATACAGGGTGTATTTGATATGATGGAAGTCCTTTACACTGGTGATAGAAGATGGTATTCTAAGCAAATATCTTCATGAAATTAAGTCGGATCTTAATTAGTGTAGGTGGAATTAAATCACAAAAATCGTCGGTCAATATCTTGGAAACGGGCTTTCACTTCGTTCCCCTCAGCAGCAGAGCTGACTTCTCCCCGTCTCCCTCCCCTCCTACGCTGAGGAATGTTGACCAGAGTCTGCAGTTGAGTGACCTCCTCGCCTTGTCTGCCAATGACATTGAAATACACAAACCGAGCCTATGAACAGCTGATTCACACCTTCATGGGGAGTGGCTACATGACTAGTGATGGTGGATCTGTCTAGGATTTTTCCAGCTTTATGAACTATGCATAGAAAATAGAAATCCTAAAGATTTAGTAAATTAATTTAAGGAACTGTTGGTCTATCTTTGTGTGAAGATAGTGCAACAACTGTAATAAACTTATTAATAATACTAATAATAGTAATAATAGTCTTTTAGACACACTAACTTCTTTTATGTTTCTTTTTGGTATGTCGAGTTGCCAGACTTTAATGTACGTAGGATTTCTTGTATGTGCCATGAAATCCATGGAGATGATCTTATTAGATCCCATTCATTTACTACATGACTGAACGTAGATCGCACCCTCGGGAAGGTTAGCACTCTACCACCAGAACTACACATGCTGACTCTTATTATTATTATTATTATTAGACTATTATTATTATTATTATAACACTGTATTATAACAATGTATTTGTATTTTATTTTCATTTTCGTGTATTTTCATATGTATTTACATTGTTGATGGACCAATAAATCAATCCTCCCCCCCCCCCCCTCTCCAGTTAATGGCCACCCGAGGGCTGGAGATGGGATGGGACAATTCACAATATGAACATGTGGTACCATACTAGTATTAAATCTTGGAAGTAGGTTTCCATGGGTTCCCACTTCTACCCCAGGCAAATGTCGGGATTGTTCCTAACTTAAGGCCACGGCCGCCTTCTTCTCAATAATCATAACCGCTGGCAGTGCAGCCCATGAAGGGCCTAGGCCTACCAAGCGACCGCTGTCCAGCCATTTGGCCTGCAGATATTAGGGTGACGCGTGGTCAGTGCATCGGGTCCCCTCGGCCATTAATCTTGATTTTCCTGACTCGGGCACTGCCTCACTGTTAGACAGCTACTTAATTGCCCTCACGAGGCTTAGTGCACTGCGTTACAGCCCTCACGTCAGTTTCTAATATCCCTGATGGAGCCAGGAATCGAACCCAGGGCCTCCAGGTGAGAGGCAGTTGCACTGCCCCAACACCACAGGGCCGGCGCCTTCTTCCGAATCCTCACCTGAATTACAAATATCCACATTTCTACAAAAACCACAAAACACAGGTTATCACACAAATTCTACCCACACCCAGCAGCTACATGGGGCTAAATGACCAAAATCGCCAAGCCTCTCAAACAAAACATCAAGTTTTTTACTTCCGTCCTAAATGCCTAGTTCTGAACAGACTGCGGGATGTCGAAATTTTGTCACACTGCATTTCATTAAGAGAATGTTTTTAGTATTTTCAGAAACTAGTCAACAGAAGGTCCGACACGGACGCCAATGATACATCAGGGCTGAGTATCGAAATTATTTCATGCCTGTACCACAATTATTTCGTGAAATTTTTACATAAATTCCCCCCCCCCCCATCGAGACCTAGGGCCAGTTCTTTTATAAGTGGCATGAAGAGCCAAGACTTTGACTTCTATTCTGTTCGTCTGAGGACGTAGACTACTATTCTGTGCGTCTACGGACGTGGACTTATTATTACTGTGTTCGTCTGCGGACAGAACGACTTCTATTTTGTGTGTCGTGGACACAGGTTGATTATTATTATTTTGTGTGTCTTGGACACAGAAGTTATTGTAAAGTGTTAAATTCAGTGATAGATAGTCACAGTACTATATTGTAGGGGCAGTATCGTCGATAATTCGCCAACGAACTGTGACAGGGAAAGTAGTACCTGAACAGCGAATTTAGTAGTCAGATATCAAGTGTATAATAATCTAATTTTTTGAAGCAGCGCCAGAGATGACACCGACGACTACAGAGGAAGTTTGGAATTCTCAACACTCCGTCCAGATGGCTGAGATGAGATAGAACCATTCAGTTGGGAAATGGCAGCAGACGTTCTTTGACGGGTGACTACAAGAGAGATGAGTACAAAATAATATTCTTTATTATTTGATAAATTAACTTATGGTTTATGGGACATATTTTTGTAAATACATTGCTTGTGTGATTAACGTAGTATACTTAGTTTTGGTCTGACACACTTTTGTATGGAAGCAGCTCGCACGAATGTAGTTAGTGGAAGGTTCTTGTTTTTGTATTGTGTTAACTAACGTAGCTATGTGAACGGCCGTGTTTGCATATGTTACGCAATGCGGTTAAAAACGTCTCTCGGAGATCTGTTGTGTTTCAGAAGTAGGACTGAATTAATGTAATTATACAGTAGATTGGAGGGTAATTAAAATTGTTTAAGATTTATTATTGATCAGATTCAGTGTGACTATTGCCGATTGGAGCAATGTAATTTGTGACGAAGAGTAATCAGCTCTATCGTAGGTTTTAAATATTGTGTTAAATGTTTGTGAGCACCTATTCAGCAGACCTATGTGAAAAGCGTCATGTCGGTCCCAGATGTGTGTATGTGTGTATTTTTTGTGGTATTACAAGCGGGAATTTCAGCTGAGACTGATTTCTGTCAGCTTGGTACCCGGTCCATATTGTATCCTTGCGAGGGCAATTGTGGATATGTGATTATGTCTGACCATATGTTGAGTTGGAAGAGATTTTTGTTGCTGTTGATTCCGTGAGGCAACGGAACAGCTGGTCGGCTATTTATATACACTGGACTGGGACACGACAAGTATTTGAGGAAGGGGGGGGGGGATGTTTCACAAGGCTGTCTGAACGTGCAAAGCATGGTCATTAGTGAGGAGTGCTCGTTGGCTCCCTAATTACTTAAATTACAGATAAGAACTGATCAATGGTAAAAGAATTGTTGAAATAAATGGGAGTTGCTTACGAATCACGATAATCTCCGACGCGTTACCTTAACATGCAGTTTCGTTCATATAAAGTAATCTTAGCCGGTCAGGTTTTTGTTGTTGTTGGTTTATTCCAGGTTTATTTTCATTTCAGTGACCCGTGAGTCACGTGCAATGCTGTCTTTCCTTGTGTGTATTGAGCAATTGGCCAGTTGGTAGCTCATGTTGTTAAGTGCGTCATCGCGCTAATGAGGATCTCAGAGAGATTCCTGTAAATAATAGATTTGTAGCGTGTGTGTCAGCATTAGAGTTTTTAAGGGTTTTTATTAATGTCATGCCCATATCCATAAAAGTTGATTTACGTGATGATTGTTCGTGAGCACCGTGGCTGTTAACCCGTTGTGAACGAACGGTCATCCAAGTACTCATTTTCTCGTAGTTAGTCATCACGCGCACATAAAACTCAAATGCAAGGTAGTGGAACTAGGATCCACAATTTTATTATAAAGGGGGAGATCCATCTGACTCCTCAAAGTGTTAGATATTCCTGTCAGGGAAAAATTCTGGGAGGATATTTTTTTTATTTATTGTTTGTTTATTTTCTTTTATGCACAATTAGTTATTAAATCTTGTTATTATCTTACGTCTTGTCTCCTTACTTTCTTAATTACAGTTTTTATCCTATGACCCTTGCCTCAGTAAAGCATGTTGTTTGGCGGACGTAAACATCACACTATGAAGTGAGTGCGACCCCTTGATCAAGATTCTTGCATAAAACACTGCTATTCTGAAGGGTTCATAGGGATAAAACTGGCGCGGCCAAGCGTGGGGCCATTTACTGTGGTGTAACGGCGGAGATTACACATGTCAATAGTGGCGTATTTGAGTAAAACTGACATGCCGCAAGTGCAGGCAGATATGACAGTATTTAATCACCGGAAAGTGATATTTTATTAAGAGTAATTGAGGCGAAGTGGATACCGCCAAATGTGTGAAAGATAAATTAAAGTCAGGAGTTTGCAAAGTAAAATACGGTTCACGTTTTTGTCTTTTAAATTAAAGTAAAATTAATATGTGATACCAGGCGCCCAATGATAAAATTAAAACTAGATTCGATTAGAAAGTCAAACTCATGGAAATATTAGGAGGCTGTAGCCTAAAATGACAATTAATACTTGGTTAATTAGTCAGTGTTAATATCAGATCAGGATAACAATTTAATGACTAAATATGTGCTTGGGTTTAAAATTAAATTGAGTAAAACTAGAACCACTCAGAGATGCAATTGACTAGTGGGAGTAAATGTAAAAAATAACTGAACTGAGTTGGATAAAGAAAGTAAATGTGCATTGGATTTTATGTGTGTGTCAAAGGGCATTGCTTTATGCCATTTCCCTAATGTCTCATATAAATTGTGTATTATGGCAACGGTGGAGCAGATCCAGGAGATCATTGAGAGTGCGGCGAGGAGAACTCAGGAATTGTTGGATACTAAATTGGCGGAACAAAGCGTATCGCTAAACACGAAGTTATCTGAACAAATAAACACTAAACTATCAGAACAGAGTTAATCTATAAACACTAGTATGTTAGAACAAAGTGAATCTCTAAATAATAAACTGTTAGAACAAAGTGAATCATTGCGGACACAATTAAACAATAGTAGGCTAGAACAAAGTGAGTCTATATACAAATTATCTGAACAAAGTGAACAATTGCGGACACAATTAAATAACAGTAGAATTGAACAAAATGAATATCAGGCGGAACAAGCTAGGTTATTAAAGAACGAAATTAATGACACTATCAATTCGCAGTTAGAGGCGCAAAATATTAAAAACACGAACCAATTAGCTTCGTTAACCGCAGAAATGAAAGATCACACTAATCAACAGATGGTATTACTGGCCCTAGATGTTAGCAAGAATAATGTGAAACAATTAGAGCAGATTAAAAAAATGGAAGATATTTTTGATCAAAAACTTAGCATTCTGGATGAAACGGTGTTGGCTAAATTAGAACAAATTGAAATAGCATGCACAATGAATACAAGCGAGGTCAAAATAGCTCAGGATAAATTGGAAGGACGATTAAAGGAGATGGAGAAAAGCGGCAGGGTCATTCAACAACAATTATCAGCAGTAGATGAAAACATATCCGGCATAATTAAAGATATGGACCGTCTCGAGATAAAATCAGCGGAACAATGGGAAAGCCTAAAATCGGAGCAAGAGCAATTTAAGAGTACATTAGACGAAAGGCTGAGCCAGATAGAAAGTAATCAGGATGACACAAAAAGCCAGATCGAAGGGCAAGTAAGCACGATTAAAGAACAAATAAGGAAAGATTGGAAGAAAATGAATATTGATTCTAAAGAGGAAAGATCCACCATTCTTAAAACAGTAGGCGAAAATCACACGCGTATTCAAGCTTTGGAGCAAGAGGTGAAAAATAAACTTAAACAGCAGACGGACAGGATTATTAAAGCCGAACTCCGCTCATTAGAACAATCATCTATATTTAGAACGTGAACAGTGAAAGACAAGCCGGATAACTCAAATAGTCCAGAGTCCAGCACAGCAGGAAGTCAGACTCAGGCAGACAGCCCATTAACAACAAACACGGAAGGATTTCGTAAGAATGTAGATAGGAGCTCGACACCACAAGACGGTCATCAGCCCACACAACTTATTCAAGTAATTCGCTCAAATGACTACAAACCGCAGAAATACACGGAAAATTCAGGGGTGACACCTAAAGCCTTTATCAAAGAGATGGAAGACCATTTCAATGACACTGGGGTACCTGAAGCACGAAGATTAAGGATGATGGAGAGATTTTTATCGGGAAATGTCCTCACATGGTTTTTAAGCTTCAAATATACATTTGGAAACATGTCAGATTTCAACTTAGCGTTTCTGCGCAAATACTGGTCGCCCGCAACACAACAGAGTCTAAGGATGGAGCTTTACTCTAGGAAGTACCAAACCACCCAGCAAACAAAATACTCAGATTTCTTTAACATGCAAATGTTAAAATTTCGTGACCTTGATTACCCATTAAATGAAGCAGATCTGGTGATGACTATAGCGAGACAAATGCCAGTAAACGTACAACAAGTACTAGTCGCAGCGAACGTTAGTACGGCCCTACATGCAGAGCAGATACTATGGCAAATAGATGAGACTACATCTCATAGTCATTATAGGGGAGGAAGACAGCTGGAGTTAGTCAATACTACAGAGGTCGTCAAACCAAAACAGGCAAACACCAAAACGCAGGGCACTAACACAAGCACTTCCACACCTAGGCGAAACCAGGAAGAAGGAGAAAACAGACCATATCAGCGTAACGAAAATCATTACAACAATAGGTCATACCAAGGTAACAATAGATACCAAGAGAGAGGATATCAGCAATGGCGTGAAAATCGAAGGAATGACAGGCCTTATGGAAGATACGGTGATTACAATGCCAATCAACGATGGAAAGGAAGAAGAGATCAAAATCAAGGAGAGCCACGTAACTATCGAGATGACTGGGATTATAGTCACGCTCAATCGCAAAATTACTTAGAGGAGTTACACGCTAGTCAAGGTGGAGAGATAGGAAGATGGGAAAAGGCCATTGGGAACATGAAGAATCCTGATACACATACTGAGGAAGCTGGAAGTCTACTGAGACAACAGGGATATCAAGGATATGAGCGACAGAAGGATGATGGGAGTCGCAATGGAGCTAAAAAAAAATGTTAAATTTGGATAAAGGAGACAGGCTACAAACACAACAGTCGGAAGTTGAAGATGGATTGATAGTAGCGAACATACAAGAATGGATTGCTTTGCCAGAAGACTGCCTGGAGGAGACGGTGAAACCACGGAACGATGAAATTAGGCAGTTGCCCATTATTTACGCGAGGATTGGTGGAATTAATATAAGATGTTTATTGGATACGGGGTCACAGATCAGTTTGGTATCGGAGGCCTTGGTTCGAGAGTTGGGACGGAGTCAGAATATTCCTGTAATTCCGGTACCACAGCTCAAAGTGAGGGGTGTTATTCCTGAACGCACCGTCACTTGTAAACGTCAGGCATACTTAGAGCTGAACATATTGGAACACACTTTTGGGCAAACGTTCATTATCATGGCAAAGATGAATTTCAATATAATTCTTGGTGCAAATTTTATTTGTGACTATCAAGCAGTGATAGATTTGCACAAGAATACTGTCAGTTTTAGAGAGTATGATCAGCTGAAAAACGTGGGATTGCATATGGATGAAATCACTACCGGAAGAGATGTAAATTCTTGGGCATTGGAAGCAATATCGGAAGAGACGGAAGAGGAGGTACGAAAGGCAGAAGATAACATCATAGAAGGAGCTGTTGTGGAACTAGATGAGGAGAGTGAATCCCAGGAGATATGGTCTTTATTAACAGAAGGAGATATCAGTGATGCACAATTTGAAGAGTTACTACCGGATGCACTCAGCAGGAACCCAGAGCCTGATAATGAAGAAACAGCGATGGTACAACACTTGGAGTTAACACCGAAGGACCGGAAATTCTTGGAGGAGTTACGTGAGATACAGCGAGAACAGGAAGCGGAACCATGGATGATGCTTTTAATTCAATACTTCAGAAAGCAACTACCTACAGGAACACCTGCATTTCGAGAAGCGAAAGCCAAAGAAGGAAGATATGTTTATGTCAACAATTTGCTGCACAAATGGGTCGATAAGATTAAGTATGGAGAGACATGCATGAATTCTACCAGGCACGAGTCAACAGGACAAATCCCTATGGTCCTACACAAGAAAGAGTATCCAGTAAGAACGTGGAAAAGCATCATTAACTGTCCACAAGATCCAATGATAGCACCTGACTTGCGAATTGAGAGGACGAGAGCCTACATGAGAAAACAAGCAGACCGCAGATTACGGCGAGTAAGAAATAAGAGGTTTCACAGGGATCTTGAAATCAACCAGCTCGTTTTGGTGAAACGACCTGCTACATCGGACTCAGAGAAGAAAATCTTCAGTAAATTCTGCGAAAAGTTCATAGGACCCTATTCTATCGTAAGAAACCTTGGAAACAATGCTTACAGAGTGAAAGAATTGAGTACAGGAACAATGTCAGTCTACAACGCTGCCAACCTAAAAAAGTATCGTAGAAGCGAACCATGGGAGCGCCGAATTAATGATGCAGTTTGAATATATGGACGTCATAATATCAACAAAGTGCACGAGGAGTAGTTGAGTACGGCACGTAAACGAGGAAGTAGAGTGGTTGTTGACAAACATTAACGAGACGAGCAGAGTGTTGCCTCAGGCACCAGAGCGTCATGCAAGCAGACTGAGAGGGGAGATACGAGCAGGAAATGAAAACGAGTAAATGCCATTCAAGACAGGAGCGACTAGACCAGTAATAGAAAAGGGGTGATTCTGAAATAAAACAATTTGGCCTACGGAATTCTTTTAAAAATTGTCGACTTTATTCCTAAGTTCGAAATTTTGTGAGTGGGAGAGTTGTGAACCCTTTTATCCTCTGTTGGATAAATGATTCTATGTTTTATTTCTCCAATTAATAAATATTTCAACCAGCATCATGAAAGTAGCCAGACGGAGATGAGGAAATTTCAAGCATTGGTTGGAGACAGCGGGGACATACCTGAAGCAGGTTGACAATAGGCTAAATATTTTAGCTGTGAAAGGAAATAGCATAGCGATGTGTCAGAAGGACAGGTGGGCCGCCTCAAATAGAAGCGACGCGCAGTGAGACATGCTGCCGGTATGTTCATTGTAATATTCGCGCCTAGAAGAAATATGATGCAGTAATGTGAGTGGCTGATGAGCAGACTGGACACTCCTACGACGCCAAGATCTGCTATGAACCGCCAAATTACAGAAAATGTGAGAACCAATGAGAGAAGAATGCCTAGTTAACGCGGCAGGTCTAGCGTGGGTACGCTCGGCTAGCATTCACGCGGGAAATCGCCTAGACAAAATCTCTACGATCGATTCTAGGATTAATGAGCATATTCTTGACCTGTGCAATGTTACGAGTTCAGTGATATTTATTTCATGTCTGTACCACAATTATTTCGTGAAATTTTTACATAAATTCCCCCCCCCCCATCGAGACCTAGGGCCAGTTCTTTTATAAGTGGCATGAAGAGCCAAGACTTTGACTTCTATTCTGTTCGTCTGAGGACGTAGACTACTATTCTGTGCGTCTACGGACGTGGACTTATTATTACTGTGTTCGTCTGCGGACAGAACGACTTCTATTTTGTGTGTCGTGGACACAGGTTGATTATTATTATTTTGTGTGTCTTGGACACAGAAGTTATTGTAAAGTGTTAAATTCAGTGATAGTCACAGTACTATATTGTAGGGGCAGTATCGTCGATAATTCGCCAACGAACTGTGACAGGGAAAGTAGTACCTGAACAGCGAATTTAGTAGTCAGATATCAAGTGTATAATAATCTAATTTTTTGAAGCAGCGCCAGAGATGACACCGACGACTACAGAGGAAGTTTGGAATTCTCAACACTCCGTCCAGATGGCTGAGATGAGATAGAACCATTCAGTTGGGAAATGGCAGCAGACGTTCTTTGACGGGTGACTACAAGAGAGATGAGTACAAAATAATATTCTTTATTATTTGATAAATTAACTTATGGTTTATGGGACATATTTTTGTAAATACATTGCTTGTGTGATTAACGTAGTATACTTAGTTTTGGTCTGACACACTTTTGTATGGAAGCAGCTCGCACGAATGTAGTTAGTGGAAGGTTCTTGTTTTTGTATTGTGTTAACTAACGTAGCTATGTGAACGGCCGTGTTTGCATATGTTACGCAATGCGGTTAAAAACGTCTCTCGGAGATCTGTTGTGTTTCAGAAGTAGGACTGAATTAATGTAATTATACAGTAGATTGGAGGGTAATTAAAATTGTTTAAGATTTATTATTGATCAGATTCAGTGTGACTATTGCCGATTGGAGCAATGTAATTTGTGACGAAGAGTAATCAGCTCTATCGTAGGTTTTAAATATTGTGTTAAATGTTTGTGAGCACCTATTCAGCAGACCTATGTGAAAAGCGTCATGTCGGTCCCAGATGTGTGTATGTGTGTATTTTTTGTGGTATTACAAGCGGGAATTTCAGCTGAGACTGATTTCTGCCAGCTTGGTACCCGGTCCATATTGTATCCTTGCGAGGGCTATTGTGGATATGTGATTATGTCTGACCATATGTTGAGTTGGAAGAGATTTTTGTTGCTGTTGATTCCGTGAGGCAACGGAACAGCTGGTCGGCTATTTATATACACTGGACTGGGACACGACAAGTATTTGAGGAAGGGGGGGGGGAGATGTTTCACAAGGCTGCCTGAACGTGCAAAGCATGGTCATTAGTGAGGAGTGCTCGTTGGCTCCCTAATTACTTAAATTACAGATAAGAACTGATCAATGGTAAAAGAATTGTTGAAATAAATGGGAGTTGCCTACGAAACACGATAATCTCCGACGCGTTACCTTAACATGCAGTTTCGTTCATATAAAGTAATCTTAGCCGGTCAGGCTTTTGTTGTTGTTGGTTTATTCCAGGTTTATTTTCATTTCAGTGACCCGTGAGTCACGTGCAATGCTGTCTTTCCTTGTGTGTATTGAGCAATTGGCCAGTTGGTAGCTCATGTTGTTAAGTGCGTCATCGCGCTAATGAGGATCTCAGAGAGATTCCTGTAAATAATAGATTTGTAGCGTGTGTGTCAGCATTAGAGTTTTTAAGGGTTTTTATTAATGTCATGCCCATATCCATAAAAGTTGATTTACGTGATGATTGTTCGTGAGCACCGTGGCTGTTAACCCGTTGTGAACGAACGGTCATCCAAGTACTCATTTTCTCGTAGTTAGTCATCACGCGCACATAAAACTCAAATGCAAGGTAGTGGAACTAGGATCCACAATTTTATTATAAAGGGGGAGATCCATCTGACTCCTCAAAGTGTTAGATATTCCTTTCAGGGAAAAATTCAGGGAGGATATTTTTATTTATTTATTGTTTGTTTATTTTCTTTTATGCACTATTAGTTATTAAATCTTGTTATTATCTTACGTCTTGTCTCCTTACTTTCTTAATTACAGTTTTTATCCTATGACCCTTGCCTCAGTAATGCATGTTGTTTGGCGGACGTAAACATCACACTATGAACTGAGTGCGACCCCTTGATCAAGATTCTTGCATAAAACACTGCTATTCTGAAGGGTTCAATATATACATAAATTATATATAAACTTTTGAACTGACGGTGGTTTTGGGGTCTGAGGGATGTGAAATTCGAAGATATGTCGAAATTTTCCGGAAGTCGAAACATGGTACCCATTGCAATAGTTAGCTTTCTTATGAAATCTACCTAAAATGCATGGCGACCATCCGAAATATTTAGTCGGTTCTCAATATCTACGAATTTAATACAACAATCAAACTGAAATTTTGTATGTTGATAGTGGCAATTAACATAAGTAGGTTATATGAAAATAGGCTTTATAGTTCTTCACGGAACTACTTGTTCATATTTAGTCATCCACTCTAAATTTTAATTCAATTCTGTGGCTCAGGGATAACGTTCTCGCTTGCTGAGCCCATGGTTGCAGGTTCGAAACCTGGAGCAGTCAGCTGGCATTTGAGGGTGCGCAAATGCGAGGGAGCCGTGTCAGTACATTTACTGGCACGTTAAAGATCCCCTTCGGGGCAAAATTCCGGCACCCCGGCATCTCTAAAAGCCATTGTAGTTAAAAGGGATGTAAAACCAATAACATTATTATTATTATTATTATAATTCAATTCTAAATTAGTATAGGTTATTCAGTGTTAAGAGGGGCAGATGACCTTACTGTTCCACCCCTTCTGAAATTTGTCCCTTAAAGAAGCTTTAACGTTCTAGTAAAATTTACTGTCACGGCTCACTCGCTTTTGCGCTCTCTCAAATGCCAACTGACTGTGCCAGGACTCGATCCTGTAACTTTGGGACCAGCAGGTGAGAACGTTACCGCTGCGCCACGCTGTCAGCCAACAACGGGCATAATCTTTATATATATATAATTCTTCGACACGTGTGTATGTGACTGAACTCCTCCTAAACGACTGAACCGATTTTGATGGAATTTGGTAAGTATATTAGGGTGGGTCCATGTATGGTTTAGATTCACAATATGACCCGATAGGTGGAATGAACACAATTTTAGAACCACAATTTACACACAATTTTAGAACCACAATATACAGTCAAAAACAGTCGTCATGGAAACCACTAGCCTTGGCCTTCGTGAAAGCTGATGTCTTTGGACGGATTGTCTCTGCACATTAGAGCCACCTGGTCGCAACCTGTGCAACTACCGCCATTACATACACTCCGCCCATGGCGAAAATTTGTGTTTTATACCAAAGGTGGCAGTGATGTCGAATTCTACTGTTTGTCTCTGCACGTTAGAGCGTTTCAAAGTCCCGTATGCGTTCATATACCATTCATCCGATTGCTATGAAACTTGGGTGATATGTTGAGTGAGCTCCGGGGAAGGTGTTTGGCTTAGTAAATCCATTTTACAATAGATAGCGCACGAATAGATTCAACAAATGAGCGACGACGCGCGAAGTGTTCCAAAAAGGTCCCGTATGCGTTCAAATACCATTCGTCCGATAGCAATGAAACTTGGGTGAGATGTTGTGTACACTCCAAGGAAGGCTTCTGACTTAGTAAATCAATTTCACATTAGGTAGCGCACGACTAGACTCAACAAATGAGTGACGACGCGCGAAGCGTTTCAACAAAATCCCGTATAAGTTTATATTCCATTCATAGATTGAGATGAAACTTTGATGAGTTGTTGTGTACACTTAAGTGAAGGCTTCTAACTTAGTAATCTATTTCACAGGAGGTTGCGCACGAGTAGATTCAACAAATGAGCGGCGACGTGCGAAGCGTTTCAAAAAAGTCCCGTATGCGTTCAAATACCATTCGTCCGATAGCGATGAAACTTGGGTGAGATGTTGTGTACACTTACGTGAGGGTTTCTAACTTAGTAAATCCATTTTACAATAGGTAGCTCACGAGTAGATTCAACAAATGAGCAACGACGTGCGAACTTTTAATCAAAGTCCCGTATGCGTTCATATACCATTTATCCGATTGCAATGAAACTTAGGTGAGATGTTCTGTACACTTACGTGAGGGTTTCTAACTTAGTAAATCCATTTCACAGGAGGTTTCGCACGAGTAGATTCAACAAATGAGCGACGACGCGCGAAGCGTTTCAATATTGTCCCCTATGCGTTCAAATACCATTCGTCCGATTACGATGAAACTTGGGTGAGATGTTGTGTACACCCTACGGAAGGTTTCTGGCTTAATAAATCCATTTTACAATAGGTAGCGCACGAGTAGATTCAACAAATGTGTGACGGCACGCGAATCATTTCAACAAAGTACCTTATGCGTCCATATACCATTTATCCGATTGCGATGAAACATTGGTGAATTGTTGTGTACACTCCAGGAAATGTTTCTGTCTTAGTAAATCCAGTTTTAATAAGTAGCGCACGAGTAGATTCAACAAATGAGCGACGGCGCGCGAATCGTTTCCACAATGTCCTGTATGTGGTCATATATCATTCATCCGGTTGCGATCAAACCTTGGTGAATCATTAAGTACACGCCAGAGAAGGTTTCAGGCTTAGTAAATCTATTTTACAATAGGTAGCGTATGAGTAGATTCAACAAATGAGTGACGGCACGCGAATCGTTTAAAGAAAATCATTTATGCGTTCATATGTCATTCATCCGATGATGAGTTGTTGTGTACACGCCAGGGAAGGTGTTCAACTTGGTAAATCAATTTTACAATATTGGTAGCGCACAAGTAGATGTAACAAATGAGTGACGACGCGCGAAGCGTTCCAACAAAATCCTGTATGCGTTCATATACTATTCATCGATTGCGTTGAAACTTTGATGAGTTGTTGTGTACACTTACGTGAAGCTTTCTAACTTAGTAAATCCATTTCACAGTTGGTAGAGCACGAGTAGATTCAAAAAATGAGTGACAGCGCACGAATCATTTAAACCAAATCCCGTATGCGTTAAATGCCATTTATCCGTTTGCGATGAAACTTTGGAGAGTTGTTGTACACGCTCCAATGAATGTTTCTAAATTAGTTAATTCAATTCACGATAGTTTAGAGGCAGTTAACAGAAATTGAAAAAAATATTGTGTATCCAAAAGCACTTCAAGAAACAAAGTTACAACACTTTCTTTGATTGGCAGGACAACTTCTGCCGGGTCAGCTTGTGGATATATAAAAATAGGATAGCGTTTTATATGCTTGAGACGATTATTAGATGAATATCTGAATGAAAAACCATCAAGCATAACAATTTAATTTAGTTTAGTTTTTGTAACTACGTACAAATTACATGTAACGGCTGCTCATTATTTTCGAACTAAGTGAAGATAACTCATTAATGTTAGTTAGATAAATCAATGTAATTTCACCGTTAATGTATGTAATAGCAGGCTCACGACCAAACCACGTGGATGTGAGACCATTTCACGGTACAGTGGTTTCCTTCCATGCTTGGTAGATTTTCAGCAGGAATGCATCCAAACATGTCACGAATCTACTTTTTTTATGAATTCAGCCCAACTATATATTATTGTTATTTACACAAAAACAGGCAACCAAAATAATATTTAAGTGTGCTACTTGTATATTCAAGGGAATGTGGGTGTAAGGTATCTATCTATCTGGGAAGTAAGATGTAGAGAAATGATTATAGTATAGGGTGTTCTTTAAAATAATGCTACCATTGAGTTAAAATTGAAGAGGATTAGCCCTACGTGTGTTACCAGTGTTAAAATGGCGATATAAATACCCTTATTTTTCGTAGGACCTGTTGGGTATTGAGAACTTTTTTTACAACATAATCATTTATGTGTCTTCTATACACTGATCTACAATCGCTAAAGTATTTATTATAAAAATAGCTGTGGCATTTTAAAAGAAGCTCCATTAAAAATACAGACATTTTAATTTTGAAAAAAAAAATGACTGAAGGAAAATTGTTTGCATTGGATCCACAGCATTAGAGTGCTATTCTGTACATAATATGGTACAATATGTTTCGAGATATAAACAACTGTTTCTTAAAGGGGAATTTGTGCAGAAAAATGTAGTTTTGAGTAAACCGAGTAAGTACGAATTGTCGCCCAAATTCATTTTATGCAGAATAAATATTCTAAAACCCTCCTGATTGGTCTTTCCTATCTTACTAACCAAATGCTTCCCTCATTGTTTTACAGATAATATTCTGTCCCATATATTGGCTACACTGCCAATAATAATAATAATAATAATAATAAGAAGAAGAATATCACCAAACTCCATAAGACGTACAGACTGACATGGAATTACTACAACAAAAGAGTCATATCGCGTAATGCAAAATTACGACACTACAAGACAGTTTTATTGCCGGAAGCTTTATATGCCTCAGAAACCGTATGCCTGGGTGGCCACTCTAAAATTGCAGACATTGGAAACCATGAACGGAAAATCTCCTGAAACTTTATGGTCCCCCGAGAGAAAATGGAATGTGGATTAAGAGGAGAACAGCGGACCTCCACTCCTTCCTGACAGGCTCACTGATGCCGTGCGGAAGCGACGCCATATCTACAGAATGAACAGCGACACTCAGAGAGATTATTCAAAGTAAACAACTCAAAGAAGGTGAAGATAAAATGGCTAGAAGAAACTAATACTTTGGAATGACGCAGTCAAAACTGCGCTACGCAAGATGAAACAGCTTTACCACGATTTTCTGGAAGACAAAATGCCTTCTCGTTGGAATGCTTACAAAATAGCCCGCAGGGACGCGAAGAAGACTGTAGCTGCGTCAAAATCTGCTCGGTACGCAGACCTCTACGCGAAGCCGGACACACGCAAGGGGGAGTGGGACATCTATCGCCTCGTCAAATCCAGGCACCATAATTCTCAAGATATCCAACGCTTCAATGGCATCAATGACGATAAGGGCGTTTTGCTTGTCGACTGGAAGAAGGCGAGAACGTTGGTGAAATTACTTTGAGAAGTTCTCAACAGAGGAATTCCAGCACAACCAGATTCCTGTCGCTACTGCTCTCGAAGGGCCTATCAAACCAATTGATTTCATAGAGGTTGCAGGTGCCTTGAAACAAATGAAACCAGGGAAGGCAACTGGTACAGATGACATCGCGGCGGAGCTATGGTGCTCTCAGAAGTGCGATCTAGCGGATCGATTGGCATGAATCTTCAACCAAATTGTCAAAGAAGGACGAAAGCCACTTGATTGGCAACATAGCATCACGATACCCATCTTCAAAAAGTCCTCTCGGCACGCCGGAAGGCGGAGGTAGATTTCACCGGACAAACTTGGGGATAGGCGAAAGTAGGCAGAATATGTAGGTTTTCGTAGAAGGATCAGACCTCATTTATTGCGAGAAAGTATTTTATAATTGGAGCTTAATTAACTTTGTTTTTCGTCATTTTATGTTTATTTTAAACATTTTATTGTCTTATGGGAACGGTAACCTTCTTGTCATTTGGGTCCATTTTTATACTTGTGGTCACACTGTCCTTATGCAAGGTTTCGACACTGATGTGTAACTATGTAACGGTCTGTTACTTCTTCACGCAAAATTATATCTCCCGCAGAGATTTTGGTTGGTTCCTCAGTTTAGGGGCTGCGACAACGCGGTCATGTAACCCCGTGTACGGGATGGCTGTATTAGTCTGTAATTCAGGTAGGGACTGCAGACGGTCAATTACAAGCAGTAGTTCCTAATGTTGCTACCAGGTACTACCGTCAACGACACCTAGCTGTGAACTTGGCTACTAGATGCCACCGCAACCAGCTACTCGCAACGAACGTTGGAACTTCCCCTCCAAAGGAAAGCATACTGAGGGATTTTTAGCGCTCTTAGAAAATCCGACGACTTCGGTCGGCTTTGAACTCGCGACCTTGGGCATAGACATTCAGCATGCTACCAGTTACGTCACCGAAGCTGCTTCACACTTAGTCAGATGGAAATCTGAATTTGATCTCGTGCAAGTGCGTTACCTTGGCAACGTCTGATGGCTCATCCCTCATCAATTTAGTAGTGTTGCCAAGGCAACCACTGATAGCTCTTGGCATTTTCTTATAATTCCGAAATCATTTTTCTCATCCCTTGGCGTAATGGTGGGTCATATCAAAAATTCTTTCAGACAAAAGTTTTAGGTAATTATTAGGGGAATATTGTCCATTTTGTACGGTTTTGATATTGTGCCTATTAAGAGAGATATGATTAATGTTTCCCGAAAAACCCACTTTTTCCCACCCCTTTGGTCAATGGTTGGTGCTATAAAAAAACTCTTCAAACATAAATTTTTGGGCTTTATCCGACACATAGTATGAACGTTGAACGGATTCGATATTTCACATATTAAGAGAGTTATAGCAATATTTCACTTTTTCGAAAAAAAAAAGCTCCCCATTTTCACCCCCTTCGACCGATTTAGCCCAGTAACGAACTCGACCGAGATTTTATAGGTATACATATTCGGTAAAAAATTCAAAGTGATTGGTGCACAATTACGGCAGTTATCGTGTACACAAGAAACTGATATACATACATATATATATATATATATATATTGAACCCGAGGGGCTTATGCTGACTGATATCGAACGCGGATCTCAGAGACTGTGATCTCAGTATAAAGGTTCCACCAGGGAACGAACCCGAGGTCTGTGGAGGGAGTTTCATTGTAAAAACCCCTAGAGAGAAGTGTATAATTAATCACTGGTGTGATTTCAGTTGATAATTGATACGTGCAAGGGCACGTCTCTACCATTTCAAACATATATTTAATCAGGGACGCTGTTGTTGAAGTTTTGAATCGTCCGCTTGGTCGCTCAGTACTGCCTGTCACCACAAGATGGTAGCTGCAGTCGGACTTTGCAAAGATACAAATAGTTCCTGTTTCTCCCCAATAGGTGGTGCGGGCTTCGCCTTATACGCATGACTTAATTGAAAGACAATCATATTCTTCGTCGTAAAACAAAAGCCGGTGTATTCATGATACCGCCAATTTATGAACTTATTTATGACATTGTTGTTTTGATGTGTCGCTTCGTGATTGGACAATATTATTTTTACATGAAGACAGTTCGATAAATGACGAGCGATTCTCCGCCATTTTTGTGGAGTCCTTTTGCTGTCGAGTAAAAAACATCAAGCCGACGACTGGTCGAAGAGTGTCTATCCGTTGCGCTGGGGGCATTGCCCCTAGCTTTTTCCAAATGTAAATACTCATTCAAGAAAAAGGAATTGCCTGTTTTCTTCAGGCTGTAAATTTTCATCGTTCCGCCGTGAAGAGGAAATGTGCAAGGATAATCGCAACTGGATGTGATCAAGTGCTTGTATCTACACGACGCATCGGCGTGTTAGCCATTTTTGTGAAGTACATGTAATAACGTAAAATTATATGTTAATTATTTTATTGTTATTGTGTCTCCACGGAGAAGGATGTAAGGTACGTTTTTTTTAATTTAATTTATTTAATTATTTTATTTTGGGAGCTCCAAGTTTGGCCGTGTACGAATGTTGATCTTCTGTTGGGTTCTCGCTTGTAGGCCAAAAATTTCTTTTTCGTTTTAATAACGTTTCCTTATATATATTAAGTTTCTTATTTATTTTTTTGTTTACCTTCTGGAGACACATTTATTAATTTATTTCACGTTTAAATTATTATTTATATTCCTTTGTCAATCTTGGGATTGACATTGTAATTTATTCATGATCCGGTGCATTTCTCGATTGTAATAGCATTTAGACCTAATTATTTTCCGCCGTCATTTTCTTTACGCTAATGTTTAAATTTAATCTTATTAATTGTTTGCCGTAATTTTGATCTGGCATGTTTTTGGTGTGGCCATAGCTTTTGTTTACCGTGATGCATTGTGGTCTCGTTGTCAGTCCATTTGGCGCGGGTCTCAAAAGCATACGTGTTTTCTGTTAGCTCAATATTTTTTTTTTAAATTGTAATCTTGTTGATGTTAATTTTGTGATTTCGGGTAAATGTCCTTGTGTGTTTCGCCGGCGAGCATATCATTTTTTTTTATTTCTATCCCATTTAATTTTTTTTAAAGTTTAATTTAATTTTCAATTCTTTTGTTTTGGCGTGGCCTGAACATCTGCATGCCGGATCGATATTGCATTACCTTGCAATTCATCAAGCCCGTTCTGAGTATGTTATGCATGTAATATTTATTTTAACCTTTGGGCTGTTAAATTTTATATTATTTTAAATTAAGTCTTTCGTCTTCTTGGCTTTGCAAGCAAGCATGTTAGGCGCTATCTGGCCTTCTTGTAAAATATTGGTGGTTGATGCATGTTCTTTCTCTGGTGAAGTTCTTATTTAAATTTTCAATATTAAACCTTTTATTCTTAATTATATTTTTTTAAAATCCTTGGTTGTGGCATTATTTCACCGACGGCAGTTCCGTTGGTTTTTGGGGGATGTTTGTACGATAGCCTGTGTGTGTTGTCCCCTTATCCATCTTCCTTCCACTCCTTTGGAGCTCTTCTGTTGGGACATGTCATCTGGAGGTGATGTTGCTGCGGAAGTGACCCGGACCCCTGAATACAGGTAAGTTGGCCCATCCACGTTTCCCGTACTCGTCCCATTCTGGTAAGCAAAGCGTTGGTTATCGAGAAGCCGACGTGCTGCTGGCCAGTGCCGTCCAATGCTAGGGGGGTAGCATTTTGGTAGCAGATCCTGCTCATGTTCACTTCCGTAACTATCCCCTCCCCAGTACCCACAGGCTGTTTTATGGACCCCTCTAATGCCGATGGGTCAGTTGTTGGTGGGATTTTGTCAGGAAAGTGCACTTAATGTTGTGTAAAGCTAATCCTTGTCGTTTGTTTTGTTTCATGGTTGCCTCTGAATGTACATGGGGAATGCTGTAAGTGTCCTGTTATAAGCGAGGTGTTTCCTGCTGTAGTTTTATCCTGTTTGTGTGCAACATCCCCACTGAAGATGAAGCCCGGTGAGTGTCTGACATGTGTTCTTGGCATGGGAAATGGGATTTCTTAATGTTCTGATAGCCTATAGGCTGCGTGTGAAGGCATCCTGGAGCCCCGTCAGAAGCTGGTAGCCTGATGTTTTGTGCCTATTTTTGTAAATTAGCTCCCTGTTCTCGAGCCAAGCAGGTGGTGACGTATGCAGTTCTGGGCTACGTTGTGCATGATGTTTTTGTCGAAATTTCAGGTGTCGAGGCAGTGTTGGTGTTTAAGAAGACTATTGTGTTCCTGTATGTTTCTTTGCATGATATTCTGTGGCGATATGCTGTCCTCGTAAATTATTTATTATGGAACTGTCACGCCTATTGGTGTTATGGCAAAGTGTAGTCCGATTAAAAGGGCTAACCTATGGAAATCTGCCCGCCCTATGTCCCTATTGTGGTGCCAGAAGGCACATTTAACATGCATGTCACTATTTTTTGGCTAGGAATTCTTCCCAAATTCATTCAAGGTAAGTGTTTGTTTTGAGGTGTTTTTATCGCAGTGTGCGATTTGTAAGTTTTTGTTCATAAACTTACATTATACTGCAATCGTTCTGGGATAAGCGTATATGTTGTGCAAATCATGTCTGTATGCATGTGTTAACGTTAGATTTTGATTTAGATTTGTAGGGTGGGGTAATTTAGGGTTTGTTTTGTTTGCAAAAGTAAGGTTAGGATCGTATTTTTATTAGTTGCTTTCCTTGTAATTTTGAACTGAACATAATATGTAGGTGTGTTTTACGTGGAGATATCTACTGTCTGGGGTTAGCTAGGTTAGAAGTATGGGATTCTTTCTTGGTTTGATCCCTGGGCAGGTTGTATATAGGACTTGCACGATTCGAACTGGCTTGGTATGGGACTCGTCTGTTCGAGGACATGCAGGTATGTGTCATGTAGTGTAATGTAATTGTAAGGGTATTGTGTTTTTAATTGTATTTGTTTGTGTCATGATATCTCTACGACTACATAACTTGCATATTTGAGTATTAATGGGAATTATTTTTGTGGGTGGTAAAAATTATGTATCGCTATTATTGGAGTATGTTGTGCGATGAGTATGTTGTTGTGAATATGAGATCTCAGTTCGTGAACAGCCATAATGTAATGTGCTTTCCGGCTTAATTAATTAATATAGGGTCTTCAAAATTTACTGGGATTAAATTTCTGTTGGACATTATGGTCATCAGGTTCTGTAAGTCAGCTTGTTTTACTTTTAAAGCCTGTAATCTGTTGTTGCTGGAAATCAGGGTCACCTGTTGCCTCATGCTAACCGTAAATTACATAGGCCTTCTGTTTTAGTTCATGCTATGGCAATCTCGGTCATCAGCCACTGTAGTTGAGTAAAATTTTCTGCTTTTGATTAATAATCCTAAATTTTTCGGCTTTATCGTTTGTAATGGTGCGTAAGTGTTCTCTGTTAGCCTCGTCTTTCGACAAGAGCGGCTTGTTTCTCATCTAACCGTATTTTTGGGCCATGTTAGGCATCCTTTGGTTGTACGTGTTCGTGTCTTTAACCTGAACGAGGAAACCTCATTGTACCTCGTGTACTGTTGAACTTTGTTCTTTTTATGTTGGATTTTTCTCACCCAGGCGGATGTCGGCTGTATTCTCATCAGGTGTCGAACCTCAATTTCGTTCCTTGTGTGAGTGTATTGGTGTTTGATTTTCTGCGCTGCCATTTTCTCCTTCGTTCTTGTCGTTACTGTAACTGCGTTTGAAAAAACCTCAGTGTCCCCATGCCAAGTAATGCGTGCGGTCACGAACCAACTATGTAGAGGCATACATGTCAGATTAATTAATTTTCTTTTTCTAAACCTTAAGCCCAAAGCAAACAAAGTTTCTAGAGTGCATATATCACACATTAAGCGAGGTGGAGAGGTGTCTAATGAGGAAATGCTACCGTAAATTTTGTAAAACGAATTTTGTATAATGTAGAGTGTCCCTAAAATTCATTGAAGCCTTCTGGTATCTGTTCCTTGTGGAATTTTGAATTTAATTGGGTTTGCAAACTCTGATGGGATACAAAATGTAAATGTTGGGAAGTTCCCATTGTAATGGTAAATTGTAAAAGTGTACCTAATTTTGATGTTTCATAGGAGATGCTAACATGTAAGTTGGGCTCGGTGGGAGACCTAACTCATGGTAACCTTGTATTCCTGTTCCCTTTGGGAATTTTAGTGGTCATTCCTCTACCGTAGTTCCTTCGAAATGTATAGTCATCTATCTCATGTAATCTTGTAATGTACTTCGAATCTGTAAAAAGGTAAACTTGTTAATGAAATTTTGTAAGCACGGATCTAGGGCTTGGTCAAAAATTTTCTTCATTTAAATTCAACTTTGTTTCTCTTTTGTTAAAATGCAGTAAGATTTAATACCTCTGTAAACCTTTTTTTGAAATTAGATTAACTTCTATTTTTGTAAATGGCTGCCCACGCGTCGAATCATATCTTGCACATTGCTTCCACCTACTGCGTCTAAAACGACCTACATTGGACTTGTTGAAAATGTATCTAACGTGTCTCGGACTCTGAAAGCACTGCTGGTGCTGGTGTACTACGTTTCTGAAGATTTTCGGACACAGTGATGCTGTTGACTAAGTGGTTTGCGAGGTGATCAATTATCCCATCACTGATAATCTGACCCTGCATTCTTCCTAACCAAAACGATGCGGTTTCATCCATCAATTGGAGTTAACTGGTGACCATTATCTTCGGGAAGCATCTCTGGTGAATCGACAAGTTAAGGAGTACTGTCTATGCCTTGGCATATTCGTGACCGGTGTTCACGCTTAAGGGAGGGAGACTGATACGTGCAAGGGCACGTCTCTACCATTTCAAACATATATTTAATCAGGGACGCTGTTGTTGAAGTTTTGAATCGTCCGCTTGGTCGCTCAGTACTGCCTGTCACCACAAGATGGTAGCTGCAGTCGGACTTTGCAAAGATACAAATAGTTCCTGTTTCTCCCCAATAGGTGGTGCGGGCTTCGCCTTATACGCATGACTTAATTGAAAGACAATCATATTCTTCGTCGTAAAACAAAAGCCGGTGTATTCATGATACCGCCAATTTATGAACTTATTTATGACATTGTTGTTTTGATGTGTCGCTTCGTGATTGGACAATATTATTTTTACATGAAGACAGTTCGATAAATGACGAGCGATTCTCCGCCATTTTTGTGGAGTCCTTTTGCTGTCGAGTAAAAAACATCAAGCCGACGACTGGTCGAAGAGTGTCTATCCGTTGCGCTGGGGGCATTGCCCCTAGCTTTTTCCAAATGTAAATACTCATTCAAGAAAAAGGAATTGCCTGTTTTCTTCAGGCTGTAAATTTTCATCGTTCCGCCGTGAAGAGGAAATGTGCAAGGATAATCGCAACTGGATGTGATCAAGTGCTTGTATCTACACGACGCATCGGCGTGTTAGCCATTTTTGTGAAGTACATGTAATAACGTAAAATTATATGTTAATTATTTTATTGTTATTGTGTCTCCACGGAGAAGGATGTAAGGTACGTTTTTTTTAATTTAATTTATTTAATTATTTTATTTTGGGAGCTCCAAGTTTGGCCGTGTACGAATGTTGATCTTCTGTTGGGTTCTCGCTTGTAGGCCAAAAATTTCTTTTTCGTTTTAATAACGTTTCCTTATATATATTAAGTTTCTTATTTATTTTTTTGTTTACCTTCTGGAGACACATTTATTAATTTATTTCACGTTTAAATTATTATTTATATTCCTTTGTCAATCTTGGGATTGACATTGTAATTTATTCATGATCCAGTGCATTTCTCGATTGTAATAGCATTTAGACCTAATTATTTTCCGCCGTCATTTTCTTTACGCTAATGTTTAAATTTAATCTTATTAATTGTTTGCCGTAATTTTGATCTGGCATGTTTTTGGTGTGGCCATAGCTTTTGTTTACCGTGATGCATTGTGGTCTCGTTGTCAGTCCATTTGGCGCGGGTCTCAAAAGCATACGTGTTTTCTGTTAGCTCAATATTTTTTTTAAAATTGTAATCTTGTTGATGTTAATTTTGTGATTTCGGGTAAATGTCCTTGTGTGTTTCGCCGGCGAGCATATCATTTTTTTTTTATTTCTATCCCATTTAATTTTTTTTAAAGTTTAATTTAATTTTCAATTCTTTTGTTTTGGCGTGGCCTGAACATCTGCATGCCGGATCGATATTGCATTACCTTGCAATTCATCAAGCCCGTTCTGAGTATGTTATGCATGTAATATTTATTTTAACCTTTGGGCTGTTAAATTTTATATTATTTTAAATTAAGTCTTTCGTCTTCTTGGCTTTGCAAGCAAGCATGTTAGGCGCTATCTGGCCTTCTTGTAAAATATTGGTGGTTGATGCATGTTCTTTCTCTGGTGAAGTTCTTATTTAAATTTTCAATATTAAACCTTTTATTCTTAATTATATTTTTTTTTAATCCTTGGTTGTGGCATTATTTCACCGACGGCAGTTCCGTTGGTTTTTGGGGGATGTTTGTACGATAGCCTGTGTGTGTTGTCCCCTTATCCATCTTCCTTCCACTCCTTTGGAGCTCTTCTGTTGGGACATGTCATCTGGAGGTGATGTTGCTGCGGAAGTGACCCGGACCCCTGAATACAGGTAAGTTGGCCCATCCACGTTTCCCGTACTCGTCCCATTCTGGTAAGCAAAGCGTTGGTTATCGAGAAGCCGACGTGCTGCTGGCCAGTGCCGTCCAATGCTAGGGGGGGTAGCAATAATGATATTATTTATTAAAATAATGCAGGGAAATTGAGCAGAATACAGCATTATTAGACTACTTGGAGTAGGCTGTACTGGACTTGGAGCACAGCAAGTGCAGAGTTTGACGTTTTACTAATAGGCTCAGAATTGTGGGAGGTGCTCCGTGGAGCCACGTCAATCTTTCTGACCTCGTTATGTCGTCTGGAGGAGGTTGGGGACTTGAATAATGACCAGGTTATTCCCCGACTGAGAATGGAAATGAGAATGGGACGGGAAGATCCCAAGGAAAATCATTGATTACTCGTGATTGGAGTAACGAAATGACATGAGAGTTGCGCACAGGTGAATCTTTAGCCAGGAGGCTAATTTTAGAGCATTTAATCTGCGAAATTGACGCATATTTAATGGAGTGCGGAAGGACAGAAGACCATGGTTGTTCGCGGCTGGATTTGAGGATGTTGCCAGGGATTCCCAGTGAGGTAGCGTCCCCACGCTATGGAGAAAGGAATTAATATTAATTAATTGGCCGAGCGATTCTTCAGCACTCAGATAGTTCTGGGATCAGAGAAGAAAAAGGAACCCGATGAACATGGTTTCGAGACCAGAATCATGCTGGGAGAGGAGTCGAGTTAACGCAGGAAAATTTCGCTCTACTTTTGTGTGAATCCAATATAAGGGAGTCGACCCTTGGCAGAGCACCCCAGTTGGACCCAGTCTTAGCCAGTTGCACCCCCAGTTTGTCACAGTTTGTCAGGAGAGTCGCAGACAGTCGTCAAGGCGGAACGTATGGCGATCCGGCTCATGAATGGACGCCCGAACAAAGACCTGTACATTTGAGTGAAGCATTTAATAAGCTTTTATTAATAATAATCGTGCTGCGTGTATAGTCAGCAATACGAACAATGGTGTGTTCACTTAGGAAGCAACGTGTGATGTACGTTGCAGAACCATTGTAAATAATAATTTGTGTAAAGTTATGGACAGTGTAAAGCGCAATGTATAAAATAGTGACTGATCATACAGGTCTAATTACGCTGGAATGCGCTGGGAGAAACTTTACGAATCATTTGGTAATGTCTTAAGAATACCAGATAATAACGCTCAGGACGGAAGTTAGCATATTTATGCAAAGCAGGAAGCTTACCGTAGGAGTATGGATAAACTGTTGGTGAATTCCGAGGGCAGGTGAACCAGACTTTCAATCAGGAGTTGGTAGGAGCACGGGAGATGCCGTCGACACCTGCAATTTTGATATCTTTGCTAGGGAATGTCAACCAATGAAAAGTGTACAAAGTGACGTGTGTTATGTATAAAGCATATGTGAAATATCTTTTAAATTAATGGTTTAATAAGTGTTATAAAGTGTCATGTGTTTTGGAAGCAATAGCTTCTTTATAGAAATGCAAAGTGTCGTGTGGTTAGCGGAAGATATGTATCATAAAATGTGTGTATTCAAGATGCAAATGTCACGCTAAACCTGCATATGGCAGGCGACCCGGAGGAATATGAGTGGGTGGAGCCACCATGAATACCTGTGTGCATAATATTCAGTTAAGAATCCATTGGGATATGTGTGTCATTGGGACAACAGTATTTGTCTTGTAAAATCTTATACTGCTTGGTGAAGGTAGCCTTTAGACGGGAAGCGAGGGTCGAGCTAATGTTGGAACTCCATTCCACTTCTATTGTATACAGGCCGCTCGGGTAGAGGGTCTGGACTGTCATGCGAACCGTGAAAGCAAGTTTGAAAAGAACAGATTTTAGACCCTGTTAATGACATGAAATGAAATATTGTTATATTGAGTAATGAAGCCATGTGGTTTAAGAACACATTGATAATTATAGATCACCCTGATGGTTCATGATTTTAGCTATCTAACGAATGGTTAGACGTTGCATTTGTACTGTCACTGACAACTTTTTCTGAAGTTGGTTACTAGATTACACAGGCTACGCGCGCAAGGTAGTTTAATTGTACCATCCGACACAGCAATAACTTAACGTTTTTAAGATGAAATCACAAACGGCATGCAGTGGAACTATATAAATAGAGGAAGAGTAGGGGTAGCTTACATAATTATGGAGTTGCACGTTGACTGCTGTGCAACACCAGAATAGGCTAATGCATGTAAAGCATTTGGTGGGAGGAGAAAGATCAAAACACACACGGTACACATAATTGTCAAATTAAGAGGTTTAAGGAATAAGTAATTTTGTGGAATTAAAGAAGTCACAATTGTATGACAGTAGTATCAATGTACAGTAATTGTTTCTGAAGTCGTATGTGCATCAGCGCACTAGAGTATTTTGTGAAACTCATATAAGGGTAAAGGTTTGAGTTATCATATGATTTTATTGTGATAATATTATGTTCATATCAGTGGATTGTGGAAATAATTTTTGTTTGGTGTTGTTTTTGATGGTTATGGGGATTGTTTGTTTGTTTGAAGCCATGAATTGATTACTGAATTAAAGTTTTAGAATAGAGTAGTGCCATGTCATTGTAGAGTTGATACCTTTTAGCCTCAAATCCAAAATATGCAACTGCTCAATGGGGAGACGGTACACGCCCGAGTCCTGATGCTAGCTGGAGGCGGAAGCATATTTTCCATCGAGATTACTTACATGGGTACAATATATATACATATACATACATAAATTATGTATAAACTTTTGAACTGACGGTGGTTTTGGGGTCTGGGGGATGTGAAACGCGAAGATATGTCGAAATTTTCCGGAAGTCGAAACATGGTACCCATTGCAATAGTTAGCTTTCTAATGAAATCTACCTCTGGTTGGTTCCTCAGTTTAGGGGCTGCGACAACGCGGTCATCTAACCCCGTGTACTTTGGGTGAGTGTAGAATTTGTCTGATAAACGGTGTGAATTGTAATGGCTGTATTAGTCTTAATTCAGGTAAGGACTGCAGACGGTCAATTTCAAGCAGTAGTTCCTAATGTTGCTACCAGGTCCTACCGTCAATGACACCTAGCTGTGAACTTGGCTACTAGATGCCACCCCAACCAGCAACTCGCAACGAACGTTGGAACTTCCCCTCCAAAGGAAAGCATACTGAGGGATTTTAGCGCTCTTAGAAAATCCGACGACTTCGGCCGGCTTTGAAACCGCGACCTTGGGCATAGACATTCAGCATGCTACCAGTTACGTCACCGAAACCGCTTCCCACTTAGTCAGATGGAAATACTGAATCTGATCGCGTGCAAGTGCGTTGCCATGGCAACGTCTGATGGCTCATCCCTCATCAATTTATTAGTGTTGCCATGGCAACCTCTGATAGCTCTTGGCATTTTCTTATAATTCCGAAATCATTTTTCTCATCCCTTGGCGTAATGGTGGGTCATATCAAAAATTCTTTCAGACAAAAGTTTTAGGTAATTATTAGGGGAATATTGTCCATTTTGTACGGTTTTGATATTGTGCCTATTAAGAGAGATATGATTAATGTTTCCCGAAATACCCACTTTTTCCCACCCCTTGGGTCAATGGTTGGAGCTATAAAAAACTCTTCAAACAAAAATTTTTGGGCTTTATCCGACACATAGTATGAACGTTGAACGAATTCGATATTTCACATATTAAGAGAGTTATAGCAATATTTCACTTTTTCGAAAAAAGCCCCCCATTTTCACCCCCTTCGACCGATTTAGCCCAGTAACGAACTCGACCGAGACTTTATAGGTATACATATTCGGTAAAAAAATCAAAGTGATTGGTGAAAAATTACGGCAGTTATCGTGTCCACAAGAAAATGATATATATATATACATACATAAATTATATATAAACTTTTGAACTGACGGTGGTTTTGGGGTCTGGGGGATGTGAAACGCGAAGATATGTCGAAATTTTCCGGAAGTCGAAACATGGGAGCCATTGCAATAGTTAGCTTTCTAATAAAATCTACCTAAAAAGAAAGGAAGTCCATCCGAGTGTGCTAATTACAGACCAATTCGACACCTCTGTCACACATTGAAGGTCTTCGAGCGCATTCTTGATAAGAGGATACGTGCGATCACCCAGCTGACCAAAAACCAAGCTGGATTTGTGAAAAATTGCAGCACAACAGATGCAATCCACGCCACACGGCTTTTAGTTGAAAAGCATCGTGAAAAGATAATTCGTTGCACCTTGCTTTCTTAGATCTCAAAAAGGCTTTCGATTGTGTGCCGCATGACTTGATCTGGATGACTCTTCGACAACATGGCATCCCAGGGTACCTTGTCAACTGGGTACAGTTGCTATACGGGGAGCCAAGAAGTTACGTTCAAGCCGCCGCAGAAGCGTCGGAAAACTTCCATGTAAAAGTTGGTGTTCATCAAGGTTCGGCCCTGTCACCATTGCTGTTCATTATGGTCATGGACACGGTTACTGGAGGTCTACAACAACCGTTAACTTGGACCATTCTTTATGCTGATGACGTTATGCAGGCCGCTCAAAACAAGCTGGATCTCCAACATCAAGTCCAGGAATGGGGTGATCGGTAAAGTCAATATGGCCTGCGGCTTAACAAAGCTAAAACAGAATATATGCCAACGGATGCAGGATAAATCGGAACAATCCAAGTCGACGGCGATGATCTGCCTCGAACGACAAAATTTAAGTATCTTGCCTCTACGATAACTGCTGAAGGTCAACGTAAGAAATAATGCTGCGTGGATGAAGTGGCGAACAACGACAGGTGTCATGTGCGCTCGCCAGTTGAAAGACCACCTAAAATCGAAGATTTACCGCACTGTCATTCGTCCCGTGGCGCTTTATAGTACTGAATGTTGGACGACCACCAAGGAAGCAGAACGACAGCTAAGTGTCATGGAGACCAAGATGCTTAGATGGACGGCTGGCATTACTAGGTTAGATCACATTTCCATGAAAGAATACTGTAAGGGAACGATTTGGTATCGCGGCAATCAACAACAAAATGCGTGAGGGTCGTCTGCGATGGTTTGGGCTTGTGCTACGGTCTGGAGCGGACACCATTGCAAAACAGGGCTACACACTAGAGGTCGCCGGGAAAAGACCAAAGGGGCGACCGAGACAAGATTGGGCCGATACACTGCACAGGGATCTGAAAAGCATCAACCTACATCCGGACATGGCCCATGATCGAGTAAAGTGGAGGCAGCGGATTCACATAGCGGACACTGCCACGAGGCGGGACAAACGCTAAAGAAAAAGAAGAAGAAGAAACTAATGCGGACCTCCAAGAAATGAATATCACAGGCATCATAGAGAATCTTGGAGCTTTTAGGACAAAAGTAACCAACCATAAATTTAGGGAGAAACCCATAAAGAAAACTGCCAGAAAATGGTCGACAGAACGCAAGATGCAACACAGTGCATTCATGAAGAGATTTTGGGAGGATAAGAAGGCGAAAACCATCAGGCCAACTAACAAGTTCAAACGCGCTCTTTGAATGGGCACAACGACGAATAATAATAATAATAATAATAATAATCATCATCTTAATAATAATAATACACACCCTCTTAAAATATAAGTATATGTCGCTTTTCAGAACATCTCTTGTATAATGAATGAGTTTGTATACATACATTATTATTATTGTTATTATAAAATTAATAGTAATTATTGTAGTTATTATAATATTTATTATTATTGGCAGTGTAGCCAATATATGGGACAACCCATTATCTGTAAACCAAGCGAGACCACAGCCTTCTAGACCAAATAGTTCATGAGATATGAAGTCCCATAATATGAAATGTTGCATGGAATTTTTCGTCACTATAACATCACACTAATATATTTGGAAATAAATTTAAAATAGTGAATGTGGGACTATTTCATTAATACTATCAGAAAATTAAGCAGAATGATACATATTTCATGAAATGTAAAAAAGTGAAGAAAACAAGTAGTTCCGTGAAGAACTAAATAGCCTATTTTCATATATCCTACTAATATCAATTGCCTTTATCAACATACAAATTGTCACTTTGATTGCTTAAATAGATTCGTAGATATTGAGAACCGCCTAAATATTTTGGCTGGTCTCCATGTTGGATTTTTATATTATATGCCTTAGATTTATGTACTACTAGCTGTACCCGGCATGCGTTGCAGTGCCAATCAAAGAAGGTGTTGGCGTTGTAACTTTGTTGGTTGATATGCTTTTGGATTCCCAATATTTTTTCTTTTTCCGTTAACCACCCCTAAACTATTGTAAAATTGATTAACTATTTCAAAAAAAATAATTATGGGAGCGTGCTCAACAACTCCACAAAGTTTCATCGCAATGAAATGAATGGCATATGAACGCATACGGGACTTTGTTGAAACGATTCGAGCGCCGTCATCCATTTGTTGAATACACTCGGACGCTACCAATTGTAAAATGGATTTACTAATTCGAAAACCTTCCTCGGCGTGTACACAACAACTCATCAAAGTTTCATCGCAATCGGATGAATGGCATATGAACGCATACGGGATTTGGTTAAAAGATTCGCGCGCCGTCACTCATTTGTTGAATCTACTTGTGCGCCACCCATTGAAAAACGGATTTACTAATTCATGCACCTTCGCAGGACTGTACTCAACTCACCAAAGTTTTATCACAATCGGATGGAAGGTATATGAACGCATACGGGACTTGGTTGAAACGATTCACGCGCTGTCGCTCATTAGTTGAATCTACTCGTGCGCTACCAATTGTAAAATGGATTTACTAAATAAGAAATCTTCACGGGAGTGGAAACAACATTTCACCAAATGTCATTGCAATCGCATGAATGGTATATGGACGCATACGGATTATTTTTAAACGATACGCGCGCCGTTACTCATTAGTTGAATCTACTCGTGCGCTACCAATTGTAAAACTGATTTACTAAGTCAGAAACCTTTCCTGGAGTGTGCAATCAATTCACCAAAGTTTCATAGCAATCGGATGAATGGTATATGGACGCATACGGGACTTTGTTTAAACGATTCGCGTGCCATCGCTCATTTGTTGAATCTACTTGTGCGATACCTATTGTAAACTTGTTTTACTAAGCCTGAAACTTTCCCTGGAGTGTACACGACAACTCACCCAAGTTTAGTCGCTATCGGACGAATTGTAGCCTATATGAACGCATACGGGACTATGTTGAAACACTTCGCGCGTCATCGCTCATTTGTTTAATCCACTTGTGCGATACCTATTGTAAAGTGGATTTACTAAGCCAGAAACCTTTCCTGAAGTGTACACAACATCTCACCCAAGTTTCATCGCTATCAGATGAATAGTATATGAACGCATACGGGACTTCGTTGAAACGCACCGCGCGTCGTCGCTCATTTGTTGAATCTACTCGTGCGCTACCTATTGTTTAGTGGAATACTAAGCCAGGATCTTACCTGAAGTGTACATAACATCTAACCCAAGTTTCATAGCAATGGGATGAATGGTATATGAACGCATGTGGGTCTTTCTTGAAATAAACGCACGCCATATTGTTGAAGCTACTCGCGCGCCATCTATTGTAAATTGGATTTAATACGCCTATAACTTTTCCGGGACTGTTCACAACACCTCACCAAAATTTGATCGCAATTGGATGAATTGTATATGATCGTATCGCCAACACGCATTTGTTTAAACTACTCGAGCGCTGTCTATTGTACATTGGATTAACTAAGCCTATAATGATTTCGGAAGTATGCACAACTCACCAAAATTTGATCGCAATCGGATGAATAGTTCATGAACGCATAAAAGACGAACAAACGAACATCCATTTTTATATACATACTAGCAATAGCCCCGGCTTCGCCCGGTGGATTTGTTTGTTTTATGGATAATAATGAATACTACTACAGAACTGGCACATAATACTTAAATTAACAGAAGAAGATATTTTAAAAATATAAATTTTGTGGTGGTGATGGGGGTGATAAGTAGTACATTATAATGGACGTAACTTTCAGGTCATTTTCCGTAATGAAAATGACAATAATGAATAGGGAAACGGCTATTTACTAACTACAGTACTGACACATGTAATTTACAAACAAATTGAAAAATATGATAAGAAAGAGGAGTATGTGACATAAAAGACACTGCCCAGGGCCTATATCGCATTGGCTGTTAGAATAGTAGAGATCAATAGTGTCCTCTTTTGTCACATAGTGCCATAGGAAAATAGTCAAAGCACTTTGGAAAACTTCGGCTGTCCCGAGCTCCTGAGGTAGCAATACTGTCATTTATCGCCACATACCGCTCAAGGATAAGGATCTGAATAAATAAAAGTAAATTTGAAAGCACCAACGCTTATTGCATCTGATTACCTCTGTGTACTGCACCAACACCATCGCACTTATACAGAGGCATAATATTTTCATGATGATAACTGTTTTACGGGGCCTAAGAAATCTTCTTGCAATAATTACTCCCAGTGACTCCAATTTATAAGCAGCGCAAGTTGTAACTATTTTCGCAATTCTGGTAGTGGTGACGTGATGCAGCTCGCATTGCCAGCCAACAATTGACTTATTAAAATATTCTTACAGTTACACTATACGGACATGAATGGTTATAGTACCTTTAAACCTAGTTTTCAAGTTTATTTTGTCTTTTGTTCTAAATGTAGGGAATGGAGAGAGTTGTTCAAAATATCAAGTGGACAGTGTTACCCGCAGGGTTCCAAAGGGTAAGTACATTAAGTTTGGTTATGGCTGTGCGATCTCCACCGCCGTCAATCGCATGGCAAGAGATGGCAGAACTACTGTATCACCGATAGCAGCCGCTGCATTTGTGTTAGTGACGTGTCTACCCTTCAATTATCACCTCCTTCCGCCCCTACTCCCCCCCGCTTCTCCTCGTCACTCAATGTCTTCTCTCTCTCTCTCTCACTGATAGCGTCGCTTTGCATCTGAAAAACAAACCAGACTTGCTTTCCGAGCCGTATTGCCAATTTGTGGACCACTGTCGACCAAAGTATTATGTGTACTCGAGTTTGAAGGTTGTTTGTGACGTAACCAATAGACATACATAAAATCCAATAACATCATTATTTTCGTCGTTCTATTTTACGTGAGTCCATGTAGGTTTGGAATTTTTAGTTTATATTTTAATATTTTTTATCGCAGTTGGAACACAAAAAGTGCCCGTTTTTAAGCGTGTTTCAACCATGCGTCACATTTAAGAATTATTATCTCACAAACCCTTCATTGTATCGAATCCAAATTTTAACACAATATACATTGGAATGTTGTATAACTGGTTTATTAATTTCAAAATTTTTCGTGTCCAAGAAACAATGTTGTTATCTATTGTCTAAGGTAACGTTTTCTCGGCTTGGGGTGGTTGGAATATGTAGTTCTTGGTCGCGTTATATTCCATATACATCAAAAAGTTATGTTGAATGACTTTAAAATACGTACATTAATTCACTTATTTTATATCGGTTTATATTTGAACGGGGAAATACGACCTCGCCTCGCTCGGCAGTGATGGGCTCCATCTCAGCAACGCTGTACAGCCTACCCCGGAGCGGCTGGCAGGTGAATCATGCCTATTTCCACGAACAAATACAAACCGATATAAAATAAGTGAATTAATTTACGTATTTCACAGTCATACAGCATAACTTCTTGATGTATAAGGATTACAACGCGACCAAGAGCGATATTTTCCAACCACCCCGAACCGAGAAAAAGTTACCTTACAAAAATGATAACAACTTTGTTTCTTGGACACACAAAATTTTGAAATTAATAAACCAGTTATACAACATTCCAATGTATATTGTGTTAAAATTTGCATTTGATCTGATGACGGGTTTTTGAGATAATAATTCTTAAATGTGACGCATGGTTGAAACACGCTTAAAAATGGGCACATTTTGTGTTCCAACTGCGATAAAAAAATATTAAAATATAAATTAAAAATTCCAAACCTACATGAACTAACGTAAAATAGAACGGCGAAAATGATGATGGTATTGGATTTTATGTAGGTCTATTGGTTACTTCACAAACACCCTTCAAACTCGAGTGCACATAATACTTTGGTCGACAGTAGGTATTCTCCCTCCGTCCAGCCCAATAAAAAAGAATATATTATGATATAGGCCTATTATGATTATATTTTGATATAGTATGATATGATTCACGGAGTGAGGTTGTGGTTAGGGTTGTGCAGCTGTGAGCTTTCATTCCGGAAATAGTGGGTTCGAACCCCCCTGTCGGTAGCCCTGGAGATGGTTGTCCCTGGTTTCTCATTTTCACACCAGGCAAATGGGCGCTGTACCTTAATAAAGGCCACAGCCGCTTCCTTCCCACTGCTAGTCTTTCCTATCCCATCGTCGCCATAAGACCTACAGTGTCTGTGTCGGTGCGACGTAAGGCAAATTGTAATATATATATATTATTTTGATATACTGTATATTGAAGATTACAACTCGCATAATAGGCCAGGCGACAGGTAGTTCAATAAGGAAATAATTAGTGGAAAGCTGGAAATTGCTTTAATCGCTTTATTTGGACCCAGATATTACTCTCCCAAGTTTCTCCCTCGAGCGAAGTCGGCGTTGGCCCTTCTGGCCCTAAGAAGGTACCATTTTTCAATTTTTTGCAAATATCTCCCAAATCTTCAACTTTATCAACAAAATACCTGTTATAAAAATAATCTAGAGTAAATTTCCTACAAAAATGTTCCCTACCTTTTGTCTCTAATGTGAACCGTTACGATGCTACGACCATTCAAAGATGAGCCCTTTTTGATTCATGCGGAAAAGCTATGGAAATGATATGCCATATCAACGTTTCTACATGTTTTAATATTTGTCAGCATTCCAGATGCACAAGCTGTTAACTTGTTACAAGTATAACAGATTTTCAATGTAAACAGCTGTGGAAAAATACCTACCATTAGTATCATTTTGCAATATTGAGTTTTCGACTACAGAACAGCATGTGGATGCACGGTGTGCGCGGATCTCGCGGGATGATGCGGACTTGAGAAAATTTGTTGCATGGTTATCAACTCACGATCCCTTTCCTCGTGGACAACACGTTGTTTCGTTAAGCACAGGAGTTGTCGGGGATGGACAAATCACTTGTCATATGGCCTATGGAATTGGAATTGCAGCACAAAAAGGCATAACCGGCAACAATTTTCACGATGTGAAGTTCCTTAGAAAAAATGGCGTGATGCCTCTCCGCGCGGTAAATTCGAAAATAACAAGTAGTTCCGTGAAGAACTATACAGCCTATTTTCATATATCCTGCTCATGTTTATTGCCTCTATCAACATACAAAATTTCAGTTTAATTGCTGTAAAAGATTCATAGATATTGAGAACCGTCTAAATATTTCGGAAGCTCGCCGTTTAGGATTGTTATATGTATAGGCCATAGAGTTATGTACCATTCAAGGACAATTATTGCCTAAGTTCATTATTCAAACTTTCACTTCAATCGCATGATAACGACACAAGAAATAAAAACATAATTTTTAAATTTCGCACAGCCGCCATCTTGAGGTTATGTAAACAATTGAATTAAATTAGATGGCAGTGCATTACAATCTGCAAAATCATTTACTGTACCACATTTCACTGCGCTCAGAGAGTTAAATCACGAGAAAAGTCTATTAAAATATTTCAAATTCGCTTGTTCGCCATGTTCGTTTTGTACTTTACAGGTTTATGAAATATACATAGGTAAACTTGTATCAGTACCCTTTATCACCGTACAAGATTGCAGGGTGATATCTGTAATAGTTTCGGAGATATAGAATGTCAGTGAAATATTTCGCACAGCCGCCATTTTGAGGTTATGTAAGCAATTGAACTAAATTAGACTCCAGTTCTTTACAATGTGTATAAACAATTGCTGTACCCAGTTTCATTACGTTTGGGTAGTTAAATCGCGAGAAAGTCTATTTAAAAGTCTCAACTTCGCTTGGCCGCCATGTTGGTTTTGTAGTCACCAGGTTTTTGAAAGTCTCATAGGTGAACTTCTAGTAGTGCCCTTTATCACCGTACACAATTTCAGGGCGATATCGGTAATAGTTTCGGAGATATCGAATGCTAGTGAAATATTTCGCACAGCCGCCATGTTGGATTGGTGAGACGTAACAAAATTTGAAGGGCACGGTCGAGGTCGCCGGGAATAGCGCCATGAACTTACCGAGTTTCATTGAAATCGCTCCAGTCGTTTAGACACACACACACGCACACACACACGGACAAAAGGTGATTTCATAAGCCTATTTTTTCAAAATTGAAAATAGGCTACAAATCCGCAACACGGATATTCCTGGTGATCCTCTTGTGCTTTTCCAATGCATTTGCCTTGCAAAGAAATCCGATGCAGAATTGAAACAATATTTCCAGTTTGAACTAGCTCCGTATCCGGTTGCGATCTTTGATAAAGCGGGAATGCGTAGACGCAAAAGTCTGTGTTCTATAAATTATTCGATCCTGTTACCGATGAGCCCATATTTGAGGACCTACATCATGTTCTCGACGGAGGATATCTTCTGCACCGTGTAATTTGGCACCAAACCGATACTTTTGTCGACATTAGTGCCAAATATGCGAGTTACGTTAAAAGATACTTTAAAAACAGTGTCATTATTTTCGTTGGGTATCCTGACGACCCAGCAGCTCGCAGTACCAAGTCCGTTGAACGTCTTCGACGATCGCACAAGCATGAAGCTGCTAATGTTTTTTTTGTATGAGTCCATGACGGCACCTATGCCACAAGCAAACTTTTTGTCTAATGTCACAAACAAACGAAGATTGATCGACTTGTTGCGCGTCAAATTCGAAAGCGAAGGAATCGAAACCAGACAAGCTCCACATGCCGATGTGCTCATCGTTACCACCCCACTCGAGTTATCTCGGCCCGACAATTCAGTCATTATAGTGGCTGAAGATATAGATATCCTGGTCATCTTGGCGGCTTGTGTGCCACCCTCCACGAAAATGTATTTTATGAAACCCGGCCAAGGTTCAACCAAACAACAACTATTTTGCACAACAAGTTTCAATCTCCCAACATGTGTGCAAGAAAACTTCCTCTTTTTGTATGCGTTTAGTGGGTGCGATATAACGTCTTCGTTTCACAGGCAGTGCAAAATGAAATTCGTAACACTGCTGAAGAGTAATGAGGAACTGCAGACAGCTGTTAGGGTTTTCCGAGACGTGAATGCAAACCCCGATGAAATTGACAAAGCGGGCCAGTTGGTTTTGGCTGGGCTTTATGACAACAAAACCACGGGAAATACCCTGAATGAGCTGCGGTTCCAACTGTTTGAAAAATCTCTAAGCAAACATCGATTTAATCTCGCAAGCTTACCTCCCACCGAATCAGCGGCACGTGATCACTCTTTAAGAACATATCATCAAATCCAAACATGGTATGGAAATGATACAAATCCACTGGATTGGGGCTGGAAAAATTCTCAATGTGGTTTGGCTCCCATACCTACGAGGGATCCGGTGCCACAAACGCTTCTAAACACAGTGTCCAGCAAATGTTCGGAAGGATGTAACGCAGCTTGTGGTTGCAGGAAAACGGGCCTCCGATGCTCCAGAATCTGCATGAATTGTATGGGACGGTCATGTACAAATGCTGCCGAGGAAGATGATATGGATGATTGTGACGGAGACATCGATGTTAATCTTGAGCGCCCTGTGACGTCGGACAAAAGTACCGATACAGACGATGAAAGCGATGACGGAGAAATTGAGGCCACAGCTGTTTACATTGAAAATCTGTTATATTTGTAACAAGTTAACAGCTTGTGCACCTGGAATGCTGACAAATATTTTATAATATGTAGAAACTTTCATATGGCATATCATTTCCATAGCTTTTCCGCAAGAATCTAAAAGGGCTCCAATTTGAATGGTCGTAGCATCGTAGCAGTTCACATTAGAGACAAAAGGTACAGAGCATTTTTGTAGAAAATGTACTCTAGATTATTTTTATAATAGGCATTTTGTTGATAAAGTTGATGGTTTGGGAGATATTAACAAAAAAAAAAAAAAAGGAAAAATGGTACCTTCTTAGGGCCAGAAGGGCCAACGCCGACTTCGCTTGAGGGGGAAAACTTGGGAGAGTAATATCTGGGTCAAAATAAAGCGATTAAAGCAATTTCCAGCTTTCCACTAATTATTTCCTTATTGAGGCTTTTGTTTTTCGACCTGTCGCCTGGCCTATAAAGTTCTATTGATCTTAAACATGATTTATTCTGCGAATATAACTTACAGAATTTTATAAAGTAACTCATAAATAATTTTTAACATTCTGTAAACGAAACACACACATATTTTATTATGAGCAAATATTCTCATGAAAATAAATTTTATTATTTCAGATTTTGAAAAATCATTTACATATCATATTGTTCTATATTGAAACATTTTTTTTTAGTAATAATCTGATACAGGTACGAAGTACACCATTTTATACTGACTGTATAACAATATAAAGTATTGACAGTAAGAAAACAAAGAATAAAATTTAACAAAAAAAAAAGGGACTTAATAATAACAAATTCATTGGAAATTAAATAACAAATAAAATAAATAACAGAGGTTATAAAGATATGTATGTGAGTCGTCCAATTCCAGAACTACCTAAGTCAATTTCATGAAATTTGTAAGAAAGGGCAAAAAACTGTCTTGAGTTATCCGTGCGCGTTTAAATAGAAACAGTTTGTATAATAGTTACAAAATACGATTAGTTTTCATTTTATGTATGTTTTAAAAATACAGTAAAAGCAGTTTTTACGTAATAATAGAAAATATATTGCACTTAAGCAGTTTTGATACAGGATCTAGGACTTAAGTAGTTTTGGATTAGTTTCATTAAGTCAGTAATTATGGTTTCTATGTGAAAGTGAAATTATTGCTATATTTTAAAGTTCTCTAAGAAACTACCCAGTATACAATAAAAGTAACCTTTCAACCTTAAATTTCCATTCACAATATGCTCACAGCTTATCAAACTAGGCGAAATAGAGTCCATTGGACTGCACATCAACGTCATTCCATGGGGTCGTCTTCTTCTTCTTCTTCTTCTTCTTCTTCTTCTTCTTCTACTTCAGATACATTTTGTCGAGCTATGTCTTCGCCACATAGTAGCAAGTCTCGGTAGAAGCCTAGATCCTCTCTGTTGTGCCACTCAGGGCCGAAATGCTTTGACAAAAGCTGTTTCACATCAGTCACTTACATATATATAAATATATATAAGTGTACCCGTTCCTACGCCACTTTAACATGTTTTCTTGGCGTTGATTACAGTAGCAGTGTTTAGCTATGGACAAGTTCATTGTTAAACGTAAACGCCTGGAGAGTGAAAGTGAGCAGTCGGCTCCTACTCCCGAACCGTCGAATTCAACATAAAGAAGACAAACGAAAGAAAAGAACATACCAGGACAGTTACGTAGTGTATGGATTTACGTGGAATAAGAACGAAGAAAACCCTATCCCTGTGTGTTTAGTTTGTGGCGAAACACGAGGCAATGGTACCTAGCAAACTGAAGTGGCATCTCACAATTAAGCATCCTAGTGGGCCTGGGAAGAGTGTGATGTATTTTTCACGTGTACTAGAAGGGGAGAAAAAAAAACAGCTGTGCGAATGGTAAAGAGAATGACCATAAGTGATACTGCTCTTGAAGCCTCGTTTAAAGTAGCAGAACTGATAGGAAAAAAAATCACACACACACCTCATACTCTTGGAGAGGAAATCATAGGTCCTGCATGGAAAATTATAGTTTCAACAATACTTGGTGAAGGAGCAGTAATCAAATTTCGAAATTTCCTCTTTCCAACAACTCAATCAGTCGCAGGATATCTGAAATGTTTGCAATATCAACGAACAAGTCGTGGGGAAAATAAAAACTGATAGAGCATTTGCTTTGCAAGTAGATGAGAGTATCGATAGTGGTGACAAACTGCAACTCCTTGGTTTTACCAGATATATTGATGATAAAGATATTAATGAGGCATTTCTGTTCTGTAGACCGCTGGAGACTACAACCTCAGGACATGATATTTTTGTTTCTATTAATTCCTTTCTCAATGACAAAGATCTTTCATGGAAAGACTGGTTGGTTAGTTCTTAAGTTTAGGGGCTGCGACAACGCGGTCATGTAGCCCCGTGTACTTTGGTGTGTGTAGAATCTGTCTGATAACCGGTGTTAATTGTGATGACTGTATTAGTGCGTGTTATCTGTTTTTAATTCAAGTAAGGACTGCAGTCTTTTGAATTTTTCAAATAGTTCCGACTTTTGCTGCCAAACGCCACCGTCAATGACTACTAGTTCAGAACTTAGCTACCAGACGCCACCGCAGTCGGCTCTTGACGACGAACGTAGGAACCTAAGAACGCTAGTCAAATGTTTAACCTATATATAATTTAGCTTCACACAGGTGTAATTAGTGGAAGGTTCTTTAACATGCCATAAATCTATGACATGGGACCGCCGGATTTACTTCCCCTCCGAAGGAAGGCATACTGAGGGATTTTTAACTCTCTTAAAAATCCGACGACTTCGGCCGGCATGGAAAGACTGTTGTGGTATATGTACAGATGGTGGACAATCTATGTCTGGGAAATTTAAAGGTTTTTACTGCAAGAGCTCAAGATTTTGCTGCAGTGTTTAACGAAGTTGTGAAAATGGTAAACTACATCAAGTCTCGACCTTTAATGTGCAGGATTTTTAAACAGTTATGTCTCGCAACGGATGCACCTCATACCTCTTTGTTACTTCATACAGAGTAAGGTAGTTGTCGCGGGGTCGTGTATTGAAGCAGTTTCTTGAACTTAGAGAACAGGTGAAAACTCTTTTTAAAGATGAAAATCAAGATACATTTTATGAGCTGTTACTAACTGATTCTTGGTGCTTGGAACTGTCGTATCTGGCAGATATTTTTCATAAACTGAATTAACTGAATGTTTCAATGCAGGGTAGACAGGAAACAATAATTTCCTCAACCAATAAAATAAAAGATTTTAAAAGAAAACTTAGTTCTTGGACGTCTGCAATTCAGAAAGGAGATCTTTCAAACTTTCTTCATCAGGCAGTAGATAACGATCTGGGTAAGCTGAAAGACCGCATTTGTGATCACTTATCAAGATTGCAAGAAGCAATAGATACATACTTTCCATCTATTTCCACTATGAATGTCAACTGGGTTGTCTCATCATTTGATTTCATAGATAGTGCGAGGAAATAGATTTCACTGGTTGCGAACGAGATGAATTTATTGATCTTTGTGCCGATTCCACACTCAAAAGTAAGTCCACCAAGAGTGAGGCGTCGGTGGCTACTTTTGGGCTTCAGCGGAGAGAGTAGTATCCTAACCTAATGAAGAAAGCAATTAACACACTTTCGCCCTTTCCAAAATCCTATCTATGCGAGCAAGCCTTCTCTGCTCTGGTGACAATAAAATCCAAAGCAAGAAATAGACTGAATAACCTTGAGGATGATTTGCGTGTTTCATTGTCAACTGCAAGGCCCGATATCACGTACCTGTGCTCTAAGCATCAATCACAAGTTTCATATTAATGATTTATCGAACAAAATTTTGATGTATTTTTACTCACTGACTGTAGTAAAGTAGACTGTATTATGTTATGGTGTACGTTACTTAATTTAAAATATTTCAATAAATTTACATATGAAACATAATTTTTTTTTATTCAAGGAAGGGTGCCCCTAGTGTTTAATGTTATTCCCAAGGGTGCCGTGAACTTCAAAAGGTTGGTAAACTCTGCTCTAGTCTGTGGTCGTGTGGGCTGGCATGATGAGTCAGGGCGGGAGGGAGGCGGAAGCTGCGATAGCAAAGGTGTTGAAGGAGAGGATAAGGCAGGTGCCCGAGCGCGCTCTTGCCCAAGACCTTGTCTTACCGCTGTGTGTGTATGTGTGTGTGACTGATTCAACCTGCGTTTTGTAGAGTCTGAAAGGTACAATCACCACGGGTATATCGCTGAACCAATTTTCTTTATCGAACTTTTCTACTGCTCAGAATAAGAGCCACATCAAATTAATAAAACTTTGAAGTTAATATAACAATTTTTTCTCACTAAAAATTGTATTCAAATCTGAAGAGGTTAATACAAAATTTGAATTTCGTAATAAGAATTGTTCCTATTGCAGGTACTACTACAGGGGTTGTTGTACATAAATTTCGGTGTCTTCCGATTATTAGTTTCGTCGTGGAGATTGTACCTTTAACGCTCAAAATAGCCACTTTGAAGCCATGTCCTCAGCAAACGAGCCGTCGTTATTTTCTTCAAAACGCATATAATATCTCACAAAGACCTACATTAGAGATTAAGAGTAAAAATAAAAATAAAAATAAAATTTCAATTTTTGACCGCACAGCCTTAAGATCGGTGAAACGATGTAGACTTGTGCCAAAGGGCCTAAATGCAGGGAATGGAGTGGTCTGTCCGAAATTTCACGTAAGTATGTAAAATTTGGTTCAGATCGGTGAAACGGTGTAGATTTGTGCCAAAGGGCCTAAATGCAGGAAATGGAGTGGTCTGTCCGAAATTTCATGTAAACAGTGTTACTCACAGGGTTCCAAAGGGTAAGTATACAAATTTTGGTTCAGATAGGTGAAACGGTGTAGATTTGTATAAGTAACAGGCAGACAAACCAACATTGAGCTTTATACCTTACTAGTAGTAGTGCCCGGCTTCGCCCGGTGGATTTATTTGTTTTATGGATGATAATGAATACTACTGCAGAACTGGCACATGATACTTAACTAACAGAAACCAATATTTTAAAAATATATATTTTTGTGGTGGTAGTGGTGGTGGTGGTGGTGGTGGTGGTGGTGGTGGTGGTGGTGGTGGTGGTGGTGGTTGTAGTGGGGGTGATAAGTAGTACAGTATAATGGACGTAACAATCAGGTCAATTTCCAGTAATGATAATTATGAATAGGGAAACAGCTTATTTATTTATTTAGCGTATGGCTACATCACAAAATATACAGTTAAATAATATTACAATCATAGAGATAATTATAACAGACTACAAACTAATATCAAGTCCATGAATATAGTCCAGTGATCCCTCCGTCATCACCAGGGACTCTGATTGGTCGCCAGCGAAAGCTCTCAAGGGACATTCGTGCACAACATGGAAGACCGTCTGCTTTTCAGCACCACAGTCACAGCTTGGAGACTCTCTTTTCTTCCACTTGTACATAAGGTCTGCACATCTTCCAGTGTTGGTTCTTATTCTATTAAATATTGACCAGTCCTTGCGTGGTAATTCAAAACCGGGTGGCTTCGTTGATATGCACGGCATCTTCAATTGCTTTGCTGTTGCGCTAGTCTGCCATGATTGCCTCCAGCAGTCATCAGTATTAAAGTTGTTGCCATCTAAAATTCTCGCGGTTTCAAGGGGTGGATGACGAGAGCGAAGCCTACCTCTTCCGATGTTTGGTATGTCTTCATGCACTGCAAGGTGTGGATTTTTGTACAGCTTTTTGTACTCGCGTAATAGTGCATTTTTCCGAATCAGAGATGGAGGTTGTATGTGGCTAAGTATGGGTAGCCAGAAAGTCGGCGTGGGTCTGATTGTGCCAGTTATAAGGCGCATTGTATAGTTAAGCTGAGTGTCGATAAGCTTAGTGTGTGTGCTGTTTAGCCAAGCTTGCGAGCAATATTCGGCAACTGGGTAAACCAGACCCAGAGCTGAGGTGCGCTGTGTTGATGCAGAAGATCCCCAAGATGTGCCACACAGTTTTTGAAGGATGTTATTCCGAGTTTTAATTTTGGCAGCTGTTTTTGTTAGGTGTTCCTTAAAACTGAGCGTTCTATCAAATGTTACCCCTGGATATTTCGGGTTCCTATTATGTCTCAACAATTTTCCTTCAAAATGAACAGTGAGCTCTTTGTTGGCCAGCCTGTTGCTTAGGTGGAACGTAGATACTTCTGTCTTCGTGGCACTTGGCTGTAACCTCCATTTCCGGAAATATTCTCCAATAGTTGATAAGTCATTGGTCAGTATGGTTTCAGTTGTTTCAAGTTCTTTATGCCTCGTAGCAAGGGCCCAGTCATCAGCATACCCAAACTTCCTTGACTTTGTTTCAGGCATATCTGATATGTATAGACTGAACAAAAGAGGGGCAAGGACCGATCCTTGTGGCAGGCCATTGTTCAGCTTCATTTGTGAGCTGATGCAGTTGCCCATAATTACTTGGAAACATCGGTTACTGAGCATTTCATTGATGAGATGGCTAATTTTCATACTTGGTATCACTTGAAGGAGTTTCAGTATGACACCTTGCCGCCAGACAGTGTCGTATGCAGCTGTTAGGTCAATGAATGCTATTGATGTCTTCTCTGTATTCTGAAAACCTGCTTCTATGAAGGTTGTTAGAGAGAGGACTTGGTCTGTGCAGCTGCGGTTAGGTCTGAATCCGGCTTGTTCAACCGGTATAGATTTGAAGATCTTGTGACAGATTCTGTTATACACCATTCTTTCCAGTAGCTTATACAACATACTTAGTAATGCTATGGAGCGATAATTTTCTGGCTTGCCATTTGCTTTACCTGGCTTCAATAAGGCTATAACTTTCACGCGTTTCATTTCATGAGCTGTTGCGGGTTTGCAGGATATTTGTGAAGAAGTTAGCTAGCCACTGTTTCACATACTTGCCACAGTGCACCAGAAATTCAGCGTGAATGCCATCAAAGCCTGGGGCTTTCCCTGGTTTCATTTCTTTTATGGCAGTTGCTACTTCTTCGGTGCTGAATGGAAGACAATACTCAGTATCAGCTCTACATTCTGCTTTGAGTACCTTTAATTTCTTCTTAGCTGCAATAGTATGTGTACGTACTTGAGGTGATCTGAAAGTGGACACAATGTTTGCTGCAACTTAGTTAGGGGTGATAGCATCGTATATGCGGTCTCTTGGGGTACTACCACCTAGCTTCCTGAGCAAAGACCAAGCTTTCCTACTTGATGTACGAAAGTCCAGAGATTCGACAGTTTTGGTCCACTTTATTCGTCTTGCTGCGTTGATGTTATTCAGCAATTCATCTGCTATTTCATTCTCTTTAGTTTCACAGAATTCTTTGTATAGGTTTCACATTTCTCTGTCCATCCGGGAATATACTCCTTACAGAAACCGCGAGGGATACACTTCTTTGCCGTGCTAATTATAGCTTGAACGAACCGCTTGTAGTTTGAAGTTACTGGAGGGATCCATCCTACACATTTATCTAGATTTTCTGAGAATATGGTCCAGTTAGCTTCTTGAAAGTTCCATCTGGGCCTGGGAAGCGCTCTTATTAAAGGGATACTGATCCCGAATTCAAGAAAAATTGGGCGATGTTGGCTGTGTGGGAAGTCTCCAAGGACCTTTCTTGTTACTGGCAGTGGTCTGCCATTGCAGTCAGACGAGACAAAGCAGAGATCGGGATTGTGGTCAGTGTTCCAGGCACCAGATCTGAAAGTGCCCCGATCCTTAGCATTGAAAACAAGATGTATATCATGCTCTTCAGCCCAGTCCACCAATGCATTTCCATTTTCGTTACTCCGCCTGTATTTCCGTTGTTCATGGTGGCTATTGAAGTCTCCCAGATATGTTGTTGGGTGGTTGTAAGTATTAAGCACTTTAGGTGGCCAAACAATGCTTGGAGGCTTATAGACATTTACTACTGTCGTTTCACCTACTTTTGTGACAACTTCTTGAATGCCATCATCATAGCTTGTAGAAATAAGATATGCATTTTCTACATTTCGTCTAACATATGTTGCAACTCCATAAACATTGTCGTAGATAGCACCTAGCAAGTCATATCCAGGTATTTTTCCCCTTGAACTAAGTTGATCTTCGTTTGCTGCATGGATTTCTTGAATTGCAACTAGATCAATTTTGTTGTCTGTTAAGATTTTATGCAGCACTTGGCATTTTGCTCTACTGATGCCTTCAATGTTGAGCTGACAAACTCTTAAACATTGTCCTAGCTTTCTAGAGGGATAGTCCTCAAAAGAACCCTTTGTCGACTTATTCATGTTCTGATATGTGATGTAATGTTTACCAGGAGATCTCAATGATTGTCTGGTCGCCAGTGTTTTTGTTGCTCGTTTAGCACCACCCAGGGGACACGTGCAGGGTAGTTAATGGTTAAACCTGTGGACGTGAGCAACAGCCATCCCCCAGGGAAACAGCTATTTACTAACTACAGCACTGACACATGTAATTTACAAACAAATTTACAAAAAATAAATAATAGAAAGGACAGTAAGTGAAACAAAAGACACTTCCTAGGGCCTATATCTCATTGGCAGTTAGAAATGTAGAGACCAATAGTGTCGTCTTTTGTCGCAATGCGCCGTAGGAAAATAATCAGGACTATTTGGCAAACTTTGGCTGTCCCGAGCTACTGAGGTAGCAGTAGTATCATTTATCGCCACAAAGCGCTTAACGAAAAGTTTGAGAATAATTGAAGGTAAATTTGAAAGCACGAACGCTTATTTCAGCTGATAACCTCAATGTACTGCACCAACACCATTGCACTTATACAGAGGCATAATATTTTCATGATGATAACTGTTTAAAGGGGCCTAAGAAATCTTTTCGCACTAATTACCCCCCGTGACTGCAATTTACAAACAGCGCAAGATGCAACTTTTTTCGCAATTCTGCACCAGAACACTGGTATAAGGTGGCAACGATCAAAAGAACCTGCGCAAAGCTCACTTCCCCGCGCATTCACTCGGAGTTGATGTGCGACGTCACAGAGGAGCGGTAGAGGGGGTCACATGCTGTCTGGCTGCCTTACCGAACACACTGCGGAGATACGCTGACAAGAGCTTCGAGGCCAATCCATTTTCGCGCTCTTATTATTTTCTCAGTTTTATATACGTTTTCTTTATTGTAGTCCTATAATCCCTTGTCGTATAGCGTGTACTTTATTTGTAAATGTGTTTATGTATATAGTGTTGTGTACCATGCTATTCTAGTAACAGTATCATTTGAGTTTCGTTATGGCTTCTACTTCGAAGTATGGTAGCAAATCTGGACGACCATTAAGGGGACAATGTAGAGAAATAGTCTATAACGTAACTGCTCACCTACGAGAACAGAAAACCGTTCATAAACTCAATTATAATGTTGTGGCTTCAACAAGTAAAGCAACGGGTGTTTCAAAGTCATTCGTGAAGCGTATAATAGCGGAAGGGAAAACGTCTATGGCCAAGGGTCGTCTGCAGTTTTCTACAGCTGATGCATTATTTCGTGTTGTTGATATTATAGCCTCTGTATGTGTACGCTTATTGGAACAGTAAATTTCTTTAAAACATAGTTTACAACTAGGAAATCATAAATACTGTATTTTCATTTAACTCCGCGCTTAATACTTTCGGTCACTTTACATTTACTCTCGTTCTTTTAATTGCATTGCGTTTGCAGCATTAATGAAGGAATAACCTCAATCGAACAGCTGGCTGCAGGTACTTACGATATGGTATGTGATGGCGATTGACAGCCAGCCGCGCCCGGGAACAGTTACGAATGCTTTACGTGATAAGCGCTTTTTTTTTCGATGTCAATGAACTACGACCTACTGTATATCCGTTTTACGTCTCGGCATGGTGGGTGAAAATCACTGACTGGGCTATTAATTATATTATCATGGAGATAGCATGTGCAACGGATTCTTGTCAGACGTAATTTAAGAATGGTGAGGTGCATGGAACACAAAGACCACTTCTATCCAGTCTAAAACACTTATAGTGGGCGATGTATTGAAGATAGAGATATGCTCTCGCGGACTTTTCTGTAGAACTTTTCATGCTGAACAATTCTTACTCTCATAGTATACTGATATTTTTAATGGTTTGCCCAGCGTAAGCTTAAGAAGCGCACGGACGCCAAGTTATTTTCCCGACCTTTTCACTGAAATCGTTACTGCTTGGTTTCCTTTGATCATAAATAAGTTATTTTCTACAGAAAGTGTCCTCGAGAAATACTTTACAGAATGGTGAAAACCGCATCAAAATCCATCCAGTGGTTCTCGAGATTACCTGTGACATCCAAGAATCGGGGACTCAGTTTTATACTAAGTAGAGATTGTCGGGGGAGATCGGGACGAGCCGATGTGAGCTGCGCGAACCGAAGTAGCCGAGGGTTCTTTTGTTTGTTGTACCTTTTATAGGGGTGACGTGATGCAGCCCGAACTGCCCGTCAACAACAGACTTATTAAAATACTCGTCGAGTTACACTACTACGGACATGAATGGTTCTTGGGCCTTAATACGTGGGTTTCAAGTTCATTTTGTCTATTATTCTAAATGTAGGGAATGGGGAGCGTTGTCCAAAATATCAAGTGAACAGTGTTACCAGCTTGCCACGGTGGGTGAGTGGTTATAGTGTCGGACTACCAACCCCAAGATTGCAGGTTCGCCCCTGGCCATGGTAAGTGATTTTTGAAGGCGACAAAAATCACGATACTCATGTCATACGTTGTTGGCATGTTAAAGAACCCATTTGAATTCAGTAGGCCGTGTTCAATGGCAAAATTAATCTCGGGATTTTCCGCCAACACAAAGTTCCTCCATTCTCTACTTGAAAGCGCTGTAGTGTCAAGGAGTTTAGATACGGTATCTAACCTCCTTGACTTTCATAGCGTTCAAAGGAACGACGAAATTCGACATGCAAGCTACCCTCTGGGTGTCAATTAACAAAGCTTGCACCAGGCACCCGAGGCCATACGATATTATTATTATTAACAGTGTTACCAGCAGGGTTTCAAAGTGTATGTACAATTTGGTGCAATTAAAAGAAACGGTGTAGATTTGTGATGAAGGGCCTAAATGCAGGGAATGGAGGGGTCTGTCCAAAATTTCATGCAGTCAGTGTTACTCGCAGGGTTCCCAAGGGTAAGTATACAAATTGCCGTTCAGATCGGTGAAACGGTATAGATGTGTGCCAAAGGGCCTAAATGCAGGGAATGGAGTGGTATGTCTGAAATTTCATGTAAACAGTGTTACTCGTAGGGTTACAAAGGGTAAGTATACAACTTTTGGTTCAGATTGGTGAAAGGGTGTAGATTTGTGCCAAAGGGCCTAAATGCAGGGAATGGACAGGTCCGTCATAAATTTCATGTAGGCAGGGTTACTCGCAGAATTCCAAAGGGTAAGTATACAAATTTTGGTTCAGATCGGTGAAACGGTGTAGATTTGTGCCAAAGGGCCTAAATGCAGGGAATGGAGTGTTCTGTCCGAAATTTCATGCAGACTGTGTTACTCGCAGGGCTCCAAAGGGTAAGTATACAAATTTTGGTTCTGATCGGTGAAACGGTGTAGATTTGTGCCAAAGGGCCTAAATGCAAGGAATGGAGTGGTCTGTCCGAAATTTCATGTAAACAGTGTTACTCGCAGGGTTCCAAAGGGTAAGTATACAAATGTTGGTTCAGATAGGTGAAACGGTGTACGTATCACTAACCATAACGCCAGCGCATGCGGATAGAGCTGTTCGGGAGCACTTGTTCTACCGACTTACTGAACAAAAATCAATCTTGAAGATCTCCTGAGAGGTGTAGCCTAATGCTACATAGCCTAAACTATTCCTCATGAATCAGGCATATAAAGAAATAATTTTTCGAATCGGAACTACCAGTCCAGTAGTTCCAGAGATTAGCGCGTTTAAACACATAAACACACAAACACACAAACTCTTCAGCATTATTATATTAGCATTGATTTACACATGCTAGTGGAACAATCACAATAACGCAGGTTATCACAAACACTCTACACACACATATCCATGTACACGGAGCAACATGACCACGATGTCTAATCCCCGCAAATGAAATATTAACTGTGGATACGATAGCATAGAAAATACTACAGTCCAATAAATCCTTGAGCAACACTGAAAAATGGCTTCAAATACCATATCCTATCTCCAATTTACACATGCTAGTGCAACAATCACAATAACGCAGGTTATCACAAACATTCTACACACACATATCCATGCACTCAGGGCAACATGACCACGATGTCTAATCCCCGCAAATGAAATAACAACTGTCTACACATGAAAACTGCAAAACGGTGATAGGAGAATGTAGGAATGTTTGTCACTATTTTTCTCTGACAGGATAGTATTAGCAAATTTTACTGGACTATCATGATACAGAGTAAATCGTTGTTGCCTAGTGACAACCTGTCCATCAATGGTGCGGCGTTGACAATCATTATACAGTGTTAGTCGTTGTCGCCTAGCGACAATATGTCCGTCATGTTATTAGATCGGTGAAACGGTGTAGATTTGTGCAAAAGGGCCTAAATGCGGGGAACGGAGTGGTCATTCCGAAATTGAACATAGCCTAAACTATTCCTCTTGAATCAGGCTATCATATACAAAAATAATTTTTCGAATCCGACTGGTAGTTCCAGAGATTAGCGCGTTTAAACACATAAACAAACACACAAAGTCTGCAGCTTTATTATCTTTATATACATAATTCTTCGACACGTGTGTATGTGACTGAACTCCTCCTAAACGACTGAACCGATTTTGATGGAATTTGGTATGTATATTAGGGTGGGTCCATGTATGGTTTAGATTCACAATCTGACCCGGTAGGTGGAATGAACACAATTTTAGAACCACAATTTACACACAATTTTAGAACCACAATATACAGTCAAAAACAGTCGTCATGAAAACCACTAGCCTTGGCCTTCGTGAAAGCTGATGTCTTTGGACGGTTTGTCTCTGCACGTTAGAGCCACCTGGTCGCAACCTGTGCAACTACCGCCATTACATACACTCCGCCCGTGGCGGAATGTTGTGTTTTATACCAAAGATAGCAGTGATGTCGAATTCTACTGTTTGTCTCTGCACGTTAGAGCGTTTCAAGGTCCCGTATACGTTCATATACCATTCATCCGATTGCCATGAAACTTGGGTGATAGGTTGAGTGAGCTCCAGGGAAGGTGTTTGGCTTAGTGAATCCATTTTACAATAGATAGCGCACGAATAGATTCAACAAATGAGCGACGACGCGCGAAGCGTTTCAAAAAGGTCCCATATGTGTTCAAATACAATTCGTCCGATAGGGATGAAACTTGGGTGAGATGTTGTGTACACTCCAGGGAAGGCTTCTGGCTTAGTAAATCAATTTCACATTAGGTAGCGCACGACTAGATTCAACAAATGAGTGACGACGCGCGAAGCGTTTCAACAAAATCCCGTATAAGTTTATATTCCATTCATAGATTGAGATGAAACTTTGATGAGTTGTTGTGTACACTTAAGTGAAGGCTTCTAACTTAGTAATCCATTTCACAGGACGTCGCGCACGAGTAGATTCAACAAATGAGCGGCGACGTGCGAAGCGTTTCAAGAAAGTCCCGTATGCGTTCAAATACCATTCGTCCGATAGCGATGAAACTTGGGTGAGATGTTGTGTACACTTACGTGAGGATTTCTAACTTAGTAAATCCATTTTACAATAGGTAGCTCACGAGTAGATTCAACAAATGAGCAACGACGCGCGAACTTTTAATCAAAGTCCCGTAAGCGTTCATATACCATTCATCCGATTGCAATGCAACTTGGGTGAGATGTTGTGTACACTTACGTGAGGGTTTCTAACTTAGTAAATCCATTTCACAGGAGGTTTCGCACGAGTAGATTCAACAAATAAGCGACGACGCACGAAGCGTTTCAATAAGTTCCCGTATGCGTTCAAATACCATTCGTCCGATTACGATGAAACTTGGGTGAGATGTTGTGTAGACCTTATGGAAGGTTTCTGGCTTAATAAATCAATTTTACAATAGGTAGCGCACGAGCAGATTCAACAAATGTGTGACGGCACGCGAATCATTTCAACAAAGTACCGTATGCGTCTATGTACCATTTATCCGATTGCGATGAAACTTTGGTGAATTGTTGTGTACACTCCAGTAAATCCAGTTTTTAATAAGTAGCGCACGAGTAGATTCAACAAATGAGCGACGGCGCGCGAATCGTTTCCACAATGTCCCGTATGCGGTCATATATCATTCATCCGATTGCGATCAAACCTTGGTGAATCATTGAGTACACGCCAGAGAAGGTTTCAGGCTTAGTAAATCTATTTTACAATCGGTAGCGCATGAGTAGATTCAACAAATGAGTGACGGCACGCGAATCGTTTAAAGAAAATCACTTATGCGTTCATATGTCATTCATCCGATTCCGATGAAACTTTGATGAGTTGTTGTGTACACGCCAGGGAAGGTGTTCAACTTGGTAAATCCATTTTACAATATTGGTAGCGCATGAGTAGATGTAACAAATGAGTGACGACGCGCGACGCGTTCCAACAAAATCCTGTATGCGTTCATATACTATTCATCGATTGCGATGAAACTTTGATGAGTTGTTGTGTACACTTACGTGAAGCTTTCTAACTTAATAAATCCATTTCACAGTTGGTAGAGCACGAGTAGATTCAACAAATGAGTGACAGCGCACGAATCTTTTAAACCAAATCCCGTATGCGTTAAATGCCATTTATCCGCTTGCGATGAAACTTTGGAGAGTTGTTGTGCACGCTCCAACGAATGTTTCTAAATTAGTTAATTCAATTCACGACAGTTTAGAGGCAGTTAACAGAAATTGAAAAAAATATTGTGTATCCTAAAACACTTCAAGAAACAAATTTACAACACTTTCTTTGATTGGCAGGACAACGTCTGCCGGGTCAGCTTGTCTTTATATATATATAATTCTTCGACACGTGTGTATGTGACTGAACTCCTCCTAAACGACTGAACCGATTTTGATGGAATTTGGTATGTATATTAGTGTGGGTCCATGTATGGTTTAGATTCACAATCCGACCCTGTAGGTGGAATGAACACAATTTTAGAACCACAATTTACACACAATTTTAGAACCACAATATACAGTCAAAAACAGTCGTCATGGAAACCACTAGCCTTGGCCTTCGTGAAAGCTGATGTCTTTGGACGGTTTGTCTCTGCACGTTAGAGCCACCTGGTCGCAATCTGTGCAACTACCGCCATTACTTACACTCCGCCCGTGGCGAAAAGTTGTGTTTTATACCAAAGGTGGCAGTGATGTCGAATCCTACTGTTTGTCTCTGCACGTTAAGCGATTCAAAGACCCGTATGCGTTCAAATACCATTCGTCCGATAGCGATGAAACTTGGGTGAGATGTTGTGTACACTTACGTGAGGGTTTTTAACTTAGTAAATCCATTTTACAATAGGTAGCTCACGAGTAGATTCAACAAATGAGCAACGACGCGCGAACTTTTAATCAAAGTCCCGTATGCGTTCATATACCATTCATCCGATTGCAATGAAACTTGGGTGAGATGTTGTGTACACTTACGTGAGGGTTTCTAACTTACTAAATCCATTTCACAGGAGGTTGCGCACGAGTACATTCAACAAATGAGCGACGACGCGCGAATCATTTCAATAAGGTCCCGAATGCGTTCCAATACCATTCGTCTGATTACGATGAAACTTCGATGAGATGTTGAGTACACGCTACGGAAGGTTTCTGGCTTAATAATTCCATTTTACAATAGGTAGCGCAAGAGTAGATTCAACAAATGAGTGACGGCACGCGAATCATTTCAACAAAGTACCGTATGCGTCCATATACCATTAATCCGATTGCGATGAAACTTTGGTGAATTGTTGTGTACACTTCAGTAAAGGTTTCTGGCTTAGTAAATTCATTTACAATAGGTAGCGCACGAGTAGATTCAACAAATGAGCGACGACGCGCGAAGTGTTTCAACAAAATCCCGTATAAGTTTATATACCATTCATCGATTGAGATGAAACTTTGATGAATTGTTGTGTACACATACCTGAAGGTTTCTAACTTAGTAAATCCATTTCACAGGAGGTTGCGCACGAGTAGATTCAACAAAGGAGCGACGACGTGCGAAGCGTTTCAACAAAGTCCCGTATGCGTTCAAATACCATTCGTCCGATAGCGATGAAACTTGGGTGAAATGTTGTGTACACTTACGTGAGGGTTTATAACTTGGTAAATCCATTTTACAATAGGTAGCTCACGAGTAGATTCAACAAATGAGCAATGACGCGCGAACTTTTAATCAAAGTCCCGTATGCGTTCATATACCATTCATCCGATTACAATGAAACTTGGGTGAGATGTTGTGTACACTTACGTGAGGGTTTCTAACTTAGTAAATCCATTTCACAGGAGGTTGCGCACGAGTACATTCAACAAATGAGCGACGACGCGCGAAGCGTTTCAATAAGGTCCCGTATGCGTTCAAATACCATTCGTCTGATTACGATGAAACTTGGGTGAGATGTTGAATACACGCTACGGAAGGTTTCTGGCTTAATAATTCAATTTTATAATAGGTAGCGCATGAGTAGATTCAACAAATGAGTGACGGCACGTGAATTATTTCAACAAAGTACCGTATGCGTCCATATACCATTTATCCGATTGCGATGAAACTTTGGTGAATTGTTGTGTACACTTCAGTAAAGGTTTCTGGCTTAGTAAATTCATTTTACAATATTGGCAGCGAAAGAGTAGATGTAACAAATGAGTGACGACGCGCGAAACGTTCCAACAAAATCCCGTATGCGTTCATATACTATTCATCGATTGCGATGAAACTTTGATGAGTTGTTGTGTACACTTACGTGAAGCTTTCTAACTTAGTAAATCCATTTCACAGTTGGTAGAGCACGAGGAGATTCAACAAATGAGTGACTGCGCACGAATCATTTAAACAAAATCGCGTATCCGTTATATGCCATTTATTAAATTGCAATGAAACTTTGGAGAGTTGTTGTGCACGCTCTCACGAATGTTTCTAGATTAGTTAATTCATTTTACGATAGTTTAGAGGCATTTATCAGAAATTGAAAAAAATATTGTGTATCCAAAAGCACTTCAAGAAGCAAAGTTACAACACTTTCTTTGATTGGCAGGACAACGTCTGCCGGGTCAGCTAGTCTTTATATATATAATTCTTCGACACGTGTGTATGTCACTTAACTCCTCCTAAACGGCAGCTCCGATTTTGATGACATTTGGTATGTATATTAGGGTGGGTCCCTATATGGTTCAGATTCACAATCTGACCCGGTAGGTGGAATAAACACAATTTTAGAACCACAATTTACACACAATTTTAGAACCACAATATTCAGTCAAAAACAGTCGTCATGGAAACCACTAGCCTTGGCCTTGGTGAAAGCTGATGTCTTTCGGCGGTTTGTCTCTGCACGTTAGAGCCACCTGGTCACAACCTGTACAACTACCGCCATAACTTACACTCCGCCCGGGGCGCAAAGTTATGGTTTGTACCATAGGTGGCGGTGATGTCGAATTCTTCTCTTTGTCTCTGCACGTTAGAGCGTTTCAACAAAGTTCAGTATGCGTTCATATACCATAGATCCGATTGCGATGAAACTTGGATGAGATGTTGAGTGCACTCCAGGGAAGGTTTCTGGCTTAGTAAAACTATTTTACAATAGACAGCGCAGAGTAGATTTAACAAATGAGCGACGACGAACGAAGCGTTTCAACAAAATCCCGTTTAAGTACACTGACCGGCAAAAAAAAAAGTGGAACAGTTAAAATAAAAGTAATATAAATAGTATAAATCTAGCCTTGAAAATGATTTAATCACATTTTAAAAGCTTTTCATGCATTAGAACAAACATCTGAAACATCCGTGAATAGAAATTGATAATATGCCATTTCTTAGGGTGGTTTATTACCACCAATTACCCCCAATCCTCGATGAGCCTATCTTAATGGTTTTATGGCGGGAAGCGGACTGGAAGCGTTTAAGGTTTATGAGTGTTGCCGCTCGCTTATTGTTGTTCTAGGGATAACAACTGGCACTTGTTGAACACGTGTGAACCATTGTCACACATTTTAGCAAGTTATCCATTTGCAGCTCACACTAAAACATGCCTCTTAGCCGTGAAGAAGCTGCACAGGCAGTTGCATAGGTGGAGGATGGCCGCAGGTTCCGTTATGTTGCTGAGGTCATTGGATCATCTCTCGGTAGCATACATCGTGCAGTGCAACGTTACAGAGAGCTCCGAACATACAACAGGAGACGAGGGTCAGGCCGTAGAAGAAGCACAAGTGCCAGGGATGACAGATTTTCTCACCCTCCAAGTTCTGCGTGATCGGCATACCACAGCAGTTCAGGCACGAAATCAACTGGAAAATGTCAGAAATGTGAGAGTGAGCGAGCGAACAGTAAGAAGAAGGTTTGAAGAAGCTCATCTTTCGTCCAGGAGACCTGCACGTGGACCCGCACTCGAACGGCATCACAGAGAGGCGCGTCTTCGCTTCGCAAGGCAGCATCTGGGATGGACCCACGAGCAGTGGGCCTCTGTTCTCTTCACTGACGAGAGTCGCTTTAACCTTAGATCTCCTGATGGAAGAGAAAGAGTGTGGAAAAGGCGCGGGGAGAGGTACAGCCCTGTTGCTTTCTCCTCCAGGACTCCATTTGGAGGTGGCTCGGTTATGGTGTGGGGTGGCATCAACGTTATGGCCCGCACTGAGTTGGTGTGCATCGATCACGGGACGCTCAATTCCCAAAGGTACATCGAAGAGATCCTGATGAACCATGTGATGCCCTTTGCGCCTTTCATTGGTCAGAATTTCATGCTGATGCAGGATAATGCCCGCCCTCATACTGCTCGCTGTGTTGTACAATATCTACAGGAAGTGGAGATTCAAACCCTGGACTGGCCAGCTCGTAGTCCTGACTTGAACCCCATCGAACATGTATGGGATACGCTTGGAAGGAACGTCAGACAGCATGACCACACTACCTTGGCACAACTGAGAACATCGCTGCTGGAGGAATGGGATCGCATCCCGGCAGATGCCATTCGACGAGTTGTGAACAGTATGCCTGAGCGTTTACAAGCTGTCATAGACGCTAAAGGTGGAAACACCCGTTTTTAGTGACCAGTGTTCTCTTGCAGTGCAGTGCAAACATTAATACTGTTTTGTTTGGCAATACGTTTGATAAACACCAGCCCAAAAGAGCATTACTAAAAATAGAAAATTGTAAGATTTGCGAAATGTAACGAAATTTGTGAGTTAAAGCGTGTTGTAAAACATGATTCGGTATTTTCTGTTGCCAACCATCTAAATTTACATGAATAATGCAAATATTGGAAAACCGATACATTTTAGTGGAATAAATTAAGAAATTACATAGAAAATTAAAGTATTCCACTTTTTTTGCCGGTCAATACACCATTCATCGATTGCGGAGAAACTTTGATGAGTTGTTGTGTACACTTACGTGAAGGATTCAGAATTAGTAAATCCATTTCACAGCAAGTTGCGCACGAGTAGTTTCAACAAATGAGCGACGACGCGCGAAGCGTTTCAACAAGGTCCCGTATGCGTTCAAATACCATTCGTCCGATTACGATGAGACTTGAGTGAGATCTTGCGTACACCCTAAGGAAAGTTTCTGGCTTAATAAATCCATTTTACAATACGTAGCGCACGAGTAGATTCATCAAATGAGTGACGGTACGTGGATCGTTTCAATAAAGTACAGTATGCGTCCATATAACATTCATCCGATTGCGATGAAACTTTGGTGAATTGTTGCGTACACTCCAGGAAAGGTTGCGATGAAACAAGGATGAGATGTTGAGTGCACTACAGGGAAGGTTTCTGGGTTAGTAAACCCATTTTACAATAGCTAGCGCACGTGTAGATTCAACAAATGAGCGACGACGCGTGGAGCGTTTTAACCAAGCCCTGTATGCGTTCATATACCATTCGTCCGATAGCGATGAAACTTGGGTGAAATGTTGTGTACACTCGAGGGAAGGTTTATGGCTTTGTACATGCATTTTTCAACAGGTAGCGCACGAGTATATTCAACGCGAATCGTTTCAAAAAAGTCCCGTAGGCGTTCATATACCATTCACCCGAATGCGATGAAACTTTCCGATTTGGTGTGTACAATCCAGGAAAGGTTTCTGGCTTAGTAAACCAATTTTACAATCGGTAGCGCACGAGTAGATTCAACCAATGAGTGATGGCGCGAGAATCGTTTCAACAAATTCCCGTATGCGTTCATATACCATTCATCTGATTGATAGATAGATAGATAGATAGATAGATAATGCCTTTATTGGTGGCGAAGTTAGGGCTCAAGGCCCTCTCTTACACTTAACCACTAGATGAGTATACATCTACATGACTTATAATTACAAATACCAATAGCACAAATAATCTTAATAGCAATAAGAATAGTGATAATATGAATAATGGTAGAATCATTAATTTCAAAAATACACAAAGTAAAGTACCCTTAAATGACATAACTACAGTTATCCGATCATTCATCTCATTCATCCATTCGTTCATTCAACATTTATCCCGGAAGTCAGCGGGATCCACCCAGCAAATACTCGCAGCAAGCCACTTTAAATTTGCGATGAGAGGGATTGTCTCTAATGTTCACAGGTAGCAAATTCCATGACCTGGACGCAGAGATTATGAACGAGCGGTTGTAAACAGCAGTACGGTTTTTAGGTATGGCAAGAGAGGAGCCAGATCTCGTATTGTGGTCATGATAGGACGAGAGGTAAGAAAACGGTGAAACAAGATAGTTAGGGGTATTAGTGGAAAGTATTTTGTGCAGTAGTGATAATATGTGGAGTTCACGACGCTGGTGCACTCGAAGCCACGACAGCTCCTTATAATAGGGTGATATATGATCATCATATCGCAGGCCAAAGATATATCTTACACAGTTGTTGAGGCACCGGTCCAGTTTCTTGTTACTGTCGCAGGTTATTTCAGTCAACACAGTGTCACAGTAGTCAAATAAAGGTAATATCAGAGAGCGAATTAGTGTGCCCTTTCAGCAAGAAATATGCAAATCACAGTATGCCAGCATTGCTCAATTCGGGATTTTCGGGGCTGCGGTAAGTTCTCCCACTCTGTGACTAACACATTTTGGATTAAATAGAGGATACACTTGCAAAAATAACAACAAAATCAACTCCTATTTTTAACACATTTAATTAATCAAAATTATGGCGCTACAAACAATAAAACAAATAAACTACTGACCAATATCTTTCTACTTGTTCAAAGTGAACAAGGAATAGCATAAGTATAAAACAAATATTTGATTAAAACACATGGTTTTCTTTAAAACCAACAATTCATGATTGTTTTCACTTCCATAAAGTACCTATCTTAAAGTTCCATATAACTACGAGCTTCTTTGGCTCGATACTTTCCCATAATAATGGTGTCACACTTTTGTATACTTCAAGAACTATTTTTATCTTTTCTTATCATCAAAACAAATGTATAATTACATTTAAAATTACATGTTAATTATCTACTTCCATAGTTGGGCATTTCACATGTTCTCAGTATTTACCACCTCTCTCAAGTTTTGCAATTTCACTACGGTGATCGGGAAACTACTTGTGTACTCCAGAGTTATAAAGATTACTTGACAAAGTCAAAAACTATGATTACTCCCGAAATCTAGTTACCTTCATAAAACTCGTGGATTCCTTATTTCCATACAACATTACATTAGGGATTTTTATTTATTTCATTTGTCTTATAAGACCATTATCACATAAGAAAACTACGATCTGAACTGGCAAGCGATAATATCAATCACAAGGACCTCGGTTCAACGCCCGGGTCATTAACAACTTTTAAACACTCACGGTGTATTTATTACTTCTTACAAGACGGCCTTCAGCCACCCCCATACTATGAGGGTCAGGCCATTATACTCGAGCGAAAATTTATGACTGGTAGGGCGGCTCCCTGTCTAGCCTACGGTTGGAGCTCTCTTCAATGCTGTTAAACAAACCTTCATTTCATTTTCAGTTCTTTGGGGAGACTTGGCTTTTACTTCACTTATTTTCATTCAACAATATTATTGGTTCATAAACCACTTTCGTAACCTTGGCATTTATTAATTATGAGAGGGTCCTCATTGATTGGGAAGAGTAATACACATTCTACGACGAATAATTAGGGGCTTTAACAACAAGAGGATTCTAGGTTCGAATCTCTTAACATGCCTCGGGAACCATTTCCACATTAGAGGACTTATACAAAATGCGATTTAGGGTCGGCCGTGGCCCACATGACCTACGCTCAATAATACCATACATTAGCTCCCTTTTCAATATAACACACACATGGCCTCGTGATCCACGTCACAATTAGAGGACTTATAACATATCTCAATTCACTGCAATCAACTACCCTCCATAAGTAACTTACCAAGTACTTTAACTTTTACGCGTTCCTAGCGTGACATTTTATTTAATTGCGTTCCATTGCGCTATACATTACTTTACGGCCTAATGTCTTCCAAAGAACTGATAAATTTCCTAGTAACAATTGATACATATCTCAATTTTTATATTTATCTTTTCCGTTGACAATAAATCGCTCCATTTTTAAGAACATGCATTCACATCATGTCTTACACGTTTGTTAAGGCTCCAACGCTCTATATTTTTATATCATTCAATTTAATCTTTATTTAGATTTCTTTACCTTGTTATTATTATTATTATTCACATCCTGTCTTCATTCCTTACAAAAGCTCAAAAGCTATTTCTTTCATATAATTCAAATTTACCTTTAAATATCTTTGTTATAATTATTATTATTACGCTTGCTTTTATAACATTCGTCAAATACACTGACATTTTATTACAGGCATTTCCTCTACAGGATTTATTCTTTCACATAATTATTTATTATTTCTCAAAACTTTATTTTTTTTGTTCAGATCGCGTTCTTATTTCGTTATCATTTATTTAAAAACATCCCTTTTACTCAAAACTCCGGTGGAATTGTACACAAAAATTTCCCCGACACCAAAACATAATGAAAATCTTTACTCACATGTCTAAGGTCGTTTTCTGACCTTTATTCTCGTTCGATGTGTCATTTTGGCCCACCTTCTTGACTTACTCCATATTGTACAAACTCATCTCATGTACAGACATTTCTTGACACATATTCAATACATTTAACACTGACAACATTTTTAATACACTGGTGTATCCGTTTAGAATACACAATAAAACACTAAAAAATATATTACTTTTAACACACAATCTTGATATATTTACACTTCACAACTTTTGATCACTAGGCCGTTTTTTTAGCCTATCACACGTGACCTCTTAATCTCCCGTCTCCAAGGGTGAAATTTATTCAATGTCGGCTTCCTATCCTGCAGAATACGAAAGTCTCGAATCATCTACTATTTCCCTGGAATAACAATTCTTCGAATCCTGTTCCTGATGATCGGCTATTTCTCTAGCTTGAACGGCTCCCCTTTTAGATCTGGTTTATCGATCCTAGCGAAAGTCTGTTCTGATCGAGGTCCCCTCGATAACCTATCGATGACCTATGGATTTTTTAGCAACCAATACTTCTCGAGTCTTAGTGCTTTAGAATAGTTCGTCTGCTTTCTTGAGACAATGTCTATAGTTTCCGTTCTTCTTTGTTGATTCGGTTCTCGCACTTCTAATTTTCTGGAATACGTTGCGAACCTTACTCTGTTTTTCCCTGTTCGGGTTCTTTAAAATTGATAAACTGTTTATCTCGCTGTTCCGGTACTTCCGTACGTTATGATACTTTTGGTCGATTACTGAAAGACCTATCGCCTTAATCCTAAGTTCGCAGCCTGCTTTAACTGTATTTTATGAACTTTTACGATAAACTTTGTACCGTCGGACCTAAATCCTGTAACTAGGATTTTCCTAATTTTTCAACACGGCGATACTTTAATATTTCTTCTTTGCAACTCCTTCCGGAGGCACGCAAGTTATTAATACTGCGACGCCCGTGGCTATCGGATATTAATTCTGCGGTGTAACACAGCGTTTCTCCCCTCAAGGAGTACTGGTAAACTGCCTTCGATGTCTGATACTGCGTAACGCCTCCCTGGGCTATCGAATTCGATGTCTGATGAAGCAGAGGGACGCCTCCTCACGGGCTGTCAGAATGACTGCATATACGATGTGGTGCAGCACCTCCGCTCACGGAATGCTTGTAGACTGCATGATTGGCTTGGTGAGGCCAGGAGTTTTATACCTTTCAGTCAAAAAAAAGATAAAATCCTAGTCCTTTTCGTGACCAACTTTTGAACTAATTGTCGTACAATTATAAAAATTATATCTCCAGAAAGCTCGTCTTCCAAACGTAAAATGATCTTCCTGTGCATGGAAATCAATCGTGCATTTCCGAGATATTAATTAATCTTTAGTCTTCAACTGCGTGGGTGTTGCTGTTCATTTTTAATTCTCCCACTCCTTGGGTCCCGGTAAATTCCCAATGACGTATGCTGCATTTGCACTTTTCTCCTGGACTATTATTAAAAGGTTTTTCTTTACACAAAAATCTCTAATTCGAAATGATTCCCCGTACTGTATTTGTTTACTTATTTTTATACTCGTAAATGGGTTAAATTTAATTATTCTTCTTCTGGCTCATCGGCGGTGTTGCCGTTTTCCTGCAACGTAAGAGCAATTTCCGAGTCGAGCTTCTTCGTCTTACAGTCCAAATTTTCCACTCGTTCTATTTATACTCATGACTGGCTCCTTATAAATGTCAAGAGGCATGAGCTCATCTTATGAACACCTGGTCCTGCAGCTTGCGCAATGTTAGGCTAGAATCCTGGCTTGAAATCTCTCTCCGTTCCCTTAGAAACTGTATGATTCTTTCATTCCTTTCACAAAATACATGGATTCGACCCCTCTTGGAGCCTATGGTACATGGGTTCATCTCACCCCTCCTTAGGTTAATAAATTTTCGAAAACCTTTGAGGAAATTTATTTCAATTATTCATAAAAATTTTTTTTTTTCTTTTAACTGTCGAAGCCATCATAACGTTATCCGTACCTTCTGATTTTTATTCCTTAAAAATCCCACGATAATTTGGTTTCTTTATCTTTTTCAGTCATATCCGGTAATTGTGTAGGTTGGGTACGCTCTGTCCCTACCCTTTCTTTCCCCTCTTTATCTTTCTGGACTTTAGATTTCCAGAACCTCATTCTTCTTTACGGGTGTGGTCTATCCCTACCAGTTCCTTTATTTCATCATTCTCCTTTCTTAAATTGAAATTTTCTTCTTCAATAAAATCAATTATTTCTTTTATCTCCCAATATAATTTCTCCAATTGAGCTCTGTTTCCTTTTTCTACCTCATTCTCGTTTCTATCAAAAGTGGATTCCTCATCTCTAAATTGTTCTATAACCAGGGATTGTTCATTGGCTTCATCGAAGTCTTCGGGAGGGTAATACACTTTTAAATTTGCTGAATTCATGGTCACTTCGTGATTCGTTTCACAGTGCCGAATTCTATAGGCATTATTTCTCAAATCCCTTATTATTTGATACGGTCCGTGGTACATTTTCTAGAACTTTTTGTACACGCGGTTCCCTGGATCCGAAATGTCTGGTCTTTTTACTAACACCATTTCCCCTGCTAATAGTGGCCGATGATACCTCTTGTGCCTATTTCTTCTTTGTCTCCTGTCGGCTTGAGCTTTTAGATGCTCAAAGGCTCTTCTAATACGTACATCTCTTCCAGGCTGAGCGTCTGCTGGCCTAGGAATTACCAGACTCCAAGGTCTCTCTGGTTTCTCATTCCGATGTAACGTTATTGGTATCTCTCCCGTAGATTCATGGATTGTGTTGTTTATACAAAATTCGATAATATCCAAGATATCTATCCACTTCCAATTTTCTTCGGCACAGTATATTCTACAATACTTGGCCGTCTCCCTCATCACTCTTTCTACAGGATTTGCCTCAGGATGGCGAATACTTGACAAAATCTGACGTATTCCAAGTCTTTCTAATTCTTGTCTGAACTCTACACTGGTGAAACAACTACCGTGATCCGACAACAAATTCTCAGGTTTTCCCAGAATCGGTATCACTTTTTCTTCGAGTCGTTTTAACACCTGTTTGGTACTAGTCTTCTGTATGGGAGCAAGGACAACCATTTTTGTGAAGACATCCGTAGCCACCATTATGTGTCGATTTCCTCTTCTTGCCTTTGGCAAAGGTCCGAAGTTATCAATAGATATGATTTGACCTGGCCTTTCGGGCAACTATGGTATAGGATTTTGTCTCATCAGAAATGCATTTGGTTTGATTCTTTGACATAGATCACATGTCTTTAGCGTGTCCCTTACAGTTTCTCTCAGTCTCGGCCATACAAATGCTTCTTTCAGCATCGAGACTGTTTTGTCGACTCCCATATGTCCGAACGATCTATGGGCTAACCATACTATTTTCCTCTGCAAAATTGCAGGTACAACAATCCTTAATCGTGTATGGTCAGAGTCCACAAACTTATATAATAATCCATTATAAAATGTGTAATCTTGAGCTATCTTGTTAGCTTCCGTGTACGCCGGTGTTCCCCTTATCAAACTTCCCTCAAGGAAAGATATGAGCATGTTCATCCATGGATCCTCACGTTGCCGTTGACTAATGCTCCTTAACTCATTTAGAGTACGCTGATCCCTGTCTTCCAAATCAATAGCCATTACTTCCTCTTCTGTGGACTCTGGCTGTCTACTTAAATAGTCTGGAACTATATTTTCTTTTCCTGGGCAGTATTCTATCTTTACATCAAACTGTTGAATATATAAAGCCCAACGCATCAACCTTTGACTGGATAGATCAGTCTTCATCAAAAAGGTTAAGGCTTTATGATCCGTTCTTAAAATGACCTGAAACCCATATACGATCTTTCGCCAAAATTGCAGCGCGTGCAATATCGCTAACAGCTCGATTTCGCTGATCGTATAATTTTTCTCGTGTGGTTTCAGTCTCCGACTTGTGAAAGCTAGATAATTTTTCTTATCAGGGTTATCCGGGTTTTCCTGATATAGCATTGCCCCTATTCCAATCTGGGATGCATCTGTTTGAATGATAAATCTCTGATTAAAATCAGGATATCCTAGCTTCACATAGTTTAGAAGCATTTCCTTGGCCTCCACAAATGCTTTTTCTGTTTCCTCCGTCCATTTCCACTTGCCCCCCGTCTTCAGAAGGTCCTGTAGTGGTGCAACAGTTTTTGTGTATGATGGACAATGTCCTGAGAAGAATCCAATCAATCCCAAAAACTGGCGAACGTTCTTCACCTTCAAAGGCCTTGGAAAATCCCTTATTGATTCTAATTTGCATGGATTTGGTTTAACACCATCCTTATCAATCACATGCCCTAAAAATGTTACTTGTCTTTGACAAAAATTTGACTTCTTTAAATTGATTTTAAAATTTGCCCTTCTTAAGTCTTCCAATAATTTCTTCAACTTTTCTAAATGTTCCTCAATATTCTCCGAGGTAAGCAAAATATCATCCACATAACGGATAGTGCAATCTTTCACTTCCTCTGACAGGTTTCGATCAAGCGCTCTTATTAAGGCAGATTCCGCTGTCTTCAATCCAAACGGACATCTCCTAAAACAATAGGTTTGTTGGTCGAACTGAAATCCAGTCAACAGGCTGGTTTTCTCTTCCAATTCGAGATGATGATACGAAGAAGTCGTGTCAATATTTGTAAAAATCTTCTTGCCTTTGAACTTCCTCAGTATTTCTTTTATGGGTGGTAGTAGTGGAGTAGTACGGGTTCTGCTTCACTTGACACTCCTGTGCCCAATAAACCAACATGGCCGCCGCGCGAAGTTGAAACATTTAAATAGACTTTTCTCTCGAACCCATGGTCGGAGTTTCACGAATGAGGTGTTCATAGGACTTGAGGTGACGCCCCTTTGCTATGGACCACTCGTTATACTTTTGAAAAAAAAAAAATGAAAATTTTTGTTTTTGAAACTAGGTGATAGTTTGAAAACTAAACATGATAGAACGTTGTGCCATAGCTCAAACGAATGGTCTTTATGCCCTTTATTTTCTATAATGAAACTTTTTTATTTTTTATATTTTTTTGAAAACACTCGAATTTTGAAAATCCTATATTTTGGAAACTAGGAACTCTACAAAAAAAATTGTTTAACGTAAATCAATGGTCCCTACCCCCTCTACCCCCAAAATAAATTTCAAGTCTCTAGGATGAAAACCTGCAGTAGTGTGGTAGTGGGGGAGCTGTCTCACTTAGGAAGTTGTGAGCCCCTGCGACCTTGGAATGGAAGGAGCCATGCTAGGAGGGCGTGCTTGGATTCGTTTTTTTCGTCTCGTTGTGCTCTTTACGGGAATGTAGGTGTCGAAAAGGTGAAAATCTGGAAACACGGTCTTTTTGGGGTAAAAACGTGATTTTAGACTTTTTGCTATATCTCGCGAACCAAGTATGCTAGAGACATGAACGAGGGGTCCAAGGACTCGGAGTGACGTCCTCTTTGCTATGGACCACTCGTTATATTTTAAAAAAAATTGGAAACGCGATTTTGGGGTAAACACGTGTTTTTTGTGATTTTTGCCGATATCTCACGAACCAATAACGCTAGAGACGTGTAGGAGGTGTCCTAGGACTCGGGGTAACGCCCCCTTTCGAGTGTGGTAGATATTTTTTCCAAAAATAATTCACAAAGGGCCTAACGCCATACATGTTGAAAAAACGTTTTCTTTTTCTTTACCTGTTTATAATGTCCATGAAGCGTGGTGGTTGAGAGAGACGATACGGCTGGGTGTGTGTGTGTTTCAACGAACCTGTCGCTGACCACGGTGGCTGTGCTCAATAGATCAATCGCTATTTCGGCGGGTCGGTGTATGACAGAGCGAGGGTGCGTTTTCTGATATTTTACCTTTAACGTGTAAACGGTGATGAGAACTAGGTTCTATGTTGGTCGAAGCGAGTACAGAAAACAAACTTACAGGAGGTGAAGGTCATTTGAGCTTATTGGAAGGCATTGATCTGACTTGACAACAAGTGCAATGGAAAAAATGACCAAGACGCTTGAAGGTGAAATAATCTGACCATCGTGGTTGCAGGGGAGTGTGAAAGGCATGCACACACACATTTGTGAAACCACATGTAGGCTAAACCAGTGACATCCTGTTTTGCTTCGTACGTGACAAAATGCAAGTTCATATGAAATTTGATCTTTCACAGGTGTTCGCTTGGGTGTTAGCTGTCCACGTGCGCGATAACTGTTAACAAGTTACATCCTGTCTTGCTTCGTACGTGACAAAATGCAAGTTCAGGTGAAATTTGATCCGGCACAGGTGTTCGCTTGGGTGTTATCTGTCCACGTGCACGATAAGAGAATCTTCAAAGCGTGGGAAAAATGATTATACATGCAACATAGCATATATAAAGACATGTCGTTATCATTTCCACGCTCACTTAAGTGACTACCTTTGAACACACTGCGTTGCAAGAAACCCCTGGTCTTGTTTATCAGTTTTGGTGTTGGTAGAAAATACTTAACCTTGTTGTGGGGTAGGTATATATTTATTTATATATTTATTGATTTTTATATAAATACATGCAATTATTTATTGATTAGGTAATTAATGATTTTTATTTATTTATTTGTTTGCAGATAACGTGTATAGCCTACCTGTCGTGTGTCTGTGGGAAATATATATTAAAGAAAGAGAGAAAGACAGAAAAGAAAACCATTTCCACACTAGCCCACGAGACGGGAATATAGCAAAGCATTATACGTCAAGGTGAGATTTGTTTTATTATATAATATAACCTGTTTGATTTTGTTTTGTTTATGAAATACATAAACTATATGGAATGGATATACTTATGGTGGTTTATTTTATTTCTTTTTAGATATTTGGAGAAAAAAAAAGGGTTCACTGCTACAGCAAATACAGTTGAAAACCAAGTGGCTTTAGAGTGGAACCATTGTCAAGCAGTCTACAGCTGAAAACTCAGGTGAGAGTGTTCTTTCTAAAATAATGTCATTTGCTACTGCTACCGATAGCCTAACTTGGGAACCTCTAAACAGTTGTTTCAAATCACGTGTGTGCTCTGGCCGCGTAGTCAATGTTAGAAAAAGTTTGATTCCCAAAGAATTTTTACAATCTTGTTTTGAAATTTTTAAAATTGAAATTTGCACAGCGCAAAGGTTGCATACGGCTTTAAAGGTGAATACAGAACTAGTGTGCGATTTCATATATAAAAAGAAGGACGTAGAGCATAAAGAGACATTTTATATTTGCAGTAAAATGCAAGAGCTATTCATAGCCCATAATTTGGAACAGTGGTATGAAACCCACGTGGTGAATGCCTTGCTATCAAAATTTGATAAACTGCAACAAGGACCGAGTGGCCTTGCCTTAGACAAAATTCACCATTTACAAATCAACATTTGTCATTTCAACCCGTTGAATGCTGGGTCTAGCTTTATTAAAACACCACCAGCAATAGCATTGAAAAAGGCTGTGGTAAATATTAAGAATTATGACAATGATTGCTTTCTGTGGTCCATGGCCGCGTATTTGCAGCCAGCACAAGACCGTAATGGTTCTCGACCAGGAAAGTACAAGGCCAAGTTTGATGAATTGAAACAAACGTTAAATTTAACTCGAGTGTCGTTCCCTATGGACTTAACCGAGATCCATAGGTTTGAACAAGACAACCAGGACTTTTCGTTCATGGTGTATGGCCTTGATGGTGATGAGATTGTGGGTCCTCTTTATGCCACAAAAGAACCGAAACGACACCACATTCATCTTTTATATCTGTCTGAGGGAGAGGTGAATCACTATTGCCTTATTAAGAGCCTAAGTAGATTGCTAAGCAGTCAAATGTCAAAGGACAAGTGTGCAAAACATATTTGTGACCGTTGCTTGCAATATTTTACAACCTCCATGCTCTTAGAACGTCATAGGGTAGATTGTGTTACTCAGGAAGCGGTGAGACTGATATTGCCACAAGGGGACAAGGCTGTGTTAAACTTTAAAGACATTCATAAGCGTGACACTGTTCCCTATGTGGTATATGCAGATTTCGAAGCACTCACCACACCCATGGCGGGATGTGAACCAGATCCCACCGTTAGCTCAACCACACCCATTCAAAAACATGAACCCTTTGCCATAGGATTTAATGTGGTGTGTGCCTACGACCCCACGCAATCCGTTTACAAATACCGCGAGGGGCCAGATTGTGCCAAATGGTTCTTGGATGAACTTGTCAAGTTGACCGACCATGTACAGGAATTACTGGACCACCCAGTACCCATGAGCCTATCTCCAGAACAACAGCAGCAGTATGAGCATGCCATGACATGCCATATCTGCGAAAAGCCTATTTTAAGTGGAGAGGAAAAAGTCAGAGACCACTCGCATTTTACAGGGGAGTTTCGTGGAGCTGCGCACAGCAAATGCAACTTGAGCTTTCCAGCTCCTCGTTTCATCAGTGTCTTTTTCCACAATCTGGCGAATTATGACATTCAGTTTTTGATTCGTGAATTGGGCCATGTCAATAAGGGCTCGTTTACCATTATTCCCCAAAACCATGAGCGTTTTACAGCCCTGACATGGTGGTTGGGCGACTTTAGCATTCGATTTTTGGATTCCTTTAAGTTTATGGCATCCTCGCTAGACAGCCTTGTGAATGGCTTGAATGAGGAGGAATTAAAAAATACTAGAATGCATTTTAATGATCCTGAGCAATTTCAGTTGTGCATTCGGAAAGGTATATTCCCGTATGATTTCTGCAACAGCTGGGACGTGTTAAAGCAAAGAAAACTCCCTCCACAAGAGAAATTTTACTCGAAACTAACACGCAGTACCGTTTCCGATGAAGACTATGCACATGCATGTCAAGTTTGGCGAGTGTTTGGCATGAACACGCTAAGTGAATATGCTTTGCATTACCTAAAACTGGATGTATTGCTGCTCACTGATGTGTTTGAAAAATTCCGTGAGTTGTGTCAACACATTTACGGTCTTGACCCGGCTCGCTATTATACGAGTCCTGGACTCTCGTTTGATGCCGCTTTGAAATACACTCAAGTGGAATTGGATTTACTCACTGACGTAGACATGGTTCTATTTTTTGAAAAGGGCATTCGTGGCGGCTTTGTGTCACTTAACCAACGCCATGCCGAAGCGAACAATGTCTACATGCCTGATTATTCACTAGACAAACCAGAATCGTACTTAATGTACTATGACGTGAATAATTTGTACGGTTACGCCATGAGTCAGCCTTTGCCCTATGGAAAGTTTGCTTGGCTGACAGAGAAACAAGTGTCAGAATTTGATGTAATGAAGGCTAGCCAAGAAACAGGCTGTGGATATGTGCTAGAAGTGGATATTGAATATCCCTCATTCTTGTATGATGAACATGCCGATTTCCCATTCTGCCTTGAGCAAATGGTTCCCCCTGACAGTAAAGTGAAGATTGAAAAACTCATGGGCACACTTTACAACAAAAATCGGTATGTGGTACATATCCAAATGTTGGTGCAATGCCTCGCCCAAGGCTTGGTGTTGAAGAAAATCCACAGGGGTATTTCTTTTGCTCAAAAAGCATGGCTTGAGCCATACATGCGACTCAACACAGAGCACCGACAAATGGCAACACAGCAGTTTGAAATTAATTTTTTTAAATTAATGAACAACTGCATCTATGGCAAGTCCATGGAGAATGTCCGCAAATACCGTGACATTAAATTGGTGAATGTCTGGGAGGGGCGGTGGGGTGCCCGGCGGTACATTGCCAAGCCAAATTTCAAATCGATCAAAATTATCGATGAGGATTTAGCTACTATTGAAATGAGTAAGACCAGCGTGACCATGGATAAGCCCATTTACTTGGGTCAAGTCATTTTAGACTTTTCTAAATCGGTCATGTATCGATTCCACTATGAGTTTGCCAAACGCCATTTTGAGGACGTCTCTCTTTTGTATATGGACACGGACTCATTCATTTACCACATTCGCCACTGCAACCCCTATGACGTCATGAGGCAACATAGTGACTGGTTCGACACCTCTTGCTATAGCGCTGACAACGTGTTTCAGCTGCCCATAAAAAACAAAAAGAAAATGGGCGTTTTAAAAGATGAATGCGGTGATTCCATTATGACGGAATTCGTAGGTTTGGCCTCAAAAATGTATGCTTACCGCACACTCGACTGTAAGGAAGCCAAAAGAGCAAAAGGTGTAGGTAGGGCAGTGGTAAAATCGCTACGTGTAGACGATTACCTAGCGGTTTTACGCACGGGCAAAGCTATGTCTCATACACAGTGCAGGATACAATCCAGCAACCATCATTTGTATCTTGTGGAACAGAGAAAACGCACCCTCGCCTCCATGGATAACAAACGTGTGTGGGCTAATGACCTGCTCACCAGCCTGCCCTGGGGTTATGATCGCAACGAGGAGGAGGTGTGATTTCATTGTTTAATCGTTTATGGGACATAGCTTTATGTAACTTGTAGATTTAGTATTTTGTAAATATTGGTTTCTGTCATTGTAAATAGTAGATTTTGTAAATAGTGACAACCCACTTGGACCTTTTGCTCTTTAAAATGTTCTATGCAACCTTATTTTTTAATTTTTTTTTTGATTGGTTAATAGTGTGATTATTTTAACGCTGTACAAAGTTGAGTTTTTTTGTAAATATGAAATAAGTAAGATTTTTAGTAACTTTAATAACTAGTATTTAATTATTTTCGTAATGTAAATGATAAACTAAAAAGTTCTTTTGGGATGAGTGTGCATGTCGAGAATGTGCTTTTGGGAATAAATAAAGTGGTTGTGTTTGTTCCCAAAGACAGGTGTGAATGTATGAGTGGAGAGAGAAAACTGATGTATATGGTTGACCAGAGCAAACACGGTGAGGTAGGGTGGGTGGGTGGGGAGGGGGTAAATGGTCACTTATATACTCATTTTGTTTTAAATAGTTTCGTTTTTTCATTGAAATGTGGCAGTCAAAAGACATTATTTTTGTAAAAACAGTCTTACCTGCAGTAGTCGTAGACCTCGACGTTTCTCCAAACACACATTAACACATTGCAGTATTATCAAGGTCAAGCACTCGCATCAACATCATTGTCAAATCTCAACTTTCGACATACACCAAATGGAAAAAATGTGAAAACAGCAAAATGAAAAATCCATGTTTCCATATCACCAAAAACAGGAAAACTTAAAACGGACATTTTTAAAAACTGGAAATGGCCACGTGTGAAATTTGAAAATTTAAAAACTTCAAACAGACATTGTTTAAAATGTGTCATCAACAAAATGGAAAAATCCATTTCATCAAAATCATAAAACTTGAAACGAACATTTTTCACATCTGTAAATTGCAAAATGACAAATGGCAATGTGTGAAATGTGTAAAATGAAAAAAATCAGCCATCAACATCACGATTTCTTAAAATTAAAAATAACAAATCATTATGCTTTGGTATACCTTTGTTTTTATTTCATAGTCATAGTGAATTGACAAAAGAAAAATAGAATACAAACAAATCCCAATTCCTCACTCCTCAATGTTTATGTCCATGCATTATCAACTTTCCTTTCATAGCACTCATGACAATTAGGGCTGCCATCCTTTCACCCACTGAGGCATCACTGGATGTGAAACGTTGTTTAGCTTTCTTTAATAACAATTTATCTGCCACATGTCTTAAACCAGGATGACTATGGCGATAAGAAAGGTCATGTTCCTTGCATGCTTGATCCAAAAGATTAATGGGTACATCACCACGTTGTAAACGTTTTTCGAGACGAGTTCCAGGGCCGCAAAAACGATAACCTGGAAGATGGATTTCGAAAGGTAGGTATTGAATCACTTTGTCAATGACGCCATTGCCAGTACAGGTCTGGCATATCCTTTTCCATCGATGGTAAAAAGGTTTGGTCTTCCTCCTCCTCTGTGGACGATGTTTGTGTTTGTTGTTGTTGTTGTTGTTGTTGCTTTTTCTCGCCATGACACCCATGGAATGATTCAACAAAGTCTTTACATGGACTTTTATGACCGTGATACAGTTTCACTAGCTGGCAAGTCGCACACTGACGCATAGACGGTATTTTTGCCATGGCCACTTGCTTATGGTGATCGTAATCCGTACAGGGTTGCAATTCACTCAACACAGGGTCTTGAGTCCATGATTTTGGTACATGTTGCCAGATTTCTTTCACTGCATTGGCGGCCACATAATAAATGAACGACTTGGGCAGCGCCAAGAGTTCCTCTTTGGTAAAACTGTCTAGTTTCTTTTTGCACACAAAGAACTTGCCGATGGCTTTGTCCGTAGCATTGCCTTTCTCCATGGTATCACGTGCTGTAGATGTTTACACGTCGCTTGTAGAAATCTCACTGACGTCATTCACAGGTAAATCTTGAGTTATAATTTTGTTCAACAACTCCCAGCAGGCATGAGTGGTTAACCAATGAAAGAGATGCCACGCATGCGATAGGGCTGTATGGGTAATGTTGCCACAGGAACAAGTATCCATGAGCGTTTGCAGGGAGGGGCAGCCCAACTCCATGAGGTCGATACATTGGCAGTAAGACGCCAAAAATGGTTGCAACCATTGACGTTTTTCATTACCTTTCACAAATACCACATTGGCCGAGGACAAGTGTGCTTTCATGACCACGTCCAAATATTTATAGGAAATGGTTCCCTGATTCCAGTCTAGTTGCCTATGATTTTCAATCCACTGGGTTTGTTTACGGTCTTTTTCACACAACAAATCAAAAGCATGGGGTGGTTTAAATAGCAAATGCGTAGCTTGCGATATCCAAAACGTGGTACAATCGATCATGGCCACTTGTTTAAATATAAATTTGTTGTCACCAATTTTAAACCCTTGGCAATCCACAATGAGTGTGCGCAACATGTTGACGCTTGCCTGGACCAAGTTCAACTGACGACTGACTGACGATCAGGTGTGATCATGACATGGACTTACCTGCCATGCTAGTTTCAAAAAAGAAGGTTAGGGTAGGACAGGGGGACCTGCAAAAATTAGAATTTAAGAATTACATCATTTTATTATCATAACACGTCTTACAGGCTTTTCTCATTTTAGGATAAGGACGATAGCAACTGATACAACAATATAGTCTCTTGTGTTTGTAACGTCCATAACACCGATGATGTCCCAATGTCTCTAAACTAGGCGTTTTTGATGGTGAGCTGCTCACCGAAGCACCATGGATACCATACGGCCCACATGTATCATAACTTGTATTTTTTTCATCACCCAGAGACACAAGTGAGGGATAGCTTGAATGACAGGGTATATTTCCCACTTTCATTCTGCACAGGTAGGGGCAGGTGGGTGACCAGCGCTGATGTTCCTGCATGGGTTCATCGCCCTCCTGCCATTGGTCTATGATGATGGGACAAAAGGCACATTTCACTTCATCTCTTGTTTTTAAATAGTAGAATCCAGCAGCCGCCAAGGCTTGAGGGTTTATGAAAGGCACTGGCCATGTGGCAAAAGTCTTGAAACGTTGTTCCTCAGAGTTTAAATTCATGGATGTAACGTCTCTTGAGGCTTTAAAGCAAGACATGACTGAGCGACTTGACGTGGGTTGAGCTGTTATTTATACACTCGTCACTTGGTTGGACAGTGGATAATAGTTGACTTGTTTGTGATGAATAATTAAACAGTAGGCTGTCGTATTGGCTGGTACATTGTCATGCGTTTCAAAATCTAGTCGAATGTCGATATTGGATGGCTTGACAGACTCTTCCAGGTAAGAACAGTCAAAAACAATCAGTGGTGCTCTTGCCTTAAACGCTTGGGGTAGTAGCATGGGACCGTTCTCTTTTTGATAATACGACCATCGAAATTTAGAAAACAAGTCGTACAGGGGGCCAAACTTATTTTTTGAAAAATCCAAATCCAGTCCTTCATAGGGAAACACAGCTCCGTTGAGGAAAAGACGTGCATTTCTCAATTGCAGGTGATCAAATTGCGTGGCATCTTTGGTTTGTTGATACTTGCGATTCGTTTGAAAACCCACGATCAGGTAGAGAGGTCTCTCTGTATAGCGAGCTGTTTTTACAGACCAACTGTGTGTGTTGGTGGTGGGCAATAGCGGATACTCATGGAGTGCCCAGCTTCTAAATTCCATGGGTAGAGGCATATCTCTCTTTACCATTTTGAGTATGTCCAGTTTTTTGCTATCGTTAAGGGTCACATGAGGCACTTTCCATAGCAAGCGTTGTAGTTGAATTTTTGAATCGATGGGGGCATTGTCGGCCCCCTTGAGTGCATTGTTATCACTCCTGTCTCTCACTAGATAAAGCACTTGCCTTGCGTTAACCACAATGCGTTGGTGATCTTCGGCAAAGCCTAGAACCAGTTTAAGAGGTAAATATCCAGTAAAGGTCCCATCGGTGTGTACCATCCAGTCATTGGTCGAGTCAGGGCACCAAGCTGCCATGCAAAGTGTTTTACCTTCTTCCTCACTATAAGAGGGGTATAGTTTCATGACACTGGAAATACCCACATTTCGAGTGCTATCCACCACGATATCGTTAATGACATAACGTACTTCAGAAAACAGAAAGGCTAAACCATGGTTGGCCAACTTGGATGTAGTGGGTGTAGAGCCATCGGCTTTGGTGAGCCGACCTTCAATCTGAATAACACTTTCATGCGGTAGGGTGTAAATATCTTGGTTGTTGATAACAAATTGAATTTCATCATTGTTATTGAGTCCAGGTGTTTGAGCTTGATAGGAATGGAGATCAATTCTTACCACTCCTGGTTGCTCCTCGATGTGGTTCGCTATCTCTAGGATAGAATTCATTATAAGGGTTGACGTGGTAACCCAAATGCTGTAAAATCTGCTTGCCTTGAGATGTTAACGTGTATTCACGTGGCAAACAACTAACACTGTTCCTAGACGGTGTTGTTGCTTTATACACAAATTTCATAGTGGCTTTAGCACCAACTTGTAAGTCACTGGTGTAGTGGAATCTAGATCAATGAGTTGTTGATCTCTATTGATCAGTCTTAATGTTATATTACTAATACTATCAACAGCCACAGCATGAAAAAGCACCACTGGAGGGTTTTCACGAATAATATACCCATTGGGCGATGTCACAATAAAGTCATAAAGCGAATGCGATGGTTCTTGATTGGTGTACACTTGGCTAATAATATTACACGTCACCGACACATGATGGTCCTCAATGAATTTCACTTCATGGTCCGATTCATGTTTTTTGTTGGGCTCCAACACACGTGGTTTAAATCCGAGTAATGGGCCAATGGAATCGGGGTGTGTTTTAAAGTCAATGTTGAAGGTAGAGAAAATACTGCAGCGATGAGTGTTAGTATTGCCTACAAGTTCAAACTTGTGCGTTCCGTCGAGAAATGACTTTAAACCATACTGATTGATCAACACCACATAAATGTGTTCATAAATATCATCGATCGTGTATCCACCAGAGTTCAGGGTGAGCACAGAATCATCATAGTAAAACTTGTTGTTCACATTTTCACGTATGTTGTATATTCGATTGTACGTTTCAAGAGAAACAAGTCCTAAACCATAGGGTTTTTCACTCAATTCGATAGGCGGGTAAAAGTCTAGGCTGACTTCAGGTCCACGTCCATGCACTGTAAACGTTTTACTTTCTACCGACATACTGGTGGCGTTTTTGCTTATGCTGCGTCTTATATAAAAAAATTAAACACAAACGTCCACACTGTTGGCTGTTAAACGTTTGCTCACGTTTCACATTATAATATATCTTGATCCTGTTTCCAAAATAGGTCACTAGTTCCATGGGCGGGGGCAAATTCCCAAAACTGTCAAAGTACCATACCGTGGATCCCTCTTTGACATAAGCTACATAATGCGTTCCTGGTCCTCGGTGATCATCCAAATTGACAACAGCACATTCCTGTTTCCAGGGTCGTGGGGGTAATTGGTTTCGCATAAACACACCTCGAAAATGAGAAAGCTTTAGTTGTTTAGCATAGCTTTCCACTTGTTGATGCGTCAGGGCATGTCTCGCTATGGCTGAGGTTAATTTTTTTTTTTTTTAATATTTCGAAATGGTGAAATCCCAAATCCTTGTTGATAAAAGGCTGGCTTTAAATTGGCATTTCTAGCCCCCATGGCAATCGCTTCCATCGTTTCATTGTGTCGCTGACTTTCTTTGAGTTGTTGCTTGCCCTGCTGCGCGGCTTTAATGGTTTTCGCCACTGCACTGGCACCGCCCAAAAGTGAGCCCAGAGCAGCCAAACCAGCAAATAATGCAGGTAAAAATCCCGCTCGTTTGGGAACGGGAATCACTCGCCCTTGGTTTGAAACCTGTCGCCGACGTTTTGGAATAACCTGTCTCTGTGCTGCTCGAAGGGCTTTCCTTATGGTCAATACATTATTTTTTCTTTTTTTCTTTCGCAAGGGCTTGTCCTCGAATGTTGTAAGCCCTGGCTTTGCCAAGGACAAAGTCCTTTTTTTAGTCTTTCTCACTGCATACCTTTGTTTCACCATGATGATAATGACCCACAACCTTTCACAAGAAAGTTTAAATCACAACTAACGTCAGATGGTTATTTCATGGCTGTATATTCCAATTCCACATAAAGTGGGAAGTCGTTTATGGTTTTTCCCGCTTGCTTTTCATCCCATGTCAACATGAGATAAAAGGATAATTCGTCACCTGCATTGACCATTTCATGGTTATGAAGCAACATCCTATGACCATTTATCTTTATTTGTAAATGGTTCTCATCAGGTATGGCATATTTGATGTGAATGGTTCCATCATAGTGTAATCGATAGTGGCTTAAACCCGAAGCAAGCGCATAGGTCAAGTGCTGATCATGGACTAGCGGTAAATGGTTTCTGTCATTCACAGGTTTTTCATTTGTCAGATACACTAAAAACACAGATGGGATAAATTTATAAAGCCTTTTCATTTCATGGGTCACGTAACGCTTGGTACAAACATCGTCTTCGTCTTGTGGGTCTTCCACGTGAATAATCCGATGGTGATTAGCGCTATAGCCATTCACCATAAGCTGGGGCACTTTGTCATAAAACTCATACACTTTGTTATCCACATACTTTTTCGTAGTAACGTCTGTAGACACTTGAGGATGTTTTACATGGGTTAACCGCTTTCCCTTAAAGTCATAATCTCCCTGTTTTGTGCGTGGCACTACTGACCTATCCACATAGTGTTTATTAGCAGGATCTGTTTCCTGTTTAGGATCATGTATGGGGACAGGCCTAGCTTTGGCCATCAACGCACGTCCAAAGACATCCATCGTCAACCTGTAGTACCAGTCTACTGTTTCTATGACAAGGCTCGGTGTCCTGTATATAGACAGCCTGCTAGCCTTTCTAAGCCTTAGTTGAAATGAAGATTATTAAGCAGCAAGAGTCATTCCCCGTGGGGGACATGGTTTCCCATCTCTGTCCCACATCACGTGAACAACGCCATGGTTCACTGTTTCCATCTTCCATTCGCTGCATCATTGTGGGGCCTTCCGGCTGTGGAAAGACTAATCTTTTGCTAACGCTCATTACAGCGCCCAATGGTCTGCGTTTTCAAAATATTTATATTTTTGCAAAATCTCTCTACCAACCCCTCTACGTGTTTCTGGATCAAGTCATGTCTGGATTACAAAAAGAGAATATGGGTTATTTTACATTTTCCATGCAAGAAAATGTGATTTCACCGGATGAGGTAAAGCCTGATTCACTCATGATTTTCGATGATGTATCCACTGAACGTCAAGGCATCATTCAAAGCTATTTCAGCATGGGTCGACACAAACATATCGATTGCTTCTATCTTGGGCAAACGTATTCAAAAATGTCCAAACAGTTGATTCGTGACAATGCCAATGTCATTGTTTTATTTCGTCAGGACGAGAGGAACAGTCGTCACATTTATAATGAACATGTGAATCCTGATATGACCTTTCAAATGTTTACAGAATTGTGTGCCAAATGCTGGAACACTCAACGTCATGCCTGTTTAGTGATTGACAAACAAAGTGAACTCAACCAAGGACGGTATCGCTTAGGGTTTGATCATTTTATTGCTATTTAAGGCCCTGTCTCATTCCCCATCAAGTCATTTGTCAAGACACCATGGCCTTAGCAGAGAGTCAATTAAAAAAGCATATTATTAGAGCAAAAAATACTATTCGCCAAAAGTTTCGTCAATTGAAACAATCACGTGCCAATCATGCTTTGTTTATTCAGCAACATTTAGCACCTCCACTAAAAGCCATGTTGAAACCCTCTTTCAAGCCATCTGAAACGCTACCCACCGTTTCACAAGCCACGCAGACGCTGCACGAGGACCCTGAGGAAGAGGAACAGGAAGATTTGACTAGTGTTAGTGAAGTTGAGGATGAGGAGGAACAAGTGTTTACGCCTCAAAAAAAGGCCGCACCCCTTGCAGAGTTTTTGAGAAAAAAGAAATCCTTGGCCATGGTCGAAACACCTTGCCCTTCCAGAGCGTCTCCGTTTTCACAACTCTTGGCCACCCCTCAACATAAAGCTCAACTGAAAACCATTTTAATAAAATATTATGGATCAACATTGGAACCCTATTTCACCGATCTATTTATTGGAAACACAGATACCACGTATGGTGTTCGCTATGAGGATGATAGTTTTAAAATTGGCGATTCATCCATTAAATTTGCTCGTACTAAAGCTGTCATTAAAAACATCAACTATAAATTAACGCCAGGACTGTTAAAACTGCTCTTTTCTCGGACCCCCTCTTCCCATGATTATACGTCAGAGGATCTTGACAAATATAAATCCATTTTATTGGATACCCATGCTCACAAAAGACAGTATGATCCCACGCAACAAGTGAATGCCAATATATCTCAAAAATATAAAACCATCATTGCAAAAATGTTTCCCACTAGTCAAAGTACTCGTCGTAAAGTGTCCGCTTCGGGAGTGACATTTAAACCGTTAAAACCCCTTGTGGATGTTACCTATTGGCACAATCCCAATAAGCTCGTCCAGCGGCTACAGTTGTTGCATGCCTCACGTCAAGCTGGCCATACCGGTCACGATTGGGAAATTCAAGAAATTGAACAAGAACTTCGAAATGCCAAAATTATTGTTTAAGCCCTCACCCATTAAAATGGGTATTGCTCACGAGTTGCATCGCCCAGCTAGGCGTCACTATCCGCGACTCAAGGTGATTTCACGAGGTGTGGATGAACTTTGGCAGGCTGACTTGGTTGAAATGATACCCTATGCTGGCGTTAACGACGGTGTACGCTATATGTTGACCGTCATTGATGTCTATTCCAAAATGGCCTTTGTTGAACCTGTGCGTCGCAAGTCTGGCCCACTAGTTACCAAGGCCTTTCAACATATTATTCAACACTCCAAACGTCAACCTCAGCTGCTACAAACCGACCAGGGGAAAGAATTTTTCAACAAGGATTTCTCCAGTTTTCTCAAATCTAAGGATATTCACCATTACACCACGTACAGCAATCTCAAAGCCAGTGTGGTCGAGCGGTTCAACCGAACATTGAAAACCCATATGTGGAAAGCGTTTACCGCTCAGGGCACGTATCGCTGGTTGGACATGTTACCTGAGCTAGTATCACGTTACAATGACACCAAACATAGAACGATTGGGACCAAGCCACGTCTCGTAACTAAAAATATTCAGCGATTGGATAAACTGTTTAACCCCATAAAAACAGCCGATCCTAAACGTCACCGACTGAACATTGGGGATTTTGTTCGTGTGAGCAAATTTAAGTCTGCCTTCAATAAGGGCTACACGCCTCAGTGGGGGACTGAACTATTTCGAATTCGTCGAGTCTACTTGGACAGTCCAGTCACCTATTTACTCGAGGACCTCAACCATCAACCCATAAAAGGTAGATTTTATCTACATGAACTTCAGAAAACAGCATTTCCTCAGCACTATCTTGTGGAAAAAGTGTTGAAACAAAAAGGAAATAAACTCTACGTCAAATGGTTAGGGTTTAACTCTACGTTTAATTCCTGGATCAATAAATTACATGTTGTGTGAACCTGTGTACTTTTTATTTATTCACCCATGTTGTACACCACCTATAGCTCTATGTATACAGCGCTCCGCGCTTCATGCATGTTCATACATGTTTGTCTTTCCCTTTCCTCCTGTGTTCTCTCATACATCACCCCCTCCCCTCTCCCTCCCTTCACCTCCCACCACTGCTGTTTGCAGCTCTTGCCTATCTATTGGTTGTGACATGATTCCCACAAGTTGCATTATACTTTTTACTGATTCAGCGATTCCCACGCTTTGAACATTCTCTTATCGTGCACGTGGACAGATAACACCCAAGCGAACACCTGTGCCGGATCAAATTTCACCTGAACTTGCATTTTGTCACGTACGAAGCAAGACAGGATGTAACTTGTTAACAGTTATCGCGCACGTGGACAGCTAACACCCAAGCGAACACCTGTGAAAGATCAAATTTCACATGAACTTGCATTTTGTCACGTACGAAGCAAAACAGGATGTCACTGGTTTAGCGTGCCTGTGGTTTCACACATGTGTGCACGCCTTTCACACTCCCCTGCCACCACGATGGTAAGATTATTTCACCTTCAAGCGTCACCTGTTGTCAAGTCAGATCAACGCCTTCCAATAATCTCAAATGACCTTCACCTCCTGCTCGTCGGCAAGTTTATTTTCTCTACTCGCTTCGACCAACATAGAACCTAGTTCTCATCACCGTTTACACGTTAAAGGTAAAATATCAGAAAACGCACCCTCGCTCTGTCATACACCGACCCGCCGAAATAGCGATTGATCTATTGAGCACAGCCACCGTGGTCAGCGACAGGTTCGTTGAAACGCACACACACCCAGCCGTATCGTCTCTCTCAACCACCACGCTTCATGGACATTATAAACAGGTAAAGAAAAAGAAAACGTTTTTTCAACATGTATGGCGTTAGGCCCTTTGTGAATTATTTTTGGAAAAAATATCTACCACACTCGAAAGGGGGCGTTACCCCGAGTCCTAGGACACCTCCTACACGTCTCTAGCGTTATTGGTTCGTGAGATATCGGCAAAAATCACAAAAAACACGTGTTTACCCCAAAATCGCGTTTCCAATTTTTTTTTAAAAATATAACGAGTGGTCCATAGCAAAGAGGACGTCACTCCGAGTCCTTGGACCCCTCGTTCATGTCTCTAGCATACTTGGTTCGCGAGATATAGCAAAAAGTCTAAAATCACGTTTTTACCCCAAAAAGACCGTGTTTCCAGATTTTCACCTTTTCGACACCTACATTCCCGTAAAGAGCACAACGAGACGAAAAAAACGAATCCAAGCACGCCCTCCTAGCATGGCTCCTTCCATTCCAAGGTCGCAGGGGCTCACAACTTCCTAAGTGAGACAGCTCCCCCACTACCACACTACTGCAGGTTTTCATCCTAGAGACTTGAAATTTATTTTGGGGGTAGAGGGGGTAGGGACCATTGATTTACGTTAAACAATTTTTTTTGTAGAGTTCCTAGTTTCCAAAATATAGGATTTTCAAAATTCGAGTGTTTTCAAAAAAATATAAAAAATAAAAAAGTTTCATTATAGAAAATAAAGGGCATAAAGACCATTCGTTTGAGCTATGGCACAACGTTCTATCATGTTTAGTTTTCAAACTATCACCTAGTTTCAAAAACAAAAATTTTCATTTTTTTTTTTCAAAAGTATAACGAGTGGTCCATAGCAAAGGGGCGTCACCTCAAGTCCTATGAACACCTCATTCGTGAAACTCCGACCATGGGTTCGAGAGAAAAGTCTATTTAAATGTTTCAACTTCGCGCGGCGGCCATGTTGGTTTATTGGGCACAGGAGTGTCAAGTGAAGCAGAACCCGTACTACTCCACTACTGGTGGTGCCGAATCATTTTCTGGTATGATTTTTGCATTTAAATTTCTGGCATCTAGACACACCCTTACTGAGCCATCCGGTTTACTCACAATCACTAATGGACTAACATATGGTGTCGCCATCTTTTCTATAACACCTGCATTCATCATCTCCTGCAGTGTTTTCTTGGTTTGTGGGTAATGTTTTTCCGCAACCGGGTATGGTTTTTGTCTGAACGGTGCCCAATCATTGACTTGGAACGCGTATTTAAAATTTTCAATCTTCCCTGGCTTGGCATCAAATACGTTCCTAAAATTCAATAATAATTTCTTTAATTGTTCCTTATTTTCGAGGTTCACTTTAGCTTCCTCTACTTTTCCTGATAGGTTGGTCTCGAACTCAGTTTCCAAATTATCTTCGAGTTCTATGTTGAGGACTTCAAATATCCTTTCTATGTCCTTGCAACCTTCTTCCGTTACTTCTTCCACATGCCATACCTGTTCTCCTATTTTCACATCCTGTTCCTGTAGGTTAATGTTTTGTTCATCCACATCCTCTCTTTGAATTCTAATGCAGTTTTGCGCTAGGTCTATGATGACCTTGTTCTCACGGATAAAATCAATACCTAATATGACATTATACGGTAATTGATTTACCAGCAAAAAGCATTGCGAAATTTCAGTGTTACCCATGATTAGATCAATGTATACCTGAAATTTGCATGTTAAAGATTTTTCAGGGATAATTCCCTTAATCTTTACACTTGATGTGGGGATTTTTAATACGCGGCCTCTTGTTTCCAATTCATTCAGAAGGGTTTGCGTAATTAAACTTATTGTTGATCCGGTATCAATCAATGCCCTGACCAGTAATCCTTCTATCCTTAGCATAATTATGGGTAATTCTCTTTTGATAGGTGGGATTCCTTCCACATCCTCATTAATTAGCTCATCTGGTCTTGCTATCCAATTCACTATTTCTACCTCCTCCCAGCTCCTGGTATGTTTCCACTTTTGACGATTTAAATTTGGAGTTTTTTTAAATCCTGAGGGCTTCCTTTCCCCTCATTCTTTAACTGAGCTTGTAGTTCCAAGCTTTGAGCTCCATCTATTCGGTCGGGTGATTTCCGGTTCTTTATTGCCTCACTCCAACGGACTTTTTGCCTTTCAGGTTCATCTGGTCGTTCGTTCATGTAACGAAGACTTTCCTGATATCTTTCCTCTATTTCGGCCCGATATTCATCATTTCTGTCTTCCGGCCTCACGTTCCTCCTGGGATAATTCTCCCATTTCTTTCTGTTTTCTTGCCTCTGATGGTTATTGTTATAGGGTCGGCTCTCTTGTTGCCTATAACCCGTATTCCTAGGATTTCTTCCTCGATATCCTCCTCTGTAGTATGGCTGTATTCCTCTAGGCTCTTGGTGCCCATCCTCTCGACCCAGTCCCTGAGTATCAGTATCTACTATTTCCCTGGAATAACAATTCTTCGAATCCTGTTCGTGATGATCGGCTATTTCTCTAGCTTGAACGGCTCCCCTTTTAGATCTGGTTTATCGATCCTAGCGAAAGTCTGTTCTGATCGAGGTCCCCTCGATAACCTATCGATGACCTATGGATTTTTTAGCAACTAATACTTCTCGAGTCTTAGTGCTTTAGAATAGTTCGTCTGCTTTCTTGAGACAATGTCTATAGTTTCCGTTCTTCTTTGTTGATTCGGTTCTCGCACTTCTAATTTTCTGGAATACGTTGCGAACCTTACTCTGTTTTTCCCTGTTCGGGTTCTTTAAAATTGATAAACTGTTTATCTCGCTGTTCCGGTACTTCCGTACGTTATGATACTTTTGGTCGATTACTGAAAGACCTATCGCCTTAATCCTAAGTTCGCAGCCTGCTTTAACTGTATTTTATGAACTTTTACGATAAACTTTGTACCGTCGGACCTAAATCCTGTAACTAGGATTTTCCTAATTTTTCAACACGGCGATACTTTAATATTTCTTCTTTGCAACTCCTTCCGGAGGCACGCAAGTTATTAATACTGCGACGCCCGTGGCTATCGGATATTAATTCTGCGGTGTAACACAGCGTTTCTCCCCTCAAGGAGTACTGGTAAACTGCCTTCGATGTCTGATACTGCGTAACGCCTCCCTGGGCTATCGAATTCGATGTCTGATGAAGCAGAGGGACGCCTCCTCACGGGCTGTCAGAATGACTGCATATACGATGTGGTGCAGCACCTCCGCTCACGGAATGCTTGTAGACTGCATGATTGGCTTGGTGAGGCCAGGAGTTTTATACCTTTCAGTCAAAAAAAAGATAAAATCCTAGTCCTTTTCGTGACCAACTTTTGAACTAATTGTCGTACAATTATAAAAATTATATCTCCAGAAAGCTCGTCTTCCAAACGTAAAATGATCTTCCTGTGCATGGAAATCAATCGTGCATTTCCGAGATATTAATTAATCTTTAGTCTTCAACTGCGTGGGTGTTGCTGTTCATTTTTAATTCTCCCACTCCTTGGGTCCCGGTAAATTCCCAATGACGTATGCTGCATTTGCACTTTTCTCCTGGACTATTATTAAAAGGTTTTTCTTTACACAAAAATCTCTAATTCGAAATGATTCCCCGTACTGTATTTGTTTACTTATTTTTATACTCGTAAATGGGTTAAATTTAATTATTCTTCTTCTGGCTCATCGGCGGTGTTGCCGTTTTCCTGCAACGTAAGAGCAATTTCCGAGTCGAGCTTCTTCGTCTTACAGTCCAAATTTTCCACTCGTTCTATTTATACTCATGACTGGCTCCTTATAAATGTCAAGAGGCATGAGCTCATCTTATGAACACCTGGTCCTGCAGCTTGCGCAATGTTAGGCTAGAATCCTGGCTTGAAATCTCTCTCCGTTCCCTTAGAAACTGTATGATTCTTTCATTCCTTTCACAAAATACATGGATTCGACCCCTCTTGGAGCCTATGGTACATGGGTTCATTAGTTGTACTTTAAGTCGAACAGAGAATACATTACCGAACCGTTTCAGAGGATATAAGCATTTGTGTACTTTATTACATGTGTTTATCACCTGTTTAGTCCAATTTAAGGTCTCAGTCATAATAATTCCTAAGTTTGTCACTGAAGTAGAGTAGGGTATGATTTTATTGTTTAAAATTATTGGAGAGATGTCACGTTGCTTGAGGGAATATAAGTTTTTACCTGTACCGATAATAATCACTTGAGTTTTATTTGGGTTTATTAATAAACTGTTTTTATAAGCATAGTCACTAAGCTGTTGTAGGTCAGAATTTATTTTAATGATTGCATTATTGATATCACTCGGTTTTGAATGATAGTAGATCTGTACATCATCTGCATACACTTGCAATTTGCAGAAATTAAGGGCTTTTGATATGTCATTTATTTGGATGATAAATAACAGTGGCCCAAGAACCGAACCCTGAGGGACACCGAGGGTCTTACTTTGCCATCCCGAACTCACATTTCCCACTATCACACGTTGCCGGCGATTTTCAAGGTAAGAGGAAAAGAACCGGAGTGACACGCTATTAAAATTTAGTTCTCGAAGTTTCTGCAGTAGCAACTGAGGGTTGACGGTGTCAAAGGCACTACTGAGATCTAATAATGTCAGTACAGTCACGTCCCGTTGGTCCATTGCACATCTGATATCATCTGTCACTCGTAGTAAAGCTGTCGCAGTGCTATGCCCCTTTCTGAAGCCGGATTGGAAGGGGTTGAGTAGGGAATTCTTTGTAAGGTATTCAGTAACTTGTGTATGAACTAGACGTTCAAGTACCTTGGATAATGGTGGTAGGATGGATACTGGACGATAATCTGAAGGAGAATCAAACTTGGAGCTCTTCGGGATAGGTCTAATTAGTGCATCTTTCCAAACATCTGGGAACACTCCGTTTGTCAGGCAGTACTTAAATATGTGAGTTAGTATTGGCAGAACAGCTCCCAAGACATGCTTAATCAGTGATATAGGAATGTCATCGTTACCTGTGTCATTGGATGAAATAGAGTATATCACACCTTTAACTTATTTCGAGCTGATATTTCTAAAAGAGAATTGCTCAAAAACAGACTGCTGTTGTAACAAGGGTACCGGTAGTGAACTATTAGGGAAGGAGGTAGAGGCTACTTTTGGCCGTGCGACGTGATCATTTAGAGCCTCTAGCGATATGCTTGGTACATGTTGTTCAACTGTCTTACCTATCCCTAACGCACGTAATTTACTCCATTTTTGTCTAGGGCTGTTGGTTTTCATCAGTTCATGAAAGTATTTATATTTAGAATTTCTAATTAGCTGCTTGGTTCTGTTTCTCAGAATTCTATATCTCTCAAAATCAACTGCATCATGTGTCTGTCTGTATAGTCTGTATAGTTTGTCACGACTGGCCATAGCAGATCTTACCTCAGCCGTTAGCCACGCAGAAGAAGAGCGGGTAATTCTTACCAGTTTCTTTGGTGCATGTTTGTCAAATATTTCTAGTACCATTAATTTGAATGTATTTACTTTAGAATGTATGTTCTGAGAATTACGTATATTATCCCAAGGCAAGTTATATGCATCATAGCGTAGTTTATTCTGGTCAATATGTCGTAAGTCTCGTATTGTAATGTAGCGTGGTTTATACTTAGGTATTCGTATAGAATAACATACGTACAATAGATCATGTGAAGAGATGCCAGGAGCAGGGATCTGTCCGTGTTTAATTACTTTCTGAGGTTGATTTGTCACAAGAAGATCAATTAAGGTATGGCTCGTATGGTCAGAGTAATGAACATGATTAGTAGCGTTCAGGGGTAAAACCGTCATGTTTGTGGCGAGAAATAAATTCAGTAGGCTGTTAGCTTCACCAGTCTGCTTTAAGAGGCCAGTGTTAAAATCACCCATGATTATAATGTCGTCGTATGCCGATGCAAGACCTGCTAATGCATCTTCAAAATCAGCAGTCTGTCTTATTTTAGGTGGCTTGTATACAATCCATATTAATATCTTTTTATGGCAGTCTAATTCTACAAACATAAATTCTGGTCGCAGTATAAGTGTTGGGTCGGAAGTGGAAATTATCTTACATTTTAGGTCGTTTCTGTAATAAAGTAGAAGCCCACCACCTATTTTGTCAATACGGTCATGGCGTAATATAGAGTATCCATCAAGGTTAGCTGCCGATGATGGCAGGTCTTTACGCATCCAACTTTCACTGATTCCAATAATATGTACATTGTTTACTTCAAAAATAGCCTGTATCTCCTCCAGATGTGCAAATAATGACTGTCCATTTAGGTGGCAACATTGTAACGACCGCGGGTGGTTACTAAGCTGCTCTTGCAACACAAGTCCCGTTGAAGGTGGAAGGGACGGGAGAGAAGGGGTGGGAGAGGTGAGTGGAGAGGAATGCAGGTCAATGGTATTGCCGTTGTCCTGGTCAACAAACATATGAAAGTATGCAGTGGGAAATAAAATTAAGTAAGAAGTAAAATGAGCTTACCTGAGCAACCTGGTGAGCAGATCCACTGACTTTCACAAGCACACACATACACACACACAAATATAAGCTAATTTCTATACACATAATTTATTTCCAAGGTTCACTTGTTCATCCTACTCCCTGCCATGTTATTCAACTGCATCATCGTGCATATTTGAATTTTGCTTCCATCCTCCCTTAAAACACAAATACGTCCATCTTGAGTCCAGCATTTCTGCAATCACCATATGTCCCGTTCCTGATTTAATATAGTTTTTCTCACACTTGTGAGTGACTCAGTTAGCATGAGCCCACTGCCCTTAAAAGCTCGCTTCGCACGCCACACACGATCTCGATCATGATACCGAAGGAACTTAATAATAATCGGTCGATTTCCATGCGAGACCACCTCAGCAGACGTTCGATTTCGGCGGCCCAGCCTGAGGCAGCGATCCACATCGAGCAGTGAGATATCAATTGAAAGTTTATTTTTCAGTGCCTCGAGGGCTTTGTTGTAAACGTCCTCAGACGGCTGCTCAGGGACCCCATGCAACAAGAGGCAGTTTCGGCGACTGTACTGTTCAACCTCATCCAATACCTCGCCTTGTTTATAAAGCCGGTTTTCCAGTTTCTTCAACTCCCCTTTAAGCCTGGAGATGCCATCACTGGCCTGTTTCTTGAACGCCTGGAACTCATCGCCAAGCGCTTGGATCATGTTTGGTGGGTTGGCCGCACTGACTGCTGCATCTAGACGAGCTTGATATTCTTTCAAGGAATCTTCGAAAGCCGATATCTTCCTAGCTACTTCCTTTAGAGACATCGCGTTTACTTTTTAGTGAAGAGGATGCCTAATAATATAACTTAGTTCACACGAATCAGCACTTTCTGCAACTTAACTTTCTATTTAAGCAGGGTGTAGCAAGAGCAACTTCACTCAACCGTCACATTTGCCGCCATCTTGTAGACTAACTTGTAGAAACGTTGGGGAATTATTGTGTACACTCCAGGAAAGGTTTCTGACTTAGTACATGCATTTTACAATAGGTAGCGCAAGAGTAGATTCAACAAATGAGCGACGGCACGTGAATCGTTTCAAGAAAGCCCGTATGCGTTCATATACCATTCATCCGATTGCGATGAAACTTTGGTGAATCGTTGAGTACACTCCACGGAAGGTTTCGGGCTTAATAAATCCATTTTATAAATGGTAGCGTACGAGTAGATTCAACAAATGAGTGACGGCTCGCGAATCGTTTAAACGAAGTCCCGCATGCGTTCATATGCCTTTCATCCCATTGCGAAGAATCATTGATGAGTTGTTGTGTACACGCCAGGGAAGGTTTTCGATTTAGTAAATCCATTTTACAATAGGTAACGCACGAGTAGATGCAACAAGAGTGATTAAGCGTGAAGCGTTTCAACAAAATCCCGTATGCGCTCATATACCATTCATCCATTACGATGAAACTTTGATGAGTTGTTGTGTACACTTTCGTGAAGGTTTCTAACTTAGTAAATCCATTTCTCAATAGTAGCGCACGAGTAGATTCAACAAGTGAATGACAGTGCACGAATCGTTTCAACAAAATTCTGTATGCGTTCATATGCCATTCATTTGATTGCGATGAAACTTTGATGAGTTGTTGTGCACGCTCCCATGAATGTTTCTAAATTACTTAATCCATTTTACGATAGTTTAGAGGCAGTTAACAGAAACTGAAAAAAATATTGTGTGTCTGAATGCACTTCAAGAAACAAACTTACAACATTTTTTTGATTGGCAGGACAACGTCTGCCGGGTCAGCTAGTATTAGTATAGATAAGATTACATGAAGATAATTGTGTAGGCGTTTTATTCAAACTTCAATCGCATGATTAGGACACAAGAAATAAAAGCAGGATTTTAAAATTTCTCTCAGCCGAAATCCTGTGGTTATGAAAATAATTTAAATGAATTAGATGCCAGTCGATTAAAATTTGTATAAGCAATTTCCGTACCAAGTTTCACTGCGCTCGGATGGTTAAAACGCAAGAAACGTCCATTTGAATATTTAAATTTCTCGTCGCCACCATGTTGGATTTGTGCTCGCCAGGTTATTGAACGTCCCATAGGTGAACTTATGCGTATAGCCTCTATACACTTACAAAATTTCAGTTTGATTGCTGTAGTAGATTAATAGATATTGAGAACTGTCTAAATAATTCGGATGGTCGCCATGATGGATTTTAATATATGTAAGCCATAGAGTTATGTACTATTAGATGATGATTATTGTGTACGTTCATTATGCAAATATTGATTTCGATCGCATGATTAGAACACAAGAAATAAAAACTTAATTTTCGAAATTCGCACAGCCGCCATCTTGAGGTTATATAAGCAATTGAACTAAATTAGATACCAGTGCATTACAATTTGTATAAACATTTGCTGTAACAAGTTTCATTGCGTTTGGATCATTAAATCGCGAGAAAAGTCTATTTAAAACTTTCAATTTCGTTTGGCCACCATGTTCGTTTTGTAGTTAACCGGTTTTCGAAAGTCTCATAGATGAACTTCCAGTAGTTCCCTTTATCTCCGTACAAAATTTCATAGTGATACCGGTAATAGTTTCAGAGATATAGAATGCCAGTGAAATATTTCGCACATCTGCCATCTTGAGGTTACGTAAACAATTGAACGAAGTTATATGTCGGTGCATTACAATGTGTATAAACATATACTGTATCAAGTTTCATTGCATTTGGTTGGTTAAATCGCGAAAAACGTCTATTTGAAAGTCGCAGTTTCGCTTGGCCACCATGTTGGTTCTGTAGTTACCAGGTTTTCAAACGTCACATAGGTAAACTTCTGGAAGTTCCCTTTATCACCGTACAAAATTCCAGGGTGATATCGGTAATAGTTTCGGAGATATTGAATGCTGGTGAAATATTTCACACAGCCGCCATGTTGGATTGGTGTGACGTAACGGTCAGGGTCGCCTGAAATAGTGCTATGAACTTACCGAGTTTCATTGAAATCGCTCCAGCCGTTTAGAAGTTATTAGGGACACACACACACACCCACACACACACACACAGAGAAAACCGTCGAACACACACACCATCACACACACACGCACACACGGACAAAAGGTGATCTCATAAGCCTATTTTTTCATAAATGAAAATTGGCTAATAAATCATCAATTTGGGTCTTTACAACTCCACAACACAACACCGTTGTGTGATTAATGTCCGTCTTAGCTGCTGTGGTTTCAGAGACCGTCGTGTTAAATGAATTTTATCCTAACAAGGGACCTTTAATGAGCCGGTAAATCTGACGATACTCAGCATGGTTTGAGTGATCTTAGCGTGCTGACGATTCCAAACACAATAGGAGAGATTGTTCAAATCTATCCAGAAGCATTAGCGATTCCTGAGTAGCATTAGCATAACTTGCTACGTTATATTTATTGATTAAAATTACATATACTAGCATTACCCGTCGCGGCTTCGCTCGCGAATATTCTATTTGTAAAGAGTACACTTAGCAAAATCTCAATCATCAATGCTATTACTGATTTATCCTTGGTATGAATAATCAGACTTTATCAATTCAGCTACTGGTGCAGTGGTTAGGGGTTTGTCATTCCTTCATAGGTATATTAGAGCGACGATAGTTTTCTGGGAATATCACAGACACTGTTAATTTAAGGGCCTTTAAATGTGGTTTTCGGAGACCATTTATAGCCGGGTAAAAAATACTTCAGTACCACACCCACACGTTAAAATTGCGTTAAAATTCTAGAGTGCCCCTTGACCCCCTTAAGCGCATTATACTGTATGTATTGATGAATTTTACAGCTTAATTTGGTTCCGTGATAACCTTATAACCGTCTGGAAACTTTCACAGTAATGTATTAATTGGAATTGCATTGCGTCTTACAGAAATAGATGGACATGTGAGATTCTGTTACCATGGTTACCGTGTTGCATTCTTTCATTATTTCATTGTAAATATACTTGTTTTAAGGTATCTTATATATTAAAATAGTTTTCAAAAAAATTCACCTTTTACTAAAACTGAAATATCCTGGGGCGTATTTGCGCTACGACGACGTTTGTTGTCTTAAAATGTAATGCCTGTCACGCACCCTCGATTGATACCCACCTTAGTTGATTATATCATCCGTGTATTAAAATAATTGCGAATATTACTTCCTCCAAGGTCACACGAAAATAGAATCGAATGACTTGACGGACATATTGTCGCTAGGCGACAACGACTAACACTGTATCATGATATTCAACGCCACCCCAATAATAAATCTAACTTTATATTAACAGAGATCAAATCTCCTTGGGAACTTAACGCATTCACTTAACAAGTAGTTCCGTAAAGAACTATACAGCCTATTTTCATATATCCTGCTCATGTTAATTTCTTCTAACAACATACAAAATTTCAGTTTAATTGCTGTAACAGATTCGTAGATATTGAGAACCGTCTAAATATTTCAGATTGTCGCCAGGTTGGATTTTTATTTTTGTACTATTACATTAAGATTACTGTGTACGTGTGTTATTCAAACTTCAATCGCATGATTAGAACACAAGAAGTAAAAACGAGATTTTAAAATTACGCACAGCAGCCATCTTGTGATTATGCAAACAATTGAAATAAATTAGATGCCAGTGGATCAACATTTGTATAAGCATTTAACGTGCAACGTTTCACAGCACTCGGATAGTTAATTCGCGAGAATCGTCCATTTAAATATTTAAACTTCGCGTCGCCGCCATGTTGGATTTGTGCTCACCAGGTTAATGAAAGTCCTATAGGTGAACATATGTTCATAGTCTCTATGAACATAAAAAAATTCAGTTTGGTTGCTGTAAAAGATTCATAGATATTGAGAACCGTCTAAATATTTCGGAAGCTCGCCATTTTGGATTGTTATATGTATAGGCCATAGAATTATGTACCATTCAAGGACAATTATTGCCTAGGTTCATTATTCAAACTTTCACTTCGATCGCATGATTACGACACAAGAAATAAAAACTTAATTTAAAAATTTCGCACAGCCGCCATATTGAGGTTATGTAAACAATTGATTTAAATTAGATGGCAGTGCATTACAATCTGCAAAATCATTTACTGTACCACATTTCACTGCGCTCAGAGAGTTAAATCACGAGAAAAGTCTATTAAAATATTTCAAATTCTCTTGGTCGCCATGTTCGTTTTTTACTTTACAAGTTTATGAAGTATACATAGATAAACTTTTACCAGTACCCTTTATCACCGTACAAAAATGCAGGGTAATATCTGTAATAGTTTCGGAGATATAGAATGTCAGTGAAATATTTCGCACAGCCGCCATTTTGAGGTTATGTAAACAATTGAACTAAATTAGACTCCAGTGCATTACTATGTGTATAAACACTTGCTGTACCTAGTTTCATTACGTTTGGATGGTTAAATCGTGAGAAAAGTCTATTTAAAAGTCTCAATTTCGCTTGGTCGCCATGTTCGTTTTTTACTTTACAAGTTTATGAAATATACATAGGTAAACTTGTATCAGTACCCTTTATCACCGTACTAAATTGCAGGATGATATCTGTAATAGTTTCGGAGATATAGAATGTCAGTGAAATATTTCGCACAGCCGCCATTTTGAATTTATGTGAACAATTGAACTAAATTAGACTCCAGTGCATTACAATGTGTATAAACATTTGCTGTACCAAGTTTCATTACGTGTGGATAGTTAAATCGCGAGAAAAGTCTATTTAAAAGTCTCAACTTCGCTTGACCGCCATGTTGGTTTTGTATTCACCGGGTTTTTGAAAGTCTCATAGGTGAACTTCTAGTAGTACCCTTTATCACCGTACACAATTTCAGGGCGATATCGGTAATAGTTTCGGAGATATTGAATGCTAGGGAAATATATCGCACAGCCGCCATTTTGCATTGGTGACACGTAACAAAATTTGAAGGGCACGGTCGAGGTCGCCGGGAATAGTGCTATGAACATACCGAGTTTCATTGAAATCGCTCCAGCCGTTTAGATTTTATTAGGGGGACACACACACACGAATCACACACACACACACGCATACACACACGGACAAAAGGTGATCTCATAAGCCTATTTTTTTCAAAATTGAAAATAGGCTAAAAATCTTCTAAGCGGTTTGAATATAACTTCTACCTGCTCCACTCTGGCGCTAATGTCGCATGTATCCATACATGATATCGTTAATTTCTACCTGTTCCACTCGGGCGCTAATGTCGCATGTATACATGCAATAAGCAGAACAGGATTCTGTGGACTTAATTCAATTAAAACTTCTCAAAGAATGGATTACTTTGAGACTGAAAAGCTCATGCACAATCAGCAGCCATTTTGCTAATGACACTGTCATATCAACATCTCTTTGAATGACAACAAATACTGTATACGAAAGACAACTAATTTCACGAAGATGCCGCTACAGTCGAATGTTTGAACCGCCATTTTGTATTGTGTATCCGATCTTTCAATTATATAGTCTTTGGTCTCAGCAGCTACAAACTGTCTTCTTTTCGTTTCATCATTCGTCCTTATGTGCTCAATCAAAACAGTGACTCATAATATGCTGAATGAGAAGCGACACTCAATTACAAACGTTATAAAGATTTATTTATTTATTCGTGTCAGAAGTACAAAGTATGTGTTAAACAGACGACTTCAAACAGTTTCTGCCCAGAACTTAGCCACTTCGATAGCACTTGAATTAGCTTCAGTCAAGTCATTCATTGTGCAGCTGTACGGGCACAATGGACAGGAGAAGAGGTGTTGTGTTGTCTGGGTTGCGCCACAATCACACAGGACTGTCTTGGTCGGAAAATGCCACTTATATAAGTTGTCCCTGGATCTTGCAACTTCCACCCTCAGTCTGTTCAGGGACTTCCAGATTAGCCAGTTCTCTGTGTGACCAGGAGGTAGAGGTGACGGTAATTGTCTGTTCAGGTCATTGCCATATTGTGAGTACAACAATCAAAGTTTATTTACACAGGTTAGAAAGCGAATTGTAAAACATGTTACAGACAATTGGAATAATTATTCTTCCTTTATTGTTGGCAACAGCGATATGTACGAAACTGTTATCAATACGAGCGATGATTACAAAATGTATATGTCTATGAATGGTATTCATGGAGGTCATGTTGAGTTAGTTGCCGCTGTTCAAGTTTACAAAATGGATATTGACATAATCACTAATAATAAAACTCTGCTAAACTCTGGGGATGGGTGTAACGGTCATTATGACGTCTTAAATACCGGTATCAGTGCTAACTCAGTTGAGAACGTGGATGCCAAGTCACTCGATTCAGTGGCTGATTTACAGTTTCACACTAAGAGTGGGTTTGCGTGCAGTAAAACCCCAGGATCGTGTCGGAAGCGAACCTCAGAACCAGTTAGCCAGAGACAAAAAGTGATAAGAATTAAAGGAGACGGAAATTGTCTGTTCAGGGCATTGGCATATTGTGTGTACAACAATCAGAGTTTATTTACAAAGGTTAGAAAACGAATTCTTCAACATGTTACAGACAATTGGAATAATTATTTTTCCCTTATTGTTGGCAACAGCGATATGTACGAAACTGCTATCAATACGAGCGATGATTACAAAATGCATATGTCTATGAATGGTATTCATGGATGGAGGTCATGTTGAGTTAGTTGCTGCTGCTCAAGTTTACAAAATGAATATTAACATAGTTACTAATAATAAAAGGCATACTGTAAACGCCGAAAATACGCCACCAAATAGAATAATTTCCTTACTGTATTCTGGAGATGGCCGGAACGGTCACTATGACGTCCTAGATATCAGTGCTAACGCAGAGTCAAGTATGTTCGAAAACGTCAATACCAAGAAACAGAAACGAGCACTACGCAACTCAAGTCGATATCAGAAACAGATTGTCACAAAGCCGTTCTCAGCCAGTTATCGATGTGCTATTTAAGATACTATTCCCTACATAGAACCATTCTCAATTGGAAGTCTGTGTAACATTTGTCACTACTGCTCAGCTATATACTTTTCAAAAGAGAAAAATACAAGTGGTCACTTTTCTTTTTGTTGTAGCGAGGGCAAAGTGAAACTTCCACCATACACAATACTTCCGGAAATTAAGCAGTTGTTTACGAATTGTGACGAAATCAGTAAAAATTTTAGGAAAAATGTTCGTCAGTATACGGTAATAATGCTATGTCTTTTGTATCCTTTGGTGCTACTGCTGAGCTACTACCGAGCCATGGGCATTACTGTTTCAAAATCAAAGGTGTCATTCATCATAGAATTTCCCCTTTATATACCAGAAAACAGGAAAACAGTTCATATGGCCAATTATACATCTTAGAATTTTCAGAGGCAAATGATTTAAGGCTACTGAATGATGATAATCACGAACTGAGAGAAGATACCCTCAGTCTTTTTAATCGTTTACTAGATCAGCACAATCCTTACGTGCGCTCTTATAAAGCAATGCACCAGAAAGTAAGTGAAGAGAAAAAATCAGCTCTAAAAGAAAATCGTCGTCAAAAGGAATTGGTAATGCGTTTCTATCACGAACCTTCCTCAGATCCAAGACGTTATAATGACTCCACATGTTCAGAAATTGCTTATGTATTTGGAACTGTTGATGGAGCTCCACCATCTCATCGACACATTGCAGTATATGAGAGAGAAGGTGGCTTGAGGAATGTTGATTATGATAGTATGCACTGTGATCCTATGTTATACCTTGATTTGGCCTTGCGGAGAGTCTGGTTGGCACATTTCAATGCCAACTGCTGGAGTGAGACAAATTAAAATACGTCATACTGTAACAATGCGTGAGTATATTCTGTACAGAATTGCCATTCGAGGTCTAGGAGCTGAGTTCGATTTCAATCCCCTTATTAACGCTGGTAAATTGACTCATCAGCTATTCGTGGATTACTACTGTCGTATGGAAGGTGACCGGTTAAAATATATACATCAACAAACGAAGTTGTGAGTTGATACTGTGCCCAATCGGTCACGGCAGACTGGCATCGAACTGGGGTCTTATCAGAGAAGACCAGGCACATGATTCTGCCTAGAGTCGAACCATTGATCTCTGAGGGGGAACAGTTATAGGGAACCCGAAGAGCAATGAGATGTATAATGACATATAATAATATAGCATGATTTCACGGCCAGATTGTGAATATCATAGCTGTTTAAGGGAATAATTGTCAGAAATTGCAGTCATATGTACGTTTTCAATGTATAGAAACGTGAAAGCAGGCCAGCTTGACGTTTTACTAATTGCAGCGAGCGAATGGGAGGAGATACAAGGCGCCGAGGGAACTTCTTTCGTCTGGACCGAGGAGACAGCTCGAAATTAATGACCCTGGGAGTCCCCAATGGACAACGCTTGAGACTGGAGTGGGGATGACTGCCCACGGAAATTAATTGATTACAGCCAAGTGGAGCATTGAAATGGAGTGAAATGTACACCCAGGTGAATTTATTCTGGGAGAGATAATTTAGGAGTGGTTTTACACCTAAATTAAAGCCTATATCTCTAAATAAGCGTGTTAACACCGAGCCTACGCTCGAGAGGAGTGATTTGGTGACCAGCCAGAGGGGAATCACCATGGTGGCGTCATGACGCGATGGAATAAGGCAATTAATTGTAATTAATTGGCCGAAGCGATCGCTTGCACGCAAGTGATTATGGTACTCCCACATCTAGATAAACAAGGTGTATACGTCATTTTGAATGGAAATACAGTATCTCAAGAAAGGAGTCGCTCTCGTGTGTCATGTGGACTACATTTTACGTGAAACCTTTATATAGGGGAAGCAGTGCAGACCAAGCCAGTTGTTGTCTTCATTTCGTCTTGAGTTCATCGTCAGTTCATCTGCAGTCTACACGTAAACTAAACGCAACCAATAAGTGCGCGAAATGTTAGTATTTGAAGAACAATGGAAGCATCATCCAGCTTCTTAATAGTAATCATGAATCGCATAAGATTTAATTTACAGAAGATATTCATCCATTATTATACGCGAGTGTAATTTGCTACGGCGTAGCAATAATTTAGGATGGTTTTGGACACTGAATACCAGGAGGTATTGTCATACTTTTAAATGACTCAGTATCGTCAAGATCATTGCAGTTATGGGAGCCGAGAGGCATCACAAGTAATCATGACGGTGAAATAAACTGTTTTGAAGGGAACGAGAATCGAACGCACGTACACGCAGATAGACTTTCACGGAGACCAGCGGATGTCGTAGCTTCATCGCATCTCTGGGTTCAGGCGTTAGGAGGAGTCCGATTAAGGATCAACCTGTGAAATAATGAAAAAGTGTACATACATTTTATTATAGTGATTTCAAAAGTGTTTATGTGTATTGTGATTAATATGTATTGTGTAAAATCGAGAGAAGCCACTGATAAGAGTATGATTAACATGTGGGAAATATGTGAAATCAAGTGTCGTGTGAGATATAGCATGATGGCTTAAATCAAGCGTCATGGTAGGCCCGGAGCTGGGGTGCTGGTATCATCCAGCGAAAATGAAAAAGTGAGTACCAATTTACAATGTTATTCTAACTAAATAGTTCACCATACAACGATGCATTACTTTGAGACTAAGATGTAACAGTCACTTATGAACGAGTTTTCTCCACTCGTCTTGAATAGAATATGTCTTGGAAGGTGATTTGTTTATGGCCATTCAGGCCGAAGTTTGTGATGAATGTAACGGTAACGTTAAATGATAAATAATAATAATAATCTGGGGTCGGCAACAGTAAAGTAAAGTAATAGGCATTTTTGGCCTAAATAACGTTCAAAGTGTGTCATGTCTAATATAAAGATACTGTATTTTTGTAAACAGTAAGAAAGTAACGTGGAATATAGCGAGATACGAGAGTTTTTCAGTGTCAATGAAGTGTTGAATGAATATTTGATATAGTCAATTCTTAGGATTGTATTTGAGAACCATTGAAGTAATGTAAGACAGTAAATTTATACTTGTTTTTAGGAGCTACTTAAAGCTTTGGATTAAGTGTAATTGCAGAGAGAACGCGAGTGCCTTAATAATTGAGTCATCTATGAGAAGTATTGTTTGAAGCCGCATAGAGCGAGCGAAGTAACGTAGAATCCAGTGATTTACGTAAATAAAGTTGCGGGGACCAAACTAGCATAGCTTGCACGTTAGGTGAAAAGTTGGCTAATCTACGAGTTAGTATCGCCGTTGTGCATACTTTTATTATTCGCAGCGAATTGGACAGAGCCTGTCTGTATCCATCGCGTGCAGGAATAATTGCCACGAGGGAAGCTCTTCGAGACTCCGTGAGCACATGTATAAAATGATCTGCCCTGAGAGGAGATCCAAGTTCGTCGTTTAGGAAACGCAGATTTCCTTATATTATTGAGACAGCTGCTGGTGAGAATCTTGTATTCTCATTATGATGCGCGTCCAAAGCCACTAGTATTCACCATAGAACGGCAAGGCTATTACAGAATCCATCCCCAGCCATGAATGTTAATTAAGGAGCCGAGTTGAGCCCATTACACTATAAATATAGGTGTTAAATAATTAGAATGACTCAATTACTTGAGAACAACACTTAGCGTAACTCCATTGTACTGCAATTGTAAACAAAGTTGACCTTGCTTGCAACCAAGAGAGGAAGTGGGAGTAAACCACTAGTGCGACGGCCATCCTGCTCGGCCAGCTGGAACTAATTTTATTGCCTGCTTGGAAGGGGAGGTTTAGCGACCTGATTCCTTTATTTTAAAGCAGAGTGGGACACTGAAGAATCTCGATATTTCGATATGTAATTAAGATATGATTGTTATGATGATGCCAATTGAATTAAATGATGCGTTTCAACACACATACATTGTCGGACCATTGAAATCGGATAATATTTGGCCCAGTTATTCTCTGAGGAGGAACACTGAACCAAATAAATTTTAGGCATCTTTTTAAAGTGCACTTTTGCCCAGTTCACGCTAATTTATGCAGACGGGTATGTGATTTCTAAGAACATGACACGTTTGTAACGATAATAATTTCGACAAGACCCAGAAAATCGTTGTATGGTGAAACTATAAACATTTCTATCCATGTGTATTTTGGAAGGGAAACGTACCACTTTTTAATCGTTTCATATTAATGGGAAGGAGGAAGATGATTCACACGACACAACAACAATATTTGGTAATTAAGGCATACAATAATGAATTTATGTTAATGAAAGTAATGCCGTAAGAAACGGATTAATGTTTTATTATTGCAGAATTAATGTCATTCAGATGTGATATGTGACTTTTGTGTTGTGATACTCCAGTCATGTAAAATTGTGTCACATGATGAACACTATGGAGACTCGTAGAGGTCTGAAAGTATCAGTGATAGGACGCTAGAAATAGATTTGAGTGCAGTGTAGCACTAATTAAGAAGAGACTCACAAAATAACCCTGATTTTAATTGTGGGAATTAAATGTAAATTATCCTTTGTTTGTATTTGTTGTATAGCCATGATTTTATATCAGTAAATGTTTTATGTTAGGAATATGTTGTTTCTTTCATGTAGAGTAGTTACCTGGTAGACTCAAATCCTGAGCATGTGGTCGTATGGTGGGCAGGAACGTCCCATACCTCGAAAGACCGTGAGTTAGCTGGGATACGAACACATGTTCCACATGATGACAATTGGGTACAATACATATGCCGGTTTAGCATGTACGAGCAGAAAATGAAAATCTCAGAGTCGGTCGTATTGTAGTTTTGCCATCTTCTTTTACGGGTAGCCCAAGGAATATGATGCAAAATTACCAGGATGCGATGGCGATAGTGAGGAAGTTTGGAAAGCCAGATTTATTCATTACGTTCACCTGTAATGCGGGCTGGTCAGAAATACTTAACAGTATTCATCCTTGGGAAACGGCTAATAATAGGCCTGATATTGTAGTGAGAGTTTTCCATTGCAAAGTAAAGGAATTGCTACAATTGATTAATGTTAAGGACATTTTCGGTAAAGTAAAAGCATATCTATATACAGTGGAATTTAAAAAACGAGGTCTCCCGCACATCCATTTACTATTAACATTAACGGATGATAGTAGGTTTCGAGAAATTTCTGACATTGACAGAGTGGTGTCAGCCGAAATATCAGATCTCAAGGATGAAGCGCTATACGAGTTGGTAAGGCGTCATATGGTACATGGTCCATGCGGATCTTTTAATCCTTCTTCAGTCTGTATGAAAGATGGCGTATGTAAGAAAGATTTCCCTAAACAGTTTCAGAAAGAGACCAAATATAACGCCAATGGTTATCCTTCGTATAGGAGAAGAAATAATGGACGGATTATTTTAAAAACAATTCGAGGCATTGACACTGAAATCGATAGTCGATTCATTGTTCCCTACAATCCATTTCTTTTACTTTACTTTCAAGCTCATATTAATGTTGAAATATGCTCAAGTGTTCGGAGTGTTAAATACATCCACAAGCATGTGTATAAAGGTCATGACTGCTGCCATGTAAAAATATGTCCTGAAGGCGAAACGGTGAACTACGATGAAATTACTTCTTTCCTAAATGCTAGATATGTTGGTCCAACAGAAGCCGCATTCAGGATATTTTCATTTCACATGCATGAACAGTCACATACTATCGTGGGATTACCAGTTCACTTGCCAAACTTACAAAATATCTATTTTAAAGATGATAACGCTCCTGATATTTTACTTCAAGCACAGCTGCGCAACACGTAATTACAAGCGTGGTTCAAGTTAAATCAAGATTCGCAAGCCAGAAGTCCGTATATATATCCTGAAACACCAGTACATTACGTCTGGAATAAGAGCAACTGCTAGTGGCAAAAAAGAAAAAAAAATGTTTCAAAAACTATTGGCAGAATGTATAATGTTTCGCCTACAGAAACAGAAAGGTATTAATTACGCCTGTTATTGCTTCACGTCATAGGTGCTACCAGCTTCAAGGATCTACGTACATACTAAGCAGTTGTCTATTCTACTTTTAAAGAAACAGTTCAGGAGCGAGGTTTGCTGATTGATGATTCTGAATGGCAGCGTTGTTTGGCAGAAGCGTCACAATTTCAGATGCCTTCTCAGTTACGACAACTGTTTTCTTACATATTTATCTTTCAGATCCCTTAAAATGTAAGACAGTTATGGGACATTTTCAAGAATTCATTATCAGAAGATTAACTGAAGTTTCACGAACCTAACATTGCATATCAGTTCACTCTTATACATACTTCTAATACATTAAAGCTCCATGGTCTTCCCATTACTTCTCTCGAATTGCCAGCTATTATTGATAATTTCCTTAAGACAAATTTACCAATGAATTATCCAAAACTTAATGAGGATCAATTAAGTCGGATGATAAACCAAGCAAATGGAAACCAAACGGCTATAATTACAGAAATTTTGGGGTTGGTACTGTAACCGTGTGAAAGAGCGTCAGTTGCTGGTTATGGAGATGTTGTTTTTTGTCGCGGCTATATTTTGAATTTGAAGCGAGCGCCTGACTGAGTTGAGTTACACTGCCGTTGGTTGCAAGCTGGATGAGATGCGCGGACGACGATGCGCGTATGTATGTTATCACCTGACAGTCTGCAGGGTGGAGCAGACAGCTGTTATGACTGGGACAGTTGTTTTTGTGCAGTGAATCCGTGCATAAGCGGGCGGCTTAATCAATCTCAAGTTACTAGTACCTGATCTGGAAGCCAAAATTAGCCTACAAACGAGGCATTGTTCAAATGTGCTCAGGATAGTTTTACTAGATGGGATTAGCTTTTGTAAATGCAAGGTTGTGTGGGGTATGGCCAGAGCTCACAGCATATTAAGGCATATGGGCTGAAAATAACTCCTTACTTAAGTTATGTCAATATAATACCTCATACCAGGGTAGATTTCTGGCTAGCAATTGACTTGGAATTAAGGCTAAACAGGTGTGTAAGCGTACTGTGATAACTACAGAAGGATTACAATCAAGTAACCGGGAACATAACGGTGACTATTCGGAGTATTTCGGGACGCTAAAACACCGGGTGATTGTCATAAAATCAGTGACAGTATTACACACGTGCTTTTTCATAGCAGAAGCTATGGTGTTAAGACAATCCGCTCAGTACGTCATGGTAGCGAGACGCCGGTATGAACTTTTGAAATCTATCATGAATCGAGCCAGTATTATGGTGCGTTAAATATGAATGGGGCGTACGATGGATGCTGACGTTTGGATACTTGGGACTCGGACCCGTGGAGCCATGAAGTCGAGCCGTACACATTTCCGTGTGCGGAGGATCGCGTGGAATTTTATGCCCAGACTGAGGGCTTTCCGCAGGAACTTGGACCTTCTTCAAGAACATCTGAAATGGACGTGAGCCCCTTATTCTATTCTCAATATCTAGTACCGGTGAATATCAGACCTTAGACTATACCATTCAGCCATGTAGGAATCGTTTTACACGCCATAGATCTTTATTTTCTGCATTATATTGGGACATAAGCATGGATCTTTTTGATGTTGCCCACTCTTCGAATTTTATTTTATTTCTTTTGAAATAGCATATCCACGGTGGGCATATCGTAGAATGAGTATATTTTCGGAAGGCATCCGGCTGTTCTAATTAGACAGGAGTTTCATCCTGATTTTTGTTGTACAGTTCCGTGCATATATTATGGCACATTGTTATTTTAGCGATCGTTTTGAGATAGTTTATTGGTAATTTGTTTATTTATTTATTGATCATTTTGATGCAATTCGTCTTGGATGAGTTCTGATTGTCATTTATCGTAAAATGATTCGATTTTTCTGGTGGTTAAGGATTTTCTTTAAAATGATAATGCGGAATGATCATGTGTGAGAATTTACAAGGGAAATTAAGGAGGCATATTCATAACAATTTAATGGATCTTATGAAAAATAGAACATGGTAATTATCCATGAGAATTTCATATTAATAATAATAATAATAAATGAATGAGTTTGGATTATTTAGGTGATGTTTCCTTAAAACAAATATGAGAAATTAACATGAACTAATGCACATTCGATTGATAAAGCAATCGTAACGTAGTTTTGTTATTAGAGCAAGGTGTATCAATTAGGAGGATTTTTGTTATGGTGACAAGCGGATAATTGAACAGGTTAATTAGAGACAGTTACTTATAACATTCATATGATAGATCTGATAGGGTGATGAGTTGAATTGGCAATGCGCGTAGGCATTTGTCCCATTAATGATTATGATAATCCATTAAATACAGTAAATATGACTGGATGGAAATTAATATGTGAAAATAATATATAAAAGAATTATAGTTGTTGAATATAATGAAATGTTGGAATTTGGAGGATGTTGCCTCATATTACTCAAAAGAAGGGCGGTGCCGCAGTTGTAGCCCCACACCGCTATCTAGATCTTGTCACCAGTGGAATTCTAGATTCTACTTTAATTTGCTCTAACCATAATTACATATTTTCTGGTTGAATTATATAAACCTGCATATAGATTAAAATGCCTAATAATTTTGCCATATTGTGATATCAAGGAATAAACTAAATTGATAAAGTGCATAAAGAAATGGGGCATTTAAAATGCGGCCTCATGTTCCGATGAAAATCTTAAAATAGCTACGAATCATCCATAAGTGTTCGAAATTGGTTGGAATAATAAGGTTGAGTTGCAATTAACATCACTTAATAATTTATCCCATAATTTATTTTATTATCGAGGATAAATCACAGATCCATAATTTATAATTTCTAATATGAATATTCCTTGTGTGGGAATAATGAAATATAAATGGTATTACGTTTCTAATGGGTCCATCTTTGTTCGACTTGGTCTGGCTTGCATCAAGTTGTATAATTAACAATTCTAGTATGTTTTGGAATTTCTTCTCGTTTCATGGAAGAGAATATCCCATAGGAGTATCCATGATTTTGGAAATATGGAAATGTGTAGAACTTCAGAAATAAAATTTTAGTCAAGTGTGATAGGACGATCAGTGATCTACACAACTTGAATACTGTAAATATCGTTTATAATATAATGGAATACCATGATGGACTATTAATTTCATGGGTATTCTAGCACAATGAAATGTTTAAAAGTTGACGTTTTCGTTGCATATTTTTTTTGGAACGTTATTCTACACCTGCGATTAAATAGTATAGGATCCCAGGGGGAGCGCAGGATGTTATTTTTTCCAGGTGGTGTTTTAGTTTTCTCCCTGAGGATGCCCTTGTAAAGATTAGGATGGTTGAATGGATCAATTAAATTGATACAAATTTTATCTTAACTGATACTGTGGTCATTCATGATTCTTGAAATATGCCTTCTATCGTTGCTGTAGTGTGCATCTGGGGAACAGCAGAGCTTTTCTTTTTCTTTATTCTACATCTTTGTAGAATGCTCACTGTTAACCCCGAGATGTTTTTGAGTCTTTGTGCTCGACTGTTGTTCGGATGCGCACTTGTGTGGTCGTAGGACGTTCGTCAAACGGTCACATAAAGTAAGATAGAGAGTTTTGGCTGCCAACGTGTGTGGGCCCGAGTTCGATTCAGTTTCTGATACGATTCGATTCCGAATTTCGATTCGAGGTCGATTTGTGTTTGTTCTTGCTGTAGTAGGATTCATGGTCATGAATGCGCAGTTTTCATAGTTTGGAGTGATTTTTTTGGTTTGTAGTGATTGTTTCTGGTCATTTATTGTAGATTTTTAATTTAATAAGTCATCGGCATTTAAGTATCAATTTAAGGTCGTGTCTGAATATTCACTGTACTAGTAGTTTAGATTAAGTTTCCCCATCATCAGTTGACATCGTACCCCAGTGCTATAATTATTATTGTGAGTGGTCATGGAAGCACTTACCAAAATGATGGAAGAGTTGGGACAGAAAATCACAGAGAATTCTGCTTCTCTGGAAAAACAAATAAAAGAGAATTCTGTCTGTTTAGAAAATAAAATGGGTGGTTTAGAAAATAAAATTGAAAGTCAAATAAAAGAGAAGTCTGCTTCTCTGGAAAATAAAATTTCAGGTTTAGAATGTAAAATCACAGAAAATTCGAACTCATTAAAAGCGGAAATGTTAGAAAGAATAGAAGCGATAGAAAGCCGGATGTCTAGAAACATAGAATCATTCGATGATAAAATGTCTGAATCGATAGATGCTAAGATTGAGGATAAAGTTGTGTCATTGGAATCCAAGATAAGAGACAACGCTAGGAGAGCTCAGGAGAGTTTCCTAAGTTTAGAAGCTAGGATCGTGGATTCGGGAACGAACTTAAAAGATAATTTATTCGCAAACTATGGCATTATGAAGGATAGTTTACAAGATAGTCGAAAAGCGATGAAGGAAGAGTTAGCTCAACATAAGAACGAGATTCTAAAGATGGTTAGATGATTAGAAAATAAAATGGAAGATAATGTTAGGAAAATAACAGATGATCTTGCGTCCTTAGAGATTAACACAACGAAGGAAAGTACGTTAATTGCCACACAGGTAGTGCAGAGAGTTACTTCTGAATGTAGAGAAATAATTGTAGAACAATTAAAGGAAGGAGTTGTAGCAGACTTGAAAAATGAAGTAAAAGAAACTGTAATTAATGAAATTCAAGCTCAGGTTGTAAAAGAAACTCAGGTCGAGGTCAAAGAGATCAGGAATGCTTTTTCATCAGAGATTAAAGTTGTATCTGGAGATATTCAAGCCATTAGAGATAGTATAGAGAAATTGAAAGGTCACGAAACTGTTGTCGAAGAGAATCCGAAAAAAATGACAGAAGAGTTGAAAGATAGTCAAATAGGGGAAGAAACTGAAAGGCAGAATAGGGATGAAATGTATGAATTCAGGAAGACCATTTGTGATTTAGAGAAGAAAATTGAGGATTATAGATCGAAACCGGATACAAAACAAGACAGCATAAATGAAAACGCTTTTTCAAATAGAGAAAGGTTGCCAGAGGTTGGGAAGTCTGAAGAAATTTCTACCATTCGCACTTCTACTCCGATCACGCTCGTTAAAATTACGAAGAGAAACCTATAAAATTTTCAGGGACTGGAAATGTCTCTCCTGTTGAATTTCTGCGCGAATTAAGAGATTATCTGAAGGATGCTAAGGTGAATAAGGAAAGAGAGATGAGAGTGATTAGTAGATTCTTAGATGGACCAGCACTCGTATGGTTTAGGGCTTTTCGATGTAATTTGAGAACCTATGACGTATTTGAACAGGCACTCTTACGTAAATTTTGGTCGCCGGAGACTCAACAGAACATCAGGGCCGAATTATATGTCAAGCGGTATTCCACGTCACAGCCGACCAAATATTCAAATTACTTTGCAAATCAACTTGCCAAATTGCAATGCTTAGATCCACCAATGCCAACGTACGAGTTAATCCCAGCTTTGATTAGGCAATTTCCTTTGGAAGTTCAGCGGAGTCTCATTTCTGCGAATGTTGAGAACATGGAAGAATTTGATGAAGTGTTGCAACGTCTAGATCATTCTAATGCTCAATTTTACCAACAGAGGGATAATAAGCAAGAGTCCCAGGCCGCATATGCTGTTTTCGCCGATCGACAATGCCAAACCATGCCAGAACGGAATAGAGAAGAGCAATCGTCGATGGATTATCAAGATAGAAGAGAAAGAGATAGTGGACGACCTTACATAAGGCGAGGAAGATACGGGAACAATTGGAATTCGTGGAGAAGACAAGGATACACGAGACCATATGACAGATCAGGATACAATAAATCTTACGATAGAACGGATAATGAATGGTTCAAAGATCAACAGAGGCAGAACCTTGAGCAAAGAGGAGAAGAAAGTAAACAGTATTTGAAGGAAATGGAAGAGGCAAGAAATAAACCTGGTACTTCTGGGACAAATAATTCGACAGGTAAAAACGAAAAAAAACTTCGATTTCGGAACAAGGAAATCAACAGAACTAATTACTACACAATATGTTTCCAAAATCGTGAAATGGGAAGTTGAGGATGAAGACTTGATTCAAGAAGAACAGGAAGGAAAAGAGTATGGACCAAGAACTAGGCTACCCATTATTGTGTGTGAGGTGTATGGAAAACCAGTGTATACTTTGATTGACACAGGAGCGATGCTTTGTTTGGTGAGCGAGAGGTTGTACGCCATATGGAAGTTGACCGAGGAAATAGAGGAAATACCAGTATCCGGAATCAAGATTCAGGGAATCATCCCAGACAAGATCACAACTTGTAAAATTCAGCTGTACTTGAAGGTCAAGATTGGGGATGTGTCTTTGAACATATCTTTGTCGTTATGAAGGACATTGCACATGATTTGATCCTGGGGACGGATTTTAGCAAGAGATATAGAGCTGTTATCGATATGGAATCTGATACGATTAAATTCCATCATGCGGGAGACGTCCATTTCGAAGAGGAAGATAAATTCACCGTGGGAGAAGTTCGATGGGCCAAGGTTTTTGAAGGTTTAGAGATATGTGAAGACGCCAATGAAGTAGTTGAGCATGTTCCAGTTATAGCCAACCTGTTGGAAGAATTCATTGATGTCTTTGATACGACACCAGGAGAGATTCAGAACTTTGAGTACAAGATTCAAGTATGTGATGATAGCCCATATCATGCAAAGCTGTACCAAATTCCAGAAAAACACAGGACTGAGGTGAAGGAGATCATTCAGGATCTTGAGAAAGATCAGATAATTAAAAAGTGTGTGACATCCCATGTAAATCCGTTAGCGGTGGTGCAGAAACCGGATGGAAATTTGAGAATATGCCTAGACGCGAGGTCATTGAATTCGAGACTGTTGCCAGAATATGACAGACCTCCAGTGATAAAAGATCTCTTAAGGTAATTTAAAAACAAGAAATGGTTTTCTACAGTGGATTTGACGTCGTCATACCATCATGTAAGGATAAGTGAGGATTCTCAGAAGTTTACGGGATTTTTATTCGAACAACAGACTTATGTTTTTAGAAAACTTCCATTTGGGATGAAAACCTCAGGAGCAGTTTTGATACGTGCCTTGGATCAGAACCTAAGTAAGGCGGTCAAGGATACGGTCATAAGTTACGTGGGTGATATTCTGATAGCATCGGAGACTGAAGACCAGCACTTAGTTCATCTACGGAATTGGTTTATGGACTTGAGGAAAGCAAATTTCAAAGTTAACTTGAAAAAGTGCCAATTCTTTAAGAATGAGATTAGATTTCTTGGACATGTCTTGGATGGGAATGGATATAGACCAAATGAACAATAACTTCAGGCCATTGCAGAATTTCCCAGACCTACTCGGGTAAAGCATGTACGTCAATTCTTGGGAACTTGCCAGTTTTTTGCGGGACATTGCCATAAATACACGGAGATAATTGCACCTCTACAGGACTTGTTAAAAAAAGATAAGTGGAAATGGAACGATCTATGTGAGGAATCATTCAAGAAGGCAAAGGAATTAATGCTTAATAGCGTCAAGTTGGAGTACCCAGATTTTGAGAAGAACTTCATTATCGAATCGGATGCATCCAATGTAGGGATAGGTGCCATATTACTCCAAGAGAATGAAGATCATACTCGACACTATTTATCCTTTATCAGTCGAAAATTGAAACCATCAGAACGCAATTACTATACTACAGAACCAGAAGCTTTAGCGATCATCTATGCATTGGAAACATGGAAGAAGTTGCTTATCGCACATTCGATTATAATCAGAACTGACCATCACGCACTAGAGTTTATACTGAAGACCAATTTCGCCAGTGACAGGGTCACTAGATGGGCATTATTCGTGCAACGGTTTAACGTCACTATTGAACATCGACCAGGAAGGAATAACTCAGGGGCTGATTTGCTAAGCAGAGTTGCGGAACCTACTCTTCGAGTATTGCCTATAACCCTCCTGCAAGAAGATGATGATACTTTGCGTAGACTTGAGAGAATACCCCAAGCCCAGAAGCGATATGGACCTTTGAGGAGTATTTACAGATTTCTACACAGGGACATGGATCCTACAGATGATGAATATCTAGGGATGGAAAGGATGGCTAGAGATTATGTATTGTTGAATGGCATCATATACAAGTTCATTGATTCCGAACACACTAAATTACGAATGGTAATTCCGCCTAGATTACAGGAAGATGTAATATGGTTAGCTCACAGAAGCTCAGGTCACACTGGAGTGGGCAAAGTGGTATGTTTGATAATGGAGAAGTTCACTTGGGATCACTTGAGGAATACTGTCCGAGAGGTCATCAGGACCTGTGATTTGTGTCAACGCAGCAAACACAATACGCATTTGTTGAGGGAGGAACCTAGGCCTATTATTCCGTCGAAGCCATGTGAGTTGTATGCTACCGATATCTATGGACCTCTATCTAAGTCCAAGCGAGGTAACCGATACATTTTGGTCACGGTTGATGTTTTCAGTAAGTTTACCATGCTCCATCCGGTTCAGAAGGCGAACTCCAGATATATAATCAAGAGGATTAAAGAATGTGTTATTCCCGTTGCGGGTAAACCAGATTTTTTGTTATCAGACCATGGGTCCCAATTCACATCCTGGGAGTTTAGGAATGCTATGAGGGAGCTGGATATCACACAGGTATTGTGTTCAATACGGCATCCAGAGAGTAACCCGGCCGAACGACTCATGTCAGAAATAGCTAAGTTTTGTCGTCTCTATTGTGCAAACGAACATTGGCGATGGATGGATGTGGTTCCTATTATGATGAATTCGATTAATTCCACCGTACATGAAAGCACGGGGCATATTCCTTCAGTACTATATCTTGGAGAAAAACCTATACGACCGTGGGACGGAATCGTATCTATTCCTCCGGAGATAGAGCCTAACAGGAGAGGACGTGAAATGGAAGCCTTAGGAAGATTACGGAGACAGGCAGAGAAACGGAACAGAAGGGTTAGAGGAAGGAGATTTAGAGATCCTTTGAGAGAGGGAACTTTGGTATTGATCAGGAAGCCTACTCCATCTGATGTTAGCAACAAAGTCTATTCCAAGTTTGCCAGTTTGTATAATGGACCATTTCGGATAGCCCAGAGCTTAGGTAATGGTAGTTACCGTGTTGTGGAGATTGTATCTGGTAACACCGTGGGAACATTCAGCGCAGCGAATCTCAAGATGTATTTTAGAAGAACCAGATAAGAAGAAGGACGAAAAAACAACAGGAACCATAAAAATAAAAATGGGAATTTTTTATTTTTGGCCATGTGTAGGGCGGATGTAACCGTGTGAAAGAGCGTCAGTTGCTGGTTATGGAGATGTTGTTTTTTGTCGCGGCTATATTTTGAATTTGAAGCGAGCGCCTGACTGAGTTGAGTTACACTGCCGTTGGTTGCAAGCTGGATGAGATGCGCGGACGACGATGCGCGTATGTATGTTATCACCTGACAGTCTGCAGGGTGGAGCAGACAGCTGTTAGGACTGGGACAGTCGTTTTTGTGCAGTGAATACGTGCATAAGCGGGCGGCTTAATCAATCTCAAGTTACTAGTACCTGACCTGGAAGCCAAAATTAGCCTACAAACGAGGCATTGTTCAAATGTGCTCAGGATAGTTTTACTAGATGGGATTAGCTTTTGTAAATGCAAGGTTGTGTGGGGTATGGCCAGAGCTCACAGCATATTAAGGCATATGGGCTGAAAATAACTCCTTACTTGAGTTATGTCAATATAATACCTCATACCAGGGTAGATTTCTGGCTAGCAATTGACTTGTAATTAAGGCTAAACAGGTGTGTAAGCGTACTGTGATAACTAGAGACGGGAATTTGCCTATTTGCCTATTTTATTCCTGTGTTTAGAAACGTAGGCTTTTGAGATATACATCCGTTTTAGGTTCTTTTAGGCTAGATTTCGTTGGTTTTATTGTGCCTATAAATGCCTATTCCAAGGGTTTGTGCCTATTTGATGCCTTTTGACTGTATTTTAAAGTGCATTATATTGCAGCTGGTGTGCTCGACAGAATTATATTCTCATTTCTCAATATGTGTTTACCCCACGAACAAGAATGGGAATTCTCGGAAGTCACCAGAAATAGCGCCTGGGATCTCGATATTAAGCCTCCAAACTTAACAACCCTTCGTTCTGTATTTCGCTTTTTTATATTGAAAATGTACCCGTTAGTATGTGTGTGAATTAATAGCATAAACTGTATGCTGATTGAATAACAAAATAACAAACTTAGTGCCATGCTTTCACGTTTTTTCAATCTCGATATTAAGCCTCCAAAGTTAAAAACCCTTCGTTTCAGATATCGTCCCCTTCAAAAGCCGCGTTAGGTTGGCGCTGCAACCTAACTGTGAATTAATATACAGTATATCCTGTAGGCCTACGCGTCTGAGTGATGAATAGGCAGGCAGTTAAAAGTTGCCAGGAGGGATGCGATCCAGCTGGCAGTTAAAATGCCGCGGCGATCACAGTGGGTTGGTGCTGTAACCTATCTTGTGTTGAATGGACAGTCAGTTTAAAGCAGCTTGGAGGGATGCGATCTAACTGGCAGTGGGTGTAGCATAGCCTCTTACTGAGATGGAAACTTGGTGGTCCCGTCTTCAGCTACTGTTGCCATGCAGTCAGGAGGGATGCGATCCAGCTGGCAGTGAAAATGCCGCGGTGATCACAGTGCGTTGGTGCTGTAACCTATCTTGTGTTGAATGGACAGGCAGTTTAAACATCCAGGAGGGATGCGATCCAGCTGGGAGTGAAAATGCAGCCGCGATCAGTGCGTTGGTGCTGTAACCTATATTGTGTTGAATGGACAGGCAGTTTAAAGCAGCCAGGAGGGATGCGATCCAGCTGGGAGTGAATATGCAGCGGCGGTCAGTGCGTTGGTGCTGTAACCTATCTTGTGTTGAATGGACAGGCAGTTTAAAGCAGCTTGGAGGGATGCGATCCAGCTGGCAGTTAAAATGCCGCGGCGATCACAGTGGGTTGGTGCCGTAACCTATCTTGTGTTGAATGGACAGGCAGTTTAAAGCAGCCAGGAGGGATGCGATCCAGCTGGCAGTTAAAATGCTGCGGCGATCACAGTGGGTTGGTGCTGTAACCTATCTTGTGTTGAATGGACAGGCAGTTTATAGCTGCTTGGAGGGATGCGATCTAACTGGCAGTGGGTGTAGCATGGCCTCTTACTGAGATGGAAACTTGGTAGTCCCGTCTTGAGCTACTGTTGTCATGCAGCCACGAGGGATGCGATCCAGCTGGCAGTGAAAATGCCGCGGTGATCACAGTGCGTTGGTGCTGTAACCTATCTTGTGTTGAATGGTCAGGCAGTTTAAAGCAGCCAGGAGTGATGCGATCCAGCTGGGAGTGAAAATGCAGCCTCGATCAGTGCGTTGGTGCTGTAACCTATCTTGTGTTGAATGGACAGGCAGTTTAAAGCAGTCAAGAGGGATGCGATCCAGCTGGGAGTGAAAATGCAGCGGCAATCAGTGCGTTGGTGCTGTAACCTATCTTGTGTTGAATGGACAGGCAGTTTAAAGCAGCTTGAAGGGATGCGATCTAGCTGGCAGTGGGTGTAGCATGGCCTCTTACCAAGATAGATGTAAACTTGGTGGTCCCGTCTCGAGCTACTGTTGCTATGGAGATGGCCGACCTTGCTATTACTTCATCAGTTTATTTTATGCTTTTATTAGCCTTTGCTTGAGGGCAAAAAGGCCGAAATCAGAAGAATGAGAAAGACTATCGAAAATTCATGTAGCCAGCCGTTCCTTCTGGGTCCTAAACTATGTGTATGCAAAATTTGGTTGAGATTGGTGGAACGGTGTAAAATTGTATACGGAACAAATTCACCCACTCACCCACCCACCCGCCCACATACATTCATACATACATTACAGACTTTCACTTTTATATATAAGATATAAGATAAGTATGTTATTCAATTATAAGTTGCTTATTGTTAATTCTTTTTATAGTAATTAAATATGTTATTAAATTACAAGAAAATTTTTCATGCATATTTTGTTGCCTATTTTACACGTTAGTGCCTATTTACATGCCTATTTTGGCTATTTTAAGAGCCTATATGCCTGCCTATTTTACCTGTTTTTAGTGCCTATAATTCTCGTCTCTAGTGATAACTACAGAAGGATTACAATCAAGTAACCGGGAACATAACTGTGACTATTCGGAGTATTTCGGGACGCTAAAACACCGGGTGATTGTCATAAAATCAGTGACAGTATTAGACACGTGCTTTTTCATAGCAGAAGCTATGGTGTTAAGACAATCCGATCAGGACGTCATGGTAGCGAGACGTCGGTATGAACTTTTGAAATCTACCATGAATCGAGCCAGTATTATGGTGCGTTAAATATGAATGGGGCGTACGATGGATGCTGACGTTTGGATACTTGGGACTCGGACCCGTGGAGCCATGAAGTCGAGCCGTACACATTTCCGTGTGCGGAGGATCGCGTGGAATTTTATGCCCAGACTGAGGGCCTTCCGCAGGAACTTGGACCTTCTTCAAGAACATCTGAAATGGACGTGAGCCCCTTATTCTATTCTTAATATCTAGTACCGGTGAATATCAGACCCTAGACTATACCGTTCAGCCATGTAGGAATCGTTTTACACGCCATAGATCTTTATTTTCTGCATTATATTGGGACATAAGCATGGATCTTTTTGATGTTGTCCACTCTTCGAATTTTATTTTATTTCTTTTGAGATAGCATATCCACGGTGGGCATATCGTAGAATGAGTATATTTTCGGAAGGCATCCGGCTGTTCTAATTAGACAGGAGTTTCATCCTGATTTTTGTTGTACAGTTCCGTGCATATTGTATGGCACATTGTTATTTTAGCGATCGTTTTGAGATAGTTTATTGGTAATTTGTTTATTTAAATGTAGTTCTTGATCATTTTGATGCAATTCGTCTTGGATGAGTTCTGATTGTCATTTATCGTAAAATGATTCGATTTTTCTGGTGGTTAAGGATTTTCTTTAAAATGATAATGCGGAATGATCATGTGTGAGAATTTACAAGGGAAATTAAGGAGGCATATTCATAACAATTTAATGGATCTTATGAAAAATAGAACATGGTAATTATCCATGAGAATTTCGTATTAATAATAATAATAAATGAATGAGTTTGGATTATTTAGGTGATGTTTCCTTAAAACAAATATGGGAAATTAACATGAACGAATGCACATTGGATTGATAAAGCAGTCGTAACGTAGTTTTGTTATTAGAGCAAGGTGTATCAATTAGGAGGATTTTTGTTATGGTGACAAGCGGATAATTGAACAGGTTAATTAGAGACAGTTACTTATAACATTCATATGATAGATCTGATAGGGTGATGAGTTGAATTGGCAATGCGCGTAGGCATTTGTCCCATTAATAATTATGATAATCCATTAAATACAGTAAATATGACTGGATGGAAATTAATATGTGAAAATAATATATAAAAGAATTATAGTTGTTGAATATAATGAAATGTTGGAATTTGGAGAATGTTGCCTCATATTACTCAAAAGAAGGGCGGTGCCGCAGTTGTAGCCCCACGCCGCTATCTAGATCTTGTCACCAGTGGAATTCTAGATTCTACTTTAATTTGCTCTAACCATAATTACATATTTTCTGGTTGAATTATATAAACCTGCAGATAGATTAAAATGCCTAATAATTTTGCCATATTGTGATATTAAGGAATAAACTAAATTGATAAAGTGCATAAAGAAATGGGGCATTTAAAATGCGGCCTCATGTTCCGATGAAAATCTTGAAATAGCTACGAATCATCCATAAGTGTTCGAAATTGGTTGGAATAATAAGGTTGAGTTGCAATTAACATCACTTAATAATTTATCCCATAATTTATTTTATTATCGAGGATAAATCACAGATCCATAATTTATAATTTCTAATATGAATATTCCTTGTGTGGGAATAATGAAATATAAATGGTATTACGTTTCTAATGGGTCCATCTTTGTTCGACTTGGTCTGGCTTGCATCAAGTTGTATAATTAACAATTCTAGTATGTTTTGGAATTTCTTCTCGTTTCATGGAAGAGAATATCCCATAGGAGTATCCATGATTTTGGAAATATGGAAATGTGTAGAACTTCAGAAATAACATTTTAGTCAAGTGTGATAGGACGATCAGTGATCTACACAACTTGAATACTGTAAATATCGTTTATAATATAATGGAATACCATGATGGACTATTAATTTCATGGGTGTTCTAGCACAATGAAATTTTTAAAAGTTGACGTTTTCGTTGCATATTTTTTTTTTGGAACGTTATTCTACACCTGCGATTAAATAGTATAGGATCCCAGGGGGAGCGCAGGATGTTATTTTTTTCCAGGTGGTGTTTTAGTTTTCTCCCTGAGGATGCCCTTGTAAAGATTAGGATGGTTGAATGGATCAATTAAATTGATACAAATTTTATCTTAACTGATACTGTGGTCATTCATGATTCTTGAAATATGACTTCTATCCTTGCTGTAGTGTGCATCTGGGGAACAGCAGAGCTTTTCTTTTTCTTTATTCTACATCTTTGTAGAATGCTCTCTGTTAACCCCGAGATGTTTTTGAGTCTTTGTGCTCGACTGTTGTTCGGATGCGCACTCGTGTGGTCGTAGGACGTTCATCAAACGGTCACAGTACAAAACGGCAATGAAAGGATGAGTACCGATATTGCATATTTCATTGACGGTCCAGAGGGCACCGGGAAAACATTTCTTTACCAATGCTTGATTCACAGTTGCACAAATTTGGGGTTAAATGTAGTTTCTGTCGCATTGACTGGTATTGCAGCAATGTTACTACCTCAGGGGCGCACTGCACACAGCCAGCTCAAGTTACCTCTACATTTACATGAAAGTTCTGTATCAGGAATAAAAGTTAACAACAAGGAACCTTTTTATATTCGTTCAGCAATTATCATCTGGGATGAAGCCCCTAAGGGTAATAAGCACGCGTTGATGTGTGTAAATCGGCTGCTCAAGGACATCATGAATAACGACGTGCCTTTCGTAGGAAAAGTCCATCATCTTAGGTGGAGATTTTAGGCAGGTATTGCCTGTTGTACCTCACGCATCTAGAGCAGCTTCAGTCCAAATGTAAGTAAGTTTCCCTCCTTTGTGGCCATTAGCCTATTCAAAATTTTTAAACTGAACAAAAATATGCGAGCGAATACAGATCAACGTGACTTTGCAAACTTCTTGATATGAATTGGTAACGGTGAATACCCTCACGTCGATGGAGAAAATTCAGAATTAGTCGACTTACCACCCTCCATCATTGCAAAAACTGATATCATCACTGAAATATATGGAACGAAGTTTCCACACTGAAAGATATTTCATGCTTTCCAAAAATTGCGATTTTTGCACCTAAAAATGAACACTGTAAATAAATCATTGTCAAAGTCTTAGAGCTAATCCCAGGATCATCGAGAACTTACATCAATGTGAATAATTTGATTACTGAAGATGAGAGTGAACTTCTACAGTTCCCAACAGAATTTTTAGACAGCATAGACACAAGTGGATTGCCACCTCATATCCTTCGACTAAAAGAAGGCTCAATTGTGATTTTGTTGAGAAATATTAATGTTACCCAAGGTCTGTTGAACGGTACTAGACTGTTAGTTCGGAAGATGCACGACAATTGCTTACACCTGGAAATTATTACTGGCGTAAATGTTGGAAACAAAGTCCTACTTCCTCGCCTTGACCTTACGCCATCAGATACTTCTATGCCATTTTCCTTCAAAAGGAGGCAGTTTCCAGTACGTTTGGCTAATGTCATATGGACAGAAGTGCTGTAGGTTTGTTGAAGTGAATGCTGCGGAGCAGCACGGGTCTTCTAGTTTATTTAATTGTGAGGCATTTAAAGAGTAAGTGAGTGCGTTTCGCTTACGCATTGGGTTATGCTGAATCTGTAGGTACCCCATATGTGTAGGTTGGTGTTAATGGGACCTTATTTTCGGTACAAAACTGGAATGGGACCCTAGCAGAATAATATAGGGAGGGATTAAATTAATATATATTTAATTAAATTCAGTAAAACCTGTCTTCAAGGGAATGAAACTGGACTCGGAAATTTCTCCATTAAAGGTTGGTTTCCGGCTAACGAGTGTAGGTATTATCTAAGAAATTAAACCATGGACATGAATAATTATAATGAACATACTGACTGTTAGGTAGTGAGCCTGGAGACTGTTTGGATACTCAAAGTGCACCACCATACGTTATGTGGTAGAAACCCACAACACCAAGGTAGCACTATAATGAGGCGTACTAGGCAAGGTGAGGAATGAGGAGTTTACCATTGGCTTCCTCACTGAGTCAGTACAGCTGTACTGGCCCCATGAGCAGAACCTTTCACAGTACACTCAGGTACTAGCTGTGCCCTGGTGGCTCTTAAGAATACACTCAGTCATATCTGTTATGTACACATATTACACACAAAATTTGGTTGAAATCCAATTAATAGTGTAGAAGTTATATGTATTTAAAAATTGTACCTATCAGAAGGCTTAAAATTATTTTGGCAACACTGTTATATATGGCCTCCTGGAAATTAAACTGAAATAGTATTATCTACATGTGTGCCAATTCTGGAATAGCTCCCATACATACCTTCCATGATATCCAACATGGAGCTCAAATTTCTAGTGCGTTTTTTCAGCAGTTGGCAGCACTGACAGCATTTTCAAATATGGGATTGAGATATTCCTGTATACATCTTTAGTAATTGACAGGGAGGGGGGGGGGGGGACACACACAAAGCCAGACAGACAGAAGGACAGACAGACAGACAGACAGACAGAAGGACAGACAGACAAGACAGACACTCATTTTCCCGGATCGATCTCATAAGTCTACTTTTTCCTCATTTTTGCAAAATATAAAAAGTAGGCTAAATATAAATGGTGTACATACCTTATACAACGTTGTATTTACATATTTATGCTACGAATTAATACATTACTGTATCACTTTTACTCTCATGTTAAAATATCAAGCCCAACTCTTGCTTTCGAAGCCATAATGACTAATGCCGAACCATATCAGTAATGTAAATTAAAAGCTGATTGGCAAGGCTGGGACAGACAGGTATTTGTTGATTGACAGCTCACTGAAACAAGCAATGGGAAAAGCTTGGGGAACAGGAAACAGGCAAATAGCCAATCACTTTGGTGGGGAAGTTTAAGAACAAACGGAAGACCTATTTGCACATTCCGTTTTTGGAGGGCATAGACCGTTTGTGGGAGTCATTGTGAGTTTGGTTTGGTACAGTTTGGTTGAGTTATTCTTGTCTCCAATATTCATATCTGAAGATGCTCGCTTGATGAGCGAAACATGTTGTCGTATAGTTATCTTCCTCTTTTTTAGTCTATAAAAGTCCGGGCCGTGGCTAAACGGTTAGCGCGCTAGACTTTGGCCCGTAGTGCCCCGGGTTCGACTCCCGGCCGAGCCGTCAGGGATTTTAATCTTCTGGGGTTAATTCCCGTGGCTCGGGGACTGGGTGTACTGTATGTGACGTCTTCATCATCACTTCATCCTCATCATGGCGTGCAGGTAGCCCACGGGCGTCAACTAGAAAGACCCGCACTTGGCCTCTCCGGTGGGGTCCATGGCAACTCATCACGAGCAACTTGTCCCACGAAAAAAAAGAAAGAAAAAAAAAGAGAAATTGACATGTTTAGCCAACATTTTGAACTGAAATCGCTGTTGATAGATAGATATAAATTGATATAAATGCCTTCGGAGAGGCCACACGATCATATCAGTGTATAAAAGAAAACTGTATATACACACATCAAAAAAAGTTTTGCATCACCTCGGTTCCCAGATCTCCGGCATATAGACGTTGACTGTGTATATTGTATCCAAGATACAGTCCTTTTGACTGTTCATAGATGTCACTAAAACTGCTCAAAGATGTAAACAACCATGCATGAGCAGGGCCTATTAGACGGAGGGGGTACGACAGCCGATCAGTTCCAGTCATTCCACCAGGACGAAGGTACGCTGCTCATGTTGTCTGTAGTTCTACCATGCCTAGAAGGTCAATACCGCAGTTCGATCGCGTCCGCATTGTTACTTTGTGTCAAGAAGGGCTCTCAACAAGGGAAGTTTCCAGGCGTCTCAGAGTGAACCAAAGCGATGTTGTTCGGACATGGAGGAGGTACAGAGATACAGGAACTGTCGATGACAGGCCTCGCTCAGGCCGCCCAAGGGCTACTACTGTAGTGGATGACCGCTACTTACGGATTGCCGCTCGGAGGAACCCTGACAGCAATGCCACCATGTTGAATAATGCGTTTCGTTCAGCCACAGGACGTCGTGTTTCAACTCAAACTGTGCGCAATAGGCTGCATGATGCGCAACTTCACTCCCGACGTCCATGGCGAGGTCCAGCTTTGCAACCCCGACACCATGCAGCGCGGTACAGATGGGCCCAACAACATGCTGAATGGACCCCACAGAATTGGCATCACGTTCTCTTCACCGATGAGTGTCGCATATGCCTTCAACCAGACAATCGTCGGAGACGTGTTTGGAGGCACCCTGGTCAGGCTGAACGTCTTAGACACACTGTCCAGCGAGTGCAGCAAGGTGGTGGTTCCCTGATGTTTTGGGGTGGCATTATGTGGGGCCGACGTACGCCACTGGTGGTCATGGAAGGCTCCGAAACGGCTTTACGATACCTGAATGACATCCTCCGACCCATAGTGCAACCATATCGGCAGAATATTGGAGAGGCATTTGTCTTCATGGACGACAATTCTCGACCTCATCGTGCACATCTTGTGAATGCGTTCCTTCAAGATAACGACATCGCTCGACTACAGTGGCCAGCATGTTCGCCAGACATGAACCCTATCGAACATGCCTGGGATATGTTGAAAAGGGCTGTTTATGGACGTCTTGACCCACCAACCACTCTGAGAGATTTACGCCGAATTGTCGTTGAGGAGTGGGACAATTTGGACCAACAGTGTCTTGATGAACTTGTGGATAGTATGCCACGACGAATACAGGCATGCATCAATGCAAGAGGACGTGCTACTGGGTATTAGAGGTAGTTGTGTGTACTGCAATCTGGACCACAAATGCTGAAAGTCTAGCTGTATGATGGTACAACATGCAATGTGTGGGTCTCATGAGCAATAAAACGAGCTGAAATGTTGTTTGTGTTGATCTCTATTCCCTTTGTATTTAACGGTTCCGGAACTCTTGGAACCGAGGTGATGCAAAACTTTTTTTGATGTGTGTAATTTAATCACATGTAATTTTTCAGGTTATTTTTTTGCATGTCCCAGTAATTGGGATTGATATTGTGATGACCGACTGAAAATTTGCAATATCAATTGCCACACCCAAGTACACGGACCTAAATGGCCAGGATGTTATATATTATTTATTTATCGTATGGCGTTTAGTGCCGGGAGTGTCCGAGGATATGTTCGGCTCGCCAGGGGCTGTAGCTGCTTCAAGCGGACACCCATAGTGTGAGCTACAAGTTCCGTTCAATTTCTATCAGTTCCAACTTTAGCTACCAGATATCATTGTTACCTTGTGGTGAACGTTGGAACTTTGATAGAGCGTTCCGACGGATTCTAACATAGAAATTTTGCTTCACACAAGTTTAGTCTGTGTAAAGATCTTTTACATGCCATAAATGTATGACATGGGACCACCGGCTTCACTTCCCCTCCGAAGGAAGGCATACTGAAGGATTTTAACGCTCTTAAAAAATCTGACTACGTCGGCCGGGTTTGAACCCGCTATCTTAGGCACAGCAGTTCAGCATGCTACCAACTACGCCACCGAAGCCGATACCAGGAAGTTGCAAGATCCTAAATGAATCAACAACAACTACAACCACCTGGGGAAGCAATCAAATCCCGTCTTCTCTATGCTTGGAGTGATTTTCCACTATTGGTAATAACTGCCATGTGCCAATTCATCTCGGTAATGAGACTCGATGTACCATGTTGCTTGCAGCCTGTGGAAGTGCAGAAACGTTAGAGAAATTAATGGCATACATTCCCAGGTCCGTTGTGTAGATTTTGGTGTCACTGAAGTGAACGTGTGAAACTCTAATTTACATGACAGATGGCGCACCACCATTATGTCACAGCTCATAGAAATACATCGACCATCGTGTGTCCGAAAATTAATTAATTCAATTTGAGAAATTCACATGTCCAGCCAACATTTTGAACTGAAATCGCTGTTGATAGATAGATATATATAGATTGATATAAATGCCACTCATTGATTTCCATATCGGGTCAACTTAAAATGGCTACGCTACATAGGCTACGTCTGCCTTCGCATCTGAATGCAATCATTTCGGAACCAACTGGACGCATTTTCTATAATGTTATGAAACCAAAACATCTGCTTAGTAATCGATCCTACAATAAAAATCCAGGTGTAGCGGCTAGCACCACGGAGGTCCGGGTTCGATTCCCGGCTAACCAAGCCATTTAATTCCGTTCTGAGGGCTGGAACAGGGTACACTCAGCTTCATGAAGCAAAACTGAGAAGAGGTGGATTCGATTCCGACCTGTCCTTCCAGAGTTAAAAGTGGACTAGGGGCTCTTATAGGCTTTTACATTTAACGGACTCTCCAAGAATCGATGACTTCGAATTCTTTGAAATGTGCATTTCCTCTGTTCTTATAATAGCTTATTGGGCATGAGTGGTTAGCACACTATGCTGGACGCTCATTTCGTGATACGTTCTCTATATAGGCTACAACGTGATTTTGAAATTGAATCGGCCGGTGCTGAAAAGGATTACGTCAGTTTTCACTACTTTTCGGGAGGCAGATAAAACGTCATTGACAGAACAGAACTTGTATATTACTGTCGACCAAAGTATTATGTGTACTCGAGTTTGAAGGTTGTTTGTGACGTAACCAATAGGCATACATAAAATCAAATAACATCACCATTTTCGTCGTTCTATTTTACGTGAGCTCATGTAGGTTTGGAATTTTTAGTTCATATTTTATTATTTTTTATCGCAGTTGGAACACAAAAAGTGCCCGTTTTTAAGCGTGTTTCAACCATGCGTCATATTTAAGAATTATTATCTCACAAACCCGTCATCAAATAGAATCCAAATTTTAACACAATATACATTGGAATGTTGTATAACTGGTTTATTAATTTCAAAATTTTGCGTGCCCAAGAAACAAAGTTGTTATCATTTGTGTAAGGTAACGTTTTCTCGGCTTGGGGTGGTTGGAATATGTAGTTCTTGGTCGCGTTGTAATTCTTATACATCAAAAAGTTATTCTGTATGACTTTAAAATACGTAAATAAATTCAGTTATTTTATATCGGTTTATATTTGAACGGGGAAATGCGACCTCGCCTCGCTCGGCAGTGATGGGCTCCATCTCAGCAACGCTGTATAGCTTAACCCCGGAGCGGCTGGCTGGTGAATCATGCCTTATTTCCACGAACAAATACAAACCGATATAAAATAAGTGAATTAATTTACGTATTTCACAGTCATACAGCATGACTTCTTGATGTATAAGGATTACAACGCGACCAAGAACTACATTTTCCAACCACCCCGAGCCGAGAAAAAGTTACCTTACAAAAATGATAACAACTTTGTTTCTTGGACACACAAAATTTTGAAATTAATAAACCAGTTATACAACATTCCAGTGTATATTGTGTTAACATTTGCATTCGATCTGATGACGGGGTTTTGAGATTTTTTTTTTTTTTTTTTTTTTTTTTTTTAGCGTATGGCTTTTAGTGCCGGGAGTGTCCGAGGACATGTTCGGCTCGCCAGTTTTGTAGCTGCTTCGAGACGGACACCCAATGGGTGAGCTACAAGTACCGTTGGGGAGGGAAGGAGGGAAGTTGGAATGTAAGGACGAGGAGTTGGAAGGTAGCGGCTGTGGCCTATAGTTAGGGACCAACCCCGGCATTTGCCTGGAAGGAAGATGGGAAACCACAGAAGACCATCTTCAAGGTTGCCGGCGGGGGGATTCGAACCTCCTCGCCTCCCGGATGTGAGCGACTGCCATCAGTCATGCCGTAACCACCACGGCTAACTCACCCGGTGGGGTTTTGAGATAATAATTCTTAAATGTGACGCATGGTTGAAACACGCTTAAAAACGGGCACATTTTGTGTTCCAACTGCGATAAAAAATATAAAAATATAAATTAAAAATTCCAAACCTACATGAACTAACGTAAAATAGAACGACGAAAATGTTGATGTTATTGGATTTTATATAGGTCTATTGGTTACTTCACAAACAACCTTCAAACTCGAGTGCACATAATACTTTGGTCGACAGTAGTCGTCTATGTTGTGAAGCAACTATTCAGATTATATTTGTGTTAGCCGAATATCAATTGTAATTTAGTAAACATATTTTTCAAATCAATTTTGGAAACGTGACTTAATGCCTTTCAGCTCCATGGTCAGTTTTGTGCGGCATAAAGCCATCCTGAATGAATATTTCACATGATATTTTATTTTAAAATGGATTTGTAACATAAAAACCAACTAAACCATGTACAAATGTAATTTACAATAGCACTGTAACACGCAGCAATCTTGCGGTGCGGCCAGCATTAACTACGGAGAACGGCGCTGAAAGGCAGCCAGTCATTGACTGAATGCTTTTCTCCTCTGATCGCATTACATGCAGCAGTGGTTTCTGGCTTAAATCGGCACCAGGTAGAAAAGAACCCATCAAGCACTATTTTTGTAGATAGAAGGTATTATTGAATTCACTTGTAACGTTTTCGACGATTGCATTTTTGACTTATTTTATACGATTTGAGGTTAGGATGATTTAGAAATTGAGTTTAATTAGATTTTGAGTTTCAATTTCGACGTTGCAATTTAGGATACTTTAGATTTGAGGTCGTTGACCGTATTTTTGTTTTTTTGACTTTTCTATTTTTATTAGAGCCGGAGATTTTTGTGATGTTCGATTTATAAATTAGGATTTTTAAGGATTGACCATCTTTCTTAGATCAATTTCGATTTGGAATTTTGAACGTTGATATGACTTTAAATAGGAGGAAAGATTTTTGGAGGAATGATGTAGTGATATAAAATATATTGCAAGGAATCTTGACTAGTTACAGATAATGTAGAAAATCTGATAGTCTTTGTTGGAAAGATTTCTACAACTGTGAATTTATGTGAATTTAAGAAATAAATATTATTATTATTGTGGCATGCAATTTGTGCATTTTAAAAACAGAAGTTACAGAGAGCTATTGAATTGGTGGATACATATTGAAACAGTATCTTAGCAGTTGTAATCTTATGAGAGATATTATGCATTTATGGAGAATAGGATCACGCAGGGTGATATATAAGCTCTATTCCAGTTTATTAAGTCAAAAATATGCAAGGTGAAATAATAATGGCAATGCGCGTGCTGACGTTGCTTCATTGAAGTTATGTGAGTGTTATTCTACGAGGAAATATTATGGAAAAGTAATAGAGATGCATATTAAGAAGAATACGTTATTGTAGAGCAGTTCATGTGTAGAGAAGTCAGCTGGAGTTACGTGAAAGGTATTTTGCAGTTCAGATGCGTAAGATTATGTAGAGGCTGTGATCAGCTGATCAAGGCTCAAGTTTCATGTTACTGAAAGATTGATTGTTTTAAAGGAACGTTAAGGAGTATCAGCAATGATAATTATTTGAACATCATGTAGGAGAATTATTATTATTATACCTGACATTAATTCCATTGAACAATGTCGCCAAAACTGGAAGTCTGCTCCTGTGAAACATCAAAGTATTCTAGATCCGGGATTTAACCTGAAGAGAAACCAATGGGTAAAGTTAATCGCCTAAGAACAGGTCACACCAGATGTAACGCCATGCTACATAAATGGGGGCTTCATGATTCTCCTGCCTGTGACTGCGGAGCTCCTCTACAAACCGTAGAGCATATAATTCAAGAATGTCCGCTGAGGAAGTAGGCTGGATCACCACAAGATGTTATTTATGCTGCACCTCCCTTTCTGGACTGGCTTCAACAACTGCACATCTAGTTGTGAATGCGAACGCAGCCATTGTTCTTGTGATGTATATATTGTACATATGTTTTACTTATTTATATACCCTAGTTGCTAGCCATACGATAAATAAATAAAATAACTTAATTAACATTATTTTTATTTTGTGGAGAGAACCAACGAGGACATTATTTTATAATCTAGGCTTTAGTGCACGGATGTATCCGAATATGAGAATGATTGACCTACAGTAATAGAGACAAAATTTAGTGGAGAATGGGGATTTAGTTGTTATTGATACAGTAATGAGTATGATCGTGTATATTTGTGTAAATAATTAGTAATAGACCGAATATTTTGAATTTTAGATAGAATAGGGATTAATTAGGATTAAGGAGGCTTGTATAGAGTAACACTTTGATATTGTGATAGCGGAGGCCATCGCTAGTTTTGTTAATACAATTTTAGGTAGTTTAAATTCATTTTGTCTTCTACTCCTTAAATCTAGGGCTCAGCAGTGTTTATGCCAGAATCATATTTTATTTCGTTTATTTAAATTTTATTTAGTCAGGAACAGTTAGGAGAGTATTTTTTACGTTTTGCACTAGAGTTATTTTATTTAATTTAATGTAAATTTGCCCTTTATTTGAATGAATTAGCAGACACGTTTTTACTTATATCTGACGTTTTGTAGTCCGTTTGAGTTGTCTTTTGCAGATAATAAGGTAAATATATTGTGCAAAAGAAGTAACATTGGACTCATTTACCTACACCTACTACCCGTTACCCCCTAGTGTTTAAGGTTTATCACTCTCCTTTATTAGATAGATGCAAAATATCCAGTAGTATAGTCCTATAGCACCATAGTAGTTAACCGTACCCCTCCGGTGTTATTTGTCAGTAGTTTCTTCGTAGTTTTTGTAGCGGGAACTACAAGTTGCGGCGATACTTCTCCATCTTCGGATTCTGGCAGATACTCCTCAGGATAAACGAGCACATTACCTAATGAGAAGTGAACATCCCCCACTTTGTACCTGTGGAGCCGTATTCACCATGGCCCACATTTTAACAGAGTGTGTGGATTTTGCTGACTTACGAAGAAACCTATTTTTGTAGAATACAATCGAACTTATATTAGCCGATGGCTTGGTGGCTGCTGATCTCGTCATCCGCTTTATAAGTGAGAGTGGATTAGGGCCAACGATCTAAATTCTCAAGTGTGTTTTTACAAAAAAAAAATCTGGTTCTTTTTGAATTTCCGATTTTTTGATTTCCGTATAAATTTTTAAAATTATTATAATTTTCATTTCTATACTTCGTTTTATTATTTTAGGCTTTATTCATATGTAGGCATCCACCTCTAAATTTTTAAACTATCTAAATTTGTTCCAACTTATCTTCATTAAATGGGGCAGATGACCTCGCTGTTCCGCCCCTTAAAGCCACAACAACAATCAATTAATCAATAGTAATGTGTGGATGTGGAATTCAGGTGAGGATTAGGAAGGAAGCGGCCGTGGCCTTGAGTTCGTATCCACCCCGACATTTACCTGGAGTAGAAGTGGGAAACCACTGAAAACCACTTTCAGGATGGCTGAGGTTGAAATCGAACCCACCTCTCCTTAGTTTTGCCACTCGAGGCTGAGTGCACCAGAATTAAATTAGTTGGCATAGTCGGGAATCGAACCCGGACCTCCAGAGTGACAGCCAAGACCGCTAGCCACTACACCGCGAAGTGGTCGATTCAAAGCTTCCTGACTTGGGGGAATCTTATGTTCCCGGCTGCCTAGTCATACATCACCGACCATGTATAAAGTCTTGTGTCTTAGGTAATCTTCACTCTGTAAAATGCTATTCTTGTATTGAACGTTACCTTACAGTAAGCGACTATTTCTTGAGCTCAGTAGTTAGCATTCTTGACTGCCCCCTTCCCCCCCCCCCCCGCCCCCCGCCCCCTGAGGTCCGGGTTTGATTCCCAGCTATGCCAACTAACTGCTAAAACAAACAAAAAACCAAACGGAAACAAAAACACTAAAAATCTGGTCTTTGGGTCTATCAACCTCGTGAGGCAGAACTGAGAGGAGGTGGATTCGAATCTCACCTACGCCATCCTATGAGTGGTTTTCCGTGGTTTCCCCACTCTTACTCCAGTCAATGCTACGATGGTACATAAATCAAGGCCTCGGACGTCTCTTTCCCAATCATCATCTTAATTAAATATACACACACTAATACAGCCATCACAATAACACAGGGTATCAGACAAATTCCCCACATTTCCAAAGTACTCGAGGCTTTACGACCACGATGCCGCAAAACTAGTAAATCAACAACTTACAGTACGCTCAAATTTTATTATTTCTAATGAATTAGTTGTCGCCTCCGTAGCGTAGCTGTCAGCATGGTTAGCTGCCGCCCCGGAGGTCCTGGGTTCGATTCCCGGCTCTGCCACGAAATTTGAAAAGTAGTGTGAGTACTGGAACGGGGTCTACTCAGCCTCGGGTGGCCAAAATGAGTAGAGGGGGTTCGATTCCCACCTTAGCCATCCTCGAAGTGGTTTTCCGTGGTTTCCCACTTCGTCTTCGGGCAAATGCCGGGATGTTTCCTACTGTAAGGCCACGGCCGCCTCCTTCCCATTTCCTTGCCTAACCGTCCCACTCTTCCCATCCCTTCATCAGGCCCCCTGTTCGCTTTACAGGTGAGGCCGCCTGGGCGTAGTGTTGGTCACACACCCCAGTTGTATCCCTGACTCAGAGTCTCAAGCTCCAGGACACTGCCCTCAGTGGCGGTAGAGGTGGGATCCCTCGCTTAGTCCGTGGGAAAAGCCAACCTTGGAGGGTAAAACGATAGCGAAAAAAATAATGAATAAATTTGTCGTAATAATTGTAGTGAACAGTTTCCCAACAGTAATCTTATTTCCTTATAGCCTAAATGTAGGAAGATGACTGGTTTGCTCGCAACGGGAACTCTTGTGCTACATCCAGATTATATCTGAATATTTTATCTCCGTTGTACTTTGCCTTTGAAACGGGGTAACAATGAATAAAATGGCGAGCCAAAGTTCATATTGATGAACTATTTCCTTTGTGTTATAAATCAAAAGTGGCAGAACAATGCTGGCACGTGTTGCACCCTTTTACATACAATGTTAATTAGTTTTCTATCCTGCTAACCCTTTGTATCGATGACAATAGTCAGCTGGTATTATGGAGCTGTATTATGAAGTTATTTAGTTACAGCTTCACCAAGTATTTTATACTAATTGTGTAGGTGCTCTATATTGCTGAGGATTTTACCTGTCTCTCAAAAAGTACATTATGCAACGAGCCTATAATGGCAATAATTAAGTCACGAGTATGTTTATAAAAGGAGCTTATGCGAGTTTTATAATTTCCATACGAGTGTCTTAATTACCATTATAGGCGAGTTGCATACGACTGTTTATGTTCGAAGATTATAATTCTAACTATTTTATATTCGAACATAAATATTCTTAAATATCTGTCGAGATTTCGCCAGTTTTATGTACTGAACAGAGAGCATGGGACGCAGAGAATACCTTGTATTTGACCATGGCCTCCTCGATTACCCCACTATGACACTAGCCACGCAGTGAAATTTTAAATTAGAAGGTCTTGGAACTCAGCGCAGGTGCGATGCTATCCTTACCTAATTGGTCAAGCAAATGTTTCTTGAGCTGTGATTGGTGGGAGAAACTGTCCCATAATTAAAACTTGTACTATAATGAGCCTCATTATCATACAGTTTTCTGACATACAATATTAACATTTTGACATCGTCGAACATAAATGTAATTAGCCTACAATACTGCAATAAAATATATAGTTTGAGAGGCATACAATGTCATATAAGGCTTTACTGCACACACCATCACCCATAGTTCAAGTTTGTGGTGGATCTTGCTGTTCTACGAAGAAACCTTGGTTTGCAGAATACACTCGATCTTACTGTATATTAGCTGATGACGTGGTGGTTGCTGATCTTGTCATCCGCTTTATAAGCGAGAGTGGGTTAGGGCCAACTATCTGAATTTACAAGTGTGTATTGACTCAAATAAACTCGTTCATATTTGAAATTCTGAAATTTTATTTTTCATATATTTTTGTTTTTTAATATAATTATTAGGGGGCTGCGTGGCGTAGTCGGAGAGGCGGTGAGCTTCTAACTGTAAGGGAGTGGGTTTGATTCCCACCCAGGTAGTGGATTTTAGAAACAAAACTACCACTTTCGGAAACGCAAATAGCCCTGGGGTTCACTTAGCCTACACCAGAAATGAGTATCAGGGTAATTCCTGGGAGCAAAGACGGCCGGGCGTGGAGCTGACAACTCCATCCCATCCTGTGCCGATGTCACAACAAATTGAAGCCTCTACCTTTCACAACTCCCAGGGAATGGCCTGTACGGAGTTGGCTTTGCTTTTATTTTGCTTACTATAATTATTAGTTTTATTCATTTTTTGTTTTATTATTTTTAGACCTATTTCATATTTAGGCATCCACCTCTAAATTTTAATGTATTATTAATTTGTATATTGTATCTGTGTTAAGAGTGGCAGATGACCTATCTTTTCTGCCCCTTATAACAACAATAACTAACTAACCAACCAACTAAAAATGTTCCTTATATGTAGCTTGGCCAACGGCCTGGCCATGTTGCAGACCACCGGATCCCATGAGAACTCCGCAGTTAAGCAGCATTGGGTGTGGTTGGACCCTGGATGGAATGCTGGTTCAGGGTTACCACGCGCTCTTTGCGTGAAAAGGAGGAGCGGAAAGGACCTGGCCACCCTTACTTGACTTATTTCCTTTCGCTCCGTGCGGTGCATAGGTCATCCAAGAATGATTTCCATCGGGCTCTGTTTGTTGCCAAGTTCTTCACTTCCCTCCAAGTCTTTCCCGCTTTTCTGGCCTCCTCTTCAATGGTGCGTTTCCAGGTGTTCCTTGGTCTTCCCCGTCTCCGAGCCCCTTGAGGATTCCAGTCCAGAGCTCTCCTTTCTACTGCATCATTCTGTTTCCGCAGAGTATGCCCAATCCAGCTCCATTTCCTCCGTTTAATTTGGACTTCTCCTGGCCACCCTACCGCACGTAAATTTCACCTGAGGATAGCCTCTTCGGAGGCACGGACCTGTCTTTGGGCAGAATACCAATACAATTATGTAGAATGATTTGTCATTGCTAACATGGGACTTTTCGGGTCCCTTAATATATACACCATTAGATCCCGCCGTTTTTAGCCTACTTTCGATTTTTGCAAAAAATGAAGTAGACTTATGAGATCAACACAGGGCGAAAAAAAGTGTGTCTGTCTATGTGTGTGTATGTGTGTGAGTCTGTGTGTGTGTGTGTGTGTGTGTGTGAGTGTGTGGACTCTGAATGTCTGTCCCCCCTATCAATTCGAACACGGTAAACGCGAATTGAACGAAATTTGGCACAAAGGTAGCACTAGCAAAGGACACCTCAGTGTCATGTTTTATATCGCCGCCATCTTGACTGAAACGTAATGGCGGCCACACAAATGTTCAAAGCTTAAATCAAATTACGACTAACCTAATCATCCGATCTCTACCAAATTTTGCAACAACATACCTTTATGGGGGGAGCATCCTTTGACTATACTAATAGGTCATCAGTCTAATAGTTCGCGGATGGCGGCCATCTTTGTGTGAAAAACGATTCCCCCTATTAATGCAAACACGGTGAAACCGAATGGAACGAAATTTGGTACAGAGGTAGTACTAGCAGAGGGCTCCTCAGTGTCATATTTTATATCGCCGCCATCTTGACGGAAACGTAATGGCGGCCACACAAATGTTCAAAGCTTGAATCAAATTACGACTAACTTAATCATCCGATCTCTACCAAATTTTGCAACAACATACCTTTATGGAGGAAGCATTCTCTGACCAAATTAATAGGTCATTAGCCTAATAGTTTGCGGATGGCGGCCATCTATGTGTGAAAATCGATTCCCCCTAATAATTCGAACACGGTAAACGCGAATTGAACGAAATATGGTACAAAGGTAGCACTAGGAAAGGACACCTCAGTGTCATGTTTTATATCGCCGCCATCTTGACTGAAACGTAATGGCGGCCACACAAATGTTCAAAGCTTAAATCAAATTACGACTAACCTAATCATCCGATTTCTACCAAATTTTGCAACAATATACCTTTATGGAGGGAGCATCATTTGACTAATCTAATAGGTCATTAGACTAATAGTTTGCGGATGGCGGCCATCTTTGTGTCAAAATCTATTCCCCCTATTAATTCAAACACGGTGAAACCGAATGGAACGAAATTTGGTACAGAAGTAGCAGCAGCAAAGGGCACCTCAGTGTCATGTTTTATATCGCCGCCATCTTGACGGAAACGTAATGGCGGCCACACAAATGTTCAAAGCTTAAATCAAATTACGATTAACCTAATCATCCGATCTCTACCAAATTTTGCAACAACATACCTTTATGGAGGGAGCATCCTTTGACCAAAATAATAGGTCATTAGCCTAATATTTTGCGGATGGCGGCCATCTTTGTTTGAAAATCGATTCCCCCTATCAATTCGAACACGGTGAAACCGAATGGAACGAAATTTGGTACAGATGTAGCACTAGCAAAGGGCACCTCAGTGTCATGTTTTATATCACCGCCATCTTGACGGAAACGTAATCGCGGCCACCCAAATGTTAAAAGCTAAAATGTAAATACGACCAACCTAATAATCTAGTCTCTACCAAATTTTGCAACAACATATCTTTATGTGGAAAGCATATCCTGACCAAACTGCAAGATCATCTGCCCAATAGTTTGCAGATGGTGGCCAAGTATGTGTAAATCCATTCCCCATATCAATTCAAACACGGTGAAACCGAATTGAATGAATTTTTTTACAGAGGTAGCACTAGCAAAGGGCACCTCTTATTCATGTTTAATATCCCTATAGCACGTTGTATTTCAACAAGCTACTACAACCAACATTCAATCATACTCCTTGAAAAGGACAAAGAGTTATAACAATACCCATGCATTTCGGAGAAAGTAGGCAATATGTTCTTTACTGAACATCTTGTTTATTTGATGTTTCACCAAAGATCTTTAAATTCAAAGATTAAAATTCCCGTTTGTGAAACGAATGGAAAACTTCCTGTTTTATGTAAAGTAAAGGCAAAACTCTCTTTTTGTTTCTCTAGGTAGTATTGCAAACCTCAGATTAGAAATCGCATCGCCATGTTATTTATATATATATTGATTCGTTGTGCCCAACTAAGGAACGGGTTTGAACTTATTAGCACCATTTCTTCGGCGGCTTCGGTGACGTAGTTGGTAGCTTGCTGAGCTTCTATGCCCAAGATCGCGGGTTCAAATCCGGCCGAAGTCGTCGCATTTTTAGGAGCGTTAAAATTCCCTCAGTATGCCTTCCTTCGGAGGGAAAGTGAAGCCGGCGATCCCATGTCATAGATTTATGGCATGTTAAAGAACCTTCCACTAATTACACCTGTGTGAAACTAAATTGTGTAGGTTAAGAATGTAAACAATGCTCTTAGGCTCCTACGTTCGTTGCCAGGAGCCGACTGTGGTGGCGTCTAGTAGCTAAGTTCTGAACTAGTAGTCGTTGACGGTGGCGTTTGGCGGCAAAAGTAGGAACTATTTGAAAAATTCAAAGTATGCAGTCCTTACTTGAATTAAAAACAGATACCACACACTAATACAGTCATCACAATTAACACCGGTTATCAGACATATTCTACACAAACCCAAATTACACGGGGCTACATGACCGCGATTTCGCAGCCCCTAAACTTAGAAACCAACCAACCACCTTTTCTTCTTCTCTTCTCAATATCCCTCTATCCTCTCGCTGTTTTCCCTTTTACGCTGTTCTGTCCATCCTGCATTTTGTCTGGCGGGCTTCTCAGAAAATTGGTGTTCGTGAATTGAAGTTTTGAACTTTGTCCTGTCTTGAATGGTTTCTTCATGACAGCCAATTTCATTTATGTCTTCACAAATTTCTTTTAGCCAGTTGTTATTATTTCATTGATAAGATTAGGTTGAAAATTTTCTTTGTGAGCCTGTTATTATGCAATCTATATAGGTGTCCGTAAAACTGAAGCCACCGTTTCCTTATGGTATCTGTGATTTTTTAGCCTACTTTTCACATTTTGCAAAAATGAGGAAAAAGTAGACTTATGAGATCGGCCAAATGTGTGTCTGTCTGTCTGTCAGTCCTTCTGTCTGTCGGTCTGTCTGTCTGTGTGTGTGTGTGTGCCCCCCCCCCTATTAACTACTAAACGGCTGCAGCAATCGAAACATGATTTGGTAGGAGTAAATATCTATACCTGAATATCTCACGTCCATATTTGAAAATGATGTCAGTGCTACCAACTGCTGAAAAATCGCAATTCAAATTTGAGCTTCATGTTGGATATCTTGGAAGGTATGAATTGGAGCTACTTCAAAATTGGCACACATATAAATAATAATATTGCAGTTATATTTCCAGGAGGCCATACATGTCAGTGTTGCCAAAATGATTATAAGCCTGCTGATAGGTCCAAATTTTAAATGCATATAACTTCTACACTATCAATTGGATTTCAACCAAATTTCGTATGTGCTATGTGTACATAAACATATATTACAGAGCGTATTCTTAAGAGCCACCAGAGCTGCCAACTGTTAATAAATGCTCTCATATTTTTAAATCCAAATACCCATATATCAGAAAGTATGCAAGCCGACAGCTTTAAACTATGCTCACGTATAGTACCTGACATTCTATATTAATTTGGAGTAAGTTATATACGTCAGTGCTACCAACATGATTCTAAGCCTACTGAGAGGTCCAACTTTAAATACATGTAACTTCTATACTATCATTTGGATTTCAACCAAATTTTGTGTGTGCTATGTGTACCATAATAGATATGACTATGCTGATTCTTAAGAGTAACCAGGGCTGCCAACTGTTAATAAATACTGTCTTTATTTTTGTCACCCTAATATCAATATATCAGGAAGTATGCAAGCCAATAGCTCTAAACTTTGCAGACGTATAGTACCTGGCATTCTAGATTAATTTGGAGTAACTAATATACGCCAGTGCTGCCAACATCATTCTAAGCCTGCTGATAGGTCCAATTTTAAAATGCTTGTAACTTCTATTCTAACTAATGGATTTCATTCAAAATTGACACAACAGTAGATCATATTATTTCAGATTATTTCTGACCAATACATGTGTCATTGTTGCCAATATGATTTTACGCGCGCTGTTAGATCCAATGTTTAACTGCATGTAACGTCCATGCTATCCATTGGACTTCAGCCAAATGTTGTATTCTGTACCTTATGAGATGGAACTAAGAATATATTGTCACCAGGGATGCCAACTGTATTTCTCTATTAGGCAACGTTATGCCAGTTATACAGTACATCGAACTAATTAGAAATTTCGATATTACCAAATGAATTTTGTCATTATTCTAGATAGATCCATAATATAGATTAATCATTGACATGATTCTTAAATTTTAAGAAAAGTAGGCTCTTTAGTTTGTCACGGAACTTCTTTTTCTGTAACTTGATAAGTTTCATGTGATTTCTTTTTCATCCTAATTCCATTTTCATACTTTGCCCTTAGATTTTCCTGAGGATTTTTGTCATGTTATATGTTAAAACTCATGTTAAAATACTGTATGTTCTGATTGTTCCAAAATCACTACTATTCAGCTGAAGCTTCCTCTGGACAATTTACAGACATAGTCATCTATATATATAACAAGTAGTTCCGTGAAGAACTATACAGCCTATTTTCATATATCCTGCTCATATTAATTGCCTCTATCAACATACAAAATTTCAGTTTAATTGCTATCACGGATTCGTAGATATTGAGAACCGTCTAAATATTTCAGATATTCGCCAGGTTGGATTTTTATTTTTGTACTATTACATTAAGATTATTGTGTACGTGTGGTATTCAAACTTCAATCGCATGATTAGAACACTAGAAGTAAAAACAAGATTTTAAAATTACGCACAGCAGCCATCTTGTGATTATGCAAACAATTGAATAAATTAGATGCCAGTGGATCAACATTTGTATAAGCATTTAACGTGCAACGTTTCACGGCACTCGGATAGTTAATTCGCGAGAAACATCCATTTAAATATTTATACTTCGCGTCGCCGCCATGTTGGATTTGTGCTCAACAGGTTACTGAAAGTCCTATAGGTGAACATATGTTCATAGTCGCTATGAACATAAAAAATTTCAGTTTGGTTGCTGTAAAAGATTCATAGATATTGAGAACCGTCTAAATATATCGGAAGCTCGCCATTTAGGATTGTTATATGTATAGGCCATAGAGTTATGTACCATTGAAGGACAATTATTGCCTAGGTTCATTATTCAAACTATCACTTCGATCGCATGATTACGACACAAGAAATGAAAACTTAATTTTAAAATTTTGCACAGCCGCCATCTTGAGGTTATGCAAACAATTGAATTAAATTAGATGGCAGTGCATTAAAATCTGCATAATCATTTACCGTACCACATTTCACTGCGCTCAGAGAGTTAAATCACGAGAAAAGTCTATTAAAATATTTCAAATTCGCTTGGTCGCCATGTTCGTTACGTACTTCACAGGTTTATGAAATATACATAGGTAAACTTGTATCAGTACCCTTTATCACCGTACAAAATTTCAGGCTGATATCTGTAATAGTTTCGGAGATATAGAATGTCAGTGAAATATTTCGCACAGCCGCCATTTTGAGGTTATGTAAACAATTGAACTAAATTAGACTCCAGTGCATTACTATGTGTATTAACAATTGCTGTACCAAGTTTTATTACGTTTGGATAGTTAAATCGCGAGAAAAGTCTATTTAAATGTCTCAAATTCGCTTGGCCGCCATGTTGGTTTTATAGCCACCAAGTTTTTGAAAGTCCCATAGGTGAACTTCTAGTAGTGCCCTTTATCACCATACACAATTTCTGGGCGATATCGGTAATAGTTTCGGAGATATTGAATGCTAGTGAAATATTTCGCACAGCCGCCATGTTGGATTGCTGAGACGTAACAAAATTTGAAGGGCACGGTCGAGGTCGCCGGGAATAGCGCTATGAACTTACCGAGTTTCATTGAAATCGCTCCAGCCGTTTAGATTTTATTAGGGACACACACACACACACACACACACGGACAAAAGGTGATCTCGTAAGCCTATTTTTAGCCTACTTTCGATTTTTGCAAAAAATGAAAGTAGACTTATGAGATCAACACAGGGCGAAAAAAGTGTGTCTGTCTGTGTGTGTGTATGTGTGTGTGTGAGTCTGTGTGTGTGTGTGTATGTGTGTGTGAGTCTGTGTGTGTGTGTGTGTGTGTCTGTGTGTGTGTGTGTGTGTACTCTGAATGTCTGTCCCCCCTATCAATTCGAACACGGTGAAACCGAATTGAACGAAATTTGGTACAGAGGTAGCACTAGTAAAGGACACCTCAGTGTCATACTTTATATCGCCGCCATCTTTACCAAAACAGAATGGCGGCCACTCAAATGTTCAAAACGTAAAATCAAATTACGGCTAAACTGATCATCCGATCTCTACCAAATTTGGTGACAACATACCTTTATATAGGACGCGTCTTTCACCCAAAATTCAAGGTCATCGGCCATGCCATTTCAGGATGGCGGCCGTGTGAATTATGCAACCATTTTAATAAATAGCTTAAGATCCACCAATTCCGATTATCGAGCCTAGGGGGGTTTAAGCTATCCTGAAGGTCGTGATCCGTTATTTATTATAATTTAATATTATAATATTATACAGTATGAGTGGCTTAAAAGAGCTGAGCCGTTTGTGTCACACGACAAGATGGCAGCTGTCCTCATGTGCCTGTCTTATATTTCAGTAGTTTTAGTATGTTGTATGTGATATACCGTACTGATACAATAATATAAACTTTGTATGAAATGATCTTTAATGAAGATGTACTGCAGTGAAGAAATCGTTTGTTTAAAGTCATTATTTGCCAACAGTTTGTATCTAATATGTCAGTTAAGAAAACCTGACGTCATGGATGCGGTTAGCTCTGGGCTAGCATGTTAGTCTGACACGCAGTTGACTGGGGATCGAATACTGCTACAGTTAGCTTTTTTTTCTGGAATTCTTTTACAAATGATGTGCACGAGCTTTTCCCACAGATACTGAATAAAATGTCATTTAGCTCAAAGGAGAGGATAAAGTATACACTCGTATATTAATAAAATCACAGTCCCAGCATCGCACATAAACAGAAGACATTAGAAAAAGGAGAATAGAAGAACTAGATACACGTTGTCATTAACCACAGCCTTCTTAATGCCTCTGTACGGTGCTGTCCTCTTGTGGGTTATGTGGGTAATATTGTTCCAAAGATAACGCTGTGTAAATGCCTGAGCTGGCCTCCTGAAGTATGGCAATTTTGTAATACTGGTAGTTCAACTATTAGCCACGATCGCGCTCCGAATACCTTTAAACACTGCCAGCTGGATCGCCTCCCTCTTGGCTACTTTAAACTGCCTACTCATTCAACACCCATAGAACACTGCCATCGTAGTACATTACGATGGCAGTGCATAGGCGTACAAGATAAAGATTAATTCACTGATAGGTCGCAGCACCACCTACTGTGATTGGGGCGGAAGATGATTGGGGCGGAAGATTCTTAATTTTGCAGGCTGGCTTAATATAGAGATTAACGGACGTGAATGCATTACAATAAGTTAGTAGTTTTGTTATTCAATCATCATAAAGTATATAATATTGATCTTGACACTTACTGGCTTATTATCAATATAAAAGAAAACAAACAATACATTGTGGTTGGGGTGATTGTTTTAGGGATGAGGACAAAGCGTCATAAAGATACCCATACATTTAGGAGAAAGTAGGCTATATGTTCTTTGCTAAACATATTGTTTCAAAATTGAAAATAGGCTAAAAATGAATTGCTGTTCGTTAGTCTCGCTAAAACTCGAGAACGGCTGGACCGATTTGGCTAATTTTGGTCTTGAATTATTTCTGGAAGTCCAGAGAAGTTTTAAAATGTGAATAAATGTGAAAGTTGTAGCGCACGAATAGATTCAACAAATGAGTGACGGCACGCGAATCGCTTAAACAAAGTCCCGCATGCGTTCATATACCATTCATCCGATTGCTATGAAACTTTGGTTGTATTGTTGTGCACACTCCAGGAAAGGCTTCTGACTTAGTAAATCCTTTTTACAATAGGTAGCGCACGAGTAGATTCAACAAATGAGCGACGACGGGCGAAGCGTTTCAACAAAATCGTGTATGCGTTCACATACCATTCGCCCGATAGCGTTGAAACTTGGGTGAGAGGTTGTGTACACTACAGGCAAGGTTTCTGTCTTAGTAAATCCATGTCTTGGTAGGTAGCGCACGAGTAGTTTCAACAAATGAGCGACGATGCGCGAAGCGTTTCAACAAAGTCCTGTTTGCGTTCATATACTATTCGTCCGATAGAGATGAAACTTGGGTGAGATGTTGTGTACACATCAGGAAAGGTTTCTGGGTTAGTAAATTCACTTTTAAGTAAGTATCGCACAAGTAGATTAAACAAACGAGCCACGACGCGCGAAGGGTTTCAAAATAGTTCCGTATACGTTCATATACCATTCGTCTGATAGCGACTAAACTTGGGTGAGTTGTTGTGTACACTCCAGGGAAAGTTTCAGGCTTAGTTATTCCATTTTACAATAGGTAGCGCCCAAGTAGATTCAACATATGGGCGAAGGCGCGCGAAGCGTTTCAACAAAGTTCATATACCATTTGTCCGAAAGCGATGAAACTTGGGTGATATGTTGTGCACACTTCAGGGAAGGTTTCTGGCTTAGTACATACACTTTACAATAGGTATCGCACAAGTAGATTCAACAAATGGGTAACGGCGTGCGTATTGTTTTAAAAAAATCCGTAGGGCGTTCATATACCATTCATGCGATTGCAATGAAATTTGGAGAAATGTTGTTTCCACTCCCGCAAAGATTTCTGATTTAGTAAATCCATTTTACAATTTGTAGCGCACGATTAGATTCAATTAATGGGCGACAACGCGTGAATCGTTTCAACCAAGTCCCGTATGCGTTCATATAACATTCATCCGATTATCATAAAACTTTGGGGAGTTGAGCACAGTCCTGCTAAGGTGTATGAATTAGTAAATCCGTTTTTCAATGGGTGGCGCTCAAGTAGATTCAACAAATGAGTGTCGTCGCGCGAATCGTTAATCAAAACCCGTATGCGTTCATATGCCATTCATCCGATTGCGATGAAACTTTCATGAGTTGTTGTGTTCACGCCAGGGAAGGTTTTCACATAGTAAATTCATTTTACAATAGGTAGCGTACGAGTATATTCAACAAATGGGTGACGGTGCTCAAATCCTTTCAACAAAGTCCCGTATGCGTTCATATACCATTCATTTCCTTGCGATGAAAATTTGGTGAGTTGATGAGCACGCTCCCATCATTTTTTAGAGATAGTAAATCAATTTTACAATAGTTCAGAGGTGGTTAACGGAAAATAAAACAATATTGGGAATCCAAAAGCACTTCAACATACAAAGTTACAATGCACTTTCTTTGATTGGCATTGCAACGCATGCCGGGTACAGCTAGTATTATTATAATAATCAAGTATGCACCAAACAGAATGGCACATATCCTAGCAAGATAAACATTTTTCCTGGAAGATATAAGGCTTAAGGAATCACTACCAAATACAGGCTCTTACAAAGAAGAAATAGAAAAAAAGAGATAGATACCAACTTCTTTGTAACGGATGTCGTGATAAATAGACAATGGGCCAACAGTAATGAAACATAAAGGTACGCAATCATAAGACTCGCGATTCACGGATTCGGCCATAAAATGTGTGTAGACACAAAACATCATCGAACAAATGAACAATGCGTGTGCAAGATATGTGGCAAAAAGATCACTTCAATCAGTGCAAAAACAGGACATCGTCTTTAAATGAACTTATAGAAGCAAACAGTTATGGAATGCTCATTCAAGTGCAAACCTGATGGTATTAATAGATATTGTAAACCTTTTCCTGGACATTCGGCTGCAATATACAGGGTCTTTCATATTAAGTAAGAACGGTGAGTGGCAGCTTTGTTAACCGCTGCTCTAGTAGCCTTGGCCGGGCTTGTGGCGTGCCACAGCCCCTGCTGTAGTATTGAAAGCGCGCTCATAATACTTGCAATAAACATGAGGTGTTCAGTCGCCAGTCGGAACCTCAGATGTTAACATGAGACAGTTATTATTAGTTATTGTTATTTAAGGGGCGGAACTACGAGGTCATCTGCCCCTAAACAGTTATCATTACAACATCGTATTTTTGTATGTAAAACTTATTTTAAGTACGAGTCGGCTCGGTGGGTACGTCATGGATTTGTTCAGCAATTTACTGATGAAGTGCCACCTTACTAGCACAGATGCACGTAATTGTTAATAAGCATAAAATAAAAAATCAGAAATATTACTGTGACAGAACTCACTCGCGTCAATCAGAATGTGGTTACCAGATACAATGCCTGTATAACCCAGGAAGGACGACACTTCCAACATCTTTTATAAGGTAATATTTCATACAGGATTGTACACACGCTTATAGCAGGGGGCCGTGGCGCGCTACAAACTCGGCCAAGGCCACCGCAGCACCGAATAACAAAATTGCCGCTTGCCGATCTTACTTTATATGAAAGACCCTGTACTTATTAGAATATGTTAGTTTATCAGACAGAGAAATTGATTATCTGGCAGTCTGATAACGAATCAGTTTGATACCAAAGTAAATGCATTTCTGATGTATTGGTCTTTTTTAAAGTACATTGAAAATAAATCAAAATAATTAAATTGGGAAGTATGGCGGTCTTGTAACTAAATCGCTCAATATCATTGATGTTGTTACTGGATTTTAAATGTTTATATGATTGCTTAGTTATTAAACTATCTTATATATTTACTACTTTATGGACAATGACATATTTGAGGTGTTTCTTAATACAAATATTTTTATTTTTTGGAGGAACGAGTGTGATAATTCTTCACGAAACAGTAAGGTAGAAATAGCTCCTTTGGTTGAAAATAATTACATATAATATTAAATAGCTCAAAATATAGAAATTTTGTACTTACCAGTAATTAATATTAATTTTACACAGTGTTAATTAGTGTTACAAATAGTTAATGAATTGGGAAAGGTTGTTGTTGTTGTTGTTGTTGTTGTTGTTGTTGTTGTTGTTGTTGTTGTTGTTGTTTTGTTTTTGTTGTTGTTGATTTATTTAGGGGCTTTGCGAAATCGGAGTCATGTAGCTCCGTGTAGCGGGGTGTGTGTGGAATTTGTCTGATAACCTGAGTTATTGTGATGACTGTATTATAATGTGTATTTGTAATTAATTTGAGGATTCGGAAGGAAACGACATTGGTCTTAAGTCAGGAACCATCTCGGAATTTGTCTGGAGAAGAAGTGGAAAACCACAATGAACCACTTCCAGGATGGCTGAGGTAGGAATCGAACCCACCTCTTCTCAGTTATGCCTCACGAATATACCCCGTCCCAGCCTTCAGTCCAGAATTAAAATTCATGGCAAAGCCGGGAATTGAAACTGGATCTTTGGGACGACAGGCAATAATAGTCTACTAGCCACTACCCCACGAGATTGATGGGGACATTATAGGAGGCGTGATGGAGAAGTGGCCAAGTTTCTTGCCTCATACCAAGATTGACCGGGTTCGATTTCCGGTTAATGCACGTGGGATTTTCACGTTCGCTACTTCGGATTACACGTAAAGGGAGGTTCCGTGATTGATGATCACACATTTAAAGGTTACGTTAGGCTAAAATATTCCTCCAGTCCTCAGGAGAATATCGTAATTTTCCATTTTATTTGGCTTGTTCACTTGAAAACAATATACTACATTTTTGTACTCAACGGAATATGAAATTGACCCGGAAGGAATTGTGAAAAGAGAAATATTTGTGAACTGGACTATAACTCACTAGTTACAATATTTGTCTACTGGAATTGCATAGCGGTAAGAACTCAATTTAATATTTAATGCATACATACGTGCACCAAACAATAACACAGCAACATGCCTGAACGTTATTACAATAAAACAAACATTCTTGCATGTGAAGTTCCACCACAACACAATTGAATGTTTAAATAACACATAGCAAGAACAACGATGATTTTTGTTTCAAGGGGTGGACTTAAGAATTTTATTATTGTTTCATTTGAAGGGTTAGATATCGTGGTCATTTAGCCTTGTGTACTTTAGTGTGTGTGAGTGATATTATTTTAAATCTGATAACCTGTGTTATTGGGATGGCTGTATTACTGTGTAATTGTAATTCAGGGGAAGATTAGGAATGAGGTGGCCGTGACTATAACTTGGGAACCATCCCGGCATTCGCCTGGAGTAGAAGTGGAAAATAGCTAGGTTTCAAAACCAAGCCATTGTTAATGAGGAAAATGAGAGAACTATACTACTACTGCTCAAGTCCAAGCCCCGTGAACCTGAGAGGAATGTGGATCGCGGACGACGAGGAGTGATGTGTGGGGTCCCCGGTCCGGGCGTAGTAACAGAACCAAACACATTGGCTGGTCACTCACTCACTCATTTGCAACACCACAGTGTAGGCAACGGCTCTATGTTAGCAGTATTGGAATAGACAAGAATACCAGATAACACGGCGGGCTGTTGACAGGCACTTCTCTTTTCGCCTTCCGCGTCACCTCACCTCGCAAGTTCTCAGAGCTTGGACCCGAGCAAATTGAACTATAGACATAATTAGACAATAAGGATAGCTTTGAAACCATTTTTCAGTGTTGCCTTAATATTGTAGCGTTCTGTCGGTCAACAGAAAATAATTACAATTGCTAGAATATGTGCAAAATATGTCATGTTTACTTCTTAGTCACATGTTACGTATTTCAGATTTTTTAGCCTACTTTTCACATTTTGTAAAAATGAGGAAAAAGTAGACTTATGAGATCTATCCGGGCAAATGTCTGTCTGTCTGTCCGTCTGTCTGTCCTTCTGTCTGTGTGTCCCCCCCCCCCCATCAACTCCTAAACGGTTGCAGCTATCAAAACCAAATTTGGTATGAGTAAAGAGTTATGGCGCCGGCCCCGTGGTGTTGGGGTAGCGTGCCTGCCTCTCACCCGTTGGCCCCGGGTTCGATTCCCAGCTCCGTCAAGGGATTTTAGAAACTGACGTGAGGGCTGGAACGGGGTGCACTTAGCCTCGTGAGGACAATTGAGTAGCTGTCTGACAGTGAGGCAGGGTCCCGATAACGAAAACCAAGATTAACGGCCGAGGGGACCCGATGCGTTGATCACGCGTCACCCCAATATCTGCAGGCCAAATGGCTGGGCAGCGGTCGCTTGGTAGGCCTAGTCCCTCACGGACTGTAGTGCCAGGGGTTATTTTATAAAGAGTTATGCCTGAATATCGCAAGGCCATATTTGAAAATGACGTCAGTGCTACCAAGTGCTGAAAAATCGCAATTGAAATTTGAGCTACAAGTTCGATATCTCGGAAGGTATGCTTAAGAGCTTTTCCAAAATTGGCACACATATAGATAATAATATTTCAGTTTAATTTCCAAGAGGCCATCCATGACATTTGTGCCAGCAACATTATAAACCTGCTGATAGCTTCAATTTTAAAAGGCATGTTACTTCTATACTATCAAATGGATTTCAACTAAATTTGTATGAAATGTGGTTCGTGTACCATAATTGATATGAGTATGCGTATTCTTAAAAGCAACCAGGGCTGCCAACTGTTAATAAATGCTCTATATTCTTTTACCCTAATATCAATATATCAGAAAATATGCAAGCCAATAACTGTAATCTTTGCATATGTATAGTACCTGCCATTTTAGATTAATTGGAAGTAAGGGGACAATAACCTCTATGTTAGGCCCCTTAAAACAACAATTATCATTATCATCACCAATTCAGTCATGCGACGTTGTGGCATATGAGGGAAACGATGTACATAACGTAATTATGACAGATCAACGTAAGAAGGAAGGAAGAACAATCTTATGTTCTCAAGTTCCTTGTGAAGAACCAGCCGATCGACCACCGAATGGTCAATGGACGGAGGTGGTCAAACGAGGGAGTCAACAAATAATAGGAACAAAGGAGAATACCAGGCTAAAGGCAGCACTGCGCAAAGCTTGGTTATATGTAGGAAGACTTGATGAAGAGACCAAAGCAGAAAACATTATAGCACATCTCCAAGAGGGGGGTATCGTAAAAAATATAACATGTGAAGAGATAGATATTAGGGGGCGAAACAAGGCTTTTAAAGTGAGTTTCAACTTCGATGATCTGGAAAAAACTAAGGACCCATTGTTCTGGCCGCGAAATGTGATAATACGACCCTACCGCTTTCCAAGACAACGTCCAGGACTCATAACTACAAGTACAAGTGAGCCCACCCAATGACTTTTGGATACAAATTCAAGTCAAGTAAACTATATTAATCCAAGTATTAGCGAACTGAGAGATAAGACTAATTCAATCAGGTTACAGACATTACTATGGAATATTGAGGGAATTACAAGTACGCTAGACCTTGCCCCGAACAACCTACTACAACGATACAACATTGTGATTCTTAATGAAACTTACCTCACAAAACATTGGGAAACGCATAATTTTTACTGCCTCCACAGGTACGCATCAAAGGGAGACAAAGGCAGGCCTAAAGGCGGCATTTCTTGCCTACTCAAACCGTCTCTATCACCATTCACAAAACCGTTTGAAACTGACAATTTGATGCTGGTACTAACGAACAGGCTATCAATATTGTGCGCATACTTCCAACCAGACCTAACAGAAGTAGACATTATAGACGAATTAGGCACAGCAATGTCGATAGTACCTACCACAAATCCGATAATGATAGCCGGAGACTTCAACTGCAGCATTGATGTCCCATGCAGGAAAACAAACGCGTTACTTGAATACTTAGAAGAAGAGGGCTTTTCCTTAACGAACAAAAGTGATGAGAAGACATACATAGCTTTCAATGGCACAAGCACGATAGATCTCTTATTCATAAGCAACGACATAGAAACATTGCATCAAGAAGTACTATCCAATGTTGTAGCAAGAAAACACCTCCCATTAGCAACCACCCTCTCAGTTAACATCAATATAAACATTCAAAAAAGCTCCAGAACCCCTATTTCGCGGAAAATAGACATGAACAAATTGAGCACTATAGACATGGAAGGAATCACGAACATAATCAAATCTGGAAACATAGACGCCGCGCTAACACTGATCGAGAATCATATCAAGGACGCAACTCCTAAGATACGTCAAAATACAAGAAGAGCAAAACCATGGTTCACTACCGAATGTTACCAGCGGAGGAAGGAGACGCTAGCAGCATTACACAAGATAAAAAGGGCAAGTACACATACAGCACTACAAGAGTATGTCGAGAAAAGAAGATATAAGGAGGTAGTTAAAAGAGCAAAGGAAAGCTATCAACAATTGAAGGAAGCTCAACTAATACAGGAGGGTGAAACAAACCCTTTCTCAGCCCTAAATCCCAGAAGACCCAAATTCCCAAAGGACATTCCTATGACAACGTGGATTCAGCATCTTGCCGCAACCCTACAAGCGCGGGACACCAGACCTATTCTGGTTAGCAACCCTTCTCAACTACCAGTGCCGATCACGGCACAAGATGTCCTAATTGAGATAAACAACTGCGCAGAAAAGAAAGCATGTGGTCCAGATACTATTCACTACGAGCACCTGAAGATGACAGCTCCGCTGTTAAAAGGGCTATGGGCAGAGCTCATGAACGAATGTTTACTTCAAGGTCACATACCGTCAAACTGGGGAACCTCAACTTTGAAGATGCTATATAAAGGAAAAGGTAATACAGGAGACCCGAATTCCTATCGTGGTATCGCTTTGGAAAACACAATCTTTAAGATCTTTACGAAAATACTCACTAGAAGACTCACAGATTTAGTTGACAACAAGATACCTGAAGAACAGTTTGGCTTCCGGAAAGGAAGGAATACACTACAAGCCGTTAACTGTCTTTTAACGAATGTAGAAGACGCGCTAAGACAGAAAAGAGGAAAGCTATATGCAGTATTCGTCGACTTCACCAAGGCGTTTGATCTAGTGAGTAGAAACACTTTGCTCAGGAAACTTGAAAATATGATCGGAAAAGAACATTACCTTTTTGGGATAATAAGGGACATTCTCCACAAAAACAGCCTACAAATAGATGACAGTATAGTTCAATCAGAACGAATAGAACAAACAAATGGTGTACTTCAGGGTGACCCTTTGAGCCCGTTACTATTTAACATCGCTACAGCTGATGTCATTGAGGCTATTTACCTTGAGGGAGCGAAAATTTACATCTACGCGGATGATATGGTTGTGGCATCGACATCAAAGGAAACCTTGCAATCGTCCATTGATAAACTTACCACATGGGCTCAACAAAATTATATGACGATAAACTGCACCAAGACAGTAATGCTGGCATTCCGTAAAGGCGGGAAACTCTCCGCAGATGATCATATACTACTAAATGGAGAACCCCTAGTCAATGTAAATCATTTCAAATACCTAGGAGTAGTAATGCAAATGTAAGGGAACGTATTCACGCGACATGTCAGGGATAGAACAACATCCGCCATAAAAGCAATGCAAGACATAATGCAACTGGGAAATCTATCTTTACAAACCGCAATGAATTTATTCAGAACGAAAATAACTCCAATAGTGACATACGGTATTCAAATAACTTGGGATCATTTGACACAAAGTACAGATAGAAAGAGTTAAGTCTACTTTTCTAAAGAAAATTCTGCACTTATCAAAATACACGCCATCTCGTCTAACGTACGTACTAGCAAGGGAGACTTTCTTCATAGAAAACCTGCGTTTGGAGAACTCCCTACCATCAACAGTGCAATACCAGAGACTGTTCGAAGAACTAAACCTCAAGCGTAATGACATATGGCCTGATTTCTATTCCACAGAAGCTCTTATGTCGACGGACTGGATGAATGCTAACTTTGAACTACGGCATACGATCACCCGTTTTGCAGTCCACGGTTTTCATTTTAAGATATGCACAGCAATAGGATTTCATGACCCAGGCCCCCAATGCACCTGCTCTCTGTGTGGTAGCGCTTGTGATAGATATCACGCCATTTCCTGCGCCCAGAGGAAAGTATCGCTAACACGCTTCTGCTGCGAATAACTATATACGAGGCACGTCCAGAAAGTAAGCTCCGTTTGGTAATTAAATTAAATTGTGTACAGATACAGAAAAAATATTTATTGCACAACATTCTACACCTCTTAAACTACCTTTTCACATAACTGCCGAACTTTTGCAGGCATTTGTCATAGCGTGGCACAAGTTTTTGGATACCTCTTCATAGAAGTTTGCCGCCGACCCGTAAACGAGAGTGAAGACTCCCCTTAAGATATCCTACTGTTTGGTCACTACTGTTAGGCAAATTGCGTGCTTACCAGGAGAACTGCGTATGTTTAGGAGTTCTCCTGACCACATACGCAATTTGCCTAACAGTGATGGCCAAACAGTAGGATATCTTAAGAGGAGTCTTCACTCTCGTTTACGGGTCGGCGGCAAACTTCTATGAAGAGGTATCCAAAAACTTGTGCCACGCTATGACAAATGCCTGCAAAAGTTCGGCAGTTATGTGAAAAGGTTGTTTAAGAGGTGTAGAATGTTGTGCAATAAATATTTTTTCTGTATCTGTACACAATTTAATTTAATTACCAAACGGAGCTTACTTTCTGGACGTGCCTCGTATATAGCAAACAGAACCCGTCAGATACTTTGTATATAGACACTTTGATGAGTAAGATTTAAGTTATCAGTATTAGTTTTGCATCTCGGCATGGCTATTTGCTGCAATAAATGATTATTATTATAATTTGAAGTAACTAATATACGTCAGTGCTGCCAAAATTATTCTAAGCCTGCTGATAGGTCTAATGTTTAAATACATGTAACTTCTACTAACAAATGAATTTCATCCAAAATTGGCGCAATAATATATCATAACATTTCAGATTAATTCTGAGCAATACAGACTTGAAATTGTTGCCAACATGATTTTACGTGCGCTGATAGATTCAATGTCTAACTGCATGTATCGTCCATACTATCCATTGGACTTCAACCAAATTTCGTGTGTGCATTCTGTACCTTATGAGATCGAACTAAGAATATATTCAGTCACCAGGGCTGCCAACTGTAATGCTCTATTTCAAGTATATTTTGAACTAATTAAAAATATCAGTATTGCCAACTTAATTTCTTCATTATTCTAGGTACGGTGGATTAATCATTGGTATGAATCTTAAATTTTAAGTAATGTAGGCTCTTTAGTTGGTCACGGAACTACTTGTTTAAACATGTATAGCAGGTGATTCGTTGGTCCTCTGACTTTGGGATTGCACCATGCTGTGCAGCATAAAAAACCAAAGAAATAATTAAAACTCAGCAATTCTTCTAGGTTTGTGCCGTGTCTTGTGTGGGGTTTCGCCTAGGACACCAAGCTGGCTCATCGGCGGGCTCTTGGTGTCCCCGCCCGGACCCCCACAGGAGTAACGAACTGCGCGCTACCTCCCTTTATATTGAGTGCAACTGCACTACTTAACTGCGAGAACTAAAAGCTCAAGCAGCCTTAACCTCCCTATGAAGGCTTCCAAAAAGATGGTATATTGGCTTTCACGGCCGGTGAATTAAAACTCAGCAATTCTTCTAGGTTTGTGCCGTGTCTTGTGTGGGGTTTCGCCTAGGACACCAAGCTGGCTCATCGGCGGGCTCTTGGTGTCCCCGCCCGGACCCCCACAGGAGTAACGAACTGCGCGCTACCTCCCTTTATATTGAGTGCAACTGCACTACTTAACTGCGAGAACTAAAAGCTCAAGCAGCCTTAACCTCCCTATGAAGGCTTCCAAAAAGATGGTATATTGGCTTTCACGGCCGGTGAATTAAAACTCAGCAATTCTTCTAGGTTTGTGCCGTGTCTTGTGTGGGGTTTCGCCTAGGACACCAAGCTGGCTCATCGGCGGGCTCTTGGTGTCCCCGCCCGGACCCCCACAGGAGTAACGAACTGCGCGCTACCTCCCTTTATATTGAGTGCAACTGCACTACTTAACTGCGAGAACTAAAAGCTCAAGCAGCCTTAACCTCCCTATGAAGGCTTCCAAAAAGATGGTATATTGGCTTTCACGGCCGGTGAATTAAAACTCAGCAATTCTTCTAGGTTTGTGCCGTGTCTTGTGTGGGGTTTCGCCTAGGACACCAAGCTGGCTCATCGGCGGGCTCTTGGTGTCCCCGCCCGGACCCCCACAGGAGTAACGAACTGCGCGCTACCTCCCTTTATATTGAGTGCAACTGCACTACTTAACTGCGAGAACTAAAAGCTCAAGCAGCCTTAACCTCCCTATGAAGGCTTCCAAAAAGATGGTATATTGGCTTTCACGGCCGGTGAATTAAAACTCAGCAATTCTTCTAGGTTTGTGCCGTGTCTTGTGTGGGGTTTCGCCTAGGAAAGACCGGATCGAGGAAGTGCCACTGGACTGAGAGAACAGCCGATATTCACCGGGGTAGGTCTCTCAGACAACTTATAAGTGAAGGTCAGTTCCACGGAGAGGCGGTAACTTGCCCAACTCTCACAGACTAGGCGAAACCCCACACAAGACACGGCACAAACCTAGAAGAATTGCTGAGTTTTAATTCACCGGCCGTGAAAGCCAATATACCATCTTTTTGGAAGCCTTCATAGGGAGGTTAAGGCTGCTTGAGCTTTTAGTTCTCGCAGTTAAGTAGTGCAGTTGCACTCAATATAAAGGGAGGTAGCGCGCAGTTCGTTACTCCTGTGGGGGTCCGGGCGGGGACACCAAGAGCCCGCCGATGAGCCAGCTTGGTGTCCTAGGCGAAACCCCACACAAGACACGGCACAAACCTAGAAGAATTGCTGAGTTTTAATTCACCGGCCGTGAAAGCCAATATACCATCTTTTTGGAAGCCTTCATAGGGAGGTTAAGGCTGCTTGAGCTTTTAGTTCTCGCAGTTAAGTAGTGCAGTTGCACTCAATATAAAGGGAGGTAGCGCGCAGTTCGTTACTCCTGTGGGGGTCCGGGCGGGGACACCAAGAGCCCGCCGATGAGCCAGCTTGGTGTCCTAGGCGAAACCCCACACAAGACACGGCACAAACCTAGAAGAATTGCTGAGTTTTAATTCACCGGCCGTGAAAGCCAATATACCATCTTTTTCAAAGAAATAATGTCTGGGGTGGATCGTCATACGGCGAGTGGTTCTCAAGCAATTCCATGTTGCGACAATCACTATAGGGAAGGCTATTTGCCATGTCCAGGCAGGCAACATCGCATCAGCTGTTGCGTGTGCATGCCTTATCTTATGATGATGATGGTGATGATGATAATTGTTGTTTTAAGGGGCCTAACATCGAGGTTATCGGCCCCTGCCTTATCTTAGAGGGGAAGGGAGGCATATTCGGAACTCTCTTGTTTCTAGTCTGTGAGAGTTGGGCAAGTTACCGCCTCTCCGTGGAACTGACCTTCACTTATAAGTTGTCTGAGAGACCTACCCCGGTGAATATCGGCTGTTCTCTCAGTCCAGTGGCACTTCCTCGATCCGGTCTTGTACACAATACCAAGCAGTTTTGCCAAGAGTCACGTAGGCTACTTTGGCTCCTTTTTTTTTCCCTAAACAACGCCCCTTTTACTATACGTTTTTCAAGCATTTCAGTGCTTCCTGACTTTGGGAACCGTATGTTCTCGGGTAATGGATCTGACTCCACCTACCCTGTATACAAGACAACTAACACTACCAAACACTACAAAAACCGACAATGCCACCTGCCACCTGCTACGGAAGTGTTCACAACGGACTGTAGCAGTGCTGTACGTGACTGCGTCTCCCAGAAGCACTGAAGCAGTGACCCCTTCCACCACCTTTCATCTCCCTCCTCCTTTCCCCTCTCCGCTCTCACGGTCGTGCAGTTTTGCGCCATCAAGTGCTACTGTAATAGCAGTCTAGCCAAGGCAGTTCAAGGCACTGCTTCTGAAATAGTAAAAGAGTCAGGAACAGCGGCCCGAGCTGGCTTGGCTAACAGTATCCACGCGCGCTCCTGGCTAGCCGGGCCACCATGCTCCAGCAATAAAAACTCGCTCTATACCGGGTGTCTTTTATGTACCTTTGGAGAATGATAGGTCGTGTAGGGGACAGGTATAGAAGTAATTTGAGATCGGGAACTTGGGGTCGCAGCGGCCTCCTTAACCCCTAAAATAAGGGTTGATTCAGGCCCTCCACCCTGTCAGTTGGGCAACCAACCTAAGCCTCTGGTAGCTTTCTCAATCCTTTAACTCATGGCAAGATTCATTTCATCATGTGGCGCTGGCGTAACGGATAGCGTTGCGGTGCGAAAGGCCAGTAGATCCGGGTTCGATTCCGGGCTTGGGCATAATCTTTTTTTAGCCTATTTTCAATTTTGAAAAAATAGGCTTATGAGATCACCTTTTGTCCGTGTGTGTGTGCGTGTGTGTGTGTGTGTGTGTGTGATTCGTGTGTGTGTCCCCCCCCTAATAAAATCTAAGCGGCAGGAGCGATTTCAATGAAACTCGGAAAGTTCATAGAACTATTCCCGGCGACCTCGACCGTGCCCTTCAAATTTTGTTACGACTCACCAATCCAGCATGGCGGCTGTGCGAAATATTTCACCAGCATTCAATATCTCCGAAACTATTACCGATATTACCCTGACATTTTCTATGGTGATAGAGGGAACTACTATAAGTTCACTTATGTGACTTTTGAAAACCTGGTAACTACAAAACCAACATGGCGGCCAAGCGAATTCGCGACTTTTAAATAGACGTTTCTCGCGATTTGACCAACCAAACGCAATGAAACGTGGTACAGTATATGTTTATATACATTGTAATGCACCGACATCTAACTTCGTTCAATTGTTTACATAATCACAAGATGGCGGATGTGCGAAATATTTCACCGGCATTCTATATCCCTGAAACTATTAGCGGTATCTCCCTAAAATTTTGTACGGAAATAAAGGGCACTACTGTAATTCCATCTATAAGATTTTCAAAAACCGGTTAACTACAAAACGAACATGGCGGCCAAGCGAATTTGAACATTTTAAATAGACCTTTCTCGCGATTTAATGTTCCAAGCGCACTGAAACCTGGTACAGGAAATATTTATACACATTGTAATCCACTGGTATCTAATTTAGTTCAATTGTTTACATAACCTCAAGATGGCGGCAGTGCGAATTTTAAAATTAAGTTTTTATTTCTTGTGATGTAGTCATGCGATCGAAGTGAAAGTTTGAATAATGAACCTACGCAATAATTTTCCTTTAATGGTACATGACTCTATGGCCTATACATTTAACAATCCAACATGGCGACCATCCGAAATATTTAGACGATACTGAATATCTACGAATCTATTTTAGCAATCAAACTGCATTTTTTAATGTTCATAGGGGCTATGAACTTAAGTTCACCTATAGGACTTTAAATAACCTGGTGATCACAAATCCAACATGGCGGTGACGCAAATTATAAATATTCACATGGACGTTTCTCGCAATTTAACCATCCGAGTGCAGTGAAACTTGGTACAGTAAATCTTTATCCGATTGTTAATCCACTGGCATCTAATTTATTTCAATTGTTTCCATAACCTCAAGATGGTAGCTGTGAAAAATTTTTAAATCTCCTTGTTTTTTCTTGTGTCTTAATTATGCGATTGAAGTTTGAATACTACAGGTTCACAATAATTTGCATGTAACAGTAAACTCTAGGACCTACATATATAAAATCCAACATGGCGACCACGCGAAATATTTAGTCGGTTCTCAATATCTACGAATCTATTATAGCAATCAAACCGAAATTGTGTATGTTGATAGTGGCAATTAACATAAGTAGGATATATGAAAATAGGCTGTATAGTTCTTCACGGAACTACTTGTTTAATTATGTCTACATCCATGTGTCAAGAATTAGAATGGCAACCATTAGCCAAATGTTTTAAAAGTTGAATATGTTCGGGCCGAATTCATAATGTGTAAAACTGTCTATCCCCTAAAAAATGTGTCGAATCGTGTTTGTGTATTTTTAGCCTATTTTCAATTTTGAAAAAAATAGGCTTATGAGTTCACCTTTTGTCCGTGTGTGTGTGTGTGGGTATGAGGGGTGTGTGTGTGTCCGCCTAATAAAATCTAAACGGCTCGAGCGATTTCAATGAAACTCGGTAAGATCATAGCACTATTCCCGGCGACCTCGACCGTGCCCTTCAAATTTTGTTACGTCTCACCAATCCAACATGGCGGCTGTGCGAAATATTTCACTAGCATTCAATATCTCCGAAACTATTACCAATATCGCCCTGAAATTGTGTACGGTGATAAAGGGCACTACTAGAAGTTCACCTATGAGACTTTCAAAAACCTGGTGACTACAAAACCAACATGGCGGCCAAGCGAAGTTGAGACTTTAAATAGACTTTTCCCGCGATTTAACTATCCAAACGTAATGAAACTTGGTACAGTAAATATTTATACACATTGTAATGCACTGAAGTCTAATTTAGTTCAATTGTTTGCATAACCTCAAAATGGCGGCTGTGAGAAATATTTCACTGACATTCTATATCTCCGAAACTATTACAGATATCACCCTGCAATTTTTTACGGTGTTAAAGGGTACAGATACAAGTTTACCTATGTATATTTCATAAACCTGTAAGGTACAAAACGAACATGGCGACCAAGCGAATTTGAAATATTTTAATAGACTTTTCTCGTTATTTAACTCTCTGAGCGCAGTGAAATGTGGTACAGTAAATTATTTTGCAGATTGAAATGCACTGCCATCTAATTTAATTCAATTGTTTACATAACCTCAAGATGGCGGCTGTGCGAAATTTTAAAATTAAGTTTTTATTTCTTGTGGCGTAATCATGCGATCGAAGTGAAAGTTTGAATAATGAACCTAGGCAATAATTGTCCTTGAATGGTACGTAACTCTATGGCCTATACATATAACAATCCTAAATGGCGAGCTTCCGAAATATTTAGACGGTTGTCAATATATATGAATCTTTTACAGCAACCAAACTGAAATGTTTATGTTCATAGAGACTATGAACATATGTTCACCTATAGGACTTTCAGTAACCTGGTGAGCACAAATCCAACATGACGGCGACGCGAATTATAAATATTTAAATGGACGTTTCTCGCGAAATAACTATTCGAGTGCCATGAAACGTTGCACGTTAAATGCTTATACAAATGTTGATCCGCTGGCATCTAATTTATTTCAATTATTTGCATAATCACAAGATGGCTGCTGTGCGTAATTTTAAAATCTCGTTTTTACTTCTTGTGTTCTAATCATGCGATTGCAGTTTGAATACCACACGTACACAATAATCTTAATGTAATAGTACAAAAATAAAAATCCAACTTGGCGACCATCTGAAATATTTAGACGGTTCTCAATATCTAAGAATCTGTTACAGCAATTAAACTGAAATTTTGTATGTTGATAGAGGCAATTAACATGAGCAGGATATATGAAAATAGGCAGTATAGTTCTTCACGGAACTACTTGTTTTTAATGTTATTTGTCGTATTTGCACTGTGTTCTCTGATGTAGCAACAGACTGTATCATGTGACTACATTACGACAAATAACGTTAAAAAAAATTGCCCAGGCCCGGAATCAAAACCGGGACTATCGACATTAGGCACCGCAACGCTATCCATTACGCCAGTGCCACATGGTGAAATGAATCTTGCCATGAGTTAAAGGATTGAGAAAGCTACTAGAGACTTGGGTCGGTTGCCCAACTGACAGGGTGGAGGGCCTGAATCAACCCTTATTTTAGGGGTTAAGGAGGCTACTCCGACCCCAAGTTCCCTATCTCAAATTACTTCTATACCCGACCCCTACACGACCTATCATTCTCCAAAGGTACATAAAAGACACCCTGTATAATTGACCATATATGTTAACCGACTGAAAAGTTATCAATTAATTGTTAATCGGGCAGCATCGAAAACAATTTCAAAACTTTCTATATTCTGTCAATCAATATGTTCTTTTAGATGCTGGGAAAAGTGCACTCGACATGTCCGTATCAGCTTGTTGACGTTAATGATTAACGAATTAGTGTTTGTGGAGTCCTAATCAATAGCAGAATGGCCTCATTTTCAGATCTTACGGCCGTTGTCACCAACCTCAAGTATCTCTTAACTCGTCATTAAGGGTTATTTCACTTTTCATGAGCATTTCGTCAAACAGAAACGATCGTTAACTTACCACTAGCGAGCAATTACGTTTAATGGCCAAATCTGACCACTCAACTCCCTAACGCATCGTTCAAGTGCCGGGAAACAGCTGAACTCTAACTAGCGCATATTGCAATGCGGGAAGATTTCGTTTGTTTCCGAGTCCCATACAAACTTTCATCCATATGAATATAATATAAGGTCGCCTCCGTGGTGTAGTGGTCAGCATGATTAGCTGCCACCCCCGAGGTCCAAGGTTCGATTCCCGGCTCTGCCACGAAATTTGAAAAGTGGTATGAGGACTGAAACGGGGTCTACTCAGCCTCGGGAGGTCCAAATGAGTAGAGGGGGTTCGATTCCCACCTCAACCAACCTCAACGTGGTTTTCGGTGGTTCCCCACTTCATCTATGGACAAATGCCGGGATGGTAACTAACGTAAGACCACGGCCGCCTCTTTCCCTCTTCCTTGCCTATTCTCCCCACTCTTCCCTTCATAAAGCCCCTGTTCGCTTTGCAGGTGAGGTCACCTGGGCGAAGTGCTAGTCATATTCCCCAGTTGCATCCCCCAACTCAGAGTCTCAAGCTCCAGGACACTGCCCTCAATGGCGGTAGAGGTGGGATACGTAGCTTAGTCCGTGGGAAAAGCCAACTCTGGAGGGTAAAACGATAACGAGAAACACATATAATATACGTTTATGACAATGAAATTATAAAAGATCATAAATGTTACTAATACCAAGAAAGAAGAATACGAAAAAAAAAAATACACGTAGCTGGAGTGGAACTCGAACACCTTTCAGCTCTGCATGATGAACTCCGATTCTGCAACGCAACCACTTACACTACGAGGACAACGAGAACATCTTTGCCCTAGTTAGCCAAGTAAACAATGTACACACACAACTGCTAGTTCTCTTAAATACTTTGTTGATATCATTTTAAGTTTTATCATTTCAAACGATCTTGTCGACTTCATCGTTATGCTTTGGTCTACCGTTATGCGTCACAGTTACGGTGTGTATGACGTCATCATGTTGTTCAGTGCATATGCACCGAGTCTGAGTTTACTCCTGGGGTCTGGCGTTATGCGAACGGAGACGGCGAGTGCGTGACGTCATGCAGCCCCCACGCGGGAAGCCTAAGTTAAAGGGTAATGGAGTCTGAGTTTACTCCTGGGGTCTGGCGTTATGTGATACGGAGACAGTGAGTGCGTGGCGTCATGCAGCAGAGTGCGTTCGTTGAAGGCAACTTGGCTCAATAAATGTGTAAGCGCCATGTAGCGCATTGAAGTAATTTGTCACGCTAGGAACGCGTCGAAATACTTGGTAAAACTAATTATGAGGGGCAGTTGGTCGGGGTAATTGAACTATGGTAAGTCTTCTAAATAGTGATGTGATCACGAGGCCGTGTGTATTGTAATAAATAATAATAATATCGTATGGCCTCGGGTGCCTGGTGCAAGCTTTGCTATTTGACACCCAGAGGGTAGCTTGCATGTCGAATTTCGTAGTTCCTTGACTATGAAAGTCAAGGAGGTTAGATGTTAGATATCTAATCTCCTTGAACACAATAGCGCATTCTAGTAGAGAAATGAGGAACTTGGTGCTGGCGGAAACTCCCGAGATTAATTTTGCCATTATGAACTCGGCCTACTGAATTCAAATGGGTTCTTTGACATGCCAACATCGTAAGACATGCGTATCGTATTTTTGCCGCCTTTCAAAAATCACTTACCACGGTCAGGGGCGAACCTGCAATCTTGAGGTTAGTAGACCGACACGCTATCCACTCACCCACCGTGGCAAGCTTGTATTGTAATACAAGGGTGCTAATTATCGTATTATGAGCGCTGGTGTAAGGCAAGAGGTCTGCTATAAGTCGCTAATGTTATAAGTCCTCCAGTGTGGGATATGGTTCCCGAGGCATTTGAAAGGATCGAACCCAGATTCGTCCATATTTAAGCCCCTAAATATTTGTTGTTGTATTGAATTATTCTTACCCGCCAATGAGGACACTTCATAATTAATAAATGCCGAAGTTAAGAGAATAGGTCTGTTGACCTTAAATATGTTGTTATAAAAAGTAGTATGAAAGCCTTGCCTGTTCAAAGAACTGCATTTAAGAACAGCTGTATAAAAGCTGAGGATAGCCCGTCTCTTGTGAGCGAGACCGTGAAGTTTCTCCCCCGGCAATAAATCACGCTAAGTAGCCAAGGCCAGACCCTTAACATTAACGTGTTGTGGTCGGTCTAAGAGCCGTCTGTTTGAAGTTAAAGTACAAAAGAGTGTTTAGAGTTAGTTTTAACGACCCGGTCTTCGAACCGAGGTTCTTTTAGATGAATGTTACCGCTTGCAAAGTTCAGATCGTTGCTTTCTTATGATATAATGGTCTTTTAAGACAACTAATAATAAATCCCTAATGTTATGATTATATGATGTAGTGATTCACGAGTTTTAGTGAAGACAATTAGATTCCGGGAGTGATCTTAATTTTTGACTTGTTCAAGTAGTCTTCTGTAGCTCGGGAGTGCGCAAATGTTTCCCAATCACGGTAGTGAATTGTTGACTTGAGAGAGAGATGGTAACATAAGAGCATTGTGAAAGCCCAAAAATTTAAGTAAATGAGTAACAGTATTTTTGGTAAATTTTATATTTTTTTGATTCGAAGATATACTCAGGTAATAGGAAGTGATGTGTTGTAAAAGGAAAACACAGTATATGTAAAAAGTATCGAGCCTATTGGAGCTCTTGATTTTATTGAATTTTAAAAGGACACTATATGGAAGTGAAAATTAATAGAAGTTTGTTGGTTTATAGAGAGCCATTTATTATGATTTAATATTTGTTTAAATATGACTTCCTTGTTCACTTTGAACGAGTATGAATTAAAGGGTCAGTATTTTATTTGTTTAATTTTTGTAGCGCCATATATTTGAGTAATTAAATGTTTTTATAGTAGGAGTTGATTTTGTTTATTATTTTTGTAAGTGTATCCTCTATGTAATCCAAAGTGTGTAAGTCACAGAGTGGGAGAACATACCATGAACCCCGATACTCCCGATTGATCATTGCTGGCCAACTGTGATTTGCATATTTCCTGCTGAATGGGCACAATAGATATTTATGAATATTTATGTTAAAACATATAATGAAAGTTATAATTATCGTCGAACATAAACAGTCGTATGGAAATTATAAAACTCGCTACGCTCGTTTTATAAACATACTCGTGTCTTAATTATTGCCATTATAGGCTCGTTGCATAATGTACTATTACTTCCTAGTACCTAACCCAGTGCAATTTTATGCCGTCGTCCAAAGACTAACAGTAGTTTCGTACCTGTTGTTTGAATTTTGAACTGAAGTGTACTTCCCTGACCTCTTTAACCTATTTCTACATACATTGAAATAATTTGCAGTTACTATTATAGATTTTCCGGTCGATATTAAGAGGAGTATGCTTGGAGAAATGGGTGATAATATTGGCGCATAACATCACGTTCCATTAGACGTTCTAGGTCCCCGTAAAGCTCCCTTACTACTACAGATAAGACTTAACTATTGCAGAGTAGCTTAACTCTATAACCAATGTTGTGGAGCAGACAGAATTACTGTATTCTAAAGATGTTTCTTCGTTAAAACTAGTAGGATGGCTCTTGTTTGTCCTAATGTCGCAAATATGAGTGATAATGACCAGGGAGGCTTTAAAATCTTAGTTCGTGTAAAGTACAGTTGCTCAAATGAAGAATAGTTTGCTATTGTTGTTTTAAGAGGTGGAACAGCGAGGTCATCTACCGCATTAGTGTAATAGGCTATAATGTTAACCATGGTGGTTAAATTACGATATCCGAATTGATTTACAATTGTAACAAGTAGTTCCGTGAAGAACTATATATCCTATTTTCATGTATCCTTTGTTCATTATAGGCTTCGGTGGCGTAGTTGGTAGCATGCTGAGCTACTATGCCCAAGATAGCGGGTTCAAATCCGGCCGAAGCCGGCGGATTTTTTAAGAGCGTTAAAATCCCTCAGTATGCCTTCCTTCGGAGGGGAAGTAAAGACTGTGGTCCCATGTCATAGATTTATGGCATGTTAAAGAACCTTCCACTAATTACACCTGTGTGAAGCTAAAATTGTATAGGTTAAGAATGTAAACAACGCTCTTAGGTTTCTACGTCCGTTACCAAGAGCCGACTGCGGTGGCGTCTAGTAGCTAAGTTTTGAACTAGGCCTAGTAGTCGTTGACGGTGGCGCTTGGTGATAAAAGTAGAAACTATTTGAAACATTGAAAGTTTCAGTCCTTACTTGAATAAAAAAAAAAACAGATTGGTCTACACACACTAATACAGCCATCACAATTAACACCGGTTATCAGACAGATTCTACACACACCCAAAGTACACGGGGCTACATGACCGCATTGTCGCAGCCCCTAAATTGAGGAACCAACCAACCACCTTTGTCCAATGCCTCTATCAACATACAAAATTTCAGTTATACAAAGTGAAACCAATTGAAATGAACTTGCTCTAATAGAGATTAATTAAAACTCAGCAATTTTTCTAGGTTTATGCTGTGTCTTGTGTGGGGTTTCGCCTAGGAGCACCAAGCTGGCTCATCAGCGGGCTCTTGGTGTCCACTCCCGGTTGCCCACAGGCGTAACGAACGGTGCACTACCTCCCTTCTTATGAAACGCACGTGCGCCTCTTAACTACGGGAGCTAAAATTCAAGCAGCCTTGCGCCTCCCTATAAAGGCTTCCAAAAAATGGTATATTGGGTTTCTCGGCCAGTGAATTAAAACTCAGCAATTTTTCTCGGTTTATGCTGTGTCTTGTGTGGGGTTTCTAGGGACACCAAGTTGGCTCATCATCGGGCTCTTGGTGTCCGCTCCCGGTTCCCCACAGGCGTAGCGAACGGTGCACTACCTCCCTTCTTATGAAGCGCACGTGCGCCTCTTAACTGTGAGAGCTAAAAGCTCAAGCAGCCTTTCACCTCCCTATAAAGGCTTGGTATATTGAATTAGTTTTCGTTTCCATTTCATTATGGCGTGTGAAGGCATTTTACAGTATTGCCTTAGTAATCGAAATTTGATGTTTTTTAGTCGGCCAACACAATTGTACCCAAATGAGTATTTATTTATCCCATGTAATTTCTTTCAGTATTAGGGAATAACCCATCACAATTGGGTACAATCGTGTTGACCGACTAAAAAACATCGAATTTCTTTTACATTTCATTCATCTTAACTACAGTATTACCCAAACTATAAGGGGCTGATAACCTAGGCCCCTTTAAACAACAATTATCATCATCATCAAACTCAAAAGTTGTACTCCACCTTAGCTGATGCCATATGGTTAAGCACGGGTCACACTAGGCTGGTTGTCAGCCGTGAATAAAGGAAGCTGCTACTATCAGCGTGATGTGACCGTAGAACTCGCAGAACTTGTCAGCGGCTGGCGAAGTAGCACATGTTCAACTTTGGTAGCAGGTAGCGGCGTCTAGAAGGTCATGTGACTCAACTCGCATCCGCTGGTGCCAGCTAGCAACCAAGTCTGACCACCTCAGTAGCTCACCAGCCGTGCATAAAATAACACGTGGCTTCAATTTATACGGTTAATATGGCTGATTTGAAGTGGTCGGGGAAGGAGATTATTACATTTCTAAATGTATTTCAAAATTATCCGTGCTTGTGGGACGTTTCGTCAAGGGAATATCTTAATAGGAATGTGAAAGAGGCAACTATATTATTATTGAATATCCAGTACAGATTGGAGCCCTATTTTACCTAAGTACATTAGGGCTGTAGTTAATAAGCATATTTTAAAAACAAAGAATAATTGCTCAATTTGCTATAGATGTGCTGAAAGAATGTTAAGAATTGCTTATAAGAACAAGGTTTCTTGAAAACTTCACACAATGGTTTATAAAATTCTTGATTACTGGGACAACAACATGAATTTATCTGATTTGGATTAAACAGTTGCACGAATTCGCTCTCCAGGCACATAATTTCTTGTAGTAACTTATAAATGTGAAAAATTTGTCCAAAGCCTACTACTTTGTTATTTCTAAGATTGGATTCTCGTATACAGTACATAAAATGGATCTTTCATTAAGATCGTAGTTTAAGAGAAGTTCCTGGGTAGGTACAATAGATTTATGCAAGTTTTCTTGATAAATGCACAGATCAGCCATAGTTAATTTTAGATTTGACAATATCATATATCTTCTTGAATATCGGACAGGCAGTTGAAGTACCAGGATGTTGAGTATTTAGATTTTCCGGAAGGCATCTCACGATATTTCGTTGATTTTGTACTTTGCAATTAACACATTCAATCCTGGTTTTCGGACACTCACTGTTATTATGAGCATCAGAACACTCGGAGCAGCACTGTTGTTTATCACAACTAGAGGGAAAAAAACACTATAAGAAAACCTAAAGGATGCTGGGATGCCTGGTACACTTAATCCTTAATAATCACCTAATTTCTCGTTTACGTGGACCAACGGACGACATGTTTACTAGAACTAAAAATCCTGACTAGGTCGCCAGCCGCTGCTTGCTGGTGCTACTGCCAGCTGCTGGCAACCAACCTAGTGTGACCCACGCTTTATTGTTATTATTATTGATACTTCAATACAAGACTTCTAGAATTCCTGAAGTTAGCGTTGTCAAAGATTATAGCTAATCAGTTAACATATACCGGCATTGATGTCATTTATACTGTATATGCTAATATTAAATAACTTCTAACAATGTTCTATAGTATGCATTTTCTAGTAATAGTCCATGCGAAAGGGTAGAGCTTAACTATTTCTCGGAACTGTTAACTCATCAGGGTTTAATAAGAAAACTTTGAAATTAAACGTGGTCGTTTGTTGTAGGGGAATTGATATCATAACTAAATCAAGTTGTAACTTTTGTAATATAACGCTGATTATGACAGTACTCCTTGAAATGACAGAACAGGTATTTTGCTTGCCGTGTGCGGGACCATGGCTTATTATGAGATACAAGTCTGACAGGCATTATACGTTGTCTGTCTGGAAAGTTCGTTGAATGATATCAGAAAACAAACCAAGCAGTACCGTATATAAAATAATTTACCTCTATTGGCCTTCAAATAAAATCACCGTCCATCATAACACATATTGGAAAACGTTCATAAAGCTTCCTGAGAGAGAAAGCGGAAGTTCTTCAACATGTCTTTGAGGCCATCGAAGTTGTTTCCGGAGGGCTCAAGTGCGATCAACCAACACCCAATTTGAGTCAGTGCTCTAGCAGCGACACATGAAGGGGCCGATACACGCGTTGTACTACATGCTGTCCACTCTCATGCTGACAACATCGTCGTCATGGCCAGGGATACCGACATTTGTTTGCTGTTGATCCATTACTTTGATAAAATAACCAGTTCTAAAGTGTGGATGATGAGTGGCACAGCGAAAGAAAGGAAGTATCTCCCAGTACATGAGATTTGCAAAATTCTTCCTAATGCTCAAAAGAAGAACATCTTGGCGTTCCACGCAGTCACGGGTTGCGACTCGACGTCTCACCTTGCAACGATAACGAAGAAAGCAGCTTGGAAAGTCTTCAATGGAACGGCTGCCAACTTCCGGACAACCTTGGGCACTCTCCGCTAACGCCCTCATTGAAGGCGAATGCAGATAAGTTCCTCGTACAGCTCTATAACGTTGGTAAAGTTTTTTTAGGTGTTTCAGTCAAGATTTATTTACAAGTCCAAAGATTAATTTAATGTTACAACGTTTCTTTTTCACTGAACAGGTGGCCAAAGATGTATCCAGCGGGGATGAAGCTAGACATCAGCTTTTCGGTGTTGTGAAAAAACCAGAAGCCTTGCCTCCAACAAGCGATGCGCTGCTACTACACCTCCTAAGATGCCATTACCAGGTAAATAAATAAAAGGATGGGAAGCATACTGTGATCAGTATAACTAGTTGCTTTTCGGTAATTATAATTTAAAAAACATTTCAGGTGAATGTGTGGGAAAATGCTCATCATGCCCGACCGGTGGTGATGAATCCGGAGTCATATGTGTGAGGGCTTCACCAAGATGAGTACATTCGCATCCTCATGACCCTTGAGCCCGTCCCCAAAGCCTGCACGGATATTCTAACCAGCAATTGTTCGTCTCATTGCCTGACATCAATGTGCACGAGCAAAAAGAATGGACTGACTTGCATCACGTTGTGCCACCGCTCTCACTAATGTCTTAACTCTTTAAGTGCTTGATTTATGGTTGATTTATTATTAGCCTACTTTCGATTTTTGCAAAAAATGAAAGTAGACTTATGAGATCACTACAGGGCCAAAAATTGTGTGTCTGTCTGTGTGTGTGTATGTGTGTGTGAGAGTCTGTGTGTGTGTGTGTGTGTGTGAGTGTGTGTACTCTGAATGTCTGTCCCCCCCTATCAATTCGAACACGGTGAAACCGAATTGAACTAAATTTGGTACAGAGGTAGAACAAGCAAAGGGCACCTCAGTGTCATGTTTTATATCGCCGCCATCTTTACCAAATCTGAATGGCGGTCACTCAAACGTTCAAAACGTAAAATCAAATAGCGACTTACCAAATTATCCGATCTCTACCAAATTTGGTAATAACATACCTTCATATAGGACACGTCTTGTGACCAAACTACAAGGTCATCCGCCGTTCCATTTCAGGATGGCGGCCGTGCGAATTATGCAAACTTTATAATCCATATCATGGGACCCACCAGTTCCGATTATTGAGCCGAGAATCGATTTAACTGTTCTAAAGGAAGAGGCACGTTCGAAATTAAAAGTTTATTTTGTAATACTATAGTGCAGAAGTGATTTTAAAAAGCTGAGCCGTCTCGGTAAGAAGACAAGATGGCAGCGGATATCTTGTGCCTGACTTATATTTCACTAATTTGAGTATTGCATGCAATATAGCGTACTGATACAAAATAAATAAACTTAGTATGAAATGCTTTATACATAAATAATATACTCCACTGATGAAATCGTTAGGTCTAAATCATTATTTGCCAACAAGTTCTATGTAAGTCATTTTATATAGCTCAATGTTCGTTGGCACAAATGGCTTCGTAGTAAAGCGTTAGTCTGTCATTCATATGCCTATGGTTCAAACCCCATCAGAGTTTGGTTTTTTGCTTGAAATTTTACATATTTGTTGCTTTGTAATGACTCAGACATTTTAAAATTAAGCCTTATATTGTGCATATTACGGTGCAAAACATATATTTAATTAAAACATAATTCGCCAGCAGATTTGCTCGAGACATCTAGCAGCCAAAAAGGTAACTGCACGCCGGCCTACTTATTAACTTCCAGATTTTATTGAAAAGTTTCTTCTTATTGCCGCTAGAATGCACTCGCCCTGTTAGGATTATATTGTTCGATATTTCTCCACTAGATTTCACGACTGGTCTACATCGGACTCCATTGATAGTATACCATTGGCATTCTATGCGCATCGAATTTGAAGAATGACAGGATGATACTATGATACATTTTTACTTCTTATTTTAAAGGGTTTGTTACAGCCTATTGTGCGTTATTTGAAAATGTTATTTGAAGTAAAGAACAAAAAGATTTCACATAGTAACTGAATTCTAGCCGCTGGTACTAGTTCAGGTTATTAATACTTTTATTTCAGGCAAATAGCAATCGAAAATATCCACATAGTTTGTATAAACACGTCTCTGTAGGGACACGGAAAGATTTGTTAATTCAATTAGGGTTGTGAAAGCCATGCACAACCAGACGTGTAAAGACATGCCTCAACTCAAAGTTGAATGTTGCCCACGGCAGGTCGATTATGTAATAATAATAATAATAATAATAATAATGTTATTTGTTTTACGACCCTGTTAACTACTGCTGCTTTTAGAGACACCGGGGTTCCGGAATTTTGGCCCGAAGGGGATCTTTAACGTGCCAGTAAATCTACTGACACGGCTCCCTCGCATTTGTGCACCCTCAATTGCCAGCTGACTGCGCCAGGATACGAACCTGCAACCTAGGGCCCAGCAAGCGAGAACGTTACCGCAGAGCCACGCAGCCAGTCCGGTCGATTATGTCTCCAGATCCATAACATTCTTGAGATACTTCTCATCTATCTTTCTTCAATGATGGTAGTAGTTTTTTCTAGGTTGTGGCGTTTGGTAGAGGTAAATAGTTTCTAAGGTCTTCAACCAAGATGTGATTCTATTATACTCTTTGATAATAACAACGAGTTATAACTATACTCATACATTTAGGAGAAAGTAGGCTGTATGTTCTTTACTGAACATCTTGTCTTTCTTGTATGATTGCCTTCAGCTAATACACTAGAATGATTTTTATTATCTTTTTTACAATCCTGCAATAAACAATGTTTGAATTCTAGAATGGTCGTTTTCTTCACATCCTTTGGCGGCCATGTTGGATCCCATGCACTCCAAACTTAAGGTAAGTAATTTCTGAGCATGTCAATATGATAAGAATCCGAGAAAACCACTAACCCGGCGTTTAAATAAATATTTTATGCCAACCGACAAGAGAGATATAGGGCAACAGAGTTTTGAAGACCATCTTGGATACCGGACTTCCGGTCCAAATTTCGCTTTGGCAACAAGCAGATTCGTATTCAGCGGGGTCGAAATACCCTAAAAACGTTGTTTCCCCAATTGTTACATGAAATGCTCCTTGCACTTTATAGAGATGGATTTCCTAAATATGGGCCTGATCTAAAACGTTAGTTCTCAATAAATATTGAATATCTCCAAAACTACTTGAGCTATATTTATTAAGGCTTGTTACAATGACTTGAGGGTATATATCGGTTTAATATCGCGATCATTGATTGAAACGATGAGCAGTGGCGCAAGGGTACATCAAAATAAGGGTCCTTTTTGTTTGTGTACCTTTCTCTTGTGATCTAGCTAGAGGACTCAGGCCCGCCAACTGACAGTTTGAATATGCAACACTGAAAAGAATGGCTTCAAAACTTGACATTTGTGCCAATCATCCTACTCTACTACCCGACCAGCGAATTGTTACCGGTGGCGGAAATCGGAACTAATGCGCTCCACTCAGACACACGCTTGCGATGGACGTTATTTGTGTGCCTGATTCATGCTGGGCCATGCGCCGTGCGGTGTGTTCTCATTGTAGCCTATGTCTGTACATGAGCCCCCCCCCCCCCTTGCCCCGCAAGCCACTCGCTGCAGCTATAACGAGGCGAGATGACGTAATGTATACACAACAGGTGCGCTCTCCTTCTAGTGGTAACAATTCCCTGGTAGGGTAGTATATACCAGGTGATTCAGCTGCCCCTAATAATATTGGTTTATGCAGCCCAACAAACGCGTGTTATCAGTAAGGTCGACAAACCTCTGCTGCATTTCAAGCATTGCAAGCATATCCCGCAAACGATACAGAATACTATTATGTGTCCCGCATATTAGTCTGTAGTCACATCGAGGGAAAACTAATAGTGTTCAGTATCGTTTGCGGGATATGTTTGCAGTGCATTAGTACCATATGGGATAGAGCAGAGAAATATCGACCTTCCTGATAACAACGCTAGTTGGGCTGCATGAAACAATATTATTAAGGGCGGCTGATTCACCTAATATGGAAATGGTAACGTATTATGTTTCACAAAACTCAATTTCTGAAACCAGAGGGAGTTAGAATGAGTGGTTTGTGCCAAAACTTTTCAAATCGTCTCAATAGTACAGAAAAAATCTCGTATTTCTTGAAAAATCAACGGAAATATTTATTATTTATTTATCGTACGGCTTTTAGTGCCGGGAGTGTCCGAGGACATGTTCGGCTCGCCTGGGTCTGTAGCTTCCAGCGGACACCCGTAGGGTGAGCTACAAGTTTCGTTCAATTTCAAGTAGTTCCAACTTTCGCCATCAGATATCAATGTTACCTAGTGGTGAACGTTGGAACTTTGATAGAGCGTTCCGACGAAATCTAACCAAACAATTTAGCTTGACACAAGTTTAGTCTGTGGAAGGATCTTTTACATGTCATAAATCTATGATATGGGACCGCCGGCTAAACTTCCCCTCCGAAGGAAGGCATACTGAAGGATTTTTAACGCTCTTAAGAAATCCGACGACTTCGGCCGGGTTTGAACCCGCTATCTTGGGCACAGCAGTTCAGCATGCTACCGACTACACCACCGAAGCCGCTAACGGAAATATTATGGTTTTGTTTATAAAGTGCCTTTAAACAAATAAACCAGACGATAGCCCCTGCCAGAATTATGTAGCGTTGAGACCGTATAACAGTAAAGACGGGCGGGTGGTATATACACATGAGGCGCTCACTAGTATACCTACGCGCTAATACAGTAGAATAGGCAGTCTACATGAAAGTGTCAACGTTCCACTTTGTTTCAATAGGCGAATAAATATAGAATGTGTTATTGCGTTATTATCTCGTTAACGATGCGAAGGTTAGAGATTGTGATTGACTTAAGAAAGACAGACGACTATCACCCTTCTGCCATCTTCCAAGATACGTGACAGTTTCCGTATTTGAAGGGTTCTGTAAACGTGGCGACTCTTTATTTAGTTGTTGTTGTTTTAAGGGGTGGAACAGGGAGGTCATTTGCCCCTTTTGACTCAGTTTAAAATATACAAATTTGGTATTGATTTACAATTAATAATAATCGATTAGAGTCGTCGCCAAAATATGAAAAATGCCTAAAATGAATGAAACAAAAAATTAAATAATATTATAATTATTATAATAATAAACAAAAAATACGGAAAACATATATTCAGAATTCAAAAAATTACTAAGTAGTTGAGTAAATGTACACTTGAAAATTTAGATTGCTGACCCTAACACATTCTCACTTTTAAAGCGGATGACGAGATCAGCAACCACCAAATCATCGGCTAATATAAGATTGGATGTCATCTGCAAACCAAGGTTTGTTCGTAAATCAGCAAGATCCACACACTCGGTTAAAAATGTGGGCCACAGAGAATACGGCTCCCCAGGTACAAAGTGGGAGGGGGTCTTCCCTTCTCATCACGTGCCAGTGGGTAGATGACATGGTGACTTTGAAACATGAGTGGAAATAGCCTGATTCAACCTAAATGCAAGAACTTATGCTATGAACCACTATATTTGTTCTGATGGGGGGACGGCAAATGGTAAGGTAAAATTGTTAGTACTGGTAACTTATTTAAGGTGACGTGAGCTATAACATTAATAATCTCTTTGTGTAGTTGGATTCTTCGTTCTATTCACTGGTTTGATGCAGCCGTCCACGCTTCCCTGTCCTGAGCTAATCGTTTCATCACTACATAGCTCTCACACCCTACATCCGAGGCAACCCGTTTAACTAACCTTGGTCTACCCCTACAGTTCTTCCATAACTAAGCTTGCTATTCCTGAGTGTCTTATTATGTGTCCTACCAATCTATCTCTTCTCTTCATTAGCAGTCGCCAGAAACATCTCTCCTCTCCCAATCATCTTAATATCTCTTAATTTGTAACCCTATCTACCCATCTCGTCTTCCTCATTTTCCTGTAACACCACATTTAAAACGCTTCAATTCTCCTCTTTTCTGCTGCTCCAACAGCCCAAGTTTCACTTCTATAGAGTGTCACGCTCCAGACAAAGGATTTCAAAAACGACTACCTAATATCTAAATCTATATTCGATGTCAACAGATTCCTTTTCTGTAGAAATCCTTTCCTTGCCTGTGCTAACCTACTTTTTATATCCTCTTTGCTTCTTCCATCACTAATTATTTTGCTTCCTAGGTAGCAGAAGTCTCCTGCTTTCTTTAGATTTTCACATGTCAATTCGACGTCTATGGGGGTTTCTGATTTCTTTCGGCTGCATTCCAATCTTTTTCTTTTACATTCATTAATTTTCATCAAGAATTCTTTCCTCAAGACAGAATCCATACCTTTTGAAAACTCATTCAAATCCTCTGGTGTGTCGGCTAAGTCCTAGATCGTCCATTGGTCACTGTCCATTAGTGTCTATGGACCAAAGACCAGTTAGCCACGGAACCGGCATTTGAAATATGATGATGATGTTTATGATGACGATAATTGTTGTTTTAAGGAGCCTATAATCTAGTTTATCGGCCCCTAATGATTTGGGTGATAGTGAAAGATGAGTTGAGAATGTAAACTATAACTAATACTAACTACAGACTTATATACTAGACGAAGAAATGGTAAACACATAAAGGATAAGGCAAATAAAAGACAGGAAGTAAAGAAATGCCCTCAACCCACGAAGAATGAGGGATTTGGAAGGAAGGAGAGCCATGAAAGGCAGATGGGAAAGGGTAAGAGGGGAGGGCCCGCTCCAAGTTAGTGGAAAGAAGAGAATAAACGGACCCAGCTCAGGAATCCCTCAGGGTCGCCAGGTTCCGAACTCACCAGCCGTGAGCCCCTGAGGGTGTAGCAATATCCAGGGTGCACCAGAAGTGGTGGGGCTACATACATCCTGCTTCCTTGAGGGCCTTGGGCAGAAGGCAGGAGATAACATGAAAAGAAAAAGAAGGCTGACCCCTTGCAGAAGGAGGGGATCAGGAAAGATGAAACAACGGCCAATTAAGGCGGGAAAGGAAGATACATCCTAGGCCTCGGACACCCTAATACCGTCGGGGTCGGAAGAGCACAAGAGTTGACCAAGAGAGGTCGACAGGAAAGAAGACAGAGAGGAGCCGGCACAAGTAAGTGGAAGCAATGCTGGACTCAGCTGGAGTCCCGTGGTCACCAACCCACGTCTCACTAGATGTGAGCTCCTGAGGGGGAGGGGGTGAAATAAGAACAATGAAGGAGAATTGGTAATTCCGTGGAAGATACGTGTGGCGAGCCTTGTATACCGGCAGAATGAACTCGTGCGTGGATATTTAGTGCTGGCACGCATTGTTTTGTAACTTTCTCCTGGTTCCTAGTCGTTAACTCACGCACGACACTCGCTTCCTCTGTAGTTATCGTAGCACGTGACAGAATGTGATGTCCCTATTGAATGTAAGACCTTGGCCAACTCTTGGGGTCATTCCCGCCTTATTTTAGGAGGTTCAGAACTTAGTTCAGTATCTTCTGGCTATTTGTGGCTTCTTCCTCAACATGAGGCGCAGATCACATACGGGCGTCAATTTAAGTGACTTGCACCAGGCCTCTACGGAGGCCATTATAATATTTTCTCTGCTGGATCAGTTGAATTATGTTATCCGCATGATATCAAGATCACGGGTTCAATTCCGGCCGAGGAAATATAATTTTTGTAGGGTAGGCAAAGTTCACGACACTCCGACTCCTTTATCGAAACGAGAATAATAGGGGTAGACGTACAATATTAGCTGGACTTTGACTATCACGACTGTTACTCATACCAGGGGTGTACCAAGAATACTGTAAGTATCGTCATTGCCGCGCTCGTTAACTCATGCACCATGGCCGCGAGGGCAGCTGCAGCAAGTCGTAAATCGTCAGTTCGAATCCCTGCGTTTACATTGGCTAGCCTGAGTATGGTTTTCCCCAGTTTTTCCACACTCATTCCAGACAAATGCAGGGATAGAAACTTACTTCATGTCCCGGGGCGCCTATCTCATCCCTGTCCCTAATACAGTTGCACACACTAATACAGTTATCATCACATAAATACAGGTATCAGACAAGTTCAACACACACCCAGTTACACGGAGCTGATGACATAGATGTCCCAAGCCCCTAAAATGCATTAACAACAATAGTAGTATTATTAAGGACAAAATGGCCACCGTTAGTTCATGCTAAGCGAGTTCGTGTTAAGACACACTGCCTAAACCACCGCTAGAGTATGGTAGTGATGAAAATCCACACGAACACTCAGTTATAACGAACAATTCGCTTAACACGAACTCGCTTATCATGAACAATTCGCTTAACACGAAATCGCTTAACGCGAACAAATCGGATAACACGAACTCGCATAACACGAACTCTCTTAACACGAACAAATTGCATAACATGAACTCGCATAACATGAACTCTCTTAACACGAACAAATCGCATAACACGAACTCACTTAACACGAACTCTCTTAACACGAACAAATCGCTTAACACGAACTTGCATAACATGAACTCTCTTAACACGAACAAATCGCATAACATGAACTCGCATAACACGAACTCTCTTAACAGAAACAAATCGCATAACACGAATTCGCATAACACAAACTCTCATAACACGAACAAATCGCATAACACGAACTCGCTTAACACGAACTCTCTTAACACGAACAAATCGCATAACACGAACTCTCTTAACACGAACAAATCGCATAACACGAACTCTCTTAACATGAACAAATTCCATAACACGAACTCACTTAACACGAACTCTCTTAACGCGAACAAATCGCATAACACGAACTCGCTTAACACGAACTCTCATAACACGAACAAATCGCATAACAAGAACTCGCATAACATGAACTCTCTTAACACGAACAAATCTCATAACACGAACTCGCGTAACACGAACTCTCTTAACACGAACAAATCGCATAACACGAACTCGCATAACATGAGCTCTCTTAACACGAACTCTCTTAATACGAACAAATCGCATAACACGAACTCTCTTAACACGAACAAATCGCATAACATGAACTCGCTTAACACGAACTCTCTTAACACGAACAAATCACTTAACACGAACTTGCATAACATGAACTCTCTTAACACGAACAAATCGCATAACATGAACTCGCATAACACGAACTCTCTTAACAGGAACAAATCGCATAACACGAATTCGCATAACACAAACTCTCATAACACGAACAAATCGCATAACACGAACTCCCTTAACACGAACTCTCTTAACACGAACAAATCGCATAACACGAACTCTATTAACACGAACAAATCGCATAACACGAACTCGCTTAACACGAACTCTCGTAACACAAACAAATTCCATAACACGAACTCACTTAACACGAACTCTCTTAACACGAACAAATCGCATAACACGAACTCGCTTAACACGAACTCTCTTAACACGAACAAATCGCATAACAAGAACTCGCATAACATGAACTCTCTTAACACGAACAAATCACATAACACGAACTCGCATAACACGAACTTACTTAAGACGAACAAATCGCATAACACGAACTCGCATAACATGAGCTCTCTTAACACGAACTCTCTTAATACGAAAAAATCGCATAACACGAACTCTCTTAACACGAACAAATCGCATAACATGAACTCGCTTAACACGAACTCTCTTAACACGAACAAATCGCATAACACAAACTCGCTTAACACGAACTCTCTTAACACGAAACAAACCGCATAACACGAACTCGCATAACATGAACTCTCTTAACACGAAAAAATCGCATAACACGAACACTATTAACACGAACTCTCTTAACACGAACAAATCGCATAACACGAACTCGCATAACACGAACTCTCTTAACACGAACAAATCGCATAACACGAACTCTCTTAACACGAACAAATCGCATAACACGAACTAGCTTAACACGAACTCTCTTAACACGAACAAATCCCATAACACGAACTCACTTAACACGAACTCTCTTAACACGAACAAATCGCATAACACGAACTCGCTTAACACGAACTCTCTTAACACGAACAAATCGCATAACAAGGACTCGCATAACATGAACTCTCTTAACACGAACACATCACATAACACGAACTCGCATAACACGAACTCTCTTAACACGAACAAATCGCATAACATGAACTCGCATAACACGAACTCTCTTAACACGAACTCGCTTAACACGAACTCTCTTAACACGAACAAATCGCATAACACGAACTCCCTTAACACGAACAAATCGCATAACATGAACTCGCTTAACACGAACTCACTTAACACGAACAAATCGCATAACACGAACTCGCATAACACGAACTCTCTTAACACGAACAAATCGCATAACACGAACTCGCATAACATGAACTCTCTTAACACGAACAAATCGCATAACGTGAACTCGCATAACATGAAATCTCTTAACACGAACACATCGCATAACATGAACTCGCTTAACACGAACAAATCGCATAACATGAACTCGCATAACACGAATTCACTTAACTTGATCAATTCGCTTCACATGACCTCGCTTAACACGAACAAATCGCATAACACGAACTCTCTTAACATAAACAATTAGCTTAACACGAACTTGCTTAACATGAACAATTCGCTTAACACGAACAAATCTCATAACACGAACTCGCTTAACTCAAACAATTCGCATATAACTAACTCTCTTAACACGAACAATTCGCTTAATATGAGCTCGCTTAACACGTACGATTCGCTTAACACGAAATCGCTTAAAACGAGCTCGCTTAATGTGAACTCTCTCAACACGAACAGTTCGCTAACACGATCAATTTGCTTAACACCAACGCGCTGAACACGAACAATTCGCTTAACACGAACTCGCTTAACACGAAGTCTCTTAACACCAACAATTCGCTTTGCACGAACAATTCGGTTAACATGAACTCCCTTAATACGATGAATTCGCTCAACACGAACTCCCTTAACATGATGAATTTTCTTAAAAGAAACTCCCTTAACATAAACAATTTGCTTAACACGAACTAACGGTGGCCATCTTGCCCTGTAGCTCCTGGTTAAAATGCCATTAATTATGTTCGCATGTCTCATAAGTTTTTTGAGTTGGGTATTTTATAAGGTAGAATTGGTTTTCTTGGGTTCGCCAATGCTATTCACAGGAGGCCATGACTATAATTGCGTATATTGCGAGAATGTATCAGCCGTCAGTTGTTGATACACAATAACAAATGGAACTTACAAAGTTGGAGGTTAGGGTCCTTCTTAAGCACTACAGGAAACAAGATTACAAAGCTGCTGTCGCGGCTGGAATAATATGTGAAGTAGAAGGAGAAGGTGTCGTTAGTGAGCGAGTGGCACAACGATGGTTCCAACGTTTCAGCACTGGAGAAGAAAACATTACAGATTTACCACGTTCTGGAAGACATAAACTATGGGATATTGAGAATTCACGCAGAGTTTTGCAAGAAAATCCGCAAAGAAGTACTCGTAGGCGGTCAGAAGAACTTGGTGCATCAAAAGATACCATACATCGTCATATTAAGGAACTTGGAAATTAGGTCTTATGTCCTCTATAGAAAATGTCTCATTAAGCTCAAATAGCTCATTAAGTCTCAAGATAATTCTTCCTAATACAGGATCTGAGATGGAAATTTGGCTTGTTCTCTACAAACAGCTGGAAAAAAATTGCTGGAAGACAGGGTAAAGAAAAGGATGGTAACTGGCCTGAATTTTACACAAAATCGGAAGCTGTGCTCGACAGATCATGGACTGGAACAAACCAGGAATTCCGCCATTTTGTGAATTCCATGGCAGTACACTGATATCACAAATTGTGCACCCTGACTTATTACCACAACCCAGGACCCGACTGCCTGTGTAAACCCTGTGATCAGTATTGTGCCCGTTATGATGTTATGACATGAGATGAAAATGAAAATCCACAGCCTGCTTCCAGTCTCCGACCGGGTCAGGAATGGAATGAATGAAGCCCCCATATAGCGGCGAGGATATGGACTGTGCCGGCTGCCGAGGCCTGACGCACTCCTCTGGGGCAATGATTAAATGAATGACAGATGAAATGAAATGATAGTGGAGAGTGTTGCTGGAATGAAATTGTGACAGGGAAAACCGGAGTACCCGGAGAAAAACCTGTCTGCCTCCGTTTTGTCCAACACAGATCTCACATGGAGTGACCGGGATTTGAACCACGGACTCAGCGGTGAGAGGCCGGCGTGCTGCCGCCTAAGCCACGGAGGCTTATGACATGAGATAAACATCAATAATAGTCTATTGCTAAAACTGATATTTATTGAGTCAAATATGTTTAGTAATTTTACACAATCTGTGCACGTTCCTTTAAATAATAAATTATCTCCTAATATAAACTGAGGTCAATTTATAATCTATAAAAACAGAAGTTTATTCCTCGCTGGTAGCGGTGCCTACTGAAATTTGGAGAGTAAGAGGTAAGGACTAAAATTGGCCAGATCCTAAGAATCCGGTGTTTTCTCACATTGTAACACAGTTGCCCTTGCAAAATAAAATGCTGGGTGTTACATTTTGATCACTCCTCGTAATTTTCACAAATTCAGTTTACGAACACCGACTCTTCCTGCATTTAAAACACATTTCATGTTGGTATCACTTAACTGGATAAAGCCATACCTTACGGAATATTTTAGCTCTGAATCTTTATTTCATGAGGCAAGAGAATCACTGCATAATGTATTAGCTCTGGCTTGCAATAGGTGAGTTCCGCTCCAGGAGGTTACCGAATTCTGTCCAGTCGCAGCCAATGGAGCAGCACAGCACTTAGCCGATTGCAGGCCGCTTGATGTTCGACCACAGGACAGCTACATTGTTCTCACTGGGGAAATGACCTGCATTGGCCGCCAACTTAGATTTCAAAAGGTGTTAAACGATAGAGACATCTTGAAATGTTGGTGCAGAAGAAGATAGCTGGGTTCCACTTGCGTATACGGATACAGCCGGTTTGAAAATACGTCTAAGCTTCAATTATTAATGACTGGTAGCATGTCTCAGCGGTAACGTTCTCGCCTGCTGTGTCCAAGGTTGCAGGATCGAATGCTGGCGCAGTCAGTTGGCATTTGAGGGTGCGCAAATGCGAGGGAGCCGTGCCAGAAGATTTACTGGCACGTTTTAAAGATCCCCTTTGGGGGAAAATTTCGGCACTCCAGCGCCTCTAAAAGCCGCAGTTGGTATAAGGGTCGTAAAACCAATAACATTATTAATAATATTCAAGCATTACTGGGGTCTTACGACTAACTTATTACAGGTCAATTCAAGATCCACGCGGAATAACATAGGCCTACGTGTTCTTTAAACTGAGGTATACCAGGGTAATATCAGGGAACAGTATGCCATTTCTGGTTCTATATGACCGACGATGGCCAAACTGAAAATAGGTAATAAAATCTCCTAACAATAACGTTCTCTGTTGAGTCATTTATGGGCTTTACGGCATCGTGTTTTTGTTGATTAATTTATGGGCTTTAAAAGATCAAAGCCATCCAGCCCCGTGTAATTGGATGTGTTTGGGAATTGTTTGATGATCAAGTTGTTGTGGTATTTGTAGTGCCGTACGCATTTTTAATAGAGACTAGGATTGGGACGGAGGTGACTTAGGGTTGGAACCATCCCGGCATTTGCTGGAGTTGAAGGGAAAATTCAAGGAAAACTACTTTCAAGATGGTGGAAGAGGGAATCAAACTCACCTCTTCTCAGTTCTTAGTTAGTTAGTTAGTTAGTTATTGTTGTTTTAAGGGGCGGAACTACGAGGTCATCTGCCCCTCTTAACACAGATTAAAGAATACACATTTGTAATTGAATTAAAAACTTAGAGGTAGACACCTAAATTTGTAAAGACCTAAAATAATACAACAAAAATTAAATAAGAATAATAATTATAAGAATGAACAAAAATTACGGAAAAACAAAACAAAATAAAATTCAAAAACGAACAAGTCTTGGAGTCAATGTTCACCGGAAAATTTAGATTGCTGGCCCTAACCCTTCTCAGTTCTTCCTCACGAGGATAGAGTGTACCCCTTTATGTAAGTTTCTAAAATCCCTGACGGAGCCGGGAATAGAACCCGGAGACTCGGGCTGCACTCAGCCTCATGAGAAGAATTGAGTAGCGTCTGACAGAGAGGCAGCTCCCCGGTTTAGAATGCCAAAATTAGTGGCCGGGGGAACCTGTCGCGCTGGCACGCGTCACTCCGCAATCAGTAGACCAAATGGCTGAGCAGGGGTCACTTGGCAGGCCAAAGCCATTTATGGGCTCTAGTGCATTTTTCTTTAAAATACATTTTCACCAGATGGAAGGGAGATGTAGTAGGTGAAGACTTTCGTGGTTGCCACCGGGTGAGTTCGGGTTCGATCTCCAGCTTTACCAAGAAATTTAATTCTGGTTCGAGGGCTGGAACGTGGTACACTCTGCCTCGTGAGGCAGAACTGAGAAGAGGTGGGTCGATTCCCATCTCATCCATCCTGGAAGTGGATTTCCGTGGTTTTCCACTTTCACTCCAGGCAAATGCCGGGATTGTTTCTAATTTAGGCCAGGGCCGCCTCCTTTCCAATCCTCCCATGAGTTACTATTACAAACTAGAATTACAATTACCCCCACTACTACAGACACCACAATTTTACAGCTTATCAGACAAATTCTACACACACCTAAGAACACGGGGAAGAATGATCATGAAGTGTAAGCCCAAGAATCAACTGAAGCTCTACAAGTAGTTCCGTGAAGAACTAAATAGCCTATTTTCATATATCCTACTTGTGTTAATTACCTCTATTATAATACACAATTTCAGTTTGATTGTTGTAATAGATTCGTAGATATTGAGAACCGTCTAAATATTTCGGATGGTCGCCTTGTTGGATTTTATATATGAGGGCCATACAGTTATGCACTATTAGATGAAGATTATTGCTCAGGTTTATTAATCAAACTTCAATCGCATGATAAGGTCACAAGAAATAAAAATAAGAATTTTAAGATTTCGCACAGCCGCCATCTTGCGGTTATGAAAACAATTGAAATAAATGAAATTCAAGTGAATTAAAATTTGTATAAGCATTTACTGTACCACGCTTCACTGCGCTCGAATGGTTAAAAAGCGAGAAACCCCTATTTAAATATTTACATTTTGCTCGCCAGGTTACTGAAAGTCCCATAGGTGAACTTATGTTCATAGCCTCTATATCAACATACAATATTTCAGTTTGATTTCTGTCATTGATAGATATTGAGAACTGTCTAAATATTTGGGATGGCCACCATGTTGGATTTTTAGCCTATTTTCAATTTTGAAAAAATAGGCTTATGAGATCACCTTTTGTCCGTGTGTGTGTGCGTGTGTGTGTGTGTGTGTGTGTGTCCCCCTAATAAAATCTAAACGGCTGGAGCGATTTCAATGAAACTCGGTAAGTTCATAGCGCTATTCCCGGCGATCTCGACCGTGCCCTTCAAATTTTGTTACGTGTCACCAATCCAACATGGCGACTGTGCGAAATATTTCACTAGCATTCAATATCTCCGAAACTATTACCGATATCGCCCTGAAATTGTGTATGGTGATAAAGAGCACTACTAGAAGTTCACCTATGAGACTATCAATAACCTGCTGACTACAAAACCAACATGGCGGCCAAGCGAAGTTGAGACTTTTAAATAGACTTTTCTCGCGATTTAACTATCCAAACGTAATGAATCTCGGTACAGCAATTTTTTATACACATTGTAATGCACTGGAGTCTAATTTAGTTCAATTGTTTATATAACCTCAAAATGGCGGCTGTGCGAAATATTTCACTGACATTCTATATCTCCGAAACTATTGCAGATATCACCCTGCAATTTTGCACGGTGATAAAGGGTACTAATACAAGTTTACCTATGTATATTTCATAAACCTGTAAAGTACAAAACGAACATGGCGACCAAGCGAATTTGAAATATTTTAATAGACTTTTCTCGTGATTTAACTCTCTGAGCGCAGTGAAATGTGGTACAGTAAATTATTTTGCAGATTGTAATGCACTGCCATCTAATTTAATTCAATTGTTTACATAACCTCATAATGGCGGCTGTGCGAAATTTTAAAATTAAGTTTTTATTTCTTGTGTCGTAATCATGCGATCGTAGTGAAAGTTTGAATAATGAGCCTAGGCAATAATTGTCCTTGAATGGTACATAACTCTATGGCCTATACATCTAACAATCCTAAATGGCGAGCTTCCGAAATATTTATACGGTTCTCAATATCTATGAATCTTTTGCAGCAACCAAACTGAAATTTTTTATGTTCATAGAGACTATGAACATATGTTCACCTATAGGACTTTCAGTAACCTGGTGAGCACAAATCCAACATGGCGGCGACGCGAAATATAAATATTTAAATGGACGATTCTCGCGAATTAACCATCCGAGTGCAGTGAAACTTTGCACATTAAATGCCTATACGCATGTTAATCCACTGGCATGTAATTTATTTCAATTGTTTGCATAATCACAAGATGGCTGCTGTGCGTAATTTTAAAATCTCGTTTTTACTTCTTGTGTTCTAATCATGCGATTGAAGTTTGAATACCACACGTACACAATACTCTTAATGTAATAGTACAAAAATAAAAATCGATCCTGGCGACCATCTGAAATATTTAGACGGTTCTCAATACCTACGAATCTGTTACAGCAATTAAACTGAAATTTTGTATGTTGATAGAGGCAATTAACATGAGCAGGATATATGAAAATAGGCTGTATAGTTCTTCACAGAACTACTTGTTATATTTGTAGGCCATAGAGTTATGAAGCCTACTATTAGGTTGCGATTATTGGGTAGGTATATTATTCGATCGTTGACTTCGATCGCATGATTAGGACACAAGAAATAAAAACTTAATTTTAAAATATCGCACATCCGACATCTTTAAGTTATGTGAACAATTGATCTAAATTAGATGTCAATGCATTACAATTTGTATAAACATTTGCTGTACCATGTTTCACTGTGCTCGGATGGTTAAATCGCGAGAAAGTCTATTTAAATGATTCGACTTCGCTTCGCCACATTGTTGGTTTTGTACTTTACAGGCTTATGAAAGTTACATAGGTGATGTTCTAGTAGTACCTTTTATCACCGTACAAAATTTCAGGGTGATATCAGCAATGGTTTCGGACATATGGAATAATGGTGAAATAATTTGCACAGCCGCCATGTTGGATTGGTGAGACGTCATGAAATTTGAATGGAATGGCCGGGGTTAATCAAAATAGTACTTTGTCCTTACCGAGTTTCATTGAAATCGCTCCAGCCGTTTTGGATTTTAATAGGGGAGTGGGGGGGGGGGGGAAGAGGGGAGGGGGACACACACAGATACACACATAGCCTACGCACACACCACACAGATTCAAATACACGCACACACGGACAATAGGGAATCTCATAAACCTACTGGTCATGTCGAAATTCTGTAAACGTTCATCGTGTGGGTAATTGCTCGGAAGGCATCAGTCATGAGCAGATCGTCGTCTGTACTGACATGTTGTCCCCCAGGGGCTCACATCTAGTGGGACGTGGGTTGGCGACTACGGGACCCCAGCTGAGTCCGGCATTGCTTCCATTTACTTGTGCCGGGCTCCTCTCCGTGTTCTTTCCTGTCGACCTCCCTTGGTGAACTCTTGTTCTTTTCCAACCCCGACGGTATTAGGGTATCCGAAGTCTAGGGAGTCTTTCACTTTCCCACCTTAATTGGCGCTTGTCTCATATTTCCTGATCCCTCGTTCTTCGAGGGGTCAGACCTCTTGTTTTCTTTTCATTATATATCCATTTCTCTTTAAGATTCCCGCACTGTTTTTTGTTAATTGGCTCCCCGTTTATCTAAATTCCCTTTAGCGATTTATTTTGCATCTACACTCCATTTTGTAGGTATTTTCAATCTACGTTGCATTTTGTAAGTTTTCGATGTAAATTGCATTTTGCAGGTGTTTTCAACCTCAATTTCATTTTGTAAAGATTGACAATCTAAATTGCTTTTTAGTAAGTCTTTCAATATAGGGGGTTTGAATTTCAATTGCATTTTGTAAGTATTTTCAACCTAAAACACTTTTTGCAAGTATTTTCAATCTAAATTGCATTTTGTATGGTGCGCATTTTGCAAGTATTTTGATTCTCAATTGCATTTTGTGGGTATTTGGAATCAAAATCACATTTTGTAAGTATTTTCAATCTAAATTGCATTTTGTAAGTATTGTCCATCCAAATGAGTAGTGTGAATCTACCGCGCATTTTGTAAGCATTTTCAATTTCAATTGCATTTTGTAAGCATTTTGAATATCAATTGCACTATGTGAGTATTTTGGATCTGAAATGGGAGTTTTTCAATCTAAATTGCATTGTGTATTTTCAATTTCAATTGCATTTTATAAGTATTTTGAACCTCAATTGCATTTTGTACGTATTTTCAATCTCATTTTGCATTTTGTCAGTATTTTGAATATCAATTGCATTTTGTAAGTATTTGGACTATACATTGCATTTCGTACGTATTTTGAACCTAACCTACATTGTGTGCGTATTTTTCAATCTATTCTTTTTGTGAGTAATTTCGTTCTAAATTCCCTTTTGTAGGTATTACCGCTCTCCATTTTGTGAGTAGTTTCAATCTGAGTTCTTTTTTGTTAGTATTTTCCTTCTCACTTAATTTTCGTTCTGGTTTCCACTTCATTGTCATTTTCGCTATCACCCAGACCATTAGGGGCCGATAACCTAGATGTTAGGCCCCTTAAAACAACAATTATCAACATCATCACTAACATGTTGGAAGATATAAATAACGTTTTGAAAAAATCTGCCCCTATCAGAAGACTTGATAGTTGAGTGTGCCTGCATGGCCTGACAGAGTTTGCTAATGTCTGCTCGTTGAGTTTGAACTCGGTCAACAACGTTTTGACGCATTGAATTTAAAGTTCAGATGACGCAACATTCTTTGGGATCATTTTCTTTTCTTTGTGCATGTTGTCCATCTTTTCCCCTGCAATGCTTTGGGGATACACGCACCACAGTTTGATATCCAATGAGTTATATTACACTATTAATTACACATAAATATGTCACATAATTACCTGTTTGGCAATATTCGTGTATAGTTCGACTTTTATTGATGACATATTTCTTTTCATTTCCTTATTTGTAATTTTATTTGCCAACGAACTTAATATAACGAGCTCAGAACGACTGCAGCCCATCCTTGTTTACTTTACGACAGTCACCCAATACCTTTAAACACCTGTTCCCATTTCGTGTTGGTCTCTGACAACGATCTGCTTCCCTTTAGTGCATCATAAATCTCTCAAATCAAACTCAATTGCACCATAATTAACTGTCTCGCCAGATGCGTATTAGAATGGTCAGTATCTCTACTAAACAAATGAAGTTATTTCGCTGGCTCACTAGACCAACACGTTCAATTTCAAGTAGTTCCAACTTTGGCTACCAGATGCCACTGTCACTGACACCCAGCGGCGAATGTTGGAACTTGATAGAGCGTTTCTAACCAAATAACCTAAACATTTTGGCTACACACTACCAATTGTAGTGATAGGTTCTTTTATATGACATGGGCCCACCAGCTTTACTTCCCTTACGAAGAAAGGCATACAGAAGGACTTGAACGCTCAAAAAATCCGACGACTTGGGCCGGGTTTGAACCCGCGATATAGGTAATGCCATCATTTGTAATTCATTACTTCGTATCGCTAACAAGAAGTTCCGTGTCGAACTAAAGAGCCTACTTTTCATGCCAATGATTATTCTACACTATATGAACCTATCTAGAATAATGACGAAATTAAGTTGGTAATATCGAAATGTGCAATTAGTTCCAAATATTCCTGGTATAATGTAGCCTAACAGAGCACTACAGTTGGCAGTCCTGGTGACTGAATATATTCTTAGTTCCATCTCTTAAGGTTCAGAATACAAAATTTGGTTGAAGTCCAATGGACGTTACATGCAGTTAGACATTGTATCTATCAGCACGCGTAAAAGCATGTTGGCAACAATGCCATGCGTGTGCTGGTTAGAAATAATCGGAAATATTATGATATCTTGTTGTGTCAATTTTGGATGAAATCAATTTGTTAGTATAGAAGTTACATGTATTTTAAAATCTGACCTATCAGCAAGCATAGAATCATGTTGGCAGCACTGACTTATATTAATTACTCCAAATTAATCTAGAGTGTCACGTGCTATACGTGTGCGAAGTATAGAGCTGTTGGCTTGCATACTTTCTGATATATTGATATTAGGGTAAAAAAAATAGAGACAGCATTTATTAACAGTTGGCAGCCCTGATTGCTCTTAACAATAAGCATAGTCATATCTGTTATATTACACATAGCACATACGAAATTAGGTTGAAATCCAACTGTTAGTATAGGAGTTACATGCATTTAAAAATTGGTTCTATCAGCAGGCTTAGAATCATGTTGGTAGAACTGAAGTAGTTTATAGTTACTCCGAATTAATCTAAAATGTCAGGTACTATACGTGTGCATAGTTTAAAGCTGTCGGCTTGCATACTTTCTCATATATATTGGTATTTGGATAAAAGAATATAGAGAGCAATTATTAACAGTTGGCAGGACTGATGGTTCTTAACCCTTAATTGAGCTCGTGGAAAAACCTCACACTAATAACAATATATTTTGGAAACGATTTTGTTTTCTTTTTTCTGGTTTAAATAACATGGTATTTACATTCATATTAATGCAAATGAGACAAGATACAGACGTAAATATAGTATATTGAGATTTTTAAACGCACAAAATAAAATTATTACCATTATTGTAAGGTTTCAGTCTTTGCTTAAGAAAAAATACCAACTTTCAAGTTTGGCAATTAAATGTAATGTCCTTTAACACACAAATGTATCATCTAAATAACAGTAAAATTCAAACTGGTTCCAAACACAAAGAAAAGAATCCTGCAAGGGATCCAGATGCTCTAATTCTTTTCACTGACGCAGCCATTGCAAACTTTCTTGCTGTGCACTAAGCAGATTGGTAGCTTTCATTCGTAATGCAGGTGGGCTGATAATAGTTCTCTTCTTCTCTGGACACACTTAGCAACATTTTCGTTTGTGGAGGTCAATGTTTTTAATCCGACTTAGGCCTATTGTTGGGATCTAGATTCTGTTTTAGATTGCGGGAAATCCTGAGAGCCATTGTAGAATAACTGTCCGCGTGTATTGCTTTTTCAGTTGCCGCGTCCTCACCTTCAGCCTCTGCGCCTTCATTTTCAGATGCGCTTACTTCTGGAGCTGTGTCCTGATCACTAGGTATACATTCGGCATCATCTTGGTCTGAATATTCTTCTTCTGAAGCATGCTGTAGATGGGTAACCATACGCTCTTAGGAGTCTGCCATATTTTGTTGTATCTCTTCATCCGCTTGCAGCCAATCAGTAACAACATTCTCAAAATTTGTGGATTGTACATTATGCCAGGTTTATGGGCAGGTTTATAATGGTCCATTATAGCAAGATTCATCCGAATAAAGGCAGATTAGACTCAGTCAGAAATTTTTAAAAAGTTACGTAGCTGACCTCGTGTGGTCCCACGGACCACGACCAATTAAATACCTACATACCGAAAGACCGCACGTTCAAGTCATTTTACCACAGCTTGCCTGGCGCGACTTCAGGAAGGTACTGGGAGGGGGGAGTCGATCGGTGGTAAAATACTCCATTTACGAAGATAAGAAAAACGTCTCAGGTCCCAGGGACCACACAAGGTCAATTAAGGGTTAAGAATACGCTCAGTCATATCTGTTTATGTACACATATTACATACAAAATTTGGTTGAAATCCAATTGGTAGTGTAGAAGTTATAGGCATTTAGAAATTGGACCTATCATAAGGCTTAAAATTATTTTGGCAACACTGTCATTCTGAAAATTAAACTGAAATAGTATTATCTACATGTGTGATAATTTTGATATAGCTCCCATGCATACCTTCCAGGATATCCAGCATGAAGCTCAAATTTCTAGTGCGTTTTTTCAGCAGTTGGTAGCACTGACATCATTTTCAAATATGGACGTGAGATATTCTGGTACTTTACTCATACTAAATTTGGTTTCGATTTCTGCAGCCGTTTAGGAGTTGATAGGGGGGGGACACACACACACACAGTCAGACAGACAGAAGGACAGACAGACAGACACACCTTTTCCCGGATCGATCTCATAAGTCAACTTTTTCCTCATTTTTGCAAAATGTGAAAAGTAGGATAAAAATGCATGATTTATGGAGAATCACACATTACTCGTAATATTTGCTGTTACCTCCGAGGTCGATGTAAACGAATTCTAGAGAAACGACAGCAGAATCTCAAGTACCAAAGTTCGAGAATATAACTTTGAAATACAGTGCGTCAGTCAGAATGTCAACAAAGGCTTGTGTAGTGAATATTTCCATAAATTATACTACAAAGTAGTTATTGTAGTTCAGACGAGCATTACAGAGCAGAAGTCATGTGGGATGATGGATGTACCTTTACGAGCTGGAGGCTCTCGTATACTAATGGCGTACAATCGACTGCGACTTGACACATGTAAGAACTACCTGAAACAGCATCTGCGTGATTTATTATCTGCTCCCAGGAGTTGCGAGCAGGACTGGACGATATGTTACATACACGCTCAAAGAAGTATGAGTGCTCATTCCATAGAGTTATACTAGGGGAAGTTACAAGAGAAAAGTAACTACTTATGGGTACAGATAGTTAGCTAGTTATAACTATTTTAAGAGGTGAAACAGCTGGGCCATCTGCCCCTCTTAACACAGATAAAATTATACAAATTATGATTTTTAGCCTACTTTCAATTTTTGCAAAAAATGAAAGTAGATTTATGAGATCAACACAGGGCGAAAAAAGTGTGTCTGTCTCTGTGTGTGTGTGTGTGTGTATGTGTGTGTGAGTCTGTGTGTGTGTATGTGTGTGTGTGAGTCTGTGTGTGTGTGTCTGTGTGTGTGTGAGTGTGTGTACTCTGAATGTCTGTCCCCCACTATCAATTCGAACACGGTGAATGCGAATTGAACGAAATTTGGTACAAAGGTAGCACTAGCAAAGGACACCTCAGTGTCATGTTTTAAATCGCCGCCATCTTTACTAAAACTGAATGGCGGCCAATCAAACGTTCAAAACGTAAAATCAAATAACGACTAACCAAATCATCCGATCTCTACTAAATTTGGTAACAACATACCTTCGTATAGGATGCGTCTTGTGACCAAACTACAAGGTCATCCGCCATACCATTTCAGGATGGCGGCCGTGCGAATTATGCAAACTTTATAATCCATATCATGGGACCCACCAGTTCCGATTATCGAGCCGAGAATCGTTTTAACTGTTCTAAAGGAAGAGGCACGTTCGAAATTAAAAGTTTATTTTGTAATACTATAGCGCAGACGTGATTTTAAAAAGCTGAGCCGATTCAGTAATAAGACAAGATGGCAGCGGATATCTTGTGCCTGACTTATATTTCACTAATTTGAGTATTGCATGCAATATAGCGTACTGATGCAAAATAAATAAACGTTGTATGAAATGCTTTATATATAAATAATAAACTCCAGTGATGAAATCGTTTAGTATAAATCATTATTTGCTAACAAGTTCTATGTAAGTCATTTTATATAGAACGATATTCGTTGACACAATTAGCTCAGTGGTAGAGCGTTAGCCTATCGCTCAAATGCCTATGGTTCAAACCCGATCAGAGCTAGGTTTTTTGCTTGAAATGTTATATGTTTATTGTTTTGTAATGACTCAGATGTTTTAAAATTAAGCGTTATATTGTGCATATTATGGTGTAAAATATATATTTAATTAAAACATAATTCGCCAGCAGATTTACTCGAGACATCTAGCTGCCAAAAAGGTAACTTATTAACTTCCAGATTTTATTGAAAAGTTTCTTCTTCTGGCCGCTAGAATGCACTCGCTCTGTTAGGATTATATTGTTCGATATTTCACCACTAGATGTCACGACTAGTCTACGTGGGGCTCCATTGATTACTATACCATTGGCATTCTATGCGCATCGAATTTGAAGAATGACAAGATGATACTACGATACATTTTTACTTTTTATTTTAAAGGGTTTGTAACAGCCTATTGTGCGTTATTTGAAAATGTTAATTGAAGTAAAGAACAAAACGATTTCACATAGTATCTGAACTCTACCGTTGGTGCTAGTTCAGGATATTAATTAATACTTTTATTTCAGCCAAATAGCAATCGAAAATATCCACATAGTTGGTATACACACGTCTCTGTAGGGTCATGGAAAGATTTGTTAATTCAATTAGGGTTGTGAAAGTCATACGCAGCCAGACGTGTAAAGACATGCCTCAACTCAAAGTTGGATGTTGCCCGCGTCAGGCCGATTATGTAATAATAATAATAATAATAATAATAATAATAATAATAATAATAATAATAATAATAATAATAATGTTATTGGTTTTACGTCCCTTTTAACTACTGTTGCTTTTAGAGACGCCGGGGTGCCAGAATTTTGTCCCGAAGGGGATCTTTAACGTGCCAGTAAATCTACTAACACGGCTCCCTCGCATTTGTGCACCCTCAAATGCCAGCTGACTGCGCCAGGATACGAACCTGAAACATACGGTCCAGCAAGCGAGAACGTTACCGCTGAGCCACGCCGCCAGTCCGGTCGATTATGTCTCCAGATCCATAACATTCTTTATATACTTCTTATCTTTCTTTCTTTCTTTCTTTCTTCAATGATGGTAGCAGTTTTTATCTAGGTTGTGGCGTTTGGTAGAGGTAAATCGTTTCTAAGGTCTTCAACAAAGAATAGTTCTATTATACTCTTTGATAATAACAACGAGTTATAACTATACTCATACATTTAGGAGAAAGTAGGCTATATGTTCTTTACTGAACATCTTGTTTTTAAATTACAGTTACTTGATGAAGATTTAGTAAGCGAGTCGTTAACCATAATGGTTAAAATTTATATTCCATATTGACTTAAAATGAACTGATTACATTTACAAGTTATATATCTAATGGTAACTGATTACATTTACAAGTTGCATATCTAAAGTTAGCGGATTACATTTACAAGTTATATATCAAACGTTAGCTCATTACATTTACAAGTTATACATCTAATATGTAACTGACTACATTTAAAAGTTATATATCAAAAGTTAGCAGGTTACATTTACAAGTTATATATCTAAAAGTAACTGATTACATTTACAAGTTATGTATCTAAAGTTAGCTGATTACATTTACAAGTTATATATCAAAAGTTAGCAGGTTACATTTACAAGTTATATATCTAAAAGTAACTGATTACATTTACAAGTTATGTATCTAAAGTTAGCTGATTATATTTACAAGTTATATATCGAAAGGTAGTTGATTACATTTACAAGTTATATATTGAAAGGTAACTGATTAAATTTACAAGTTATATATCTACTAGCTGAAGTACCCGTGCTTCGCTACGCGTCATAAATAAATTACAATGTGAAGGTGACAGTTAAAACAGGGGATAGGCGAGGTGCTGCGCAGAGGGAGATTAAGGATGGAATATTGTGTCCAACTACACCGTTCGGCGTTGACCGTGTTTTATAGCACAAATTTAGGTTTTACTCGCTAACCGTTGGAGATACCTTTCGGATAGAAAATGTAATTTTAAACCTCGTATATGTCATCAAAAGTTTGCTATTATTTAGCGTTCACTTTTTATTTGAAATGGAAATATGAAAGTTTGAAACCAAAGGGTGTAGATACGTCACTAAAATGGTCACCATCTTTAAATAGTGCAAAGTATTAAAATCAAAAGTAGCCTATGTTAACCAGGTAAATCAGCTACTTCCATGTAAAATTCATGTAAATCGGACCAGTGGTTCTTGCGTGATTGAGTAATACACAGACACACACCATCCCATTTATAGCCTCGCTTCGCTCGCGTCATAGTCGTGTCATATTGTTATTCAATGAAATGCAGGTTTAACCCCCTTAACACCCCTTCAGAACATGAATATCCAAAAATCCATCCTTAGTGGACTTTTTCGACATACAACGAACATATCCCCAAAATTTCAAGTTTCTAACTGCTATAGGTTTGCTGGGGGATGATGAGTGAATATCCAAAAATCCTTCCTTAGTGGACTTCTTTCCCAGAATTTCATCCCTCCCCATGAGCCCCTTAAATTGGATTTATGAAAAAATGATCGAACACCTATTTACTACTTTTTCGATCTGATTTTTCTCCCTGAGATTCTTAATTTTTACCTCTGTCTTTTAAGAGTTACTTGCTCCGTTAAGAATCCTTCAACACTCACTTTTCACACATACACCTCATAATATACACCACATCGAAAAACCCTCAGACATGTGTCTTCTTATTCTTAATGATGAGTTTGTATGCCTAGTATCCCATCCCAAAGGAAACCAATCGGGAGATATTGTTATTCAATTAAATGCAAGTCTACCCCCTTAACACCCCTTTAGAACCTGAATATCCAAAATTCCTTCCTTAGTGGACGTTTTCGACATACAACGAACATAGCCCCTTAATGTCATGTTTCTAACTTCAATAATTTTGGCTGGGGGATGATGAGTGAGTAAGTCAGGACAATTTCTTTCAATTATTTTTCAGAATTTCACCCCTCTCATGAACCCCTTAAATTGGATTTATGAAAAAAAAAACGGTCGAGCACCTATTTACTTATTTTTGAGCTGTTCTTCCCCCCTGAGTTTGATGAGTGAGTGAGTTAGGACACTTTATTTCCTGTTTCCCCCCCCCCTGAATTTCACCCCTCTCCAAGGGCCCTTTTAATTGGATTTATGAAAATCGGTCGAACACCTATTCACTTATATTTTAAGCTGCTTTTTCTCGCCGAATTTCAAACTTCTCGCCTATGTCGTTTAAGAGATACACGCTCCGTTAAGAATCCCTGAACCCCCAATTTTCACCCCTTTCACCTCATAATATGCACCACATCGATAAACCCTTAGACATATGTCTGATTATTTTAATGATTAGCTTATATACCGAATATCACATCCCCAAAGAAACAACTCATGAGATATCGTTATTCAATAAAATGTACGTTTAACCCCTTAATACCTCTTTAAAACCCGAATAACAAAACTCATTCCTTAGTTGACGTTTTCGACATACAGCGAACATATTCCCAAAATTTCATGTTTCTAACTTTAATAGTTTTCGCTAGGCGTGATGAGTGAGTGAGTCAGACAGGACATTTTCGTTCAATTATTTTTACCAGAATCTCACCCCTCCCCATGAGCCCCTTAAATTGCATTGATGAAAAAAACGCTTGAACACCTATTAACTTATTTTTTAAGCTGTCTTTTTCCCCTGAATTTGATGAGTGAGTAATTTAGTCAGTCAGTTAGGACACTTTCTTTCCTTTTCCCCCCAGAATTTCACCCCAGCGCTTTAAATTAATATATGAAAACCGGTGGAACACCGATTTACTTATTTTTAAGCTGATTTTCTTTTCGCTGAGTTTCAAATTTCTCGCCTATGTCGTTTAGAGGATTGGCCTACACGCTTCGTTAGGAATCCTTCAACCCCCAATTTTCACCCCTTTCACCTCATAATTTATTTAGCGTATGGCTTTACAGATACAATATGCACATAAAAGATAATTAGTTTATGAAGACAAACTATATGTTCATGTCTAAATTGTTTATATAGTTAATTGTCTCTGATGATCCATGAGCGAAATCAGTCACGTTGCCACTGTACTTTCGTTTAGGACATTCGGTGATGATATGCTGGATGGTCTGCTTGGGGGCACCACAATCACAGTTAGGTGAAGACATTATTTTCCATTTGTAGTGGAAGTCTGCACAGTTGCCGTGACCCGTACGAATCCTGTTGAGAGTTGACCATGTTTTCCGAGGAAGCTCAAATCCAGGTGGCAACGATGATCCAATGCGTGGTAAGGTTGATCCAGGCCTATTATCTTGTCTTCCCTGCCATTGTTTAGTGATGTTGTAGTTGGTATTCTCCAAGTCTATTGCAGTCCTTGTTGGTGGATTTCGGGATCGTAGGCGATTCAGGCAAATGTCAGCAATGTCACAGTGTATTGGTAGCTGTGGGTTATCCATTATTTTCTTGAACTCCTTGAGGAGAGCGTTTTTACGTCGAAGATCTGGTGGAGGGATGTGGCTGAGGATAGGTAGACAATGTGTGGGTGTAGACCTTATTGTGCCAGTGATTAGGCGCATGGTGGTGTTGAGCTGGGTATCTATGAGGTTAGTGTGAGGACTATTCAACCACACCGGGGCACAATACTCTGCAGCTGAAAACACAAGTCCCAAAGCTGTACATCGAAGTGAAGTTGCCGATGAACCCCAAGTTGTGCCACATAATTTTTGGACTATATTGTTACGGGTTCTCACTTTGGATTGAGTATTGCGGAGGTGTTGTTTGAAGGAGAGTGTTCTATCCATTGTGACCCCCAGGTATTTAGGGAATCTATTATGTCTCAATAATTGATTTCCAATATACACCTGCAATTCTTTATTAGCCATCTTGTTGTTCAAATGAAAGCAGCACACTTCTGTCTTGTTAGTATTAAGTGTAAGTCTCCACATCTTAAAGTATTGAGTCAGTTCTTCAAGATCGTCTGTTAGGTTCACCTCTGTTTTCTCAAAAGTTGTATCTCTAGTAGCAAGTGCCCAATCATCTGCATAACCAAATTTTCTTGAAGTTGTGGCAGGCATATCTGCGATATATAGGCTAAATAAGATTGGAGCAAGAACAGAGCCCTGAGGAAGTCCATTATTTAGTGATCTTTTGGTGCTCACATTATTCCCCATATGTACTTGAAAAAGTCTCTGACTTAGCATATTATTCAGGAGTCGGGCAGCCGTCTTACATGGTATCACTTTCAGGAACTTGAAGAGTAGGCCATCCTTCCAGACTGTGTCGTATGCTGCTGTCAGATCGATAAAAGCCGCCGATGTCTTAAGTTTTTTCTGGTAGCCTGCTTCTATGAAAGTTGTAAGGGACAGTACTTGATCTGTAGTGCTTCTGTGCGGTCTGAATACTGCCTGCTCCACTGGGATTTTCTTGATTATCTCTGGGCCAATTCTATTGAGAAGGAGCCTTTCTAGTAATTTATATGTCACACTAAGCAGGGCAATGGGGTGATAGCTCTCTGGTGTATCACTTGCTTTGCCTTTCTTCAAGATGGCTATGATCTTCGTTTGTTTGAATAACTTTGGCAATTGCCCACTCTGTAATATGTTCGTGAAGAAGTTAGGCAACCATACTTTAGCTCTGTCTCCACAATGAGTAATAAATTCCGGGTGGATGCCATCCAAACCTGGTGCTTTGCCTGGCTTAATGTCTTTAATTGCAGTAGTTATCTCATCCTTAGTAAAAGGTCTGGAGTATTCCAAGATATCTGTGGCATTCTCTTTTAAAATTTTTAATTCCTTCTTTATGCGTTTTGTGAAGATTTTATCCCTGCTACTTTTAGAAGTCGTGACTATGTGAGAAGCGATCTTGTTTGGGTGAATATCTGGACTCCTTCGTGTAATAGGTTTACCATCTCCCAGTTTCCTGAGAAGCAGCCAGGCTTCACGACAAGATTTTGTAAAGTCAAGAGATTCCACTTTCGTAATCCACTTTTGTTTTCTTGCAGCATCCAGGCTATGTAAAAGTTGATCTGCAATTTCGTGATCACCACTGTCAATGTATTGTTGGTAAAGATTATCAGTTTCGTCACTCCATCCAGGAATGTACTCTCTACGGAAGCCCCTAGGGATGTGTTTTTTCGCTGTAGATATCACAGCTCCCACAAATCTCTCATATGCTTTTCTTGTTGGTGGTATACTTCGTACATATTTATCAAGGTCCTCTGTAAAGGCAGACCAGTTAGCTTTACTGAGATTCCAGCGTGATCGTGGGGTAGATGAAACCAAGGGAATTTGAATTCCAAGCTCGTAAAGGACCGGCCGATGCTGGCTGTGAGGAAAATCGGCGAGCACTTTTCGGATGATTGATAAGGGTTTATCATCTTGGTTTCTGGACACAAAACATAGGTCAGGACAATAATCTAGCCTCCATGCAGCAGATCTAAAAGTACCTCGATCTTTAGCATCAAACACATGGAATAGATCATTACTTTCTATCCAATTCATTAGTGCCTCTCCGTTCTCATCATTGCATCTATAGTTCCACTCCCGATGATGACTGTTGAAGTCTCCTACATAGACGGCTGGGTGTGGATGCACGTCTAAGACTTGATTTGGCCACTTAACACTTGGAGGTTTATAAATATTTGAGATAACAGTGTCGCCTATTCGAGTAACAACTGTATGAATTTCCTCGTTTATGCTAGAGGTGACAAGGTAAGCATTTTCTATGGTGGAGCGTACGTAGGTAGCATTTCCATACGTATGATGGTAGGTAGCTCCCAGAAGATCGTATCCTGGAATCTTTCCTCTAACCTTCAACTGCTGTTCATCTGCAGCATGAGTTTCTTGTATAAATACTAAGTCAACTTCATATGAAAGTAGCAGTTTAGACAGCGCTTCACTCTTGGATCGGCTAATGCCTTCTATATTCAGTTGACAGATACGGACAGAAGGTCCTAGACTTCTAGTAGGTTGGTCCTGAAAAGGACCTTTAGATGATGTAACCATGTTCATTATTGTATCTTGACCGGGGAGAGATATGTCCGGTCGCCTGTTCACTGTTGCTCGCTTAGCACCACCCAGGGGGTCACGTGTAGGGTACTTTTCAGGTTAAACCTACGGACGTGAGCAACATTGGACCCCCTCACCTCATAATAATACACCACATCGAAAAACCCTTAGACACATGTCTGCTTATTTTAAATGATTAGTTTATATGTTGAGTATCACATCCACAAATGAAACCACTCGTGGGATATTGTTATTCAATGAAAATGCAGGTTTAACCCTCTTAAGACCCCTTTAGAACCCGAATATTCAAAAATCCTCCATTAGTGTATGGTTTTAACATACAACGAACATATCCCGAAAATGACATGTTTCCAACTTCAATATTTTTGGCTGGGCGATGATGAGTGAGTGAGTGAGTCAGGACATTTTCTTTCAATTTTTTTTCTTCAGAATTTCACCCCTCCCGATGAACCCCTTAAATTTGATTTATCAAAAAAATTGTCGAACACATATATACTTATTTTTAAGCAGTTTTTCCCCCTGAGTTTGAAGAGCGAGTGAGTCAATCGGTTAGGGCACTTTCTTTCCAGTTTTTTACCCAGAATTTCACCCCTCCCCATGGGCCCCTAAATTGGATTTATGAAAAAAACGGTCAAACACCTATTTACTTATTTTTATGCTGATTTTCTTCCGCTGAGTTTCAAACTCCTCGCCTATGCCGTTTAAGAGATACAGGCTCCGTTAGGAATCTTTCAACCCCCACTTTTCACCCCTTTCGCCTCATAATATACACCACATCGAAAAACCCTCAGACACGTGTCTTCTTATTTTTAATGATGAGTTTATATGCCGAGTATCACATCCCCCTATGAAACCAATCGGGAGATATTGCTATTCAATGAAATGCAGGTCTACCCCATTAACACCCCTTTACAACCTGAATATCCAAAAATCCTTTCTTAGTGGGCGTTTGCGGCCCTTGAGGAAAATGCATACCAAATTTCATTCCAATCCGTTGGGTGGTTTCTGAGATTTCGTGATGAATGTGTGAGTGAGTGAGTGAGTGGTATTTGACAAATAATATCTAGTAGATAGTGTCAAGTCTTTGTTATGCTATACACGGTTGACAGTGCTGTGTGAGCAGTTGGGTAACTAACGGGATTTCAAAGTAATGATCCCCTCAATTTCTTTACCGGTAGTGCAGAGCGCAACTCGGATCCATTCGGCCGTGTCTCGACTTGAGCTATGTTGCCATGGAAACTATCTGCCTTGCCATTCCTTCGTGAGTACATTTTATGATTTGATTAGCCTGTGCTTGAGTGCAAAAGGGCCGAAATCAGAAGAATGAGAAAGACTATCGAAAATTCATGTAGCCAGCGGTTCCTTCTGGGTCCTAAACTATGTGTATGCAAAATTTGGTTGAGATTGGTGAAACGGTGTAGATTTGTATACGGAACCAACCCACCCACATACATACATACATACATACAGACTTTCGCTTTTATATATATACTAGCTGAAGTACCCGTGCTTCGCTACGCGTCACAAATAAATTAAAATGTGAAGGTGATAGTTAAAACAGGGGATAGGCGAGGTGCTGCGTAGAGGGAGATTAAGGATGAAACATTTTGTCCAACTACACCGTTCAGCGTTGACCGTGTTTTATAGCAAAATTTAGATTTTACTCGCTAACCGTTGGAGATACCTTTTGGATAGAAAATGTAATTTTAAACCTCGTATATACCATCAAAAGTGTGCTACTTCTTAGCGTTCAATTTTTATTTGAAATGTAAATATGAAAGTTTGAAACCAAAGGGTGTAGTGACGTCACTAAAATGGTCGCCATCTTTAAATAGTGCAAAGTATTGAAATCAAAAGTAGCCTATATGTTAACCAGGTAAATCAGCTACTTCCATGTAAAATTCATGTAAATCGGACCAGTGGTTCTTGCGTGATTGAGTAATACACAGAGACACACCATCTAATTTTTAGCCTCGCTTCGCTCGCGTCATGGTCGTGTCATTGTTATTCAATGAAATGCAGGTTCAACCCCGTTAACACCCCTTTAGAACCTGAATATCCAAAAATCCCTCCTTAGTAGACTTTTTCGACATACAACGAACATATCCCCAAAATTTCATGTTTCTAACTTCAATAATTTTGGCTGGGCGATGATGTGTGAGTCAGTCAGGATATTTTATTTCATTTATTTTTGAGAATTTCACCCCTCCCCATGAACCCCTTAAATTGGATTTATGAAAAAGAAACGGTCGAACACCTATTTACTTATTTGAAGCTGTTTTTCCCTCTGAGTTTCATGAGTGAGTAAGTGAGTCAATCATTTAGGACACTTTCTTTCCTGTTTTTTCCCCCGAATTTTACCCCTCCCCATGGGCCTCTTAAATTGGATTTATGAAGAAATGGTCGAACACCTATTTACTTATTTTTTAAGCTGCTTTTTCCGCTGAATTTCAAACTTATCGCCTATGTTGAATAAGGGATACAGTACATGCTCCGTTAAGAATCCATCAACCCCCAATTTTCTCCCCTTTCACCTCATACTATACACCATATCGAAAAAAACCTTCGACATATGTCTGCTTATTTTGAATGATTAGTTTATATGCCGAATATCACATACCCAAATGAAACAACTCGTGAGATATTGTTCTTCAATGAAATGCAAGTTTAAACCCCTTAACACCCCTTCAGAACATGAATATTCAAAAATCCATCCTTAGTGGACTTTTTAGACATACAACGAACTTTTCCCCAAAATTTCAAGTTTCTAACTGCAATAGGTTTGCTGGGGGATGATGAGTGAATATCCAAAAAACCTTCCTTAGTGGACTTCTTTCCCCAGAATTTCACCCCTCCCCATGAGCCCCTTAAATTGGATTTATGAAAAAAAGATCGAACACCTATTTACTACTTTTTCAAGCTGATTTTTCTCCCTGAGATTCATACTTTTTGCCTCTGTCTTTTAAGAGATACTTGCTCCGTTAAGAATCCTTCAACACTCACTTTTCACACATACATATGTCTGCTTATTTTAATGATTAGTTTATATACAGAATATCACATCCCAAAAGAAACAACTCATGAGATATCGTTATTCAATGAAATGCACGTTTACCCCCTTAACCCCTCTTTAAATCCCGAATAAACAAAACTCATTCCTTAGTTGACGTTTTCGACATACAGCGAACATATTCCCAAACTTTCTTGTTTCTAACTTTAATAGTTTTCGCTGGGCGTGATGAGTGAGTGAGTCAGACAGGACATTTTCTTTCAATTATTTTTACCAGAATTTCACCCCTCCCGCATGGGTCCCTTAAATTGGATTGATGAAAAAACGCTTGAACACCTATTAACTTATTTTTTTAAGCTGTCTTTTTCCCCTGAGTTTGATGAGTGAGTGAGTTAGTCAGTCAGTTAGGACACTTTCTCTCCTTTTTTCTCCCAGAATTTCACCCCACCCCATTGGCCCCTTAAATTAATTTATGAAAAAACGGTAGAACACCGATTTACTTATTTTTAAGCTGATTTTTATCGCAGAGTTTCAAATTTCTCGATTATGTCGTTTAAGAGATAGGCCTACACGCTTCGTTAGGAATCCTTCAACCCCCACTTTTCAGCCCTTTCACCTCATAATAACACACCACATCGAAAAACCCTTAGACACATGTCTGCTTATTTTTTATGATTAGTTTATATGCCGTGTACCACATCCACAAATGAAACCACTCGTGAGATATTGTTATTCAATGAAATGCAGGTTTAACCCCCTTAAGACCCTTTAGAAAAGAATATTCAAAAATCCTCCCTTATTGTATGGTTTTGACATACAACGAACATATCCCGAAAATGCCATGTTTTCAACTTCAATATTTTTGGCTGGGCGATGATGAGTGAGTGAGTGAGTCAGGACATTTTCTTTCATTTTTTCTTCAGAATTTCACCCCTCCCGATGAACCCCTTAAATTTGATTTATCAAAAAAACTGTCGAAAACATATTTACTTATTTTTAAGCAGTTTTTCCACCTGAGTTTGAAGAGCGAGTGAGTCAATCGGTTAGGACACTTTCTTTCCTTTTTTTCCCCCCAGAATTTCACCCCTCCCCATGGACCTCTTAAATTGCATTTATGAAAAGACGGTCAAACCCCTGTTTACTTATTTTTTATGCTGATTATTTTCCGCTGAGTTTCAAACTCCTCGTCTATGTCGTTTAAGAGATACAGGCTCCATTAGGAATCTTTCAACCCCACTTTTCACCCCTTTCACCTCATAATATACACCACATCGAAAACCCCTCAGACACATGTCTTCTTATTTTTAATGATGGGTTTATATGCCGAGTATCACATCCCCCAATGAAACCAATCGGGAGATATTGCTATTCAATGAAATGTAGGTCTACCCCCTTAACACCTCTTTAGAACGTTAATATCCAAAAATCCTTTCTTAGTGGGCGTTTGTGGCCCTTGAGGAAGCTGCATACCAAATTTGATTCTAATCCGTTTGTGGTTTCTGAGATTTCGTGATGAATGTGTGAGTGAGTGAGTGAGTGATTGGTACTTGACAAATATCTAGTAGATAGTGTCAAGTCTTTGTTATGCTATACTCGGTTGACAGTGCTGTGTGAGCAGTTGAGTAACTAACGGGATTTCAAGTAAAGCTCCCCATTTTCTATACCGGTAGTGCAGAGCGCAACTGGCATCCAGACGGCTGTGTCTCGACTTGAGCTATGTTGCCATGGAAACTATCTGCCTTGCCATTCCTTCATGAGTATATTTTGTGAATTTATTAGCCTTTGCTCGAGTGCAAAAGGGCCGAAATCAGAAGAATGAGAAAGACTATCGAAAATTCATGTAGCCAGCGGTTCCTTCTGGGTCCTAAACTATGTGTATGCAAAATTTGGTTGAGATTGGTGGAACGGTGTAGATTTGTATACGGAACCAACCCACCCACCCACCCACATAGGCTACATACATACATACATACAGACTTTCACTTTTATATATAAGATAAGACTAGCTATTTTACCCGGCGTTGCCCGAGAGGTGTATTTACATATTATGGAAAGATATAGGCTATGCCAATATATTACGCAAGGTATATTCACTTTCCCCCTAAGTGAGTTTAAAACATTGTTCTCCTGGACTCTGAAGTTAATCAAGTTTAATATTAACTCACTGTAAATCTAGGCGAAAGGTACTGTGGAGTACAATAACGTAGTAGAGAATGCATCATATTTCTCAAGGACCTATTCTCACATTTACAGTACTTTCCTGATAGTCTTTATTTTTTATTTTTGTAATGGGTGTAATTTAGACATCTTGATCACATAGTTCTCTTTCATTTTTAAATTGTTGCATCTACCTTTTTGAAAGGAAACAATATTTAAATTATTCAATATTTGGAATATAAAGTCATCATTCTGGAGTCAAATATACTTACGATTTATAACCCCGCACAAATGGTGTGATTAATGAGAAATGGCTTATTCATGTACATAACGCAGTGTGTAGTCTACTATAGTTGCATATTAGGGAATCGTATTGCTGTATTTACATGCCTATTATCTCATATTGGGCGGCTTTGGTGGCGTATTTGGTAGCATGCTGAGCTTCTATGCCCAAGGTCGCGGGTTCAAACCCGTCCGAAGTCATCGGAGTTTTGAAGAGCGTTAAAAATCCCTCAGTATGCCTTCCTTCGGAAGGGAAGGAAAGCCAGTGGGCCCATGTCATACGACATAGATTAATGTGATGTGAAAGAACGTTCCACTAACTACACTCGTGTGAAAGTAAAATTTGACTAACGCTTTTATGTTCCAACGGTCACCGTCTGGTTGCGGGAGTATCTATTAGCCAAGTTTGCAGCTAGGTGTCGTTGACGGTAGCATTTGGAAAAAGTAGGACCTACTTAAAACTGACTGTCTGTAGTCCTTACCTGAATTACATATAACACACAATAATACAGCCATCAAAATTAACACCGGTTATCAGGCAGATTCTACACACATCCCATGTACACGGGGCTGCATGACCGCGATATCGCAGCCCCTAAACGGAGGAACCAACTAATCTATCTCATCTTGTTAAAGTAAATTAATTAATAGTATAATTGCGCACGAAAGTGCATTTGGAATAAATATATCATAATATCACAAACACTGTCAGATGAGAAGTTAAATAAATAGACCAGCGGTGCATGGTTTCCACCGGCTTCCACCACAAACCGCGCTCGAGACCCGGATCCCACCAACCCACCGACCAGTGCGCGCCCCATATTACATGATCCTTGCTCTGTGCAATGCAGCAACGTATAATCCCAGTATAATGTCAAATGAGATGCATTGATTGAGAACACATTGGGCTTCTTCTTTAGCCCCTAAAGTATTTCGTAAGATAGGTCAAAAGCTTGAAATGGCAGACATGGAATATCAATACTTCACCAATCCGTGTATAATTAATAAAGAGACTGTATGCTTAAAGATCCATAAGCCATTCTAATCAAACGGCTTCAAGTAACGCGACGTAGTGGAAAGTAAAGAGGTTAGCTCAAAGTATATGGTGTCTAAAAATAAAGCAATGGAAAAAATATAATTATAAATGTGACTCAGATTACCAATGTATTAAAATCATTATGCAATTCTAATTTAAATGACATTGAATGAATATCAATTTAATAAATGCGTTAACTTACTTCAGGTTAACACAATGTTTCATTCAGAAAATGATTTGTCTATTGTTTAATATTTTATGGGTGTAGCAAAGTCCTACAACTCAAATAGACGGTAGTAAGAAATGGAATAATGTCAGTGCTAGTTCTGGAAAAAGACGTAAATACGAATGAAGCGCTACTGTGAAAAGATCCTGTACGCGTCTGTGTGTTGAATGGGCAGGCAGATTAAAGCAGCCAGGAGGGATGCGATCCAGCTGGCAGTGAAAATAGTGCTGCAACCTATCTTGTCTTGTGTTAAATGAACAGGCAGTTTAAATCTATTATCAAGGAGAACAAAGTATATCTACAATGGCTTTACATATACCAGTTGCAAGTACCGATGGTAGATGTCGCATTCAACACTACTCTTGGTCCCCCACAGGAGGTGTGCTTTCATTTCCCGAGTTTACGTGAGACAGAGTTAGGTGAGATGATTGTCTTACGTGATTTCCGGCGATAACTTTGTTCCGAACACAAACACTGCTTCTTCCGTTGTGTGTAGTCGTCATTTTGAGAGTCCCGCACCGTAGTTGTGATCGTTTAATCGTGCACCACAGTTGCGAGGGCAGCTGTAGCAAGTCCAGACATCGTAGGTTCGAACCTATCCTGAATGTGGCTTTTCTACACTCTGTCCAGGCAAATGCCGGGATAGTACTTGACCAATATTAGTAACGCACATGATAGGGACTCCTTTGCCTCTGATACCTACGATGATATCCAATTAACTACGGAATCAACCGTACAGTGCGTCTTTTCATCATATCTGCTCCCTTCTGCACGAGGTCATAAAGGAGGCAGGGTGTGTGTAGCCCCACCACTGGAGGTGCTACACCTTCAAGGGCTCACGGCTGTTGAGTTTGGGAGAATTCCTGAGCTGGATCTGTTTTTTCCCTCTTTCCAGTGATTCTGGGGTGGTCTCTCTCCTATTTCTCATCCTATCTGCCTTTCATGGCACACCTTACCAAATCCATCAATTCTCATTTTTTGAGGGTTGAGAGCATTTAATTTACCCGCATTTTATTTCCCTTATTCCTTCCTTTTTGCCCTTTTGTTCTCCTAATCCGTAATTTGGTTGTAAGTTTTAGTTATTTTTAGTTCTAGTGTTCATTTTATCATCATTCTTCATTTTCATCCCAAAGAATTAAGAGGCCTATAGCCTCCATGTTAGGCCCTTTAACATCAACTATCATCATCAAATTACAATTTCAGCAATATCTTTTTCGACAATGAAAACTGAGAGTCTGGTTTAAGTTGTATTCACAGAGGAAAGAATTTATTGCATGAAATGTTTGGATTGCATTTCTCAGAACTGTAATCCCCTCCACTCATTAGCCTGACCGCAGCAGCGGTCTTCCCAGCGTTATTGCAGAGAAATTGGTATCACCGATTACGAATACTATTGCGGAAGCCGAACTATCGGTTGCTTCCAAATAACTTCTGTACTAACCACTCAGCAGGAAAGTTCATTAAGTTTTATATAAATCGAGTGAGCCTAATGGAATTCTATTTTAATAAGGTGCAAAGATATGTTTAGTTTCTGTCATTTATTATCACGCTATTGTATTTTGTGGCCGGCCACGTGGTGATGGGGTAGCGTGTCTACCTCTCACCCAGAGGCCCCGTGTTCGATTCCCGGCTCCGTCAAGGATTTTAGAAACTGACGTGAGGGCTGGAACGGGGTGCACTTGGCCTCGTGAGGACAATTGAGTAGCTGTCTGACAGTGAGGCAACGCCCCAATCACGAAAACCAAGATTAACGGCCGAGGGAACCCGATGCGCTGATCACCCATCACCCCAATATCTGAAGGCTAAATGGCTGGGCAGCGGTCGCTTGGTAGGCCTAGGTCCTTCATGGGCTGTAGTGCCAGGGGTTATTATTATTATTATATTATTTTGTGATATAATTTGCATTTTGATATTGCGGAAATTATATTTACAAATAGTGTGAAGATTTTGTTATGCTATACTGGGTTGACAGTGCTGTGTGAGCATTTGAGTAACTAACGGGATTTGATATAAAGAAGCTCATTTTCTATACCGGCAGTGCAGAGCGCAACTGGCATCCAGTCGGCCGTGTCTCGACTTGAGCTATGTTGCCATGGAAACGATCTGCCTTGCCATTCCTTCATGAGTATCTTTTATGAATTTATTAGTCTTTGCTCGAGTGCAAAAGGGCCGGAATCAAAAGAATGAGAAAGGCTATCGAAAATTCATGTAGCCAGCGGTTCCTTCTGGGTCTTAAACTATGTGTATGCAAAATTTGGTTGAGATTGGTGGAACGGTGTAGATTTGTGTACCGAACCAACCCACATACATACATACATACAGACTTTCAATTTTATATATTAGATAGGTAGCTGATTACATTTACAAGTTATATATATCAAGTTAGCTGATTATATTTACAAATTGCATATCTCAAGTTAGCGGATTACATTTACAAGTTATATATCTAATGGTAACTGATTACATTTACAAGTTATATATCTAATGGTAACTGATTACATTTACAAGTTATATATCTAATGGTAACTGATTACATTTACAAGTTTTACATCTAATATGTAACTGATTACATTTACAAGTTATGCATCTAATATGTAACTGCCAACATTTACAAGTTATATATCTAACGTTAGCTCGTTACATTTACAAGTTATACATCTAATATATAACTGACAACATTTACAAGTTATATATCTAACGTTAGCTCATTACATTTACAAGTTATACATCTAATATATAACTGACTACATTTACAAGTTATACATCTAATATGTAACTGACTACATTTACAAGTTATATATCTAAAGTTATCAGGTTACATTTACAAGTTATATATTTAAAGGTAACTGATTACATTTACAAGTTATGTATCTAAAGTTTGCTGATTACATTTACAAGTTATGTAACTAAAGTTAGCTGATTACATTTACAAGTTATATATCTAACATGTAACTGTTTACATTTATAAGTTATACATCTAATATTTAACTGATTAAAGTTACTAGTTACTGAAAAAGATTACATAACTTACCCACCTTTTTGTATCATGGAGCCATAATTTCAAATCTTCGTTAAATGTTAACAACTGCCGAACATTTCAAAATGTTGATCTTCCACTGCGCTCTGAGAGCAGGACCCTTGCGATGATTGATATTTCGTAAATAACTAAATTAATACTAACTAGATGAAACCCGTCAAAACATGACGGACAATGGAAAACAAAATTACTGAAGAAGCTTCTTATATAAGTTACATTCTTTGTACGATTACTTTTTAGCACTATTGCAACTTTAAGTGCGTCAAAAGATAGCACTCTCAGCATTGCAACATATTGCTGGTCATGACTGAAAACGTGATGAGGTAAATAGCCCAATACGTTCAAGAGTTTCTCCTTGACCTTGATTGATTGTGATAATGTAGGCCGAGCGAATAGGACATTGTTGCCTATTAAAATGAAATGTACTGTACCTGCAAGTGTTTTATCGGAAGGTGTTAAATTAAGTCGTAGGATTTGAGCTCTCAGCCTAATTTTTCTGCACCTATTATATCCGAATCCAAGCAATTTCTTACATATTTCTTACAATTAATATATTACCATATATGAGTCCTTGGGAAACGTTCAGATTTCTAAGGAGCATAACTATGGCTCAAACGTTCGGAGTATGTGGAGGCGAATCACTTAATCCCAAGGAATTGAAAAATTCAAAAATAGGGAAATGAAGTAGCTGGCTTTCATCTTCAGTATCCAATCTGTTAACGCTGGTGTATGTGTTTGAACTACTGGATATAAGTTCAATGACTTTTAAATTAATATCATTACATTGTTGCAGCTTGGCAAATATTTCATATTCCAGCAGATCAATTTTACCCTCACAACATTAAAGACCAAAGTAACCACCCGTAGATTTTACGTAAGAGAAATACAATGTAGAACAATGTTTACATTTGATCGTCAAAGACCTTACAGTACACTGTACTGCATAATATCTGGAATTGTTTCTGAAATGGCCTATTTATATTGGATTTTAAATGTGGCTTCGTATTATTCGATAACACTATAGTGTCCTGCAATAACGGAGCCGCTAAATATTAAATGGCAAATAATACTTCCATTGCCGAAATCAACTGCGTAGTTAGACTCGGTACTCTAAACAAATAATCATTAAACAATTGTCTAATACAATGAAGTTCAACATGACCGTCCAGAAACTTTCATACTCAAGTTGGTTGGTGAGGAGAATGCGATGAGACTGATCGCTTAAAATACATTCCTTATAATTGTTCCTGCCAGCGAAATTTTTTGCAATAGCTTGAAAACGCAGCTCAGTATGACGTTCTTCATTTTCTAATAAATAGTACGAAACTGCTCTAAATGAGCAATTTCCATCACCTCTTATAGGTTATGGCAGTACATTTTGCAGGGGAACATAGCATCACTTCGCCAACTACTGGAATGACCATGACTCGATACTCACTTCGGCAGTCACCCTAATGGAGGCAGCTTTAGAATTCTATGTCCCGTGCATGTCAAAAATCGTATTAACACATGGAAGCCCACCCATTCTTGGCTATCGCCTCGGAGACACGGGTTACATTTCCTGCTCTGCCAAGAAATTTAATTCTGGTCTGAGGGCAAAAACGGGGCACATTCAGTCTCTTGAGGTATTACTAAGAAGAGGAAAGTTTAATTCCCACCTCGACAATCTTGGATGTGGTTTTCCGTGGTTTCCCACTTCCACTCAAGGCAAATACCGGGATGGTGCCTAACTTAAGGCCTTGGCCATCTCCTTGCCATTTCCCACCTTAATTACAAATACACACAGTAATGCAGCCATCACAATAACACAGGTTATCAGAGACAATTTTACACATACACACCAAAGTACACAGGGCTGAGTGACCACGATGTCGGAGCCCTTCAAACGAATTATGGCGAAAGCAATTGTGGACACGCGCGAGTGCCTGGAAAACTACTGTTTTCTTTAATAATTTAAGAGTATATCGACGATGCATAATTATAACCTTTAGTCTAGGACGCTAATAACTTGACCACCGAAGCATTAGGAAGAAATTGCAATATATGAAGGTACATAAACAACATAGCCTACACATTCAACTGTCAGTTAATATTCTTCAACATTTCCCTTCTTAAATATTCCCCTCCTTTATAATTCTCCATCACGTGAAAACGCGCTATGTCTTGTGTTTTAAATATATCGATGCAATGGTGCTGCCATCTGTTGTCAGTTACTGGAACTATATGGGCGAGGTACTGCCATCTGTTGTCAGTTACAGGAACTGATTGCAGATATTCAAACGGCGTATTGAGGACAACAGTTAGCTCTTTTGATCACATGCTGTCATGCAATTGTAAAACGGAAATAAAACGAATTGAGAGGGAATGTAGAAATATGTATCTTTAACTGATATAAAACGTTACTAATACTCCTTGATAACACAATATTTAACTATCACGTGAAAACGCGCCATGTCTTGTGTTTTAAATATATCGATGCAATGGTGCTGCCAGTTACTGGAACTATATGGGCGATGTACTGCCATCTGTTGTCAGTTATAGGAACTGATTGCAGATATTCAAACGGCGTATTGAGGCACGGCCGACTGATTGAGGACAACCGTTTTATCTTTTGATCACATGCTGTAATGCAATGGTAAAACGGAAAGAAAACGTATTGAGAGGGGATGTAGAAATATGTATCTTTAACAGACATAAAACCTTACTAATACTCCTTGATGAAACAATATTTCAATGGTAAAAAAAAAAAAAAAAAATACTGGCGAGAGCTGGGATCGAACCGGTGATCCTTGGAAGTACAGTCAGTCGCCTTAACCACATAGCCACTCGCGCACTCTCGCTTAGCAGCAGACGCAACCATTCAGTATATTCAAAAGCCGCTGTCTGAAGAAAATAATCCATTTCATTATCCAAAAAAACCAATGTTGCACATTCGTATAACTTCATACTGTTATTATATTTTATTGTCAGAACATGGTTAATGTATGTTTTCAATTACATGAAAGCTTATTAAATAACTTACATTTTAATGGACTTCTCACCGCCATTTTGTCATGAGCCCAGGCGGATTGTGCGCATGCGTGAGGGGAAGAATTCTGCTATTTTCTATATTAATTCAAAAATATACCGTAATATATTTGTTTATTTTAAAGACACTCTGCAAATCTAGAGGCTAAGAGCTTTCGTTAGAGTGCTCTACGAAGTAAATCGGTTCCGTCGTTCTCTCAATCTCGTGGTAACAATAATCACCTTACTGTTTTAAATATATAGAAGATAAAGTATGATTTGCAAATAAACAATTTTGAATGGATACATAATTCGTGAATAACTACAGGTAAAATATTGCAATTATTGTTGTTTCATTGGAAGGGTATGGACATCGTGGTCATTTAGCCCCGTATACCTGGGTGTGTATAGTAGAATTTGTCTGATATAATCTGTGTTGCTGTGGCGTCTATTTTAGTGTGTGTATTTGTAACTCAGGTAAGGATTTAGGAGGTGGCCTTGGCCTTAAGTTAGGTACCAACCCGGCTTTTGCCTGGAGTGGAAGTGCGAAAACACGGTAAACTACTTTCAAGGTGGCTGAGGTGGGAATCTAACCCACCTCTTCTTAGTTTAGCCTCTCGACGCTAAGGGGTACACTTACAGCCCTCAGACCAGAGTTAAATTTCTTTGCAGAGCCATGAATCGAACCCGGACTTCCGGAGCGGCAGCCAATAATGCAAGCCGCTACACCACGAGGTGCAATAATTATTGTGCCATTTAAGTGTGTGTAGTTATTGTTTCCCTGAACACGTACTGTACCTGCCGCTTTTTGTGGTCTCGGGGTACGTGTTGAGACTACGGATTTAAAGTCCTGGGTTCGATCAAGGCCGCACTAGATAGACAGGCCACAAGGCTCCGGCCGTGACGTCACAAAAGTGGCCCACGTACAGCATGGCAGTGTACAGCCCGCTCTCACTGTCACCATGGTATTGATCATTTATTGAACCTTATCGATGTATTTGAACAAGCCTTCAATTGTAGTTGTATTAAGCTTGTGTACTACACGAGATTTATGCGCGGGAAAAAATGGCAGAGCAGTTTATGTAGGCTACCAATATTACCTCAATAGACATTTCCTTACGTAAATTTAACCTGACAACTGTAATTTTCGGAACACAGTTTCATGTAAAAGATTAAAACCATGGCTTCCCGAAGCCATGTTAAAACCCATAATACCTATAACAAGAAGTTCCGTGACGAACTAAAGAGCCTACTATTCTTAAAATTTAAGATTCATGCCAATGATTAATCTATATGGATATCTAGAATAATGACGAAATTAAGTTGGTAATATCGAAATTTCTAATTAGTTCGAAATACTGTATAATGTAGCCTAATAGAGAACTACAGTTGGCAGCCCTGGTGACTAAATATATTCTTAGTTTCTTCTCTTAAGGTACAGACTACAAAATTTGGTTGAAGTCCAATGGATAGCATGGACGTTACATGCAGTTAAACATTGTATCTAACAGCGTGCGTAAAATCATATTGGCAACAATGACATACCTGTATTGGTCAGAAATAATCTGAAATAATATGATCTATAGTTGTGTCAATTTTGAATGAAATCCATTAGTTAGCATATAAGTCACATGCATTTTAAAATTGGACCTATCAGCAGGCTTAGAATCATGTTGGCAGCACTGGCGTAGGCCTATATTAGTTACTCCAAATTAATCTAGAATGCCAGGTACTATACGTGTGCAAAGTTTAGAGTTATTGACTTGCATACTTTCTGATATATTTATATTAGGGTAACAAAAATAGAGACAGTATTTATTAACAGTTGTCAGCCCTGGATACTCTTAAGACTCGGCATAGTTATATCTGTTATAGTACACATAGCACACACGAAATTTGATTGAAATCCAAATGATAGTATAGAAGTTACATGTATTTAAAGTTGGACCTCTCAGCAGGCTTAGAATCATGTTGGTAACACTGACGTATATAAGTTACTCCAAATTAATATAGAATGTCAGGTTCTATACGTGTGCATAGTTTAAAGCTGTCGGCTTGTATACTTTCTGATATATGGGTATTTGGATAAAAAAAAATATTGAGAGCATTTATTACCAGTTGGCAGCCCTGGTGGGTCTTAAGAATACGCTCAGTCATATCTGTTTATGTACACATAGCACATACGAAATTTGGTTGAAATCCAATTGATAGTGTAGAAGTTATATGCATTTAAAAATTTGGACCTATCAGCAGGCTTATAATTATTTTGGCAACACTGCCATGTATGGCCTCCTGGAAACTAAACTGCAATGTTTTTATCTATACGTGTGCCAATTTTTAAATAGCTCCCATTCATACCTTCCAAGATATCCAACATGGAGCTCAAATTTCAATTCCGATTTTTCAGCAGTTGGTAGCACTGACATCATTTTCTAATATGGCCGTGAGATATTCAGGTATAGATCTTTACTCCCACCAATTTTTGTTTCGATTGCTGCAGCCGTTTAGGTATTGGTAGGGGGGACACACACACACACAGCCAGACAGACAGACAGACAGACAGAAGGACAGACAGACAGACAGGCAGACAGAAGGACAAACAGACAGACACACATTTGCCCGATCTCATAAATCTACTTTTTCCTCATTTTCGCAAAATTGCAAAATGTGAAAAGAAGGCTAAAAATAGTTTTAATGTGTCTAGGCAAATACATGATCGCAATTCACAATAATAGACTGGAACCTTTCTTAAAAATTAGGCTTCTGCTTAAAACTTATCTAACAATTCCTAAGGGTTGGAATTTATAAATTTTTCTTTTCTTTGGCAATTTATGGGTGTCCTTACTTGAGGATATTTAGCCCACTTTTCACATTTCGCAAAAATGAGATAAAAGTCGACTTATGAGATCGGGCAAATGTGTGTCTGTCTGTCCTTCTATCTGTCTGTCTGGCTGGCTGTGTGTGTGTCCCCCCCCTATCAACTCCTAAACGGCTAGAGCAATCGAAACAAAATTTGGTAGGAGTAAAGATCTATACCTGAATATCTCACGACCATATTTGAAAATGATGTCAGTGCTACCAACTGCTGAAAAATCGCAATTGAAATTTGAGCTCCATGTTCGATATCTTGGAAGGTATGAATGGGAGCTATTTCAAAATTGGCACACATATAGATAATAATATTCCAGTTATATTTCCAGAAGGCCATACATGGCAGTGTTGCCAAAATGTATCTAAGCCTGCTGATAGGTACAATATTTAAATACATATAACTTCTACACTATCAATTGGAATTCAACCAAATTTCGTATGTGCTATGTGTACATAAACAGATATGACTGAGGGTATTCTTAAGAGCCTCCAGGGCTGCCAACTGTTAATAAATGCTCTCAATTTTTTATATCCAAATACCCATATATCAGAAAGTATGCAAGCCGACAGCTTTAAACTATACACACGTATAGTACCTGACGTTCTATATTAATTTAGAGTAACTAATATACGTCAGTGCTACCAACATGATTCTAAGCCTGCTTAGAGGTCCAACTTTAAATACATGTAACTTCTATACTATCATTTGGATTTCAATCAAATTTCGTGTGTGCTATGTGTACCATAACAGATATAACTATGCCGAGTCTTAAGAGTATCCAGGGCTGACAACTGTTAATAAATACTGTCTCTATTTTTGTTACCCTAATATAAATATATCAGAAAGTATGCAAGTCAATAACTCTAAACTTTGCACACGTATAGTACCTGGCATTCTAGATTAATTTGGAGTAACTAATATAGGCCTACGCCAGTGCTGCCAACATGATTCTAAGCCTGCTGATAGGTCCAATTTTAAAATGCATGTAACTTCTATACTAACTAATGGATTTCATTCAAAATTGACACAACAATAGATCACATTATTTCAGATTATTTATGACCAATACATGTATGTCATCGTTGCCAACATTATTTTACACGCGCTGTTAAATCCAATGTTTAACTGCATGTAACGTTCATGCTATCCATTGGACTTCAACCAAATTTTGTATTCTGTACCTTATGAGATGGAACTAAGAATATATTCAGTCACGAGGGCTGCCAACTGTAGTTCTCTATTTGGCTACATTATGCCAGGTATACAGTATTTCGAACTAATTAGAAATTTCGATATTACCAATTTAATTTCGTCATTATTCTAGATAGATCTATATATATTAATCATTGGCATGAATCTTAAATTTTAAGGAAAGTAGGCTCTTTAGTTCTTCACGGAACTTCTTGTTTCTTCTTAGCCATGAGTTTGCCTTCGATAACTTTTCTATATTTATTCAATAATAGTCTCTATTAGAAAAGATGCCTATACATTTGTCAACAAAATTTTAAAATATAAATTTTAAAACTGCTTCCACAATCACTGCATGTTTCAAACACGACGTTTTCATTCTCAAGAACATTGTTAACAAGCAAAATCAGAATGTTTCTTTGAGAGTCGCATTGTAAAAACATCGATTCATACTTATCAACTCTAATCATATTATATAATTTAAATTGTGTGATCAAAATGTTAACAATAACATCTGATGGATATTTCAATGCTCCCCTGTCGATTACATTGAAATAATAATTTTCTTCTGGCCTTAACACATCTCACGTTACATTATCATTATTTAACAATAAAACATCTTGAAAACTTCTACATGTACAGTGTTCTTCATAATTATTTTACAAATATATCCACCAATATATAGACTACTTGTCACATTTTGCAAAAATGAGGAAAAAGTAGGCTTATGAGATCGATCCGGGCAAATGTGTGTCTGTCTGTCTGTCTGTCCTTCTGTCTGTCTGTCTGTCTGTCTGTCTGTCTGGCTGTGTGTAGGTCCCCTCCTATCAACTCCTAAACAGCTGCAGAAATCGAAACAAAATTTGGTAGGAGTAAATATCTATACCTGAATATCTCAATGCCGTGTTTGAAAATGATGTCAGTGCTACCAACTGCTGAAAAATCGCAATTGAAATTTGAGCTCCATGTTGGATATCATGGAAGGTATGAATGGGATCTATTTCAAAATTAGCACACGTATAAATAATAATATTTTAGTTTAATTTCCAGGAGGCCATACATGGCAGTGTTGCCAAAATGATTATAAGCATTCTGATGGGTACAATTTTTAAATGCATATAACTTCTACACTATCAATTGGAATTCAACCAAATTTCGTATGTGCTCTGTGTACATAAACAGATATAACTCAGCGTATTCTTAAGAGCCACCAGGGCTGCCAACTGTTAATAAATGCTCTCAATTTCTTTTATCCAAATACCAATATATTTCAATTTCAAAGTATGCAAGCCGACAGCTTGAAACTATGCACACGTATAGTACCTGACATTCTATATTAATTTGGAGTAAGTTATATACGTCAGTGCTACCAACATAATTATAAGCTTGTTAAGAGGTCCAACTTTAAATACATGTAACTTCTATACTAACATTTGGATTTCAACCACATTTCGTATGTGCTATGGGTACCATAACATGTATGACTATGCGTATTCTTAAGAGCAACCAGGGCTGCCAACTGTTAATAAATGCTTTCTCTATTTTTGTTACTCTAATATCAATATATCAGAAAGTATGCAAGACAATAGCTCTAAACTTTGCCCACGTATAGTACTTGGCATTCTAGATTAATTTGGAGTAAATAATATACGTCAGTGCTGCTAACTTGATTCTAAGCCTGCTGATAGGTCCAATTTTAAAATGCATGTAACTTCTATACTAACTAATATATTTCATTCAAAATTGGCACACAATAGACCAATACATGTATGACAGAGCCTCCGTGGCTTAGGCGGCAGCGCGCCGGCCTCTCACCGCCGGGTCCGTGTTTCAAATCCCGGTCACTCAATGTGAGATCTGTGCTGGACAAAACGGAGGCAGACAGGTTTTTCTCCGGGTACTCCGGTTTTCCTTGTCCAAAGTTCATTCCAGCATCACTCTCCACTATCATTTCATCAGTCATTCATTTAATCATTGCTCCAGAGGAGTGCGACAGGCCTCGGCAGCCGGCATAGTTCATATTCTCGCCGCTAGATGGGGTTTCATTCATTCCATTCCTGACCCGGTCGGAGACTGGAAGCAGGATGTGGATTTTTTTTCACATGTATGACATTGTTGCCAACATGATTTTACGCGCGCTGTTAGATCCAATGTTTAACTGCATGTAACGTCCATGCTATCCATTGGACTTCAAACAAATTTTGTATTCTGTACCGTAAGAGTATGAATAAATTCAGTCACCAGGGCTGCCAACTGTAGTTCTCTATTAGGCTACATTATGCCAGGTATACAGTATTTCGAAATAATTACATATTTCGATATTACCAACTTAATTTCGTCATTATTCTAGATAGATCCATATAGATTAATTATTGGCATGCATCTTAAATTTTAAGAAAAGTAGGCTCTTTAGTTCGTCACGGAACTTCTTGTTGGCCTACTTTTCGCATTTTGTAAAAATGAGGAAAAAGTAGGCTTATGAGATCGATCCGGGCAAATGTGTGTCTGTCTGTCTGTCTGTCTGTCCTTCTGTCTGTCTGTCTGTCTACTGTCTGGCTGTGTGTGTGTTTCCCCATATCAACTCCTAAATGGCTCTAGCAATCGAACCCAAATTTGGTATGAGTAAAGATCTCTATCTGAATATCACAATGCCGTATTTGAAAATGATGTCAGTGCTACCAACTGCTGAAAATCGCAATTGAAATTTCAGCTCTATGTTGTATATCTTGGAAGGTATGCATGGGAGCTATATCAAAATTGGCAGACATATAGATAATAATATTTCAGTTTAATTTCTAGGAGGTCATACATTACGGTGTTACCAAAATGATTCTAAGCCTGCTGATAAGTCCATTATTCAAATGCATATAACTTCTACACTATCAATTGGAATTCAAACAAATTTCGTATGTGCTATGTGTACATAAACAAATTTGACTGAGCGTATTCATAAGAGCCACCAGGGATGCCAACTGTTAATAAATGCGCTCTCTATTGTTTTTATCCAAATACCAATATATCAGAAAGTATGCAAGCCGACAGCTTTAAACTATGCACACGTATAGTACCTGACATTCTAGATTAATTTGGAGTAACTAATGGACCTCAGTACTACCAACATGATTCTAAGCCTGCTGATAGGACCAATTGTAAATATATGTAACTTCTATACTATCAATTGTATTTCAACCAAATTTCGTATGTGCAATGTGTACTATAACAGATATGACTATGCGTATTCTTAAGAGCAACCAGAGCTGCCAACTGTTAATAAATGCTGTCTCTATTTTTTTAAACCCTAATATCAATATATCAGAAAGTATTCAAGCCAACAGCTCTAAACTTTGCACACGTATAGTACCTACCTAACATTCTAGATTAATTTGGAGTAACTAACATACGTCAGTGCTTCCAACATGATTCTAAGCCTGCTGATTGGTCCAATTTTAAAATACATGTAACTTCTATACAAATAAATGGATTTCATCCAAAATTGGCACAACAATAGATCATAATAGTTCAGATTATTTCTGACCAACACATGCATGACATTGTTGCCAACATGAATTTACGCGCGCTGATTGGTTCAACGTCTAACTACATGCAACGTCCGCCACTAGCAAAACTCTTTTTGTCTCACTCAGGGTTGTCAAAGTCAGGGAACACAAAAGTTTGTAAGTTATCTGCTTGGTTAAGCCAGTTATTTCTTAAGCTTTTAAATAAATGAACAGAGTCAAACATTACAGAAATCTTTTGCGTTTCGTCAAATGTGTTTTGAAAGTGGTTTGTAAATTGCCTTTGCATAGCTTTTCAAATATTTTCCTGTTACACTGCTATTATTATAGAGTATTATCCATTGGACTTAACCAAATTTTGTATTCTCTACCTTAAGAGATGGAACTAAGAATATATTCAGTCACCAGGGCTGCCAACTGTAGTGCTCTATTAGGCTACATTATGCCAGTTATATTTCGAAATTACCAAATCAATTTCGTCATTATTCTAATTAGGTCCATATCGATTAATCATTGGAATGAATCTTACATTTCGAGAGAAGTAGGCTCTTTAGTTCGTCACGGAACTTCTTATTTACTTTGCCAAAGTGTTTTAAAGCGGCGACATTTTTCTCGTCGAACAGTTTAGAACAAAAATTTACATTTTGTCGCTCTAAAAAAGTTGGGTACAAAACTGTTTGGTTCAGGGCAGGAGCAAGCTTAACTACATTATTCTCTTCTCCTCTATGCAACTGTTTCAGGTGACCAACACTAGCAAAACTCTTTTTGTCTGACTCAGGGTTGTCAATGTCAGGGAACACAAAAGTTTGTAAGTTATCAGCTTGGTTAAGCAAGTATTTCTTAAGCCTTTAAATAAATGAACAGAATCGAACATTACAGAAATCTTTTGCGTTTCGTCAAATGGGTTTTGAAAAGTGGTTTATAAATTGCCTTTTCCTGTTAACACTGTTATTATTATAGAGTATTATAGAGTTTCGAATGGTCACGTTTTACAGTTAACAGAATCCTCCCTAATTATGAACCTTTCGTCTAACTGTTTTATGCACACAACAGTGCTTGCCGAAGGGACAAATTAGGTTCGATGGATGGCTAAGATCCACTATTGTTTCCGAACCAAGTCAGTAGGGAATTTAATCACTGAAATATTAGGCTGTTTTGAACTGTAGTTGCTTCTACAACCAGGTACACAACACGGCGACGTGGGTATAATTCACTATGTTCACACACGTTTCAATCGTTAAATACCAATGATAACTTCACTGCTGCGAGGTTCAGCTCAGCCTACAAGTCACTGGCGAGAAGTGAAGCGACGGCCACTTGTGTGACGTAGCGACCAAAAAGAAGGGGGAGCCTTATGGCCTGTCTATCTAGTTGGCCTTGGTTCGATACGCGGCTCTGTCAATAAATTTAATTCTGGTTGAGGTTTGGAGTGGGGCACACTCATCCTCGGAGGACAAACCCGAAGAGAGATGGGTTCGATAACATTAAGCTTTAAAAAGGAATGAAGTCTGTAGTTTTATGTGACCGTTAATCTCGTGGTCATGAGCCATGAGACCTCCTTTTTACGTGAAATCCGAACCACAGGACATGACATTTCGCTTTGCAATCCACACATGCATTGACCGTGAATCGAACCCAGTCCTCCATGGTAAGAGGCCAACAGCTTGACCGCTGTGCCACCACGCACCCCATAATTAAGCTTTACTGAGGTCATAATATTGTCTTTTTTAGTAAGTATGTAAGTTATTTATTTAATCGCATGGTAATAATAATGATCGAGTGGCCTCCGGAGAGGCCGAGTGCAGGTCTTTCTAGTTGACGCCCGTGGGTGACCTGCGCGTCGTAATGAGGATGAAATGATGATGAAGACGTCACAGACACCCAGTTCCCGAGCCACGGGAATTAACCCCAGGAGATTAAAATCTCCGAAGGCTCGGCCGGGAGTCAATCCCGGGGCACTTCGGGCCAAAGCCTGGTGCGCCAACCATTTAGCCACGGAATGGGACACACGCATGGTGATTATAACAAGAAATTCATAAGACTAGGTCCAAGGTTTTCAACCACACTACATCACTTTCTGAAAGATGAAACAGGTCGCTGGGGCTTCCGGAGTAGGCATGAAGAGGACAGCGCAGGATGACATGGTCCATGGTCTGCTCCTCTTCACTGCATTCACACATTGGAGAATCCATCCTGCCCCATTTTATGGCGCAAGAAATTGCAGCGTCCATGCCCAATTCTCAATCTGTTGGGGCGACACCATAGTTTTCTTGGGAGGTCAATTCCATTCATTTTCCGAGTTGGATTTAGCTCACGAGCATTAGTACCAGATGTTGACATTGACCACTCTTCCCAACAGTTCCGGTTTAGGTTAAAATTGTCCCTCAAAGGTCGGCCGGCCAATACACTTGCTGGTTTCCTAGATCGAAGTCGTTGTGGCGATATAATCAGTAAGTAAGTAAGTGAGTGAGTGAGTGAGTTGAGGTGAGGTAGTTTCAAATAGCCATCCTTTTGTAATGTCATGGGAAGAGGGGGAGATCTAATATTCACAATCTAACTTTTCACATGCCGTTCTTGATCTGTTGGTAGGATTTTAACAATCCTAGTGGTGAGAGACCTATGAAGATATTGATTAGTGTGGGTTTGTGTATCTTCACGCCCCATTAGCCCAGCTGTATTATTGATCATCGCTGTGGGGATCAGGTACATTCCATTCTCTACCGTACTAAGATGAATGGAAATGAGACCCCAAGGATGAATCGTGTTCATGTTTTAATTGTCTGCTCTCTATGTTGGTATTGCCTCTTGTATCCGCAGGAAGAAGAGAACTCACGAATGGGGGGCAGAACTGATCATGTTGAATGGGATTTTCCTCCACTCAATTCTTTTATTAGCCTATTTTCATTTATGAAAAATTAGCCTTATGAGACCACCTTTTGTCCGTGTGTGTGTGTGTGTTTGTGTGTGTGTGTGTGGTGTGTGGGTAGATTATTAGCTTGGGAATAACCTAACCCCCAAGGGAAGATGATGAAGAAAAAGAAGTGGGTTTCGGACTGGAGAAAAAGGATGGAAAAATAGGACGAGATTCCAACAGAAGTTATAACTTTAACTTTAAGTATACTCAAAGGCAGCTGCCACTGCAAATCCGCTCTCCGATACCTAAAGAGGGTAGGGACCTGGGCGAAACTAACAGGAAATGCAGCTGGAATTTGGGCTGTTCGCAAGAAAGTTGCTGTAGCGTATTCCCTCTCAAGCATAAATATGCCTACTATGGGGAAGGGTGGTGGTCTGGCAAGACAAAGAGTAACAGATTTATTGTGTATCTGTTCAAAGGAGTTTGTTTCTAAACAAGTAATTTGAAGAGTGCAAATAATTTGAATCAGCTTTGATATTTTAGTTTTTGAAATTGTAGAATTTCTAAAGAGCGACCAAATGCTTCCAAGAAGGATAGGGATAAAGCAATTATACCTTAGGGAATAATTTTGGTAAGTGTACCAATAGTTGCATTTAGAAATGACTAAGCTTTTACCCAGCGAGGCGCCGACTAAAAGTTTAGACAATGAGAAACACTTATATTTTGAAAAACCAACCATAAGTGTTAGAGAGAATCTCCACAAGCAGGAAGCTGGCGTAGCGAGCTATGCTTGCCTTACTGGCCAGTTAGAATTAGCTATTAAAGCTAAGAGAGACTTTACTAAGTTAGTAACTAAGAGTTCTTGTTCAAATGCAACAAGTGGTGAACACCCTATCAATTGATTTATTTTTATTAAATAGGAAGAGTCAAGGAAGACAGGATCTTGCCTAACCGTTATGTTAGAGAAATGATAAAGCAAAGAACAAATCTTTAATTTACTTAACAATGTAAAAGGAAGTAGTTTTTGTAACAAATATATAATTTTGATTTTTATAAACAATTGGGGTCGCAGACCTCCGAAAACATCTAAAGCTTGCGCCGGGCAATTGATAATTCTTTTGGTTTCAAACCTTTTATAAGCTTTAAAATCTTCGTAACAGTATGAAATGGCTAAGATGAATAAATGAAAAATTTAAAGATAACTGACGTAATTAAAGTTAAACAATAAATCAAGTACAAGATGTGTACTTTAAGGATTTCTAGATAAGTATCTTAGAAACATGAACAACTTCGAAAGTAACAACAAAAAGCCGGAAGAAATGAAATAGAAGTTTCTATAACTTCTTGTATTAATGCAGAACTACGCTTAATGATTATACATAGGAGATTATACAAATAGGACAGGTTACTTATTGTGAAACCTGAAGAGAACAATTGAAAGGAAGTTTCTAGAACTCCTATGTTTAAGTAGGGATCACGAGAAAAATGGGGCAAGTTTCCCTTTCGTGAACCTAGAGATAACTCACTTATGAGTTGAAAGAATTCGATTCCCTCATTAGAAGGGAGAAACAATATAATTTAAGGCGTGTACTAGACACGAAGTTTTACAGACATTAATTCGTTATACATGGAGCAAATAAGGGAGGGCACTTAAGTAGAGTGACACCTCATTGAAAATAGACCTAAAGTAACAATTTTATTATTTTAGTTTGTTAGTAAAGGGTTTGGGGAAGATCAAATGGGATTGTGGAAAAGTGTTCATGGCCGTATTTATTGTGCTCGGATGAGCGCAACGCTGATGAAAAGTTGAACAGGCACTGTTTTCACTATAGTCTGTTGATATAGTTGAAGATTTCACTGTAGTAGCACAAAACGTTGATGGCAAAGAAAGTTATTGCAATGGTGGAAAATAACTAGTTACACTAGATTTTCGAGAGTCTATTGCTTGACAAACTTGTAGGCACCAGAAAAATCCCAACGGAGGAAGAAAAATTAGATATTGATTAGCAGTTCATAAGGAAGATTCCTTAGTTTGGAAAAGTATTCCCATTTATGAGAGTGGAAAATACATGACAGTATAACTGGTAGATAGAGTGCAGGTTCTGGAAGGTTCCAGAGCAATGATGACTTGTTTAAATTGGGTAGAGAATCCCTCTTCGGAAAACTAGATTATATAGACAGTGGGTATTTTAGAAATATCCCTCGATGTGAGATAGCATCTCAGAAAATCTTGCATATTGAAAGTTAGACTTGATAGTTAATGTTTGATGAAGAAGATCTCTAGAAAGCAGTTATTTTGTCACATAGCAACTTTCACTGTCTATAAAATCCAAATAAAAGCATTGAGCTTTTTAAAAGCGATGAGAATGAGGTTAAAACATGAAGTCGGTACTTATCTTTGCTTCATGAAGAAGGCGATGTTGCTGTTGACGGTTGGTTCTAAAACCCGAACATGGCGTCGAATTTAAAAGTTTGCCTCTAGAGTTGAGGAGGCGAGCTTTAGTTAAGCTCCAACTGACTGGTTTCACTTCCGACGTACAAGTGAGATCCGCTCAACGGAGCGCGGAGGGACCAGGGAAGGGAAAAAGAGTGGGGGTAGGAGACAAAAGGAATACATATAAGAATAGCCAACTTTACAGTAATAAAAATCTTCTTGATGAACTGGTCTTCAAAGAGTTGATAGTAGGAGTCACAAGCGCAGCCTGGAGGGTGAAAAAATAGACGAAGTTCTCTTGATCACGGAGATGATAGCTGGCGATAGCGATGAGATCTGGTGGCTACATTGGTAAGGAAGTCCTCTTGAACAGGGAAGAATTGAGGAACTTCAGAGATTCACTGCTAGATGACGCTAGGTAGGTCAAGGAAGATATATATCTAGAACAGACTTACAGGTAGTATGAGAGACATATACCAACAAAGAGAAATCAGGAGATCACTGTTGGTGTTTGCGAAAAAAAAGGAAGGGATGAACTAAAGCAAGGAGAAGCAAAAGCTTACTCTGTCTTACCGTGTATTCCAAAGAATACACCAAGCTGGGAGGGGAAAAACACCAACAGAGAACAAAGACAAGAAATTAAAAGTTTAAAGGTAAAGGAGCAATTCAAGTCAATGGTCTTATGATATGCCCATTAGTGGTCAAGATCTTGGCTACCCTAACTCTCCCATCCCTTCCAGGGTAACACTCGGTCACTCTACCAGAAATCCCGACCAAGGGAGGAGAAACATCCCTAACCAGGACCAAGTCTCCCACTTCAATATCGGGATTGGAAAAAAACCACTTCTGTCTCCGTTGCAAGGAAGTTAAGTATTCCAAATCCCACCTCTTCCGAAAAGAATTACGGAGGGCTTCAAGTTTACGCCAAACAATAGGTAAATTAGAATCCCTGTAAGAGTTGGGAAGGGGAGGAGGGACAGAAAGAGAAGTGCCTATAAGGAAGTGACCAGGTGTGAGTGGAAGCAGGTCATCAGGGTCATTGGAAAGCGGATTTAAAGGGCGAGAATTAACCACACCTTCAATCAGAACAGACAGTGAATTAAATTCTTCATAAGTCAGAATGCGAATACCTAAAACTTTTCTTAAATGTCGTTTAATGAGCTATACGCAGGATTCCCACCTACCACCGTGATGAGGAGCGTAGGGAGGTATAAAACGCCATTTGAAACCCTTTGAGTAGGAAAAATTAGAAATCTGTTCCATGGCAGGAGAAGATGTGAGAGCTTTCTTCCACAAGGAAGCTGCGCCTTGAAAAGTGGAAGCGTTATCAGAGAACATCTCCGAAGGAACACCACGCCTAGCAGCGAAGCGAGAGACAGCTGATAAAAAGTAAGAAGTAGAGGCATTCGTTACTAGTTCCAAATGGATCGCGCCAGTAACCATGCAAACAAAGAGAGAAACATAGAGCTTACCAAACAATTTGCGTTTAGCTTCAAGGGAGTTGCGTTGATATTGGAACGGACCCATATATTCCACACCAGTTAGATCAAATGGACGTATAGGAGAAGAGCGAAAGGAGGGCAGATCGCTCATTAATTGAGTATTGACTTTAGGTTTAGCTTTGAAGCAAGGAATGCAATTGTGAATTATAGAGGAAACTTCATGAATTCCATTTATAATCCAGTACTTTTCCCTTAAGAGGCAAAGCAGTGTGCGTGTACCAACATGCAGATTGCGATAATGAAAGTCACGTATAATTAAGGAAGTTACGTGATGTTTAGAAGGCAAAATAACAGGATGCTTTTTGTCCTCAGAAAGCAAAGATTGCGAGAGCCTGCCACCTACCCTGAGTAACCTATTGTCATCAAGGAACGGGGCTAAAGCACGAAGACGACTGGATTTGGGAAGATCCCTTTTAGAAGAAAGTAAAGACAATTCAGAAGAAAAGGTTTCTTGCTGTGTTAGTTGCAAAACCTTAATGGTAGCGAGATTCAATTCATGATTGGTAAGGTGTGGTTTGGGGAGAAGGGGTTGGTCAACCACAAGATATTTCCATCTAAGAAGATAGGCAACAATTCGAATTAATTTGTGAAAGGAAGAATAGTGGGACAACTAGGGTTGAGAAACGTTGGAAACAAGACACGAAGCAGTAGATTTAGATACTTTAGCGTCAGGCAAGTAGAAGTTTGTAGCTGTAGGTTTAGAAGGCCAACAAGAAGAGTTTCCGATTAACCACGAGGGCTCATGCCAGTACAACTGAGAAGCTGCCAATTGAGAGGGTAAACATCCACGAGAAATGATGTCGGCAGGGTTGTCAGCGCTGGGCACATGCCTCCATTGACATCCTGAAGAAAGAGTTTGAATTTTGGAAACCCTGTTTGCAACAAAAGTTTGCCAATGAGCGGGGTTCTTGGCGATCCAAGAAAGGGTGATCATGGAATCGCTCCAGAGATAGATTTGCGAGAATTCGACTTTTAAGACTTCCCGTAATTTCTTAACAAGTTCTGCGGCCATGAGTGCAGCACACAATTCAAGCCTAGGCAAAGTGATAGTTTTAAGAGGAGCCACCTTCGATTTGGCACAAACAAGGTTGGAAACTGAAGATCTATTTAATGAACCGCGATAAACCAAATATGCACAGCAACCGTAAGCTTTTTCGGAACTGTCCGCAAACACATGATGGAAAAAAGATTCATTAGGATGAGCGTTAATTAAATTCCTGGGAATTTCAGTAAGGGAAAGATCAAGCAAATTGCTGCGAAAAGAGAGCCATCTGTTAAGAAAGGAAAGGGGAACAGTGTCGTCCCATTCACATTTGAGCGACCATAGCTCTTGCATGAAAAGTTTGGCTATAACAATAACTGGGGCAAGGAATTGAAGCGGATCAAAAATTTTTGCAATTTCAGAGAGAATTAGTCTTTTTGTGTTAGGGAGCTCTTCTGCAAGCGAAACTTTATAGATGAGAGTGTCAGTGCTAGTGCACCAATGAACTCCAAGAGTTTTTATGGATTCTGAGTCTCCACAAATTTCGACGGAAGAGGGGTCTACATCTTCAATAGGAAACCGGGCGAGAAACTCATGGGAGTTGGAATTCCACTTATGAAGTGGGAATCCTCCAGTCTTTAACAATGCTTGAAGTTCTAGAGACACGAAAGAAGCTTCCTCCAGAGTGGGGAAGGACTGCAAATAATCGTCAACATAGTATGATGTAGTTAGTGCTTCGGAAGCTTTAGAATCAAATAAATGACCATCTTGAGAGGCTAACAAGTGTAGGGATCGGATAGCAAGGAAAGCGGAAGGTTTTAAGCCATAAGTAACCGTCTTTAAGTGAAATACCTTAATGGGCTTGCTGATTTCGTCGCGCCACAAGATTCATTGGAGATCTCGTTGTTCAGGCTGAATTAAAACTTGGCGGTACTTCTGTTTTATATCCGCTATAACAGCTATGGGAAATAATCGAAAGTTTAAGAGTATAGCAGATAAATCTGACTGAATAGCAGGACCAGAATAAAGAGTATCGTTAAGACTGTTGCCATTAACGTCAGGTGATGAACCATTAAAAACAACTCGGATTTTATCCTTTACAAAAGGGTTTTTCCACACGGGATGATGATTTAAGAAAACCGTTTCAATTGGGGGGTGAAATTCGTCATCAGATTTTCTAACAACTTCCATATGATCTAAGCTTTCATACTCATCCATGAAAACAGTATACTGCTGTTTAACGAGAGGTTCTTTCTTGAATTTGCTCTCGATAGCAAACAGAGCTTTTCGAGCTTTTGGTTGAGAATTAATAAGTTTAGGGGGATTATGTAATCTTGGAATCTGAACAATGAACCGGCCATCAGAAGAACGAGTGGTGGTGTTCAGAAAGAGTTGCTCACAGAATTCGTTTTCTGAAGAGGTCACGTTAGGAGAATCAACGCTTTCGAGCCTCCAGAACTGTTCTAAGTCAGTATTAGCGAAATAACATTGCGATGCGGGTTGGGGAGAATAATGAGGAAGTTGACCGGTGACGATCCATCCAAAATTAGTGTCTCTGGCAACCACGTTGGAGGATAACTTGCGAACCTGTTTACGAAGGCAATTCCAGAAAACATTGGCACTAATTAGTATGTCAATGGGGTTTTGTACATTGAACAGAGGATCGGCTAGCCTTAAATGCGAGGGAATGTTTAAACCTGAAATATCCACAGAGTGACTTGGAGTATCTTCTCCTATGCTATTGAGAATGAGACAATTCAGTTTGAGAAAGTTGTTTCTGTGACAAATGTCTCTTATGGTTAGCTTTGAAAACTGCAAAGCTTGCGATTTTGAGCTGTTAATGCCCGATACGTTAATAGAAGTGGAGTTTACAGGTAGGCCTAGTTTTCTAATCAAAGAATTAGACACAAAATCATGAGTAGCCGCTGAATCAAGAAGACCGCGTGCACGGACCCAGTTGCCAAAGTTATCCTGAACTTCGATTTGAACAGTGGATAATAGTACTTGGGCACTACGTATGGACTTGGCATTTTGAATATAAGATGAAGCATTGGAACTGTTAGCATTGTCACTTTTCTGAGAAGTAGATGCGGTCGAGGACTTTGCTTGATCATGACGATGTAGTAAAGTGTGATGAGCTTTTTCACAATTGAAGCAAAGTCTGGTGGACTTGCAATTTGAAGCAGAATGCGTGGGTGCTAGGCAGTTGAAGCAATGTTTATTCTGGGAAACTAATTTTCTTCTGTCGTCGACTGACAGTTCTTTAAAGGATTTACATAGATATAAAACGTGGGAATCTTTACAAAGCATGCACTTTAATGGTTCATCTAAACTCTTACGGGGTTCGCTTTGAGTGTTTAAAACGAGAGAACTAGCAATACGGCGTTCACTAGACCTAGTTGGGTAACCAGTGGCGTTTGGCTTGAGTTTAGATGAGCTGGACCCAGGTTTTTGGGTACTAGACGCTAAGCGTTCGCTTTTAGGTTTAAGAGACTTTGATTCAAATTTAGAACTAGGGGATGAGGGTTCACTTTGATTAGCTAAAGCAGTTAAGAGTTGGCATCTAGCATTTATGAAAGTGACTAAATGCTCGTAAGAGTAATCGTCTTCTCTGGAAAGTTCAATCTCCCAAGCTTTGAGGGTAGCAACATCGACTTTAGAAACCACTAAATGTATTAGGAAAGTGTCCCAGTGATCAGTGGGTTGATCTAATTGGGATTGAGCTTTAACGTGAAGTTGTGTTGTATCAATGAGAGTACGCAAACTAGTGACGTCATTGTGCTCTGACGCAGGTAAGTTAAATAGAGCCTTCATATGGCGTTGAATACGTAACCGTGAATTACCGTATCTCTCTTTCAACAAGTTAAAGGCAATGGGGTAGTTTTCGGCACTTAATGGGAGTGCTTCAACTAACTGCAGAGCTTGACCTCGGAGGATAGATCTCAAATAATGAAACTTGTAGATGACTTGAATGTCTTCATTGTCATGAACAAGAGAACAAAATAGTTCATAGAAAGAATCCCAAGTAGATTCGTCTCCAGAGAAGTGGGGTAAATCAATCTTAGGTAGGATTGGTTTGGGCTTGTGAGTGCCATCGCGAGAAGAGGTTTGTTGTTCGTGAAGGGAACCAAGAACAGAACCGTCTTTTTTCTGTTCTTCTTCGAGTTGGTGTATTATTTTAAAAGCAGAACCTATACCTTCGTAATATTGATTTTCTACTTCGACTCGATCTTCAGTTTGAATGAGCATACAAGTTTCGATTTCAGTTTGGATGTTACAATAATTTTCATATGAACGTTCAAAATCCTTTACACGATGTTTTAACAAATCTAATTGAGCTTCTGTAGGAGCCATGACAAAATAGTTAAATTAAAGTATGACTTACGAAACTGTGGAACCTTGGAAATATTGTCAGACTGGCAGCCGTAATAAGTTGAAAGAAAGGGACACACCAAAGGAGACAGGAGCGGCCTCCTTCTCCTTCACAGGCTTTGCACGGTGAAGCTATAGCTGAAAAATTCAAAGAAGATATTTATGATTTGCAAAATATTGTCAAATAACCCTTGACAAAATAAACAAGAAATTCCGTAACGAACTAAAAAGCCTACTTTTCTTAAAATTTAAGATCTATGCCAATGATTAATCTATATGGATCTATCTAGAATAATGACGAAATTAAGTTGGTAATATCGAAATTTGTAATTAGTTCGAAATACTGTATACCTGGCATACTGTAGCCTAATAAAGAACTACAGTTGGCAGCCCTGGTGACTGAATATATTCTTAGTTCCATCTCTTAAGGTACAGAATACAAAATTTGGTTGAAGTCCAATGGATAGCATGGACGTTACATGCAGTTAAACATTGGATCTAACAGCGCGCGTAAAATCATGTTGGCAACAATGGCATACATGTATTGGTCAGAAATAATCTGAAATAATATGTTCTATTGTTGGGTCAATTTTGAATAAAATCCATTAGTTAGTATAGAAGTTACATGCATTTTAAAATTGGATCTATCAGCAGGCTTAGAATCATGTTGGCAGCACTGACGTATATTAGTTACTCCAAATTAATCTAGAATGCCAGGTACTATACGTGTGCAAAGTTTAGAGCTATTGGCTTGCATACTTTCTGATATATTGATATTAGGGTAACAAAAATAGAGACAGTATTTACTAACAGTTGGCAGCCCTGGTTACTCTTAAGAATCGGCATAGTAATATCTGTTATGGTACACATAGCACACTCGAAATTTGGTTGAAATCCAAATGATAGTATAGAAGTTACATGTATTTAAAGTTGGACCTCTCAGCAGGCTTAGAATCATGTTGGTAGCACTGACGTATATAAGTTTCTCCAAATTAATATAGAATGTCAGGTACTATACGTGTGAATAGTTTAAAGCTGTCGGCTTGTATACTTTCTGATATATTGGTATTTGGATAAAATAAATTGAGAGCATTTATTAACAGTTGGCAGCCCTGGAGGATCTTAATAATACGTTCAGTGATGCCTGTTTATGTACACATAGCACATACGAAATTTGGTTGAAATCCAATTGATAGTGTAGAAGTTATATGCATTTAAAATTTGGACTTATCAGAAGGCGTATATTCATTTTGGCAAAACTGCGATGTATGGCCTCCTGGAAATTAAACTGCAATATTATTATCTATACGTGTGCCAATTTTGAAATAGCTCCTATTCATACCTTCCAATATATCCAACATAATTTCAATTGCGATTTTTCCGCAGTTGGTAGCACTGACATCATTTTCAAATATGGGCGTGAGATATTCAGGTATAGATCTTTACTCCTACCAAATTTGTTTCGATTGCTGCAGCCATTTAGGAGTTGATAGGGGGGGACACACACAGCCAGACAGACAGAAGAACAGACAGACAGACAGACAGACAGACAGACACACATTTACCCGATCTCATAAGTCTACTTTTTCCTCATTTTTGCAAAATGTGAAAAGTAGGCTAAAAATGTCAAAAATGGACTCTCCCGGGTTTCTGGGACCAAATTTTGGGTAGATTATTAGCTTGGGAATTACCTAACCCCCAAGGGAAGATAATGAAGAAAAAGAAGTGGGTTTCGGACTGGAGAAAAAGGGTGGAAAACTAGGACGAGAGTCCAACAGAAGTTATAATTTTAACTTTAAGTATACTCAAAGGCAGCTGCCACTGCAAATCCCCTCTCCGATACCTAAAGTGGGTAGGGACCTGAGCGAAACTAACAGGAAACGCAGCTGAAATTTGGGCTGTTCACAAGAAAGTTGCTGTAGCGTATTCCCTCTCAGGCATACATATGCCTACTATGGGGAAGGGTGGTGGTCTGGCAAGACAAAGAGTAACAGATTTATTGTGTATCTGTTCAAAGGAGTTTGTTTCTAAACAAGTAATTTGAAGAGTGCAAATAATTTGAATCAGCTTTGATATTTTAGTTTTTGAAATTGTAGAATTTCTAAAGAGCGACCAAATGCTTCCAAGAAGAATAGGGATAAAGCAATTATACCTTAGGGAATAATTTTGGTAAGTGTATCAATAGTTGCATTTAGAAATGACTAAGCTTTTACCCAGCGAGGCGCCGACTAAAAGTTTAGACAATGAGAAACACTTATATTTTGAAAAACCAACCATAAGTGTTAGAGAGAATCTCCACAAGCAGGAAGCTGGCGTAGCGAGCTATGCTTGCCTTACTGGCCAGTTAGAATTAGCTATTAAAGCTAAGCGAGACTTTACTAAGTTAGTAACTAAGAGTTCTTGCTCAAATGCAACAAGTGGTGAACACCCTATCAATAGATTTATTTTTATTAATTAGGAAGAGTCAAGGAAGACAGGATCTTGCCTAACCGTTATGTTAGAGAAATGATAAAGCAAAGAACAAATCTTTAATTTATTTAACAATGTAAAAGGAAGTAGTTTTTGTAACAAATATATAATTTTGATTTTTATAAACAATTGGGGTCGCAGACCTCCGAAAACATCTAAAGCTTGCGCCGGGCAATTGATAATTCTTTTGGTTTTAAACCTTTTATATGCTTTAAAATCTTCGTAAGATTTTGAAATGGCTAAGATGAATAAATAAAAAATTTAAAGATAACTGACGTAATTAAAGTTAAACAATAAATCAAGTACAAGGTGTGTACAAGGGTTTCTAGATAAGTATCTTAGAAACATGAACAACTTCGAAAGTAACAACAAAAAGCAGGAAGAAATGAAATAGAAGTTTCTATAACTTCTTGTATTAATGCAGAACTACGCTTAATGATTATACATAGGAGATTATACAAATAGGGCAGGTCACTTATTGTGAAACCTGAAGAGAACAATTGAAAGGAAGTTTCTAGAACTCCTGTGTTTAAGTAGGGATCACGAGAAAAATGGAGCAAGTTTCCCTTTCGTGAAACTAGAGATAACTCACTTATGAGTTGAAAGAATTGGATTCCCTCATTAGAAGGGAGAAACAATATAATTTAAGGCGTGTACTAGACACGAAGTTTTACAGACATTAATTCGTTATACATGGAGCAAATAAGGGAGGGCACTTAAGTAGAGTGACACCTCATTGAAAATAGACCTAAAGTAACAATTTTATTATTTTAGTTTGTTAGTAAAGGGTTTGGGAAAGATCAAATGGGATTGAGGAAAAGTGTTCATGGCCATATATAAATATGGACGAGCGCGACGCGGATGAAAAGTTGAACAGGCACTGTTTTCACTATAGTCTGTTGATATAGTTGAAGAGTTCACTGTAGTAGCACAAAACGTTGATGGCAAAGAAAGTTATTGCAATGGTGGAAAATAACTAGTTACACTAGATTTTCGAGAGTCTATTGCTTGAGAAACTTGTAGGTTATAGTTGAATGCACCAGAAAAATCCCAACGGAGGAAGAAAAATTAGATATTGATTAGCAGTTCATAAGGAAGATTCCTTAGTTTGAAAAAGTATTCCCATTTATGAGAGTGGAAAATACATGACAGTATAACAGGTAGATAGAGTGCAGGTTCTGGAAGGTTCCAGAGCAATGATGACTTGTTTAAATTGGGTAGAGAATCCCTCTTCGGAAAACTAGATTATATAGACAGTGGGTATTTTGGAAATATCCCTCGATGTGAGATAGCATCTCAGAAAATCTTTCATATTGAAAGTTAGACTTGATAGTTAAAGTTTGATGAAGAAGATCTCTAGAAAGCTGTTATTTTGTCACATAGCAACTTTCACTGTCTATAAAATCCAAATAAAAGCATTGAGCTTTTTAAAAGCGATGAGAATGAGGTTAAAACATGAAGTCGGTACTTATCTTTGCTTCATGAAGAAGGCGATGTTGCAGTTGACGGTTGGTTCTAAAACTCGAACATGGCGTCGAATTTAAAAGTTTTGCCTCTAGAGTTGAGGAGGCAAGCTTTAGTTAAGCACCAACTGACTTGTTTGACTTCCGACGTACAAGTGAGATCCGCTCAACGGAGCGCGGAGGGACCAGGGAAGGGAAAAAGAGTGGGGGTAAGAGACAAAAGGAATACATATAAGAATAGCCAACTTTACAGTAATAAAAATCTTCTTGTTGAACTGGTCTTCAAAGAGTTGATAGTAGGAGTCACTAGCGCAGCCTGGAGGGTGAAAAAATAGACGAAGTTCTCTTGATCACGGAGATGATAGCTGGCGATAGCGACGAGATCTGGTGGCTAGATTTGTAAGGAAGTCCTCTTGTACAGGGAAGAATTGAGGAACTTCGGAGATTCGCTGCTAGATGACGCTAGGTAGGTCAAGGAAGATATATATCTAGAACAGACTTACAGGTAGTATGAGAGTAGTATATACCAACAAAGAGAAATCAGGAGATCACTGTTGGTGTTTGCGAAAAAAAGGGAAGGGATGAACTAAAGCAAAGAGAAGCAAAAGCTTACTCTGTCTTACCGCGTATTCCAAAGTATACACCAGTGCGTCTGATTGTGTCCCCTCTAATAAAATCTAAACGGCTGGAGCGAAGTCAATGAAACTCGGTAAGGACATAGTACTATTTTGTCCGACCCCGACCGTCCCTTTAAAATGTTATTACATCTCTCTATTCCAACATGGCGGCTGTGCGAAATATTTCACCGGCATTCCATATCTCCGAAACTAATACTGATATGAGCGTGAAATTTTGTGCGGTGATAAAGGGCACTACTAGAAATATGTAACTTACAAAAACCTGTTAATTACAAAACCAACGTGGCGGCAAAGTGACGTAGCAACATTTAAATAAACGTTTCTCGCGATTTAACCACCAGAGCGCAGTGAAACATGGTGTACACATTGTAAGATGGCGGCTGTGCGAAATTTTAAAATAAAGTTTCTATTTCTTTTGTCCTAATCATGCGATCGAAGTCAACGTTTGAATAATGAATCTACACAATAATTGTCATCTAATAATACATTACTCTATGGTCTATTATATAAATATCCAACATGGCGACCATCTGAAATATTTAGACGGTTTTCAACAATCTATGAGAGCAATCAAAGTGACAATTCGTATGTTGATACAGGATACTAACATAAGTTCACGTATTAGGTTTTTAATAACCTGGTGAGCACAAATCCAACATGGCGGTGACGCAAAATTTAAATATTTGAATGGACATTTCTCGCGGTTTAACCAGCTGAACACTGTGGAACTCGGTACGATAAATGCTTACACAAATTTTAATCCACTGACATCTAATTTATTTCAATTGTTTTCATAACCATATGATGGCGGCTGCGCGAAAATTTAAAATTTGGTTTTTAATTATTCTCCTGTTCTAATCTTGTGATTGTAATTTGAAATATAAACCTAAACAATAACCTTCGTCTAATAGTACATAACTCTATGGCCTATAGAAATACAACATATTTAGATGGTTCTCAATATCTACGAATCTATTACAGCAATCAAACAGAAATGTTGTATGTTGAGATAGTCAATTAACATAAGTAGGATATTTGAAACTAGGATATTTAGTTCTTCATGGAACTATTAGTTTTTTAATTTTTACATCGTTACGTCCATCTGTGGAGCACGATATAAATTATTTTGCTAATGATATATTTTTATTCTTCCAAAATTTCTTCAACAGGACACTGAAAATATTCCTCCGTTCTTCCGTCCGTGATTTCTTGTCCTTGTAGTAATTTTCTCAGAGAAATTATGGTTGTTGATTAATATTCTGAACTCGAGTCGATCTTGTAAAAATTCCTCTGTAGTAGGGGGGTAAGAGGTATCCTCACCCTCCAGGCGTTGCCTGGGCGGTGTTCATGTTAAATAATTAATATCTAGCGAACCCATGGTCGGACTTTAACAAATGAGGTGTCTTAAGACTCGGGGTGACGTCCTCTTTCCTATTTTTTAAAAATTTTCAATTTTTGTTTTGTTTTTAAAAGTAGGCGATGGTTTTGAAACCAAGCATTGTAAAAAGTGTTGGTTGGTTTGTTCTTAAGTTTAGGGGCTGCGACAACGCGGTCATGTAGCCCCGTGTATTTTGGGTGTGTGTACAATCCGTCTGATAACCGGTGTTAATTGTGATGGCTGTATTAGTGTGTGTTATCTGTTTTTTAAATTTAGGTACAGACTTCAACTTAGAATTTTTCAAATAGTTCTTACTTTTGCCGCCAAGCGCCACCGTCAACGACTACTAGGCTAAGTTCAGAACTTAGCTACTAGACGCCACCACAGTCGGCTCTTTGCAACGAACGTAGAAACCTAAGAGCGTTGTTTACATTCTTAACCTATCCAATTTAGCTTCACACAGGTGTAATCAGTGAAAGGATCTTTATCATGCCATAAATCTATGACATGGGACCGCCGGCTTTACTTCCCCTCCGAAGGAAGGCATACTAAGGGATTTTTAACGCTCTTAAAAAATCCGACGGCTTCGGCCGGGTTTGAAGTAAAAAGTGTTATTTAGGCTTAAAAGAAAGGTCTCTATGTCCTTTATTTTTATAATAAAACTTTTTTATTTTTTGTGTTTTCTTGAAAACAGTCCAATTTTTATTTTTTTTATTTTGGAAACTAGGAACTTTACAAAAAAGTTTGTTTGACATAAATGAAAGGTCTTTAGCCCCTCTACCCCAAAAATAAATTTTAGGTCTCTAGGACAAAAACTAACAGTAGTGGGGACTGGCCGGTTCTCCTGCAAGTCACGTGTGTGCTTGAATACGTATGGCTATGCTGGAAAAGGGTTTGGCGTGGGGGAGGACTAGGGTTGAGTGAGGGGTCGATTGAATGGTGAGGCATGAGGTTGAATTTAATTGCTAATCAACTTTCTATTGTTGGAAAGAATTCCTTGGTAATGATTCCTTTCGAAGTTTCTTCCCATTCTTGTTGTCATTCACTGTTTACTTTTTTGATAGTTTTTTTTGTCGTAACAGATATAATTTAATTTAGCTGCTTCCTTGGCTAGTTTATCAGCCTACTCGATACCTTCTACGCCGATGTGTGCTTTAATCCATTCGAATTGTATTTCTTGTTGTTACTCCTATGTGTTGCCGCGATTTTCCTGATTCTTTCAATTAGGTGAGCGTGACTTTTGTAATCTGCTATAGAATATTTCTTCTTCTTCTTTCCGATGAGGCCTGCTAGGGACCACGTGCCAATTTCAATTCTTCACACTTTGTTGTTTTCTCTTCCGTTCCCTCCAGTACTCCTTCATCCGTTCACTATGCTGCTTCTTTCTGTCCTCGGACCACTTCGCACCAGGTTTCTTTGGCAATCTTCCTTGGAATCCTTTCATACTTAATACCCTTTTTCTAAAGAGCTCTCTGTTCACCGTTTCTTCTTCACTTATATTATTTCTTTCTAAATCTTTCTTTACTTCTTGAATCCAGCTAGTTGTTGCCCTTTTCTCCCAAAGGTACTTGAATATCCTTTTTGTTAATCTGGAATCATCCATTCTGTAAATATGTCCAAAAAATTGCAATCTCCTTTTTCTTATCGTTTCTGTTATATTTTCTATGTTCCTGTATATTTCATCATTAGATCTTAATTTCCATACTTCTGCTGTTTTCACCGGGCCTAAAATTTTCCTCATGATTCTCCTTTCTAGTACTTCAAGTTTATTATTATTATTATTTATTATTATTATTATTATTTATTTAGGATCGTTTCAACCTCCTATGGGTTACGATTACACAACTGCCTTGACTGTTGGTGTTCTTTCCTGTTACGCCAATACTCTTTCATTCGTTGGCTCACTCTTGTTCGTTTCTCGACCGAGAACACCCTTCCAGTTCTCTTGGGTTTCTCTACGGACAGATCTGTCACCTCCGCAATTTTCTGACTGAACACTTTTCTGTTGGCAATATCTTCCTCCTCAATGCCACATTTTTTAAGATCCTGATAAACTTCTTTCAACCATGGTACTGAGTCTTTCTTCTTTCCTGAAAGATGAGGATTTTATTTTCGAGGCGTTCCGGTCCCATTCTTTTCAAGTGTCCATAGAAAGTTAGTCGTCTTTTCCTCATTGATGTTGAAATGTACTCGCATTTTTTATATAGCTCTTGAATTGATCTCAAACGGAAGGCAAACTCATTTGTTGCTGCTTTCTTGGGTCCCAGAATTTTCCTCAGAAATTTACGTTCTTTCTTTTCTATTTCTGTGATTCCCTTTCTGGCAATTGTCTCCGCTGCATAAAGGCATTCAGGTTTCACCACGGTGTTATAGTGTCTGAGTTTGGCTTCATAGGAGAGGGATTTCGACTTATAAGTTTCCTGACATAATCTGAATGCAATCTCCATCTTCTGCGCTCTCTCTTCAATAGCTGACTTCTCATCGTTGTTAGGAGTCAGAATCTCCCCTAGATACTTGAATTTGTGGACTCTTCTTATGTCACCATATTTGGTTTTCATTATCCATGTTGGTTCTTTGGGATCTATGTTCATGTATTCAGTTTTCTCAAAGGATATTTGCAGTCCTGTCGTTTCTGCTGTATCTTGTAAAACCTCTATCTGTTTAGTGGCAGTCCCGAGGTTATTATTATTATTATTATTATTATTATTATTATTATTATTATTATTATTATTATTATTATTATTAAAATGGCGTTTGGTCTTATTGCAACATTCTGCCAGCTTCAAATGGGCCGTTGTGAGTCCAAGTAGTATACTCCTCTCGTAATCACAGGGAAGTCCTACCCTTATGGCAAGCAGGCGTAGCTCAGGCCCGTGTGTGCGAAGCATTGGAAGTGAGCATTGCGTGAGTTGGCCACAAAAGTTAAACTTTCCTGTTATTCCGAGAGGAGTTTAACCGCTTGGGCCCTGAACGGCTCAAATGTTAATTCCCTTCATGTTACAATAGAATTTTCACTTCACCAAAGCCCTTCGCTATATTTAAGCAGAAGTACGGATTCGCTGCTACTGAAACAGATAGACATATTGGAGGTTCAATTCTTACAGTCTCTCATACGGCATTTCCCGTGGTTTGTTACAGAAAGATGGCAATTTGCGGGAAGAGTCGTAATAACCGATATCGAAAGCTATATATTCTAGCACATGCCTTCTCATTGAAATAGTGTTAGTGAAGACATGAAGCTATTTAGGCTGTGTCCCAATAGTACAATTTCAGCCATAGTGAACTAGATAGTAGACTACTTTACCGGATGTGACGTCAGAAGACGTGATCCAATACTGCTTAGCACATAGCAATCAAGTCTGTAGTAGGTAGTCAACGAAAGTGCATGCTAGATTGGCCGACTATGTCAAGGAAGTTATAGAAATTGTAGCTTATCGGAATTGTAGGTTATGTAAATTGTAGGTTGTCTTTGACTTAAGCCAAACACAAACCATAATTAGGGCTCGGCTAAAAAAAAGTGATCATCTTGGCGCATCCATGATCGTATCGTTCATGTATTGTTTATTTTAAACAGCTGATGAAAGCGCAAAGAGCCTACAAGGAGTAGCAGATCACCGCCATCTTGAGTGTTGGTTTGGTACCAGCATGTAAGTCTAGTGCGTTTCAGAACACAAGTCTATGAAGGAGGCTGTGATCAAGCAGACATGTCCCAAATCTCCGTAGTGCATAGCACATAGTAGCTAGCAGCTAGTCAATAGCAGACAACTTGAGTATTGGGCCACAGCCTTAGTATATCACATGAAAGAACCTTTTAATAGGCAGGAGAGTTCTAATGGAAAAGTCCAGTGGGATATATGAAGATAGGTTATTTAGTTCTTCCCTGAACTACTTGTTGTTCTATCACCCTGGGTCTGACGAGGCTCGGTTGACAAGCGAAACATGTAATAGTTTTATTATTATTATTATTATTATTATTATTATTATTATTATTACGATTATTCTTATTATTTACCTTCTGTACCCGACATGCGATGCAATGCCAATCAAACAAAGTGTTGGCGTTGTAACTTTGTTTGAAGTGATTTTGGATACACAATATTTCTTTCTTTTTCCGTTAACTGCCTCTAAACTATTATAATATGGATTTACTATCTCAGAAACATTCGTGGGAGCATGCTCAACTCACCAAAGTTTCATTGCAATCGGATGAATGGTTTATGAACGCATACGGGACTTTGTTTAAACGATTCGCGTGCCGTCACCCTCTGGTTGAAACTACTCGTAAGCTACCTATTATAACACGGATTTACTCAGTCAGAAATATTTGCAGGAATGTAAACAACAACTCACCAAAGTTCCATCGCAATCGTATGAATGGTTTATGAACGCATGCGGGATTTTGTTTAAATGATTCGTGCGCCGTCACACTTTTGTTGAAACTACTTGTAATTACCTATTGTAACATGGATTTACTCAGTCAGAAATATTTGCAGGAGTGTAAACAACAACTCACCAAGGTTTCATCGCAATCGTATGAATGGTTTATGAACTCATACGGGATTTTGTTGAAACGATTCGCGCGCTGTCACTCATTTTTGAATCTACTTGTACGCTGCCTATTTTAAAATGGATTTACTAAGTCCGAAACCTTCGCAGGAGTGTACACAACAACTCACCAACATTTCATCGCAATCGGATGAATGGCATATCAACGCATTTGTTGAAGCTACTCGTGCGCTATCTATTGTAAATTCGATTCACTATGCCTATAACCATTCCGGGAGTGTACACAACAACTCACCAACATTTGATCGCAATCGGATGAATGGAATATGAACGCATAAGGGACGAACAAACAAACATTTATTTTTATATATATACAGTAGTAGATTTAACATAAATCGTACAAGAAGTAAGGAGGGCCTTGTAATATTTTATGCTTCACTGACACAAGTTACGTCTGCATTTCGTTTTTACAATATTTACATGTTTTACAAAGATACGTTGTATTTGCAGTGTTTACATATTTGCAATATAATTACTACTACTCGTACTAATACTACTACTACTAGTCTACTAATAATAATATAGTAAGTTTTAAACATGTTCACTCACTCTTTCTCGTACGCACCTTCATCACTTCATTCATACGTATTATTTTCACAATATAAATTTTTATGAACAATAAATGAACCAGAATGGAGCTCCCACGTACGTCTGATTCGTCTCTTTCATTGCGTTGAACGCCCGCGGTGTCTTTCCCTCATCCACCTTGATCACTTGGAGCTAATTAACTGATAGGATTGTGCGATTATCCGAGGGTCAGTATTATGTTGGTCTAATCGCACCCTCCTAGTGGTCTAAGGGTACGTATTGAGACTTCAAATCCAAGGGTTCTACTGTAATTTCGATTCCAGGTTCTACCAAGAAATTTAGGTATAGTTTGCGGGTTGGAATGGGGTTCACACAGCCTTGTGAGGCAGAACTGAGAAGTGGCTTTCCTCGGCTTCTTCACTTCTACTCCAGGTGAATACTGGGATAGTATCCAAATTAAAACCAACGCCAATTTCTACCCAAACTCACATAGCTCTCAAGGCTCTTAAATGAACCATTTCTCTTCTCCCACTCGTCTTAACACCTCTTCATTTGTTATTCTATCTACCCATCCGATCTTTAGCATTCTCCTGTAACACCACATTTCATACGCTTCTAGTCTCCACTATTCTGCTGTGCCAACAGCCACAAGTTTCACTTCCATAGAGCACCCCACTGCAGACAAAGGCTTTCAAAAATTAATTTCTAATATCTAAATCTATATTTGATGTGAAGAGAATTATTTTTCTGGACAAAGGCTTTCAAAAATTAATTTCTAATATCTAAATCTATATTTGATGTGAAGAGAATTATTTTCTGTAGAAATGCCTTCCTGGCCTGAGCCAACGTAGTTTTTATATAGCCTACTCTTTACTTCGTCCATCACTGGTTAATGTTCTTCCTATGTAGCAGAAGTCAGCTACTTCCGTTGACTTTTCACCTGCTAATTTGACGTCAATAGGGGTTTCGTATTTATTTCGGCTGCATTCCATTTTTTTACAATCATTATTGATTTTCATCGTAATTTCATTCCGCAAGACGGAGTCCATACCATTTAAAAACTCCCCCAAATTCTCTGGTGTGATGCCTAAGCATATTATAGGAGTGGGGAAAGTATTATCAGGGAGCCATTTTACTCAAAAGTAATGGAAGAGTAACGATGCATTACACAAAAACCTCGTTTATCCGGCTTTCTAATACATATTTCTGGTTTATCCTGAATTTTTAAAATTTACTGTATTAGTTTTTTGTCGCCCTTCGAATAATACAGTACACATAACCATCAACATTCCTAAAAGAAATGTACCTCCACAGTTAGCTCTTTGAACTGCGTTTCCTCTTGTCACTATTGATACCTTCAACATATCTCCAATATTTAACAAACGAAATTTACACACGATTTCAGTAAGTACAGTGAGATATTTTTGCTGGAGCGGGACCGGTGGCCGGCGGCCGGCGGCCGGCAGCCGGGCGCGCGCGCCTTCCGCCAGCCAACTGAGCTCGGGCCGCGGGTTGCGCGAGGCGGAGGCGAGCTAACCAGGGTCATTAAAGTCCATTAAGTCACTAAACTTTCATCAACGAGGGTGTGTAGTGTCAGCGCACAGATTAGAAGGTAGCATAAACAACAGCTGCAAGATTTAATTTAAGAAGCACAGATGTTCTCTTATTTCTTGGGAATCTGGATGACCTCACGTCGTCAGTTAAAGGTTAGAACTTATCTTTTCACAGAAGATATTAAAAATGTTCTCCTTCAGCTGACAGACAGACATCGTTACATTATGTCGCTACTCCTGCAACCCCCCCTCCCCCCCTGCGTGTTTACTGTAATTAATCAAAGCACGGACCTAAGCCCGTTTGATGTTTAATTGTGGATTAATTTAACATTCAAAGTGTACAGATCAATTACCCGTACTCGAGTGGAGCTGGAGAACAATATACGGCAGCAGATATCCCTCACAACAGAAGGGAATTACAACGTGTAAACGCTAATTTATTTACATGGTACAACGCCTGTCAGTCAGTTGAAGGAGAATATTTTTCAGCATCTTATGTGAAAAGCTAAGTTCTTTAGTCAAGATTTGCTGGTGAATTTACCATTAATTAATGTACTTTGTTACGGTTTCACCTGCGCACAATCCGCGGTGCGAGCTCGGTTGGCGGGTGAAGGCGCGCGCGCCCAGCAGTCGGTTGCCCGTCCCGCTCCAGCAAAATTATCACCCTGTAGAAGAGAATACACATACTGTAATTGAGATTATGTGCCAAAAGAAGAAGTTCTAAAAAATTCTTGTTAGCGTCAACATTAAGGTTTGCATATATTCATAGCATATATATTCATTTATTAGTTTCCGGATTATCCAGATATTCAATAATCCGGATTACCTCCTGTCCACCTAGTCCGGATAAACGAGGTTCTTGTGTACTTTGATTGCAAAACTCTCTATGATAATGTGCCCGTTTAGACCGGAGTCCGCACGACCACATATGCATTTTACCAATAATCAGTCAGCACGAGAGTCAAAATATCCCGGAGCGCCAGATGGGTTAAAGCAAATCGCAAAAACGACATCAAATTTAAAAAAATGCTTTACTGATTTTTGGCTCAATGCAACAATAAGGATAGAAGGAGATTTAATTGGGAGAAACACATCTGGTAAAATTATCTCAGTTTATTTTAAAGTTAAAATCTGACTGCAAAGATGCTCAAAGCAGCATCACTCCACGTGTGGCGATCCACACTCTTATTTACACACAATATACAGAAATCTTCCAAACACATTTGACAATCTATTTGGAAACACAAGTCCGATTAATAGTCCTGTGGACTGTGTTCCAAAATTATTAATCTTTAATTCCAGTTCAAAGTTAATTGTCCATACTGGAAATAACGTAGATCACTGTTTGACTATTTACATGCTATTAACACTCGTAGAATAAATGTTTATAGAATTCTTAAACTTTCACTTGTTTTTCCAGTTTCAAAAATATATCGTCGAAAATATTATTATCATCGAAGCAACACAAATTATTAACACATATTAATAACATCTGAAAAGTATTTGACCATTGAGCATAGCATCGAAGAACTGTGCGAAGCACAACAACAATTAATTGTTCTTCTGACATTAAACATTCGAGAAGTGACTCGATTATGAACTTCAAGTTCCAAACAAAAATACATGATTTCTGAATCATCAACTTGATCAATAAATGGTTGAACCATTCAACTATTCAATTTTCCACTTGGGAACATTATGAAAAAAATATTTATATTTATGGCCATTTCTAGTAACTTTCACAACTTGCAATTATTCGACAGAATGCGGAAATTAGAATTGTAGTTTTATAATGAATTCATTTAGTTCATGGCACTAGGATTTGAAAATATCCTTCAAATTATTCGTGGTTAAAGAATTATTTTTAATTGGCAGTGGCCCATTCTATTATTTGTGTAAGAACACAATACTACAATAACAACAACGGCAAAGGTCTTCCTCTGAAGAAGAATACACTACTATCATGACAAATCCGGGTTCTAGCAAAATCAAAGTCTAAATGGAATTCGTAAACAAGGTTGAAATAAGAACTGATGGTTTCAAAGAAATAACCTTCGTGTTATTCTTACGACGAAATGTGTGGCTCCAATACTCCTACTATAAACCTGAGCCATCGAACCTGCTATTTGATTGATGCTCGAAAAAACCTTCATTCCTGCGACTTAACATGCGCACCTGGGAATGGCATTTCAACTACTCCACACACATAAATTATCTTCCCAAAATTTATACAATAAATCAAGCCTCTGCTTGTTATCAACACTGGAAGATTAATAAACTTAAGTTTATTTTATTTTACCATTCAGTTCAACCCGTGAATTTACCATACATATGAAAAGCTTTATTTCACTTTCGAGTGTATTTACGTCATGATTTTATATAAATACAAAAATATCCTATTTGATACAAATATCAATTGCTTCCCGTTTCATGCCTCTCCGTGTTATCTGAAACATATACTTTGCTCATAGCAAATATCAACTGTTCAACCAGAACCGAAATGTTGGTTGAATGCGGGCTTGCGCTAACCACTTTCCTTCGGAAAATCTCCTGTTCCAAACTAGAAATGTTTAAACTACTTCATAGGCTCTTTCTCAATACATATGATTATTAGAAAATATAATATCCAAGAATTATTTAGAAAAATTATAAAAATTATTATTATTATTATTAGTGGATTATTATTATTATTATTATTTATATATCATTTTAATTATCATCTCATTATGTGAGAATCCACATGTTCGAACCTTCGAATATGGAAAAAATATCCATTCCTCAACAAAAATAAATTTAACTTTTACAGTTACGTCGGGGGTTTTCCGTGGTTTCCTTAAAATATGAAAAATTCAAATAAATGCTCGAAATGCTCGGTCATCGATCCTAAACTGTTCTGAGTGCTGAAAATGCTCAGAATAACTCTAGCAAGTCTTTCGGAAATCATTGCAAGCTTTAAATACGACGAAAAAAATTTGTTGGTCATCTGCAGAAAAATAGTTTGTTCCAATTAGCTAGGCATAATATAATTCAAATGTGGCTTACATTTCTTGATGGTCTTGAAGTGTAGTAAACCTGGTCTGTACCAGATTTATCCATAGACATGCCCTATCGGACAAGCACGTATAATCCTTGTATCGGCCGCCATTGTAGACCCACAAATCGTCTAGTCAGACATAGTGGTAGTATCTTTCGACGTTTGAATAAACTGTTGTTCCATTTTAATATGGGCTTCTATCAAAGCCATAACAGTTTGTTGAAATAGGGTCAGATCTAAGTGATCTCTTCTTAGATATGTCAGTTGTAACATAACTCACTGTAATCTCATCAGTACAAGAAAAACATTGACAGTCTAAGCAATTAACGGCTGTTCTGAAGATCGTTCCCTGGGCATGGTTTATTAATATCACCATCTGCCATGCGCTAAGCAACCTGCAGTTTCCCTTGCGTAGACTAATGAACGCCACCGTTATAGACTAGTCTTCAGTGTACTGACAGATCGAAGTGGTTAACTAGTTACAAATAATGAAAACTGACTTGAAATGGATTTAAACATCCAAGTATTAAGTTACTACTGGACTGTGACAAAATACTATTTTCTAGACAAAGTCTAGCATATGTCCTTTTTAGAAATATAAATATTTCCACCAATGTCTGTAGAAAAACAATCACCTCAGTGATTCTCCTCACCAGAAACTTACTAAGTTCCAACTCGTTTGCGCAGCACTTCTCGTGACTATCACGACTTGAAAAGAACTTCTGCGTAGTTACGGCAACCATGTGCCTTGGCTCAGCGTAGACGCAACTTGCTTGCCAAGTGTTAGAATGAGCTAACCATGCCTCCTCCAGCTGGCTTTTATTCAAAACGGTCAGGGTCACGCGTCATCGCCTGATATCTAGAAATCCTCATATCTCTTGAATCCCTGGTCCGATTTACTTGATACTAATTGCATTCTCTTTTTTTTGGCCGTGCCAGTAATCTGATCCCAGTCTCAAGTCTCTACTCCATAGTTAACTATTTAATCAATAAATATCCTCCACCTCTGCTGTTACTCGCTACGTCACTTGACATCCAACTATCGGTAAAATTCTTCTAAATGCTTCTCGAAGCAATGTAGCGCGATATTCAAATATCTGAACTTTCAAAAGCGGCTACAGCCTTTCCCTTGATATCTAGGTGTCTGAATCTTGGAATACCCATTCCTAGAGTTGGGCACAATACAACAACAACACTTTGATAATTGTAACTGTAACGGTAACTTCATTATTTGGTAAGTAACGAAGTGTAACCTAGTTGACTTTTAAAACGTGACTTACCCGACCCTGTAGCCGACCACTTTTTTTCTTTGGCCTATAAAATTTGAGGCCCAGGGTTCGATTTCTTTCTCCCTCAGAGATTTAAGATTTGTCGTAAAGAACTGGAAAGGAGTCTAATACAGTGGGTGCCTTCTCTAAATGACGGAACCTCATAGAGGCCATGCGGTGGACGGGTCGTGATGAATTAGCGCCAGATTACGCACGATCGGATGGGGAAGCACCGGAGCTGGCAAGATACCTAAGTTGAGAGTTACGACTTACAGGTGAAGTACTTAAGCCTATCTCGTGTCCCGTGAACATGGTTAGGTATAGAACAACACATCGAATTTTCCTAGTGAAAACCTCAAACAAAAGGTATACAGATACAATCCGCGTACTCTGGAAGCTCTCGAGAACGAAATAACTGTACTGATACGAAACATCAGTTAGGATGAAGTAGGAAACCACAGATGGATGACTTCCAGGAATCGAACCTTTCTCTTATCAGTTTTGCCTCATGAGGCTAAGGGTACCCCGTTCCAGCCCTCACACCAGAATTAAAATTTCTTGGAAGAGCCGTAGGATTACCGTGTTCAGCAATCCCCCTCTACACCGGGGACCAACGACGAACTTACAAAATAATTTTTCACTTAGAAGTTCCTGCTAATGTAGTATAGACTTCAAAGAGCTTATGATATTTACCTTAGAGATTATTAAGCTTGCATGAGAAAACAAGGAACAGTTTCATCGTCGGAAGTTTCAAAAGGAAGGAAAATCCTCAGTGTAAATTTAATAAAGACGTATCTACTGCTAAGCAAAGACTCAGGACAGTACAGTACAGCTAAAGCGGACAAAAAAAATCTGTGTTGCAGAAAATCTATAAGGTGCACAAACTGCGATAGATAAATCATTGTGAATGAGTGGGTTTCAAAGGGATGTTATTGAAGCTGGTTCTGTGAGCGCTCTTTTATTTAGAGCAAGATGGTAAAATAAGCCACAGAAACATCGTTATTGCTACATCCAATAATAATGTTAAGATATTGTTGCTTGAGTCTTCAGTATTTTGACTTTTTGACTGGCTTGATGCAGTCCTCCATGCCTCCCTGTCCTGAGCCAATCATTTTGTCTGTACATAGCTACCACCCCCTCTATCCGAGGATATCTGTTTAACATATTCTAACCTTGGTCCACTAGTACAGTTCTTAACCTCGACCTTTTCTTCCATAACTAAGTTTGCTGTTCCTGGGTGTCTTAGTATGTGTCCTACCAACCTATCACTTCTCTTCGTTAGCAGTCGCCAGAAGATTCTCTCATCGCCCTCTCGTCTTAATACCGCTTCATTTTTTACTCTATCTACCCATCTGATCTTCATCATTCTCCTGTAACACCACATTTCAGATGCTTCTATTCTTCTCTATTCTGCTGCACCAACAGTCAACGGTTCACTTCCATAGAGCGCCACGCTTGAGACAAAGGCTTTCAAAATGACTTCCTAATACAAAATGTGTAGTTATTTCATGTCAAGAGATCTTCTGTATAAATGTTTTCCTTGGTTGAGTCAACCTACTTTTTATATCCTCCGCTTTGCCTCGTCCATCACTGGTTATTTTACTTCCTAAGTAGGAGAAGTCTCCTACGTTCTTTAGCTTTTCACCTGCCAGTTTGAGGCCCATGGGGGTTTCTGATTTGTTTTGGCTGCATTCTATTTTTTTTTGGTTTGTTTTACATTTATTAATTTCATCATGAATTCTTCCCTCAAGACGGAGTCCATACCATTTAAAACTCATTCAAATCCTATGGTGTGTCGACTAAGATGACAATATCAACAGCCAACCTCAGAGTTGAAATTATTTTTCCTGGAAACTTTACTCCTACGTTATTTTTTATATTTTTAGATATGAAATTATTAGGGGGTGAATACTTTGTATACAAGCTTGCCTTTACTTTTCTTGTGTTTTGCCGATAATTCCTTTCAGTTAGGAACACTTTTACACAAAATTCAGCCCATAGTTTATCTTTCACATGATGGTCACTATGTCCCTTTCTCCTTATTGAAAGAAGCTGGTCCCTGTTCATTTTTCTTGCCTGCTGTTTCCAAGGTTGCAGAATCGAACCCTGGCGCAGTCAGTGGCATTTGAAGGTGCTCAAATGTTTGCGAGCCTTGTCAGTAGATTTACTGGCACGTTAAAAATCCCCTCCGGGGCAAAATTCCGGCATCCCGGCGTCTCTAAAAGCCATGGTAGTTAAAAGGGACGTAAAACCTAACATTATTATCCTTACATCTGTATCAATCACTGTTGTTAGTATTGACACTCATGTCATACGATGTTGGCATGTCAAAGAACCCATTTGAATTCAGTAGGCCGTGTTCATAATGGCCAAATTAATCTCGGGAGTTTCCGCCAACAGAAAGTTCCTCATTTCTATGCTAGAAAGCGCTATAGTGTGCAAGGAGCTTAGCTATCTAACCTCCTTGACTTTCATAGTGCTTCATGGAACCCGAAATTCGACATGCAAGCTACCCTTTGGGTGTCAAATAACAAGGCTTGCTCCCGGCACCAAGGCCATACGATATTATTATTATTATTGTTAGTATTAGTTCATTATCTTCAGTAGATTCGTTGTCAAGACATTTAGACATCATATATTTGCAATGTTTTACACTGACACCAGAAAGAACTGCGAATAAACTATCGCCATTGGTTCCATATCTGCCCGTGGGGTTCAGCGTCAGTCGCGTCTCAGCAAAATGGAGACCAGTTACAAGTTTTTAATCGCTGCGATTGTTGTGCTGTTGTTGTTGTTGTTTTGTTTTGTTGTAGTTGTTGACTCATTTGAGGGGTTTGTGCTTGGTGTTTATTTAGCCCTATGTACTTAGGTGTGTGTAAGATTTGTTTGATAACTGTGTCATTGTGGTGTCTGTATTAGTGTGATTATTTTGTAATTCAGGTGAGAATTGGGAAGGAGGCGGTCGTAGCCTTAAGTTGGGTACAATCCCGGCATTTTCCTGGAGTAAAAGTTGGAAACTACGGTAAAACACTTCCATGATGGCTGAGGTGAGAATTGAACCCACCTGATCTCAGTTATTCCTCGCCAGACTCAGTCTTAGTGTACCCCGTTCCAGCCCTCAGATCTTAATCTAAGTTCTTGGCAGAGCTGGGATTCGAACCCGTATCTCTAGGACGACAGCCAAGGATGCGATTGATTAGTAGTACGTTGATGATGATAATTGTTGTTTTAAGGGGCCTAACATCTGGGTTATCGTCCCTAATGGTTTGGGTGATAGCAAAAATATAATTGAAACTAAACCTAAAAATACTTACAAACTAGAAGAGGAAATGGAAAACAATAATAAGAATAAGGGAAATAAAAGACAGGAGGAAGGAAAATGCCCTCAACCTTCAGAGAATGAGAATTAAGGGACTTGGAACAAAGGAGAGTCAGGAAAGGCAGATAAGAAAGGTAAAGAGGAGAGGGACCGGACCAAAGGCAATGGAAGAAGGAGAAAAACCGGACCCAGCTCAGGAAACCTTCGGGGTCACCAACTCCCGAACTCATTAGACGTGAGCCCTTGAAGGTGTAGCAATATCCAGGGTGCACCATAAGTGGTGGGGCTACACACACCCTGCCTCCGTTAGGGCTTTGAGCAGAAGGCAGGAGATACAATGACAAGAGGTCTGACCCCTCGAAGAATGAAAGATTAGGAAATATGAGACAAGGGCCAATTTAGGCGGGAAAGTGAAAGACTCCCTAGGCCTCGGATACCCTAATACCGTCGGGGTCGGAAACGAACAAGAGTTGACCAAGTGGGGTCGAGAGGAAAGATAACAGAGAGGAGCCCGGCGCAAGTAAGTGGAAGCAATGCCGGATTCAGCTGGGGTCCCGTGGTCGCCAATTCATGTCCCACAAGTTGTGAACCCCTAAGGGATAGTAGTAAGTGTGTGCCCCTGTATTTATTTTAGCGATTGAACAACACTCGACTAGAAATCGCAAGTGGTGACCCCGTGCGGGATATTCGTGCTTACTACACGTGTATTCTGCCTTGTCTGCTGAATGTAGGTCCAAGGCTGCTGACACTCTACGTCTACGTGGACCGCATACATATAATGTGGATATTAAATAGTTTCTGATGGTTACACCCCGCGGCGTTGACAGGAATGGGGAACTCTAGGTAGACCGACTTCCCACCTCTTCCTCTTCCCCTCCCTTGAACACACACTACTTCCAGGCAAGTGCTGGGATGGTACATCACATTATGTCCAGAGGCACCTACTCCATTCCCTGACCGTATTATTTTAAATATATGAAAATCGACTCTTATCTCAGCCATCCTACAAGTGTATCTTCCTTGATTTCCACTTGCTCTCCAGGGAAATGCCGGAATGGTACCTGAATTAAGGCCACGACAGCCACTCCCGCAAATCCGAGCCATAATTACAAACACACGCATTAACATCTCCGCCATCTTGGAGGTGGTTTACTGTGGTTTCACACTTCCTTCGCAGATGAAGGTCGGGATGGTTCCTAACTTAAGGCCACGGCCACCTCCTTTCCAATCCTCATCTGAATGACAAATATACTCACTAATACAGCCAGACAATAACACAGGATATCAGACAAATTATACACACTTCCTAGTACACGGGGCAACATGACCATGATGTCACAAATTCCCTAAATTAATTAAAAACAACGTACTACCTACGAGTAAACCCGTGGTTGTATGCTCTGCAAAACTTATTGTTATTGAGCATCGCTCTAGTTGTTTTCAGAACTTATCACTCGGGACGGTAAGCCACTTTGCCCCTACCCCCCACCCTGTTGTATGAGTCTTCAGTCTTTCGACTGGTTTGATGCAGCACTCCATACCTCCCTGTCATGAGCTAATCGTTTCATCTCTACATAGCTACCACAAACTTGCCACGGTCGGCGAGTGGATAGCGTGTCGGTCTACTAACCCCAAGATTGCAGGTTCGCTCTTGGCCGTGGTAAGTGATTTTTGAAAGGTGGCAAAAATACGACACGCATGTCATACGATGTTGGCATGTCAAAGAACCCATTTCAATTCAGTAGGCCGTGTTCATAATGGAAAAATTAATCTCGGGAGTTTCCGCCAACACAAAGTTCCTCATTTCTCTACTAGAAAGCGCTTTAGTGTTCAAGAGGCTTAGATATCTAACCTCCTTGACTTTCATTGTGATACAAGGAACGACGAAATTCGACATGCAAGCTACCCTCTGGGTGTCACATTACAAAGCTTGCTCCCGGCATCCAAGGCCACACGATATTATTATTATTATTATAGCTACCACACCCTACATCCCAGGCAATCTGTTTAACATATTCTAACCTTGGTCTGCCTCTACAGTTCTTGTCTTCGACCCTTACTTCCATAACTAAGCTTACTATTCCTGGGTGTCTTAGTATGTGTCCTACCAACCTATCTCTCCTCTTCATTAGCCGTAGCCAGAAACATCTCTCCTCTCCCACTCGTCTTAATACCTCTTCATTTGTAACCCTATCTACCCATATGATCTTCATCATTCTCCTGTAACACGACATTTTAAACGCTTCAATTCTCCTCTTTTCTGTTGCACCAATAGTCCAAGTTTCACTTCCATAGAGCGCCACGCTCCAAACAAAGCCTTTCAAAAATGACTTCCTAATACCTAAATCTATATTCGATGTCAACAGATTCCTTTTCTGTAGAAATGCTTTCCGATTACATAAAGAAAAGTGACAGTCAGTCTGAAAGACTAGACTTTGTATCATTTTAAATGCTACAAATGCTGAAAAATGCTAGAAAGGCTGAAGGCTTCTCGCTTCGCTCGAACCCCAAAAATCTTGACATGTTTTAGAAAATTATCTGCATAATACTTATAATATAATACTTTACCTTGTTTCAAATTACTCGCGAACGGCAAGTGGAAACCAAGGGCAAAGCAAAGTCAAGCGCGCGGGATGCCGTCACGCTCACCAGAGTGTGCGGGGACGTGCCCCTTCCATCCAGTCTAAAAACTCTTATAGTGGGCGATGTATTCAAGATAGAGATTTGCTCTCACGGACTTTTTTGTAGAACTTTTCATGCTGACCAATTCTTACGCTCATAGCATATTGATATTTTTAACGGTTTGCCCAGCGTGAGCTTAAGAAGCGCACTGATGCCAAGTTTGTTTTCGACTTTTTCACTGAAATCGTTACTGCTTGTCTTCCTTTGATCATACACAAATTATTTTCTACAGAAAAACGCGGGAATACAGGGCAAATGTGGGGGATAGAGGGAGAAAGCAGTTGAAATAGCGTGGTCCATAGATGACTGAAACAAAAGAAAGAAAAAAAAGAAACAATAATCCCTAAATATTTTAGTTAGAATGTTTGTAACAAAACGTCACTCTTTTCATAATGATTGGACAGCAAAAAGCGGAACCAAATGAAATACTGTACTTAAATCATCGACAGTAACAAAAGACAACTGACTTAGGCCTTTACTTATTGTTACACATAGACTGGCTGCGTGGCACAGTAGTAACGTTCTCACCTGCTGCGCCCAAGGTTGCGATGTCGAATCTTGACGCAGACAGGTGGCATTTGAGGGTGCACAAATGTGATGGATCCGTGTCAGTAGATTTATAAGCAAGTTGGCCCCTGGGTCTTCAAGAGAGGATCCAGACTGCGTTTTATATTAGTACTACTCCAACACTTGCTATACACCCCTAAAATTGTCTTTGCTGCTTTTTAGTCGGTCAACACGATTGTGTCCAATGAATTGGATAGAGTGAGCATTGCTGTGAGGAGAACAATAACAAGTTAAGTGTACTTTATAATTAGTATTTTCTAGTGCATGCTAAAAATTATTATTGTTATTATTATTATTATTATTATTATTATTATTATTATTATTATTGAAAGCCTCCGTGGCTTAGGCGGCAGCACGCCGGCCTCTCACCGTTGGGTCCGTGGTTCAAATCCCGGTCACTCCATGTGCGATTTGTGCTGGACAAAGCGGAGGCACACAGGTTTTTCTCCGGGTACTCCGGTTTTCCCTGTCAAAATTTCATTCCAGCAACACGCTTCACTATCATTTCATTTCATCTGTCATTCATTTAATCATTGCCCCAGAGGAGTGCGTCAGGCCTCGGCAGCCGGCACAGTCCATATCCTCGCCGCTAGATGGGGGCTTCATTCATTCCATTCCTGACCCGGTCGGAGACTGGAAGCAGGCTGTGGATTTTCATTTTCATTATTATTATTATTATTATTATTATTATTATTATTATTAAAGTGTGATTCTAAATTGTATACACGCGCATATACACCGTTATTCACGTAATTCACTAAACCTTGCAACAAAATCTAACCTAATGTATAACGTGATTCCAACCGCGGAACGAACATAACATTGGTTGGTTGGTTCCTCAGTTTAGAGGCTGAGACAACGCGGTCATGTACCCCCTTTTACTTTGGGTGTGTGTGCAATCTGTCTGATAACCGGTGTTAATTGAGTTGGCTGTATTAGTGTGTGTATCTTTTTTAATTCAAGTAAGGACTGTAGACATTGAATTTTTCCAATTAGTTCCTACTTTTGCCGCCAAACGCCACCCTCAACGACTACTAGTTCAGAACTTGGTTACCAGATGCCACCGCAGTCAGCTGCTGACGACGAACGTAGGAACCAAAGAGCGTTAGTCAAATGTTTAACCTACAAATTTTAGCTTCATTCAGGTGTAATTCGTGGATGGTTCTTTTAACATGGCATAAATCTATGCCATGGGACCGCCGGCTTTACTTCCCCTCTGAAGGAAGGCATACTGAGGGATTTTTAACGCTCTTAAAAATCCGACGACTTCGGCCGGGTTAGAACCCGCGATCTTGAGCATAGAAGCTCACCATGCTACCGACTACGCCACCGAAGCCACTGAACATAACATTATAATTAATCTAACGACGTTCTATTGAACCACAGTAGTGAATTTACAACAGTGAAAATTAACCTTAAAACAGTGATCAGGATCTGATGATGGCCACTTGAGTGTATAAACGCGTAATCCTAAATTTCCCATTTAAGTGTGATGATAACTAATAAATGTATTTTTTTCCAGAGTGTGTTTACATATTTATAATTTTGTACCCCACCCAATTCATTGGATACAGTCGTGTTGACCGACCGAAAATCAGCAAAAACAATTTGTCTAGGCAACACTGAAAAAAGGAATGCCTCACATAGCCACACCCCTAAAATGCACAGGTCATATTTTCTCGCTTTTAGGTCATATTCAGCTAGCTTTTAGGGCATATTTGCTTGAATGTTTTGTACCCCTTTAGGCTTTAAGCATCCAAACCCTACTTATCACCATGCCCTTGCCTCTCACTCTCACTCGTTCCAGATGTGTACCTGTAGTGAAGCCCTCAGACTTAACCAGTGCTCCGAGTGTGTTCTGGTGGCATGGTGGGCATTTTGCAAGTATTTTGATTCTCAATTGCATTTTGTGGGTATTTGGAATCTAAATTACATTTTGTAAGTATTTACAATCTAAATTGCATTTTGTAAGTATTGTCAATCCAAATGAGTAGTTTGAATCTACCGTACATTTTGTAATCATTTACAATTTCAATTGCATTTTTTAAGTATTTTGAATTTCAATTGCACTTTGTGAGTGTTTTGAATTTGAACCGGCCTTTTTCAATCTAAATTGCATTGTTTATCTTCGATTACAATTGCATTTGTAAGTATTTTGAATCTCAATTGCATTCTGTACGTATTTTCGATCTTATTTGCATTTTGTAAGTATTTTAAATTTCAATTGCATTTTGTAAGTATTTCGACTCTACATTGCATTTTTTAAGTATTTTGAACCTAGCCTACATTTTGTGCGTATTTTTCAATCTATTCCTTTTGTGAGTATTTTCGTTCTAAATTCCCTTTGGTAAGTATTACAGCTCTCCATTTTGTGAGTAGTTTCAATCTGAGTTCCTTTTTGTAAGTATTTTCGGTCTCACTTAATTTTCGTTCTGGTTTCCATTTCATTGTCATTTTCGCTATCACCCAGACCATTAGGGGCCGATAACCTAGATGTTAGGCCCCTTAAAACAACAATTATCATCATCATCATCATCATCATCATGTTCTGGTGACACGGGAGCATAGCACCGCTGTCCTAGACCACGCATGCTTGCTGCAAAGTGTATAGATGGTTGTAATCTCACAAGGGACGTATCTGGTAAGACAGGTCGAAACCTTTCTTGAAACTTTGTGGTCGCAATCGTTGTACTATAAGAAGACAACGTATGAAAAATCAGCCGCCAGATTGAACTGTAAGGCTCAGATATCATGTGGCGAATCTCTCATTTAAATCAATGGGAAGTAGCGAGTACCGCACATGTTGGAAGGGTCAGCCCTGACGAATCAGCCACTCAAGGCTGGTGGGAAGTAGCCGCACGCTCCAGTCATCATATACGCCCCGCCACGCGACAACTCAGAGTGCCAGGGATATCCAGCTACGCCAACCGTTATGCCTGCGTACCAGGATGTCTGGCACGACTTCAGAGCCTTGCAGTTCAATCTGGCGGCTGATTTTGCACACGTTGTCCTCTTATAGTACAACAATTGCGGCCACAAAGTTTCAAGATAGGTTTCAACCTGTCTTACCTGATATTCCCTTGTCAGCAATGTCATGTTCCAAGTGAGTGACACTCCACACGCTATGAAACAGAACTCATTAAACTTTGTGTTAGTTCCTAGACTACTTCACAAGTTACTTTTCTTGTATTTGGGCTCACTTACAGTTTCAGACAAGAACTACTTACAGATTACAGAGCGGGTGAAGTTCTCGTATTTCGAGACATCTATTTAGTTACCTTCGCTCTCAAGCGCTTTTGTTGTAAACAGAGTTTGAACCTAGCAATTTCATTCGCACAGGCTATACCCAAGCATAGCGAAATATACTGCACACCACTACCCAGACAGCCTCAAGTCTACAGACTCCATATACAGTTTAATACGAATAATTATTCGTCATCTAGCTTGCTAAGGTGGGTGAGTGGTTATCGTGTCGGACTACCAACCCCAAGCTTGCACATTCGCTCCTGGCCATGGCAAGTGATTTTTTTAAGGCGACAAAAATCAAGATATGCATGTCATACGATGTTGGCATGTTAAAGAGCCCATTTAAATTAGTAGGCCATGTTCATAATGGCAAAATTAATCTCGGGATTTTCCACCAACAAAAAGTTCCTAATTTATTTACTAGAAAGCGCTATAGTGCCAAGGAGCTTAGATATCTAACCTCCTTGACTTTCATAGTACCGGCACTTCAAGGAGCGATAAAATTCGACATGCAAGTTGCCCTCTGGGCGTCAATTAACAAAGCCTGCACCCGAGGCCTTACGATATTATTATTATTATTTTATTCTTCAACTAAGCTTAAGTGTTTTTTTTATCATGCCAATTACATGCCACTGCGTTAGGACAATAAGTGTTTGCTCCGTTTTAACATCTTTTCATTTATACAAGTGTTAGGGGGAGCCGGAAGGGGTTCTGAAGTCAAAATTATTATTTTTTGTTTTAAGTGGAATTAAGTAATTCAGACTCTCACTTATCAGCTTCAATTACTCAAAAAAATAGACTTTCATTTCAATTAAGGAAGGGGATACTAAATATTACATTTTAAATTCTTGCTAAAGTGACACCGTGGTTCTGCATAGTATGTGAGTGTTATACCGTATTGGTACTTTTTATCCAAATTTCGGCCGTGAAAAGTTAATGTGCGGCTTATATGCACGACCTTACAAAAATGTCCCTAGCAAAGACATATTGCAACATTGCCGTATACAGTACAATTCAAACATAGCGCTTCTTTCCAATTTGGGAATACTGTAACATTGTAGCTATTGTCAGCGAGCGAGAAGAGGGAATACGTTTAAGGTTATTTTATTGCTTAAGAATGCAATGTAGTCGCCTCCGTAGCGTAGCAGTCAGCATGGTTAGCTGCTGCCCCGGAGGTCCTGGGTTCGATTCCCGGCTCTGCCACGAAATTTGAAAAGTGGTATGAGGACTGGAACGGGGTTTTCTCAGCCTCGGGTGGTTCAAATGAGTAGAGGAGGTTCGATTCCCACCTCAGCCAACCTCGAAATGGTTTTCCGTGGTTTCCCACTTCGTCTTCGGGCAAATGCCGGGATGGTACCTACTGAAAGGCCACGGCCGCCTCCTTCCCCCTTCCTAGCCTATCCATCCCAATCTTCCATCCCTTCCCATCCCTCATGAGGCTCCTGTTCGCTTTGCAGGTGAGGCCGCCTGGGCGAAGTGCTGATCACACCTCGCCAGTTGTATCCCTCCCTAACCAGATGTTCCAAGATCCAGGACACTGCCCATAGAGGCGGTAGTGGTGAGTTCCCTCGCTGAGTCCGTGGGAACCACCAACCTAGAGGGTAAATCGACTAAATAATATATAAATAATAAAAAGAATGCAATGTTTGTACTGAGCATTATTAAGACCGTTCTTAATCTTGTGGGCAGTACTTTGCTTTCTTGTGCTATTCTAGTACAGTAATCGTACAGTAATAACGTTAATTGTTTGCTACTATGAACGGTTACCGGTATTTGGAGTCCAAGGCATCAACAAGCTAAGGAATTTTGGCTTGGTTACGATGCAAATTCCGAAATAGCAGTTTTGCATTATGCTAAAAGCAAATTCCGTAATATACAATTGTGAGTTGCCTCTTCATAATCTCTCTTCTTTATTTCTCTTTCTCTCTTTTCTGCATTTTCGTCTTTTCCTCTCGAATTTTAACGGTGCGGTTTATATTCGAGTGCGGCTTATATTCGAAACAATACGGTATTTAGGTCATGCTGTTTAGTTTACTATTCGGTGTTTATTATTAATTGTATGTAAAGCTGGTTGTATGGCAAACATCAGACCAAATGCTATTAATTTAAAGCAAACCCACGTGCTAACAAGTAGTAACAGTGTTACAATATGATGCAACATGATGGAGTGCAGTGTTCTACAGCGATATTTCTGAGGACAGTAGTAACTGTTGAGTGGGGCACCCTCTCTCCAGGGGTTATAAATATGGAGGGCCCAGCTCAGGGTATGAGTGAATACCTCAACGGCATCTGCGGTGGTGAAGAAGTCCTTCGGTACAGCAAAGTTGACGGATGAGGCAACCCTGTGTTCGGGGTTAATAGAGTAGAAGATATTTGTCCATATTATGGACACCCGTAGCGTCTGTACTCCAGAGAAGCGGCTACAAAAGGCGTCTGTTCTCCATGTTAGGAGCGGCGTAGTTCATACCTGGTAGTAGGTCATGAAATGTATTTGGGAGTGGCAACTCCATCTTAATAATAGTCTAAAATGAAAGCAAATATGGTTCAGCCTCGGAAAATACTAGGTCGTCCCCTGCAGGTGACGCGCAGTTCTTCAGATGCTGGGGGAGCTGTGAGAAATGGGCATCACAATACACCGAATAGGGACAGTCAACATCTTAAACGTGACGTACAAGACTGAGGAGCTAGTGGACAACATGATAGAGAAGGATATAGCCATCCTCGGTCTCAGTGAAACGAAATGGAAAGGAAAAGGGGAAAGAAAACTAAAGGAAGGATATAGGCTGTTTTACAGTGGAGGACAGGAGGCAAAAATGGAGTAAGAACGATTATAAGAAAGGATGTCCTAGAGTATGTGGAGGAGGTGAAGAAGATAAGTGACAGGATGACCATAGGAAGGATACAGTTCCAGACAGGGACAAAAGATCTGGTTCAAGTATATGTATATGTGTAATAAAGAAGATAACTTAGAAGAATTCCTAGAAGAGCTGGAAAAATATATAGAGGATAAGGAAATAATAGTAACTAGTTGAAACCCGTCAAAACATGACGGTCATTGGGAAAATATTTACGGAAGGATTTTCTTATATGCATTATTTGTATGATTACAGAGAAAGACGACTTTGCAACATATAACTGCCCAGACTGAAAACTTGATGAGGCAAATAGTGGCCTACACGTTCCATAGCTTCCCCTTGAGCTTTATTGATTGTGATAAATTATGCCAAGCGATTGGAAATTGGTGGCTCTTAAAAGAAAATGGGAGTATTTTTATGGCATATTTATATTGGATTTTTAAAGTGGCTTCGTATTTTGTCCGATTTCTCACTTTATTGCGTCAATTAGCAGTTAACATACGACCGGACAATGTTCCTTTTCGTCGAACGGGGTTTTATAGTAGTATTTCTCCCAAAATTAACGTCTTATTCGATAACACTATAGTGCCCTGCATCAATGGAGCCGCTAAATATTAAATGCCAAATAATACTCCCCTTGCAAAAACAACAGTGTGGTTAGACTCATTGTTATGTACTCTGAACAAATAAAATCAATGAACAATTGGCTTATACAATGAAGTTCAACATGATCAGTGTATTCACCGTTCAGAGACTTTCATACTAAGTTGGTTGCTGAGGAGAACGCGATGAGACTGATCGCCAATAATAAAATCCTTAAAATTATCCTTGTCAGCAACAATGTTTGCAATAGTTTGCAAATGAAGCTCAGGGTGATGTTCTTCATTTTGATATAAACAGCACGAAACTTCTCGAAATAAGCAATTTCTATCGCCTGTTATAGGTTCAATCCTTTGGGTTTCTTTAACAGCAAACTATGCAGGGGAGCATAGAATCACTTCACCAATTACAGGATGAGCACTGACTCTTTGCCAGCCACCGTAAAGGAGGCAGTTTTAGAATTATATGTCCAGTGCATGTCGAAAAACGCATTAACATAGGGAAGCCCACTATTAAGTATATTCTTGGCCATCGCCCCAGAGATCCGGATTCATTTCCCTGCTCTGCCAAGAAATTTAATTCTGGCATGAGGGCTGGAACGGGACGCACTCAGCCTCGTGAGGTAAAACTGAGGAGAGGTAGGATCGATTCCAACCTTAACTATCTTGGATGTGTTTCTCTTCGGTTTCCCACTTCCACTCCAAGCAAATACCGGGATGGTTCCTTAAGTAAGGCCTCGGCGTTCTCCTTCCTAATTCTCACGTTAATTACAGATACACGCATTAATACAACCATCACAATAACACAGGTCGGTAACATTTTTTTTTCTCTTAAAGACACTCTGCAAATCTACAGGCCAAGAGCTTTTGTCAGAGTGCTTTACGAAGTCGAAAATTGGTAAAATAATTACCGAAGGATTTCCTTATATACGACATTCTTTGTACGACTACTTTTTGGCACTATTGAAACTTTAAGGGCGTCGAAAGATCGCACTCTTGACATTGCAACATATAACTGGCCATGACTGAAAACTTGCTGAGGTAAATAGAGACCTACACGTTCGAGAGTTTCCCCTTGAGTTTTATTAATTGTGATACAGAATGCCAAGCGAATTGGAAATTGACGTCTCTTAAAAGAAAATGGAAGGGTTTTGTCGGATGGTGTTAAATCAACTCGAGGGATTAGAGCTCTCTGCCCAATTTTATCTCCGCTGATTATTTCCAAATCCAAGCAATTTTCATACATATTCTTTACAAATAATCTGGTTCCGTTCAGGAGCCCTTGGGAAACGTTCAGATTTCTGAGGAGCATAACTATGGCTCCAACTTTTAGAGTAAGAATATGTGGAGGCAAACCACTTAATTCCAAGGAATTCAAGAATTCTGTAGGAAATTGAAGTAGCTGGCTTTCATCTTCAGTAATTAATCTGTTAACGCTGGTGTATGTTTTTGAACTACCGGGTATAAGTTCGATGACTTTCAAATTAATTTCATTACAGTGTTCATTTTTTGGTGTTAGAATGCATACTTTCGAGAAATTGATTATATCTTTCGTAGAAATGAATGTTTCGCCGTAAATCTCAGTCACGATGTCACCATGCGCTAAAATTCTGGGTGGTAGTTCAATAACATTTGATTCCTCACAATCTACAGAGGGGTAGTCACCGTTACCAATTTGTAACAAAAAATCAGAAAATTCAATTTCTTCTGGTTTCAACCGCATGTTTTTATATAAGCAGCGTATTTTGAAGAAGGGCCAGGGAGGAGAGTATTTAATACAGTTTTGAATAATTGTTTGGCGAGAAGCGTGCGGAACAACAGGCAAAACCTGCCTAAAGTCTCCTCCAAGAACAGTAATTTTCCCACCAAATGGAATGTCATTACCCATAGTATCTTTTAGAAGACGATTCACACACATTAATGAATGAATATTTGCCATTGGGGCTTCATCCCATATTATGAGCCGTGCTAATCGAATATCGTCAGCTGCTTTGGAATTTAATTTTAATCCAGACACTGAACTCTCATTTAAATTTAGAGGAATTTTGAATGTACTGTGTACTGTTCGACCGTTGGGTAGCAAAACAGCGGCTATTCCGGTCCATGCTACTGATATAACATGAAGCCCTAAACTCCAGAACTTTTGTATTAAGCATCGGTAAATAAATGTTTTTCCTGTGCCCCCAGCACCGTCAATAAACAATGCGTTCGTGACAGTTGTGTTGTTATTTTGAAGAACGCTAGTGATTTCATTAATAATTGAAAGTTGTTCCTGGTTTGCTAAGGGCATCAGGTCAGCCAAATCAAAAGGGAACACTGGCTCATTAGTAGTTTGATCGTTTGAGTGTGTGTCAGTACCAACAGGCAAGTTAAATGTTGGCAGAGAGAAACCATGCAATTGCAGAGTTTTATTAATATCTCTGAGAGATAGTTGATAAGCTGTATTTTCATCTTCAGACTTTAAATAATCTTCACAGAGAGAGTTTTTGTGCATGTCCCATAAGTGACTGGCATTGCAAGGTTGATGAAATATGCATATGTAGGTGAATAACTGTCTCAGTTGAAAGGGCATTTGGAAAACCGATGCTTCCATCAAACAGCGTTGCCATTCTGAATCATCGATAAGCAAACCAAGTTTAATTGCCATATCCTTATATGTTGGGCAGGTAACACCTTGGTATGTTCGGAGATCCTCAAAGCTTGTGGCACCTACTATGTGAAGTAAAAGTAAGCGCAGATGGTATCTTTCTGATTCAGATGGAGAAACATTGTACATCCGACCTATTACCTTTTCGAATCTAAGTCGTTTTTTCCAAATGCATTTGCATTTATCCCATACATAATGAACGGGTGTTTCAGGATAAATATATGCACTCCTAGTTGTTGGATTTTGGTTCAGCTGAAACCATGCAGTGAGTTGTGTACTTATTAACTGAGCCCGTATTAATGCTTTGGGAGCATCATCGGCATGAAAAAATACATCTTGTTGGTCTGGTAAATGGACAGGTAACCGGGCAACAATGTGGGACTGTTCGTGCATGTTGTAACCAAAAATCCTGTATGCAGCCTCACTTGACCCAACATATCTAGCATTCAAATACATAGAAACTTCGTCATGATGTAGCATTCCATCGTTTGCCGTGATTTTCAAGTTAGCGCAATCATGCCCCTTATAAACATATTTATGTATGTATTTGATGCTGTGTACACTTGCACAGATTTCGACGTTAATATGGGCCTGAAAGTACATCAATAGATATCGATTGTATGGAACAATGAAGCGATTGTCGATTTCAACATTGGTGCCTTGTACTCGTTTAGTATATGATATTTCATTCTGTCGCCTACGGTAAAGTGGATAGCCGTTCACATTCTCTTTAGTTTCTGGCACAAAGTCTTTTGGAAAACCCTTCTTACATCTTCCATCCTTCATGCAAATTGAATTGGGATTCAGAAGGCCGCAAGGTCCATGTACCATGTGTGTCTTTACTAAGTTGTACAATGTTGTATTGGAAGGATCTGGTATTTCTGCAGAAACTGTCATATCAATATCATAGATTTCTCGTAATTTACAACTATCTCGAAGACAAACCACTAAGTGTATATGAGGTAAACCTCGCTTCTGGAACTCAACCGTGTATAAGAAAGTTTGTACCTCGCCAAAAATTTGCTTTTGATTTATTAAACGCAAGAGTTCCTTCACTTTCGCATGAAAAACGCGAACAACGACATCAGGTCTATTGTTTGCATTTTCATAAGGTTGGGGGCTAATAGTAATTTCAGGCCATGATGGGTTGCAAGTGAAAGTTATGAATAGGTCTGGCTTGCCAAATTTTCTCACAATTGCCATTGCATCCTGATAATTTTGCAACATATTTCGGGGACTACCAATAAAAGTAGAAGGCAAAATAACTATGCGACCAGCTCTTAAACTTTCATTTTCAGCTCTAAAGTGTAAAGCATCAGCAAGACCAACGTAGGTATCGACACGCAATTTCGTTTGTTGATTGCGAATATATTTTAGTCTATCTCCTTCTATTCGACAATAATAGTCAACTATTAATTGTTGGGTAAGTTTACCTGCATTAAGTAAAGGGTTGAAACCTCCTGCGGGAGGACAACCTCGAATCGACAGCCTATACAAAATATATTCACGCATTGTCATATTTTGCCTAACGTTCGTCTTACGGTTCCCTCCTGTTGGCAGTGAAATATGCCACCCTGTTTCTCCGCAAGGCCAGATTAAAACGTAAGTTAATGGATCACAATGCATGCTGTCAACATCAATTTCCTTTAAAACTCCCTGATTAGAAAATACGGCTATGTGGCGGTGTGAAGTCGGAGCGCCGTCAGTTGTTTCAAAAATAGTTGCAATCTCTGAGGAAGCTGGGTTATTGTAACGTCTAGGATCTTCTTGAGGTTCTTGGTAAAAGCGCATGACCAAATCTAACGGTTGACGTTTTTCTCTTAAAGCCAGTTCATTTTCTTCGCATATTTTTGAATGCATTGTCTTATACAGTTGAATGTAAGGGTTATGCTCTTGCAAAATATTATTTAGAATATGAAGTGTACCCTCCCTGATGCAAGAATTCGCTCGATTTGCAAGTCTGATTTGATTAGCTTCTGAGCAGTCTAATACATACAACTGGCCGTAACAACTGTCGCTTATATTTTTGGACTATATGGAAGAAATGCGATGATGTACAATTCCTGAAATTTTAAAACAATATGGACCGTGTTCAGGTGGTACGGTAACATTGGCACCAAAGGAAACGAAGGACATAGAATTGTTGTACTGCCGAATATTCTCTCTGAAGTTCCTTGAGGTATCATCATTTCCAGTGAAAAATGGTTTAAGCCTGTCAAGTATTTTATATTCCGGCAGATCAATTTTACCATTGCAACAGCAAAGGCCGAAGTAACCAAGCGTAGTTTTTTCGCAAGAGAAGAACAATGCAGAACAATGTTCACATTCGTTCGTCAAGGACCCAACGCTGTACGGCATAATATCTGGCATTGTTTCTGAAATGGCAGATTTATATTTTATATTAAAAGTGGTTTCGCCTTTTCTCCGATTTCTCATTGTTTTGCGTCTATTTGTAGTTTCCACACGACCGGTTAATGTTCTTTTTCGTCGAATGCGTCTATTTACAGTAGGATTTATCCCCAAATTAATGTCGTATTCGATCACACTATAGTGTCCTGCATCAACGGAGCCGCTAAACAATAAATGACAAATAACACTTCCATTGCCATAATCTACAACGTGGTTAGTCTCATCGTTATGCACTCTAAACAAATAATCATTAAACAATTGGCTTATACCATGGAGTTCAACATGACCAGCATATTCACCGTTCAGAGACATAAGATTTTCATACTCAAGTTGGTTGTTGAGGGGAAGGCGATAAGACTCATCGCCAATAATAAAATCCTTATAAATATTCCAGTCAGCAACAATTTTTGTAACAGTTTGCAAACGCAACTCGCTATGACGTTCTTCATTTCGATACAAACAGTACGAAACTGCTCTAAATAAGCAATTTCCGTCACCTGTTATTGGTACAATCCTTCGGATATCCATGACAGTAAATTATGAAGAGGAGCATAGAACCACTTCGCCAGTCACCTTAATAATGGAGCCAGTTTTACAATTATATTTCCTGTACGTGTCAAGAGTCGTATTTACACAGGGAAGCCCACTCTTAAAGCTGGCAATTAATTATCGAGACAAACCGTCCCAGTAATTCTGCGTAGTCACTTTCTAGTATGCCGTAGTTATGGTATATACAATGAAAGGTTTAACAATTCGTAGAAGCTGCGATATGTATTCTCGACAGAAAACGACTCACCACCACAGACCACCAAAGACTATATAACAGAAAGATCGGAAACACAATACAAATGGCGGTTCCAACATTCGACTGCAGCGGCATCTGCTACTGAAATATAGAAGTTAATTTGGATAACAATCTAATCAAAAGTAGGCGTACATTTTGTAATACCGGTATCAGAATTTCAACGTAGGCCTACTGTATTATTGCCGTATAACTGATAAAGGTACAATTCATTAGTGGAATTTCATGTAACAACATTTTGGACATGCCTTGTATGTTTATAAGGCAAAGAAAGAACTGAGGAAAACAAATGAGTTACGTAGCACATGGCTCGATTTGAAGACACTCGGGTGGATTCACTGCATATATTCTTCGTAATGTGTTGGAATTCGTACAATCCTTGATTCACAGTTATCCCATGTGCAAAAATATGCCAAAACTTCTGTAGCAATAAAGATAAATAGCCTACCGTTATTGCAAATGTAATCTGTCGAATGTTGGAACTTATAAAGCTTTTCAATGAAATTACCATAGCGTTTTAAGTTAAATTGAGATGGGAACGTAGAATTCCTTAGTTACGGGAATGCCAAGAGTTAAATATGTTTTGGCAATATAATAGCAATTGCAAGAAAGGAAAATACGGAAATAAAAAAACATGCCGGAGGGGGGATTCGAACCCCTTACATTGGGTGATGCATAAATTAAGAGAATACGGCGTAACCACCAGAGCTACCGAACCACCGCTAACGGCGCGCAATATTAAGAGAGTTAAACATCAAGCACACTTAAAATTTGATGTCAATTTACGTTTTTCAGCATTTTCTGTCTGGTAATACCAGTGTATGTCATGAAAACGTAATAAGCAATGTTCCCTTCCATTATAATTCTTATACATAAACATGAAATTAAAACGCGATGGACTTGAAACCGCCATGACTGTCATAAGGCAAGGCGATTGTGCGCATGCGTGATAGGCAAGATTTCTGAATTTTTGTTTATTAATTTAAAAATATTCTGTAACATATGGGAATGCCAAGAGTTAAATATGTTTTGGCAATATAATAGCAATTGCAAGAAAGGAAAATACGGAAATAAATAAACATGCCGGAGGGGGGATTCGAACCCCTTACATTGGGTGATGCATAAATTAAGAGAGTACGGCGTAACCAACTGAGCTACCGATCCACTGATAAAAACGCGCAATATTAAGGGAGTTAAACATCAAGCACACTCAAATTTTGATGTCAGTTTACGTTTTTCAGCATTTTCTGTCCGGTAATTCCAGTGTATGTCATGAAAACGTAATAAGCAATGTTCCCTTCCATTATAATTCTCATGCATAAACATGAAATTAAAACGCGATGGACTTGTAACCGCCATGACTGTCATAAGGCAAGGCGATTGTGCGCATGCGTGATAGGCAAGATTTCTGAATTTTTGTTTATTAATTTAAAAATATACTGTAACATATTTGTTTATTTTAGAGACACTCTGCAAATCTGCAGGCCAAGAGCTTTCGTTAGCGTGCTCTACGAAGTAAATCGGTTCTGTCGTTCTCTCAATCTCGCGGTAACAAAAATCGCCTTAGTGTTTTAAATATATAGAAGATAGGGGATTTGAATGCACAAGTGGGAAGAGACAGACAAGGAAGAGAGGAGATGTTGGGATCATATGGTTATGGCAGTAAGAATCCAGAAGGGGATTTCTTACTGGACTTCTGTCAGCGGAACCAATTAAATAAAGTGAATACGTAGATCAGAAAGAAAAATAGTCAGAAGATAATGAGGTATGGACGGGGAGATAGAAGAAAGAAAACCCTGATAGACTATGTTTTAGTCGAAAAAGGAAATCGGAAAGAGCTAATGAATGTCACAGTCATGCGAGAGGAAGCCTCTGGAGGAGACCATAGGGCAATGGAAGCAAAATTAAAAGTAGGAAAAGTTATGAGATTACCAGAAAACAAGATGTTCAGGAAAGAAAATATAGCCTACTTTCTCCTAAATGCATGGGTACTGTTATAAATCTTTGTCCTTTTCAAGGAGTATGATTGAATGTTGGTTGTAGTAGCTTGTTGAAATACAACGTGCTATAGGGATATTAAACATGAATATGAGGTGCCCTTTGCTAGTGCTACCTCTGTACCAAATTTCGTTCAATTCGGTTTCACCGTGTTTGAATTGATAGGGGGAATCGATTTGCACACATACTTGGCCACCATCTGCAAACTATTGGGCGGATGTTCTTGCAGTTTGGTCAGAATATGTTTCCCACATAAAGATATGGTGTTGCAAAATTTGGTAGAGACTAGATTATTAGGTTGGTCGTAATTACATTTTAGCTTTTAACATTTGGGTGGCCGCGATTACGTTTCCGTCAAGATAGCGGTGATATAAAACATGACACTGAGGTGCCCTTTGCTAGTGCTACCTCTGTAACAAATTTCGTACCATTCGGTTTCACCGTGTTCGAATTGATAAGGGGAAATGATTTTCACACAAAGATGGCCGCCATCCGCAAACTATTAGGCTAATGACCTATTAGTTTGGTCAAAGGATACTCCCTCCATAAAGGTATGTTGTTGCCAAATTTGCTAGAGATCGGATGATTAGGCTAATCGTAATTTGATTTAAGCTTTGAACATTTGTGTGGCCGCCATTACGTTTCCGTCAAGATGGCGGCGATATAAAACATGACACTGAGGTGCCCTTTGCTAGTGCCACCTCTGTACCAAATTTCGTTCATTCGGTTCCACCGTGTAAGAATTAATAGAGGGAATCGATTTTGACATAAAGATGGCCGCCATCCGCATACTATTAAGCTAATGACCTATTAGATTGGATAAAGGATGCTCCCTCTATAAAGGTATGTTGTTGCAAAGTTTGGTAGTGATCGGATGGTTATGTTAGCCGTAATTTAATTTAAGCTTTAAACATTTGTGTGGCCGCCATTACGTTTCTGTCAATATGGCGGCGATATAAATCATGACACTGAGATGCCCTTTGCAAGTGCTATCTCTGTACCAAATTTCGTTCCATTCGGTTTCACCGTGTTTGAATTAATAGGGGGAATCGATTTTGACACAAAGATGGCCGCCATCCGCAAACTATTAGGCGAATGACCTATTAGATTGGTCAAAGGATGCTCCCTCCATAAAGGTATGTAGTTGCAAAATTTGGTAGAGATAGGATGATTAGGTTAATCGTAATTTGATTTAAGCTTTGAACATTCGTGTGGTCGCCATTACGTTTCAGTCAAGATGGCGGCGATATAAAACATGACACTGAGGTGCCCTTTGCTAGTGCTACCTCTGTACCAAATTTCGTTCCATTCGGTTCCACCGTGTAAGAATTAATAGGGGGAATCTATTTTGACATAAAGATGGCCGCCATCCGCAAACTATTAGGCTAATAACTTATTAGATTGGTCAAAGGATGCTCCCTCCATAAAGGTATGTTGTTGCAATGTTTGGTAGAGATCGGATGGTTATGTTAGTCGTAATTTAACTTAAGCTTTGAACATTTGTGTGGCCTCCATTACGTTTCTGTCAAGATGGCGGCGATATAAAACATGACACTGAGATACCCTTTGCTAGTGCTACCTCTGTACCAAATTTCGTTCCATTCGGTTTCACCGTGTTTGAATTAATAGGGGGAATTGATTTTCACACAAAGATGGCCGCCATCCGCAAACTATTAGGCTAATGACCTATTCATTCGGACAAAGGATGCTTCCTCTATAAAGGTATGTTGTTGCAAAATTTGGTAGAGATCGGATGATTAGGTTAATCGTAATTTGATTTAAGCTTTGAACATTTGTGTGGCCGCCATTACGTTTCCGTCAAGATGACGGCGATAGAAAACATAACACTGAGGTGCCTTTTGTTAGTACTACCTCTGTACCAAATTTCGTTCCATTCGGTTGCACCGTGTTCGAATTAATAGGGGGAATCGATTTTCACACAAAGATGGCCGCCATCCGCAAACTGTTACGCTGATGACCTATTAGTTTGGTCAAAGCATGCTCTCCCCATAAAGGTATGGTGTTGCAAAATTTGGTAGAGATCGGATGATTAGGTTAGTCGTAATTTGATTTAAGCTTTGAACATTTGTGTGGCCGCCATTACGTTTCCGTCAAGATGGCGGCGATATAAAACATGACACTGAGGTGTCCTTTGCTAGTGCTACCTTTGTACCAAATTTCGTTCAATTCGCATTCACCGTGTTCGAATTGATAGGGGGGGGGGGGGGACAGACATTCAGAGTACACACACTCACACACACACACACAGACTCACACACACACATACACACACACAGACAGACACACTTTTTTCGCCCTGTGTTGATCTCATAAGTCTACTTTCATTTTTTGCAAAAATCGAAAGTAGGCTAAAAAGGGAAAGAAAGATTAAGGTCTGGAGTCTAAAGGGAAAGGAGGTTGTAGAAGAGTTTAAGAAAGAATTGCAAGGACGGATATTACCCATGTGGAACAAGAATGGGAAAAGTTCAAGAGTGCATTTGTAAGCAATGCAGAGAAAACATGTGGTAGACCATCAGGAAAGGTACGGGAAATGGCGACAAAATGGTGGAATGATAGAGAGAAAGGAAAGGTAAGGGAGACGGAGAAAACTTGGAAAGAATGGAAAACAAAACAAAAACTGAAGAAAGTAGAGCAAAATACATAGAAGCAAACAGAGATTGCAAGAAAGTAATTGCAGAGGAAAAGAAGAAAAGCTGGGAAGAATTCACTCAGGAAATAAGAGAGGATTTAAACTGTGGAAAGAAATTGCTGTTTAGAATTATAAAAAGTAGAAGAAATGAAAAGGTGAACACTGGGTTCATGAAAAACAAAGAGGGCGAAATATTGACAAAACCAGAAGATATACCGGACAGATGGAAATAATATTTCAGCGAGCTCTTGAATTGAGACGCCTGACATGCGGAGAAGTTACGCAAACAGCCAAAACGGTGGAGGAAAAAATAGAAGAAGAACCAGACATTACTATGGCAGAAATGGAATGGGAAGTTAGGAAGATGAAAATGGGGAAAGCTGTGGGAATCGACGAAGTGGCAATAGAAGTGGCAGGACCAGTGGGACTGCCATGGACATACAGACTTCTCAGGAGTGTGTGGAGAGGGAAGAAAGTTCCTGAAGACTGGAAAAAGGGAATAATATTGCCAATATTCAAGAAAGGAAACAGGAAGGTGTGTGGTAACTACCGAGGAATCAATATCATCTCGCATGTTGCCAATGTAATGGAAAGAATCCTAGAAAAAAGAATTCGAGTAAAGGTAGAAAACCAAATATTGGAGGAGCAGTTTGGATTTAGAGGGGGCAGGTCAACAGTGGAACCCATTTTCATTCTGAGACAGAACATTGAAAAGAGTTGGGAATATGGGAAGGATATGGTAATGACTTTTATTGATCTAGAAAAGACCTATGTTAGTATCCCTAGAACAAAAGTCTGGGAAAGCTTAACAAATAGGGGGATAGGCAAGGAACTGAGAGACATGATAAAAGGAATGTGTATGGATTGCTACAGTAGTGTGAAGACTAGAGTCGGGACGTCGGAATGGTTTAAAATTGTCATGGACTAATGCAAGGAAGTGAGTCGTCACCATTATTGTTCTTAATGGTGATGGATGTCATCATGAAGGTGGCAATGAAAGACTATAGTAGGGCAAAGCTGAAGGTAATGTTGTTTGCAGACGATGTTGTGATCGGGGGCGAGGATGAGATGGAGGTACAAGAACAGTTAGACGTAATAAATGATAAGATTGAGCAATGGGGATTGAAGATAAATGTGAATAAGAGTAAAACAGTCGTGGTGAGTAGAGGTAAGGAAGAAAGAAAGAAAGAAAGAAAGAAAGAAAGAAAAGGAGTAATCAAAGTAGGAGATAAGGAAATGGAAGTGGTGAAACACTTCAAATACTTGGGAAGTGAACTGACTGAAGATGGAAGACTAGATTTGGAAATTACCAGAAGAATACAACTCGGGAGTGCTTTCTACCTACAGGTACGGGAACTAGTATGGAACAAAGATATACCAATTAAGGCTAAAGAAGTTATGTACAAAGCATATTATGTTCCTATAATGTCATATGCAGCAGAAGCAGCTGAGATGAGATTCCTGAGAAATATGGTCCAGAAAACGAGGAGGGACAGAGTGAGAAATTAAGATATACGGAAAGAACTGGGAGTACAGCAACTAAATGACAAACTGGAGCAAAACAGATTGAGATGGTTCGGACATGTCAAACGGATGAATGAAGTAAGGCTACCATGACGAGCACTGGAACGACGGATGACAGGGAAGAGAGGACGAGGAAGACCAAGAATGCGTTGGATGGACTCGGTGAAGAGTCGCATTAGTAAACGGAACCTGGTTTGGAGCACCGGGTCGGAAGAGGAATGGTGGAAAGACAGAACAAAGTAGAGAGGAACCATATTTGCCCCCACCCAGTGTCAGCTGGAAAAGGGGGAAATGATGATGATGATGATGATGACCCACTTACTGTCGTTCATAGAACGGTAAGGGTGGCATGCTGGGGAGCTTAATCATAGAAAGATTCAAGTGTGTAAGACGCACTGCCAGCTGGATCGCATTGCTGAACACTGTCATTCTGACGGTAAACGCTCATGCGAAACTCTGGTGTCAAGTGATTGAAACAAAGCACATGGCACATGTTCGACGTCTTCGTATCAGTATTTAAATGATAAAATGCTTTAATATGAAACATTGTAAGTAGTCGGCATTGCCGGTGTTATGTTTCTGCACAATGGCTATTCAAATATTAACCCTCATATAGGTAATGCAGTCATCAATATAATATAATCGTTGTGTTTATATGAGAGCTGAGCAAGCCTTCATGAACTATTGCTGAATACATTCTCTTTACTAACAAGAGGGCCTATTCATAAGGCATTTTAAACTCAATTTCACGCAGGAACATTATCGAAACAAGCAAAATATAAATGAAACTTTATTCCATGATGCAGTAATATTGGTACGTGAAAATAAGTAACCATCTTGTACCAAATATTCGTGTGGTCGAAATAGCCTTGGGGTTAGCGTCATTGACTGTGAATCTAGAGATCACGGGTTCGAATTCCGGACGGGTTAGATATTTTTGCTACCAGATTATCGTTTTAAACGATATTTATCATATCAATGTCTCTCTTTTTAACAGAATCCATATGAAATTACGTGTTGGTCTGTGAATCAAGAGGTCCGGGAACTGGGCAAGCCTTTCATGATCTACTGCTGTGCACATTGCATTTACTCGCAAGTTGGCCTATTTATAGGGAATTTAAGGTTATGAGAGGTGTCGCGTCTATTAATATAGTTGACCATATCAAATTCTTTATTCAAGCTAGTACTGGTGGAAGCTAAAAAACCTCTAATAAAATGAGTTCCGTATTATAAACTACAATATCTGTAAAACACTCCCTTCTACAATAGATTAATATTTGTGCCAAAAATACTATAAAATATCGGTATATCAACAATTTGCCGTCCTTGAAAAGGTTTTCCGTGGTTTCCCACTTTTTTCAACTCCAGGAAAATTCTGGGACGGTACCTTCTGACAAGCCACGGCCGCTTCCTTTCACATTTTAGCATGTTGAGCTTCTATGCCCAAGATCGCGGGGTTCAAACCCGGTCGAAGTCGTTGGATTTTTTAAGAACGTTAAAAATCCCTCAGTATCCCTTCCTTCGGAGGGGAAGTAAAACCGGCGGTCCCAAGTCATAGATTTATGGCATGTTAAAGAACCTTCCACTAATTACACCTGTGTGAAGCTAAATTATATAGGTTAAGAATGTGAACAACGCTCTTAGGTTCCTATGTTTGTCGTCAAGAGCCGACTGCGGTGGCATCTGGTAACTAAATTCTGAAGTAGTTGGTCGTTGACGTTGGCGTTTGGCGACAAAAGTAGGAACTATTTGAAAAATTCTAAGTTGCAGTACTTAAAAATTAAACAAGATGTTCAGTAAAGAACATATAGCCTACTTTCTCCTAAATGCATGGGAATTGTTATAACTCTTTGTCCTTTTCAAGGAGTATGATTGATTGTTGGTTGTAGTAGCTTGTTGAAATACAACGTGCTATAGGGATATTAAACATGAATATGAGGTGCCCTTTCCTAGTGCTACCTCTGTACCAAATTTCGTTCAATTCGGTTTCACCGTGTTTGAATTGATAGGGGGAATCGATTTACACACATACTTGGCCACCATCTGCAAACTATTGGGCTGATGTTCTTGCAGTTTGGTCAGAATATGTTTCCCACATAAAGATATGGTGTTGCAAAATTTGGTAGAGACTAGATTATTAGGTTGAACGTAATTACATTTTAGCTTTTAACATTTGGGTGGCCGCGATTACGTTTCCGTCAAGATAGCGGTGATATAAAACATGACACTGAGGTGCCCTTTGCCAGTGCTACCTCTGCACCAAATTTCGATCCATTCGGTTCCACCGTGTTCGAATTAATAGGGGGAATCAATTTTGACATAAAGATGGCCGCCATCCGCAAACTATTAGGCTAATGACCTATTAGATTGGTCAAAGGATGCTCCCTCCATAAAGGTATGTTGTTGCAAAATTTGGTAGAGAACGGATGGTTATGTTAGTCGAAATTTAATTTAAGCTTTAAACATTTTTGTGGCCGCCTTTACGTTTCTGTCAATATGGCGGCGATATAAATCATGACACTGAGATGCCCTTTGCAAGTGCTATCTCTGTACCAAATTTCGTTCCATTCAGTTTTAACCGTATTTGAATTATTAGGGGGAATCGATTTTGACACAAAGATGGCCGCCATCCGCAAACTATTAGTCTAATGACCTATTAGATTGGTCAAAGGATGCTCCCTCCATAAAGGTATGTAGTTGCAAAATTTGGTAGAGATCAAATGATTAGGTTAATCGTAATTTGAATTAAGCTTTGAACATTCGTGTGGCCGCCATTACGTTTCAGTCAAGATGGCGGCGATATAAAACATGACACTGAGGTGCCCTTTGCTAGTGCTACCTCTGTACCAAATTTCGTTCCATTCAGTTCCACCGTGTAAGAATTAATAGGGGGAATCAATTTTGACATAAAGATGGCCGCCATCCGAAAACTATTAGGCTAATAATTTATTAGATTGGTCAAAGGATGCTCCCTCTATAAAGGTATGTTGTTGCAAAGTTTGGTAGAGATCGGATGGTTATGTTAGTCGTAATTTAACTTTAGCTTTGAACATTTGTGTGGCCGCCATTACGTTTCAGTCAAGATGGCGGCGATATAAAACATGACACTGAGGTGCCCTTTGCTAGTGCTACCTCTGTACCAAATTTCGTTCCATTCGGTTTCACCGTGTTTGCATTAATAGGGGGAATTAATTTTCACACAAAGATGGCCGTCATCCGCAAACTATTAGGCTAATGACCTATTCATTCGGTCAAGGGATGCTTCCTCTATAAAGGTATGTTGTTGCAAAATTTGGTAGAGTTCGGATGATTAGGTTAATCGTAATTTGATTTAAGCTTTGAACATTTGTGTGGCCGCCATTATGTTTCCGTCAAGATGGCGGCGATATAAAATATGACACTGAGGTGCCCTTCGCTAGTGCTACCTCTGTACCAAATTTCGTTCCATTCGGTTGCACGGTGTTCGAATTAATAGGGGGAATCGATTTTCACACAAAGAAGGCCGCCATCCGCAAACTATTACGCTGATGACCTATTAGATTGGTCACAGGATGCTCCCTCCATAAAGGTATGTAGTTGCAAAATTTGGTAGAGATCGGATGATTAGGTTAATCGTAATTTGATTTAAGCTTTGAACATTCGTGTGGCCGCCATTACGTTTCAGTCAAGATGGCGGCGATATAAAACATGACACTGAGGTGCCCTTTGCTAGTGCTACCCCTGTACCAAATTTCGTTCCATTCGGTTCCACCGTGTTCGAATTAATAGATGGAATCAATTTTGACATAAAGATGGCCACCATCCGCAAACAATTAGGCTAATAACCTATTAGATTGGTCAAAGGATGCTCCCTCCATAAAGGTATGTTGTTGCAAAGTTTGGAAGAGATCGGATGGTTATATTAGTCGTAATTTAACTTAAGCTTTGAACATTTGTGTGGCCGCCATTACGTTTCTGTCAATACGGCAACGATATAAAACATGACACTGAGATGCCCTTTGCTAGTGCTACCTCTGTACCAAATTTCGTTCCATTTGGTTTCACCGTGTTTGAATTAATAGGGGGAATTGATTTTCACACAAAGATGGCCGCCATCCGCAAACTATTAGGCTAATGACCTATTCATTTGGTCAAAGGATGCTTCCTCTATAAGGGTATGTTGTTGCAAAATTTGGTAGAGATCGGATGATTAGGTTAATCGTAATTTGATTTAAGCTTTGAACATTTGTGTGGCCGTCTTTACGTTTCCGTCAAGATGGCGGCGATTTAAAACATGACACTGAGGTGCCTTTTGTTAGTACTACCTCTGTACCTAATTTCGTTCCATTCGATTGCACCGTGTTCGAATTAATAGGGGGAATCGATTTTCACACAAAGATGGCCGCCATCCGCAAACTATTAAGCTGATGAACTATTAGTTTGGTCAAAGGATGCTCCCCCCATAAAGGTATGTTGTTGCAAATTTTGGTATTGATCGGATGATTAGGTTAGTCGTAATTTGATTTAAGCATTGAACATTTGTGTGGCCGCCATTACGTTTCCGTCAAGATGGCGGCGATATAAAACATGACACTGAGGTGTCCTTTGCTAGTGCTACCTTTGTACCAAATTTCGTTCAATTCGCATTCACCGTGTTCGAATTTATAGGGGGGACAGACATTCAGAGTACACACACTCACACACACACAGACACACACACACACACACACACACACAGACACACACACAGACTCACACACATACACACACACACACACTCACACAGACTCACACACACACATACACACACACAGACAGATACACTTTTTTCGCCCTGTGTTGATCTCATAAGTCTACTTTCATTTTTTGCAAAAATCGAAAGTAGGCTAATAACAGATAACACACACTAATACAGTCATCACAATTATCACCGGTTATCAGACAGATTCAACACACACCCAAAGTACGCGGGGCTACATGACCGCGTTGTTGCAGCCCATAAACTGACTAACCAACCAACCTTCCTTCCACATCCTTACCCAGTTTCATTCACCATCATTCATTTCATCTCTCATTAACTCCTTTCATGAGGTTGTCGTCAGGAAGGACATCCGTCCGTAAAAACCATCCGCCACAAATACTTCCATCTCATCCCATCCCTGACCCCGTAGGAAAACGGGAATAATAAGGGGTATATATTGAACCCAGCGGTGTTAGGCTGACTGGTGTCGAACGTGGATCTCTGAGATAAATGTGTACATACTAGAGATACCAGCAAGGAACGAACACAAGATCTTTTGAGGGAGTTTAAGCTATAAAAACCCCTAGAGAAAATACACATTAAATCACTGTTGTGATATGAACAAATTCTGACATTATTTGTTAATATAATGCAGGGAATAGTAGCAGAATACTGCAGTATTGGGCTGCAGGAGGCATACAATTCTGGACTTAGCGCAAAAAGTTTGAGCGTTTGACAGTTTGTAAATGACTCTGGAATTTAAGCGTGGTTTCGTGGAGCCATGTCAATCACTGTGACCTACTTAGGCCGTCTGGAGCAGGTCAGGACGGTAATATATGGGCCAGTTATTCCCCGTTACAGAATGAAAAGTCCAAGGGGATGGGAAGACACCCGAATAATTTAATGATTACTCGTGATTGGAGTAACTCAGTGACATGAGGATTGCACCTATGTGAATGTATAGCCGGGAGGCTAATTATCAAGCCGTTAAACATTGAAATCGAGGCAGATTTAATGTAACGCGCATTAACACAGTAAAACTGAGGTTAGCGACAGGCTCTGACCATGTCTTCGAGGATGAACCGATGACGCCGCGTGGGGAAGCGCTGGCAAAGGCAATTAATATTAATTAATTGGCCGATCGATCCTCGAGCACACAGACAGATCTGTGATCAGCGAGGAAAAATGAACCATAAAAACGTTATTTCAAGACCAGAATCATACTGAGAGAGAAGATGACGCTGCAGGGAAATTTCGATCTACTTTTTCTCTCCAAACGGATATAAGGGCTGTGGAAAGGACAGTCGGGGTCAGTTGAACCGCAGTCTAGTGCGAAGCGCACGTTACCGGGGTCCAGGAAGGGACGCTCGGACTTCAGTATGTTAAGTGCATCAACATAAGAGCCATGCAGTACGGCATTATTAATAACTATTGATAAGGACAGTCGTGCCATACTTTTATAGTCGGCATCACGAATGATTATTATTGTGCACGCAGGAAATGTACCGTATGATGTACAAGGTAGGACAATTGAAAGTGGTAATTGTACAAGTACAAGGTACAATGAACGAGCGCAGTATCTAAGTTATTGGTTAGACATATAATAGGATGTCGGATTGCGCAGATATAAACTTTGTTATGCAAGTGATGACATTTCGCAGGGATACCACTGTAATTAATGATCAGGACGACGTGTAAGCATATTTATGCGATATCAGGAAATTTATCTAAGGATCGAAATTGATAGACAGATTGGGGGACCGCTAGGAATCCTGAGGCAGAGAATCGAGACTTTCGGACGAGATGCGGGAGAGAAGCGGAGAATAGATCTTCAACGCCTGCATTTTTGATATTCTGCAAGGAAAGGTCAACCATTAAGAAATGTACATAGTGATCGTGTGATTTTAGTGATGATCATTTAAATATATGTAAAATTAATAGTGTAATAAGTGATATAACGTGTTGTGTGAATAAGGAAGCAACAGTTTCGACATGAAGAAGCAAAGTGCAGAGTGTTTTGTAAGGCAAAAGTTATGTAAAATGTGTGTGGAAAGTGTAAGAATGCCTTGCTAATTTGCAATTTATGGCGGGCATTACTGGAGGAAATGCGTGGTCGGAGCCACCAGATTAACCAATGTGAGTACCCATAAACCATGATTTTATAGTAATTATAGTCCACTGTATGTTGAGTGATTTCAAAATTTATAGAATATGCCAATAAGAGTCAATTTTAGGAGGTAGAACCTCGAGATATTAATGTTGTGTTGATTTTAGTCAAGTTGAGATGTCTTTGTACATCATTGAGTGGATAAATCGTTACCACTAATGTAAAAATGGCAATTGAGTGATATAAAAATTAACGTAACGAACACGGATGTTCGGTTGTTGAATACGTTTACGTTGTGTCGGGTATGGAAAGGTATGTCAGTAATAATAATAATAATAAGAAGAATAAATTAATACACATCAGGGAAAAATGGTTGTAAGCAAAATATATATGCTAATGGGAATAATTGTGTATCCAAGCAATAGTATTATACGTGTTGGGCGAAGTAAAAGAATTTAATATCAGAGTATATTATGATAATGGAAATAAATATGCAAGAATCTAGGAACTGGAAGGGTTTAATAGATAATTGAATTCGCAGCTTGATGAATAAGCTTGTAAGAGTAATTGATAGATTTTATCTTACTAATTAAAGGTCGGGATCATGTCACCATAGTCAGGGGAGCCAGGTGATCTACTCGACGTGTGAAATCTCGTATAGCCTACGGCATACAGAGATATTATTTGCCAGAGCGTAATTAGTGATGGACCCTAGCTCTGAGGATTGCTATGAAATGTTCCGGGTTCGAATCCAGTGGTGTATGTGAGGATAACAATGGGCACCTCAGCATGACACCTGATATCGACCGAGAACTAGTTATGGAATAAATTCAGCTCCTGGGAGTGAATTTTTGACGGCAGGATGTGCCTGACCGTGTTATTTAATAAGATGCCGGCTATCCCAATTCGACAGGTGTAGGATGAATCTCGTTCCTTCATATAACGTAAATGGACCTGTTGAGGCCAGCTATTAATATCCTAAGGTTAGGAATAAATGCTTAAACAATTCCATACCCTATCTTGCATACAGTTTAGTAGATCATATGTGTTGCGCAGATCAGTAAGACTGCACTATTGTATTTAAAGCCACGTGCTACTGCTTGGAGATAAAGAAAGAGGAAACATAGTGAAGGACGGAGCAAGTGTTTTGTTACCGCCCGACTCGACCCATTATATACCGGAAGAGCCGAGGGAGAGATTTTAAACGACCCTTGGAGGTGACATTTAGAGTGGACAGACTTTGAAACCCTGTTTGTAAAAAAGAATCATTGTTGAATTGTATAATGAATTTGTGTGGTTTGAAACACATGGATAATTAAGGATCATTCTGATAACTTAATACTTGGCAAACTTATGAGTTGTTGAATGTTGCATTTTTATACTGACATTGTCGCATATTTCCAAAGGTCGACACTAGAAGCCATAGGCTATGCCCACGCAAGGGTAGCATAATATACCATCCGACACAGCGGTAACGGAATCTTTGAAATTGAACTCATGACGGCACACAGTGGAACTGTAGAAAGTGGAACTACATAAAGGGGAACTGAATAACAGTGAAAATGCAGAAAGGGGTATAATCACAAGTAACAGTGGAGTTGCAAGTAAATTTGATGTGCAACCCATAAATTGGTTAATGCATGGTAGAGTATTTTGGTGGGAAGAGAGATACAGAACACAATTGTACGCATAATGTAAATTAGGATGTGTTGAGAATAAACAATTAGATTGTGAAATTAAAGAGGTCACAATAGGTGACATAAGATTGTAAGTACAGTTTATGTGTAATTTGCCAGTGCATCAGCGCACTTAAGAATGAATTTTGTGTTAATCTCATGGTAAATGAATGAATAATCATTTGAATTTGCAAGGATAAAGTGCGAATATTAGTGCCACGGTGGGTGAGTGGTTATAGTGTCGGACTACCAACCCAAGATTGCAGGTTCGCCCCTGGCCATGGTAAGTGATTTTTGAAGGCGACAAAGATCACGATACTCATGTCATACGTTGTTGGCATGTTAAAGAACCCATTTGAATTCAGTAGGCCGTGTTCAATGGCAAAATTAATCTTGGGATTTTCCGCCAACACAAAGTTCCTCCATTCTCTACTTGAAAGCGCTGTAGTGTCAAGGAGTTTAGATATCTAACCTCCTTGACTTTCATAGCGTTCAAAGGAACGACGAAATTCGACATGCATGCTACCCTCTGGGTGTCAATTAGCAAAGCTTGCACCAGGCACCCGAGGCCATACGATATTATTATTATTAGTGGATTGAAGGAATAATTATGCATTGTTTTGTGTTATATTGTTGGGATTGTGTTTTTGTTTGTTTGAAGCCATGATTTAGAGCTCAATTAAAGTCTTTAGAATAGAGTTGTGCTTTATTATTGTCGAGCTGATACCTTTTTTAGTCTCAGATCAAAAATATGCAACTGCTCAGTGGGTGAACGGTACACGCCTGAGGACTGATGCTGGCTGGAGGCAGAAGCATGTTTTCCATGGAAATTATTCACATGGGTACAATATACAATACCGGTGATCAACAATTTCATGTGAGGTTTCTTCTATGTCAGATGTTGCACATCATATGCGACTACTGAAAGGCTCGTTAAGGTTTTTATTTCATATCATTTTATTGACCAACTTCTTGTATCTTTTATTGCCCTACTTAGTAATGTTTTCTCCCCCGTGGACTCACACCCTTTCCCGTAAGGGATTGCGTCTGGAAACTTTCAGAATTGGGGATTCCGAGGGGATAGGCCTACCTGAATAGGATCCGTTTTCTTTTTTCATTGGCTTTGGAATGTACCCTCTAAGTCCGGTGATTTCAATCCATAGTCCATGAGTCTTTGACTGTTTAAGAGCCGATCATTAGTAGAAAGACTCCAAAATCCCTCTGCTCTAAATTCACGCGAAAGTTGGCTGGCTGCGAATCCCGGCGCTGACAGCAGCTATCCTGAGTGTGGTTTCTCCCCATGAATTTCGGCATTCCCTCCGGGCTAATGCAGGGACAGTAGCTTACTTCAAGTCCTGGGACACCTACAGACTCCCGGTCCCTAATACAACTACACACACTACTACAGTCATCACATAAATACAGGTCATCAGACAATTTCAATACAACCATCTACACGATACTAATGACCAATATGTCCAAAGCCCCTAAAATGAATTAACACAACATCATGAACTGACGCAATGACTCACACATTCCGGCTGGCCTGCACAGTTCGGCACTGCGCAGTTATCGGAATCATTTTTCCGTTCTCATCAGGCCACATGAACTCTGCGCAGTTTTCCACCACACACGCTCAGGGAATACCGAATGTCTGGACTGTACAGTTTTTCCTCTAGGACCGTTCTAGCATGAGCTCTTGCTCGATGCGCAAGAGAGGGAGTAGCCGGTCGGGTAGGAGAAGTAGGAGAAGCAGCGACTCGAAGTCAGTGCACGTGGACATCGCACTCACATTGCTATTTGCAACTCAAACTTCACTTGGGGCGCTGCGATCGGTCCAACATGGCCGGAATACGTAGGATGAAACACTCAATAACACAGGTTTTGCTATATGGAACACTTTCGTATTATCCTGTTATAATCAGTAAATGTGATCCCTAAAATACAGACAGTATTATATTATGTATAATAGTGCGATACACGCGATGTAATTTGTGTGTTCCACTGGATTTGATGTGTGAATTGTATTATCAAACATTGATTGTCTGTTCGGATTTGTTTTTATGTATTTCGAATCATGACGCTGTTACGTTTCAAAGCTACCATATATTCGAGTTTGCTAACTGCACCATAGACTCCAAAAGCAATACAGAAGTTTTTTTTTAGCGTATGGCTTTTAGTGCCGGGAGTGTCCGAGGACATGTTCGGCTCGCCAGTTTTGTAGCTGCTTCGAGACGGACACCCAATGGGTGAGCTACAAGTACCGTTGGGGAGGGAAGGAGGGAAGTGGGAATGTAAGGACGAGGAGTTGGAAGGTAGCGGCTGTGGCCTATAGTTAGGGACCAACCCCGGCATTTGCCTGGAAGGAAGATGGGAAACCACAGAAGACCATCTTCAAGGTTGCCGGCTGGGGGATTCGAACCTCCTCGCCTCCCGGATGTGAGCGACTGCCATCAGTCATGCCGTAACCACCACGGCTAACTCACCCGGTTACAGAAGGGGTATAAGTGTTATTTGCAAACATGTCTTGTAAAGGAGTACACAATGATGTAACTTTTTGAAAAGTTACGCTCATGAGCTCCAGACATCGCTGCTCCGCCCCACATGGTTACAAGAGAAATTGAAAGGAGAACGCTAGCAGCTTCAATGTTCTCGTAAGGCAGGTGCATCAGAATGTTGCAAACATGTTTTATCACTGCTTCTTTTCTGTCACAGATAATTAGGGTCCATTAGTCCATTATCATTGGATTCTTCTTCTTCTTATTATTATTATTATTATCTTTAATTTCTCATAATTAGCCTGTGGTAAAAATCAGTTTACAATATACGGATTAGGAATCAAGTATCCTGTAAACTTATTACTGTGATAAAAATTACCTGACAATATGGCACGTATCCAGCAGCACTGCCTTCTGTATTCTGGCAATCAGGTATTTCATCTGCAGTTCCTCCAAAGCCATAGCCAACGTCTTTGGAACAACTCCCGTGGAAGAGATCACCACTGGCAAAATCCTCACGCATTTTAGTCACCATAGTTTTCGCATTTCTTCCGCCAACGGTGCGTACTTGTTTGTCTTTTTAGCTTGGGTAGTTGGCATATTTTGGCTAAGTGGGACAGCAACGTCTATCAAGTAGGCCTTTCGGTTCCTTTTGTTGAGATAGACAATATCAGGTCGATTGGCCAAGATTTTCTGGTTGGTTAAAATAGGTCTATCCCAATACATCTTATTATTATTATTATTATTATTATTATGATTATTATTATTATTATTACTATTATTATTACCATAAGTGACCAGACTATCTCCCAACGTCCGCACCAACTGTATTCCAACTCGTTCCTGATCTCCGTATTTGTTCATTATCGCCACTTTTCGGCCATTGCTAATTGCATCTGTTGGAATATAATGAAAATTTATATCTGTAGCCCTCTTATACATCGGCTTGCATCCGTAAACTGAGCAATATACTTTCCTTTTACTCATTTTGTATTTTAACACTGAGTAAAACTCATTAATTGTGTATAAAAACATTCATCGGTCCGTTTATAACGTAGTAACGGATCAATTATTATTATTATTATTATTATTATTATTATTATTATTATTATTATTATTATTATAAATGTTGTTTTTCGTTTTTCTAATTTTATTGTTTGTATATTTATTTTTCATTTTTAATGCATGTTCTTATAGATTTTTTAAAATATAAATCATTAATTAATTCAGAATTGATTTTTAGCCTATTTTCAATTTTGAAAAAATAGGCTTATGAGATCACCTTTTGTCCTTGTGTGTGTGCGTGTGTGTGTGTGTGTGATTCGTGTGTGTGTCCCCCCCTAATAAAATCTAAATTGTTGGAGAGATTTCAATGAAACTCGGTAAGTTCATAGCTCTATTCCGGGCGACCCCGACCGTGCCCTTCAAATTTTGTTACGTCTCACCAATCCAACATGGCGGCTGTGCGAAATATTTCACCAGCATTCAATATCTCCGAAACTATTACCGATATCACCCTGGAATTTTGTATGGTGATGAAGGGAACTAATAGAAATTCACTTATGTGACCTTTGAAAACCTGGTAACTACAAAACCAACATGGCGGCCAAGCGAAGTTGCGACTTTTATATGGACGTTTCTCGCGATTTAACCAACCAAACGCAATGAAACTTGGCACAGTATATGTTTATATACATTTTAATGCGCCGACATCAAACTTCGTTCAATTGTTTACATAACCTCAAAATGGTGGCTGTGCGAAATATTTCACAGGCATTCAATATCTCCGAAATTATTTATGATATCAACCTGAAATTTTGTACGTTGATAAAGAGCACTACTACAAGTGTATCCATGTAACTTTCAAAAAGCTGTTAACTACAAAACGAACATGGCGGCCAAGCGAATTTGAAACATTCTAATACATTTTTCTCGTGATTTAATCAGATAAGCGCATTTAAATGTGGTACAGTAAATGATTATACATATTGACATTCACTGGCATCTAATTTAGTTCAATTTTTTACATAAACTGAAGATGGCGGCTGCGCGAAATTTTAAAATTTAGTTTTTATTCTTGTGTCGTAACCATGCGATCAAAGTGAAAGTTTGAATAATGAAGCTACGCAATAATTTTCCTTTAATGGTACATAACTCTATGGCCTATACATATAACAATCCAAAATGGCGAGAATCCGAAATATTTTGACGGTTCTCAATATCTAAGAATCTTTTCCAGCAATCAAACGGATTTTTCTTATGTTCATAGAGGCTATGAACATAAGTTCACCTATATGACTTTCAGTAACCTGGTAAGCACAAATCCAACATGGCGGCGATGCGAAGAATAAATATTTAAATGGACGTTTCTCGCGATTTAACCATCTGAGTGCAGTGAATTTTTGCACGTTAATGCTTATACAAATGTTAATCCACTGGTATCTAATTTATTTCAATTGTTTTCATAACAACAAGATGGCACCTGTGCGAAATTTTAAAATCTCGTTTTTACTTCTTGTGTCCTAAAAATGCGATTGAAGTCTGAAAACCACACGTACACAATAATCTTCATGTAATAGTACATAAATAAAAATCCAACCTGGCTACCATCTGCAATATTTAGTCGGTTATCAGTATCTACGAATCTAACATAGCAATCAAACTGAAATTTTGTATGTTGATAGAGGCAATTAATATGAGAAGGATATATGAAAATAGGCTGTTTAGTTCTTCACGGAACTACTTGTTACAATTATTTTAATATTTTTTACAGTTATATTTATTATCTTCATTTTTAAATTTCTTTTAATATTGTAATTTTATTTTTATGATTTGTATTTCTAGTTCAGTAAGTATGTAGTTAGTTTTAGTTGTAAGTATGAAGTTAATTTGTTTATTAGCTATATGTCATTGTTCTATTAGACTGTGGTGTGTGAGTGTGTCTGGTAAGGGTGCATGTGAGTGGGCCTGGTGACAGACTGTTTTAGTGGTAGTATTTGCTGTTGGTGAAACTTTAGTATTTTTTTCATCAGTAGAATTTTGGTATTCAATTGTTAGTAGAAGGTTAGTATTTTTGTTAGTAGAATTGCTCTTTACTTATTCTGAAAGGGAGTAGCAGCCTTTCAGAATAAATCAATCCTTTACTAGTCTAATAGACGGTTAAGATATTGATAATATAAGCCTACAAATGGCGACACTGCGTTCTGCTGCACGGCTGAAGGCAACGGGAAACTACAGCCGTAATGCTATTCCCGAGGATATGCACCTCTCTACGCATAATTACATGTGATGATGGCCTCCTCCCTTGTAAAATTTCAATCCGGAGGTAAACTAGTCCCCCGTTCGGATCTCCGGGTGGGGACTACTCGAGAGGGGGTTAACATCACAGAAGTGACAAAGAGGAAATCTGACATTCTACGGATCGGAGCGTGGAATGTTAGAAGTCTGCTAGGAAGTGGAATGTTAGAAAACTTAGTAAGGGAAATGGATAGGTTGAGGTTGCATTTGGTTGGGATTAGTGAAATGCGCTGGCAGGAAGAACAGGACTTTTGGTCAGGAGAGTATAGGGTCATTAGCACTAAATCAAACAATGGCCAAGCAGGAGTTGGTCTCATATTGAGTAGGAAACTTGGACAGCGGGTGGAATATTATGAGCAATACAGTGAACGGATTATTGTAGCAAAAATCAATACTAAACCTACGTGCACCACAGTGGTACAAGTCTATATGCCTACCAGTCAAGCTGATGATGAGGATGTTGAAAAGGTCTACGAAGAAATAGATGACATTCTGAGGTATATCAAAGGTGATGAAAATGTTATAGTAATGGGAGATTGGAATGCTGTGGTAGGAAAAGGGAGAGAAGGGAAGATAGTAGGAGATTTCGGATTAGGTGAAAGGAATGATCGAGGAAGCAGGCTGATGGAATTCTGCACCGAACATGAGTTGGTCATAGCTAACACCTTATTCAATAACCACAATAGAAGAATATACACATGGATGAGACCAGGAGATACAGGGCGTTACCAAATCGACTTCATTATGGTCAAGCAGAGGTTTCGAAACCATATTTTGGATTGTAAAACATATAATGGTGCTGACATAAACTCTGACCACAATCTGGTTGTAATGAAATGCAGATTAAAGTTGAAGAAACTGAAGAAAAGTCAAAAGCCAAAAAGGTGGGCAATAGACAGACTGAAAATAAAAGACGTAAACGAAAGATTCAAGAAGAGTATAAAGGAAGGACTAATCAAAACCCCTAAACAAACTTCAATTGCAGACGAATGGGCACTTTTGAAGAATGAAATAACAAAATCCGCAGTAGAAAACATTGGTAGGAAAGAAAGAATAGGTAGAAAACCGTGGATCACTCAGGATATACTAGAATTGATGGATGAAAGGCGGAGACACAAGAATCTAAGAGATGAAGAGGGGAAAGCAGAATATAGACGTCTGAGAAATGAGGTTAACAAGAAGTGCAAGGAAGCGAAAGAAGAATGGTTGAAAGAGAAATGTGCAGGTATAGAAAAGTGTCTGAAATTAGGAAAAGTAGACACAGCTTATCGAAGGATTAAGAATACTTTTGGGGAAAAGAAGACTAAGTGCTGTAATATTAGGGACACAAATGGAAAGCCTCTAACAGATAGGGAAGAAAAGGTTGAGAGATGGAAAGCTTACATAGAGTGCTTGTATAAGGGAAAGGAGATTGAGAATCATGTAATGGAAAGGGAGGAGGAAATTGATGAGGATGCAAAAGGAGATTTAATATTGAGATCAGAATTTGACAGTGCATTAGAGCACTTAGGCAGGAACAAAGCACCAGGCATAGATGATATACCGATTGAGTTGCTACGCTGCATAGGAGATGAAGGTCTGATCAGGTTAGTTCACCTGGTGTGTAGTATTTATGAGACAGGTGAGGTACCCCCTGATTTCAAGAAGAATGTTATCATCCCTATACCAAACAAAGTGGGAGCTGACAGATGTGAAGATTACCGTACAATCAGCTTGATTACTCATGCTTCAAAGATCCTGTCTAGAATAATTTACAAGAGGATTGAAAGCCAGATAGAAACGGAGTTGGGTGAAGACCAGTTTGGTTTCAGGAGAAATGTAGGAACAAGGGAAGCTGTACTAAGTCTCAGGCTGATTTTGGAAGGTAGAATAAGGAAAGATAAGAGAACGTTCTTGGCATTTGTAGACTTAGAAAAGGCTTTTGATAACGTTGATTGGACTATATTGTTTGACATTTTGAAATCTATTGGAATAAAGTACAGGGATAGGAGGGTGATATACAATCTATACAGAAACCAGACAGCAGTCATTCGAGCTGAAGGATATGAGAGAGAAGCTGGTATTATGAAAGGTGTAAGGCAAGGCTGCAACTTATCACCCATGCTTTTCAATCTTTACATTGAACAAGCAATGAAGGAAATTGGAGAAAAATTTAAAGTGGGAGTGAAGATCCAAGGAGAAATAATTTCAACTCTGAGATTTGCTGATGACATCGTCATCTTGGCCGACAAGCCTGAGGATTTGAATGAGTTTTTGAATGGTATGGATTCCGTCTTACGGAAGGACTTCATGATGAAAATTAATAAATGTAAAACAAAAATACTGGAATGCAACCGAAATAAATCAGAAACCTCTATGGAGATCAAATTGGCAGGTGAAAAGCTGAAGGAAGTAGGAGACTTCTGTTACTTAGGAAGCAGAATAACCAGTGATGGACGAAGCAAAGAGGATATAAAAAGTAGGTTGGCTCAGGCAAGGAAAGCCTTTCTACAAAAAAGGAACCTGTTGACATCGAATATAGATTTAGGTATTAGGAAGTCATTTTTGAAAGCCTTTGTCTGGAGCATGGCGCTCTAAGGAAGTGAAACTTGGACTATTGGTGCAGCAGAAAAGAGGAGAATTGAGGCATTTGAAATGTGGTGTTACAGGAGAATGATGAAGGTCAGATGGGTAGATAGGGTTACAAACGAAGAGGTATTAAGGCGAGTGGGAGAGGAGAGATGTTTCTGGCGACTGCTAATGAAGAGAAGAGATAGGTTGGTAGGACACATACTAAGACACCCAGGAATAGCAAGCTTAGTTATGGAAGGAAGGGTCGAGGACAAGAACTGTAGGGGTAGACCAAGGTTAGAATATGTTAAACAGATTGCCTCGGATGTAGGGTGTGGTAGCTATGTAGAGATGAAACGATTAGCTCAGGACAGGGAGGCATGGAGAGCTGCATCAAACCAGTCAAAAGACTGAAGACTCAAACAACAACAACACAAACAATTTAACACGCTCTCTTCACCCATACAAGAAACAATACAAACTGTCACCACGTGGTAGATTTTATCCTACTGGGTGAGATTCTTATTTTCGCCGCTAGGTGGCATATCAAATAGCTGGAGTTGCCAATTGGACACAGACTGTTGCTGTGCTTACCGCTCGGCCTGCAAGCACGGAATGAATCCAATTGCCTCCCACCACTCTACTGCTCGAGTCTATGCTGCGTGGACCTGAGAGGAATGTGCATCGCAGACTATGAGTATTGGAGGTGATGAGTGCTGCGGTTTCTCGGTCCTTGCGTAGTAACAGAAGCAAATACGTTAGTCGATGACTCAGTAACTCATCCCAACGCCACACTGGTTTCAGAAAAGACCCATGTTAGCAGTATTGGAATAGACGAGAATGTCAGGTAACACGGCGGGCTGTCGACAGGCTTCTCAATTCACGCCTGCTCTTACTCTGCCTCTGCCCTTCATCCCGCAAGTTCACAGAGCTTGGAACCAAGCAGTACTTGGATCGCCGCCTGGCCGTTGCGCAGTAGTATAGCAAAGCTCTTGATAGAACGGTTCATCTGTACTGTGCAGCAGCCTCTAATACACTACTTAATATTCAACATTGTGATCGTGATCTGAATGACAATAGGTGTAATTTTAATTCAATAATTCAGCAATCTCGGCCTTAATTCCAGATAATCCTCGCACCATGAGCCACGTTCTTGCATGTGGACCAACTTGGGTAGGGAGTTGAGAGGAGATGTGGGCGGTTTACTCCCTTCATGAGTAATGGTGCATTTGAATCGTTTGTTTGTGAAACGGCACTTCTCCATATGAACACATTTTCTAGAAAGCAGAAAAGCTTCCTGCAAAAAGCGTAATTTATATTTAACATTTTGGTATTTTTAGCCTATTTTTAATTTTGAAAAAAAAAAAAAAAAAAAAAGCTTATGAGATCACCTTTTGTCCGTGTGTGTGTGCGTGTGTGTGTGTGTGTGTGAGGTGTGTGTGTGTGTCCCCCTAATAAAATCTAAACGGCTGGAGCGATTTCAATGAAACTCGGTAAGTTCATAGCACTATTCCCGGCGACCTCGACCGTGCCCTTCAAATTTTGTTACGTCTCACCAATCCAACATGGCGGCTGTGAGAATTATTTCACTAGCATTCAATATCTCCAAAATTCTTACGGATATCGCCGTGAAATTGTGTACGGTGATAAAGGGCACTACTAGAAGTTCACATATGAGACTTTCAAAAACCTGGTGACTACAAAACCAACATGGCGGTCAAGCGAAATTGAGACTTGTAAATAGACATTTCTCGCGATTTAACTATCCAAACGTAATGAAACTTGGTACAGCAAATGTTTATACACATTGTAATGCACTGGAGTCTAATTTAGTCAATTGTTTACATAACCTCAAAATGGCGGCTGTGCGAAATATTTCACTGACATTCTATATCTCCGAAACTGTTACAGATATCATCATTCAATTTTGTACGGTGATAAAGGGTACTGATACAAGTTTACCTATGTATATTTCATAAACCTGTAAAGTACAAAACGAACATGGCGACCAAGCGAATTTGAAATATTTTAATAGACTTTTCTCGTGATTTAACTCTCTGAGCGCAGTGAAATGTGGTACAGTAAATGATTTTGCAGATTGTAATGCACTGCCATCTAATTTAATTCAATGGTTAATAACCTCAAGATGGCGGCTGTGCGAAATTTTAAAATTAAGTTTTTATTCTTGTGTCGTAATCATGCGATCGAAGTGAAAGTTTGAATAATGAAGCTAGGCAATAATTGTCCTTGAATGGTACATAACTCTATGGCCTATACATATAACAATCCTAAATGGCGAGCTTCCGAAATATTTAGACGGTTCTCAATATCTATGAATCTTTTACAGCAACCAAACTGGTTTTTTTTATGTTCATAGAGACCATGAACATATGTTCACCTACAGGACTTCAATAACCTGGTGAGCACAGATCCAACATGGCGGCGATGCGAAGTATAAATATTTAAATGGACGTTTCTCGCGAATTAACTATCCGAGTGCCGTGAAACGTTGCACGTTAAATGCTTATACAAATGTTGATCCACTGGCATCTAATTTAATTCAATTATTTACATAACCTCAAGATGGTGGCTGTGCGAAATTTTAAAATTAAGTTTATATTTCTTGTGTCGTAATTATGCGATCGAAGTGAAAGTTTGAATAATGAACCTAGGCAATAATTGTCCTTGAATGGTACATAACTCTATGGCCTATACATATAACAATCCTAAATGGCGAGCTTCCGAAATATTTAGACGGTTCTCAATATCTATGAATCTTTTACAGCAACCAAACTGATTTTTTTATGTTCATAGAGACTATGAGCATATGATCACCTATAGGACTTTCAGTAACCTGGTGAGCACAAATCCAACATGGCGGCGACGCGAAGTATAAATATTTAAATGGACGTTTCTCGCGAATTAACTATCCGAGTGCCGTGAAACATTGCACGTTAAATGCTTATACAAATGTTGATCCAGTGGCATGTAATTTATTTCAATTGTTTGCATAATCACAAGATGGCTGGTGTGCGTACTTTTAAAATCTCGTTTTTACTTCTTGTGCTCTAATCATGCGATTGAAGTTTGAATACCACGCGTACACAATAATCTTAATGTAATAGTACAAAAATAAAAATCAATCCTGGCGACCATATGAAATATTTAGACGGTTCTCAATATCTACGAATCTGTTACAGCAATTAAACTGAAATTTTGTATGTTGATAGAGACAATTAACATGAGCAGGATATATGAAAATAGGCTGTATAGTTCTTCACGGAACTACTTGTTTCATTTGATCTTCTACTAAGGGCAGTATCTAAGACATCACATTAGTGTAAATATGTTTAATATCTACTTCTTAGTCCGACTCCGTGGCTATATGGTTAGCGTGCTAGGTTTCGGCCCGATGTGTCCCGGTTTCGATTCCTGGCCAGGACATGAGGGATTTTAATCTCCTGGGGTTAATTCCCGAGGCTCGCGGACTGGGTGCATGTGCCGTCTTCATCATTACTTCGTCCTCATTACGGTGAGCAGGTATCATTCGGGCGTCAAATATAAAGACCTGCACTCGGAATTTCCGGAGGCCAGACGATCATTATAATTATCCACTTCTTAAACAATGATTAAATATGGCGGAAAATGTGCTTTTTCTGAAAGAAATAAAGAAAGATAGAAAAAAAGGAATGAAAGAAAAAAAGAAACAAATAAACGAACAAGCAAACAAACGCCAGAAAATATATTAAAGAATTATTTTTAAACAATTTTCCTGGTCCTTAAATTGTTAAATGTATTGTACTTAGGGACATGTTCATAACTTAGTCTATTCGTTGACCTTGTTGTTTTAACCTTCACTTGGTTTGATGCAGCCCTCTAATGTCTCCCTGTCCCAAGCTAATAGTTCCATCTCTACCACATCCTACATCCGAGGCAGGTGACGTTCATCCTTGGATATGGAGGGTCCTCAGAGCCCAGTAGCGAAGTTATTATTACCGTAGTCTATTATTGCCGGTCCCAAGTTGTAGGGATAGCGCATCTGCTTCTCATCCAGGAGCCCGTGGTCTCGATTTCGGGGTCAGTCATGGATTTTAGTGTACCCATGTGAGTAATTTCCATGGAAAAACATGCTTCTGCCTCCAGCCAGCATCAGTCCTCAGGCTTGAACCGTCCACCCACTGAGCAGTTGCATATTTTTGATCTGAGACTAAAAGGTATCAACTCTACAATGATAAAGCACAACTCTATTCTAAAGACTTTAATTCAGCTCTACATCAAGGCTTCAAACACACAAAAACACAATCCCAACAATATAACACAAAACAATGCAAAATTACTCCTACAATCCACTAATATTCACACTTTATCCTAGCGAATCCAAATGATTATTCATTCATTTACCATGAAATTGACATCAAAATTCATTCTCAAGTGCGCTGATGCACATGTAAATTACACATAAACTGTACTTATAATCTTTTGTCACCTGTTGTGACCCCTTTAATTCCACAATCTTAATCGTTTACTCTCAACACATCTTAATTTACATTATGCGTACCCTTGTGTTTTGTATCTCCCTTCCCACCAAAATGCTTTATCATGCATTAACCAATTAATGGGTTGCACATCAAATTTACTTGCAACTCCACAATTATTTGTAATCATACCCAGTTCTGCAGTTCCCTTCTACAGTCCCCTTTTCTACAGTTCCACTGTATGCCGTTGTGATTTCAATTTCAAAAATTCCGTTACCGCTGTGTCGGATGGTATATTATGCTACCCTTGCGTGGGCATAGCCTATGGCATCTAGTGTCGGCCTTTAGAACACAGTGACACTGTCAGTATAAAATGCAACTTTCAACAACTCATAAGTTTGCCAAGTATTACGTTATCAGAACGATCCTTAATTATCAATGTGTTTCAAACCACACAAATTCATTACACAATACAACAACGACTCCTTTTATTACAACAGGGTTTCAAAGTCTATCCATACTAAATATCAACCTTCAAGGGTCGTTTAAAAATCCCCCCCTCGGAGCTACTTGTATACAATGGGAATGAGTCAGGCGGTCACAAAACCACGTGCTCTGTCTCTCCCTAACTCCCTTCTCTATTTACCTCCAAGCAGTAACTTGTGACTTTAAATACAATAGTGCAGTCTCAATGACCCACATACCCCATATGATTTAAACTAAATTGTATGCAAGACAGGTTATGGGCGTGTTTAAACATTTATTCCTAACCTTAGGATATTAATAACTGGCCTCAACAGGTCCATTACATTATATGAAGGAACGAGATTCATCAATCACTGGTCGAACTGGCTAGCCGGCATCTTATTAAATGGTACGGTCAGGCACATCCTGCCGCCAAAATTCGCTTCCCAGGAGCTGAATTTATCCAATAACTAGTTCTCGGTCGACATCAGGTGTCATGCTGAGGTTTCCATTGTTTTCCTCCCATACACCACAGGATTCGAACCCGGAACATTCCATATCCATCCACAGAGCTAGGGTCAGCCACTAAGTACGCTCTGGCAATAATAAATATCTCTGTATGCCCTAGGCTATACGAGATTTCACACGTCGATTAGACTACCTGGCTCCCCTGACCATAGTGCTGTGATCCCGTCCTTTAATTAGTAAGATAAATCTATCAATTACTCTTACAAGCTTATTCACAAGCTGCAAATTCAATTCTCTATTAAACTCTTCCATTTCCTAGATTCTTGCATATTTATTTCCATTATCATAATATACTCTGATATTAAATTGCTTTTGCTTAGCCCTTCATGTATAATATTACTGCTTGGATAGATAAATATTCCAATTAGCATATATATTTTGCTTACAATCATTTTTCCCTGATGTGTATTCGTTTATTCTTATTCTTATTCTTATTATTATTACTGACATGAATTACCATCACCCGACACAACGTAACCATTTTCAATAACCGAACATCCGTGTTCGTTACGTTACGTTTCTATATAACGGAATTGCCATTTTGCAATAGTGGTAACGATTTATCCACTCAATGATGCACAAAGACATCTCAACTTGACTAAAATCAACACAACAATACTATTTTGAGGTTCTACCTCCTCAAATTGACTCTTATTGGCATATTCTATAAATTTTGAAATCACTCAACATACAGTGGACTATAATTGCTACAAAATCATGGTTTTTGGGTACTTACATCGGCTAATCTGTTGGCTCTAACCATGCATTTCCTCCAATAATGCCCGCCATTATATGCAAATTAGCAAGGCATTCTTACACTTCTCACACACATTATACATAACTTTTGCCTTACAAAACACACGGCACTGTTCTTTTCCATGTTGAAGCTGTCGCTTCGTTATTCACACAACACTTTATAGCACTTATTACACTAATAATTTTACATATATTTAAATGATCATCACTACAATCACACGATCACTATGTACATCTCTTAGTGGTTGACTTTTCCTGGCAAAATATCAGAAATGCAAACGTTGAAGATCTCTCCTCCAATACTCTCCCGCATCTCGTCTGAAAGTCTCGATTCTCTGCCTAAGGATTCCTATCAGTCCCCCATCTGTCTATCAATTTCTATCCTTAGAAAAATTTCCGGATATCGCATAAATATGCTTGCATATCGTCCTGAGCATTAATTACAGTGGTATCCCTGCGAAATTCAACCAATAGCATAACAAAGTTTATATCTGTGCAATCCGACATCCTATGATATGTCTAACCAATAGTTTACATACTGCGCTCAACCATTGTACACTGTACTTGTACAGATTACCACTGTCAATTGTCCTACTTTGTATATCACACGGTACCTTTCCTGCATGCTCGGTAGTAGTCCCTCGTAATGCCGACTATAAAAGTATGGCACGACTGTCCTTAATAATTGTGATTAATAAATGCCTTACTGCATGGCTCTTCATGTTCAAGTCCGCACGTCCCTACTCTGAATTCGGTAACGTGCACTTCGCATTAGACTGCGATTTAACTGACTACATTAATCGTTATTAATTCATGGCTTACTGCATGATTATTATGTTGCTGCACTTAAGCTGTTAGAGTTCGCGCGTCTGTTCTATGAGCTCGGGTGACGTGCTCCCTGCGCTCAAGTATGGTTCAACTGACTGGCTCTGTCATTCGTTCAGCCCTTATATCCGTTTGGAGAGAAAAAGTAGACCGAGAATTTCCCTGCAGCGTCATCTTCTCTCACAGTATGATTCTGGTCTTGAATTAACGTTTATATGGTTCCTTTTTCCTCGCTGGTCACAGATCTGTATGCGTGCTCGAGGATCGATCGGCCAATTAATCAATATTAATTGCCTTTGCCAGCGCGTGCCCACGCGGCGTCACCTAAAAATCCCTGGCGACCTGGTCAGATCTCGCCGCTAACCACAAAACTACTGTGTCCCTGCGCGTTCCATTAAATCTGCCTCGATTTCAATGTTTAATGGCTTGATAATTAGCCTCCCGGCTATACATTCACCTAGGTGCAAACCTCATGTCTCTGAGTTACTCCAATCACGAGTAATCATTAAATTACGCTGGTATCTTCTCACTCCACTGGCCTCTCTATTCTCAAACGGGGAATAACTTTACAATATTTTACCCTCCTGACCTGCTCCAGACGACATAAGTAGGTCACAAAGCGTGACACGGCTCCAAGAAACTACGCCCCTATTCCAGAGTCATTTGACAACTGTCAAGCGCTCAAACTTTCTGTGCTCAAGTCCAGAATAGTATACTCCATACAGCCCATAAATGCAGTATTCTGCTATTATTCCCTGCATTATATTAACAAATAATGTCAGAATTACTGATGTCGCGTCAGGAGATGGCGGTCCAACACGCTGTGACGGGGTGCGGGGGGTCTTGCGGTACGCATGCGCGGCCCTCATATTCCTAACTTAAATATATCGGCTTCGCGCATGCCAATCGTTGTTATTGCAGCACACGACACGCAGCCAGTGAAAAAAGGAATGTGCTGAGTGAGTGAAACACGTAGTGACCAACTTAATGTTTTTGGAATGCGCGATACGCAGTGAGCGGGAAGACATCTGCAGTTCAAACCCAACTGCCAACTCCTGGCGCGATATCAGTAGTTCATATCACAACAGTGATTTAATATGTATTTTCTCTAGGGGTTTTTATAGCTTAAACTCCCTCAAAAGATCTCGTGTTCGTTCCTAGCTGGAACCTCTATTCTGAGCTCATCTTATCTCAGAGATCCAAGTTCGACACCAGTCAGCCTAACCCCGTTGGGTTCATTAGAAACTGACTGAGACTTGGAACAGGGATGTACTCAGCCTCGCGAGGACAATTGAGTAGCTGTCTGTCCAGAGAGGCAGCGCCTCCGTCAAGAAGCCAAGATTACGGATCGAGGGAACCCGTAACGCTGACTACACGTCAGATGGCTAAGTGGTCACTTGATAGGCAAAGACTCTTAAAGAGCCACGGGATATTATTATTATTATTAAATCTCTCAACATTCATAATGCGCGCATACGGTGGCAGACCCCGCGTTGTAGCCGTACGAGTCAAATCGCTCACCACGACTGTGCGGGGGAGCTGCAGAAAATTGAGAGATTGGCAGTTTGAGTCTCGTCGCTGACTGCGACTATCCTGAGTGTGTTTTTTTCCCACTTTTCTCACATTCTCTCCAGGCAAATGATGGGATAGTACCATATGTCAAATCCTGGTGCACCATCCCCCATTCCTGACCCTATAACAGTTACAAATACTGAATTTATAATGAGAAAGATGGTATTTTGGAACTCAGCAATTCTTCTAGGTTTGTGCCGTGTCTTGTGTGGGGTTTCACCTAGGACAACACGCTGGCTCATCAGCGGGCTCTTGGTGTCCCCGCCCGGACCCCCACAGGAGCAGCGAACTGCTCGCTACCTCCCTTTTTATGAAGCGCACCTGCGCCTTTTTGCTGCGAGAACTTAAAGCTCAAGCAGCCATAACCTCCGAGCAGGGACATCAAGAGCCCGCTGATAAGCCAGCCTGGTGAGGTGAAACCCGAAACAAGACACGGCACAAACCTAGAAAAATTGCTGAGTTGTATAATGAGAAACATATAAGATAAATTGAAAACATACTCAAATACACGAGGCTGATGACCAAGACGTCCCAAAACCGTAAAACGAATTAACAGTAGTAAAACACAATGAAATATAGGCTTTTTTTTGAAGAGTATCTATCGAATGCTTTCAAACTAGAGAAGGTAGAGGAGATATTACTTGGAACGTGCATTGTGAAGGAACGGAGCTGTCGGCAATGTAAATAGCTGTCTCATAAGCCGAGTTTTATGGCTTTCGATCGCCTACTAAGCTCTAAGTTATTAGAGTGACTGCTGCAAGTTCGTGGCTGGCTCACGGGCTCGACAAATAATACCCTGACCTGGTCAAACTTTCACTCTTTTGACTTTACTTACCCCATTGCGCAAGCTCTATCCCCCAGGTAGAGTTCAACGACTTCCCCTATTGATCGTAACATCAACAGGTGATCGGTATAACAGCAATGTCAGAGAGACCTTGACACTCGGCACCAAGCAACATGATTTGTTGTTGTTGTTGTTGTTGTTGTTGTTGTTGTTGTTGTTGTTTTTGTTGTTGATAGGGGTTTGGACATCGTGGACATCAGCCCTATATACTCTATTATATAATATTATTAGCCTATTTTCATTTATGAAAAAAATAGGCTTATGAGATCACCTTTTGTCCGTGTGTGTGTCCCTAATAAAATCTAAACGGCTCGAGAGATTTCAATGAAACTCGGTAAGGACATAGTACTACTTTGTCCGACCCCGATCGTGGCCTTTGAATTGTATTACGTCGCACCAGTCCAAACTAGCGGCTTTGCGAAATATTTCACCGGCATTCTATATCTCTGAAACTATTACTGATATCACCCTGAAATTTTGCACGGTGATAAAGGGCACTATTAGAAATTCACCTATCTGACTTTTAAAAACTGTTAAGAACAAATTGAACATGGCGGCCAAGCGAAGTTGAAACATTTAAATATACTTTTTCGTGATTTGACCATCCGAACGCAGTGGAACATAGTGCAGCAAATGTTTATACACAATGTAATGCACATTTAATTTAGTTAAATTGTTTACATAACCTCAAGATGGCGGCTGTGCGAAATTTTAGAATTAAGCTTTAATTTCTTGTGTGATAATCATGCGATCGAAGTCAACGTATCAATAATGAACCTACGCAATAATCGTCATCTAATAGTACATAACTCTATGGCCCACATATAAGAAATCCAACATGGCGACCATCCGAAATATTTAAACGGTTCGCAATATCTACTAATCTATGAAAGCAATCAAACTGAATTTTTTGTATTGTTACGGCGGTGAGTTTGTTTTGTCGCCTCGCCGCGTTGAGTCACAGCTGCCCCGGGCTGTGTGTTGCTCTGTCTCAGTGTATTACGTGCGCGTTACGCAACGTGCTGCGAAGTGAAAGGGATGGTCCAGAATATTCGTGACCCAGCCAGTGAAGGAAATCTCGAGAAGCCGTGTGTCCTGGACGATTCTAGAATTCATTGAGTCACCAGCCTGCTATATAAGCGGCCTCAACAGTGAGGGGACCGAGTTTTTGAGGACAGTGTTTTTGAGCGAGTGTGATTTCACTGAGCGGGAGAAGTGTGGTGACGAAGTGCCGAGCGAGTTACGAAATCCAGTAACATTGTTTCCCCAGCTTGTGGACAGCGAAACAGCGTGTACCAGCTTATCGTAAGTAACTGTCGTTTGTGTACATGAGGAAGAGGTGCAGGTAGCTTCTGTCAAGGCCAGTGGCGAATTCTCCCATGCATCGCATATACCGGCGGTATACCACCAGTGATAAATATATAAAATGTTTATCTCCACATTCTCTCGACTTGTATGTAGCAGTGCAGACAGGAAAATCGAGCTTGTCATCATTCATGTTCCGCCGATTGTTGTCATGGAAGCTGGCGCTCGAACCCCGCGTAACTCGTTAATTTTCTTCTGGGGTACACAATTTTAGCTGTGAGTGACTGTACTTTGGTATACCGCAAGTCTAGCCCGGTCGTTGAAAGGGCTCGACACTGGCCCGCGGGGTGAGGGAAGGAAAGAGTAGCCCAGCAAAGTTCCGTATGGGGTATCGCGCTACAGACTAGCGGTGAGTGTAGTGCTGATTGGTTGATTTCAAACAGTACTTTCACCCTGCTCACAAGGGAAGACACACCAGCACCGCGCCTCATACACTTCAGTTCAGTTATGTTGTGAGTTCGTCTTGGCGTGAAATACTTCCCACTGAAATATTAACATGTTTAGATTAAGTGAAACACTGGAAGTGGATTGTAGCGTTGTTGAAACGATTTTATTCCATTGGATTTCCTCAGTAAGTTGAAATTAAAGCGATCTATGGGCTGTAGGCTACTAAAATTCCTTTGTGCAAGGAAATGAAGGCATTGGTTTCTGCCGAAATCAGGTAGAATTTTACACTTGGAATATTTGTTGCTTTGCAGTTGTTGATTAAATTAGGGGCTTTGAAGCATCGTGGTCATGTAGCCCCGTGTACATGGTTCGGGGGCGGATTTAAGGCAAGATCATGGGGGTAGGCGAACACACGGGGGAGCCTAGAGAGTATGGAATACACCTAGCTTAGAGAGGGGTGGGGGAGGGCCGGGGTAGGATAATTTTGCTAAAACTAGGCCCAAATTAGTGAGTAACAGGACATTTGGGTTATTTTTTTTTATATTTTGGAGTAAAAATAAATTTTACCGATCACGGTGGCCGAGAGCAGTAACGCGCTAGCTCGTGTCTCGCTGCATCGGGAGAGTGTGGGTTTGAATCCCACTTCAGCCGTCCGGAAAATGGTTGTCGTGGTTTCCGATTTTCACCACCAGGCAAGTGCCGTGACGGTTCCTTTCAACAGGTCCACGACCGACCGACTGCCCTCCAAAATCCCTTCCCTGGTCCTTCCTTAATTAGACCCAAGTTAGCGGTCGCCTGTCACCATCCCCAGTTGTATCTGTTGACAAAGTGTATCCAGCTCCGAGACACCATTCTTGCGACGGTAGAGGAATGATCCCTCGCAGATTCCGTTATGTGAGTTGGGAAAAATTTGCGTGATATTAGCAATTTTAAGTCAAATATTTATTGTATTCCAAATTATTTTAGTTTTGGTAGTTCTACTATTTACTGTCATAGCCAACGCGTGGTTTAAATCCATTTTTTAGAGAACTGTCAAAAATGTGTAGTATTCCTCCAAATATACATACATTTTCATTTGAGACTGTTTTACCTTTCAACGTCCAGTCCAGTCTGCAAGCCTCTGTTTGCGAACAAGTCGCCTCTATGATCCCCTATTAGCAGTTAGCAATACGGCTCCCTCTGCTTCTACATCTCTGACTTTGAAATCGTTCAACACTGAAACTAACCATCGCCTCATAGCTTTACCTCTGCTTCTGTTATCCTCTACAGCCGAACACTCAAAATAGTAGGTTATCGTAAAATGTGCATTTTGATATAGAGTGTTTAAGTGTGAAAGAATTTGTGTAAAGCCACTGTTTTCGTTTTTTTTAATAAATAACAACAAGATGAATCGTTCACTCCTAAATCCACCCCTGGCTTGGTGCGTGTGGAAAAAGATGAGATATGTCGTTATGATGGCTGTACCGTTGCCAGGATTTTGGTAGGAGGCGGCTGTGGCCTTACGATATGTACGAGTGAAAGTGGGAAACCACGAAAGACCATTTCTAGGATGTTTGGGGTTAGAATCGAACCACCTGTTCTGATTTCTGCCTCTTGGGGGTTGAGCGAATCCCAACCCTCAGACCAGAATTACATTTCTTGGTAGAGCAGAGAATCGAACACGGACCTCCACAGTAACAGCCCCAGAATACTAGCCACTACGCCACGAGGTGGACCTTTAGAAATCTAAGTGAATGGAACTTACTTTCAAGTAAAATATTCTTCCTGGCAGACCAAGGTTGGGGAACAATATGTCAAGGTATTTTCACTTTGAGATACTGGCTCTTCTTTAATTGCATTATTACATTGGTTATAAATGAATGCGCTTCTCATGTTTGGACATGTCTAATGATGAGACAATGTATAATTGAGATCCTTTGGAAATGGATCAATGTTTATATCTTTTCGTAAAATTTAAGACCTGGTCAAGAACGGGGAGAGAGAGAAGGTAGCGTAATGATGAAATGTACTCTGTACGTTGCCAAAGTGAACTAGGAGGGCGAGGGGATTCGAAGGACATTAACCTAGAAGCAGTTTCAAGTAGGCCGTGTTCAGGCGTTAAACGAAGATTTTTTAAATGTATAAGGACATAGTCCTTGCAGAGGGAGGATGACGCACTGGCTTAATCCGGACGGTCGAAGTTCGAATTCCGGTGACAGCACGCTAAATATTTCACATGGAAGATCACGTGGCGTTAGGAAGGGAATCCAACCTTATATCCCCGGCCAAAACAATTGTCTAGTGACCTCAATTTATTGGGATAACCTATCCAAAATTATAGCGATAAAGTGTATTTCTTAGAAGTTATATAAATGTTCTCCAATACATATAATAATAATAATAATAATAATAATAATAATAATAATAATAATAATAATAATAATAATAATAATAATAATAATAATAATTCAACTTTGACAAGAGGTCGAGGCTTGGTAATAAGGGGGGGATGTAAGGGGTAAATGGTGCGGTATACCAAGAACGGTGACCACCAGTCGCCACTGGTCAAGGCCACCGGACTCATTAAGACGGTTTAACTTCTGTGGTTTGTTGACAAGTGAAAGGGGCAAGCGCGCTCAAGGAAGAGACTTGAGGAAACTGGAGTAAGGTTCTAATTGCTTGTATTTGCTGTTGAGTGGTATAACGTTCTGGCCGCAATAAAGTTAATTATTTCTTTAAAGGAACAATCTGTGTTGTGCTTCAACCCACCGTAATCCAGTTAACAAAAGTGCCACTAGGGGGGTGGCACGCAACAACTGGTGTCAGAAGCCGGATTACGAACTCAATCACAAGCACAACACCTGACGGTCCTGGTTTCAAAACCCGAGCAGGTCATTTTCTCTAATTTTCCTGTGAGTGCATGCCCTTTACAAGACAAACAACTAAAATGGAGGCGCAATTGGCAGCATTGCTAGAAAAGTTAAGTAGCATGGAAACCAAGATGGAAGACGGCCAGAAGAAGATGGAAGACGGCCAGAAGAATTTAACCAAGGACCTAACTGCCAAATTAGAAGACGGCCAGAAGAAGATGGAAGACGGTCAAAATAAATTAGCGGAGGACCTGAAGAAGATGGAAGACGGCCAGAGGAACTTAGCCAAGGACCTGAAGGATGGCCAGAAGAAGATGGAAGACGGCCAGACTAAGCTAGCCCAAGACCTGAAGAAATTAGAACAGGGCCTACGTGAGGAAGTCACGGCAGTGGAAAAGGAATTCGACGCCTTGTAAGTGGAAGTTGCCGAGCTGCGCCGACGCCCGCTGATGGGGGTGGAGGAGAAATTCAATGCCTTACAAGACGAAGTTGCCAAACTGCGACAACGCCCACTGACGGGGGTGGAAGAGAAATTCAAAGCTTTACAAAAGGAAATTGCTGAGCTGAACCAACGCCCACCGACGGGTATTGAAGCGAGATTCAACGCTCTTCAAGAGGAAGTTGCCGAGCTGCGCCGACGCCCGCCCACAGGTACACCGGGAACGTCAGGAACAGGACAGAGCACAGTGACGCCCCCAACCTTCGACGGAAAGGTCCCGTGGAGCACATACTTACGTCAGTTCGAGGCGGCCTGTTCCAAAAATAACTGGAACAACACAGAAAATGCTACAGCTCTCATTGTAGCGCTGAGAGGTGACGCCCTTAACGTCCTTCAGGCCATCCCGACCGTATCCCAGGACTACGCTTCACTAATCGCCCATATGGAGTCCCGATATGGAGATAGCCATCTTCAGCAGGCCTACCAGATGCAGCTCCGGACCAGGGTACAAAAGAACGCGGAAACCCTGCAGGAGTTCGAGATGTACATCGTACGCCTCGCAAGGCTCGCCTATCCAACAGCGCCGGCCGACTTTCTGGAACAGATTGCGACGCAGACCTTCACCGACGGGCTACGGGACTCGGACACTCAACAGGCGCTGCGACTCGCGCGCAATAAGACCCTGGCAGATGCACTGAGCCACGCGCTTGAGTTCGAGACGGCAAAACAGGCATCTAGAATGCACGCGCGGGTGTGTCAAGTGGACGTCGACGAACCTGCAAAAAACAACGAGACCAAACCCCTGGCCGACGAATTGATGGAGGCGCTAAGCCGTTTCTTCGATAGTCGCGGCACCACCAGCAACGACACAGCCGGAAGACAACCGGAGAGGCGGCCCGGAAGTGGACTACCGACCTGCTGGACCTGCGGTAAGAAAGGCCACCTGAGCAAGGACTGCAGCGATCGCCGCCGCCGAGGGTATCCGACGGGAAATCAGTCGTCTGAAAACCACGTGGCCCAGGGAAACGAGTATTAGCCAGCCTTGGGGGGTAATGGTTGGCTTGTGACAGTCGTCAATCCCCGGCAGTCCAAGTGCGTGTGACGAAGTTACGGAGGGACAATAGCAGCCTGATGGTCGACGGAGTCATCAATGGAGAGAGCTGGCCCTTGCTAATCGACACGGGAGCATCGAGGACCATCCTCAATCCCACCGTGATCCCGAAGTGGAGAGTGCAACCCACACAAAGGAACCTCCAGCTAATAACCGCAACCGGAGAGACCGCACCGGTACATGGCGAATAATCACTGGAGTTCGTCATTGGTCGACGGGCGATAAAGAATCCATTGCTTGTTGCTGACGTATCAAATGAAGTGATCATCGGACTGGACTTCCTGGACCAGAACAACATCATCTTGGATCTGAGTGCCAACACTCTGCACTTCGGAAGTGAGGAACTTGCTTTGCAACCAGCACACGAGGCCGTCGCCGCACGACGAGTACGGCTGAGAGTGGACGTCATCGTTCCCGCCAGGACGGAAGTCAGCGCTGCCGTAATTGTCGACGGAACAGCTGAGGGAGTGCCGGCTGTCATCGAGCCAAAATATGAGGACATCCAGACAAAACGATTGCTAGTTGCCAAGACTCTCATCAACACGACGTCTCGGCCGTACGTCCGCCTGTCCAACCTGAACGACTACGATATTACGGTTCACCAACCTAGGAGTCTGCGAGCCCGTTACCTGGATTGCCCGCATCACAGACACGACGGACGGACACCTGCAGACGGACAACCGAAGAAGACGCGCCCTGCCAGAAGAACTACAGAAGCTGTACCAAGGATCCCAGGACCATTTAGACGAGGAACAATCACGCCAACTTTGGGACCTGCTACACGAATTCCTGGATGTCTTCTCCGTGGGGAGCAAATACTTCGGTAGGACAAGCTTGGTCCAGCACAGAATCGACTTTGGGGGCAGCGCACCGATTAGGGCCCCCTTCCGACGTGTCCCGCTCGCCAAGCAAGCTGAAGTCGACTGGATGGTAGAACAGATGAAGGAGCAAGGAGTGATCGAGCCATCACATAGTCCTTGGAGTTCTCCGGTCGTGCTAGTGAAGAAGAAGGACGGTTCCACCAGGTTCTGCGTGGATTACAGGCGGGTGAATGACGTCACGAAAAAGGACAGCTACCCTCTACCCCGGATCGACGACACCCTGGACACCATATCAGGGTCAAGATGGTTCTCCACCTTGGATTTGAAGAGTGGCTACTGGCAGGTGGAGGTCCACCATTGGGACCGCGAGAAAACTGCGTTCTCTGTGGGCAGCGGGCTCTGGCAGTTCACCGTCAAGCCATTCGGTCTGTGCAACGCCCCTGCGACCTTTGAAAGGCTAATGGAGTCCATTCTGAGCGGACTACACTGGAAGACCTGCCTGGTCTACCCAGACGACGTCATCGTTCTGGGGAGAAACTTCGAGGAGCACTACAGCAACCTGAAGGAAATCTTGATGAAGCTACGGGCTGCCCAGCTGAAGTTGAGCCCCAAGAAGTGTCAGCTCTTCCAGAAGCAGGTCCAGTACCTTGGGCATATCGTCTACGAGGAAGGGGTGCGCACCGATCCAGAGAAGACCGCAGCTGTGAGGGAGTGGCCAGTTCCAAAGGACAAGTCCCAACTACGGAGCTTCCTGGGACACTGCACTTATTACCGTCGCTTCGTGAGAGGATTCGCCGACATCGCCAAACCACTACATCGACTGACTGAGAAGGACCAACTCTTCACGTGGACAGAAGAATGTCACAGTGCTTTCGAACAACTCAAGCAGACTCTGTGCACCGCGCCTATTCTGGCCTACCCCAGACCTGGAACAAGGTTTATCGTCGATACCGATGCCAGCGATGTTGGCATAGGGGGAATCCTGTCGCAAATAGTGGACGGCGAGGAGAGAGTAGTGGCCTACTTCAGCAAAGCCTTGTCAAAGCCAGAGAGGAACTACTGCGTCACCAGGTAGCAGCTGCTCGCCATCGAGAAGACCATTGAACACTTCCACAAGTACCTGTACGGGCAAGAATTTCTCATCAGGACCGACCATGCAACCCTGCGGGGGCTCCTGAACTTCAAGCAGCCCGAGGGTCAACTCGCGCGGTGGTTACAGAGGCTTCAACAGTACAACTTTGAGATCCAGCACAGGAAAGGCCAACCGCATTCTAACGCCGACGCCCTGTCACGAAGACCGTGCCCCGAAGACTGCACCTTCTGTACCAGAAGGGAGGAGAACACCGGGATACAGTGCCGAAGGACTACCGTGGAACTTCAAGGGAGCTGGAGCCGCGAATATTTCACGCGGGCGCAAGCAGAAGATGATGACCTGGGACTGATAGCCGAATGGAAGAGGGCCTGTGTCCCCAGACCCGGGTGGAACATTGTGAGTGACTGCAGCCCAAAGTTTAAGTCCTACTGGACGCAGTGGGACTCGCTGGTTGTAAGGGATGGCCTCATCTGCCGTACCTGGGAGAGCACCGACGTGAAGACATCTCGGGAGCAAGTCGTCGTTCCAAAGGCTATGACGGAGGAAGTCCTGAAGGAAGTCCATGGAGGATCATCTGGTGGACACCTAGGAATAAAGAAGACCCTGGAGAAGATGAGAGAGCGGTTCTACTGGACCGGATGCCGAACTGACGTGGAGAACCACTGCGCGAGGTGCCACGATTGCGCAGCCAGCAAGGGCCCAGGACGAAGACGACGGGGTCCACTGAAGACCTACAACGTGGGCGGCCCCATGGAGAGAGTGGCCATCGATGTCGCTGGGCCATTCCCGTTAAGTGAGGCAGGGAACCGCTACATATTGGTCGTCAGCGACTACTTCACCAAATGGCCGGAGGCGTATGCGCTCCCTAACCAAGAAGCCGCGACGATCGCAGAGACCCTGGTGAAGGAATTCGTCAGCCGGTATGGAGTACCCCTGGAGCTGCACTCCGACCAAGGGAGGAACTTCGAGTCGCAGGTATTCCAGAATCTATGCCAGCTGCTGGGAATCCGGAAGACAAGGACAACCCCGCTACACCCTCAGTCCGACGGGATGGTAGAGCGATTCAATCGCACCATCGAGAACCATCTCCGAATAGTCGTCAGCGAGCACCAGAGGGATTGGGACAAACATCTTCCACTATTTCTCCTGGCCAACTGCGCCGCCGTGCATGAAGCCACCGGGTGCACACCAGCCCGGGCCATGTTTGGGAGGAAGCTCCGTCTACATGTCGATCTTGCCTTCGGCCGACCTGGAAATGATCCGGTCCCGGTAAGCCAGTATCGTCAAGAACTGGTCGACCAACTGGAGGACGTGCACGCGTTCGCGAGGAGGAAGCTGCGGATCGAGACCGACCGAATGAAGACCCGATACGACCAACAGACGGATGCTGGCGGATTCCACGAGGACGACCTGGTCTGGCTCTTCAACCCATTACGGAAGAAAGGTCTTTCACCCAAACTGCAGAAGTCCTGGGTGGGCCCGTACCGAGTCGTGAAACGGATCAACGATGTCGTCTACAGGATCCAGCGGAGCCCGAGCGCGAAGATGAAGATCGTGCATCGAGATCGCCTGGCAGCCTACGGAGGGACACAGACGGACCAATGATTGATCGCGACGATCAGCCTTTTTAGGAAGGGGGTGGTGTTACGGCTGTGAGTTTGTTTTGTCGCCTCGCCGCATTGAGTCACAGCTGCCCCGGGCTGTGTGTGCTCTGTCTCAGTGTATTACGTGCGCGTTACGCAACGGGCTGCGAAGTGAAAGGGATGGTCCAGAATATTCGTGACCCAGCCAGTGAAGGAAATCTCGAGAAGCCGTGTGTCCTGGACGATTCTAGAATTCATTGAGTCACCAGCCTGCTATATAAGCGGCCTCAACAGTGAGGGGACCGAGTTTTTGAGGACAGTGTTTTTGAGCGAGTGTGATTTCACTGAGCGAGAGAAGTGTGGTGACGAAGTGCCGTGCGAGTTACGAAATCCAGTGACATTGTTTCCCCAGCTTGTGGACAGCGAAACAGCGTGTACCAGCTTATCGTAAGTAACTGTCGTTTGTGTACATGAGGAAGAGGTGCAGGTAGCTTCTGTCAAGGCCACCGGACTCATTAAGACGGTTTAACTTCTGTGGTTTGTTGACAAGTGAAAGGGGCAAGAGCGCTCAAGGAAGAGACTTGAGGAGACTGGAGTAAGGTTCTAATTGCTTGTATTTGCTGTTGAGTGGTATATCTTTCTGGCCGCAATAAAGTTAATTATTTCTTTAAAGGAACAATCTGTGTTGTGCTTCAACCCACCGTAATCCAGTTAACAAAAGGGCCACTAGGGGGGTGGCACGCAACAGTATGTTGATATAGGCTAGTAACTTAAGTTCACCTATGGGACTTTCAATAACCTGGTGATCACAAATATAATATAGAGGTGACGCGAAATTTTAAAAATAATATTTGTGTGCTTTCGGGCCCAGATGGCCTTGCAGCGATGGTGGGGGAGGACTATATTATGTCTGCCTCTGTCGCTCGCTTTCCCATCTCACTTCCTCTCACACTGCCTTCGCTGTGTTGTGGTTGATCGGTTGAACGTCAAACGGTATTCAGTACGTTGTAAATATGAAAACAAATTGAAACAATACAAAACCAAGGAGAGAAATAAAACAAAAATGTGACCGAAATTCCTATGCCTTAACTTATATTAGTTCCATGGTAACTGATTAGTAGGGACCGTATTTTTTGAAAATGCATATGCACATATGCAAATGCATATTTTGAGGTGTTTTTTTTTTTTTTTTTTTTTTTTTTTTGCATATAACATAACGTAGCTTATACAGTTGAAATTAAAAAGAAATTAAAACATCTTGAACAAAATAGGTTTCGCCTGCGTGTTAAACATCCCTTGTAAGCAACTTTCTGAGCAACAGATTATTTTACGCAAGCATGCTGCCTGGTTATTTCAAGAAGGGAATGGGGTGGGACATTCCTTTCACCATATCGACAGCCAGTAGTCCGGGGTTAGTTTTGTGAGGAGATTCTTCAGTTAATGTGTTACTTTATTCTTAGTCTGCATATCCTTAACTCAAAATGCCTAAAGAGAAGAGCAGCAGAAAGTATTTATTAAAACAGTGGGTGTCAGGTAATAGTGATTATTCTACTGATGGCTAGGGACTGGACATTTATGCACTAAAACTATTAAAATAGACGTAATTTGTCTCCTGAAAACATTGAAAAACTTGCAATTATCAATTGTGGTGCTTCTTTCTGCAGTGAATGATATATGTATAAAGTGAGTGAATAAAAGGAAGGAAGATTGCAGTTTTACGTGACCGTGAATCTCGTGATTATGAGCCACGGGACCTCCTTTTTACGTGGAATCCGAACCACAGGACATGGCATTTCACTTCGAAAAACTCACATGCATTGACCGGGAATCGAACCCGGACCGCCTTGGTGAGAGGCATACAACTAGACCGCTGAGCCACCACGCCCCCCTGTGGGTGAGTGAATAAGATTGGCTTATTGTTAAGTGTATATTTTTCATTTTAATACATATTTTCTACATTTTTAGTGCTTAGTTGCATGCATATGGTCACCTCCGTAGCGTAGCCGGCAGCATGGTTACCTGCCGCCCCGGAGGTCCTGGGTTCAATTCCCGGCTCTGCCACGAAATTTGAAAAGTGGTATGAGGACTGGAACGGGGTCTACTCAGCCTCGGGTGGTCCAAATGAGTAGAGAGAGTTCGATTCCCACCTCAGTAATCCTCGAAGTGTTTTTCGTGGTTTCCCACTTCGTCTTCGGGCAAATGCCGGGGTGCTACCTACCGTAAGGCCACGGCCACCTCCTTCCCACTTCCTTGCCTAACCCTCCTACTCTTCCCATCCCTTCATTAGGCCCCCTGTTCGCTTTGCAGGTGAGGCCACCTGGGCGTAGTGCTGGTCAAAAACCCCAGTTGTATCACCGACTCGGAGTCTCAGGCTCCAGGACACTGCCCTCAGTGGCGGAAGAGGTGGGATCCCTCGCTTAGTCCGTGGGAAAAGCCAACCCGGGGGGGGGGGGGGGTAAAACGATAGCAAAAAAAGAAACGAGCCTTACAGTATTCGCATATGATGTGTAACATGTAACATGTTATTCTACTCGTATACTACACAGCTTGGACATTCTTAAAATGTTAATTTACACTCCATTTTCATACTGGTACAATGATGAATGTATAGATTGAATTGGAGATATGCTACTGTCACATTTTTGGCGCAGCGGTAAAGCTGTTAGTCTCTCACCAAGGTAGACCGGGTTTGATTCCCGGTCAATACATGTGAGATTTTCGAATTGAAATGCCATGTCCTGTGGTTCGCATTCCACGTAAAAGGGAGGTACCGTGGATCATGATCGTGAGATTAACGGACACGCAAAACTACAAGCTTCCTTCCTTCCTTTTACATTAATAATTCACAATAACAAAGTGACACACTACGTCCACAGTACTCTCAAATACTGTGAGCACATTCCTCAGTAACTATAATATTCATTATTCTCAAGGCTCTCATACAGTTCGTCGTAAACAATCAAAACATGGCTTCCTACAATCATGAAATGACCTAGTCTCACATATGATGAAAATACAGCTTTTATTCCACTCATATAACAACATTCTGTTATGCATTTAATATTTGACTACTCACCCACAGCTTGACAATAATGCCGCTTTCTTAAATGTCATTTGTCGTCTTTGTACTACTCCATGTGATATTCAACCTTGAACGTGAAGCTTCATAAACTGCTCAATGACAAATAAAAGTCGGTGAAACATTTGCCACTGTGCTCGTCAAACCAGTGCCTGCTAAATGCACTGCCTACTGTATTGCCATAACATTCTCGCGCTACAGAGCACACACTGCCTTGTTTCCAATACACACATTTTCAATTGTACATCCAGCTGGCAGTCCGTCTTCACTTCCGTCCGATCCACTTCCGTTCGATCCACTTCCGCCCGATTCACTTCCGTCCCATTCTTCTGGCAGTGCGTCTTCACTTCCGTCCGATCCACTTCCGTTCGATCCACTTCCACCCGATTCGCTTCCGTCCCCAATTTTCAAAATCACTCCCACAAAACTATCCAGCAACCGAGCGGAAAGATGTTACACATCAAAAAAAGTTGCATGCATATTTCAATCGTTTTCAGTGCATAAATGTCTGGTCTCTACTTATTAGTATTTATGTTCGACCCTGGCGAAATGTAAATATTATATGTCATAAATCGGTACTATAATGAGACTCATTATAGTACAAGTTTTCATTATGACACTGTTTCTCCCACCAATCAGAGCTCAAGAAATAGTTGTATGACCAAATAAGTGAGGAGAGCATGGCACCTGCGCTCACTTCAACTTCCATGGTCCCCTATTTATATTTCACTGCGTGGCGAGTGTCATAGTGAGGTATTCCAGGAGGCCATGGTCAAATACAAGGTATTATCTGCGTCCCATGCGCTCTGTTCAGTTTTTAGCGTACCGGTATGTCTTTTAGTGCCGGGATTGTCCGGGGACATGTTCGGCTCGCCAGTTTTGTAGCTGCTTCGAGGGGGGCACCCGACGGGTGAGCTACACGTACCGTCGCGTGTGGAGTGTTGTCTGGGGGAGGAAAGTTTGAATGTAAGGACAAGAAGTTGGAAGGTAGAGGCTGTGGCCTATAGTTAGGGACCAACCCCGGCATTTGCCTGGAAGGAAAATGGGAAACCACAGAAGACATAAAATAGTTATAATTATCGTCGAACAAAAACAGTCGCATGCAACTCGCCTATGATGGTAATTAAGACACTCGTATGCAAATTACAAAACTCGCTATGGTCGTTTTATAAACATACTCGTGCCTTAATTATTGCCATTATAGGCTCGTTGCATAATGTACTATTCTGACTGTTTTAATGCTAAGCATGTTATCTGCAAGTACCGGTACGTGGAGAAATGCGCAAAACACAGTGTTGATGAGCCGGACAATCAACGCATTGTACAAACAGTTTGTTTGCTTACAATATATTCTGTGTGCTAGCGATCCCAACTTGACTCGGTCAGATGCGGCGAAGAACTGTTGGCTTGACATATTGATATTAGGGTAAAAAATAGAGACAGAATTTATTAACAATTGGCAGCCCTGTTTGCTCTTAAGCATACGTATAGTCATATCTGTTGTGGTACACATAGCACATACGAAATTTCGTTGAAATCCAATTGATAGTATAGAAGTTATATGTATTTAAGAAATGGTCCTACAAGCAGGCTTAGAATAATGTTGGTAGCACTGACATACATTAGTTACTCCATATTAATCTAGAATGGCAGGTACTATACGTGTGCAAAGTTTAAAGCTAGTGGCTAGCATACTTTCTGATATATTAGTATTTTGATTAAAAAAAAAGAGAGCATTTATTAACAGTTGGCAGCCCTGGTGGCTCTTAAGAATACGCATAGTCATATCTGTTTATGTACACATAGTACATACGAAATTTGGTTGAAATCATTTGTTAGTATAGAAGTTACTTGCATTTAAATGTTGGACTTATCAGCAGGCATAGAATCATTTTGGCAACACTGTCACGCATGGCCTCCTGGAAATTTAACTGACAAGTTATTATCTATATATGTGCCAATTTTGGAATAGTTCTCATGCCTATCTCACAAGATATCCAACATGGAGCTCAAATTTCAATTGTGGTTTTTCAGCAGTTGGTAGCACTGACATCATTTTCAAGTATGGCATTGAGGTCTCCCCGTATAGATCTTTACTCATAACAAATTTGGTACCGATTGCTGCTGCAGCAGGAGTTGATAGCGGGGAGGACGACACACACACAGACAGACAGACAGACATACAGAAAGACAGACAGACACACATTTTCCTGGATCGATCTCATAAGTCTACTTTTTCCTCATTTTGGCAAAATGTGAAAAGTAGGCTAAAAAATCTAGCATTGAATTGAAAATACGCCTGCTTTAAATCGGACATGTACATGTGATAATTTTAAAATATATACGGCCTTATAAAATATAAAACTAGAATTCTACTCGGCGAAAGCGCAAGATAGAGCAAGCAAAAACAAAGGGTACGAGGACGACTATGAAATACAGTGGGATACGTTCAATGCAGGGGAAGGTATGAATAAGCCCTCTCGCTGTGAATGGGATGTATGGGAACATAGCATAGGAGCACATTCAGGAGTCCGTCCTTTTGTCATATCCCCAGTGAAATTTCAATGGCTGATGTTGAACAATGTACGGTTGTCTGGTGAAACTTCTCGTGACGTGCGACTTGATGCATTATTAACATCATCAAGTCTATTTTTTCTGGCTGTTTGTGGAGAGATCTGGACTGTGTGGCTTTCAGCTCAGGGGTGTAAGAAAATAGGTCAGCCGTTTGTTGAGAGTAGAAACAGTAGGAATAATTTATATCCATGAATAGTGTAAAATAGTCTTTGACTTTTCCTGTTCGTCTGATTTTCCGGGCTATCCACAGCCTGCTTCCAGTCAACCGACCGGGTCAGGGAATGGAATGAATGAAGCCCCTATCTACCGGCGAGGATATGAACTGTGCCGGCTGCTGAAGCCTGTCGTACTCCCATGGGGCAATAATTAAATGAATGACAAATGAAATGAAATGATAGTGGAGCATGTTGCTGGAATGAAATTGTGACAGGGAAAACCGGAGTACCCGGAGAAAAGCCTGTCTGCCTCTGCTTTGTCCAGCACAAATCTCACATGGAGTGACCGGGATTTGAACCACAGACCCAGCGATGAGAGGCCAGCGTGCTGCCGCCCAAGCCAAGGAGGCTTCCCCATTCTTTGAATGTTAAGTTTTGAATCCATTATTTCAGTGATGCAAATACGAACGGTTAATTTTAACTCTTCTGTCAATAAACACGAGTTTGCCCAATAACTGGGCGAGGGTACAATGTATAGCCGATTAGGAATAATAAGTGAATAACAGTCCTGAAAAACAAATTACATGTATTAGTTACTAGCAGTAGTGCCTGGTTTCGCCCATTGGATTTATTTGTTTTACAGAACTGGAGCGCTCATGGATAAGGATCGGAATAAAGCAAAGTAAATTTGAAAGCACCAACGCTTATTACAGCTGATAACCTCAGTATACTGCACCAACACCATCGCCCTTATACAGAGGAATACTATTGTCATGATGATAACTGTTTTAAGGGGCTAAGAAATCTTTTTGAACTAATCACTCCCCGTGACTGCAATTTATAAGCAGCTCGCAATTCTGCACTAGAACATTAGTAGGGGCGACGTGATGCGGCCCGCATTACATGGCAACAATAGACTTCGGTATTATTGAAGCTGTTCTGGAGCGCTTGTTCTTCCGACTTACTGAACAAAAATCTCTACATTACTGCTTGCTTCATTGATTTTTATTAGGCATATATTGTGTTGTTCTAAGAGTGAGAAGCGATCTGAAAACATCAGTCTTCGCTGCTGAATCGCTCGCCATCAAATCAGCCATCACATTCGGTGTTTCCAAACAATTCAAGAAATGTCTTATCCTTTCAGACACTCCGAGTGGCCTGTTACGCCTAACCTCATATAACAATAATCAAACTGAGAATCATAATATAAGCACCAACTAAACGCTTAACTACACTTATTTTTAGTTAGATAATATTTGTATATAGGCTACATTTAAACCCAGTGATCAGGCAGTATGTGATGATGACCGCTCGAAGGCCGTAGCGCATAATCCTAAAAATGTACCATTATAATAGTGATCATCTATACCAGGGTTTCCCAAACTTTTTGTGACCATCACCCACTTTCGAGATTTATAATTTGTTTCCGCCCACCTCATTTCAAAAAACGTTCAAATGTCAAAATAACTAACATATACATTCAAATACCTACATATAAGTTGAGAAATGAGGATTTTTTAATAGGTACATCATGTTTATTTAGGTATAATTATGTACATTAAAAATTTACAAATAATTGGTCTAAAAAGGAATACCAATTAATCAAATGAATTAAAGAATAAATTAAAATTAAAACTACATGAAATTTATATGCAATTAATTAAACAACATGAATACCTATGTCTAATTAATGTGAGGGATGGATTTGATGAGTTTCAACAATTTGTTGATGTCAGGAGCCATTTTTGTTAGAAAAAATTCTAAGATCTCCTAGCTTTTCAACTTCTAACCTATTTCTATATTTTGTGGCAAGAATATTTGACATGATTAAATTACTTGTTTGCAATTTTATTGTATTCCTTGTTTTTATAGGCAAAAACTTCTCAGTCATATTGTAGCCTATATACAGGGTGTATCTTAATTATACCGACAAAAAATTCAGGGACGCTCTGCGTGTTATGTAAAAGACGATGCCGCAATCTGATTGGCGAAGAAAATTTTTCCCATCAAGAAAATGAGGTTAGTTTGTTACCTCCGGGCGCGCGATTCAAACCTACGAACTCACTGTATTTGCTGACCAAGGGAGCAAGCCGCTGGCCACCGCTGTGCTTCAAGCAAGGGAAGGGAGTGTGATAGAAGGAGACTAACCTATGCTGGTGGGCATGCGGCAAGCCTAGGCGATCGAGGGAACTTGCGCATGCCCGCCAGCATATCTCTGTCTCATTCTATCACACTCCCTTCCCTTGCCTGAAGCACAGCAGTGGCCAGCGGCTTGCTCCCTTGGTCAGCAAATACGGCGAGTTCGTAGATATGAATCGCACGCCCGGAAGTAACAAAGTAACCTCATTTTCTCAAAGGGAAAAATTGTCTCCGCCAATCTGATTGCGGTATCGTCTTTTACATAACACGCAGAGCGTCCCTGATTTTTTTTTGTCGGTATAATTAAGATACACTCAGTATAAACAAGTAGTTACGTGAAGAACTATACAGCCTATTTTCATATATCCTACTCATGTTAATTGCCTCTATCAACATACAAATTCCAGTTTGAAGGTTGTGATAGATTCGTAGATTTTGAGAACCGTTTAAATATTTCAGATAGTTCGCAGGTTGGATTTTTATTTATGTACAAAAATCAATCTTTAAGGTTACCTGAGAGGTGTAGCCCAATACTACATAGCCTAAACTATTCCTCTTGAACCATACTATCATATACAAAAAGAATTTTTCGAATCCGACTGATAGTTCCACAGATTAGCGCGTTTAAACACATAAACACACAAACAAACACACAAACTCTTCAGCTTTATTATATTAGTATAGATCAGAGATCCCGAACTGGGCGATTTTAGCACGCCAGTGGGCGAAACTGACAGATTGTGAATTCGGTGGGCGATTTGAAAAAAACAACAACACAATATACGCCTAATAAAAATAAAAAATTGAAGCCATTCTTTCAGTGTTGCCTATACAAAAGTGTCATTTGTAGCTTCTCAGTCGGTCAACAAGATTATTCACAATGCATGGGTGGGTTTACAATATATACATACAATGAAAAGAATACATGTATTAGTTAATCTTATATATAACAAGTAGTTCCGTGAAGAACTATACAGCCTATTTCCATATATCTGCTCATGTTAATTGTCTCTATTGTACCCAATTGTCATCATGTGGAACATGTGTTGTTATCCCAGCTAACTCACGGTCTTTCGAGGTATGGGACGTTCCTGCCCACCATACGACCACATGCTCAGGATTTGAGTCTACCAGGTAACTACTCTACATGAAAGAAACAACATATTCCTAAATAAAACATTTACTGATATAAAATCATGGCTATACAACAAAATACAAACAAATGATAATTTACATTTAATTCCCACAATTAAAATCAGGGTTATTTTTTGAGTTTCTTCTTAATTAGTGCTACACTGCACTCAAATCTATTTCTAGCATCCTATCATTGATACTTGCAGACCTCTACGAGTCTCCATAGTGTTCATTATGTGACACAATTTTACAAAACTGGAGTATCACAACATAAAAGTCACATATCACTTAAAATGACATTAATTCTGTAATAATAAAATATTAATCCGTTTCTTACGGGCATTTACTTTCATTAACATAAATTCATTATTTTATGCCTTAATTAACAAATGTTGTTGTGTCGTGTGAATCAACTTCTCTCTTTTCCATCAATATGAAACGCTAAAAAGTGGTACGTTTCCCTTCCAAAATACACATGGATAGAAATGTTTATAGTTTCACCATACAACGATATTCTGGGTCTGGTCGAAATTATTATCGTTACAAACGTGTCATGTTCTTAGAAATCACATACCCGTCTGCATAAATTAGTGTGAACTGGGCAAAAATGCACTTTAAAACGATGCCTACAATTTATTTGGTTCAGTGTTCCTCCTCAGAGAATAACTGGGCCAAATATTATCCGATTTCACTGATCCGACAATGTATGTGTGTTGAAACACATCATATAATTCAATTGGCATCATCATAACAATCATATCTTAATTACATATCGAAATATCGAGATTCTTCAGTGTCCCACTATGACTCTAATTTAAAGGGACTGGCCGACCGACCTCCCCTCTCCCTAGCAGGCAATAAAATTAGTTCCAGCTGGCCGCGCAAGATGGCCGCTGTCTCAGTGGACTACTTCCACACCCCTCTCATCTGCTAGCAAGGTCATCCTTGTTTACAATTGCAGTACAGTGGAGTGACCCAGAGTATTGTCTCAAGTAATTGAGTCATTCTAATTATTTAACACCTATATTCATAGTGTAATGGGCTCAACTCGGCTCCTTGATTAACATTCATGGCTGGGGATGGGTCCTGTGATAGCCTTGCCGTTCTGTGGTGAATACAAGTGGCTTTGGGCGCGCATCATAATGAAAATACAAGATTCTTCACCAGCAGCTGCCTCCAATATATCATAATAATAAGGAAATCTGTGTTTCCTATACGACGAACATGATTCTCCTCTCAGGGCAGATCATTTTATACATGTGCTCACGGGGTCTCGAAGAGCTTTCCTCGTGGCAATTATTCCTGCAAGCGATGGATACAGACAGGCTCTGATCCAGTTCGCTGCGAATAATAAAAGTATGCACAACGGCGATGCTAACTCGTAGATTAGCCAACATTTCACCTAACGTGCAGGCTATGCTAGAATGGTCCCCGCACTATTATTGACGTAAATCACTGGATTCTACGTTACTTCGCTCGCTCTATGCGGCTTCAAACAAGACTTCTCATAGATGACTCAATTATTGAGGCACCCGCGTCCTCTCTGTAATTACACTTAAGCCGAAGCTTCAAATAGCTCCCAAAAACTAGTATAAATTTACTGGCTTACATTACTTTAATGGTTCTCAAATACAATCCTAAGAATTGACCATATCAAATATTCATTCAACACTTCATTTGACACTGAAAAACTCTCGTATCTCGCTATAATTCACGTTACTTTCCTTCTGTTTACCAAATACAGTATCTTTATATTAGACATGACACACTTTGAACGTTATTTAGGCCAGAATTGCCTATTACTTTACTTTACTGTTACCGACCCCAGATTATTATTATTATTATTATTATTATTATTATTATTATTATTATCATTTAACGTTACCGTTACATTCATCACAATTTTAAGCCTGATTGGCCCTAAACAAATCACCTTCCAAGCCATATTCTACAAAATACGAGTGGTGAAAGCTCGTACAATAAGTGAATGTTACATTTTATTCTTAAAGTGATGTTTCGTTGTATGGTGAACTATTTAGTTAGAATAACATTGTAAATTTGTACTCACTTTTCATTCTCGCTGGATTATTCCCGCATGCCAGCTCCGGGCCTGCCATGACGCTTGATTTAAGTCATCATGTTATATTTCACATACCACATGGTATCACATTTTTTACACACGATAATCATACTTTTATCAGTGGCTTTTCTCACTTTAACACGACACATTTTATTCACAATACACATAAATACTTTTGAAATCTCTATAACAAAATGTATATACACTTTTTCACTATTTCACAGGTTGATCCTTAATCGGACTCCTCCTACCGCATGACCTCAGAGATGCGATGAAGCTATGACAACCGCTGGTCTCCGTGCAAGTCTATCTGCGTGTACGTGCCTTCGATTCTCGTTCCCTTCAATACTGTTCATTTCCTCCGTCATGATTACTTGTGATGCCTCTCGGCTCCCATAACTGCAAAGATCCTGATGATACTGCGTCATTTATAAGTATGACAATACCTCCTGGTATTCAGTGTCCAAAACCATCCTAAATTATTGCTACGCTGTAGCAAACTACACTTGCGTATAATAATGGATAAATATCTTCTGTAGATTAAATCTTACGCGATTCATGATTACCATTAAGAAGCTATATGATGTGCTTCCATTGTTCTTCATATATACTCGAGCGTCGATACTCTAACATTTCGCGCACTATTGGCTGCGTTTAGTTACGTGTAGACTGCAGAGCAACTGAAGAAGACTAAAGAACAACTTGAAGACAACTGGCTTGATCTGCACTGCTTCTCCTATATAAAGGTTTCTCGTAAAATGTAGTCCACAGGACACACGAGAGCGACTCCTTTCTTGAAATTATGCATTTCCATTCAAAATGACGTATACACCTTGTTTATCTAGATGTGGAGGTCCCATAATCACTTGCGTGCAAGCGATCGCTTCGGCCAATTCATTACAATTAATTGCCTTATTCCATCGCGTCATGACGCCACCATGGTGATTCCCCTCTGACTGGTCACCAAATTACTCCTCTCGAGCGAAAGCTCGGTGTTAACACGCTCATTTAGAGATATAGGCTTTAATTGAGGTGTAAGACCACTCCTAAATTATCTCTCCCAGGATATATTCACCTGGGTGTACATTTCATTCCATTTCGATGCTCCAATTGGCTGCAATCAATTAATTTCCGTGGGCAATCATCCCCACTACAGTCTCAAGTCTTGTCCATTGGGGACTCCCAGGGTCATTAATTTCGAGCTGTCTCCTCGGTCCAGACGGAAAAAGTCCCTCCGGTGCCATGAATCTCCTACCATTCGCTGGCTGCAATTAGTAAAATGTCAAGCTGGCCTGCTTTCACGTTTCTATACTTTGAAAACGTACATATGACTGCAATTTCTGACAATTATTCCCTTAAACAGCTATGATATTCACATACAAGCCGTGAAATCATGCTATATTATTATATGTCATTATACAACTCATTGCTCTTCGGGTTCCCTGTAGCAGTTCCCCCTCAGAGATCAATGGTTCGACTCTAGGCATAATCATGTGCCTGGTCTTCTCTGATAAGACCCAAGTTCGATGACAGTCTGCCGTGTCCGATTGGGCTCATTTTTCCCTCGCTAAGTTCGGAAAATTCATTTCACAAGTGAATTTTTCGCGCCTTCAGATGGCATTGACTCATGCTTGTATTTACTTTAAGCGGTCAGTGCTCTCGGCAATGGGATATCTCGTTCCCCCATTCCACTCTGTCTGCCGTCTCGTGTTCTCTTGTTTTCCTCCCTCAGTCGTTCATTCATTTCTTGGAGTTCTGCAGCGGCTTCACACAACTGGTCGTAAAATTCTTTCAGCACACAGCTGCATTCACCCCTCGTGTCTCTTGGGTCTGCGAGCCGGTGGCCTCGCTCCGTTTCTTCCTGGGTCTGCAAGCTTTTCTCAAGAGTCTTTGCGTGCATACATAATGACTCCCCGTCCACTTGGGTGTACATGGCTTGCTCCTCTCTTGTTTCAGAATCCTCTGACAAGCTTTCCCTCGAAGTAATTAATCATCAACCGTATCCAGGGATCTTCACGTTGAAAAACGGTGATGTTCCTTAGATCATCTAAGGTCTTCTGGTCTCTATCTTCTATGTCGATAGCTAGAGTTTCCTCTTCATCAGCTGTCGGGTATCTGCTAAGCATGTCAGGTATAATATTGTCCTTCCCCGGGCAATACTCGATTTCCACATGAAATTGCTGTATGTACAGGGACCACCTCGTCAGTCTTTGACTTGACAAGTCAGTTTTCAACAGGAACGTTAGGGCTTTATGGTCCGTTCTCAATATAATTCTAAAACCATAAATTAGCTTTCGCCAATACTGTAAGGCGTACAGTATCGCGAGTAATTCGATCTCCGAGACCGTATAATTCTTTTCATTAGGTTTCAACCTTCTACTTATGAATGCAATATAAGTTTTCTCCTCTGGCCTGTCCACATTTTCCTGGTATAACATCGCTCCAATGCCTATAAATGATGCGTCAGTCTGGATAATAAATTTCTGAGTGTAGTCTGGATATCCCAATTTTACATAATCTAAAAGCATCTGTTTAGATTTCACGAAGGCTTCCTCGCATTTTTCCGTCCAGCGCCACCTTCCTCCTTTCTTCAGTAAGTCTTGGAGTGGTGCTACGGTCTCGGTATACTTCGGGCAATGGCTTGAAAAGAATCCAATAACGCCTAGATATTGCCTGACGTTCTTTACCTTAGTTGGTCTCGGGAAATGTTTAATGACCTCCAATTTTCCCGGATTAGGCCTAACTCCTTGTGTATCTATTACGTGGCCTAGGAATTTAACTTCTCTCTGACCAAAGTTAGATTTCTTTATATTGACCTTAAAGTTAGCCTGACTTAGGCCATACAACAGCTTGCGTAGATCTCTGACGTGTTCTTCGACTGTTTCAGATGTCAGTAGTATATCATCTACATAGCATGTGGTTGTTGCTTTTACTTCTTCAGACAGGTTCCGATCAAGCACTCGTATCAACGCTGAACCTGCTGTTTTCAGTCCAAATGGGAGACGCACGTAAGAATATGTATGCTGGTCGAATAAAAACCCAGTTAATAAACTTGTTTTCTCCTCCTGAGCAAGATGGTGAAAACTTGCCGTCAGGTCAAGATTTGAGCAAACAGTCTTTCCTTTGAACCTCCTGAGGACCTACTTAATGGGCGGCACTTGGTCAAATTCTGGTATGACCTTGGAATTAAAATTTCGTAGGTCCAGGCATATCCTTACACTTCCGTCCTGTTTAGGTACAACTACCAGTGTGCTGACATAAGGTGTGGCCGTTTTCACAATGACGCCTGCCTCTAGCATTTCCTGTATTGCTTCTTTGACCTTTAAATAATGTTTCTCGGCTACAGGATACGGCTTCTGTCTGAATGGTGTCCAGTCACTGACTTGGAACGCATACTGGAAATTCTTGATCCGGCCAGGTCTCGAATCGAAGACTCCTTTATATTCAAATAGCAGTTCCCTTAGCATTTGCTTATGCTCTGGACCAATTTTAGCTTCCTCTAACTTTTCTTCCAGGCATTCTTCAAATTTTGGTTCGAGGTCCTTTTCAATGTCTGCGGCCAGTGTTGCCAACTCTTCCTCGATGTCTTCTGTTGTCAATACTGCATCCCCAGTCATATCTCCGTATGTATGCCATACGTACTCTTCTGGTCTCGTTTCATTGTTCTTTAATGAGAGCTCTAAATCTTCCTTTCCCTCACTTGCGCGAAACATAACAATGTCTTGCGAGAGATCTATTATGACCTTATATTCTCTTATGAAATCCATGCCAACAATAATATTAATAGGCAGCTTATTCACAAGTAGGAAGCTCTGTGAGAATGTAGAGTTCCCTATCTGCAAATCTAAAAATACTTGGTATCTGCATATCATAACTTTATCTTGTATGACACCTTTTATTTTCACGCTTGAAATAGGCATTTTCAATACGTGGATTTTACTTTGGATTTCATTATATAATGCCTGGGTTATCAAACATACCGTTGAGCCTGTATCTATTAGACTTCTTATCTTCATGCCCAAGATAGCGGGTTCAAACCCGGCCGAAGCCGTCGGATTTTTAAGAGCGTTAAAAATCCCTCAGTATGCCTTCCTTCGGAGGGGAAGTAAAGCCGGCGGTCCCATGTCATAGATTTATGGCATGTTAAAGAACCTTTCACTAATTGCACCTGTGTGAAGCTAAATTTGATAGGTTATTGTAAACAACGCTCTTAGGTTTCTAAGTTCGTTGCCAAGAGCCGACTGCGGTGGCGTCTAGCAGCTGAGTTGTGAACTTAGCCTAGTAGTCGTTGACGGTGGCGCTTGGCGGCAAAAGTAGGAACTATTTGAAAAATTATAAGTTGCAGTACTTACATTAAAATGACAGATAACACACACTAATACACTCATCACAATTAACACCGGTTATCAGACAGATTCTACACACACCCAAAGTACACGGGGCTACATGACCGCGTTGTCGCAGCCCCTAAACTTAAGAACCAACCAACCAACCTATCTTCATTCCTGCGATGTTGACAATAATAATGGGTAGTTCCCTTCTCACATTGACCGTCCCTTCATCTAGGTCTTCAATAAGTTCCTCAGGTTTGGCAATCCAGTTAACCACATTCACTGTATTCCATCCTGTATTTATCTCTATTTGGTCATTTAATTTTGGTGTTTTTTTTTCATTGCTCCATTCTTTGTCGAGTTCTTCTGTCTGTCTTCATACTGCTGAAGTTCCAGACTTTTGGCACCGCCATCATTTTTATAGATGTCGGGTGACCTTCTATTCTTAATCGCTTCATCCCAATGGACTTGCGATTGTCTATGGTCGTCTCCACGCTCATCCATGTATCTTAAAGATGCGTGATAGCGTTCTTCCGCTTCTTCATCGAACCCGCGACTCTGTTCTTGGGATCTCCATCCTTGGTTGTTCCCATTTCGGCCGTAATTCCTTCTGTTATCAGGCTGCTGGTCTCTTGTGCCGCGCTGATTCCAGGCTTTCCTTCCTCGGTTTCCACGGTTCGATCCTCCTCGATATGCTGGCCTCCAATTCTGGTTTTCCCGTCCTTCGCGTTGCCAGTCTGATTTATCCGTTTCGGTGCTCGTAGACTTACTTTCTGTCTGCACCTTAGTCGATTCAGTCGGTGTAGTCGTCATGTTGACTTGTTCCACGTTCCGACTTTGCCTTGTGTGCTGCGCTGTGGTGAGATCGAGTTGTCTCAGCACCTCCTCCATATCGATCGCAGTCTTGGCGTTTGCTGAGATTAATAGACGTTGTACTTCATACGGTAGCTGCTTGGCTATCGCTATACACAAATCTGACTCTCTAATTCCTTCATCAAGTTCGCGGAAACGGCACAATTGAGCCACGAAAAACTCTGCATACTTCGTCGGATTATTAGTACTATAACGCCTGGAATACAAGTCCAAACTGAGGTTCTGTTGTATACTTGCGTTCCAGTACCTGCTTAAAAATACCTGGCGAAATTCGTCAACGGTGTCGAACGTGAACCGAAAACTCCTAAACCATAAGGCACACTCGCCTTCAGTCAGTTTTTCAATCGCTCTCAACCTTCGCTCTGGCGGTACCTTCGCGTCATTCAAGTACTCGGAAACTTCTTTAAGCCAGTACTTGGGTGTCATGTTAGAATTACTCCCAGAATATTTCTTCGGTTTCTGGTCACTAGCCCTCACAACAGTGACTATTTGATTTTGAAAAGCATTTTCATGCGGTGTTGACATAGCAATTGGCATACCAGGCGTGGTATACGGGCTGTCACTTGGCATGGCTGCATTCTTTGGAGTGGGCAGTATCTCTATATCTGCCCATTTATTTCTCCTATTCTCATCTATACTTCCTTCGCTAGACCTAGGATTTCGCAACATGGATTCCTCCTGTGCGATCATTCTAGTTTCTACTTGGCTGTGCCTATTTTCTGCCCTTTCTAAACGAGCTAATACCTCTCGTTCTATTTTCTCTAGGCGATCCCGGTTTTTCTCTGCCATAGAAAATACCTTTTCCTTGTCATCTTTAAGGTTTTCTTTCAGGTGGGTAATTTCTCCCGCTAGACTTTCTCTTACCTCGGCAAGAGTCTTATCGCTGGCTTCAGTCTTCAAGCCTTCTCGAAGTTCTAATTCTTCTCGTAAGCCTGTAACTTCTTTTTGTATGTGACCCTGCATATGAGAGATTTCAGTCCTTATTTTCGTGATTTCTCCCTGGTCCTCATCCTGCCTTTTATGAATAACTGCTAGGTCGCTCTGAGTTTGTTCTAACTCTTTTTGCACCTTCCCGACCTGCCTTTTCATATTTGACATTATTTCCTTATTCTCTTGATCAGAAGTTTTTATTTCGTGGATTTCCTTGCATTGGTCAAGGCTATTCTGATCCTGCTTCCTTAAGGCTTCGTCTACCGCCTTTGCGTAGCCTGCCATCCGACTGTTCCATTTTACGTCGCTGTCTTCGAGCCTTTGATCCACGGTCTGAGTGAACGTATTAAATTGCTTTAGCTGACGCTTAGTATTCGCTTCATTTTGACTTTGAATGTCTTTAAGCTCCATGGACATACTGCTTAAGCTATCATTAATCTCACGCTGTGATTCTCTGCACGCTTGCAGATTATTCTCTAGTTTTAGCTCTATTGACCCAAAGCGTTTATCGTTATCAGCTTGCATCTCTGAGACCACGCTAACAATATTCTTAGTTACTTCTTGCTTAATGGACTCTTTAACGTCCTCCATTTTTTTATTGACCTCTAACTGATTAGCTCCTAATCTAGTGTTCATTTCAGCTTGATTATTCTCTAACTGAATATTTACTGTAGCCAACATCTGGCTTACCTCAGTTTGACTAGCCTCTAATCTAGTGTTTATTTCAGTTTGATTGGCATCCAATCTACTGTTCATTTCAGTTTGATTGGCATCCAATCTACCCGCTATTTCATCTTTAAATGCTTTAGCCTCTTCCTTACTCTTAGCATTAGTATTATCAAAATGTTCTCTTAACTCAGCGATACACCTGAGTACCTCCTCAGTTCCAGCCATCCTGTATTTCTTAACTTGAGATTCAGGTAGGCAGCAGCTGAACATGCTGGCGCGTTCTATTGGAAAGAAAAGGATTCCGATGTCGCGACCACAACTACAACATATTACAAAGTGCCGAAACCACCTATGGAATGGGTATAGACCCTCGTACCCGTCTGACAACAGTGTCTGACGTCTGAGTATCATCTAGAAAGACTCACAATCGCTCAAACAGAGTTTGAGGAAAAATACTATTATTATGGTTTTCCCCATGAAAACCATGCTATTATTATGGGGTTTTCTGAATCCCATAAGCCTTCCACGTCTCTGAGCGCCATGATAATGAAAATGATAGGGCTATCAATGGTTTGGTCCATTGTAAGACATCGGCCATATTCTGAATTATCAACAAAATTGTCCAGGGAGTGATTTTTACTGCCGAATTCCCCATGTTGGGCGCCATGATAAAGTTTAGGTAGTAGTCAGGGGTTTGACATAATAATTAAAAGAGTAATAGTGTAAAGGGGTGACAAGTTACATTTACATTTAAGCATGTCTTATGGAGGATTATCAATATTTATTTTGACGTGAAGGCTTATTAACGAATGGGACGCGGCCTTTTCCTAATATACCCTAATTTCTCTGCTGTACTTGCTTCTAGCATTAATATCTTGGCCGACTTTTAGTAGTACCTGTGACTCAATCCTAGTACAGTGACATCTCCCCCATGTACCCAATTGTCATCATGTGGAACATGTGTTCGTATCCCAGCTAACTCACGGTCTTTCGAGGTATGGGACGTTCCTGCCCACCATACGACCACATGCTCAGGATTTGAGTCTACCAGGTAACTACTCTACATGAAAGAAACAACATATTCCTAAATAAAACATTTACTGATATAAAATCATGGCTATACAACAAAATACAAACAAAGGATAATTTACATTTAATTCCCACAATTAAAATCAGGGTTATTTTGTGAGTTTCTTCTTAATTAGTGCTACACTGCACTCAAATCTATTTCTAGCATCCAATCATTGATACTTTCAGACCTCTACGAGTCTCCATAGTGTTCATTATGTGACACAATTTTACAAAACTGGAGTATCACAACATAAAAGTCACATATCACTTAAAATTACATTAATTCTGTAATAATAAAATATTAATCCGTTTCTTACGGGCATTTACTTTCATTAACATAAATTCATTATTTTATGCCTTAATTAACAAATGTTGTTGTGTCGTGTGAATCATCTTCTCTCTTTTCCATCAATATGAAACGCTAAAAAGTGGTACGTTTCCCTTCCAAATTACACATGGATAGAAATGTTTATAGTTTCACCATACAACGATTTTCTGGGTCTGGTCGAAATTATTATCGTTACAAACGTGTCATGTTCTTAGAAATCACATACCCGTCTGCATAAATTAGTGTGAACTGGGCAAAAATGCACTTTAAAACGATGCCTACAATTTATTTGGTTCAGTGTTCCTCCTCAGAGAATAACTGGGCCAAATATTATCCGATTTCACTGATCCGACAATGTATGTGTGTTGATACACATCATATAATTCAATTGGCATCATCATAACAATCATATCTTAATTACATATCGAAATATCGATATTCTTCAGTGTCCCACTATGACTCTAATTTAAAGGGACTGGCCGACAGACCTCCCCTCTCCCTAGCAGGCAATAAAATTAGTTCCAGCTGGCCGCGCAAGATGGCCGCTGTCTCAGTGGACTACTTCCACACCCCTCTCATCTGCTAGCAAGGTCATCCTTGTTTACAATTGCAGTACAGTGGAGTGACCCAGAGTATTGTCTCAAGTAATTGAGTCATTCTAATTATTTAACATCTATATTCATAGTGTAACGGGCTCAACTCGGCTCCCTGATTAACATTCATGGCTGGGGATGGGTCCTGTGATAGCCTTGCCGTTCTGTGGTGAATACAAGTGGCTTTGGGCGCGCATCATAATGAAAATACAAGATTCTTCACCAGCAGCTACCTCCAATATATCATAATAATAAGGAAATCTGCGTTTCCTATACGACGAACATGATTCTCCTCTCAGGGCAGATCATTTTATACATGTGCTCACGGGGTCTCGAAGAGTTTCCCTCGTGGCAATTATTCCTGCAAGCGATGGATACAGACAGGCTCTGATCCAGTTCGCTGCGAATAATAAAAGTATGCACAACGGCGATACTAACTCGTAGATTAGCCAACATTTCACCTAACGTGCAAGCTATGCTAGAATGGTCCCCGCACTATTATTGACGTAAATCATTGGATTCTACGTTACTTCGCTCGATCTATGCGGCTTCAAACAAGACTTCTCATAGATGACTCAATTATTGAGGCACCCGCGTCCTCTCTGCAATTACACTTAAGCCAAAGCTTCAAATAGCTCCCAAAAAAAAGTATAAATTTACTGGCTTACATTACTTTAATGGTTCTCAAATACAATCCTAAGAATTGACCATATCAAATATTCATTCAACACTTCATTTGACACTGAAAAACTCTCGTATCTCGCTATATTTCACGTTACTTTCCTACTGTTTACCAAATACAGTATCTTTATATTAGACATGACACACTTTGAACGTTATTTAGGCCAGAATTACCTATTACTTTACTTTACTGTTACCGACCCCAGATTATTATTATTATTATTATTATTATTATTATCATTTAACGTTACCGTTACATTCATCACAATTTTAAGCCTGATTGGCCCTAAACAAATCACCTTCCAAGCCATATTCTACAAAATACGAGTGGTGAAAGCTCGTACAATAAGTGAATGTTACATTTTATTCTTAAAGTGATGTTTCGTTGTATGGTGAACTATTTAGTTAGAGTAACATTGTAAATTTGTACTCACTTTTCATTCTCGCTGGATTATTCCAGCATGCCAGCTCCGGGCCTGCCATGACGCTTGATTTAAGTCATCATGTTATATTTCACATACCACATGGTATCACATTTTTTACACACGATAATCATACTTTTATCAGTGGCTTTTCTCACTTTAACACGACACATTTTATTCACAATACACATAGATACTTTTGAAATCACTATAACAAAATTTATATACACTTTTTCACTATTTCACAGGTTGATCCTTAATCAGACTCCTCCTACCGCATGACCTCAGAGATGCGATGAAGCTATGACAACCGCTGGTCTCCGTGCAAGTCTATCTGCGTGTACGTGCGTTCGATTCTCGTTCCCTTCAATACTGTTCATTTCCTCCGTCATGATTACTTGTGATGCCTCTCGGCTCCCATAACTGCAAAGATCCTGATGATACTGCGTCATTTATAAGTATGACAATACCTGCTGGTATTCAGTGTCCAAAACCATCCTAAATTATTGCTCCGCTGTAGCAAACTACACTTGCGTATAATAATGGATAAATATCTTCTGTAGATTAAATCTTACGCGATTCATGATTACCATTAAGAAGCTATATGATGTGCTTCCATTTTTCTTCATATATACTCGAGTGTCGATACTCTAACATTTCGCGCACTATTGGCTGCGTTTAGTTGCGTGTAGACTGCAGAGCAACTGAAGAAGACTAAAGAACAACTTGAAGACAACTGGCTTGGTCTGCACTGCATCTCCTATATAAAGGTTTCTCGTAAAATGTTGTCCACAGTACACACGAGAGCGACTCCTTTCTTGAAATAATGCATTTCCATTCAAAATGACGTATACACCTTGTTTATCTAGATGTGGAGGTCCCATAATCACTTGCGTGCAAGCGATCGCTTCGGCCAATTAATTACAATTAATTGCCTTATTCCATCGCGTCATGACGCCACCATGGTGATTCCCCTCTGGCTGGTCAACAAATTACTCCTCTCGAGCGAAAGCTCGGTGTTAACACGCTCATTTAGAGATATAGGCTTTAATTGAGGTGTAAGACCACTCCTAAATTATCTCTCCCAGAATATATTCACCTGGGTGTACATTTCATTCCATTTCGATGCTCCAATTGGCTGCAATCAATTAATTTCCGTGGGCAATCATCCCCACTACAGTCTCAAGCGTTGTCCATTGGGGACTCTCAGGGTCATTAATTTCGAGCTGTCTCCTCGGTCCAGACGGAAAAAGTCCCTCCAGTGCCATGAATCTCCTACCATTCGCTGGCTGCAATTAGTAAAATGTCAAGCTGGCCTGCTTTCACGTTTCTATACTTTGAAAACGTACATATGACTGCAATTTCTGACAATTATTCCCTTAAACAGCTATGATATTCACATACAAGCCGTGAAATCATGCGATATTATTATATGTCATTATACAACTCATAGCTCATCGGGTTCCCTGTTGCTGTTCCCCCTCAGAGATCAATGGTTCGATTCTAGGCAAATCATGTGCCTGGTCTTCTCTGATAAGACCCGAGTTCGATGCCAGTCTGCCGTGTCCGATTGGGCACACTATCAACATACAAAATTTCAGTTTAATTGCTGTAACAGATTCGTAGATATTGAGAACCGTCTAAAGATTTCATATGGTCGCCAGGATGGATTTTTATTTTTGTACTATTACATTAGGATTATTGTGTACGTGTGGTATTCAAGCTTCAATCGCATGATTAGAGCACAAGAAGTAAAAACGAGATTTTAAAAGTACGCACACCTGCCATCTTGTGATTATGCAAACAATTGAAATAAATTACATGCCAGTGGATCAACATTTGTATAAGCATTTAACGTGCAACGTTTCACGGCACTCGGATAGTTAATTCGCGAGAAACGTCCATTTAAATATTTATATTTCGCGTCACCGCCATGATGGATTTGTGCTCTCCAGGTTACTGAAAGTCCTATAGGTGAACATATGTTCATAGTTTCTATGAACATAAAAAAAATCAGTTTGGTTGCTGTAAAAGATTCATAGATATTGAGAACCGTCTAAATATTTCGGAAGCTCGCCATTTAGGATTGTTATATGTATAGGCCATAGAGTTATGTACCATTCAAGGACAATTATTGCCTAGCTTCATTATTCAAACTTTCACTTCGATCGCATGATTACGACACAAGAAAAAAACTTAATTTTAAAATTTCGCACAGCCGCCATCTTGAGGTTATGTAAACAATTGAATTAAATTAGATGGCAGTGCATTACAAACTGCAAAATCATTTACTGTACCACATTTCACTGCGCTCAGAGAGTTAAATCACGAGAAAAGTCTATTAAAATATTTCAAATTCGCTTGGTCGCCATGTTCGTTTTGTACTTTACAGGTTTATGAAATATACATAGGTAAACTTGTATCAGTACCCTTTATCACCGTACAAAATTGCATGATGATATCTGTAATAGTTTCGGAGATATAGAATGTCAGTGAAATATTTCGCACAGCCGCCATTTTGAGGTTATGTAAACAATTGAACTAAATTAGACTCCAGTGCATTACAATGTGTATAAACATTTGCTGTACCAAGTTTCATCATGTTTGGATAGTTAAATCTCGAGAAATGTCTATTTAAAAGTCTCAAATTCGCTTGACCGCCATGTTGGTTTTGTAGTCACCACGTTTTCGAAAGTCTCATAGGTGAACTTCTAGTAGAGCCCTTTATCACCGTACACAATTTCAGGGCGATATCGGTAATAGTTTCGGAGATACTGAATGCTAGTGAAATATTTCGCACAGCCGCCATGTTGGATTGGTGAGACGTAACAAAATTTGAAGGGCACGGTCGAGGTCGCCGGGAATAGTGCTAGGAACTTACCGAGTTTCATTGAAATCGCTCCAGCCGTTTAGATTTTATTAGGGACACACACACACACACACCTCACACACACACACACACACACACACACACACACACACGCACTCACACACGGACAAAAGGTGATCTCAAAGTCCTGTATGCATTCACATACCATTCGTCCGATAGCGATGAAACTTGGGTGAGAGGTTGTGTACACTACAGGCGAGGTTTCTGTCTTAGTAAATCCATGTCATGATAGGTAGCGCACGAGTAGATTCAACGAATGAGCGACGATGCGCGAATCGTTTCAACAAAGTCCCGTTTGCGTTCATATACTATTCGTCTGATAGCGATGAAACTTGGGTGAGATGTTGTGTACACTTCAGGGAAGGTTTCTGAGTTAGTAAATTCACTTTAAAATAGGCATCGCACAAGTAGATTAAACAAACGAGCGACGACGCGCGAAGTGTTTCATCATAGTCCCGTATACGTTCAAATACCATTCGTCTGATAGCGACTAAACTTGGGCGAGTTGTTGTGTACACTCCAGGGAAGTTTCAGGCTTAGTTAATTCATTTTACAATAGGTAGCGCTCAAGTAGATTCAACATATGAGCGAAGGCGCGCGAAGCGTTTCATAAAGTCCCGTATGTGTTCATATACCATTTGTCCGAAAGCGATGAAACTTGGGTGAGATATTGTGTACACTTCAGGGAAGGTTTCTGGCATAGTACATACACTTTACAATAGGTATCGCACAAGTAGATTCAACAAATGAGTAACGGCGTGCGAATCGTTTAAAAAAATCCGTATGCGTTCATATACCATTTATGCGATTGCAATGAAATGTGGAGAAATTTTGTTTCCACTCCCGCAAAGATTTCTGATTTAGTAAATCCATTTTACAATTGGTAGCGCACGATTAGATTCAATTAACGGGCGACAGCGCGTGAATCGTTTCAACCAAGTCCCGTATGCGTTCATATAACATTCATCCGATTATCATAAAACTTTGGGGAGTTGAGCACAGTCCTGCGAAGGTGTATGAATTAGTAAATCCGTTTTCCATTGGGTGGCGTACAAGTAGATTCAACAATGAGTGTTGTCGCGCGAATCGTTTAAGCAAAAACCCGTATGCTTTCATATGCAATTCATCCGATTGCGATGAAAATTTTATGAGTTGTTGTGTACACGCCAGAGAAGGTTTTCAGTTAGTAAATCCATTTTACAATAGGTAGCGTACGAGCATATTCACAAAATGGGTGACGGTGCTCGAATCGTTTCAACAAAGTCCCGTATGCGTTCATATACCATTCATTTCAATGCGATGAAAATTTGGTGAGATGTTGAGCACGCTCCCATGATTTTTTTGAGATAGTAAATCAATTATATAATAGTTTAGAGGTGGTTAACGGAAAAAGAAAAACAATATTGGGAATCCAAAAGCACTTCAACATACAAAGTTACAATGCCAACACTTTCTTTGATTGGCAATGCGACGCATGCCGGGTACAGCTAGTCTATATATATATATAAATGAATTGCTGTTCGTTAGTCTCGCTAAAACTCGAGAACGGCTGGACCGATTTGGCTAATTTTGGTCTTGAATTATTTGTGGAAGTCCAGGGAAGTTTTGAAAGGTGAATAAATATGAAAGTTGTAGCGCACGAGTAGATTCAACAAATGCGTGACGGCACGCGAATCGCTTGAACAAAGTCCCGTATGCGTTCATATACCATTCATCCGATTGTTATGAAACTTTGGTTGTATTGTTGTGCACACTCCAGGAAAGGTTTCTGACTTATTAAATCCTTTTTACAATAGGTAGCGCACGTGTAGATTCAACAAATGAGCGATGACGGCCGAAGCGTTTAAACAAAGTCCTGTATGCGTTCACATACCATTCGTCCGATTGCGATGAAACTTGGGTGAGAGGTTGTGTACACTACAGGCAAGGTTTCTGGCTTAGTATGTCCATGATATAATAGGTAACGCACGAGTAAATTCAACAAATGAGCGACGACGAGCGAAGCGTTTCAACTAAGTCCCGTATGCGTTCAAATACCATTCGTCTGATAGTGAGGAAACATGGATGAGATGTTGTGTACACTTCATGGAAGGTTTCTGGCTTAGTAAATCCACTTAACAATAGGTAGCGCACGAGTACATTCAACAAATGTGTGACGACAGGCGAAGCGTTTCAACAAAGTCCTGTATGCGTTCACATACCATTCGTCCGATAGCGATGGAACTTGGGTGAGTGGTTGTGTACACTATAGGCAAGGTGTCTAGCTTAGTAAATCCATGTTATAATAGGTAGCGCACGAGTAGATTCAACAAATGAGCGACGACGAGCGAAGCGTTTCAACAAAGTCCCGTATGCGTTCATATACTATTCGTCTGATAGTGATGAAACTTGGGTGAGATGTTGTGTACACCTCAGGGAAGGTTTCTGGTTTAGTAAATCGACTTAACAATAGGTAGCGCATGAGTAGATTCAACAAATGAGTGACGACGGGCGAAGCGTTTCAACAAAGTCCTGTATGCGTTCACATACCATTCGTCCGATAGCGATGAAACTTGGGTGAGAGGTTGGGTACACTACAGGCAAGGTGTCTGGCTTAGTAAATCCATTTGACAATAGGTAGCGCACGACTAGACTTAACAAATGAGCGATGATGCGCGAAGCGTTTCAACAAAGTCCCGTTTGCGTTCATATACTATTCGTCTGATAGCGATGAAACTTGGGTGAGATGTTGTGTACACTTCAGGGAATGTTTCTGGGTTAGTAAATTCACTTTACAATAGGTATCGCACAAGTAGATCAACCAAACGAGCGACGACGCGTGAAGTGTTTCTACATAGTTCTGTATACATTCATACACCATTCGTCTGATAGCGACTAAACTTGGGTGAGTTGTTGTGTACACTCCAGGGAAAGTTTCAGGCTTAGTAAATCCATTTTTCAATAGGTAGCGCTCAAGTAGATTCAACATATGAGCGACGGCGCGCGAAGGGTTTCAACAAAGTCCCGTATGCGTTCATAAACCATTTGTCCGAAAGCGATGGATCTTGGGTGAGATGTTGTGTACATTTCAGGGAAGGTTTCTGGCTTAGTACCTCCACTTAACAATAGGTATCGCACAAGTAGATTCAACAAATGGGTAACGGCGTGCGTATCGTTTAAAAACAAGTAGTTCCGTGAAGAACTATACAGCCTCTTTTCATATATCCTACTTATGTTAATTGCCACTATCAACATACACAATTTCTGTTTAATTTCTGTAATAGATTCGTAGATATTAAGAACCGACTAAATATTTCGGATGGTCGCCATGTTGGATTTTATATATGTAGGTCCTAGAGTTATGTACTGTTACATGCAGATTATTGTGAACGTGTAATATTCAAACTTCAATCGCATAATTAGGACACAAGAAAAAACAAGGGGATTTTAAAATTATTCACAGCTGCCATCTTGAGGTTATGGAAACAATTGAAATAAATTAGATGGCAGTGGATTAACATTCGTTTAAGGATTTACTGTACCAAGTTTCACTGCACTCGGATGGTTAAATTGCGAGAAACGTCCATGTAAATATTTATAATTCGCGTTACCGCCATGTTGGATTTGTGATCACCAGGTTATTTAATGTCCTATAGGTGAACTTAAGTTCATAGCCCCTATGAACATAAAAAATGCAGTTTGACTGCTAAAATAGATTCGTAGATATTCAGAGCCGTCTAAATATTTCGGATGGTCGCCATGTTGGATTGTTAAATGTATAGGCCATAGAGTCATGTACCATTAAAGGAAAATTATTGCCTAGGTTCATTATTCAAACTTTCACTTCGATCACGAGAAATAAAAACTTAATTTTAAAATTCGCACTGCCGCCATCTTGAGGTTATGTAAACAATTGAACTAAATTAGATACCAGTGGATTACAATGTGTATAAATATTTCCTGTACCAGATTTCAGTTCGCTTGGAACATTAAATCGCGAGAAAGTTCTATTTAAAATTTTCAAATTCGCTTGGCCGCCATGTTCGTTTTGTAGTTAACCGGTTTTTGAAAGTCTTATAGATGGACTTCCAGTAGTGGCCTTTATCTCCGTACAAAATTTTAGGGAGATACCGCTAATAGTTTCAGAGATATAGAATGCCGGTGAAATATTTCGCACATCCGCCATCTTGTGATTATGTAAACAATTGTACGATGTTAGATGTCGGTGCATTACAATGTATATAAACATATACTGTACCAAGTTTCATTGCGTTTGGTTGGTCAAATCACGAGAAACGTCTATTTAAAAGTCGCAAATTCGCTTGGCCTCCATATTGGTTTTGTAGTTACCAGGTTTTCAAAAGTCACATAAGTGAACTTATAGTAGTTCCCTCTATCACCATATAAAATGTCAGGGTAATATCTGTAATTGTTTCAGAGATATTGAATGCTGGTGAAATATTTCGCACAGCCGCCATATTGGATTGGTGAGTCGTAACAAAATTTGAAGGGCACGGTCGAGGTCGCCGGGAATAGTGCTATGAACTTTCCGAGTTTCATTGAAATCGCTCCAGCCGTTTAGATTTTATTAGGGGGGGACACACACACGAATCACACACACACACACACACACACACACACACACGGACAAAAGATGATCTCATAAGCCTATTTTTTCAAAATTGAAAATAGGCTAAAAATCCGTATGCGTTCATATACCATTCATGCGATTGCAATGAAATGTGGAGAAATGTTGTTTCCACTCCCGCAAAGATTTCTGATTTAGTAAATCCATTTTACAATTGGTAGTGCACGATTAGATTCAATTAACGGGCGACAGCGCGTGAATCGTTTCAACCAAGTCCCGTATGCGTTCATATAACATTCATCCGATTATCATAAAACTTTGGGAAGTTGAGCACAGTCCTGCGAAGGTGTATGAATTAGTAAATCCGTTTTTCAGTGGGTGGCGCACAAGTAGATTCAACAAATGAGTGTCGTCGCGCGAATCGTTTAAGCAAAAACCCGTATGCCTTCATATGCCATTCATCCGACTGCGATGAAACTTTCATGAGTTGTTGTGTACACGCCAGGGAAGGTTTTCACTTACTATCGTTTTTTTAATTATGGATACTCGAGTTTAGGCCTTAATTACAACCAAACCAACAGACCTATTGAAGAACGAGTTATACCAATAGTTTCCTTGTTTAATTCTGCGATAGACTATATAAGCCAATTATTGTCAAGTTTATTAATTATTTATTTATTTGTGGTTGTATGAAAAATTGTCCGTGTGTTTGACGTCTTCTCTAGGAACCGCTCACTTAAAACTATATACATGGAAAACTACTTGGCTGAGGGTAATGACATTTTTATATGTGATAGGCACAAGTATTGGTAGTGCAAATCTCAAGTTTCAATTTTTTTCTACTACCCGATAAAAAGTTCTTATACTTTTTCTGACGTAACGTTTTCTCAGCCCAGGATAAACGTACAGCAGGAAACATGGTCTCATTTTGAAGCTCTCTTTCGAGATTATCGGAAACTACGACCACTGTAAACGTACAGTGTGATGACGAATTTATGAAGAGTAATATTAATGGGAGGTTTTCTGCGTTCCGGCCCGTGCGATTAAAAGCCTGTGAATTCGAGTGCAGCGTTGCCGGGCAGTTGTTTAATGGAATGCGAGTCACCTGGTTATGTACACATGCTATTTTCAGCCTTCCTGTTTACTACTGATATGCCACATCACATCCAAATGCCTCAGAGACCACCATTGTCTGAGGGCGAACTTGCGCTAACATATTACAAAATGGTAGAAGTATGGAAGCAATGAATGTTTTATGCCGAGAAGCCTTGCTTACCTTTGCTCCTGAACTCTGGAAACAATGTATTAAACACGCTAAAATAATTGAAGACCACTACTGGGAGATAGATGGCCTGTCTGAAAATGTCCCTCATTTCGAGCAGGTCATAATTAACATGAATGCCAGCAGTTCTGATTAATCGGAACAGAGCCATTCTTCAGACGAAGATTACTGACTGAATTAAATATTGTAAAGATATTATGTAAATAATGCAGAAACTTGAAATCACGCGAAGCATTAGATCGCAAGAAATGGCGAGCATTGATCCGAAAAGCGGACCTCGTTCCTACGGGATAACGCTAAGAAGAAGAAGATTATGTAAATAATGTAGATAGCCCATGTAAAAATTGTGTAGTCTGACATTTCCAAATTAGGAAGACAACCCACTTTTAAACCTGCCATTCAAGGTCTAAAGCCCTTATGTGAAAAAGGTGATGGAAAATGAAACTTGTACGAGGAAAGAAAATAAAAGGTTGAAAGGAAACTTAAAGCAGTGTTCGTTCGTTGCGAGCCGCGAGGTCTGCAACTTAACTCGGCAGCACTGCACCGGATTTCACAAGCCCGCTCGCTTTTAATCGAAAGGGCCGGAACGCACAAAACCTCCCATTAATATTACTCTTCATAAATTTGTCATCACACTGTACGTTTACAGTGGTCGTAGTTTCCGATAATCACGAATGAGAGCTTCAAAATGAGACCAAGTTTCCAGCTGTACGTTTATCCTGGGCTGAGAAAACGTTACGTCAGAAAAAGTATAAGAACTTTTTATCGGATAGTTAAAAAACATTGAAACTTGAGATTTGCACTACCAATACTTGTGCCTATCACATATAAAAATTTCATTACCCTCAGCCAAGTAGTTTTCCATGTATATAGTTTTAAGTGAGCGGTTCCTAGAAAAGACGTCAAAAACACGGACAATTTTTCATACAACCACAAATAAATAAATAATTAATAAACTTGAAAATAATTGGCTTATATAGTCTAACGCAGAATTAAACAAGGAAACTATTGGTATAAATCGTTCTTCAATAGGTCTGTTGGTTTGGTTGTAATTAAGGCCTAAACTCGAGTATCCATAATAAAAAATCCGATAGTAGTAAATCCATTTTACAATAGGTAGCGTACGAGTATATTCAGCAAATGAGTGACGGCGCTCGAATCGTTTCAACAAAGTCCCGTATGCGTTCATATACCATTCATTTCATTGCGATGAAAATTTGGTGAGTTGTTGAGCACGCTCCCATGATTTTTTTTAGATATTAAATCAATTTTACAATAGTTTAGAGGTGGTTAACGGAAAAAGAAAAACAATATTGGGAATCCAAAAGCACTTCAACATACAAATTTACAATGACAACACTTTCTTTGATTGGTATTGCAACGCATGCCGGGTACAGCTAGTCATCACTATTATTGGTGCAATTTAGGATTACACGTTTCGACCTTTAAGTGGGCATCATCACATCCTGATTACTGTGTTAAAGTTTAAATGTTAACTAATGTAAATTCACTACTTTGTACTGTAGAAAGACGTTAGGTTATTATTTATTTAGCGTATGGCTTTTAGAGCCGGGAGTGTCCGAGGACATGTTCGGCTCGCCAGATGCCGTAGCTGCTTCAGTGCGGACACCCATACGGTGAGCTACAAGTTTCGTTCAATTTCGAGTAGTTCCAACTTTCTCTACCAGATGTCACTGACACCTAGTTGTGAACGTTGGAACATAGATAGAGTGTTTCAACGAAATCTAACCTGCAAATTTAGCTTTACACAAGTTTAATTAGTGGAAGGTTATTTTTGATGCAATACATCTATGACATGGGACCGCCGGCTTTACTTTCCATCCGAAGGAAGGCATACTGAAGGATTTTAACGCTCTTAAAAAATCCGACGACTTTGGCTGGGTTTGAACCGCGATCTTGGGCATAGAAGCTCAGCATTCTACCGACTACGGCACCGATTAGAATACAGTTCGCAATTTGAATCTCGTTGAACGTTAGGTTTGTTTTGTCTTCAATGTTTTCTGAATTACGTGAGTAAGGGTGTCCGGCACTTCGGCGTCTCTAAAAGCAGCAGCAGTTAAAATGGACGTTAAACCAATAACATTATTATTATTATTATTCATCTCCATTAATTTCATCTCGATCCGCCTCGTTGCGTAGTGGCTAGCACTCTTGGCTGTCACCGTGGTTCGATTCCCGGCTCTGCCAAGAAATTAAAATTCTGATCTGAGGGCTGGTACGCGGCACACTGAGCCTCGTGAGGCAGAAATGAGAAGAGGTGGGTTCGATTCCCATCTTAGATTCTTGAAGTGATTTTCGATGGTTTACCAACTTCTACTCCAGGCGAATGCCGGGATGGTTCCTAAATTAAGATCACGGCCGCCTCCTTCCCAATCCTCATACGAATTACCACTACACACATTATTCAGCCATCAAAATAACTCAGATAAAATTCCACACACGCTCAAGTACACGGGGATACATGGCCACGTTGCCGCAAAACCCCTCAATAAATCTACAACAACACCATAACTTCATTTCTTTTTGGTGTTTGAAGCCATTTATCAGTGTTGCCTTAGTAAACAAAAGTTTGGTGCTTTTCAGTCGGTCAACACGATTGTACCAAAATGAGATGGGTTATTCCCTAATCCTCCAAAAATACATGAGAAAAATAAATACACTTGGATGACCAGTCGAGTGCAATAAGTGATCTGCTCTCAACAGGACCGCGCAAGACCCTAACCAGATAACTAGCATGTGCAATACTGTACAATCAGAATTGACCATTTACAACAATCACATATTCACTCCAAACAGGCAAATTCTGGAGGTCAATCACCACCTCCAGTATCTCAACAAAACATCACAAAGACTACAATTAACAAATACTGACGACTTGCATTACCAATACTGCAACTAAATAAGTGTACATATTGTAAATATTCTCACCCATATTTTCAGACATAGATTTTATAGCCTAAGTGTAATGGATCCGATGATGATCGCTTGACGATCGAAACTGCTCATCCAAGTGTATTTATTGTAACATTATGATTTATTTCGCCACGTTGGTACGACAAATGCAACGTTTTGTCTTCGTGGGTGGAGGTAATTAATACCATAAGGGAATATTTTTATAATCACATACTCCATTTATTTTCTGCAGTACTTCACTTAATCTTTCTATCTATATATTCTCACTTTTCAAACCTTTCATTTCTACTATCCACTAAAGTTATCTTTCCTTTACACATCTCAATCTTCCTTTTTTCCTATCCAAAATATAACCCACATCAGTCTTGCAAATGAGAATCTGAACAACTGACAAAATTTTCTCTCCCCTCATATTTTCTTTCAACCAGCAGACACAATTCAATAATCATACTCTTGGAACTAACAATATTATTACAAAGTCACGTAATAAAAACAAGAATAGTCAAAGATATATAAAAAAACATCATAAATAGGTAATATGTACACAGATGTGTAACTCTATAGTCCATTGCCTCCTTCCTCACCAAAGATTAGCCATGATCCCAACCCAAACTTATTCTAAGAGAATAGTGATTCTAAGAACATTGTAATGTCATGTTACAGTATTAATCTCATGTAATTTGGGTACAAACATGTTGACCGACTGAAAAGCACCAAACTTTTGTTTACTTAATCTCTTAATAACTCATTGGCATCAGGAAGGGCGTCCGTCTGTAGTACTCATCCGTCATATGTCATGCTCTTCCAATACGCAGTAAACGTGTTAAGAGATTTGAAAGGGAATCCGTTTACAGCCGAATGATATAACGTTCTCGAGGGTTGCAATTTTCTATACAAAAAAGAGCCATCTCATTAGTAGCTAGAATATAATCATAGCAATTCAACATGTCTCTGTTTTTTTTATTATTTTATTTTTACATTTAATGCTATTTTATCGAATCCCATGGACATCAATATTCATTCGCCTCAATCTGATCAGATTTTAAACGGATAAATGGCATTTCTAATGGACTCGCTAGAAGTTGAGAACATCTGAGATTACTGTTAAAAGACAAGGAACGATTAGGAGTCCAGCTTGGAGAGGTAATATGTGAGCATACAATAAATAAGTCAAATGTATTGAAGGTTGGCGTTAAATATATGTTATCTTCGGGTATAAACATGTCAGATACTTGCCTACTTGCTCCTCTTAAGTCAGCAGTAGTGGCAGCAGAAGAAGAGGAGAATGGAGAATTAAGAGGGAAGGGACATTAAATTTAGTCAGAGGAGGTAATAAAGTCTTGCGAAAAGAAACCGCTTGCTAAGGCAAGTCCGTAAATACTCGGTCTGTATTTATGTAAACAAAGAGGCGATATAATGACCAATCTAAGAGTTCATTATCTGTAAAATACAGGAAGAATGTTGTCAGTTGTAGCTCTGCATTCGGTCAACGCGAGTTTGTCCAATAACTGGGCGTGGTGCAATGTATATAATAGATGAACAATAATTAAATTACACTCCGCCACTAGGAATGACTCAGATTTCGTGGTGCCGGTCCCAAGCCCGAATAAAGGAGGAGGGTCAATGGCTGGTGGTTGAGCCTTGGGGATGCACTGATGTCGTATAACTGCAACTAATAAATCCCAAGAAACGCTTTAATTGACAGTCCACCTGTCAATATAACCAGCAAATCCTACCTCTTATGGGGATGTGTGAAGGCGAGTTCCTGGCACCTTAGAATTGCGTCTTCTCGGCTAAGGTATGGTAACCCCGACAGAAGAGTCTCTAGCGCTCCAAGTTGGGGGTTGAGTGAAGGGCCGGTACTTCTTCCACATAAAAAGAAAAACCCTTACTCATAAACTTCAAAGGAAAAACCGGACGGATTTTTTGATGACGACTAAGGCGAGAACAAAGGATAGACGATTTATAATCAAAGACACTTTAAAACTGGGAACGTAGAATGTAAGAAGCAAATATATTCTCACTGAATGACGGAATATTCCAAATTAGGGTAAATTGGAAAAACCACGTTCTCAGGATGGATAACAACAGACTACTGAAGAATGCCTTTGAATATCATCCTACTGGAAGAAGAGACGTTGGTCGTCCTAGAAAGAGATGGCATGAAGATTGAAGTCGGAACAGGCTAACAGACTAATCCATGAAGAGGAAGTAAAAAAAAAAAAAAACTTAACCCTTGAGAACCGGCGTGAAACAAGTAGTTCCGTGAAGAACTATACAGCCTATTTTCATATATCCTACTTATGTTAATTGCCTCTAGCAACATACACAATTTCAGTTTGATTGCTATAATAGATTCGTAGATATTGTGAACCGACTAAAAATTTCGGATGGTCGCCATGTTGGATTTTATTTATGTAGGTCCTAGAGTTATGTACTGTTACATGCAGATTATTGTGTACGTGTAGTATTCAAACTACAATCGCATAATTAGGACACAAGAAGTAACAAGGAGATTTTAAAATTTCGCACAGCTGCCATCTTGAGGTTATGGAAACAATTGAAATAAATTAGATGCCAGTGGATTACCATTCGTATAAGGATTTACTGTTCCAAGTTTTACTACACTCGGATGGTTAAATTGCGAGAAACGTCCATGTGAATTTTTATATTTCGCGTCGCCTCCATGTTGGATTTGTGAACACCAAGTTATTTAAAGTCCTATAGGTGAACTTACGTTCATAGCCCCTATGAACATTAAGAAATTCAGTTTGATTGCTATAATAGATTCGTAGATATTCAGAGCCGACTAAATATTTTGGATGGTCGCCATGTTGAATTGTTAAATGTATAGGCCATAGAGTCATGTACCATTAAAGGAAAATTATTGCGTAGGTTCAATATTCAAACTTTCAATTCGATCGCATGACTACATCACAAGAAATAAAAACTTAATTTTAAAATTCGCACATCCGCCATCTTGATGTTATGTAAACAATTGAACTAAATTAGATACCAGTGCATTACAATGTGTATAAATATTTCCTGTACCAGATTTCAGTGCGTTTGGAACATTAAATCGCGAGAAAGGTCTATTTAAAATTTTCAACTTCGCTTGGCTGCCATGGTCGTTTTGTAGTTAACCGGTTTCTGAAAGTCTTATAGATGGACTTCCGTAGTGCCTTTTATCTCCGTAAAAGATTTCAGGGAGATACCGCTAATAGTTTCACAGATATGGAATGCCGGTGAAATATTTCGCACATCCGCCATCTTGTGGTTATGTAAACAATTGAACGAAGTTAGATGTCGGTGCATTACAATGTATATAAACATATACTGTACCAAGTTTCATTGCGTTTGGTTGGTTAAATCGCGAGAAACGTCTATTTAAAAGTCGCAACTTCACTTGGCCGCCATGTTCGTTTTGTAGTTACCATATTTTCAAAGGTCACATAAGTTAACTTATAGTTGTTCCCTTTATCAACATACAAAATGTCAGGGTAATATCGGTAATAGTTTCGGAGATATTGAATGCTGGTGAAATATTTCGCATAGCAGCCATGTTGGATTGGTGAGTTGTAACAAAATTTGAAGGGCACGGTCGGGGTCGCAGGGAATAGTGCTATAAACTTACCGAGTTTCATTGAAATCGCTCCAGCCGTTTAGATTTTATTAGGGGGGACACACACACAAATCACACACACACACACACACACACGGACAAAAGGTGATCTCATAAGCCTATTTTTTCAAAATTGAAAATAGGCTAAAAATATGATACGAGGACTGGCACCGGGTCATTTTGATCCATACTGTGTCACTCCCTTTTTGACGTAGTCCTTTTTTATTTATTTAGTCGATTTACCCTCTAGGTTGGTGGTTCCTATGGACTCAGCGAGGGAACTCACCACTACCGTCTCTACGGGCAGTGTCCTGGAGCTTGGAACATCTGGTCATTTTGGATACAACTGGGGAGGCGTGATCAGCACTTCGCCCAGGAGGCCGCACCTACAAAGCGAACAGGGGTCTCATGAGGGATGGGAGGGGAGGGGAAGATTGGGATGGATAGGCTATGAAGAGGGAAGGAGGCGGCCGTGGCCTTACAGTAGAGGATGTACCCGTATCCACATGGTCTTACCAGTTGATATTCGATGGAAAAGCTAGATCGTAGAATCTGGAAGTACCCGGCTGAAATAACCCCCAAAATTCTACCAACAAGGATCAACCTGGGATAAGGACATCTCATTATTAAAGAATGCGATAAGAAAATGCCAGTGGTTAAAAGAACAAAAACAAAACAGGAGCTCAAAATGAACTCGAAAACTCTTAAAATTAATCTTGGGCGTTAGGCTAAGCATTGACTAAATCTGCCCACTGGATCTCCTAGCACATTCTGATTCTACAGAATCATTTATAGAATTTAAAATTAAATAACCAGTTTATTAACTGAAAAATGTAGCATTGAGGATCTACATCATTGTGGATCTACATCCACTAAACAAAAAGTAGATTATCATCCACTGTAACATATGATAAATAAATATGCAAGTTGCCTTCAATCTGGCTGAAATATACTGCATGAAATTGCAGCATTTAGTAATGTTCAAATCGTGAACGTTCTTACGCATGAGTAATTATATTACAAGTTATTATACATAAATACTCTAACAGATTTTTATATTAACATATTTACAAAGATATACAATTAAAATCGTGTGCCGAATTTCGCCATTACTATCTATCATTCCATTAACAAGTATTTCAAATCTGTCTCATTGGCATAATCGGTCATATTCGACGATCAGTTAAGGTAATCAAACGTAAAGTCAATCCAATTAATATTTAAATCCATATTTGAGTTGTCTCAAATTAATACTTCAATTACCTCAAATTAATATTTCACTTATTACTTCCATGTTATACAAATTATTTCATGTTTTTCAGAACACAGCTTCACACTAAAAATATGTGTTATTATTATCAATCAAATTTAGATAAATTGTTTTATGCACATATGATATTTTAAATGGTGGTTTTATTTAACTACTAGCCTTCTAGTAACGATGTTGTGCCTATATTTCACGTTTAAATATACTTCATTAACATAATTCAGCGATAGCACAATACTCAAAATTCGTAACAAATACGTCAATCTTTCCACATGTGAGATTCCTAATCTTCACCTTAATTTATTCCTGATCATCCATTTATGTCAGAAATATGCTTCAAAAATACTTCATTAACACAACTGTTAAATTATCCAATACGTAAAGTAGCTCTCAGTAGCTGTTAGTAATATTCCACACATTCTCAAATATTCATTAACGTTTATACAAATATCGTAAAATATCATGGGTCATAATTGACACAAATGTCGAAGTGTTATAGTCTACTTCCTTAAAAAAATTGTATTAATAATTTCGTAATTACATGTTCGAATCATTGCATTCATAAATTCTCAAAATGTCATTCTTTTTTATGACGAAAAATATTTTATACATACGTGAGCATCATATCTCATTCATACTTCATTACATTATAATCTCAATGTTCACAAATATATCTCACAAGATAATATACATTTATTACTGTTAAAGAATTAATTCAGATTCGAATAAACAAACTCAAAGATGGGATCTCCCCTTAAGAAATTCGTATGAGACTACATCATGGAGAAAGGCCTAGTATGAGTCGAATACAACTAATCCATTAGAATCACACGGAATCAAAACAGGAGTATTCCAAAAATGAATTATGAAAGTCGGAAACTGAACGAACTGTATCTCAATAAAAATGTCTATACTCAAAAATGTAATGCAAAAATGTTGGCTGTAATACCCTAATCCAAAAACCGCAATTGTCCACTTCAAATATGTTATTAGACTTCCATGTCTATAATAAGCTTGACGAAAAATATACAATCAATTAAAATGCTGTATGGACTGTCGAAAATATTCTGTTTCGTTGCTCAGTGTTTAACAGAATTAATGCATGTTTATGTATTCGTGGTAGGACATCTTCTTTCTATCTCCTATACTTATATAATGATATCGTAGTCTTGGTCCTAAATCTTCTTGTAATATGCTTTTTCTCAACTAATTATAATGCTCAGGATTATTGCCAAAAATAAGAAAAAGTAATGTTGTAAAAATAACACTACATTAAAAATTAACTACAGAAATGACTATGTATGTGCATCCTTATTAGGATCAAAACCTAAAATAGATCCTCGAACAGAAATGACAAAGATGTCAGATCTAATCCTCAAATCCATTTTCTAACTACTGATTAAAAATTGGTGAAAAAAGGACATTCTACAGATATGAGATGATTCATACTGTCTACAGACAGAAAAAGATTTCCAGCTACCTGGTCCGTAGTCTTGATGAACGTATAATGAATGCCAGAACATACATCCCTGGTAGAGATCGAACCGTCATCCATGGCGTTGAGTAGAAGAAATACTGGCCAGGACTGCACGTAGAAGAACCCAACAACCCTCGGCTCGAAAACAGCTGTCCGGAACGCAATGCTCATCATACAGAAACTGCCTAGGTCTGCTTGATAGCGAAGTGATTAATGCCACCTTCCTCTCCTTGAAAATCCATATTTGTAGAGGTAATTATCTCAGTGTCAATATATAAAGACTGCCTTCAGTTTCATCTTAAATAGCCTTCTGCTAGTGAAATTCATTTTTCAGCTTTGATCATTTCCATATGTTTAACTCTGCTTATGTGCTGCATTCCTATTAAGTATCTAGCAATTCATTGCTTTTCTCGTATTAAACTGGTACATTATTCCTTTCATTGTAGTGTTAATATTCATGTTGTAATGTCGAATGACCACTGGATATATTATAACTCGTTTCGTACTAGCAATAGTACTACAGCAAAATCTCTGCGGAACGCAAAGTTCACTCGCGTCACTTTCATGATGCACCAAGTCTATACACTGGGTTAAGCGTTCGTCCCATGGGTATTTCGCCCGTGTCTTGCTAGAAAAAGCCAAGACGTACTGTACCGTACCGGACTTTCACAAATCGCACTAAGTGCAAGTTATACTCGAAATAGTTGCTTTTGGCCGAGTCAACGAGCAAGTTTGACAGCGGGTAATCAAGTGTCTCTCTCCGAACCGTGCTACAACCAGCTGGACTCATCCTACCCAGAATACCGCTCTGTCCAGTCGATATAAGAATCGAAGTTGTCACAGCATAATTGCGATAAACATCAGATATCATAATATGTGTTTTAATGATTCCAAAAATGTCTTCAAATCATTTCTTCTTGTGATACAATGTAATTTTTTAGTCGTCGATCCCCTCAGTAATCTCAGTAATGCTTTATAATAGTGTATATCAATGCCCTGCTTCCACGGCAGCCATCTTGTGGAGTAACTGTACCTCTCCCGATCATATGGTCTGAGATGCGTTGCAGGGTTGCTTATCCAATCCCTAACCGAGCGTCAGCTTATCATTGCTCTCGGCTGCAGGTTGAAATGTTGTCATAAAAATACCAAATATGTTTCTCAAACAAGTCAGTATTCCAATACAATACAAAATACTGACACAGTACTATCCCGGCATTCGCCCGAAGACGAAGTGGGAAACCACGGAAAACCACTTCGAGGATGGCTGAGGAGGGAAGCGAACCCCCTCTACTCAGTTGGGCCACCCGAGGCTGAGTAGACCCCGTTCCAGTCCTCATACCACTTTTCAAATTACGTGGCAGAACCGGGAATCGAACCCAAGACCTTCGGGGCGGCAGATAACCATGCTGACCGCTACGCTACGGAGGCGACATTATCGTAGTCGTACGGATTTAAATCTACACCTGGTGTCTTCCTATGAACGATTCCCAATATAAAATGAGGTTTATTTATATTTTTCAGGTTTAACATGCAGTAAAATGACAATTATCGTAACAGTATAATTGGCTTTGATAGTGGCAGCAAAGCAGTCATCTCAATTATTGATGTGTAACATCTTTCCGCTTGGTTGCAGGATAGTTTTGTGGGAGTGATTTTGAAAATTGGGGACGGAAGTGGATTGGGCGGAAGTGATCGAACGGAAGTGGATCGGACGGAAGTGAAGACGCACTGCCAGCTGGATGTACAATTGAAAATGTGTGTATTGGAAACAAGGCAGTGTGTGCTCTGTAGCGCGAGAATGTTATGGAAATACAGTAGGCTGTGCATTTAGCAGGCACTGGTTTGACGAGCACAGTGGCAAATGTTTCACCGACTTTCATTTGTCATTGAGCAGTTTATGAAGCTTCACGTTCAAGATTGAATATCACATGGGGTAGCACAAAGACGACAAAGGACAATTAAGTAAGCGGCATTATTGTCAAGCTGTGAGTGAGTAGTCAAATATTAAATGCATAACAGAATGTTGATATATGAGTGGAATAAAAGCTGTATTTTCATCATATGTGAGACTAGGTCATTTCATGATTGTAGGAAGCCATGTTTTGATTGTTTACGACGAACTGTATGAGAGCCTTGAGAATAATGATTGTTATAGTTACTGAGGAATGAGCTCACAGTATTTGAGAGTACTGTCGACGTTGTGTGTCACTTTGTTATTATGAATTATGAATGTAAAAGGAAGGAAGGAAGGAAGCTTGTAGTTTTGCGTGTCCGTTAATCTCACGATCATGATCCACGGTACCTCCCTTTTACGTGGAATGCGAACCACAGGACATGGCATTTCAATTCTAAATTCTCATATGTATTGACCGGGAATAAAACCCGGTCTACCTTGGTGAGAGACTGACAGCATGACCGCTGCGCCACAAATGTGACAGTAGCATATCTCCAATTCAATCTATCCATTCATCATAGTACCAGTATGAAAATGAGGTGTAAATTAACATTTTAAGAATGTCCAAGCTGTGTAGTATACGAGTAGGATAACATGTCAGATGTTACACATCATATGCGACTACTGCAAGGCTCTTATTATTTTTTTTTTAACAAACCGCTGATGACCAATGTGTCTCTGGACCCTAAACATGGATCAACAAGAACGTGAGCTATGTTATTGTGCTGCACCAAAATAGGTAGATTTCCCCAATTATTTCTTACAGATTGTCCCGACTAACGTAAGCCGAAAATTGTCACGCGAGGACAGGCGCCATGGGTAAATCTGACCCGACCGTAAATAATATAGAAATGACTTGGGTATTCACAAGGTAATGGACATGTTACTTTCGCAGGGTAAAGTTTAACACTTACAGCGTGGGCGCCGTAATATTACGTTCGAAGGTAACTTTTTAAAACTGCGGCGAGCGTAATATTACGTTGATCGATTTCTCGCGCTTTGTGTTGGAGACGAACGCAATATTACAGATCTAGCACTCGCGTGTGGGTGCCAGTAAGCATGACGTTGCACATACTATCGCTAGATAGCACCACGTCACTGTTCAGCGGCAGAATATCGATCTGTTCGAAGGCAAGCGATGCAAGTTCAAGTAGGTCAAATCTGTTTTCCTTTCCTTTGTTTTTATTCTTTGTGGACAGATATTTTTCTCTCGCAAAAACGTCGAGTTTATTCTATGACTAGTATATATATTTGGGGTTATAATTCGCATTACAGATTCTGAATCTGACGCAACCGAAGAGACAGTTCTCCCTTCTACTTCTGCCAGCGCGCCCGCTCGTTCCAGGAAAGGAGCGGCGCAAACACCTCTTTACGGCATTATTATTATTATATTTTTACAATATAGTTTTTTTCAATCGTGTCGGATTTTTAGCCTACATTTCACATTTTGCAAAAATGAGGAAAAAGTAGACTTTTGAGATCGGTCAAATGTGTGTGTGTCTGTCTGTCTGTCTGTCCTTCTGTCTGTCTGTCTGTCTGTCTGTCTGTCTGTCTGTCTGTCTGTCTGGCTGTGTGTGTGTCCCCCCCCTCCCTATCAACTCCTAAACGGCTGCAGCAATCGAAACAAAATTTGGTAGGAGTAAAGATCTGTACCTGAATATCTCACGGCCATATCTTAAAATGATGTCAGTGCTACCAACTGCTGACAAATCGCAATTGAAATTTGAGCTCCATGTTGGATATCATGGAAGGTATGAATGGGAGCTCAAAATTGGCACACGTATGGATAATAATATTGCAGTTTAATTTCCAGGAGGCCATACATGGCAGTGTTGCCAAAATGATTATAAACCTGCTGATAGGTCCAAATTTTAAATGCATATAACTTCTACACTATCAATTGGATTTCAACCAAATTTCGTATGTGCTATGTGTACATATAGAGATATGACTGAGCGTATTCTTAAGAGCCACCAGGGCTGCCAACTGTTAATAAATGCTCTCATTTTTTAAAATCCAAATAACAATATATCAGAAAGTATGCAAGCCGACAGCTTTAAACTATGCACACGTATAGTACCTGAGATTATATATTAATTTGGAGTTACTTATATACGTCAGTGCTACCAACATGATTCTAAGTCAGCTGAGGGGTCCAAATTTAAATACATGTAACTTCTATACTATCATTTGGATTTCAATCAAATTTCGTGTGTGCTATGTGCACCATAACAGATATGACTATGCCGATTCTTAAGAGTAACCAGTGCTGCCAACTGTTAAGAAATACTGTCTCTATTTTTGTTACCCTAATATTACTATATCAGAAAGTATGCAAGCCAATAGCTGCAAACTTTGCACACGTATAGTACCTGGCATTCCAGATTAATTTGGAGTAACTAATGTACCTCAGTGTTGCCAACATGATTCTAAGCCTGTTGATAGGTCAAATTTTAAAATGCATGCAACTTCTATACTAACTAATGGATTTCATTCAAAATTGACACAACAGTAGATCATATTATTTCAGATTATATCTCACCAATACATGCATGTCATTGTTGCCAAAATGATTTTACGCGCGCTGTTTGATCCAATGTTTAACTGCATGTAACATTTATGATATCTATTGGACTTGAACGAAATTTTGTATTCTGTACCTTAAGAGATGGAACTAAGAATATATTCAGTCACCAGGGCTGCCAACTGTAGTTCTCTATTTGGCTACATTATGCCAGGTATACTGTATTTCGAACTAATTAGAAATTTCGATATTACCAACTTAATTTCTTCATTATTCTAGGTAGATCCATGAATCTTAAATTTTAAGAAAAGTAGGCTCTTTAGTTCGTCACGACTTTTTATTTATTTCAGTTTGGCATTCTGAACATAGCCATAAATTCTGGAAATCAGCCAGCGCACGGGAGAGGAACAACATTTAAGGCATCAGCATGGTAAGTGTTAAGGCTAGGAAGGAAGCAGTGGCGGATCCTGAGAGGGCACCAGGGGCAAGTGCCCCCCCCCCCCCCCTCGAAAAACCAGTTGTCTGCTACAATGATATTGCCGATAAAAATGATTGTTTCTCCAAACTGCACTGCAAGTAAAATCTTTGCTGTATTGCCTGCAGTCATGAATGTGGTCAATGTTTGTTATCATATAATAGCAACACTGTTAATATAATCGTTACATCGACAGTGTTGCAAGTGCAGAGAGATCTTTTAGCAGCCTGCAACTTGTTAAATCATGGCTACGAACGCGAATGACAGAGGAAGGGTTGAATGGCTTGTGTCTGTTATTTGTTCATCGTGATATAAATGTTGACGTTGAAAAAGTTCTAGAACGTTTCTCTAAAGAGGGTACACGAATGATCGCCTGGATTTTATTTTGTAATAGGCATGTATTTTGCCTAGGATAGTCACCAAATATAATCCCAATCAGTATTCAATACAATTGATTTTGAATTTATATTTATGTGATGACTAGTAGTGACTCAGTGACTGACAATGTTGGTACTATGTACATATCTTGTAACATTTGTGTAGTAGACTTGTATATTGTCTTCAGATAGTCACTATGATTGCAAAAGTTTTTAATACATATTAGACTGTGTAATGTGCATTAAAATGTGGAAATGTACATATTTTGTAGAATTAAATGTGTTTTTTTACATAATGACAATGACTTGAAACTGAAACCAATAAACCATTTTAATATAGCGAATTTCTTGTAGAATTATAAAATCTGGTGGTTGGATGTTACGTGTAGTGTGTGTAGATTAAATAAAAATTTAGTAATTTTATTACATATTTTCTGTTGCTACTCTGAAATCCTAGCTAGAGTGCCCCCTCCGAGGTGAACCTCTGGATCCGCCAGTGGAAGGAAGGTATTGTAAGCGACAGGAAATGAGGGCTGACCAAAACGAATATATAGGCCAGTATTTAAGCCTCCGATCAAAGATACACAAGCGTCAGTCCTCGCGGGTTAAGATCACAATTATGTGGAGCTTTGCTGCAGATTGAATTTATTGTCAACTTTGAATAGGAAATGAGTGCCGTTCGGGTCTCATTATTTCTTGTACTTGCAGAAGTTTCATAGTTTGAATATTACAATACAGAGAAAAAGTGCCCCAGTTGGCAGGAGTGTAGCACTCGCATTCAGTATAAAAGTTGCAGCAAGCAATATCCCCTTAAAAGAGCTAGTTGAGGAAGTGAGTCCTAAACCCGTGCTCTGTAATGAAATGCTTCAGGCAGCTGACATAGGAGCTACCATGCATTATACAGCTCACATTTTCTCGATAATATTGCCACTATGGTCTAAATGGTAGGTATAATAATAATAATAATAATAATAATAATAATAATATCGTATGGCCTCGGATGCCGGGTGCAAGCTTTGTTATTTGACACCCAAAGGGTAGCTTGCATGTCAAATTTCGTTGTTCCTTGAAGCACTATGAATGTCAAGGAGGTTAGATATCTAAGCTCCTTGAACACTATAGCGCTTTCTATTAGAGAAATGAGGAACTTTGTGTTGCCGGAAACTCCCGAGATTAATTTTGCCATTATGAACACGGCCTACTGAATTCAAATGGGTTCTTTAACATGCCAACATCGTATGACATGGTGTCGTAATTTTTGCCGCCTTTCAAATATCACTTACCACGCCCAGGAGCAACCTGCAAGCTTGGGTTGGTAGTCTGACACGTTGACCACTCACCCACCGTGGCAAGCTAAATGGTAGGTAAAATTGCTCTTTTATCAAGGTTCATAATGAAATGCAAGCGTGTAAAAAGTATTGGTTACAAAAATAGTCGACACAATGTGAAGCTCCATCTCTATACATAACGTAAGCTTTTTGTCTGAAAATATTGAGTATTTGGCTACAACTTTGTCTGATAACCTGTGTTATATTGGTGTCTATAATAGTGTGTGTATTTGTAATTCAGTTGAGGATTGGGAAGGAGGTGGCCGTGACCTGCCGTTAGGAGCCATCCCGGCATTTGCCTGCAGTAGAAGTGAGACACAGGGCCTGCGTGGCGCAGTCGGTAGAGGCAGTAAGCTTCTGACTGAAAGAGAGTAGATTCGATCCCCACCCAGTTAGTGTATTTAAGGAACAAAACTACCTCTTTCGTAAACGCAACGCTCACTAATCCTACATCAGAAATGAGTACCAGGGCAATTCCTGGGAGCAAAGACGGCCGGACTCTATCCCATCCAGTGCTCCCAGTCCGGTCTGAACCCTGGCAGCGACCGGGTCGCTGCGCTTTGCTTCGTTGTGAGTGACGTATTCGAGTGTCTAACTTTCAAGTCTTTTCAAGTACAGTAAAAATGGCAACCAACAGTATTAGGAAAAACACTATAAAATGTGCTTTCCCCGACAAGGCCAATAAACCAGGCCCTGCAGAAATACATGAGTGGATTCAGTACACCCCAAAACTCAACGTGGACCAATTAGAAGCCATTCAACTAGACAATCTGGAAGCTGCTGTTTTCATCAAGTTCACCAGCAAACTACTGATGGAGAAGGTCCTCAACAGTACCAACGGAAAATCCCAGGTACGGAAATGTAATGGCTCTATAACTGAGGTAATTATAACTTGTGCGGATGTTGACAGCAAATTAATCCGAATCATGAACCTTCCCATTGAACTGCCGAATGACCGGATAATGTCGTACTTTAGTAAGTACGGGAAAGTTCGTGAAATTAGAAACGAACGATGGTCAGCTACCTACCTATTCAATATTTTGAGTGGTATTCGGGCTATGCGGATTGAACTAAAAACTGCAATTCCACCCATTATTTCTATCGATGGCTACAAAGCACAGGTGGTGTATGATGGATAACCTCGATCATGCTTTTATTGTAATGCCACTGATCACTTTAGACAGGAATTCCCAGTGAGGCGCGGTGAAACTGAAAATAAAACCGGCCCTAAGTTTCTCAGTGAAATTGTAGCCAACAAGGACAGTGACATTGTCTCGCCTGCCTTATCGGCACCTTGTTCATCTAACGTCAGTATTTCTGCCGAACAACTTGCCCCACTTGATACGTCAGCTGTAGCACAAGACACGATGGACGTGTCGCCTTCTCACTCCACCGCCTTATCGCCGCAACCAGCTGGGCCATTGCCCTCCACTAGTAAACAACAACATACTCCCACATTACAACAGGAACTCCACGGGCAGACAGCGTTGCCAGGTTTGTCTGATACTAGCCAATACACCAATGGCAGTCTAGGTAGGACGGACAATTCTCTAGTTCCTAAAACTGACCAGAAACCTGACACTAGCACTGCCAGCCCTGATGCGGTCACAGAAGGCGTGACCTCAGGAGACAATGCTACCAGTATGCCACCCTCAAACCAGTCCATAGTTAGTTGTGAACCACAGACCGCTGGTATACGATGGTCGGATGAAATAGAAGACGACCCCTCCAGACACATGGATACAGAAGAGACGGGGTCACGGGACCAGGGGATCATGGACAACAAGGAAATAACTCCTAAAGAACAGGCACCTTTGAAAACCTCCTCCAAAGCTAAAACAATCCGGGCGTCAAAAGAGGGAACGCACAAGCCTTATGCGGGTGTCAGGGACCCCCGACTACAAGGCGGGAAGTCGAACGACAAGCGTTAAAGACCACCCCATCTCCATCTTGTTTATTTCGGTAAAAACATGTCTATTTATCTGACGATGTTGTTGACATACACGCTAATGACACTCAATGTAAATTGCATTCAAACTGCTAGTAAACAGTCGCTCTTACGCAACCTCATACGAGACCAAGATGTGGATATTGTTCTGTTGCAAGAAGTGGCTACTGAAGACCTCCTTACCATCTCTGGCTACGATAAAATAGTTAATGTCAATGAGCACAAACGTGGTACAGCTATCTACATTAAGGACCATATACCATATGCGGATCCAGTCCAGTTAGTCAACTCACGCGGAATCAGTATCCGTATTCGAGATCTTTTGATTGTCAATGTATATGCTCCCTCTGGTTCGCAGGCCAGGATACAACGCCGGCTCTTCTATACCACAGATATTCTCCCACTTCTCCATAATCATACCGGCAATATAATCCTCGGTGGGGATTTTAACGCAGTGCTATCACCCAAAGACCAAAGTGGCCACTTTCAGGGCTGCCCTGCACTATCTGCGTTAATACAAGGGTTACGCTTAAAAGACACATGGGAACTGAAGCCGTCGGGGTCAGCCGGTTACACGTACTACTACCATAATGGTGCTTCTCGACTGGATAGAATATATGTCAGCGGGGAATTGAAAGAACACGTGAGAGAAACAGATGTATCCCAGGTACGGAAATGTAATGGCTCTATAACTGAGGTAATTATAACTTGTGCGGATGTTGACAGCAAATTAATCCGAATCATGAACCTTCCCATTGAACTGCCGAATGACCGGATAATGTCGTACTTTAGTAAGTACGGGAAAGTTCGTGAAATTAGAAACGAACGATGGTCAGCTACCTACCTATTCAATATTTTGAGTGGTATTCGGGCTATGCGGATTGAACTAAAAACTGCAATTCCACCCATTATTTCTATCGATGGCTACAAAGCACAGGTGGTGTATGATGGATAACCTCGATCATGCTTTTATTGTAATGCCACTGATCACTTTAGACAGGAATTCCCAGTGAGGCGCGGTGAAACTGAAAATAAAACCGGCCCTAAGTTTCTCAGTGAAATTGTAGCCAACAAGGACAGTGACATTGTCTCGCCTGCCTTATCGGCACCTTGTTCATCTAACGTCAGTATTTCTGCCGAACAACTTGCCCCACTTGATACGTCAGCTGTAGCACAAGACACGATGGACGTGTCGCCTTCTCACTCCACCGCCTTATCGCCGCAACCAGCTGGGCCATTGCCCTCCACTAGTAAACAACAACATACTCCCACATTACAACAGGAACTCCACGGGTAGACAGCGTTGCCAGGTTTGTCTGATACTAGCCAATACACCAATGGCAGTCTATGTAGGACGGACAATTCTCTAGTTCCTAAAACTGACCAGAAACCTGACACTAGCACTGCCAGCCCTGATGCGGTCACAGAAGGCGTGACCTCAGGAGACAATGCTACCAGTATGCCACCCTCAAACCAGTCCATAGTTAGTTGTGAACCACAGACCGCTGGTATACGATGGTCGGATGAAATAGAAGACGACCCCTCCAGACACATGGATACAGAAGAGACGGGGTCACGGGACCAGGGGATCATGGACAACAAGGAAATAACTCCTAAAGAACAGGCACCTTTGAAAACCTCCTCCAAAGCTAAAACAATCCGGGCGTCAAAAGAGGGAACGCACAAGCCTTATGCGGGTGTCAGGGACCCCCGACTACAAGGCGGGAAGTCGAACGACAAGCGTTAAAGACCACCCCATCTCCATCTTGTTTATTTCGGTAAAAAACATGTCTATTTATCTGACGATGTTGTTGACATACACGCTAATGACACTCAATGTAAATTGCATTCAAACTGCTAGTAAACAGTCGCTCTTACGCAACCTCATACGAGACCAAGATGTGGATATTGTTCTGTTGCAAGAAGTGGCTACTGAAGACCTCCTTACCATCTCTGGCTACGATAAAATAGTTAATGTCAATGAGCACAAACGTGGTACAGCTATCTACATTAAGGACCATATACCATATGCGGATCCAGTCCAGTTAGTCAACTCACGCGGAATCAGTATCCGTATTCGAGATCTTTTGATTGTCAATGTATATGCTCCCTCTGGTTCGCAGGCCAGGATACAACGCCGGCTCTTCTATACCACAGATATTCTCCCACTTCTCCATAATCATACCGGCAATATAATCCTCGGTGGGGATTTTAACGCAGTGCTATCACCCAAAGACCAAAGTGGCCACTTTCAGGGCTGCCCTGCATTATCTGCGTTAATACAAGGGTTACGCTTAAAAGACACATGGGAACTGAAGCCGTCGGGGTCAGCCGGTTACACGTACTACTACCATAATGGTGCTTCTCGACTGGATAGAATATATGTCAGCGGGGAATTGAAAGAACACGTGAGAGAAACAGATGTATGCCCGGTGGAGTTTTCAAACCATTGTGCGTATCTGTGCAAGATTCGCCAAGCAGAATTGGGACCTCGCCGTGGGAGAGGAACATGGAGGTTAAATGATTCTATTCTGACACACTTGGACATGAAAGATAGCTTTGCCACTGAATGGCATAACTGGAAACGCCACATTCACCGATTTCAAGATACTCTTGAGTGGTGGCTGAAGTATGCGAAACCCAGAGCTGTTAGGTTATTGAAGGCCTACAGTGCCGAGAGAAGACGCCACATCCATCAGACTACAGATTTCTACTATAAATGTTTACGACAGTTATACAATGAAGACCCTACCAACCCTAATACATATCGCCAAATAAAGAAAATCCGAGCGCAGCTCCTCACGCTGCAGCGCAAAGCATTGGAAGGACTCAAACTTCAAGCACAAGATCATCAACATCTGGCATCAGAGGCACCCTCCGTTTATCATTTTATACGGGCGTGCCGCAAAGGCCGTCAGAAGTACATCAACCGCATTATGACACCTGAGGGACAAATGGTGACTAGTCATACCTTAATCACAGGAACGGTAGAGAACTTCTTTCAGTCCTTGTACACAGACGACGCCCCAGTCCCACTTCACCACCAGCATCCGTTCTTCGATGGTGTACGAGGAATACTTTTGCACAGAGAACAAGAGTGCTTGACCCAGGACATCACCGCCGAAGAAATATATACCTCCATACTCCACAGTGCGCCAAACAAGAGTCCTGGTCCTGATGGCCTGGGGAGAGCTTTCTACATGACATTTTGGACCACCATTCGCGATGAACTGACAGCCGTAGTGAATGATGCTTGTCGTCCTGGACGAAATATCGACACCCTGAAAGATGGCCTGGTGGTATTAGTCCCAAAAATTACACAACCAACACAGCTCAGAGCCTTCAACCGCCCCAACTGAACAGTGCGGTAGTGTTATTCCTCGGTTGCTATGTGCACTGTGTGCTGAAAACTACGGGGCCATATACAGAACTCGAAATGCTGTCCGAGGTAAGTGAGTGTGTCCTCACGAGCCTTCGTTGTACTACAAGAACTCGCCGGCTAGGGGACTATGCCCAGCAGCTCACCCGCATCATGTGAGTGTTTTGTGCATTGTGATAGTGATTGAACATTGACCATTAAGTAGACTAGTATAACTGTGATAAACTCATCAATATCCATGATTGTTATTCATCTACCACCTCACAATCACCTATGTACCTTAAATATATGAAGACAATAAACAAGTTTCCTTAAAAAAAAACAAAAAAACCTGTAGTAGAAGCAGGAAACCACGGGAAACCACTTCCAGGATGGCTGAGGTGGGAATCGAATCCACCTCTTCTCAGTTTTGCCTTACGAAACTGAGTGTACCCAATTGCAGCTCTCAGACCAGAATTAAATTTAAAAAAAAAAGTGCTGCTGTCACGAATTGTAGAAGCCTCTGCCTTCCAAGACCTCAATGGCCTGTAGGGAGTTGGCTTTGCTTTGTTACAAGTGGGAAACCATGGAAAATGAATTCCAGGATGGCTAATGAGGGAATCTAACTCTATTCTTCTCAGTTTTGCCTCATGAGGCTGAATGTACCTCGTTTCAGCCCTCAGACCAGAATTAAATATTTTGGCAGAGCCGGGAATCGAACCCTGACCTTCGGGGTGACAGCTAAGAACGCTATCTGCTAAACCACCCTCTGAAGAGGACTGTTCAAACGTTCCACCAATTTTGCCCCCGCGGTAGAAACCCGTCTCTCTTCAAACCATCTTCAGGAACTTAGCGAAATAAAATCTGGTATCAAAGTGCCTAATACGTGTTCTGCTCTTGACAGCCGAAGAGGTTATTGTTATCGGTGGTGTCGAGAACGAGAAACTTGAATTTTTGCGGACTTGAATCGTATCTGCTATAACAGCGAACTCACGATTTGCGATTGTATTCGATTCTGCTGGCCTGTTCCTCATGAACGAGTCCATCTAACCGTTGCTGTGGAATGACGTACCAACACAGGAGTGTCGATCTTCGGAAGTGTTACATCTTATGTAACTCGTTTGGTGGTCACTCACAAGCAGCTAGTTGGACATCCTTTATCGACTCACTCACGACGTAATGTGTCTTTTATGTGCTCGTTAGGAGGTTTTCTTATCTATCGATTCCCTTCAAACCACCCTCCGAAACCCTCATACTGTCACCTCATGTCAGTGTATGCTAGCCACTACGTCCAGTCAGTTCAGTTATTCTGCTGTACCAAGAACAACTACCAACTATTGTTGAATCCCCACTAATTGTACCTCACATGAATGTCCCTTTGTCTAAGCATTCACCCCTTGTGCAAACCGTTCCGATATAATATTCCCTCCCGTAATTTGCGCACAATGCTTGAGAATTGAACTGGTCTATCAATATCAGCCTTACATTCAGCCTCAGAAGCCTACTCAGAGCTCAGCAGCTGTAAGTGAGGAGAGCTATTGATATGTGTGCGAGAGATTCGAGTGGTGTTTAGAATGTGAGTTACGTCATTGTATTTCACGCCTGTGTACCATCTGTTATTATTTCCGCCTGTTTACCTTCTTGATTACCGTGCAATCAGCTTGATTACTCATGCTTCAAAGATCCTGTCTAGAATAATTTACAAGAGGATGGAAAGCCAGATAGAAACGGAGTTGGGTGAAGACCAGTTTGGTTTCAGGAGAAATGTAGGAACAATGGAAGCTGTACTAAGTCTTAGGCTGATTTTGGAAGGTAGAATAAGGAAAGATAAGAGAACGTTCATGGCATTTGTAGACTTAGAAAAGGTTTTTGATGACGTTGATGGACTAAATTGTTTGCCATTTTAAAATCTATTGGAATAAGGTACAGGGATAGGAGGGTGATATACAATCTATACAGAAACCAGACAGCAGTCATTCGAGCTGAAGGACTTGAGAGAGAAGCTGGTATTCAGAAAGATGTAAGGCAAGGCTGCAACTTATCACCCATACTTTTCAATCTTTACAAGCTAAGCCTCCGTGGCTTAGGCGGCAGCACGCCGGCCTCTCACCACTGGGTCCGTGGTTAAAATCCCGGTCACTCCATGTGAGATCTGTGCTGGACAAAACGGAGGCAGACAGGTTTTTCTCCTGGTACTCCGGTTTTCCCTGTCAAAATTTAATTCCCGCAACACTCTCCACTATCAATTCATTTCATCTGTCATTCATTTAATCATTGCCCCAGAGGAGTGCGTCAGGCCTCGGCAGCCGGCACAGTTCATATCCTCGCCGATAGATGGGGGCTTCATTCATTCCATTCCTGACCCGCTCGGAGACTGGAAGGAGGCTGTGGATTTTCATTTTCACATTGAACAAGCAATGAAGGAAATTGGAGAAACATTTAAAGTGGGAGTGGAGATTCAAGGAGAAATAATTTCAACTCTGAGATTTGCTGATGACATCGTCATCTTGGTCGACACGCCTGAGGATTTGAATGAGTTTTTGAATGGTATACAACTCCGTCTTACGGAAAGAATACATGATGAAAATTAATAAATATAAAACAAAAATACTGGAATGCAGCCGAAATAAATCAGAAACCTCTATGGACATCAAATTGGCAGGTGAAAAGCTGAAGGAAGTAGGAGACTTCTGTTACTTAGGAAGCAAAATAACTAGTGATGGACGAAGCAAAGAGGATATAAAAAGTAGGTTGGCTCAGGCAAGGAAAGGATTTCTACAAAAAAGGAATCTGTTGACATCGAATGTAGATTTAGGTATTAGGAAGTCATTTTTGAAAGCCTTTGTCTGGAGCGTGGCGCTCTATGGAAGTGAAACTTGGACTATTGGTGCAGCAGAAAATAGGAGAATTGAAGCATTAGAAATGTGGTGTTACAGGAGAATGATGAAGATCAGATGGGTAGATATGGTTACAAACGTAGAGGTATTAAGACGAGTGGGAGGGGAGAGATGTTTCTGGCGACTGCTAATGAAGAGAAGAGATAGGTTAGTAGGACACATACTAAGACACCCAGGAATAGCAAGCTTAGTTTTGGAAGGAAGTGTCGAGGACAAGAACTGTAGGGGTAGATCAAGGTTAGAATATGTTAAACAGATTGCCTCGGATGTAGGGTGTGGTAGCTATGTAGAGATGAAACGATTAGCTCAGGACAGGGAGGCATGGAGAGCTGCATCAAACCAGTCAAAAGACTGAGGACTCAAACAACAACTCAGGTATGAGTGGTGATGAGCAATGACATTTGGGGCACAGGTAATGCCTGTGGATGTTGTGAAAGGTTTTCTCGTAGGGATAGTACTGTTTTACTGGCACAGTGAGGAAAGCAATGACAAACTACCTCACTCCTCACAATGCCTGGCACGACTCAATATAGCGTTTTTGTGGATTTTACCCACATAACCTACGGTGACACTTTTTGAGGACCCAACCAGCCTCCGGGCTGATTATCCACCATACAGATTTCACACAGAAGTTGACAGAAAACACATAGCCATGATATTGGGCAATCCTCGATGGGCAGAGGAGTATTGCGCATGCGCTGAATGCCAGAGCAGATAGAGAAGCAGCATACGGTGTGCGCGAGTTCATTCGAGTGCAAACCAGAATGGCAGAGAGGCGTGTGCTGGAAACCTACTTACGAATGGAAGTGCGTGTTGTGCTCTACGAATGGGGTAGTAATAATAATAATATCGTATGGCCTCGGGTGCCGGGTGCAATCTTTGTAATTTGACATCCAGAGGGTAGCTTGCATGTCGAATTTCGTTGTTCCTTGAATCACTATGAAAGTCAAGGAGGTTAGATATATAAGTTCCTTTAACACTATAGCGCTTTCTAGTAGAGATATTAGAAACTTTGTGTTGGAGGAAACTCCCGAGATTAATTTTTCCATTATGAACACGGCCTACTGAATTCAAATGGGTCCTTTGGCATGCGTGTCGTATTATTGCCGCCTTTCAAAAATCACTTACCACGACCAGGAGCGAACCAGCAATCTTGGGGTCAGTAGACCGACACGCTATCCACTCACCCACCGTGGCAACCTAATGGAGTAGTGATTCTAGTGTTTGAGATAGTCAACGCTGCCTACAGAGTGTCTATGGAGACGACGTCATGTGAAGGAAGATAGCGTGAGGAAGATGAAGACCGATCTGGGCGCCCCTCCACGTCCACAACTGTAGCCAACGACTACAAAGTCCAGCGTTAGCTGACAGGTGCGTAATTGCGTCTGATATCGCATCCACTTTGGGTGTTGGACTTGCTTAAGCCCACCACATAATTCACTAAGTGTTGAGGTATTGGAAGGTGCCAAGACCCCTGATCACAAGATTACAAGAATGGCAAGAAGCCTCGAACACTTGTGGTGGTACGAACGTGATGGCAATGACGTACTGTTCAGGATCACCATAGCGAATGAGACATGGGTGCACCACTTTATTCCGGAGAGCAAGGCTGCCTGAATGACATGGAAGCTTCCCAGCTCACCCGTGAAGACACCTGAAATCGCTGAGCACCCAGGTTTGCAAGGAGGGATTCTTGAAATTGATGTCACTGTACGACAAATTTATCAATGTCGGTGGAGACTGTGTGAAAAGAATGCCAAAGTTTTGTCCTTTGTTATGACAATGTTTTATTTCGCACCTTTTACTACATCTTTCCTGTTATTTATTTAATACTAGCAGAAGTACCCGTTCTTCGAACGGTGTTATATATTAACACCAGACATTATCAATTGAGCTACTGTTGCAATGGTTAGCGGTTTGTCATTCCTTCATAAGTTTATCAGAACGAAGTTAGTTTTCTGGGAATATCACACACACTGTTAATTTAAGGGCCTTAATATGTGGTTTTCGGAGACCCCTTATAGACTCGCGAATTTTGTGTCTCACAATGAGAAGCGCAACATATGCTTTGATCGTCCTTCGAGGATAATTTTTATATTTCGTCTATTTTAGCATATATTTTGAGAAGTTTTTCCCTATATCCACCCTTCTACTGTATGAAAAGTACGGTGAGGAGTTTTATAAATGATTGGTGTATTGACTCATGTTTACCATACCTAATTTTACGATGCACCAAGCATCCGAACACGATTTATAGGCGTACATAAAGATACACAGGAAGACAGACAGACAATTCTATTGTCTACAACATATCACCCAGATATCCAAATATGGGTATATCTACCATACGTATCAAACAAAATCATCCCTACTATGAACCCGTATGTCGACAAAAAAAAAAAAAAAAGATTAGTTAAAATGTGCTCTCAAACTAAATTCACCTAACGTGTACTTCCTGACGTGAAATAGATTTGAAAGCCTTGTAGACGAAACGCAATACACCTCACATAAAAAATGACCCTCTACGTTGTGTTAGGTCCCCACACACAGGAAGATCTCTTTCATAAATTATAAAGGCTTGTGGTGCATGAAAATTCAGGTTCTTTAGCCTCAAATGGCCCAAATTTCTAAAAGCCGCAAAAAATGCTGATTCAATTCAGGAATTTTTGGAAATAATGTTGCTGTTTGTAGATATAATAGACTGTCTGTACTATATGTCGCACGTGAAATTGCATGAAAAAATTCTAGGTTACCCCTTGACCCCCTTAATTGCATTGACGAATTATACAGTCTACGTTGGTTCCGTGATAACCTTATAGCCGTTTGCAAACTTTCACAGAAATGTAATAAATGGAGTAGCCTAATAATAATAATAATAATATCGTATGGCCTCGGATGCCGGGTGAAAGCTTCGTAATTTGACACCCAGAGGGTAGCTTGCATGTCGAAATTTCGTTGTTCCTTGAATCACTATGAAAGTCAAGGAGGGTAGATATCTAAGCTCCTTGAACACTATAGCGCTTTCTAGTAGAGAAATGAGGAACTTTGTGTTGGCAGAAATTCCTGAGGTTAATTTTGCCATTATGAACACGGCCTACTGAATTCAAATGGGTTCTTTGACATGCCAACATCTTATGACATGCGAGTCGTATTTTTGCCGCCTTTCAAAAATCACGTACAGGCCAGACGTTTGTTTTAGACGATTGCCCTTGACCTTGAAGCCTGCGGGTGAGCCTGTACACAGTCACTCTCTCACCCTATCACTTCACATTTGTCACCACCGATCTGATATAATGGAATTCCAGACTTGAGCAGACAGTACAGTCCACGTCGAAGTATTGTGTGACACGGAAGTACACGTTACGTAGTTACGAACAGAACGTCATTATATTTGCCAGTGACTATACTTCAGCAATAGTGTGAAACAGCTTTATCAATCATCGGAGCGTTTGGGACAGCTGATAACAACACAGGTACTGTAGTACCGGCTTTTATTTGTTCATTAGTTTATGAAATGAAATTAGTTTTCTGGGAATATCTAAAAAACGGTTGGTTTTAGGGCCTTTAAATGTGGTTTTGTCTCTCACATTGAGGAGCTGAAAATGAGCTTTGTCTCGCCATTCTACGCCTATTTCAGCATGTTTTTTTAAGGGGGTAGGCCTCCTTTTATGAGAGGTAGGGAGAAGAGTTACATCAATGATTAGTGTCGTGCCTCTGATGGACAACTGTACCAAATTTTACGTTGATACACCCAGCCGTTCTCGAGTTATAAGGGAACAAATTTGTCCACAGACAAACAAACAGACAGACAGATAGACAGACAAAACATTATTTTCCCGCCCATCCATCATAAAACAGTTTGAAACACGTAAACAACTCAAATTTCCGTAGAAATTCAGAAACTTTCATTTTTATATTAGAGAGATACTGGATACCGCACCGCTCGGTGTTGACCGTGTTTTATTGCACAAATTTAGGTTTTACTCGCTAACCATCGGAGATACACGAAAAGTGATAAGGACCTTTCGGATAGAAAATTAAATTTTAAAGCTCATGTATGCCATCAAAAATTTGCTATTTCTTAGCGTTCTCTTTTTATTTGAAGTGGAAATATGAAATTTTGAAACCAAAGGGTGTAGTGACGTTACATATGTGGGTTTTACTCGCTAACCGTTGGAGATACACGAAAGGTGATAAGGACCTTTTGGATAGGGAATTAAATTTTGAAGCACGCATGTGCCATCAAAAGTTTGCTATTTCTTAGCGTTCTCTTTTTATTTGATATGGAAATATGAAATTTTGAAACCAAAGGGTGTAGTGACGTCACTAAAATGGTCGCCATTTTTAATAGTGCAAAATATCGAAATTAAAAGTATCCTATATGTAAACATGGTAAATCAGCTACATCCATGCAAAATTTCATTTAAATCGGACCAGTGGTTCTTGCGTTATTGAGTAACACACAGACAGACAGACAGAAAGACAGACACACACCATCTCATTTTTAGCCTACTTTCGATTTTTGCAAAAAATGAAAGTAGACTTATGAGATCAACACAGGGCGAAAAAAGTGTGTCTGTCTGTGTGTGTGTATGTGTGTGTGTGAGTCTGTGTGTGTGTGTGTATGTGTGTGTGTGAGTCTGTGTGTGTGTGTGTGTGTCTGTGTGTGTGTGAGTGTGTGTACTCTGAATGTCTGTCCCCCCCTATCAATTCGAACACGGTGAATGCAAATTGAACGAAATTTGGTACAAAGGTAGCACTAGCAAAGGACACCTCAGTGTCATGTTTTATATCGCCGCCATCTTTACTAAAACTGAATGGCGGCCACTCAAACGTTCAAAACGTAAAATCAAATAACGACTAACCAAATCATCCGATCTCTACCAAATTTGGTAACAACATACCTTCGTATAGGATGTGTCTTGTGACCAAATTACAAGGTCGTCCGCCATACCATTTCAGGATGGCGGCCGTGCGAATTATGCAAACTTTATAATCCATATCATGGGACCCACCAGTTCCGATTATCGAGCCGAGAATCGTTTTAACTGTTCTAAAGGAAGAGGCACGTTCGAAATTAAAAGTTTATTTTGTAATACTATAGTGCAGACGTGATTTTAAAAAGCTGAACTGATTCAGTAATAAGACAAGATGGCAGCGGATATCTTGTGCCGGACTTATATTTCACTAATTTGAGTATTGCATGCAATATAGCGTACTGATAAAAAATAAATAAACTTTGTATGAAATGCTTTATATATAAATAATATACTCCAGTGATGAAATCGTTTAGTATAAATCATTATTTGCTAACAAGTTCTATGTAAGTCATTTTAAATAGAACGATATTCGTTGACACAATTAGCTCAGTGGTAGAGCGTTGGCCTATCGCTCAAATGCCTATGGTTCAAACCCGATCAGAGCTATGTTTTTTGCTTGAAATGTTATATGTTTATTGTTTTGTAATGACTCAGATGTTTTAAAATTAAGCGTTATATTGTGCACATTATGGTGTAAAATATATATTTAATTAAAACATAATTCGCCAGCAGATTTACTCGGGACATCTAGCTGCCAAAAAGGTAACTTCCAGATTTTATTGAAAAGTTTCTTCTTCTGGCCGCTAGAATGCACTCGCTCTGTTAGGATTATATTGTTCGATATTTCACCAATAGATGTCACGACTAGTCTACTTGGGGATCCATTGATTACTATACCATTATCATTCTATGCGCATCGAATTTGAAGAATGACAAGATGATACTACGATACATTTTAACTTTTTATTTTAAAGGGTGTGTAACAGCCTATTTTGCGTTACTTGAAAATGTTATTAAGCGTTATATTGTGCACATTATGGTGTAAAATATATATTTAATTAAAACATAATTCGCCAGCAGATTTACTCGAGACATCTAGCTGCCAAAAAGGTAACTTCCAGATTTTATTGAAAAGTTTCTTCTTCTGGCCGCTAGAATGCACTCGCTCTGTTAGGATTACATTATCGAAAATATCCACATAGTTTGTATACACACGTCTCTGTAGGGTCATGGAAAGATTTGTTAATTCAATTAGGGTTGTGAAAGCCATGCACAACCAGACGTGTAAAGACATGCCTCAACTCAAAGTTGGATGTTGCCCACGGCAGGTCGTAATAATAATAATAATAATAATGTTATTGGTTTTACATCCCTTTTAACTACTGCTTATTTTAGAGACACCGGGGTGCCGGAATTTTGGCCCGAAGGGGATCTTTAACGTGCCAGTAAATGTACTGACACGGCTCCCTCGCATTTGTGCACCCTCAAATGCCAGCTGACTGCGCCAGGATACGAACCTGCAACCTAGGGCCCAGCAAGCGAGAACGTTACCGCTGAGCCACGCCGCCAGTCCGGTCGATTATGTCTCCAGATCCATAACATTCTTGATATACTTCTTATCTTTCTTTCTTCAATGATGGTAGCAGTTTTTTATCTAGGTTGTGGCGTTTGGTAGAGGTAAATCGTTTCTAAGGTCTTCAACAAAGAATAGTTCTATTATACTCTTTGATAATAACATCGAGTTATAACTATACTCATACATTTAGGAGAAAGTAGGCTATATGTTCTTTACTGAACATCTTGTTATATATTAGTGTGATGACAATACGTGTACTCAGCACACCCCTCGTAGCTTTTTATTAAGTAAATACATCCTTATATTAGTACTGAACCTAAAGTTGTTGTATAGCGGAACCTAAACATCGAATGATGGTTCATTTTTAGCCTATTTTCATTTATGAAAATACAAGATGTTCAGGAAATAACATATAGCCTACTTTCTCCTAAATGTATGGATATAGTTATAACTCTTTGTCCTTATCACCTCCTATTTTCTTCCTAAACGAAATGCAAATTGGCACACTGGATTTGAGCAGCGGCGTTCAAACCATAGTTTATAATTTACTCCAGTATTTTGCAATTTCATCAGCAAACGCTCCAAACAACGTAGGAATTCAGTATATTAACACGGACAACTAAAAATAATTGAAACTTCGTTGGTCTAAACGTAGCCTATCACTGGGAGAAACACATTTAATATACCTACTGCACACCGAATTTTTAATCGCACCTATACTTGGCAGTGCACTCTATCGGCATCAAGAGGCCATTTCCAATAACACCGCTGGCATGGTTTCACTAACTGGCTAGTAAAGAGCGCAGCTCGCATCTAGTAGGCAGTGGATAGCTCGTCTGTAGTTCAACTAGTTGCTATTGGATGCCGCTCCAGCAGATCCAAAATGCACAATATATCGCTCAATTATATTACGCCTCAGTACTCAAAAACAATAAATATTAAAAATCAAGCAAAAATATACAATTCTGTTAGGATTAGAACCCCAACCGGGCGCGTGAGAGACAAACGCTGTACCCACAGACCTACTTTTATCCTCCCAAGTTCAATGTTATCAACCGGTTTAGGTACAATGGCTTAGCAAATAATGACTTTGACTAAACGATTTCTTCCCTGGAGCATATTTCAATCGAAGTCCATTTCATACCAAGTTCATATTACTTCTATCAGTAGGCTATATTGCATGCAACATACTCAAATTAGTGAAATATAGGTCAGAACAAGAGATCAGGTGCCATCTTGCCTGTAACAGAGACGGCTCAGCTTTTTAAAGCCACTTCTGCACTATAATATTACAATATAAACTTTTTATTTCGAACGGACCACGCCCTTTAGAACAGTTTAAACGATTCTCGGTTCGATAATCCGAACTGGTTGATCCCATGTTATGGATTATAAAGTTTGCATAATTCACACGACCACCATCCTGAAATGTCGTTTGAGCACAAGACGCGTCCCATACGAAGGTTTTTGTTTCCAAATTTAGTAAAAATCCGATGATTAGTTTGGTCGTAATTTAATTTTAAGTTTTGACCATTTGAGTGGCCGCCATTACGTTTTGGTAAAGATGGCGGCAATATAAAACATGACACTGAGGTGCCCTTTGCTAGTGCTACCTCTGTACCAAGTTTCGTTCAATTCGGATTTACCGTATTTGAATTGATAGAGGGGGAGGGGGCAGACATGCAGAGTACACACACTCACACACGCAGAGAGACTCACAATTTTTGGCCCTGTGTAGATCTCATAAGTCTACTTTCATTTTTTTTTGCAAAACTCAAAAGTAGGCTAAAAATAGGCTTATGAGATCACCTTTTGCCCGTGTGTCTGTGTGTGCGTGTGTGTGTGTGTGTGTCCCTAATGAAATATTCACGGCCGAAGTGATTTCCAAGAAGCTCAGTAAGTGCATACTACTACCTCGTTTGACCACGACCCTGGCTTTCAAATTTTAATACGTTTCACGAATCCAACATGGTGGCTGCGTGAAATATTTCACTGGCATTCTTTGTCTCCGCAACAGTAAAATATATCACCATGACATTTTGTACGGTGATAGAATTTCTACTATGTGACATATATAGTCTACATGTAAGGTACAAAACGAACATGGCGGCCAAGCAAAGTTGAAACATTCAAATAGAGTTTCCTCGCGTTTTAACCATCCGAGCGCAGTAAACTTGGAACAGAAAATGTTTAGACTATACAAATTGCAATGCACTGACATCTAGTTTAGTACAATTGCCTAGGCTATGTAACCTCAAGATGGCGACTAAGCGAAATTTTAAAATTAAGTTTTTATATCTCGTGTCCTAATCATGGGATCGAGGTGAAAGTTTGAATAATGAACCTACGCAATAATATTCATCTAATGGTATATAACTCTGTGGCCTACATGTATAAGAATCCAACATGGCAACCATCCGAAATATTTCCACGGTTCTCAATGTCTACGAATCTATTACAGCAATGTTTTATGTTGATAGAGGCTATTAACATACGTTCACCTATGGATCATCCAATAATCTGGTTAGTACAAAAACAACATGGCGACAACGCGAAATTTAAATATTTAAATAGATTTTTCTCGCGATTTTTCATCCGAGCGCTGTTAATTTTGGCACTGTATATCTTCATACAAGCCTTAATATACTGGTGTCTAATTTATGAGAAATATTTTATGAGTGATTAAAAATGGCGGCTGGGCAATATTTTAAAAACGCGTTTTCATTTCTCGTGTCCTAATTAACACCAGTAGGATATATGAAAATAGGTATTTTAGTTCTTCACGGAACTACTTGTTATTTGTCTATTCGTATTAAAATATCGCACCTCTTCAACGACTGGGAACTAAGTGCCCTTAGACTTGTTGCCATGGTAACTACGTATCAGAGATTTGTCGCCGCAACACGATTCAACGAGTGTGATTGGATGGTTGGGGCTGTGACAACGCGGTCACGTAGCCCCGTGTACTTTGGGTGTGTGCAGAATCTGTCTGATAACCGGTGTTAATTGTGATAACTGTATTAGTGTGTGTTATCTGTTTCTAATTCAACTAAGGACTGCATACGATAATTTTCAAGTAGTTCCTACTTTCACTGCCAAAGGCTACCGTCCACGACACCTAGCTGTGAACTTGGCTACTACTAGATGTCATCGCAACCAGCGTCTGGTTACGAACGTTGGAACTTAAGAGCATTAATCAAACCTAACCTACAAATTTTGCTTCACTCACGTTTAGTTACTGGAGAGTTCTTTGGACATGGGCCCGCCGGCTTTGCTTCCCTTCCGAAGGAAGGCATACTGAGGGATTTTTAACGCTCTTATAAAATCCGACGACTTAGGCCGGGATTGAACCCGCGATCTTAGGCATAGAAGCTCAGCATGCCAACTACGCCACCGAAGCCGCCCATCGAGTGGGAACTAAGTGCGCTTAGACTTGTTGCTATGGTAACTAGGTGTCAGAAATGTGTCCACGCTAATTCCAGGTAAACCTCAGCCTCAAAACCCATAGCTGTTAAAATGGACCCATGCCCCGTGCACGTTGATCACTCAATTTCATTTAGGACGTGACAAAGAATAGGCTGATAATTCTGATGGCGTGTCAATGACAATCTGTACATTTACGGTTCAGTAGTCTACTGTATTCCAGGTTAGGCTCTTTAATGCCCATGACCTTTCTGAAATAGGCGATTTATTAACACGGATCAATGGTAGCGTGCAGGACACGGCAGGAATAAATTACAAGTCGGACTGCTTTAGAGGCTATCATTAGGGAATGCTTTCTTCTTTCCTCCATTCACTCTGATCAGCATTATCTTAGATCGCGTGAAGTCGTGAGACGCCACGTCGTCCGTCCCACTGCCCAAACATGCCATACTGTTTTGACTGACCGAAAACAACTGAAAGCGGTTTAAGGAGACTTGTATAGAGTTCAATATGGTAACTGTAATTGCGAAAGGATACAGCTAATTTTATTTTCGAGCTAGGTGATTTTAAAATCCATTTTAATTTTTACTCCTTATACTAGGGCACATCAGTTTGCTTCGAGCTTCGATTACTTCACCGATTTATGATTATAGCTAGAATTAGATAGACTTATTATTATTATTATTATTTGACATTTAGTTTCTGTACTCCCAGTTCTTTACATATATCTTCATTTCTCACTCTGTCTCTCCTCGTATTCTGGACCATACTTCTCAGGAATCTCATCTCAGCTGCCTGTACTCTGCTCTCATCCCTCTTAGTCATTGTCCAAGTTTCTGCTGCATATGTCATTATAGGAACATAATATCCTTTGTACATAACTTCTTTAGCCCTAATAGGTATATCCTTGTTCCATACTATTCCCTGTACCTGGAGCAAAACAGATTGAGATGGTTTGGACATGTCAAACGGATGAAGTAAGGCTACCAAGACGAGCACAGAAACGACGGATGACGGGGAAGAGAGGACGAGGAAGACCAAGAATGCGTTGGATGGACTCGGTGGAGAATAGCATTAGAAAACGGAACCTGGATTGGAACACCGTGTCGGAAGAGGAATGGTGGAACGACAGAACAAAGTGGAGAGGAACCATATTTGCCCCCACCCTGTGTCAACTGGAAAAGGGGAAATGTAGAAGATGATGAAGATTATTATTATTATTATCTTCAAATAGGAATCGTTACTTTGTTTTTAATTGTAATTGTTTTTATGTTAAATAAATCAAACAAATACGTGGTTAGGTCATTCTGATATTTCATATAAATTTGGAGTTATTGTCCAGTGCTTTAAAAGTTAGCAGTGGCGGCTCGTGCTATTTTTTCAGGGTAAGTTCATTACAGATTTACAGAACATATTCAAAACTCATTGAACAGGGATACTAAATTACGAGGGTTGTTTATTTTTAACTTTCTAGGCAGTCACCGCGGAGGACCGGTTCGATTCCCGGCTCTGCCAAGAAATTCAATTCCGGTTTAAGAGCTAGAACGGGGTACACTCAGCCTTGTGAGGTTAAACTGACAAGAGGTGGGTTCAATTCCTACCTCAACCATCCTGGACGTGGTTTTCCGTGGATTGCCCACTTCTACTACAATAATGCCGGGATGGTAGACTTCCTAACTTAAGGCCACGGCCGCTTCCTACCCAAATCCTACCTCAATTACAAATACACATATTAGTACAGATGTTCTACATACACCCAAGTGCACAGGACTAAATGACCACGATGTAAAGGATTATCAGCAACAAACATCAATTCATAATTTGCTTCAAGTCCATTCCTTTTCGACCATACCATCAGTGGCATATAAATCACACAAAATTTCTGACTTCTTCCGGTTATGGTCTTGAAGTAAAGTTGTAATTGCAAATCTTCCAAAAACATCGGTTCTCTACATCAGAGGTCCTCAAACTGGGCGGTGCACCCCCTATGGGGTGGGGGCTCAGAGACTGATAAAGGGGGGCGTTGGCTCTAATTGCAATATTTATATTTCATATTCTGTAACAAATATTGCTATCCTCATATCAATGAACTAGGCAAGAAGTTCCCACGACCATTCAAGACTAATAAACTCGTACTTTTGCAGTCTTATTTCACAAGAACTGACCAGCATTATTGAACTAACAGCAACACAGGTGACATCTAAATAGCTAATTAGTGAAATAAACAAAATTTGTTCAATTCCAATACCTAAATATGCTTCAGTTGTTTTCTTTTATAAGCAAGGAGAAATAGTTAACTTTCAACACCTTGGAGTAATACAAATGCATGAAATGTTTTACAAAAAGTTGCTGAACTCTGATGTGCTCTAAGAATAGTAAATAATATTGTGAGTTATTATTATTATTAGGAAAGAAACAACAAAACTAAAGTGGTATGGTCACATGCTGAGGATAAAAGAGGAGAGAGTACCAAAGGAAGCTTTTTCCAAGAAGATGACAAGGAAGAGACCACGAGGAAGAACCCAAAAGAGATGGAAGGATACAGTCTGCATAGAGAAGAGGGGAAGAAAACCTGAAGATGTACTTAAGGAAAGAGAGGAGTGGTGGAGAGACAGGCAACGATCGATGGAGGTCTTTAATTCTCAACCCGACCCACGAAGCTGGAAACATGAAATGAAGATTATTATTATTATTATTATTGTAACTGGTAGTTGCAGTAATTTGATAGAAGCAAATACTCTAGATCCTGTGATCCAGTTCTTTTTCTTTCATGCGAAGTAGGAGGAGGGGTGGGGGGAGGGGGGCGTTAGATATTTCATGTTTCAGAAGGGGGAGGAGGCAACAGATATAGTTAGAGAACCCCTGTTTTACATAATTCATAATATTAGTCTCGATGGTGTGTACTTGAAGACGCATAAATAGCCCGTTTCAGAAATGTTTCTTACAATTTTTCTATTACCTTGATATATTATTTTGTTAAAATGTTACCATATTAAATGAAGACCATAAGTAATTATAGGCTGTATATTTATCCTGGAAAGGTCCATTGCTGTCCTCTGAGACAGTATTTTCAGGTGTTGAATTTCACTGATGGCTAATATCGCTGCGGAAAGTATTTCTTTATTTCTTTAAGTGCAATGTGATAGTATACAAGAACCTCGTTTATCCGTACCTCATTAATCCAGATCAAAAATAATAATACATTATTTTTACTGTACAGTATTTCATTTACGGGATCGACTCTTCTTGAATGTCTTTTCCACCAGGGATAGTTAAGGACAGGAATTATAAATAATTCGGCCATGGTCTATCAAAGGTACCGTTCCGACATTCGCCTGGAATTGAGAACTGATGTTAGTAAAACGTCTTCGTGATCGTGTAAAACAGAAAAAACTCACACATTATTTTAGTGCATTAAACAAAGTCGAGCCGGTAAATGTAAGAAAAGTGTTCTTCTATTTTATGTGCAATTGAAAATAGGTATTACAACTTATGTTAATACATTGTATAACATGTATTTGTTTATTAGTTCTTTTTCTGGATTATCCGGATCTTCGACAATCCGAATCAGTTCCGGTCCCACTTAGTCAGGCACAAGTATTGAAACTTGTTAACTGTCATTAGTTGTCTTGAAGAAACCCAATTACACTATGTAACTGGCACTTGACGGGAGAATCAATATTGTAGCAGTTACGTTTACGTGCTTGAAACTGAGCGTAAGATGGCAAACGTTAGAAGTGGCTCTGGTTCTAGCGCGCAAGATGCGCAGTCGCCTTCAGAGCATACCCGTCTCCTACCACTCAGTTGGCTATTTAACGGTTCGATTGGAGGTTCAAAAACGAAAAAAGCCCTCTTAATAAATGCAATATTGGCTTTCACGGCCGAATAACTAACCTCCAACAGATATTTTGGTTTGTGCCGTGACCGTTGTGGAGTTTCGCCTCGGTGTACCAAGTTTGACTCATCAGTGGGCTCTTGGCACATATCGCCTAGACTTCGCTTCGATATATGAAAATCCACAGCCTGCCTCCAGTCGACCGACCAGGTCCCCATCTAGGGGCGAGGATATGAACTGTGCCGGCTGCCGAAGCCTGTCGCAGTCCTCTGGGGCAATGATTAAATGAAAGACAGATGAATTGAAATGATAGTGGAGAGTGTTGCTGGAATGAAATTGTGACTGGGAAAACCGGAGTACCCAGAGAAAAACCTGTGTGCCTCCGCTTTGTCCAGCACAAATCGCACATGGAGTGACAGGGATTTGAACCACGGACCCAACGGTGAGAGGCCGGCGTGCTGCCGCCTTAGCCACGGAAGCTTACTTCGCTTGGATAGTAAACGAAATTAATGCTTTTCAGTCGGTGAACAAGAATTGTGCCCAATTGTAAGGGGTGTTTCCCTAAATCTGAAAAAAAAAATCCACAGATAAGCAACTTTAACGTTGAAAACAACCTTTAATGCCATAGACTAGATCTTCCAACAACACTTCTCTTTTTTTTGGTGCATTTGTAATTAATTATCTTTGTTTTCTCCATTTTTCCAAACGTACACACTAAACGTTTCTTACGACGTGCCGGCATGATGACACGCGGTTGACTGATAATTGTTCACTGGAAACTCAACCATTTTCGGTTGATTCGATTAGTAGTTTGCCTATTTTTACCACTACAAGCGCTAGTGTGAGTAAATGCAGTGTTTCACTTAACCTCTAATAAGGGCGGCTTCGGTGGCGTAGTCGGTAGCATGCTGAGCTTCTACGCCCAAGATAGCGGGTTCAAACCCGGCCGAAGCCGTCGGATTTTTAAGGAGCGTTAAAATCCCTCAGTATGCCTTCCTTCGGAGGGGAGGTAAAGCCGGTGGTCCCATGTCATCGATTTATGGCATGTTAAAAAACCTTCCACTAATTGCACCTGTGTGAAGCTAAATTGGATAGGTTAAGAATGTAAACAACGCTCTTAGGTTTCTACGTTCGTTGCCAAGAGCCGACTGCGGTGATGTCTAGTAGGCCTAGCTATGTTCTGAACTTGGCCTAGTAGTCGTTGACGGTGGCGCTTGGCGGCAAAAGTAGGAACTATTTGAAAAATTCTAAGTTGCAGTACTTAAATAAAAAAAACAGATAACACACACTAATACAGTCATCACAATTAACACCGGTTATCAGACAGATTCTACACACACCCAAAGTACACGGGTCTACATGACCGCGTTATCGCAGCCCCTAAACTTAAGAACCAACCAACCAAGCTCTAATAACTACTTCCAGTGTGAAGATTTTTAAAAACATGAAACAACGCCTGAGGGTATTGAACCAAAGAACACACTTAAGAAATAATTATGCAAATAAGATATAACAATAATAATAATAATGATAATACTAATAATACTGTAATAATATCGTATGGCCTCGAGTGCCGGGTGCATGCTTTGTTAATTGACAACCAGAGGGCAGCTTACATGTCAAATGTAGTCGTTCCTTGGAACGCTAAGAAAGTCAAGGAGGTTAGATATCTAAGCTTCTTGACACTATACAGCTTTCTAGTAGAGAAAGGAGGAACTTTGGTGTTGGCGGAAATTCCCGAGATTAATTTTGGCATTATGAACACGGCCTACTGAATTTAAATGGTTTCTTTACCATGCCAACAACGTATGACATGCATATCGTGATTTTTGCCGCCACGATCAGGAGCGAACCTGCAAGCTTGGGGGTTAGAAGTCCGCCACGATAACCGCTCGCCCATCGTGGCAAGCAAATATGATAATTTAGCTATGATTTGAACCGGGGAGCGTGATGGCGCAGTGGCTTAGCTGCTCGTCTTTCACCCGGACGGCCGGGGTTCGAATCCCGGTGACAGCGGGGTGGAATTTTCACCTGAAAAATCACGTGGCGTCAGGAAGGGCATCCGGCCTTAAATCCCCGGCCAAAACCAAAATGAGACTGGTTGGTTCCGGCGCCCCAATTAATTGGGAACAGCCGAAGAAAAAAAGAAGAAGAAGCTATGATTTGAACCAGAAAGAAAACGAATAAAGAAACAAACAATTTTTGGCTGTTTTTCCGGACATGCATTTAGGCCGGAAGTGATTTTCAAATTTGGATCTTGAGTTTGATCGAGCTCTCGAAAACTCACAATTTGAAACCTTTCCGGCCCCTTTATAGTACAGAACAGCCCTGCGGTGATGAGTCAATTTTGGATTATATATAAGAGATGAGACTTTCCAAGTCGATTTGCTCGTAGAAATATGGATTATAGCTCTTTTTGCGCGTATCAATGTGAGGAGCAATGTTCGTGGTTTCCCAGCGTTTTAAGGCCCTAAAACGAACGGTTTTCGAGATATTGCCAGAAAACTATCCCCGGTCTGCGAAATTTCAGCGGTTGCCATAGTAACGTTGATCTGTTTCTCATAGGGAACACAGTTATTTGGGAATATCTCCGAAACCGTTCATTTTAGGAACTTAAAAAGTGTGTTTCGGGGTCCCTACAGGACCTCCGAGTAATGTTTCTCGTATCTGGCGGCTTAAAATGAGCTAAATCCGAACTTTGTACCGACTGTCCTTGCTCAGTGCCAAAGGGCCGAAAAAAGTCACTTACAAATTGAATTTTCAAAAACCGTTTCTTAGTGGGCCTCTACATACTCGGATCAACCAACATGCAAAATTTCAGCTTTCTAGGTCTAGTGGTTTGAGCCCTGCGTCGATGAGTCAATTTTGGATTGTCAATGCCAAAGGGCCGAAAAAACTCACTTACAAATTGAATTTTCAAAAACCGTTTCTTACTGAGCCTCTATATACTCGGATCAACCAACATGCAAAATTTCAGCTTTCTAGGTCTAGTGGTTTGAGTCCTGCGGTGATGAGTCAATTTTGGATTATATATAAGAGATGAAAGTTTGTCTGTTTTTTCTGAATTTTGCGAGTTTCAGACTGTTTTATGATGGATGCTCGCAAAAATAAATTTTTTGTCTTTCTGTCTGTCTGTCTGTCTGTGGACAATTTTTTGTGTCCTTATAACTCGAGAACGGCTGAGTGGATCAACGTAAAATTTGACACAGATATCCTTCAGAGGCACGACACTAATCATTGATGTAACTCTTCTCCGTACCTGTCATAAAAGGGGCCCTACCCCCTTAAAATACATGCTGAAATAGGCGTAGAAGGGTGAAACAAAGCTCATTTTCAGCCCCTCAATGTGAGAAACGAAACTCTCGGCACGCCGGAAGGCGGAGGTATATTTCACCGGGCAAACTTGGGGATAGGCGAAAATAGGCAGAATATGCAGGTTTCCGTCGAAGGATAAGACTTCATTGATTGCGAAAAAGATTTTTTATAATTGGAGCTTAATTAACTTTGTTTTTCGTCATTTTATGCATATTTTAAACATTTTATTTTCTTATGGGGACGGTAACCTTCTTGTCATTTGGGGTCCATTTTTAGTCTATTTTCAATTTTGAAAAAAAAAAAAAAAAAAAAAAAAGGCCTATGAGATCACCTTTTGTCCGTGTGTGTGTGTGCGTGTGTGTGTCCCCCTAATGAAATCTAAACGGCTGGAGTAATTTCAATGAAACTCGGTAAGTTCATAGCACTATTCCCTGCGACCCCGACCATGCCCTTCAAATTTCGTTACGACTCACCAATCCAACATGGCGGCTGTGCGAAATATTTCACCAGCATTCAATATCTCCGAAACTATTACCGATATTACCCTGACATTTTGTATGGTGATAAAGGGAACTACTATAAGTTCACTTATGTGACCTTTGAAAACCTGGTAACTACAAAACCAACATGGCGGCCAAGCGAATTTGCGACTTTTAAATAGACGTTTCTCGCGACTTAACCAACCAAACGCAATGAAACTTGGTACAGTATATGCTTATATACATTGTAATGCACCGACATCTAACTTCGTTCAATTGTTTACATAACCACAAGATGGCAGATGTGCGAAATATTTCACCCTCATTCTATATCTCTGGAACTATTAGCGGTATCTCCCTGTAATTTTGTACGGAGATAAAGGGCACTACTGGAAGTCCATCTATAAGACTTTCAAAAACCGGTTAACTACAAAACGAACATGGCGGCCAAGCGAATTTGAAAATTTTAAATAGACCTTTCTCGCGATTTAATGTTCCAAATGCACTGAAATCTGGTACAGGAAATATTTATACACATTGTAATGCACTGATATCTAATTTAGTTCAATTGTTTACATAACCTCAAGATGGCGGCTGTGCGAATTTTAAAATTAAGTTTTTATTTCTTGTGATGTAGTCATGCGATCGAAGTGAAAGTTTGAATAATGATCCTAAGCAATAATGTTCCTTTAATGGTACATGACTCTATGGCCTATACATTTAACAATCCAACATGGCGACCATCCTAAATATTTAGACGGCTCTGAATATCTACGAATCTATTATAGCAATCAAACTGAATTTTTTAATGTTCATAGGGGCTATGAACTTATGTTCACCTATAGGACTTTAAATAACCTGGTGATCACAAATCCAACATGGCGGCGACGCGAAGTATAAATATTCACATGGACGTTTCTCGCAATTTAACCATCCGAGTGCAGTGAAACTTGGTACAGTAAATCCTTATGCGAATGGTAATCCACTGGCATCTAATTTATTTCAATTATTTCCATAACCTCAAGACGGCAGCTGTGCGACATTTTAAAATCTCCTTTTTACTTCTTGTGTCCTAAATATGTGATTAAAGTTTGAATACTACACGTACACAATAAACTGCATGTAACAGTACATAACTCTTGGACCTACATATATAAAATCCAACATGGCGACCATCCGAAATATTTAGTCGGTTCTCAATATCTACGAATCTATTACAGCAATCAAACTGAAATTTGTTATGTTGATAGAGGCAATTAACATAACTAGGATATATGAAAATAGGCTGTATAGTTCTTCACGGAACTACTTGTTATACTTGTGGTCACACTGTCCTTATGCGAGGTTTCGACACTGATGTGTAACTATCTAACGATCTGTTACGTCTTCACGCAAAATTTTATCTCCCGCAGAGATTTTGGTTGGTTCCTCAGTTTAGGGGCTGCGACAACGTGGTCATGTAACCCCGTGTACTTTGGGTGAGTGTAGAATCTGTCTGATAAACGGTGTGAATTGTGATGGCTGTATTAGTCTGTAATTTAGGTAAGGACTGCAAACGGTCAATTTCAAGCAGTAGTTCCTAATGTTGCTACCAGATACTACCGTCAACGACACCTAGCTGTGAACTTAACTACTAGATGCCACCGCAACCAGCATCTCGCAACGAACGTTGGAACTTCCCCTCCAAAGGAAAGCATACTGAGGGATTTTAGTGCTCTTAGAAAATCCGACGACTTCGGCTGGCTTTGAACCCGCGACCTTGGGCATAGAAGTTCAGCATACTACCAGTTACGTCACCGAAGCCGCTTGGCACTTAGTCAGATGGAAATCTGAATCTGATCTCGTGAAAGTGCGTTGTCATGGCAACGTCTGATGGCTCATCCCTCATCAATTTAGTAGTATTGCCATAGCAACCTCTGATAGCTCTTGGCATTTTCTTATAATTCCGAAATCATTTCTCTCATCCCTTGGCGTAATGGTGGGTCATATCAAAATTTCTTTCAGACAAAAGTTTTAGGTAATTATTAGGGGAATATTGTCCATTTCGTACGGTTTTGATATTGTGCCTATTAAGAGAGATATGATCAATGTTTCCCGAAAAACCCACTTTTTCCCACCCCTTTGGTCAATGGTTGGTGCTATAAAAAAACCTCTTCAAACATAAATTTTTGGGCTTTATCCGACACAGAGTATGAACTTTGAACGTATTCGATATTTCACATATTAAGAGAGTTATAGCAATATTTCACTTTTTCGAAAAAGACCCCCATTCTCACCCCCTTCAACCGATTTAGCCCAGTAACGAACTCGACCGAGATTTTATAGTTATACATATTCGGTAAAAAAATCAAAGTGATTGGTATAAAATTACGGCAGTTATCGTGTCCACAAGAAATTGATATACATATTTTTTTTATATATTTTTTATTTTTACAGCATGCCCCATTACAATGTAGTAATACTACATGCTTAATTATTACTTATTAATCATTTCAGATTAAAACTATACAATTTATATTATAAATATTTTATATCTATGGCCTGTTAAATGAAATTTGTGACACTAAAATGATTAACAGTTAAGAAAATATAAATAAAAATTATCTATTTAGTATTTCAAATGAGATAGAGTTTACAAAAGTAAAGAATTCCCTAAGGTAGTTTCTAACAAGTTCATCTTTCTTTATAGGCCAGTTGTCTGATCTTAAAACATGTGCTATTAATATACCTCTTTCTTTCCCTAATAACTTACACTCATATAGTAAGTGATCTACAGTCTGGTGACCGTTATTGCATATACATGTTGGACTATCTATAATTTTAAATCTGAATAAGTATGATTTAATATTGCGGTGTCCTGTTGTCATAACTGGAAAATTGGGCGTTATGTTCATTTTCAATTTTAGTCTGTCCTGTACACTGGGGAAAAATGATTTTGTAATTTCGCCCTTGGATGTATTGTCCCATTCATTCTGCCACTTTCTCAAACTAAACACACTTAATTCTTTTAGCATATCACTTTTTGGAATTCTATTATAGCACTCACTTAAACCGCTTTGTGCTGCTTCTTTAGCCAGCTGGTCCGCTAATTCATTTCCCTCATTTCCGTTATGCGCCTTAACCCAACTGAAGACAATCACCCAATTCTGTTTCTCCATTTCAATTGCTTTTCTTCTAATTTTCTCTATGAGAAATGTATGGTTTTTGTAGTTTTTAAGTGCATCTATTGTAATTTGGCTGTCTGTGAAAATGAGTGCGGTTCTCTGCTCCGTGTCCATGGATTCTAGATGTTGCAATGCCTTAAAGATAGCTAGCTGTTCTGCTTGATTATTAGAACATCGTTTGTCTAGTTTATATTGCAGCTGTTGAATGAACTCGTTTCCATTGTATATGGCAATTCCTGATCCTACTCCATCCTCACTTTTACTTCCATCAGTGTAAACATTGAAAGAATGCATCTGTTCATAATTTACGTCAATAATTTTAACAATGTCAGCAGGGTGAGACCATTGATTTACTTCCATGTCCATGTCAATTGAGCGCTCTTCTTTACTATTAACTTTAATAAGATCGTAGTATGCTACCGTCTCCTCAATTTGAATATTAATTGGAATTAATCCTGTTATCACACAGAGAGCTTCATTAGATACAGTGCGATAAGCTTTAGCTATTCTGATATTTATCAGCCTTTGGACTCTTATCAATTTTACTTTATAGCAAGTTTTCTCTATAACCTTTCTCCATACCGGTGCTCCATACAAAATGAGAGGTAAGATTCCACCTTTGTATATTACCTTCAGAGCTGTATGCTTTAAACCCCAGTTTAGCTTTGCAAATATTGAGAGACTAAATATCAGTTTCCTACATTTTTCAGTCATATAGTTAATGTGCTCTCTAAATGTAAGTTTGTGGTCGAAAATAATTCCAAGATATTTAACGGTGTCCACATGATCTAAGCTTTTGTAATTAAGATACATTTTAATCTCTTCTTTCTTCTTTTCTTTTTCTTCTCGACAAGACCATAACTTTTGATTTCTGTTCATTAAATCTGATCTTGTTGAGTTTAGCCCAAATTGAAATTTTGTCCATTTCTATATTAGTATAATTTTCTGCCTCTTTAATAGATGTTGCTTTAACAAGCAGTAATACGTCATCTGTAAATGCAACTACCTTCGTGCGATTTGTATACTGCAATGTAAGAAGAGAATTATATTGTATATTCCAGAAACCAGGACCACAGCATGAACCTTGTGGACAACCTTTAGTAAGTCTTCTCTCAGTGTTGTTGCTAGTAATGGACATGAAAGCTGTTCTTCCTTGAAAATAGTCTTGAGAGAGTTTGTATAGATTTCTAGGGCATTCCATATCTTTTAGTCCTTTTAGAATAGCAGGCCACCAAGCGGCGTCAAAAGCACCTTTAACGTCCAAGCTGGTCATAATTATTACGTTCCCTTTTTCTAATTCCGGTTCTATAAATTGCTTCACTTCCATTGCTGCGTCGATTGTGCTCTTCTGTGGTGTAAATCCAAATTGATTATTATTCATTAATTTATTTGATGTACATATGATGCATTATTCTACTAATCAATAACTTCTCCAGTACCTTGTCCGCTAGATTCAACAAGCTAATTAGTCTAAATTTCGATGGATCTGTACTCTTTTCTTTTCCTGGTTTAAGTATGAGAACTATTTTTGCTCTCTTTCAAATTTTAGGGAAGCATCCTCTTTTGAGACATTCATTATATATTGACGTTAAAAACTTAGGAAAATTATTGAAAGTTCGTAGGAGTATTTCCATAGTTATTCCATCTTCGCCTGGTGCTTTCTTTGGATTGAAGCTACTAATGGTTTGACGAATCTCCTCCTCGGTGAAATATCTATCATCGCAAGTATTAATTAATTCATTAATTAACCTCCTTATGTTTTTATGGTGATCTGTATCTTCTTCTTCTCTATCTTCCGGAATAAGATAATCCATAATATATTCTATAGTGTCTTCCATATTTAATGTTGTCGTTCCGTCAGGTTTCTGAAGAGTTGACATGAGAATGCTGTTCCTTATTTTTCCTGAAGCCAATTTATACACTTCATTCCACGGATTTACAGATGATGTTGTGGTACAGTATTGTTTCCAGGAGTCAAATTTCTCTTTTCTGATAGCTGCTTGGTACTTCCTCTTCTCAACAAAGTACGCTTGCTTACGGATCTCTCTGAGTTCGCCATTATTTTTGGTTTTTTGGAATCTCCGTCTTAAGGCTGCCGTTCTTTTCCTAAGTATAGTAAGGGCGTCAGTCCACCATGGAACTGATTTCTTCCTTTCTGACATATTTGGTCCCTTAAGTGTTATAAATGTTTGCCTACAAGTTGAATGTAATATCTCAGCAAATTTGTTAACAATAGATTCTAATTCTACTTCTCTTTCCACACTCTGGGACAGAAACTGATCTAATTCCTTCATGTCTCCAATATAATTAGCCTGGTTAAAATTTCTAGAAAGATTTTTGGCGAGGTTATTATCAAATTCTTTATATTTATCGCCTTGCACTTTGAACCTTACACCTTGAAAACTACACTCTTGCTTGTTACGTATCGGTATTTCAGTCCTGATTTCAAATTTTATAATGTTATGATCTGAACAACTCTCCTCTTCACTAATATTCCATGCCTGCATTACTGCCAGAAGTTGATCATTAACTATAGTAAGATCATTATTGCTAGAACCTCTGCTGCTTTGAAATGTAGTTCTTTCACTATCTTCATTGATTATATGAAGTGATTTACTAGCAATATATTCTTCTAATATTCTACCTCTTGAATTCGTTAGCACATCGTGCCATGTTGTTGATCTGGCATTACTGTCCATAGCTATAATGACCCCGGCTCCGTTAGTAAATTTTAAAAGCTGGTCTATTTTCTTTAATTCTTCTTCTAATGATATACATATATATATATACATATATATATATACCATAAATTATGTATAAACTTTTGAACTGACGGCGGTTTTGGGGTCTGGGGGATGTGAAACGCGAAGATATGTCGAAATTTTCCGGAAGTCGAAACATGGTACCCATTGCAATAGTTAGCTTTCTAATGAAATCTACCGAAAATGACATTTAAAACAACACTTAATTTTAAATAATTGAATCACAACTGTAGGCTTATCTTCTTATTTGCTGGCTACAGAAAATAACATGCAACTTGTAAAGTTTCTTCATCCAAGCCTCACGGTTATCACATACTGTACCAACTGGCATCATGCTGACTGTCCCTATCTGATAGGTACGATGACAGCTTAAGGGTAGCAGGGAACTGAGATGCTAGTTGTACTACCAACTCGAAAATACATAAGTGCGCACAATTACCCAACTTTCCCCATGATATTCAACAAGTTCGGATTGTATTCTAAAAACTATCCGCAAATTTACTCCAAATATTATCCGCAGATTATCCGCTATCCGCACAGCCATGCAAACTATATCCGCATGGCGAAAAATGTTGCGGATATCCGCGGGTTTATCCGCGGATATCCGCATCTGCGCAGGGCTTTAGGCATAGTTTAGACCGGGACCGGTGTCGGACAATTTTCACACTTCGGCAGACTATAACTTTGGAATGGTAAGTTGGAGGGAAAAAAATGTTTCAATAAATGTTGTATACAATTTTGAGAGGAACAAATTTCTGATTCGCTCTTTTGTGAACAAAACATTTTTTCTAGGACAGAAAGTGAAAAAACCCTCCTTTGGAAACTTTGGCGCCACCTAGCTTCTGCATTTCAAAACGTATGACATGACCTCAATGAGACAAATTGTAGGTGACAATGTCCTCTACATATTTAAAAAAAATCTTTAAAATACGTCGATTCAGAGAAAAACGCTTTTTAATTTTTTTGGAGTTTTCCGAGAAAATGATCGTGCAAATTATTCTGAAATTTAGAGTTAAGCTTTTCTTTGGCACAATTGAGGAAATTGTTTCATTTTACGTTTTTGCCAAGATGGCGACCCCCTACTTTGTCTGCTAAGAAATGTTCTGAATATTAATATTTCACGAGATTAATAAATTCACGTGGATGACCATTATCGACTGCCAAGCGATAATCATCAGATCCTTTACATTTAGGCAAGACATTTGAACAGCCTACTTGTACATTGTCCCTTATGATAGTCAAATAGTGGTTGGTATACGAACCGTTATCCTATAACACATCTAGTGGGACGTGGGTTGGCGACTACGGGACCCCAGCTGAGTCCAGCATTGCTTCCACTTATTTGCGCCGGACTCCTCTCCGTCTTCTTTCCTGTCGACCTCTCTTGGTCAATTCTTGTTCACATCCGACCCCGACGGTATTAGGGTATCCGAGGCCTAGGGATTCTCTTCCTTTCCCGCCTTAATTGGCCCATGTCTCATCTTTCCTGTTATCCCCCCTCTGGGTAGATTAATGGCTGAGGAATAACCCACCCACCAAGGGAAGATGATTAAGAAAAGGAAGTGGGTTTCGGACTGGAGAAGAAGGATAGAGAAATAGGATGAGAGTTCCATAAAAGTTATAAATTTAACTCTCAATACACTTAGAGGCGGTTGCAACTGCAAATCCGCTCTCTGATACCTAAAGTGGGTACGAGCTTGGTCGAAGCTGACGGGAACCGCAGCTAAGACTTGGGCGGTTTGCCAGAGAAAGGCTTTAGTGTATTTCCTCCCAAGCACGCATAAGACTACTATAGGGAAGGGTGATAGTCTGGCAATACAAATAGTAGCAGATTTGTTCTGTATTAACGATGGCATGAACTTGGGAAGAGTCAGGGAAGACAGGATCTTGCCTAACCGTTGTATTTGCGAAATTATAAATCCAAAAACAAATATTTAATTTATTTAACAAGGCAAAAGAAGTTGATAACTTTAACAAATATATATTCAATCTGGTTAACAAATTTTGGGGTCACAGACCTCAGATAGCATTAAACATTTGCGCCAGGCAATTAACAATTTATGAGGTTTTAAACCTTATATATGCACTAAAATCTTTGTAAGATTTAAAAAAGACAAATGAAATGCTTAAAGTTTAAACATCAATTTGAGTACAAGGAGTATGCTTTAAGGAATTTACAATTAATTATTTTGGAAAAAGTTACAACTTCGAAAATAACAAAAAAAAAGGAAGCGAGTAAATGATGAAGAAGTTCCTATTACTTCTTATGTTTATGCGGAATTACTTCTATGACAATTATACAAAGGAGGGCAGGTCACTTACTGTGAAACCTGAAGAAAATATCAACAAGGAATGTTCTAGACTTCCTGTATTAGATAGGAATCACTAGATAAATGGGGCAGGTACCCTTTCGTGAGACCTAGAAACAACTCACAAATGAGTTAAAAGAATTGTATTCTCTCGTTATAAAAGAGAAACAATGTGAGCTTAAACCGTGTATAAACCACGTAATTATACAGAAATTAAGTAATGATAAACAGCAAAATGGAAGGGCACTTCGAAGAGTGACACCTTATGGAGAAGTTACAATTTTATTAATATGTTTTGTTAGTAGAAGGTTGAGGAAAGATCATTGGGATTTAGGATCAATGTTCATGGCCTGATTTAATGTAAACGGACGATCGCGACGCGGTAGAAAAGTGGGATAAGCACTAGTTATCACTATAGTCTTTTAAATAGATGAAAAGTTCACTGTAGAGACACGAAAGTTTATGGAAAGAAAGTTATTGCAATAATGAAGATAACTGGTTGCACTAGGTAGGCGAGAGTCTATTTCTTGAGAAAGTTGGGAATTACAATTAAATGCGCCATAGAACATTCCAACGGTGGACGAAAGTTTGCTATTGCAGTAATTTATAAGGAAGATTCCTCATTTTAAATAGTATTTTCACAAGTGAGTGAAAAATACCCGACGGCAAGACTCGCAGATAAAGTACAGGATCTGGAAGGTTCCAGAACGATCTTAATAGAAAGATGGGGCCAAAGATAATCCAGCGGAGGAACTTGCTTTGTAATTTATAGACAGCGGGTATTAGATAATATCCCACGTGGTGAGAAGATTTCTCATTTAGCAAGCATAAGAAATGCTGCTTTTCACCAAGATTGGCTTGATTAGACAAAAGCCCAACATGAAAAATCCCGCGAAGAATGATTACCGCCCCACAAGTAATCTCACGCTGTCTATAAAATAATCAATAAAAGCATGTAGATAAAATTGATGAAGATGAGGTTAAAACCTTAAGTCTGTACTTATCTTGGTTGCATGTTGAAGGTGAAGTTCCCCTTGACAATATTTAATATGCCAACATGGCGTAGAAAGTAGAGTTTGCCTCTTGGTTTGAGGAGACTGGCTCGAGTTGAGCCTTAACTGAGTCGACGGCCGGTGCACAAGTGAGACCCACTCAGCAGAGCACGGAGGGTCCAAGAAAGGGAAAGAGTGGGGGTAGGAGACAAAAGGAGAACATATAAACATAGCCAACATTACAACAAAAAATTGATCTTCTCTTGCTGAGCCGGTCTTCAAAGAGTTGATAACAGATGATACTAGCGCAGCATGGTGAGTAAAAAAGTAGACGTAGTTCTCTTGCTCACGGAGAAAATAGCTGGCGATGGTAACAAGATCTGGTGGCCAGATGGATAAGTAAATCCTCTTGCACCAGGAAGAATTGAGGAGCTTCAGAGATTCGCTGCGAGATGACGCTAGGTGGGCCACAGAAGATATATATCTAGAACAGACTCATAAAAGATATAAGAGACCTGATCAACAAAGAGAAAATAGAAGATCACTGTTGGTGTTTGATAAGAAAGGAAGAAATGGACATGCAAAGAGCATTAAAAATTGGATTCTCACGTACCGTGTATTCAAAGAATACACCACCCTCTGCGAGAGGTCAGTCTTGTTTTCTTTTCATGTTATCTCCTGCTTTTTGCTCAAGGCCCTCAAGGAGGCGGGATGTATGTATCCCCACCACTTCTGGTAATATTAATAATAATAATGATAATAATAATAATAATAATAATAATAATATCATATGGCCTCGGGTGCCGGGTGCAGGCTTTGTTATTTGACACACAGAGGGTAGCTTGCATGTCGAATTTTTCGTTGTTCCTTGACTATGAAAGTCAAGGAGGTTAGATGTTTGATATCTAAGCTCCTTGAACACTATAGCGCTTTCTAGTAGAAAAATGAAGAACTTTGTGTTGGCGGAGTCTCCCGAGATTACTTTTCCATTATGGACTCGGCCTACTGAATTCAAATGGGTTATTTGACATGCCAACATCGTACGACATGCGTATCGTATTTTTGCCGCCTTTCAAAAATTCACTTACCACCGCCAGGAGCGAACCTGCAATCTTCGGGTTAGTAGACCGACACGATATCCACTCACCCACCGTGGCTCTTCTGGTGCACCCTGGATATTGCTACACCCTCAGGGGCTCACGGCTGGTGAGTTCGGGAGTTGGCGATCTCGGGGGATTCTTGAACAGGGTCCGTTTTTCCCCTTTTCTCCACTGACTTTGGGGCGGGCCCTCTGCTCTTTCCCATTCCTATCCGTCTTTCGTGGCTCTCCGTCCTTCCAAGTCCCTTAATCCCCATTCTTCGAGGGGAGGGCATTTCTTTTCTTCCTGTCCTTTATTTGCCTTATCCTTAATTTGTTTACCATTTCTTCTTATTGTAAGTAAGTCTGTAGTTAGTATTAGCTATAGTTTTCATTCTCATCTCATCTTTCACTATCGCCCAAACCATCAGGGGCCGATGACCTAGATGTTAGACCCCTAAAACAACAATTATCATCATCATTGTCTACAACAATTTTAATAAGGCAGGAACTATAGTGCACAAAGCTTGTGAAACATGTAGTAGGAGTGCATCTCGATTGGCTGTTTAGCCTTTGAGGTTAATGGATGATAATTAACAAAGCAAAATTACAGATGAACGTGTGGTGTCAGCTTCATAAAGGCTCTACGCAAAAGATACACGGAATTTTTAATTAATCGTGCTCTTTGCACTCAACGTGGAGATGAAAGCTTCTATTTTAATGACTATTAGATCATTATTTCTCTTTGATGGTGGGACCGACATCCTATATCATTTTAATTAAATAATGTATGGTTGTTTTACGGAGAGAAACATCAATAACTCCTAATAACTTGACTTAATTCCCGTTGTCCCTCGTGGCTCATAGTCATAGAGCGTCAACAAAGCATCTCCAACTGGTTCTACTGACGGCCATTTCTTTACTACGCTCCAGAACCTCCCTTCTACAGTGCCTTGGTGAGACAAATCTTCTTCGTGAATTCTTGCATTCTTTACTCGACTTTGTAGCTCATAGACCTACGAACACCATTCTTACGCTTTTTACATACTTCTACATCACCTTAATTAGCACTTTCACCCTCGCTATCGGCCATTTTTCACGTCACTAAGACAACAGGACACTTTAGAAAAAAAAATCACTAGAAACTAAACTGAGCCTTGCTTTGCACAATCACAGTAAAAATGTGAACATAACCACAGTGCTGAGTATGTTCAGAAAACTGTGACAGAAAACAATTAATGTGACAACACAACAGAACTAAACTAACAATAAACAGCTGGTTCTCAGTGCAGCCACAACACCTTGAGTTATGAAAAGCCTTTTGTCCGAGACAAGAGGTCTTTCTTAAATAAACGGATAGTTATGGTCTAATGACTGTATTGGAGCAATGGGACAAGAGACCAATAATTGGCAAACGATGTATGGAAGCCTAAAGATTCCATTTTCACACAAAAGTGGATTTAGTATAAAATGTGTCAAAGGCCTTTCATAAATAAGCGATTATTTTCTTCCTTTCTTCTTTCTTTAGGGCTCCAGTCCATGGATTCTCACCTGATGCAGTCATTTCTCTTTCTCGGTGTATGCCCAATGCAATTCCATTTTCGCCGCTTGGCATGGATATAGTCGAGTCATAAGGCATGGCAACTATTTCTTTCTCGCAAACAGGAGACAACACGAAAAATCTACGATATGCGTTTGGAAGTATAGGGCATGTACGTATGCGTAGTGCCTGAAGATAAATTCTGACGTCAGTGGATGCTCGTAGGTAAGTGACAGAACACAGACCATTGGTAAACATTGCTTTATTATGGTATATACAGCAAATACACAAGACTACGTACAAAGGACAGGTCTCCACTGGTTACATACCTTCGAAACAATCACCCAAGGTGTCTACTGTGCGTTGCCAGCGGTGGGCAGGCGCTAAATACCATTCGCTGCATATGTATCGCTAACGTGTAACACCTCCCTCCGAAATGCTGTTACGATGTATTTTTGTTAGCAAACCATCGTCCACATAGAGGCTTCTTGACTTTGGGGATTAGATCATAGTCACATGGGCTCGGATCAGATGAATAAGGCGGGTGTGGAAGAACCTCCCATCCCCACCGTTGTAAGCGACGCTGAACGATGGCTGCTATGTGACCTCTCGCGTTATCGTCGTCCAAATGATCAGGACGTTTGGTTCGCACTACACGGCGCAATTGGTATAACAAAAAGGAATTGTAATACACTGCATTGACAGTGTGCCCCTCACGCGCTGGATGACACACAGAACACCTTGAACATCGTATGCCAGGATGACCATAAACTTATTGGGCGACGGATTTTGTCGAACTTTGTGTTTCCGTGGTGACCCCTGTCGACGACATTCACTTGACTGTCTCTTCAGTTCAGGTTCATAAGCACGTGCCCATGTTTCATCGACTGCAATAATGCGATTCAACATGACTTCTCCTTCCAGCTGAAACCTCTCCAGATTGATGCGACATGTTTCGTAACAAGTCCACTTCTGTACCTCCGTTAAGTGATGTGGCACCCCCTTTCCACAAATTTTACGCATCTGTAGGTCCTCGTGTAAAATGCGCCATATTGATGCCGCTGGTATTGCTGTATTTTCTTGCAATTCCGCTATAGTCCAGCGCCTGTCCTCCTGTAAACACTGATCGATCACCATTATCAGTACATCTTTATCCAAGGACACTGGACGGCCTGGGCGAGGCAAATCGGCAGCTGATACTCTACCACGTTTGAACGTCTCCACCCACCTCGCCACTGTTCTATAGGGCATGGCATGCACACCTAGTGCTTCCCGTAGATCTGCATGGCATAGGCGTACATTTCTGCAGCGGAGAACTGCGATTTTGATATACTGTACGATCGTTGTGCGACGCTCTCACTCACACACTGAACTTGGGGGCATGCTCAGACCCACACTGTCGTTTACATACACCATCTAGTGGCATCCTACGCAAGTACATACCGTACGTTTCCAAATGCATAGCGTAGATTTTCCGTGTTGTCTCCTGTTCGCGAGAAAACATAATTGATGCCATGACTTATGACTCGACCTCCGTATTTATTTCTTCCGTCATTGTCCAAAGATCTTGGTTAGAAATCATTGGCTAGTAGATTTTGAAATTATTAACAACAATTTGGGAAATCAATTTGAAAGCCTTTGTCTTGAGCGTGGGACTCTCTGGTAGTGAAAGTTGAACTGTTGGCACAGGAGAAAAGAGGGTGTTGTGGCTTGTGTAATGTAGTATTGAAGATTTATTATGATAAACACAATATATTAAGTCGTAATACAATCGACTATCAACTGGCACTCACTTTGAGGCAGTTGTAATAGTAACAGTTCACTGACATGGGGATTCATTCAAATGTTCAAACACATAGGAGCATTTGAAATGTGGTGTTTCAGGGGAATGATGAAGATATGCGTAGATAGAGGAACAAATAAAGAAGTCTTAAGACGAGTTGGAGAGCAGGGATGTTTCTGACGATTGCTAATGAAGAGAAGAGATAGGTTGGTATGTAACATACTAAAACACCAGAAATAGCAAACTTCGTTATGGAAGGAAGGGGCAAGGACAAGAACTGTAGAGGTAGATCAAGGTTAGAATATGTTAAACAGATTGCCTCGGATGTAAGGTGTGGTCGCCATGTAAATATGAAACGATTAGCTTAGGACAGGGAGACATGGAGAGCTGCATCAAACCTGTCAAATGACTGAAGACTCAAACAACTACAACGACAACGGATACGCCTACGCCTACGGATACCCCAATGCCAACGCCTACGGCTACGCCCTTCGCCAACGCCAACGCCTACGGCCGCGGCTATGCCAACGCCAACGCCAATTTATACCTTTTGGGTGCATGTTTCGTGGTTTCCCCTTTCTACTCCAGGCAAATGTTAGAATGGTTCCTAACTAAAGGCCACAGTCGCCTCCGTCCCATTCCCATCCTCAATTTACAAATACACGCACTACTACAGCCATCACATTAACACACGTTATCCCTGAATGTCCCCCCCTCCCCCCCCCCCCCACCACACACACACACACCCTAATACATGGGGCTACATGACCAAGATGTCACAGCCTCTAAAACAAGCAATAATAGAACGAGGCAACACCTAAAAATGTATTCTAATATTTGAATGAATGAATGATTGATTTAAACTGGGCAAGAAGTTCCACTCAGGGGCTCAAAACTTTTGGGACGTGGGTTGGCGACCCCAGCTGAGTCCAGCATTGCTTCCTCTTACTTGTTCCGGGCTCCTCTCTATTATCTTTCCTGTCGACCTCTCTTGGTCAACTCAAGTTCTCTTCCGACCCCGACGATATTAGGGTATCCGAGGCGAGTCTTTCAGTTTCCCACCTTAATTGAGCCTTGTCTCATCTTTCCTGATACCCACATTCTTCGAGGGGTCAGCCTTCTTTTTCTTTTCGTTATATCCTGCCTTCTGCACAAGGCCCCCAAGGAGGCAGGGCGTATGTAGCCCCACCACTTCTGGTGCACCCTGGATAATACTAGACCCTCAAGGGATCCAGGCTGGTGAGTTTGGGTGTTGGCGACCCCGAGGGATTCCTGAGCTGGGTCCATTTTGTCCCCTTCTGCCACTGACTTTGGGACGGGCCCTCTCCTCTTTCCCTTCCTTATCTGCCTTTCATGGCTCTCCTTCTTTCCAAGTCCGTCAATGCTCATTCTTCGAGGGTTGAGGGCATTTCTTTTCTTCCTGTCCTTTATTTGCCGTATCCTTTGTTTACCATTTCATCTTCTTCTGGTATGTAAGTCTGTAGTTAGTAGACTATTAGTTATAGTTTTCATTCTCATTTCATTCTCTCCCCGCGCAACCATATGGCGGTATAAACGTGAGTGATAGTTCCTAGCCAGAATTGCTTTTAGAAGGTGACAAAGTAGAAGCAGTGCATTGCAAGAGTGATCAGTGAGAAGTAAATCAACAGCAGAACGTTCGGTGATAAAGGCAGTAAGTTGAAATATTGCTGTTATTTTGATAAACAAGTATTAAAGTGTGTGAGAGGTTAGAGTTGAAAACTACAAAATGACGGGCAAAAACGAACAAAAGAAGGCAGTTAACCGCAGTGGGGAGCGCGGAGTTCGTGAACAAACGAAGGGTGGACAGCGCAAGCAAGTGAAAGCAGACCAAGGCTTATAAACTACAGAGGTTGCCTCAATTTTCACTCACCAATCAGCGCTCTCAAGGCGGATGACGTCACAAGATACCAAACGCGCCATATGGGGAACATAACGAAACTGTCAACATCAGCTGTTGAGTACGCAAAGAACAGTTTATTCTCATGAAATTATTGGTAAATGGGTGATAAAATAACTGAATGTAGCCTACTTACATTTTATGTTGTGATCTTGAATTTCTTGGAAATTCGCCTAGACTCGGTAGCAGTATCGTGGGTGTTAGGACTTCCAATAACCACTTCTTATGCAAGATAGAATTGGAATGTTTCAATCTGATGAAGAAAATTGTTATCACAGCTGCCTCAACCCCACCAGACGGTACATCAGAAACTTCTCTCGACACAAAATCTGTCGTTCTTCTTAGAACGTTCTTGCCTCGTTGAAATCCGTATTTTCCGTGAAATGTGACGAATTTTGCTGAAATGTGCCGGAACTGGTTTAGCCAAGTTTATGAGGGATCGGTCATACCACCGTATGACAAGTGTTTAATCCAGGTTGGTAATGCATAATCGTGTTGAGTTTGCATTCCATAGGTTAAGTTCCCAAGTTGTGGAAATTTACCTTGGAACTTGTGGGCTACATAACCTGCAACATAAGCCTTGCCATCTTCCTCACTTTGTTCCATGATATTGGCAATGAAGGACGCAGGTTGCACATTGCTCCCTAAGGTTGGTTCTGGAAGCACGTTACTTGATTCAGACACTATGCCAGCTTTGTTTAGTGCTTTAGCAACTACATATTCATCTGAATCTGGATCAGCAGTGTTTGTTTGCTTTTGAACAACTCCTGGATTTTTTTCCTAAAATAATCATCCTCAGTCTGTAAATGCAGTCAAGGGGAGCCACCACGGGTTCGCAATTGTGAAAAGAGGTTTTCCAGTACATCTTGATTTAGCCTATGTGTGAGAATGTACTTTGTATTATGCCTACGGGCCGTATCTTGGAACAGAAGTCGAAGGGATTTTATTGAAAGGATGACTGCTTTCTGGAATATTTGCAAATAATTTTTACCAATACAAAGAGAATTACTCATGAAATTTTCCATCTTGTCCAAAAACAAAATACCATGCCTGGGCGTATATAAGTGGGGGGGGGGGCTGAGGGGGCTCCAGATCCTCCCCGAAAAAAGCCAACTTGGGTACAACATTCAATATATTTCACAGTAGTCTACTTTTAAGAAATAATTATCAATTTGTAAAAGGAAATGAGTGTTTACCTCTCTGCTTTATAAATTGACAAGTAGCCCATTTAGATATTTTCCATTCATACTCCATAGGCTATAATAGAAAATTCATTAAGTACTCACAATTTTCCACGATAGTCAGCCCCCCCCCTCTAAAAAAATTGTATACACGCCCCTGATACCATGTACGAAATATGTCAAAAATATTATCAGCTTTAAAATCTTCCTAACAGGTCAGTAGGCCAGCTAGGCTCACTTAACATTTGGTTTTAGATTCCTTGGAAATCTTGGCTTTATATTAAGCAATTCGGCCCTGTAGTCTAATTCGAAGTCTTCACTCTTAAAGTGCAGGGAACATATCCTACTTGTTTGAGGGTTGCAATGATCTTTTCGCTTATTACATGCAGTAATCCACTGATTGCTAAGGCATGCGTCTTTAGGCATCGTGAAAAACGACACGTCATTTCCAACTTTATAATAACTGTGACAAACTGCCACAGCACATCTTTGGCCTGGCAAGAATATAAACAAAAGGGCTTAAAACACGTGTTTAAACCACTGCAATCCATACAATATAAGTAGACTTTCCTTGCATATCGCGCGCCTCGCGAGCTACGAGGAAACGTGTGACGTCACGTCCTTTCCCTTCCCTCCGCGATCCCCTCGCCTAAGAGCTCCATATTGAGGCAACCTCTGTAGTTTACTAGCCTTGAAAGCAGACGACCCTAGCGCCCTAGAGAGGAACGGAGCAGGTAGCAGCTCGGGAGAACAATTGAAGACCGTGGATCGCAGTCAGGGTGGGGGTTGTCGCAATGCTAGCGAAGCTGACGGCTCAAAAAGAAACAGGAAGGACAGTGGCACTACTTTTTCTTTAGCGGACCACAACCAAGCTACGCAGGATGTGCGCCGAGACTCAGCTGACATTTTAAGCCTGCTGAGTAATACGAACCTAATCGAGGAGCTCGTGGATCGAGTTGCTAATAAGGTGATTGATAAACTAAAAGAAACAATAGATTTTAACACCCAGGTCATCAATGAACTCAGACAGGAACTTGCCAGGCGAGACGACACTATAAATCAACTTGAGCTGCAACTGAATGACCGCACTGATGAACTTGAGCAGTACCAGCGTCGAAATAACTTGAGAATTTTTGGTATTCCAGAAACTCCAGGCGAGGACACCAACAGGTGTGCAATGGATGTTGCTGCCAAGTTGAATGTGACAATCGATCCCCAAAGAATAGACCGATCTCATCGTGTAGGATTCCGAGATGCTGGAAATAAGCGGCCAATAATAGTGCGGTTCGTGTCCTATGCAGACCGAGCAGCACTCTTCAGGTCGAAGAAATACTTAAGGAATACCGGCATAACTGTAATAGAAGATCTGACGAAAACCCGGACTGATATTGTAAAACAAGCAGTAAGCCACTTTGGGTTACACGGTGTCTGGACTGCAGATGGCGTTGTTCTGATCCGCATTGATGACACGAGGCATCGTGTGAAAACACTCCGAGAATTGGACTTTTTGAAGAAAAAGGTTCCCGCTCCTCGTACGTGAAGGACCCTCATACGTGCCAGTGTGAGGGGGCTCAACTGATCAAAGCTACAAGTGTAAGCACAAACATGTAATATGGTTACTGGTGGAACTTTAACTACAGTGTCTAGCCAAAATACAAGCCGATATTATTGATTAATATTTAGAAAATAGCTTAAGTTTTAGATTTTGTAATTTTTGATATTTCTTGTTTAACAATTTTACAATAACTTTCAATTATCTTTTGCATGGATATTAGTACCAATGAGTATGATACGCATGCCTATCTTTGTGATATAGCTGATAGATTACCCAATGATTTTAAAGTAACTCACCTGAACACGCAGTCACTTAAAATGCTAGAACGTTTCGCAGAATTTGAATACACATTTGTTAACTCCGGTATTGATGTAATCGCTGTTAGTGAAACATGGTTCAATAAGTCCATTACTGATTCATCTGTAACCTTGCCAGGATATAATATCTACCGCAATGACAGACAACGTAGAGAAGGGGGTGGAGTAGCAGTTTATGTTCGACAGCACATTAAGTGCCGGGTTATCTGCAAATCCCCAAATAATGAGAATTTCAGACCTGAGTACCTATTCGTAGAGATTTGCCTGAAAGATACTAAAGTATTATTTATTTGTGTTTATAGAGCACCCAAAGTCGGTTTTATGGAACTACTATTAAATGACATGCTTTCACACATTTTTAGTTATAAATATGTAATATTAGCCGGTGATTTCAATGCCCATTTTAGGTCGGCTACATTTGAAACGAAAAACATAGTAGAAACTCTAAATACTTGCAATCTGTCGTGGCTCCCGTATCAAGATACACATCACACTGCAACCTCCTCTTCTACTCTGGATCTAATAGCATCCAACTGCAATGAGCACGTGATTGAGTTTGGCCAAACAGCTGCTTCTGGCTTCTCAGCACATGATCTCTTATACGCAGTATATACCCTGTCAACGCCAAAATATAAGCCCAGTATTCGAACTTTTCGAGACTTCAGCAGGTTTAATTATGAAAGGTTTAAGGCTGATGCCATCTCAGTTCCATGGCACACTGTTCTCGAGCAGCAAACTATAGATGAGAAGGTCGAAACATTCAACACATTTTTAATTGATTTATATGATCGCCATGCCCCAGTGCGCTCAGCTAACGTGAGGCACGCACCGGCTGCCTGGATCAACACAGAAATAAGAGATCTAATAAGATCTCGAAATAGAGCCAGAAAGAAGTGCAACAGAACACAGAAACCCGAGGACATTGTAGAATACAAAAGCTTACGCAACAGAACCCAGCAAGTTATTCGTAATACAAAGATACGTTACACTTATTCGCTAATTAATTCAGCTAAAAACTCTTCGGCTTTGTGGAGAGCTATAAAAACTCTCGGTGTTGGAAAATCCAGACACAAAAGCAATAACCCAACAATGAGCGCTGATGAGCTTAATAAGCATTTTTTAAACGTATCAACCGTTGTAGACAGCAATAGAGTTTTGTCAACTGTTGCTAACTACAGGGAAAAATTTACTGACCGACGGGAAGAATTTCATTTTGGCTATATATATCCAGAGGACATTCATTTAGCCATATTTAGGATAACTTCAAAAGCCATAGGACCAGATCATATATCTATTACGCTATTGAAAAGGAATATGGACCTCCTCATGCCAGTTTTATTGCATATATTTAACTATAGCCTGCAAATGGGTATTTATCCGACACAATGGAAAAAAGCCAACATCAAAGCAATACCAAAATTCACGAACGCCTTAAACTGTAGTGACTTTAGACCAATAAGTATATTGTGTGCAATTGGGAAAGCGTTAGAACGGATTGTTTTTGATCAGTTTTATGAATATATATATTCCAACAATATCCTAAACCCGAACCAATCTGGATATAAATCAAAACATAGTACTCTGACAGCCCTTATCAAAGTCACTGACGACATTCGTCTAGCAATGAACCGGAAGGAAATGACTATATTATCTCTATTCGATTTCAGCAAAGCCTTTGACCGAGTTCACCATGAGATCCTACTAGTTAAATTAAGAAATCTAAGCCTTTCAAAGTCAGTAACGAACTGGTTTAGGTCTTACCTAACAGGCAGATGTCAGAGAGTAGTCCTAGCAGATGACAATGTTTCAGAATGGTGTGAAGTAACAACAGGTGTGCCGCAGGGTTCGGTCCTTGGTCCACTCCTGTTCTCCGTGTATATAAATGACCTTCCATCTGTCCTTAAATTCTGTCAACGTCATATGTACGCAGATGACCTTCAGCTATATCTACACACGGATCTGAAATCCATACATTTGAAGGTAGCTCTAATTAACAGTGACATTCAAAGCCTATCTCAGTACGCACTCGATTATAATCTAATACTTAACTTCGGAAAAACGCAACCGATCATCATCGGCTATACCAAATTACTCAGTTCCCTACCTGACCCAGTACCACCTTTACAGCTTGCATCCCAAACAGTTCCGTACTAGTCAGCAGTAAGAAATCTGGGAGTTATTTTTGACTCTCGATTATCGTGGCAGGATCACACAAACATGATTCTGAAAAGGGTTGCATCGTCATTATATCAAATTAGGCGCACTTGCTTCCATTTGCCTCAAAATGTACGAAAGATACTGATACAGAGTTTGATATTACCAATATTTGACTATGGATCTATAATTTACCATGATATGGGAGAGGTCCTCAATACAAAATTGCAAAGAATGCAAAATGCTTGCTTGCGGTTTGTTCTTAATGTACCAAGAGAGGCTCATATAACTCCATTTTACGTCCAGATTGGATGGCTAAAGTTAAAGGAACGAAGACAGTATGCCATGGCTCTGACTGTGATAAAAATTCTAAAATTCAAAATTCCGTCTTATATTTACTGCACACTAACACCCATGCAATCAGTGCATAACCGTGCGAATAGACACACTGCACAAATGCTCCAGATACCTCATCACAGAACCGAAAAATGCAAAGGTTCATTCCGTATTTCAGCTAGTATTCTCTGGAATAAATATAAATTGCACCAGTATTCAGGACTTCCTATCAGAGCGATAAAACACTCCCTTCATTGTAATCTATCAGCTATACAATTATCATGTTCAAGGTGAACGGATGTAATAACAAGAACTTCTATTGTCAACTGTATGTATAGGTTAAGTTTTTTCTTTCTTCATTTATTCTATTGTATTTAACCGCCCTCTGAATGAAGAGAGCTGCATAAAGAGGCTTTCTAGCCTCAGTGGCCTGTATAAGAGAAACAATAAATTCAAATTCAAATTCAAATTCATCTTTCACTTTCACCAACACCATTAGGGGCTGATAACCTAGATGTTAGGCCCCTTAAAACAACAATTATCATCATCATGGACAAGAAGTTGGAAAGAAGCGCTCGTAGCCTATTAGAAAGTACTGTCTCAGGTTTTTCCTGAGGTTGAAAACGCGAAACCACAGAAAATCACTTCATGGATGGCCGACAGTGGGATTCCTGGCCTCATCATGGTCTTGCATGTTAAAAGGCGTAGCTACTAAATATTTAAAACAATCCTGAAAGCACATCTGTATAAACTCTGACCTAGGGTTGAAACTGTCATGCCAGTACCCTTGGGATAAACATTCGTATGAGTTGAAACGTGAATAATATATCGTCTGTGAATTCAGTGCAAGGATCAAGTAAACCGCCACATGCCAGCGTATGAATATACATGTCGATAACAACTCCACTGTGGAATTGGCTAATATACGGTCAAACTGTCTGTTGTTGTTGTTGTTGTTGTTTGAGTCTTCAGTATTTCGACTGGTTTGATGCAGACCTCCATGCCTCCTTGTCCTGAGTTAATCGTTACATCTCTACATAGCTACCACGCCCTACATCCGAGGTAATCTGTTTAACATGGTCCACTCCTACAGTCCTTGTCCTCAACCCTTCCTTCCATAACCTAGTTTGCTATCCATGGGTGTCTCAGTATTGTTCCTACTACCAACCTATATTTTCTCTGCATTAGCAGTCGCCAGAAACATCTCTCCTCTCCCACTTGTCTTAAGCCTGGAACAGTACAGTGGGGCACTCAATGCCCCAGAGAATTATCGTTCCCCGATTACATTATTTTGGTACGTCTGATAAGCGGCCACCTCCTGTGACTTTTACTTGACTTCGATTATTTTTCAGTCAATGTGTATAATTCTTAGCAGTGACAGCTATTTATTCCCAAAGCAGCGTGTCCAGGGCATTGAGTGCTCCATCTGCCCACGAACCAAGGACACCAAGACCACTGTGGTGTGCTCAGAATGCAAGAGGTTTGTGCGTAAACATCATAGCTTGGTGTTTTGTAGTGAATGTGAGAAGTGAAAATGGTGATTATGATTACCATGACCAAAGAAAGAATATCTACAATAACGTTGAAATATTGCTAATATTTTTATTTTCTACACACATCAAAAAAAGTTTTGCATCACCTCGGTTCCAAGAGTTCCGGAACCTTTAAATACAAAGGGAATAGAGATCAACACAAACAACATTTCAGCTCGTTTTATTGCTCATGAGACCCACACATTGCATGTTGTACCATCATACAGCTAGACTTTCAGCATTTGTGGTCCAGATTGCAGTACACACCACTACCTCTAATACCCAGTAGCACGTCCTCTTGCATTGATGCATGCCTGTATTCGTCGTGGCATACTATCCACAAGTTCATCAAGACACTGTTGGTCCAAATTGTCCCACTCCTCAACGACAATTCGGCGTAAATCTCTCAGAGTGGTTGGTGGGTCAAGACGTCCATAAACAGCCCTTTTCAACATATCCCAGGCATGTTCGATAGGGTTCATGTCTGGCGAACATGCTGGCCACTGTAGTCAAGCGATGTCGTTATCTTGAAGGAACGCATTCACAAGATGTGCACGATGAGGTCGAGAATTGTCGTCCATGAAGACAAATGCCTCTCCAATATTCTGCCGATATGGGTGCACTATGGGTCGGAGGATGTCATTCAGGTATCGTAAAGCCGTTTCGGAGCCTTCCATGACCACCAGTGGCGTACGTCGGCCCCACATAATGCCACCCTAAAACATCAGGGAACCACCACCTTGCTGCACTCGCTGGACAGTGTGTCTAAGACGTTCAGCCTGACCAGGGTGCCTCCAAACACGTCTCCGACGATTGTCTGGTTGAAGGCATATGCGACACTCATCGGTGAAGAGAACGTGATGCCAATTCCGTGGGGTCCATTCAGCATGTTGTTGGGCCCATCTGTACCGCGCTGCATGGTGTCGGGGTTGCAAAGCTGGACCTCGCCATGGACGTCGGGAGTGAAGTTGCGCATCATGCAGCCTATTGCGCACAGTTTGAGTTGAAACACGACGTCCTGTGGCTGAACGAAACGCATTATTCAACATGGTGGCATTGCTGTCAGGGTTCCTCCGAGCGGCAATCCGTAAGTAGCGGTCATCCACTACAGTAGTAGCCCTTGGGCGGCCTGAGCGAGGCCTGTCATCGACAGTTCCTGTATCTCTGTACCTCCTCCATGTCCGAACAACATCGCTTTGGTTCACTCTGAGACGCCTGGAAACTTCCCTTGTTGAGAGCCCTTCTTGACACAAAGTAACAATGCGGACGCGATCGAACTGCGGTATTGACCTTCTAGGCATGGTAGAACTACAGACAACATGAGCAGCGTACCTTCGTCCTGGTGGAATGACTGGAACTGATCGGCTGTCGTACCCCCTCCGTCTAATAGGCCCTGCTCATGCATGGTTGTTTACATCTTTGAGCAGTTTTAGTGACATCTATGAACAGTCAAAGGGACTGCATCTTTGATACAATATACACAGTCAACGTCTATATGCCGGAGATCTGGGAACCGAGGTGATGCAAAACTTTTTTTGATGTGTGTATTATATACACACAATTTTCTTTTACAGCCTTAATAGTTTAAGTATTCTGTGCTACATGGTTGATTTTACTCATTTGTAATTGAAGTTATTAGTACTACATTATTTTAATGCATCAGAGTTGTGTTTCTGTCCTGGGGTATTCATTGCCCCAGGATGCCATTACTGTTTCTGGAGAATAGGGGTACTGTTCATCATTTGTAACTCGTGATATTGAACAACTGAAGACGTGTTCTCCAGTCCATTTACAGAAACGTAATAGCAGGAATATTTGCCAACCAGCAGCACAGGTATGAAAGGTGATAAATAGAATTTTCTTGAGATTTAATGAACCGAGCGTAGTGAAAACTAACACTCTACATGTATATACATGATTTAAACTACTGGCATATATTCATTTGTTCACATTAACTCAAGATGGTGGCAGTGCGAAAGTTTAAAATATAGTTTTAATTTTTTTTGTGTCCTAATCATGCGATCAAAATTAACGTTTGAATAATGAACCTAAGCTATAATCTTCATCCAATGGTACATAATTCTATTACCGACATATAGAACAATCCAGCATGGCGATCATCCGAAATATTTAGATGGTTCTCAATATATACGAATTTATTACAGCAATTAAACTGACATTTATGCTGAACTGCTATGCCCAAGATCGCGGGTTCAAACCCAGCCGAAGTCGTCGGATTTTTAAGAGCGTTAAAATACTACAGTATGCCCTCCTTCGGAGGGGAAGTAAAGCCGGCGGGCCCATGTCATAGATTTTTGGCATGTAAAAGAACCTACCAGTATTACAACAATTGGTCACGTGATTTGCTACGACAAGTACAGGATCCTAGAAGTGGTGATTCAGGGAAACATTTTGGAATTCGGAGGCCTGGCTGACGAAGAGCTTCTTGGTTTGAGAACTCGAAAGACCGACACCAGACGACCATGGGTGAAATTTTCCGTGTGGCAGTATCCAAATATCAAATAACCATGATCGCGAACCTTCGGTAGAAGATGGCACACCAAGAAGAAAAAATTTGATCAAGCATTGTGCTAACGAATCTAACGAAATAATAGAAATACTGTATTTCCCCATGCTTCCATTTTCCACTTCAACTACACGTATTCAGAACTGTATAAAATAAGACAAAATGCACCTAAGGCTGAGCAGATTTCTCTTTAAGGCACGGACACTTGTGTGGGTGGATATTAAAGAAACTAATACGAACAATCATTTTTTTCAATTGATACAGCAAAAAAACTTCGTTGGTGTACTGGGCAATTGACGCAACCCACATAATTTTTAGCCTATTTTCAATTTTGAAAAAATAGGCTTATGAGATCACCTTTTGTCCGTGTGTGTGTGCGTGTGTGTGTGAGGAGTGTGTGTGTGTGTGTGTGTGTGTGTGTCCCCTTATTACTTCTAAACGGCTGGAGCGATTTCAATGAAACTCGGTAAGTTCAAAGCACTATACCGGACGACCCCGACCGTGCCCTTCAAATTTTGTTACGTCTCACCAATCCAACATGGCGGCTGTGCGAAATATTTCACCAGCATTCAATATCTCCGAAACTATTCCCGATATCACCCTGGATTTTTTTATGGTGATAAAAGGAACAACTAGAAGTTCACCTATGTGACTTTTGAAAATCTGGTAACTACAAAACCAACATGGCGGCCAAGCGAATTTGCGACTTTTAAATAGACGTTTCTCGCGATTTAACCAACCAAACGCAATGAACCTTGGTACAGGATATGTTTATACACATTGTAATGCACCGACATCTAAATTGGTTCAATTGTTTACATAACCATAAGATGGCGGATGTGCGAAATATTTAACCGACATTCTATATCTCTGAAACTATTAGCGGTATCACCCTGAAATTTTGTACGGAGATAAAGGGCACTACTGGAATTTCATCTATAAGACTTTCAAAAACCGGTTAACTACAAAACGAACATGGCGGCCAAGCGAATTTGAAAATTTTAAATAGAACTTTCTTGCGATTTAATGTTCCAAACGCAATGAAATATGGTACAGGAAATGTTTAAATGCATTGTAATGCACTGGTATCTAATTTAGTTCAATTGTTTACATAACCTCAAGATAGCGGCTGTGCGAATTTTAAAATTAAGTTTTTATTTCTTGTGTCGTAATCATGCTATCGAAGTGAAAGTTTGAATAATGAACCTACGCAATAATTTTCCTTTAATGGTACATGACTCTATGGCCTATACATTTAACAATCCAACATGGCGACCATCCGAAATATTTAGACGGCTCTGAATATCAACGAATCTATTGCAGCAATCAAACTGAATTTTTTAATGTTCATAGGGGCTATGAACTTAAGTTCACCTATAGGACTTTAAATAACCTGTTGATCACAACTCCAACATGGCGGCCACGCGAAGTATAAATATTCACATGGACGTTTCTCGCAATTTAACCATCCGAGTGCAGTGAACTTGGTACAGTAAATCCTTATACGAATGTTAATCCACTGGTATCCAATTTATTTCAATTGTTTCAATAACCACAAGATGGCAGCTGTGCGAAAATTTAAAATCTCCTTATTACTTCTCTAGTCCTAATAATGCGATTGAAGTTTGAATGCTACACGTACACAATAATATTCATGAAACAGTACATAACTCTAGGGCCGACATATATAAAATCCAACATGGCGACCATCCGAAATATTTAGTCGGTTCTCAATATCTACGAATCTATTACAGCAATCAAACTGAAATTTTGTATGTAGATAGAGGCAATTAACATAAGTAGGATATATGAAAATAGGCTGTATAGTTCTTCACGGAACTACTTGTTAAACTTAAGATTAGGTTCAATCAACTTTGATACTTTTGTTGGTTACATTAGGTGGTTCGAACACCATCGCCTTGTACCGTATTTCAAATACACAGTTCAAAAAAATTAGGGGAACATGTTTTTTAACGTCTGGTATGTGAACGTTAATTTTGTAGATGGGGTTCCAATGGTCGTACAGCATGCCTTGAGACCTTAGCTACTCAGGGTATGTCAAATCGAAGTTATACTCCATCTGTAGGCATAGCCATGCATTAAACTGTCAGGTGACCCCTCAAAACAAAGTGAATAGCGGTGCGTCCGTGTGTTGTTGTGACGTACACAGACTACTGCGGTCATTTGAGCACGTAGTACATAAACCAGCACATGGCATGAGACATCTTAACGAGGTTCAAGTCACAAGGGCTGTCACTTTGATCCAGGATGGATGGACTATTCGTCGTGTTGCTGTGGATCTCAATGGCTCTCCGTCAGTTATTCAACGCTTGTGGAATCTCTACAATGAGACAGGCCAGTTCACAAGGAGGGATGGACAAGGTCGTGGACGCATGACAACCCCACATGATGACCGATATCTCACCATCTGTGCGTTGCGGCGTCGTTCAGCAACTGCCAGGGAACTGCAACAAGACCTCAGGAGGGTCACTGGAGTCACGCTGTCCGACCAGACAGTAAGGAACAGGTTAAGAGAAGAGTTCTTACGACCCAGACTTCCTGTTCGAGTGTCCCGTTTAACGCAGAAACATCACGCAGCTCGCCTACTATAAGCCCATACCCACGTCAACTGGCAACTTCGCCAATGGAGACCTGTGTTTTTCACAGACGAGTCCAGATTTCCCCTGACACAGCGTGATGAACGTCAACGTGCATGGAGACGCCGCGCCGTGCTGAGCAGTACTTGCCAAATGTTGTCCAGGAAGTCGACCGATTCGGACAAGGTTCTGTGATGGTGTTGGGTGGTATCAGTATTGATGGCCGTACGGGTCTTGTCGTCGTCCAGGGTAATCTTACTGCTGCGGGGCACATCGAGCAGATACTGCTACAGCATGCGTTGGCCGCTGCATACGGTGTTGGCCCTGAATTCGTACTCATGCACGACAATGCCAGGGTTCAAGTAGCGCGCATCACCAGAGCTATCTTGCGAGAACTGGACATTCAAGAGATGGAATGGCCAGCAGTGAGTCCTGACCTTAATCCCATCGAGCATGTGTGGGATAGGCTTGGCAGAAGTGTTCGTGAGCGTCCTGTTCCACCACAGACGCTCGAAGACCTCGAACAGGCTCTCATTCAATAATGGGACCTGATACCGCGACGTGACCTCCGTCGACTTATACGGAGCATGCCACGAAGGTGCCAAGCTGTGACGAATGCTCGTGGAGGACATACACCATACTGAAGTTCTCCAACTGTGATAAAATCCCCCCTGGTGTACTGTTTTCACTTTGTTTTCGCCACTATTTGGACATTTCCCTTTGAGTTCTGAAAACTAACGAGAATCCATCGATGTTCTTTTGTATACGGCAACTGTAAAGAATAAAGGTTTAGTTGGTAATATACCTGGGTGTGAGGTATTATTTTTCGGAGCACGGCATACGTTCAAAAACATGTTCCCCTAATTTTTTTGAACTGTGTAGTTTCACTTACACGTTCTTCTCACATTAACGTCACATTATGCAGTTCCCTTGGAGAATATATAAGTGTGGTCTGATGTTTGTCTATGCAGGGTGTAACTAAATATGTGGGAGAGTTCCGGGAATTCGATAGAGGACCTGACAACAAGCAAAACATGTCCGGTAAATACATGGTGTACTGTATTTGCTTTCGTTTCCATGTTACAAGCATTGTTTGTGGTGTATATAACACAGATCGCTTCACTATGAGGGTTGGTCATTTGTGTTGATAAAGTGTACGTTACTACTCACAGTTTTCTACAGAAGGTGCTCAAAATGGCTACCACGAGCTGTAATGCAGGCGTCTATGCGCCGCATCAATGACTGTCTCACACGCTCCCATATTCCCGGATGACATCCTTGCTCTATTCGCTGACGCAGCATGTCCACGTTATGAATAGGTGTGGCATACACAATGGCCTTTATATGTCCTCATAAATAGAAGTCTAATGGGTTGAGATCGGGAGAACGAGCAGGCCACGGTGTTGGTCCATGACAACCTATCCATTTGTTTGTGAATCGCTGATGGAAAATTGCTCTAGCAGCAAGAGCAAAATGAGGCCGTGCTCCATCACGCATGGACCACATGCACTGAATTAAGTCCAGTGGAACGTCTTGCAACAATCCAGTTAAATCATTGGTTAAAAAGGAGCAGTATGACGCTCCTGTCAATGTTCCTGGTAAAATGAAAGCACCAATTAAAGTGTCACCGATTATTCCAGCCCACACATTAATACTGTACTGTTGTTGTCTGCGATTTGCATCAGCCCAGACATGCGTATTGTGGAAGTTCTGCACTCCATGTCGGGTAAACTTTGCTTCATCGGTTAACAGAATAGCAGCGAGGAACTGTTGCTCTTGAACACACGTCTGTCGTAACGAGGTAAAAATGCTGCTCTGGGTGGAAAGTCAGCTGCACTAAGACCTTGGACACTTTGAAGGTGATATGGATAAAGGAGATGCCCTCGTAGAATTCTCCACACTGTCAAATGACTCAAATCTACAATTGCCGCTATTTCCCTGATGCTGCTGCAGTTATTTTCCTCAATATGGTTGAGAAATCCTTCCTCTGTATCTGGTATTCTTGTGCTCCTAGGTCGTCCATTATCAGCAATACGTCTGCTAAGCGACCCTGATTCGCAGAGACGCGCATGTATTCTTTGGAAAGTCTCGGTGTTGGGTAAACGACTATTAGGAAAGTGTTCCGCCTACAAACGTCATGCTTCATTTGCGTTACACTGCGCCCGTCCATACAGAAGATGCATGGCTGCCATTTCCGGATTCGAGTGCCCCATTGTATCACGACTTTTACTGTCCGTCCACTCAATAACAACTGACAATACGTATCTCTCCACTCTACTCTAGCTTATGACCTGTGTGGAAGTGTTTACGTGCTTGCAAAACACCTGACATCACGTGGCTTTGAATGCAAAACAACTGCACAAAGACTTGAATAGCGACGAAACGTAGGCCTACAAGTGGCCTGTGTGCCCTCCACAAATGACCAACTAGCATCGTGACGCCGCGCAGTCTGTGTTATGTACACCACAAACAATGCTTGTAACACGGCAACGAACGCAAATACACCTTGTGTTTACAGGATATGTTTTGCTTGTTGTCAGGTCCTCTATCGAATCCCCGGAGCTTTCCCACATATTTAGTTACACCCTGTATAATAATAATGATTTTTTTTGGGGGGGGGGGGAGGCAAGAAATGCATTTACGCACAGAGTGTCGTGCTCCTGCTCCTGAGTAGCAGACTACCGACTAAAACTCCCCCCGTTACTTCTGAACACTAGCCTGGAACCGTTTATCACATTACTTCAGGCAAGAGTCATTTTATATTTGCCCGTAGGGCACTCTTTCGTAATGAATCATCCCCAGTGGCGATCCAGATCCGTCTTCTTTGTTCGGAGGATATCTTCAACAAAACTTGCTACAAGTTTCCAATGTTCTTCATTTTGTAGCATTACCGCAACAATATTGTCCGGAGATATCTCTACATCAATTTGATCCCGGTCAATGCATGCGAGATTTTCGAAGTGAAAAGCCATATCCTGTGGTTCGGATTCCACGTAAAAAGGAGGTCCCGTGGCTCTTAATCACAAGATTCACGGTCACGTAAAACTACAATCTTCCTTCCGATCTTGAAGAGACTGCCTATTTTGGACCCACCGTCCACAAGAGAAGAAGGTGTGAATAGCACTATCTACCTCATTAACACAGTAGACACAATCTGGTGAATCCACTTGCCCCATCTTCTTAAGATAAGTACAGAAGTACCCATGGCCAGTCAAGAACTGAGTGAGATAATAACCAACCTTACCATGTTTTCTCTCTGTCCAAACCTGCACCTGGGGTATCATTCTCCTAGTCCACTGGCTTCGGTGTCCTTGCTCCCATTTGATCTGCCAATTATGAAAGGTTTGTGCTCTTGCTGTACGTCTTGCATTTTGTAAACCTACTTCCGATAATAATGATAATGATAATGAATGAAAATCCACAGCCTGCTTCCAGTCTCCGACCGGGTCAGGAATGGAATGAATGAAGCCCTCATCTAGCGGCGAGGATGTGAAGTGTGCCGGCTGCCGAAGCCTGTCGCACTCCTCTGGGGCAATGATTAAATGAATGACAGATGAAATGAAATGATAGTGGAGAGTGTTGCTGGAATGAAATTGTGACAGGGAAAACCGGAGTACCCGGAGAAAAACCTGTCTGCCTCCGTTTTGTCCAGCACAGATCTCACATGGAGTGACCGGGATTTGAACCACGGACCCAGCGGTGTGAGGCCGGCGTGCTGCCGCCTAAGCCACGGAGGCTCTGATAATGATAATAATAATTATAATAATAACAACGATAATAATCCGGTCCTGGGAATCAACCCGGGAGGAGTCAGTGTGACTCTGGGCAAACGAGAGTGAAATGCGCAATATATTGGATTCAAGAAGAGAAACCAACGCTAGCCTCTTTCACTCTAACTCCAACACGTAACCTACAAGAGGTGCCCCTGTTAAGCCGAGCAACCCAGTGGAAGGTTGGGTACCCAATCCCAGCGGGAAGGTGGGTCGGCGAGCCGATCAGTGTTGGGGGCTCCAAGGCTCACAACCTTGGCAGTATATTGGCCGGTGTGAAATATCACCGACCCCAGATTACAGTTTTTCAACTGTCTGAACAAAGTATGGAGGAAAATTCAGCAAATGCTACTACCCCAGGTGGTAACCAATCCACCATCGCTTCGAGTGATGCATGCGGGTCTTCGGATTCTGGGGAGCCTGCACCAACATGCTTGGAGGTATCGGAGACTCCAGGAAAGATCAAATACAAACATCTCAATTTCTTTGCTACCTTCAATGTGAATTCCCTTTTAAAGACGGGTAAACTGAAACCTCTACTTGACACCCTTTCCAAGCATCAGATCTTGATCACGGCAATTCAAGAAACGAGGTTTACAGATGAACATGCTTTTGAGTCCCAAGGTTACAGAATTTTTAAAGGTAAAGTAGGTAAACGTGTCATAAAAAATATCCCTCACCTTGGCACTGGATTTATTGTTAGCAGAAAAATTCTGGATTCAATCACAAATTTCACCTCTCCTAACAGCCGAGTCTCGACCCTTTCTGTCCGAAGTACAAACAAGGTCTATACAATGGTTAACGTTCATGCGCCGATTAATCAGGCAAACAAGAAAGATCCAGAAGGGACGGATACATTTTGGGAAGAGCTAGAGGAGATACTCTCTGAGATCCCTGCCAAGCACTCGGTTATCTTGCTTGGAGATTTCAATGCCCAACTCGGCAGAGAAAGAAAATTCCAAAACATAATTGGAGATTACCCAGCTCACCGCAGAACCAATCGGAATGGAGAGAGACTTGTGGAACTGTGTAAGGCATTCAACCTTGTTATGAAATCCACAGCTTTCAAACATCTGGCAAGGAAACAGAAAACATGGACATCCCCAAATTCCAACCTTGGTGAGTTCCAGATCGATCACGTCGCTATTTCACGTAAAGCCCATCGAGAGATCCAGAATGTGAGGGTTCTTAGAAGTGCCAACCCAGATTCAGATCATTACCTCTCTAAAATCAAAGTTAAACTCATTCCGAGAAATACTAGAAAGGTCCAGCGACGAAAGATGAATAGGTTTGACTTGCAAAAGCTACAGTCTAATGATGAGTTCACTCAGAAGCTTGAAACACTGGATCCACAAAACTGGGAACAACTACGAGATGCCATAGTATCAGCAGCTAAGGAAACAGTCCCATTAATAAAACGCAGAAAGCATGACTGGTGGACCAGTGAATGTGAGGCGGCAATAAGGCTCAGACAACTTGCATGGCAGAGATGGAACTCACAGAAGAGTGAAGACAACTGGGAAAGTTTCCTATGTATGAGAAAACAGGCTGCAAAAACTATTCGAGGTGTAAAACGTGCTTTTGACAAGAACAAGCTGGCACAAATTGAGCTAGATTTCAAGAAGAATAACACCCGGGATTTCTATAGAACTTTTAAACAGAATCTCAGTAAATATGCTCCACCTAGCCTACACTTCAGGGACCTAAATGGAAAAGTTGCTTATAATGACAAGGAAAACTGCCAAATATTGGCAAATTACTTCGAGTCTCTCCTCAACTGCGAGGCTCCAGAATCAACATTTCAGTTCGAAGACAATCCGTACGTACACCCAGATTCCACCCCACCCACAAAAGAAGAAATTAATCAGATCATCCAGTCACTCAAAAACAACAAAGCACCAGGTGAGGACTCCATAGTTGCTGAATTATGGAAGCATGCTGGCGACAAGGCTGTCGATAAGTTAACTGAGATTATTCATGAGATTTGGGAAACGGAGGAACTCCCTAGCAACTGGACCTCAGCTCTACTTCACCCTCTTCATAAGAAGGGTGACCGAATGGATGTGAACAACTACCGTGGAATCTCTCTCCTTACAATAACATACAAGATCCTCTCAAAAGTCCTTCAAAATAGGGCAGAACAACAACTAGATTCCCAATTGGGAGAATATCAAGGAGGGTTCAGGAAAGGACGATCATGTGCTGAACAGATCATGAATCTTAAGTCTATTGTTTCATATCTAAAGCTTAGATCTAAAGATTTTGTGGTGACCTTCGTTGATTTCAAGAAGGCATACGACTCCATTGATCGTTTCTCCCTATTTCAAATCCTGAAGGAACTGGGATTGGACAATAAAACAAGAAAAATCATTGAGAAGACCTTGACTAACACCACCTCCAGAGTGAAATTTAGGGGAGAAATTTCAGAAGCTTTTGAAATCAGAACCGGGGTAAGGCAGGGAGACGGATTATCACCTCTGCTTTTCAACTGCGCACTTGAGAAGGTCATCCGAGAATGGCGCAAAGAATTGAACAACAATGGGTTCGTAAATAGAGTCAGATTGGGCTACAAAAATCAGACTCTGACGGTTGATTGCCTAGCCTTCGCAGATGACCTTGCAATTTTTTCAGATTCCCTTGGCACGACAGCAGTGCAGATCAAGCAACTCAGTACTCAAGCTGCAAAAGCAGGCCTTAAGATATCCTTTGAGAAAACCTAACATTAAACAAGCACCCAAGGAGCTAGACATAGGAGAGGGACGCATTAAGCAAACTCAATCATTCAAATATCTAGGCGAGTGGATAGAACCCAACACATCCGAGAAGGCTGCTTTCGAATCGCGCATCAGAAAAATGGAAATGGCATATCATCTAACAAAGGGTACTTACAACAAGAAACCAATATCCCTAAATGCCAAGCTAAGACACTATCAAACTGTCATCCGCCCAGAGGTTCTATATGCTGTAGAATGCCTTGCAATGCATAGGAAAGGACTTATGGAGAAACTAGAAGCTAAAGAAAGAAAGATTCTCAGGAAAATCTTGGGCCCTGTAAAATAAAACGATGAATACAGGAGACGGCACAACCACGAGCTCTACACATGTGTAGAAAAAATAACTGATGTGATGAGAAAAAGAAGAATTTCATTTTATGGCCACATTTCACGAATGAGCTCTGTAAGGTTGACAAACAGGATCTTTGCATACTTTCTAGAGAAGAAAACAAAGGGGGCATGGTTCACTGAAGTTGACAGAGATTTGAAAGAAATTCGGATTACAAGTGATGATGTACTGGAACGTGTAAAATTTAAGGTGAAACTTACAACTCACCGGAGTTTCCTAGAGAAACCTAAGCTCAAAGCAGGCATGAAGTGGACAGAAGAAAGGAAGCAACAACATGGAGAATTCATGCGGCAGTACTGGGCGAATGTTAAAGCTCAAAGCAGAAACCAGTTGAAATAACGTGGTCCTTAGTTGGCCGTAACGCAAGAAGAAGAAGAACGATAATAATCCTGCACTCACGAGAGACAACTACAGACAATGTACACATTGACGTGGTATGAACCAAGAAATCGGTTCCGTAATGACTAATTGTAATAGGAATTAAAATAACGGCTCCAGTGGCGTAGCATGCTGAACTGCTGTGCCCAAGATAGCGGGTTCAAACCCGGCCGAAGTCGTCGGATTTTTTAAGAGCGTTAAAATCCTTCAGTATGCCTTCTTTCGGAGGGGAAGTAAAGCCGGCAGTCCAATGCCATAGATTTATGGCATGTAAAAGATCCTTCCACAGACTAAACTTGGATGAAGCTAAATTGTTGGGTTGGATTTCGTCGGAACGCTCTATCAAAGTTCCAACGTTCACCACTAGGTATCATTGATATCTGGTAACGAAAGTTGGAACTACAGTACTTGAAATTGAACGGAACTTGTAGCTCACCATAAGGGTGTCCGCTGGAAGCAGCTACAGACTCAGGCGAGCCGAACATGTCCTCGGACACTCCCGGCACTAAAATCCATACGATAAATAAATAAATAAATAAATAAGGAATTTTGTGTGGTGTGAAGCCATTTTTCAGTGTTGCCTAAGTAAACAAAAGTTTGGTGCTTTTCAGTCGGTAAACACGAATGTACCCAAAAAGAGATGGGTTGTGCCCTAATCCTGAAATAAATTACATGAGATTAATAAATACACTAGGATGACCAGTTTCGTTCGTCAAGCGATCATCATCAGATCCATTACACTTAGGCTATAACATCTATGTTTGAGAATACAGGTGACAAATATTTACAATATGTACAATTATTTAGTTGCAGTATTGGTAATGCAACTGTCGGTGTATGCTAATTGTAGTATATCTAATGTTCGGTGAAATGCTAAAATGGTGATAGAAATCCGGAGTTTGTCTATTTGGGGTGATTATATAGTTATACAAAATCAACTATGGTTATACTGTAATAATACAGGCTGATACTCATCCGGTTTGTCTTCCTTACTGGAACTTCGAGCAGTTTCGTGTTCACTCTGGCACCATTTTTGGTCGACTAATCCGGGTGTTAACTGGACGAAACTGGTTTTTCCCTTTCTCCCCCCTTTTGTTCCTATGTGGTTTCTGAGGTCAGTGCAATGTTTATTTGTGTGACGTTGCCATGTCTAAATAATAATGTGTGTTATTGAATACAGGAAGATCTACAACTATTAAAGACCGTGGAACTGTCTTCGCCACGCGTGGACTAATAAGCCATTCAACTTAGCGGTACACGCTCTATTGAAGACGTCCCGGGACCTTTAATACTGCCGCGCACACCGGCCTAGTTTTATTGCAGAAAAAAGTACATAGTACCCTGATCCAGATAACATTTGCCTATAACCAATGCTATCCCCCCCCCCCCCTTTTTATCTAGCTTGGCTGTATCGCTAAGTTGTGTCTTGTTTCCGACAGGGTGTGTTTTTTAGTAGAGTGAAAATGGGTGAACTCTCCATAAAAGTGTGTTCATTTAGATTATTGGGAATGTTTCGTTTGCCTAGGTGAATCTCGATTGCTTCCTTTATGCCGAGAGCTTTACCTTTCGATTCGTGATGAATTATTTTTAGGTCAGTCTCGATTTTAGTGAAGCTGTGCCCCGTGTCACACATATGTTCCCATACGGCTGAACGTGTTCCGTATCTTATCGCATTCCTATGTTCATTATAACGTGTGTCTACTCGTCTTCCACTCTGCCCAATGTAATTAGCTTAGGAATTAAAATAAGTGTCATTAAAAATGATGTTGTGGAATTTTCATTAGTTTGAACTGTGATATATGCCTACGTTTCTCGTACGTACGTCTTCATGCTTCAAACACTTTTTCTAACCAACATCAGAGCCCCTAACCTAATCCAACCCGCGAACCGATCCGTACGCTACGGAGGGCGGGTGGTGATGTACGCCGATCGGAGCAGAGGGCTCTTGGTATTTGTTAGACGTAGTGATTGAAGCATGAAGACGTACGCATGTGGAACTATACATAAATTACAGTTCAACCTGATCGAAATTTCGCAACTAAAATTGAATATTGAATGTGACTTCCATTAAAGATGTGAAACAGTAACTCATTTTAACAAAATATTTGGAGATTTGTTTTAACACGGTGAAATATACTATCCACATTTACTGTAAGTAATTTCTATTACATACAATTTCAACACGGCAAAGCTGATAACGCTAACTTCGCTCCACCTGAAAAAGTGCACCGCTGAGGACTATTCTTATTCTTTCTAATATTCCAACGTGAAGTATGAATCTAAAGGGAGTGGACATCTAATATTGACGTCTCGATGTAGGTAGTGACGTCTGAAGCAATTTTGTTTTGCTCTTCTAAATGAAAACATTCCTTCCACGCTGTAAAATGATAATGATCTAACATCAAAGAGTTGCTGAACAGGTGGCTGTTAACTTCGTGTGGGTGGCTTGAGACCCTTACTCTCCACCTCACTCTGTCTACACATTTCCAATAATAAAAATCGCGGGAAGCAAGAAGCGTGCGTGGGAGTTGTCATCAAAGATGCGCATGTGCCAAATTTATATCTCCCTTATATCAATAACTTTTTATGCAACCTTTCTTTCATGTCTCTAACTCTTGTAATATCAACAATATCATACTATTTTAGAGACGTGTTTTTTTTAAATCCTGTAGAGGTTATGTTTCAAGTCGCTGTTGTTTTGTTTTTGTCTGGCCGGCCCATCCGCGAGAGCCAAGCAGCAAGCAAGCAGGTAGTTGGAGCGCCGCTTGCCATGGCCTGCCAGTCGCCTGTGCGCTACCGTAGCGTATGGATCGGTTCGCGGGTTGGAGCAGGGGGCTCTCATGTTAGTTAGACGTAGTGTTTGAAGCATGAAGACGTACGTACGTGAAACAATATATAAAATACAGTTCAACCTAATCAAAATTCCACAACTACCCTTTATCAATTAGACGTGACTTCAATGCAAGATGTAAAAATAATAACTTTTTTTTTTAAGTTCAAAAATAAGGTATTTTTGACCTTGTTCCAACCGGACTTAATGAACTCATTCTGAAGAGTGATGATTCCTTTTCCAACTTCAAATTTCATCTGGTAAATAACTCAATAATTCTTTAAAAACAAAATTGCACGAAATGTTACAAACTAGGCCTCTTTATTGAAATGTGCATCGTTATATTGAGTGATTGGCGATGCTTAGCCACACAATAAGAACTTGTATATGTTTTTCCACACCATTAGTTTTATGTTATAGATATGGCTAATAATTACAAATATTAAAGGATCACCGAAAACTTAAAATATTCTAATATTGTTTCGCGGGTTTATGGACCGTGTTCTAAGGACATTTTGTCGTTCTTAGAACACGGCCTATAAGCCCGAAAAACAGAGATTCCTATTTCAACGCCGGTGGTGAAAGTATGAATTTTTACTTACAATATTGTATTTACTGTGAGTTATTATAATCAAAGGCGACAATTTATTTTACACTCATTGTGATTTAATTTCACGTTTTACAACTAGCTATTTTGCGTACATTTTGAACAGGAATTAGCGATATTATTCAATATCTTTCTGCCTAAAATGTTGAATTTACTATGATTTATTAAAATCAAAGGTGACAGTTTTTGTTATACACATTGTAATTTGAATTCACCTTTTACAATTAGCGATATTATTCAACATTCTTATGTCTAAATAAAGACTTTCTGTACATGCCAGTGATCGTTCCTTTTAAACTCTGTTAAAGAACCTCATCTATTTCACATTCCTGCGTTTCTAAATTTGTGATTTACACTGCACCTATTGACAAATAAATACCAGTTCATGAACTGTAAGCATTTGAAGATATATTCTTCCCGAGTGTCGATAATACGTGCCCAATCGTCCGGTATTTTTAATACTCGTATATTTCTTAAGCCCATGAATTTTATGACTTCTGACTGATTTGTCACTTGTTGAATAACTTCAGAAATATTTTTACAATTTCTCCTTCTTACCGTGATCTATTTATTTTCTTTGCTGACTATTTCTGCGGAGAATTGTCGCACAGAATTAAATATTTAAAGATACGTATCGCTACTATTGAACAATAGTTGAAGTTAAAAAGCACACACCATAACATTTCAAGCCCAAATGCTGATTGATTTCACATTTTACTGAATTATATTATAAAAATGGAACACCATGTTATTTCCGATAATTAGTGGAGCGCAATGCAAAAGCACCAATTATATTAAACAAAACCAATGAATTTCACGCCGCACAATGTTACGCCTGTGGGATATTAAAGTTGATTGTCTAATTACATTTCAATAATCAAGTATAAATTACGAAAGAATAATAGACTAATCGTTGTCAGTAATAATATTAATGCGTGCAGTGTTGAATGGTAAGTGTATCGTGCATGCCATCAGTGGAAACGATCATGGCATTTATGTTAAAACACAATCATACATTCTCATTATATTTAGCGATGTATTTTATACGGGATCAGGGATCATTTCCCGGTGATTTGCTACATCCCTTAAACTTCCCGCGAACGGGATATAATATTTCATAGCAACACACTGTGCTATTTGAGTTTTATGAGCAGGTACTGCAATAGAGCATAGATATAAATGATCATATTATTATTATTATTATTATTATTATTATTATTAAGCCTCCGTGGCTTAGGCGGCAGCACGTCGGCCTCTCACCGCTGGGTCCGTGGTTCAAATCCCGGTCACTCCATGTGAGATCTGTGCTGGACAAAACGGAGGCAGACAGGTTTTTCTCCGGGTACTCCGGTTTTCCCTGTCAAAATTCCATTCCAGCAACACTCTCCACTATCATTTCATTTCATCTATCATTCATTTAATCATTGCCCCAGAGGAGTGCGTCAGGCCTTGGCAGCCGGCACAGTTCATATCCTCGCCGCTAGATGGGGGCTTCATTCATTCCATTCCTGACCCGGTCGGAGACTGGAAGCAGGCTGTGGATTTTCATTATTATTATGATTATTATTATTATTATTATTATTATTATTATTATTATTATTAACATCGTAAGTGAGCCCAGAGGACCGCGCTAAAATAAGGGTAACTGCCTGCCGATTTTGGGGCACGGGTGATGAGCGTGACGACACCCTCAACTGAATTACCTAGGTTTTAGGCCATGGGTTGGTACTTCTCATATAAGGCATCTACTAAATTGTACTTTGGCAGCTTTGGTGGCGTAGTTGGCAACATGCTGAGCTTCTATGCTCAAGATCGCGGGTTCAAACCCGGCCGAAGTCGTCGGATTTTTAAGAGCGTTAAAAATCCCTCAGTATGTCTCCCTTTGGAGGGGAAGTAAAGTCGATGGGCCCATGTCATAGATTTATGGCATGTAAAATAACCTTCCACTGACTACAATTGTGTGAAGCTAAAATTGTAGGTTATATTTGATTAACTCTCTATTAGTTCCAACGTTCATCGCCACGTGCCATTTACGGTGGCTTCTAGTAGCCAAGTTTGCAGCTAGGTGTCGTTGACGGTGGCATTTGGTAGCAAAAGTAGGAACTACTTGAAATTGATCGTCTGCAGTCCTTACCTGAATTACAGATAACCCACACTAATACAGCCATCACAATTAACACCAGTTATCAGACAGATTCTACACATACCTCAAGTTCACGGGACTACATGACCGCGTTGTTGCAGCTTCTAAACTGAGGAATCAACCAACCAATCAAATTTTGTTTGCGTGGCTGAGTGCAACTCACTCCAGCCCTCATGTTACATCTGAAATTACTAGCAGAGCCGGGAATTGAACCTGGGGCCTCTTAGGTAAGTGTTGTTATTGTTGATTCTTTTAGGGTCTTTGCGACATCATGGTCGTGTAGTTCCATGTACTTGGGTGTGTGTGGAATTTGTCTGATAGCCTGTTTCTTTGTGATGGCTGTACAAGTGTATGTATTTGTAAATTGGGTTTAGGACTGGGAAGGAGGTGGCCGTGGTCTAAGTTAGGAACCATCCCAGCATTTGCCTGGAGGAGAAGTGGGGGGGGGGACCATGGAAAGCCACTGGCGTAGTTAGGAATCTAAGCCCCCCTCTTTGCAGTTTTGCCTCACGAGGCTGAGTGTATCTCGTTCCAGCCATCACACTAGAATTACTATTTCTTAGTAGAGCCGGGAATCAAACCCGGGCATCCGAGTGTGGAACAGCCAAAAATACTAGCCACTACGCAACGAGGTGGACTTTTAGGCAAGAAGCAAACAGGCTACTCTTACACTACGGGGCGGGAAATATTATTATTAACAAATAATGCGTTGCAATGCCAATCAAAGAAAGTGTTGGCGTTGAAATTCTGTTTCTTGAAGTGATTTTGGATACACAACATGTTTTTCAATTTCCGTTCACTGCCTCTAAGCTATCGTAAAATGGTTTTTCTAATTTAGAATCATTCGTGGGAGCGTGCACAACAACTTTCAAAAGTTTCATCGCAATCGGATGAATGGCATATGAACGTATACGGGATTTTGTTTGAACGATTCGTGCGCTGTCACTCATTTGTTGATTCTACTCATACGCTTCCTACTTGAGAAATGGATTTACTAAGTCGAAACCCTACCCTGGCGTGTACACTCATCAAGGTTTCATCACAATCGAAGAAGGTATATATGAACGCATAGGGGATTTTGTTGAAACGCTTCGCGCGTCGTCACCCATTTGTTGCATATACTCGTGTGCTACCTATTGTGAAATGGATTTACTAAGTCGAAACCCTCCCCTGGCGTGTACACAATAACTCATCAATGTTTCATCGCAATCGGATGAATGGTATATGCACGTATACGGGTTTTTCTTAAAACGATTCGTGCGCTGTCACTCATTTGTTGAATCTACTCGTGCGCTACCTATTGAGAAATGTATTACTAAGTCGAAGCCCTTCCCTGGCATGTACACAATAACTCATCAAGGTTTCATCGCAATCGAAGAAGGTTATATGAACGCAATAGGGGATTTTGTTGAAACGCTTCGCGCGTCGTCACCCATTTGTTGCACCTACTCTTGCGCTACTTATTGTGAAATGGATTTACTAAGTCGAGACCCTTCACTGGCGTGTACACAATAACTGATCAATGTTTCATCGCAATCGGATGAATAATATATGAACGCATACCGGATTTTGTTTAAACGATTCGCACCCCGTCACTCATTTGTTGAATCTACTCGTGCGCTACCTACTGTAAAATGTATTTACTAAGTTAGAAACCGTCACATAAGTGTCCACAGCATCTCACCCAAGTTTCATCGCTATCGGACTAATGGGATATGAAGGCATAGGGGACTGTATTGAAACGCTCCGCGTGTCGTCGTTCATTTGTCGAATCTACTCGTGTGCTACCTACTGTGAAATGTATTTACTAAGCCAGAAACCTTCCTTGGTGTGTCCACCATATTTCACCCAATTTTCACCGCTAACGGCAGAATGCTATATGACCTTATGCGGGACTTTGTTGAAACGCTTCGCACGTCGTCCCTCATTTGTTGAATCTATTTGTGCGCTGCCTATTGTATAGTGGATTTACTAAGGCAGAAACCTTCCATGATGTGTACACAATATCTCACCCAAGTTGCATAGCTATCGGACGAATGGTTTATGAATGCATACGGGACTTGTTTGAAACTCTTCGCGTGTCGTCGCTCATTTGTTGATTCTACTCTTGCGCTACGTATTGTGATATGGATGTACTCAGCCAGAAACCTTCCCTGGAGTGTACACAACATCTCACCAAAGTTTCATCGCTATCGGATGAATGGTAAATGACCTTATATGGGACTTTGTTGAAATGCTTCGCGCATCGTAGCTCATTTGTTGAATCTACTCGTGCGCTGCCTATTGTAAAGTGGATGTACTAAGCCAGAAAATTTCCCTGCAGTGTACACAACATTTTACGCAAGTTTCATAGCTATCGGACGAATGGTATATGAATGCATACGGGACTTTGTTGAAACGCTTTGCGTGTCGTCGCTCATTTGTTGAATCTACTCGTGCGCTATCTACAGTGAAATGTATTCACTAATTTTGAAACCTTCACGTAAGTGTACACAACATCTCACCCAAGTTTCATTGCTATCGGACGGATGGTATATGAACACATACGGGACTTTCTTGAAACGCTTCGCGCATCGTCGCTCATTTGTTGAATCTACGCGTGCGCTACCTATTGTAAAATGGATTTACTAAGTCAGAAACCTTCCTTGGAGTGTACTCAACATTTCACCCAAGTTTCATCGCAATCGGACGAATGGTATATGAACGCATAGGAGACATACATACAGACAAACTATTCGTAACATTGATTTTTATATATATAGATTATAATAATAATAATAATAATAATAATAATAATAATAATAATAATAATAATAATGATGCCATTTAGGGCATCTACTCTCTAATTTCGACAAACAGTTTGCATTGCCATCTGAAAGAAAAGCCGGAACTCTGACTGACGGGATTTGACAGTGATTTAATTAATTTTGTCATGTAATGACCAACACTGTGAAACGAGAGGTTATTTATGTGCTGATGATCGCGCTACTAGGCGTGTGGTGGATTTCTCCCACCCTTCTAAAATAGGATTTTGACCGAGAAAGGAACCCACGATCATGAATGAGAAGGCGGAAACTCTACCCACCATGGAAGTGTTGAGTAGCGTTAAATAACTCAACACATCAGCAAGGAAGATTTGGAAATTGGAGATGGGACGTTCTGCTGTCAGCGGTCATCCTATTGTAAGTGTGGTTTATCACACTCCTTCTAGGTAAATGCTAGGATTGATCCTTATTTCATGTTCTGGGGCACCTACCCAAATACTACACCCTAATAACTACTTGTTATTGTTGATTCGTATTATACCATTTCGTGGTGTTACGGCTAGTATTTTTGGCTGTCGCCCCGGAGGTCCGGGTTCAATTCCCGGCTTTGCCTGAGAGGACATGGTGGCGCAGAGGTCAAACTATTTGCCTCTCACCAATGTGGACCGGGCTCGATTCCCGGTCAATGCATACAATATTTCCGAAGTGAAATACCATGTCCTGTGGTTCGGATTCCACGTAAAATTGGAGGTCCCGTGGCTCATGATATACTAGCTCCCTTCCTTCTTTACGGCTTTGTTAGGAAATTTTAATTCTTGTGTGAGGGCTGGAGCAGGCATACTCAGCCTCGTGAGGAACAACTGAGAAAAGGAGTATTTTATCCACGCCTCAACCTTTTACTCCAGGAAAATGCTGGGATGGTTTCTAACTTAGGCCACGGCCACCTTCTACCTAATCCTATCCCCAATTTACAAACACACCCAAGTACAGCCATCAGAATAACACATATTATCATACAAATACACGGGGCTATATGGCCACGATTATCACGCTCTAAAATAAGCAACAACAACTAATTCGTATTAGAGGATTGGTACATCTCCGGTCATCAGCCCCGTGTACTTGACTGTGTGTTCAATTTGTCTGATAACTCATGTTTCTGTGGTGAGAGTAGCCTATTAGTGTGTGTAGCTGTTATAACCTGTTATAGGTGCCCTAGGACATGAAAATAAAGTACTATACCGACACTATTTTATCTGGAGGGATTGTGGGAAAACCTAGGTAAACCCGTACTTAGGAAGATTGCTGTCAGTGCCGAGATTTGAACCTCGGATCTCCGGATATGATGCAGCGTCCCATCGCGATCATGGTGTGCGAATAACTTTGCTCAGCTTCGCCGCGTGGTTTGATAATTACAGTTAATGCGCACTATTCCTGCCGCAACAAAGACACAGTTTATCAGAACACACAAAAGTACACGGGGCTGATGATCATCCTGCCTCAAGTCCCTAAAACTTATTAACATCTCAACACAATGCCAAAGGTTGAGGAGAAAGCGTAACTCGATCCAGTCGGGCGCACTAAATGTGAGAGAGCCGCGTCAGTAAGTTATTGTGAAACGTTAAATATCCCTGTAGGCTAAGGGCAAAATGTGGCACCCAGAATTGTTTTAAAGCGCAGCAGCAAGGTTGGACTTAAATTATTATTATTATTATTATTATTATTATTATTATTCCTAAAATTGGATTTTCAAGACCACACTGATGCATAATTTTGATTTGTTTGAGGTGCTTGGACATAGTGGTCATTTAACCCCGTGTACTTGGGTGTGGATGTGGAATATTTTCGGATAACCTGTGCATTGAGGTGACTATACTAGTGTGTGTATTTGTAATTGAGGTAGAATTTGGGTAGAAAACTAATAATGTTATTTGTTTTACGTCCCATTTAACTACTGCGGCTTTTAGAGACGCCAGGGTGCCGGTTTTTTGCCCCGAAGGGGATCTTTAACGTGCCAGTAAATCTATTGACATGGCTCTCTCACATTTTCGCACCCTCAAATGCCAGCTGACTGCGCGAGGATTCGATCATACAACCATGGGCACAGCACGCAAGAAACGTCACCGCTGATCCACGCAGCCAGCCGAAGGCGGTAGGGAACGGCCGTGGCGTTAAGTTAAGTAGCCTACCATCCCGCCATTTGCCTGGAGTAGAAGTGGAAAACTACGGAAAACCACGTCAGGGATGGCTGAGATAGGAATCGAGCCCACCTATTCTCAGCTCTATCTCACGAGGCTGAGTGTACCCCGTTCCAGCCCTCAGACCAGAATTACATTTCTTGGCAAAGCCGGGAATCGAACCCGGGCCTCCGTGGTGACAGCCAAGTATTCTAGCCACTACGCTACGCAACGAGGTGGACAGAGTAAATTTTATGACGAGAGTTCCGACTATCTGGACTCTCTGTAAATATGAAGTTGTACTGAACTTGGCTATGAGATGCAATGGTACAATGGACTGTCCGCTCATGCCGACGGTCAAAATTCAAATCCTTATGACTGCGGGCCAGCTTTACTTCCCCTCCGAAGGAAGACATACTGAGGGATATTAAATTACATGGAGCTATGAAATAAATATTTTGCCTTAAATCACAGTTCAAAAGCAAACTGGCTAGCTGTGTGACGGAGCAGTAACGTTCTCGCATCCTGTGCCCAAGTTTGTAAGATCGAATTCCGGCGGAGTCAAATGGTATTTGTGAGTGCTTTAAATGCCAGGTAACCGTGTCAGTAGAATAACAGGCGTTCTTAGCTGTCGCCCCGGTGGTTTGGGTTCGATTCCCGGCTCTGCTAAGAAATTTTAATTCTGGCGTGAGGGCTGGAACTGAGTACACTCAACCTCGTGGGGAAAACTGAGAAGAGGCGGTTTCGTATCCCACCCCTGCCATCCTGGAAATGGTTTTCCGTGGTTTTCTCACTTCTATTCCAGAGAAACAATGGGATGGCTTCTAATTATTATGGGATGGCCACGGACACCTCCTTCCCAATTCTATCCCAATTAACAAATACACACACTAGTGCAGCCACCTCAGTGACACAGGTTATCAGACAAATTTCAAACAGACACACTCAAAATACACGGGGCTATATGACAACGATGCCGCAGCCCCTAAAATAGGCAACAATAGCAACAACAAAATTAACAGGCACGTTAGAGATCCTCTTAAGTCATCCCCGACCGTACTAAAAGCCACTGTACTTAAAGGAACAGAAAACCTCATTATTATTAAATCAAACTGAGGCAAGTTGTTTCCGGGGCCCCTAACAATATTGGGATGTGATTAAGAATATTTTGGCTATACGTCGGACATGGTAACTCAGATTAATCATTACCAGCATCGAACCAAGGCTGCTGTGGATCGATTTCGAATAAAAAAAACGCGTTCTGAGTTTCGGATGGTTAGGTTGGTTGGTTCCTTAGTTTAGGGGCTGCGACAACGTGGCCATGTAGCCCCGTGTACTTTGGGTGTGTGTAGACTCTGTATGATAACGAGTGTTAATTGTGACGGCTGTATTAGTCTGGGTTAACTGTTTTAATTCAAGTAAGGAATGCAGTCAATAATTTTAAGTAGTTCCTACTTTTGCTACCAAATGCTACCTAGCTTGCGGACTTGGTTACTAGATAGCATCGGAGTCAGCACATGGTGGCGAACGTTGGAACTAATTGACCGACATCAATTAAACCTACAAATTTTGGCTTCACACAAGTGTAGTTAGTGGAATGTTCTTTTTCATGCCATAAATCTACGACATGTGACCGCCGGCGTTACTTCCTCTCCGAGGGAAGACATACTGAGGCATTTTTAACGCTCTTAAAAAGACTGAAGACTTCGGCCGGGTTTGAACCCGTGACCTTTGGCATTGAAGCTCAGCATGCTACCAACTACGCCACCGAAGCAGTCTCTGAGATTCGGAATGCACGAAATACGCAGGTCCCATGAGCTATGGGCACTAGATTAATAGTTGCATAAAATTACGAGATTTAAGTCCAGCGTTGCGTCCATTTACATGTGCCGGGCTCTTCTCGTTCTTCCTTCTGTCGACCTCCCTTTGTCAACTCTTGTTCTCTCCGCCCCTGACGGTATACCAGCTGTTATCCATGGTTGTGAACATTTGTCAGACATTGAGGATATTTAGCCTACATTTTTTGAATCATCGTGCAAGGTAGAGAGCATGCTGAATAGTTTTTAATTCATGTTGGAAGCTTGGAACATCTTGGTCATCAACCCCTGTATACTTGGGTGAGTATATAAATTCTCTGATAACCTATGTTTCGGTGGTGATTGTATTAGTGTATGTAATTTTAGATCTTAAGGACTAGGATTGTTGAGGTAGCCCCGGGGCTTGACGAAAGTTACCATCACGGCTGGCATTTGCCTGAAGGGTCTGTGGAAAATAAATTTTCTCCGCCACACAGAAAATTATAGTATAATGGATATATTCATCCTACAACTTTCTGATTTCTGAACTACTTTGAATCCTTGAAATGGTTTGTACTTTTCGACATCGGTAGTTGTAGAGGAGATAAGAATATATTTTTGAAACTCATTCTTTTCTTCCACACGTTTCCATCCGAGTAAATTTTTACACACTCCAGAGATCAACAGAAGCAAACAATACGTAACTAAGACCTTGTGCTTTTATTGTAAGGTATAGATGGCGCTACTGATCTAGTAACTTATGCATAGATAATAATAATAATATCGTATGGCCTCGGGTGGCAGGTGCAAGCTTTGTAATTTGACACCCGGAGGGTAGCTTGCATGTCGAATTTCGTTGTTCCTTGAATCACTATGAAAGTCAAGGAGGTTAGATATCTAAACTCCTCGAACACTATAACGCTAGTAGAGAAATGAGGAACTTTGTGTTGGCGGAAACTCCCGAGATTAATTAATTTTGCCATTATGAACACGGCCTACTGAATTCAAATGGGTTCTTTGACATGCGTGTCGTATTTTTGCCGCCTTTCAAAAAAAAAATCACTTGCCACGGCCAGGAGCGAACCTGCAATATTGGGGTTAGTAGACCGACACGCTATCCACTCACCCACCGTGGCAAGCGTATGCATAGATGAACAAACAACACGTACACTGTTACCGGCCGTTATCTTTGCACTGCCCCATCCCCTCCAACGGTATGCTATCGCAGCGTAAAATATTTGCCACTCAGGGCGTGACTGTGTCTGATTGTGAGAACCTACTCTCACGCGCGTCGATGTTCTCAGACAGAGAAGTATTCGGCACGCTCCCCAAACCGCTCTTCACCCTTCTCCTACCGCTGAGCTCTCAAGGCAAGTGTATAGATAAACGCCGGTATGAAACTAAAACAACTAAATAAATAGTTTGCGTTCTTAAAGAAACGTACAGATGACACTACTGACCTAATATCCACAGATCACAAACACTGGTTGCATTGGTTGTCATGGTAACGGGAAATTGATGACGTTAATTCCAATAATGGTTCTGTTTGGCACTCAATCCGCTATCATTGCTGAACAATGCAAAGTGTGGTTTTCTAATTAAGCACCATGGTATTGTGAAGTACAAAATTTCTCATTTGATGTAGTAGAACGTCGATTATCCGGACGTCAAACAACCGGAACGTCAATTATCCGGACGAGCAAAAAAGAAAAAAAAAAAAAAAAGAAGAACGGAGCAGCGCGCGCTCACTACAGTAGTGAGTCGGTTCTCATTTTCAATTGTTGTCTCTTATGTCACCTTCCGTTTGTTTACTCTATAATGTTTCAATGTGTTACTGTATGTGAGTGTGTGTACTGTACTGTATTATGTTGTGAAAATGGCTTCTACGAGTGACAAAAAAGAAAAACGAAATCGCAATGTTTGATCCATTGAGAAGACGGTAGATACCATTAATAAACTGGATAAAGGTGAGAGTGTGCAGTGTCTAATGAAAACTTAGTGTTAGAAAATCCACAATTTATGATTTGAAGAAAGGAAAGTTGAAATTCTGATTTAAGCATCGAAGTTAGATAGGGAAGAAGGGTCTAAAAAGAGTAGAACCATGAGATCAGCTAGGGATAAACATTGGAAGAAGCGGTGTACTTACGGTTTATTCAGACAAGAAGGGAGATCCCATTTCTGGACCTTTGTTATGTGAGAAAGCGTTTCAGATAAATGAGAAGCTTGGTGGTTATTAACATAATGAACTGTGCATGTTTTTTCCTATGAAATAAACGCATGTTTGATTATCCGGAAAAGTCGTTATCCGGAGCATTTTCGGTCCCAATTAATCCGGATAAACGACGCTGTACTGTACATTACATGGATGACATTAAACTATATGCATCCTCTGACAATCACATCAACAATCTAATGGCAATAACTGCTTCATTTTCCTCTGATATTGGAATGTCCTTCGGGTTAGATAAGTGTCGCACCTTCACCATTTGACGGGGAAAATTAGAGGCCCGAGCATTTCAACTTGATGATGGTTGTTTCATAAAACCTATGGAATGTAATGAGACCTACAAATATATTGGTCTCCTGCAATCTGATCGAATTGATCATAAATCTATTAAAGATAGAACCGCAGCTATCTACAATCAACGCCTTAACAAGATTTTAAAATCAAAGTTGAATTGAAAAAACCTTTAAGGCTATTAACACCTATGCTATTCCTGCTCTGATATACACTTTCGGTATTATCAAATGGATGCAAACTGATTTGGAGAACATCCTAATTAGGGCACGTACCGTCGTAACAAAACACAGATGTATCCACCCTAAGTCAGCTGTTGAGCGATTGACAATCCCGCGCCAAAGAGGTGGGCGAGGGTTCACGGACATTACCCAATTACATGCAAGGCAAGTGACGAACCTTCAGAGATACTTTCTGGGCAGACATGACTCTCCCATACATCAAGCCGTTGTGAAGGCAGATGACAAGTGCACACCGCTGGATCTTCTTCACCTAAGGGAAATACAGTTAGCCACTGATGAGGAATGTTCAGCCATCAAGTTTCAGCAGTGGACGCAGAAAGCTCTGTACGTTCGTCATCCGTATAATCTCAACCACAAACATGTCGACATTAATGCGTCGAACAACTGGTTGAATCATGCGGACCTATTCACTGAGACCGAAGGATCCGTGGTTGCAATCCAGGACCAAGTCGTGGCTACCAAAAACTATCTTAAATATATAGTTAAGGAAAATATTCAGGATGACAAATGCCGAAAATGCCAACTAGAAGCGGAAACAATTCAACATATCACAGGAGGCTGCCAACCAATCTCCTATACTGATTACTTGAAAAGGCACTATCAAGTGGCCAAAATAATGCACATATACCTTGCTCAAAAGCACTTATCTGAAAATACTTTGCCTTAATATCAGTATGTTCCTGACGCCGTTTTGGAAAATCCTAGTCACAAGTTGTTATGGGACCGATCAGTTATTACTGATAAAACCATACCAGCAAACAGTTATTACTGATAAAACCATACCAGCAAACCGGCCAGATATCGTTCTTGTGGACAAGGTGCAGAAGAGAACCTTCCTCATTGATATTGCACCGCCCAATTCCCATAATCTGCAACAAACTTGCTGTGAGAAGATCACCAAATATCTGCCCTTGGCTGAGGAAATACGGCAATTGTGGGGACTGGTTCTGCCCATAGTCATTTCTTCTAACGGCATCATCCCTAAATCATTGGCTCGCAATCTAGATATATTGGGAATACATCCTGGTCTACATATCACCATGCAGAAAGCTGTCATCTTGGAGACCTGTTCCATTGTTCGCTTGTTTCTCAATGCGCCACCCTAAAAGAAACCGAGAGCAGTGGCTACGAGGGCTAAAACGCAGCGTTAGGTCTTGGAGCCAAGCTCTCTGCTGACTCGGTAGACGCGTGAGCTCGAGCCCCACCGTCGGCCGTCCTTGAAATGGTTTTCCGTGGTTTCCCCCATTTTCAACACCAGGCAAATGCTGGGATGGTACCTACTGATAGGCCACGGCCGCTTCCTTCCACATCCTTGCCCATTTTCATTCATCTTCATCCATTCCATCTCTCATTCCGACGCGCAGGTCGCCCACGGGCGTCGAATAGAAAGAACTGCACTCGGCCTCTGAAAAGGTCACTCGAAAAAAAAAAAGAAGTTGTCATACCGTCTTCCAAACAATATGTTTATTTGTCCCACTTATGTGGTGAAATGAATGTCATAACAATAATAATAATAAATTACGGCAATGTGGAGACAGGAGTGTGTAGTGGTTCTGCCCATTAGTAATTTCTTCTAGAGGCATCATCCCTAAATCACTGGGTCGCAATCTAGAAATATTGGGAATACATCCTGGTCTACATTATCACCATGCAGAAGGCCGTCATCTTGGAGACCTGTTCCATTGTTCGCTCATTTCTCAATGTGCCACCTTAAGAGAATTAGCCATACCGTCTTGCAAACAAGCCGACGATATGTTGATATGTCCCACTTATGTGGTGAAATGAATGTGATAACAATAATAATAATAATAGTGTTATTGCTTTACGTTCATATTAACTACTGTGGATTTTAGAGACGCCGGGATGCCAGAATTTTCCCCCCAATGGGATCTTAAACGCGCCAGTAACTAAATTTACTGACACGGCTCCCTCGCATTTGCACACCCTCAATGCCAATTGACTGCACCAGGATTCAATCCTGAAAACTTGGGAACAGCAGGTTAAAACGTTACCGCTGCGCCACGCAGCCAGTCTTGGATCGTGGTCATTTAACCCCGTGTACATGGCTGTGTGTAGAATTTTTGTCTGATAGCCTGTGTTATTGTGATGGCTTTATTAGTGTGTTTATTTGTAATTCAAGAGAGGATTCGGAAAGAGGTGGACGTGGCATTAAGTAAGGAATCATTCCAGAATTCGTCTGAAGCAGAAGTGATAAACCACGGAAAATCCCTTCCAGGATGGCTGAGGTAGGAATTGAACCCATGACTTCTCCGTTTTCCAGCCCTCCAACCAGAATTAAGTTTCTTAACAGATCCGGGATTCAAACCCAGACCTCTAGGGTGGCATCCAATAATGCTAGATGCCCTGCCAATAAACATATTCATGTTAAAACCGGGAAATGCCACACTCAGAATGGTCACTCTTAGCTCCGGTTTTGAACCGTTGATCTCCAGACTTCCAGCTACCCGTTGCAGTCCTGGTGTGTGATTTTGCGCGCACGGCTAAGGTGTGGCTTTCGGCAAGAGTGAGGAATTGGAGTAACTTCCTCATTGGCTGCCATTTGTACCACCGCTCGTCGCTTTGCCAAGTCGTTCATCCTTTGAATTCCTCCCTTCTCAAGTAGGCAGTTAAATGGCGAGACCAGTAATTTTTTCATGAATATTAAAACGGAATGTTTATGACTGCTGAATCTCTAAAAGAAGTATTAGTCATTCCGGACTGAAGTGGTTTTAAACTTATAAGACAACTTTATGGCTGAATCTGTCATTGGCTTCCAGAGCACACAACTGTTTCTTCTTTTTATTAATCAATGTTTTCCCCGAATGGAGGCGACGATGTCGTTCCACGGATACTGTCTGTCACATTAAGAGTGAGTCTACCAGTTCTCCTTTGTATAACATGCGGGTCACGTAGTCAACGGTTACATTGTATTTCATATTTTCAAGTTCATTGTAACCAAGATGAATCAACTAGTTTACTATGCCGGAATAAAACATTCACATTTTAATCTCACAGGTGAAGGTTACTTACTTCTCCCCCAGGGGCTCACATCTAGTGGGACGTGGGTTGGCGACCATGGGACCCCAGTGAGTCCAGCATTGCTTCCACTTACTTGTGCCGGGCTCCGCTCCGTCTTCTTTCCTCTCGACCTCCCTTGGTCAACTCTTGTTCTTTTCCGACCCCGACGGGTATCCGAGGCCTAGGGAGTCTTTATCACTTTCCCGCCTTAATTGGCCCTTGTCTCATCTTTCCTGATCCCTCATTCTTCTAGGGATCAGCCTTCTTTTCTTTTCATTATAGTTCCTTTTTCCCTTAGGATTCCCGTACTGTTTTTATGAATTGGCTCCTGGTGTCTTTAAATTACATTTTGTGAGTTTTTTTTCTTTTTAATATTATCCACATTTTATAATTATTTTCATTCTACATTGCAACTTGTAAGTATCTTCGATCTAAACTCCATTATCGCGTGCTTCCACATATTGTGAGTATTTTGAATCTACCATACTGTTACGGCTGTGAGTTTGTTTTGTCGCCTCGCCGCGTTGAGTCACAGCTGCCCCCAGGCTGAGTGTGCTCTGCCTCAGTGTATTACGTGCGCGTTACGCAACGGGCTGCGAAGTGAAAGGGATGGTCCAGAATATTCGTGACCCAGCCAGTGAAGGAAATCTCTAGAAGCCGTGTGTCCTGGACGATTCTAGAATTCATTGAGTCGCCAGCCTGCTATATAAGCGGCCTCAAAGTGAGGGGACCGAGTTTTCTGTGGGTGTGTGTTTCTGAGCTAGTGCGTGTTTTTCCTGAGCGACAGAAGTGTGGTGACGAAGTGCCGTGCGAGTTACGAAATCCAGTGACATTGTTTCCCCAGCTTGTGGACAGCGAAACAGCGTGAAGCAGGTTTTCGTAAGTAACTGTAGTTTGTGTACATAGGGGAGAGTTGCATGTAGTTCTGTCAAGGCAACCAGACTCATTAGCGAGAAGATTAACTGTTGACAAGTGAAAGAGGTCAAGAGCTCTCCATAAGGAAGAGACTTGAGGAAACTGGAGTAAGGTAATAATTGCTTGTATTTGCTGATGAGTGGTGTATGTTCTGGCCGCAATAAAGTTAATTATTTCATTTAAAGGAAAAATCTGTGTTGTGCTTCAATCCACCGTAATCCAGTTAACAAAAGTGCCACTAGGGGGGTGGCACGTAACAACTGGTGTCAGAAGCCGGATTACGAACTCAAGCACAAGCACAACACCTGACGGTCCTGGTTTCAAAACCCGAGCAGGTCATTTTTTTTAAATTTTCCTGTGAGTGCATGCCCTATACAAGACAAACAACCAAAATGGAAGCGCAATTGGCAGCATTGCAAGAAAAGTTAAGTGGCATGGAAGCCAAGATGGAAGACGGCCAGAAGAAGATGGAGGACGGCCAGAAGAAGATGGAGGACGGCCAGAAGAAGTTAGCCGAGGACCTAACTGCCAAACTAGAAGACGGCCAGAAGAAGCTAGCGGAGGACCTGAAGAGGATAGAGGACGGCCAGAAGAAGATGGAAGACGGTCAGAATAAGTTGACACAGGACCTCAAGAAATTAGAACTGGGTCTGCGTGAGGAAGTCACGGCAGTGGAAAAGAAGTTCGACGCCTTACAAGCGGAAGTCGCCGAGCTGCGCCAACGCCCGCTGATGGGGGTTAAGGAGAAATTCAACGCCAGACAAAAGGATTGCTAGTTGCCAAGACCCTCATCAACACGACGTCTCGGCCGTACGTCCGCCTGTCCAACCTGAACGACTACGACATTACGGTTCACCGGGACACCAACCTAGGAGTCTGCGAGCCCGTTACCTGGATTTCCCGCATCACAGATACGACGGACGGACACCTGCAGACGGACAACCGAAGAAGACGCGCCCTGCCAGAAGAACTACAGAAGCTGTACCAAGGATCCCAGGACCATTTAGACGAGGAACAATCACGCCAACTTCTGGACCTGCTACACGAATTCCAGGATGTCTTCTCCGTGGGGAGCAAAGACTTCGGCAGGACAAGCTTGGTCCAGCACAGAATCGACGTTGGGGACAGCGCACCGATTAGGGCCCCATTCCGACGTGTCCCACTCGCCAAGCAAGCCGAAGTCGACCGGATGGTAGAAGAGATGAAGGAGCAAGGGGTGATCGAGCCATCACATAGTCCTTGGAGTTCTCCGGTCGTGCTTGTGAAGAAGAAGGACGGTTCCACCAGGTTCTGCGTGGACTACAGGTGGGTGAACGACGTCACGAAGAAGGACAGCTACCCTCTACCCCAGATCGACGACACGCTGGACACCATACCAGGATCAAGATGGTTCTCCACCTTGGATTTGAAGAGTGGCTACTGGCAGGTGGAGGTCCACCCTAAGATCCGCGAGAAAACGGCGTTCTCTGTGGGCAGCGGGCTCTGGCAGTTCACCGTCATGCCATTCGGTCTGTGCAACGCCCCTGCGACCTTCGAAAGGCTAATGGAGTCCATTCTGAGGGGACTACACTGGAAGACCTGCCCTGTCTACCTAGACGACATCATCGTTCTGGGAAAAAGCTTCGAGGAGCACTACAGAAACCTGAAGGAGATCTTGATGAAGCTACGGGCTGCCCAGCTGAAGTTGAGCCCCAAGAAGTGTCAGCTCTTCCAGAAGCAGGTCCAGTACCTTGGGCATATTGTCACCGAGGAAGGGGTGCGCACCGACCCAGAAAAGACCGCAACTGTGAGGGAGTGGCCAGTTCCGAAGGACAAGTCCCAACTACGAAGCTTCCTGGGACTCTGCGCTTATTACCGTCGCTTCGTGAGAGGATTCGTCGACATCGCCAAACCTTTACATCGACTGACTGAGAAGGACCAACTCTTCACGTGGACAGCAGAATGCCATAGTGCCTTCGAACAACTCAAGCAGGCTCTGTGCACCGCGCCTATTCTGGCCTACCCCAGACCTGGAACAAGGTTCATCGTCGATACCGATGCTAGCGACTTTGGCATAGGGGGGATCCTGTCGCAAGTAGTGGACGGCGAGGAGAGAGTAGTGGCCTACTTCAGCAAGGCCCTGTCAAAGCCAGAAAGGAACTACTGCGTCACCAGGAAGGAGCTTCTCGCCATCGTGAAGACCATTGAACACTTCCACAAGTACCTGTACGGGCAAGAATTTCTCATCAGGACCGACCATGCATCCCTGCGGTGGCTCCTGAACTTCAAGCAGCCCGAGGGTCAACTCGCGCGGTGGTTAGAGAGGCTTCAAAAGTACAACTTTGAGATTCAGCAAAGGAAAGGCCAACTGCATTCTAACTCCGACGCCCTGTCACGAAGACCGTGCCCAGAAGACTGCACCTTCTGTACTAGGAGGGAGGAGAACACCGGGATACAGTGCCGAAGGACTAACGTGGAACTTCAAGGGAGCTGGAGCCGCGAATCTTTCACGCGGGCACAAGCAGAAGATGATGACCTGGGACTGATAGCCGAATGGAAGAGGGCCTGTGTCCTCAGACCCGGGTGGAACATTGTGAGTGACTGCAGCCCAAAGTTTAAGTCCTACTGGGCGCAGTGGGACTCGCTGGTTGTGAGGGATGGCCTATATGCCGTACCTGGGAGAGCACCGACGGGAAGACATCTCGGGAACAAGTCGTCGGTCCAAAGGCTATGACGGAGAAAGTCCTGAAGGAAGTCCATGGAGGAACATCTGGTGGACACCTAGGGATAAAGAAGACCCTGGAGAAGCTGAGAGAGCGGTTCTACTGGATCGGATGCCGTACTGACGTGGAGATCCACTGTGCGAGGTGCCACGATTGCGCAGCCAGCAAGGGCCCAGGACGAAGACGACGGGGTCCACTGAAGACCTACAACGTGGGCGGCCCCATGGAGAGAGTGGCCATCGATGTCGCTGGGCCATTCCCGTTAAATGAGGCAGGGAACCGCTACATATTGGTCGTCAGCGACTACTTCACCAAATGGCCGGAGGCGTATGCGCTCCCTAACCAAGAAGCCGCGACGATCGCAGAGACCCTGGTGAAGGAATTCGTCAGCCGGTATGGAGTACCCCTGGAGCTGCACTCCGACCAAGGGAGGAACTTCGGGTCGCAGGTGTTCCAGAATCTATGCCAGCTGCTGGGAATCCGGAAGACAAGGACAACGCCGCTACACCCTCAGTCCGACGGGATGGTAGAGCGATTCAATCGCACCATCGAGAACCATCTCCGAATAGTCGTCAGCGAGCACCAGAGGGATTGGGACAAACATCTTCCACTATTTCTCCTGGCCTACCGCGCCGCCGTGCATGAAGCCACCGGGTGCACACCAGACCGTGCCATGTTTGGGAGGGAGCTCCGTCTACCTGTCGATCTTGCCTTCGGCCGACCTGGAAATGATCCGGTCCCGGTAAGCCAGTATTGTCAAGAACTGGTCGACCAAATGGAGGACGTGCACACGTTCGCGAGGAGGAAGCTGCGGATCGAGACCGACTGAATAAAGACCCGATACGACCAACAGACGGAAGCTGGCGGGTTCCACGAGGACGACCTGGTTTTGCTCTTCAACCCATTATGGAAGAAAGGCCTGTCACCCAAACTGCAGAAGTCCTGGGAGGGCCCGTACCGAGTCGTGAAACGGATCAACGATGCCGTCTACGGGATCCAGCGGAGCCCGAGGGCGAAGATGAAGATCGTGCATCGAGATCGCCTGGCAGCCTACGGAGGGACACAGATGGACCAATGATTGATCGGGACGATCAGCCTTTTAGGAAGGGGGTGGTGTTACGGCTGTGAGTTTGTTTTGTCGCCTCGCCGCGATGAGTCACAGCTGCCCCCAGGCTGTGTGTGCTCTGCCTCAGTGTATTACGTGCACGTTACGCAACGGGCTGCGAAGTAAAAGGGATGGTCCAGAATATTCGTGACCCAGCCAGTGAAGGAAATCTCTAGAAGCCGTGTGCCCTGGACGATTCTAGAATGAGTCACCAGCCTGCTATATAAGCGGCCTCAAAGTGAGGGGACCGAGTTTTCTGTGGGTGTGTGTTTCTGAGCTAGTGCGTGTTTTTCCTGAGCGACAGAAGTGTGGTGACGAAGTGCCGTGCGAGTTACGAAATCCAGTGACATTGTTTCCCCAGCTTGTGGACAGCGAAACAGCGTGAAGCAGGTTTTCGTAAGTAACTGTAGTTTGTGTACATAGGGGAGAGTTGCATGTAGTTCTGTCAAGGCCACCAGACTCATTAGCGAGAAGATTAACTGTTGACAAGTGAAAGAGGTCAAGAGCTCTCCATAAGGAAGAGACGAGGAAACTGGAGTAAGGTAATAATTGCTTGTATTTGCTGATGAGTGGTGTATGTTCTGGCCGCAATAAAGTTAATTATTTCATTTAAAGGAACAATCTGTGTTGTGCTTCAACCCACCGTAATCCAGTTAACAAAAGTGCCACTAGGGGGGTGGCACGTATCAATACATTTTATAAGAATTTTCAATTTCAATTGCATTTTGTAAGTATTTTCAATTTCAATTGCACATTGTGAGTATTTTAAATCTGAACCGGTCTTTTTCAATCTAACTTGCATTGTGTATTTTCAATTTCAATTGCATTTTGTAAGTATTTTGAACCTCAATTGCATTTTGTAAGTATTTCAAACCTAAAGTACATTTTGTGCGTATTTTTCAATCTAAATTCCTTTTGTGAATATTTTTCTTCTAAATTATCTCCATTTTGTGAGTCGTTTCAATCTGAGTTCCATTTTATAAGTTTTTTGAGTCTCACTTGATTTTCGTTATCGTTTCCATTTCAATGTCATTTTCGCTATCACCCAGCTCATTAGGGGCCGATAACCTAGATGTTAGGCCCCTAATAACAACAATTATCATCATCAACATCATGTTACTGACTTCTCTCCAGCGTAGCCTAGATATTTGCGGTTTGGATCCCGGCTCTGAAAGAAGCCATTTCTACGTTCCCCTCAACACTAACTCGGGACAAATGGTGTCATATTTAAATTCCAGCAGTGTTAACATTAACTTGCCCTAAATCTGAACAATTACAGTGACAATTTACTACTGTTACCGTCATCACAATATCACAGGTTGTTAGTTAAATTCCATATACATACTACAGCGAGAGCTTTCCCTATAGAACGGAACTTTGCCGGGCCGTCTGGTGGGCGGTGAGTGATTAGTCAGCGCCAGATGACTAGCATTTGCTGATAACACAAGAGCCAGACGGGAAGCCCCGAATGCTGGCATTGCATTTATTACATACGGAGCTGGGAAGATGCCTTAGTTGAGAGAGTTAAAACTTCTAGTGGAGTACTGTAGCCTGCCTCGTATCCCGTGAATTAGGTATGGAACAAAATATCTAATTTTCCTAGTGGAAGCTTATCTTCTCAAGAAGAAGAAGTCTTACAATAAATATGTTCGTACGTTGCAGTGCCGTGCGATTTTTACTTGTGGGGGAAACTCAAACAAAATGTATACAGAAACAATCCGCGTACTCTGAAGGCCCTCGAGAACGAAATAATTGCACTGATACAAAATATCAGTGAGGATGAATTACATCGAGTGTACCAAAACTTCCTACTTTGGTGCAATGTGTGCTTAGGAAATGAAGGACAGCATTTCCAGCAATTACTCGGAAATTCATGTAAGTCATAGAGCCTCGTGTATTTGGGTGTGTGTGGAATTTGTGTGACAACCTGTGTTATTGTGATGGTTGTTCAAATGTGAGGGTATTTGTAAACTGGGGATAGGATTGGTAAGGAGGTGGCCGAGGCCTTTAGTTAGGATCCATCCCAGCATTTTCCTGGAGTAGAAGTGCGGAAACCACGGAAAATCACCTCCAGGATGGCTGAAGTGGGAATCAAACCCTCCTGTTCCCAGTTTTGCCTCACAAGACTGAGTGTACCCCGTTCCAGCGCTTAGACCAGAACAAAATTTTCTTGGCAGAGCCGGGAATCGAACCTGGACCTCTGGGTCTACATGCCAAAATGACAATCAGACTTCGCAGTATTGTATTTTAATATTTAGTATTGCCTAATAAATAGCTTAAATAACTTACAAGTGATTATATATACCAGTCCAACTTACACATCACCCTGGTCCAAGTTACACGCCATCGGTCCGAATTACACGATATTACATTTTGATATAAACATAAATTTTAAGTTATACGCTGAGATAATATTAACATTTATTTTCACCAAATCAATTGATACATTGAAGTAATTATCATCCTTAAAATTTGAGAAAGATTAATTTCATTCAAAGAAGTTATTGACGTTTAAAGTTAAGTGGTCCAAATTACACGGACTTCCCCTAAATATGATTATTAAATACGTTAAAGTTGTAAATATATTAGACTAGTTGGGCTGCTGCTAGCGCCAGTGCCTTGCTCGACGCGCTGCAATACACAGTACCCTTGGCCGACACGTGGCGACAGTGAAACCCCGTTGTATAGGGAAGGCTTTTACTGTAGAATACGATTCTGATGACCAAACCAACCGACCTACACAATTTCACCGATCTGAACTAAATTTTATGTACTTGCCTTTTAGAACTCTGCAGGAGACACTGTCTACTTGCAATTTGGACAGCCCTCTCCATTCCCTAAATTTAGGCGGTTTGGCACAAGGAAGAAATATCGAACAGTGCTATGTGGCGAAAAATGACACTATTGCTCCCTCAGGAGCTTGGGACTGCCGAAGTTTTCCCAAGTGCTCCGATTATTTTCTCACGCCACTATGCAGCAAAATACGATTGCTATTTATTTTTATAACAGCCAATGAGATATGGCCGCGTCATTTATTTCACATACTCTTCTTTCTAATCATTTTTTTCAGTTTGATAGTAAATTACATGTTCATTATTATCATTATCATTAGGGGAAAATGACCTTGAAGTTACGTCCATTATATTACTTATCACTACCACAAAACGTCTTCACCAACTGTTATTTTTAACTATTTTTTTTTAGCCTACTTTTCACATTTTGCAAAAATGAGGAAAAAGTAAACTTATGAGATCGGGCAAATGTGTGTCTGTCTGTCTGTCTGTCCTTCTGTCTGTCTGTCTGTCTGTCCTTCTGTCTGGCTGGCTGTGTGTGTGTGTCCCCCCCCCTATCAACTCCTAAACGGCTACAGCAATCGAAACAAAATTTGGTAGGAGTAAAGATCTATACCTGAATATCTCACGGCCATATTTGAAAATGATGTCAGTGCTACCAACTGCTGAAAAATCGCAATTGAAATTTGAGCTGCATGTTGGATATCTCGGAAGGTATGAATGGGAGCTATTTCAAAATTGGCACACGTATAGATAATAATATTGCAGTTTAATTTCCAGGAGGCCATACATGGCAGTGTTGCCAAAATGATTATATGCTTGCTGATAGGTCCAAATTTTAAATGCATATAACTTCTACACTATCAATTGGATTTTAACCAAATTTCTTATATACTATGTGTACATAAACAGATATGACTGAGCGTATACTTAAGAACCACCAGGGCTGCCAACTGTTAATAAATGCTCATTTTTTTAAAAATCCAAATACCCATACATCAGAAAGTATGCAAACCGACAGCTTTAAACTATGCACACGTATAGTACCTGACATTCTATATTAATTTGGAATAACTTATATACATCAGTGCTACCAACATGATTCTAAGCCTGCTGAGAGATCCAAATTTAAATACATGTAACTTCTATACTATCATTTGGATTTCAACCAAATTTCGTGTGTGCTTTGTGTACCATAACAGATTTGACTATGTCGATTCATAAGAGTAACCAGGGCTACCAACTGTTAATAAATACTGTCTCTATTTATGTTACCCTAATATCAATATGTCAGAAAGTATGCAATAAAATAGCTCTAAACTTTGCTCACGTATAGTACCTGGCATTCTTGATTAATTTGGAGTAACTAATATAGACCTACGCCAGTGCTGCCAACATGATTCTAAGCCTTTAGATAGGTCCACTTTTAAAATGCATGTAACTTCTATACTAACTAATGGATTTCATTCAAAATTGACACAACAATAGATCATATTACTTCAGATTATATCTGACCAATACATGTATGTCATTGTTGCCAACATGATTTTACGTGCGCTGTTAGATCCAATGTTTAACTGCATGCAACGTCCATGCTATCCATTGGACTTCAACGAAATTTTGTGTTCTGTACCTTAAGAGATGGAACTAACAAGAATATATTCAGTCAACAGGGCTGCCAACTGTAGTTCTCTATTAGGCTACATTATGCCAGGGGTGTTAAGTATTTCGAACTAATTAGAAATTTCGATATTACCAACTTAATTTCATCATTATTCCAGATTGATCCATATAGATTAATCATTGGCATGAATCTTAAATTTTAAGAAAAGTAGGCTCTTTAGCTCGTGGCGGAACTTCTTGTTTTCTATTAGTTTGTGCCAGTTCAGTAGTAATATTCAATATTATCCATAAAACAAATAAATATATTCACCGGGCGATGGTCATGGGCGATTCTTCGGAACTAAGGTTTGGTTCAGACATAAAAGGTATAGACTGAAACACGGAAGTCAAAATCAATGCCCGGAACAGAAGTTACGAACATAAACTTATGTAAATAACAAAAGATGGGATATATTAAAGATTTGATTTTTTTAGCCTATTTTCATTTTATGAAGAAATAGGCTTATGAGATCACCTTTTGTCTGTGTGTCTGTCTGTTTGTGTGTGATGGTGTGTGTGTGGGTGTGTCCCCCCCTAATAAATTCTAAACGGCTGGAGCGATTTCCATGAAACTCGGTAAGATCATAGCACCATTCTGGTCGACCCCGACCGTGCCCTTCAAATTTTATTGTGGTTCGCCACTCCAACATGGCGGCTGTGTGAAATATTTCACCTCGACCGTGCCCTTCAAATTTTGTTACGTCTCACCAATCCAACATGGCGGCTGTGCGAAATATTTCACTAGCATTCAATATCTCCGAAACTGTTACCGATAATACCCTGAAATTTTGTACGGTGATAAAGGGACTACTAAAATTTCACCTATGAGACTTTCAAAAACTTGGTGACTACAAAACCAACATGGCGGCCAAGCGAAGTTGAGACTTTTAAATAGACTTTTCTCGCGATTTAACTATCCAAACGTAATGAAATTTTGGTACAGCAAATGTTTACACACATTGTAATGCACTGGCGTCTAATTTAGTTCAATTGTTTACATATCCTCAAAATAGTGGCTGTGCGAAATATTTCACTGGCATTCTTTGTCTCCGAAATTACAGATATCACCCTGAAATTCTTATACGGTGATAAAGGGCACTGCTAAAAGATTATCTATGTAACTTTCAAAAACCTGTAGAGTACAAAACAAACATGGCAGCCAAGCGAAGTTGTAATATTTTAATAGACTTTTCTCGTGATTTGACCATCTGAGCGCAGTGAAATATGGCACAGTAAATGATTATACATATTGTAATGCACTGGCATCTAATTTAGTCCATTTTTTTACGTAACCTCAAGATGGCGGCTGTGCGAATTTTAAAATTAATTTTTTATTTCTTGTGTCGTAATCATGCGATCGAAGTGAAAGTATGAATAATTAAGCTACGCAATAATTTTCCTTTAATGCTACGTAACTCTATGGCCTATACATATAAAAATCCAAAATGGCGAGCATCCGATATATGTTGACGGTTCTCAATATCTACGAATCCTTTACAGCAATCAAACTGTTTTTTTTTAATGTTCATAGAGGCTATGAACATAAGTTCACCTATATGACTTTCAGTAACGTGGTGAGCACAAATCCAACATGGCGGGGACGCGAAGTATAATTATTTAAATGGACTTTTCTCGTGATTTAACCATCCGAGTGCAGTGAAACTTTGCACATTAAATGCCTATACGCATGTTAATCCACTGGCATCTAATTTATTTCAATTGTTTTCATAACCATAAGATGGCAGCTGTGCGAAATTTTAAAATCTCTTTTTTACTTCTTGTGTCCTAATCATGCGATTGTAGTCTGAATACCATACCTACACAATAATCTTCATGTAATAGAACATAAATAAATATTCCAACCTGGCGACCATCTGAAATATTTAGTCGGTTCACCATATGTACGAATCTATCATAAAAATCAAACTGAAATTTTGTATGGTGATAGAGGCAATTAACATGAGTAGGATATATGAAAATAGGCTGTATAGTTCTGAACGGAACTACTTGTTTTAATTGAGATTAAATTGATGTTTTAGGTCATGAATGTGAGTTGTTGTTGTTCCATTCGTAGTCATGTAGCCCCTTGTACTTGGGTGTATGTGGAATTTGTCTGATAACCTGTGTTACTGTGATGGCTATATTGGTTTGTGTAGTTGTAATTCAGATGAGGGAGGAGGTGGCCGTGGCATTAATTTAGGAACCATCCCGGCATTCACCAGAAATAGAAGTGGAAAACCACGAGAAGCCACTTCCACGATGGCTAAGGTGGGAATCGAACTGGCCTCTTCTGAGTTTTGCCTCACGCGGATGAGTGTATCCCGTTCCAGCCCTCAGACCAGAATTAAATTTCTTGGCAGAGCCAGGAATCAAACCCGGGTCTCCGCGGTGACAGCCAGGAATGCTAACCACTTCTCTTAAGTAAGTTAATTATTGGAGGATTAAGGGGCGGAAGAGCGAGATGTCACAATGGATCAACAACAACAATTAATTGCGAGAGTCTCCCTGTGGCTATCATAATATCACCCCACTATCTAACTTGCATGGCTGTCAGATGCTCGGTCGAGTGAAACACGCTCGGCCAACACTGCGGCTACCCTCTACACGGCGCATGTATGCAGGCAAGTCTAACTGCCAGGTGCAATACACATGATTATAATCCTGCTATCAGGTGTTCAAACGTACACACTCCGCGGTGTAGTAATGCGTGCCAAGTCACACACCACTGAGCTTAAAGTCCGGAGTTCGAAGGTTTGAACCCTGGCACAGACGGCGGCTATCATGAGTATGGTTTTATCTTGTTCTTATCCACACTCTCTGTAAGCAAATGTCAGGATGGTATCTAATTTCAAGTCCTGGGGCACCTACTCTTCGTTAATTTAAGGGTAATACACAGAGGTTATGAGCCACCCTAATTCCTAATAATTACAATTACATGCAATATTTTGTCACCACAGTAACACAGGTCAGCAGACACACACCAACGAAGCGGCTCTGATGACTTAGTGGTTCCAAGCCCCTAAAAGGACTAACAAGTTCACTCACTTGCTGTATGAATTCTCTAGCTGTAGATTTAGCAACACGCTTATGATACACTTGGGACTTCTCCGTGAAGGCGCGAAGTGTTTTTATATTCATGTTTTATGTTTCCATATAGCTGTTGGAAAGAGAAGGAAGGGAGGGGAAGGAAATGGAAAAGCGAAAGGGAAAGGGAAGAGGGGAAAGAGAAAATCTGTCTGTAAGGAAGTCAGCCCGGAGGTCGGTTGGATCCTCAAAAATCACCATCATAGGTTATGTGGAAGTAACCAACAAAACCCAAGGCAGCACTATAATGAGGCGTACTAGACAAGGTGAGGAGTGAGGTAGTTTGCCATTGCTTTCCTCACTGAAACAAAACAACAGCACTAACCCTATGAGTAGAACCTTTCACAGCATCCATAAACACTAGCTATGCTCTGAATGCCATTACTCAGTACCACTCATACATCAGTAGCTTCCATATAATCACAGCCATGAATGAGACTTAGACATCGGTGGAAAGCCACATTTTACTCTAGCCTGTGCCAACAGACAAATGCAAATGTACTGCATTCATCAAGTGGTGGTAAACAGGCCCAAAGAAAAACAAGTAGTTCCGTGAAGAACTATACAGCCTATTTTCATATATCCTACTTATGTTAATTGCCTCTATCAACATACAAAATTTCAGTTTGATTGCTGTAATAGATTCGAAGATATTGAGAACCGTCTAAATATTTCGGGTGGTCGCCATGTTGGACTTTTATATATCTAGGTCTTAGTGTTATGTACTGTTACATGAAGATTATTGTGTACGTGTAGTATTCAAACTTCAATCGCATGATTAGTACACAAGAAGTAAAAACGAGATTTTAAAATTTCGCACAGCTGCCATCTTGTGGTCATGGAAACAACTGAAATAAATTAGATGCCAGTGGATTAACATTCGTATAAGGATTTACTGTACCAAGTTTCACTGCATTCGGATGGTCAAATTGCGAGAAACGTCCATGTGAATATTTATACTTCACGTCGCCGCCATATTGGATTTGGGATCACCAGGTTATTTAAAGTCCTATAGGTGAACTTAGGTTCATAGCCCCTATGAACATAAAAAAATCAGTTCGATTGATATAATAGATACGTAGATATTCAGAGCCGTCTAAATATTTCGGATGGTCGCCATGTTGGATTGTTAAATGTATAGGCCATAGAGTCGTGTACCCTGAAAGGAAAATTATTGCGTAGGTTCATTATTCAAACTTTCACATCGATTGCATGATTACGACACAAGAAATAAAAACTTGATTTTAAAATTCGCACAGCCGCCATCTTGAGGTTATGTAAACAATTGAACTAAATTAGATACCAGTGCATTACAATGTGTATAAACATTTCCTGTACCAGATTTCATTGCGTTTGAAACATGAAATCGCGAGAAAGGTCTATTTAAAATTTTCAAATTCGCTTGGCCGCCATGATCGTTTTGTAGTTAACCGGTTTTTGAAAGTCTTATAGATGAACTTCTAGTAGGGTACTTTATCTCCTTACAAAATTTCAGGGGGATATCGCTAATAGTTTCAGAGATATAGAATGCCGGTGAAATATTTTGCACATCCGCCATCTTGTGGCTATGTAAACAATTGAATAAAGTTAGATGTCGGTGCATTACAATGTGTATAAACATATACTGTACCAAGTTTGATTGCGTTTGGTTGGTTAAATCGCGAGAAACGTCTATTTAAATGTCGCAAATTCGCGTGGCCGCCATGTTGGTTTTGTAGTTACTAGTTTTTCAGAAGTCACATAGGTGTACTTCTAATAGTTTCCTTTATCACTGTAATCAATTACAGGGTGATATCGGGAATAGTATCGGAGATATTGCATGGTGGTGAAATATTTCGCACAGCCGCCATGTTGGATTGGTGAGACGTAACAAAATTTGAAGGGCACCGTCGGGGTAGCCCGGATTAGTGCTATGAACTTACCGAGTTTCATTGAAATCGCTCCAGCCGTTTAGATTTTATTAGGGGGGGGACACACACACACCTCACACACACACACACACACATACACACACACACACGCACACACACACGGACAAAAGGTGATCTCATAAGCCTATTTTTTCAAAATTGAAAATAGGCTAAAAAAAGAAAAGAGAAAAGGGGAAAAAGGGAAAGGGGAAAGGAAAATGGGGAGAGGGGATAGGGGAAAGAGGAGAGGGGAAAGGGAAGAGGGAAAGGATAAAGGAAGAGGGGGAAAGAAAAAGTGAAAAGGGAGAGGGGATGGGGGAAAGGGAAGATGGGAAAGGAAAAGGTAAAGAGGAAAGGAGGAAAGGGAAAAGGCAAGAGGGGAAAGGGAAGAGGGAAAGGAAAAGGAAGAGGGGAAAGAAAAGGGAAAAGGGAAGAGAGGAAAGGGACAGGGAAAGGGAAAAAGAAGAGGGGAAAGGGAAGACGGAGAGGAAAAGGGAAAAGGAAGAGGGGAAAGGGGAAAAGGGAAGAGGGAAAGGGAAAGGCAAAAGGAAGCTGGGAAAGGAAAAGGTAAAGGGGAAAGGGGGAAAGGAAAAATGCAAGAGGGGAAAGGGAAGAGGGAAAGGAAAAGGAAGAGGGGAAAGAAAAGGGAAAAGGGAAGAGTTGAAAGGGACAGGGAATGGGAAAAAGAAGAGGGGAAAGGGAAGACGGAGATGAAACGGGAAAAGGAAGAGAGGAAAGGGGAAAGGGAAGAGGGAAAGGGAAAGGCAAAATGAAGATGGGAAAGGAAAAGGTAAAGAGGAAAGGGGGAAAGGGAAAAGGCAGGAGGGGAAAGGGAAGAGGGAAAGGAAAAGGAAGAGGGGAAAGAAAAGGGAAAAGGGAAGAGAGGAAAGGGGCAGGGAAAGGGAAAAAGAAGAGGGGAAAGGGAAGACGGAGAGGAAAAGGGAAAAGGAAGACGGGAAAGGGGAAAAGGGAAGAGGGAAAGGGAAAGGCAAAAGGAAGATGGGAAAGGAAAAGGTAAAGGGGAAAGGGGGAAAGGGAAAAGGCAAGAGGGGAAAGGGAAGAGGGAAAGGAAAAGGAAGAGGGGAAAGAAAAGGGAAAAGGGAAGAGTTGAAAGGGACAGGGAAAGGGAAAAAGAAGAGGGGAAAGGGAAGACGGAGATGAAACGGGAAAATGAAGAGGGGAAAGGTAAGACGGAGAAGAAAAGGGAAGAGGGAGAGGGGAAAGGGGAAAAGAAGAGGGGAAAGGGAAGATGGAGAGAAAAAGGGAAAAGGGAGAGGGGAAAGGGGAAAGGGAAGAGGGAAAGGCAAAAGGAGGATGGGAAAGGAAAAGGTAAAGAGGAAAGAGGGAAAGGAAAAAGGAGAGGGGAAAGGGAAGACGGAGAGGAAAAGGGAAAGGAAGAGGGGAAAGAAAAGGGAAAAGGGAAGAGGGGAATGGGACAGGGAAAGGGAAGAGGGGAAAGGGACAGGGAAAGGGACAGGGAAAGGGAAAGGAAGGAATAAAGAAAGAAACGTCTGAATTTTCACTTGCGACGCTAAACGAAAGTTAAGTTACGGGAAAAGTAAAGAATCAATAATTTAAATAATACCCACGGTCTAGCGCCGTAGTCGAGTTGGCTTCACGCGTCAAATGGGTAGCTGCACCGTTTGGATATCCAAAATTTGAAGTCTCGACACTGACAGTAGCCAAGTATATTTTTCATACTCAATATAAGAAAATGCTGGTATTGTATCATATTTCAAGTTTCAGGCCACCCACAAACGTCCTAGACATTAGTAATTTTACTTACACGCTCTAGGTGACTGGTTGGTTGGTTGGTTCCTTAGTTTAGGGACTGCGACAACACGATCATGTAGCCCCGTGTACTTTGGGTGTGAGCAGAATTTGCCTGATAACCAGTGTTAATTGTGATGGCTGTATTAGTGTGTGTTATCTGTGATTCAGGTAAAAGGACTTCAGACGATTAATTTTTTCAAGGAGTTCCTACTTTTGCTACCAAATGCTACCGTCCATGATACCTAGCTGCGAACGTGGCTACTACTAAATGCCATCGCAGTCAGCACCTGGCGGCGAACGTTGGAACTAATGGAGCGTTATCAAACTAACCTACAAATTTTAGCTTCCGCAAGTGAAGTTAGTGGAAGGTTCTTATTCATGCCATAAATCTATGACATGGGACCGACGGCTTTACTTCCCCTCCGAAGGAAGGCATACTGAGGGATTTTTAACGCTCTTAAGAAATCCGACGACTTCTGCCGGGTTTGAACCCGCGATCTTGGGCATAGAAGCTCAGCATGCTTCCAACTACGCTACCGAAGCCTCTTCTAGTTGACTTTACTTCAACCCCTACAGTAATACATGTGGGTGGATAGATACATGACAAGAAAGTATATGGGGTTGATGACCAAGATGTTTAGTCCATAAATAAAGCGATAGCGACTACTTACGTCACGCCCCATACATCAACTCTAGCACCCAGTATGCACTCCCTTGATCAAAGTATATGAATAACCCCTATTCGAATCCCTCGACGTGCTCTGAGTTTTTATGAAGTCTCAATACGTACCCGGAGACTCCTCCTAATGTGAGCTATCCACTAGTTTGTTCATGGGAATAAAATTAATAATTAATCTCAACTAGGAAGTCGCCTCCGTAGCGTAGCGGTCAGCATGGTTAGCTGCCGCCCCGGAGGTCCTCGGTTCGATTCCCGGCTCTGTCACGAAATTTGAAAAGTGGTACGAGGACTGGAACGGAGTCTACTCAGCCTCGGGTGGCCCAAATGAGTAGAGGGGGTTCGATTCCCCCTCGGCCATCCTCGATGTGGTTTTCCGTGGTTTCCCACATCGTCTTCGGGCAAATGCCGGGATGGTACCTTCTTCAAGGCCACGGCCACCTCCTTCCCTCTTCCTTGCCTGTCCATCCTCACCATGCCTTACGTTCCCTCATGAGGCCCCTGTTCACTTTGCAGGTGAGGCCGCCTGGGCGAGGTGCCAATCCCACCTCACCAGTTGTATCCCTTCCGATTCGATGTTCCCAGCTCTAGGACACTGCCCGTAGAGTTGGTAGTGCCGAGTTCCCTCGCTGAGTCCGTGGGTTCCACCAACCTGGAGGGTAATCGACTAAAAAAAAAACAACTCAACTAGTCAGGTGTTGTAAATGCTACAATATTGTGTTTCGCACTGTGAATTAACTGCATTCACAATTAGCAGCAACAACTCGTTTTAATGAACGAACGAATACGTCTGTAATTGTTGGATCGATAAATATGGGGCAGTAGCCATTAACACACGATCAAGCACGGTATAGTCGGAATGTATTTGTTATTGGTCAACATAATGTATAAGTGGATCTTGTAGCCTAGAGGTGGCAAATCCCTATTTTATTTTGTTTAGCCTAATTACGCACACATTTATTTATAAATCCACGTTCGTTTTATAAAAGTCAAACTAAAACTGAACAATTTTTCTAGGTTTGTGCCATGTCTTGTCTGGGGTTTTTGCCTAGGACACCAAGCTGGCTCATCAGCGGGCTCTTGGTGTCCGCGCCCGGACCCCCACAGGAGTAGTGAACTGTGCGCTACCTCCCTTTTAATGAAGCGAACATGTGCTTCTTAACTGCGAGAGCTAAAAGCTCAAGCAGCCATAACCTCCTTACGAAGGCTTACAAACTGATGGCCATCATGTACTGTATGTACTTTAGTGTGTGGAATTTATCTGATGAAGTGTGTTGTTATGTTGGCTGTAGCAATGGTATTTGGGGCTAGGATTGAGAAGGAGGCGGACGTGTCCCTAAAGCTCACTACAGTCCCAGTATTTACCTGGAGTAGCTTGCCACGGTGGGTGAGTGGTTATCTTGTCGGACTACCAACCCCTAGCTTGCTGGTTCGCTCCTGGCCGTGGTGAGTGATTTTTGAAAGATGGTAAAAATTACGACACGCATGTCATACGATGTTGGCATGTCAAGGAACCCATTTGAATTCAGTAGATCGTGTTCAAAATGGCAAAATTAATCTCGGGATTTTCCGCCAACACAAAGTTCCTCATTTTTCTACTAGAAAGCGCTATAGTGTCAAGGAGCTTAGATATATAACCTCCTTGACTTCCATAGTGCTTCAAGGAACAACAAAATTCGACAAGCAAGCTGCCCTCTGGGTGCAAATAACAAAGCATACACCCGGCACCCGAGGCCATACAATATTATTATTATTACCTGGAGTAGAAGTGGGAATTCACAGAAAGCTACTTCCAGTATGGCTGAGGTGGGAATCGAACCCACCTCGTCTCAGTCAGGTGAATCCCAGTCCAGCTCTTACACCAGAATTATACCGGGTGAGTTAGCCGTGGAAGTTACGGCATGACTGCTGGCAGTCGCTTACATCCGGGAGGCGAGGAGTTTCGAATCCCCCCGCCGTCAATCTTGAAGATGGTCTTCTGTGGTTTCCCATCTTCCTTCCAGGCAAATGCTGCGGTTGGTCCCTAACTATAGGCCACAGCCGCTACCTTCCAACTCTTCGACCTTCCATTCCAACTGTCCTCCCCAACTGTACTTGTAGCTCACCCATCGGGTGTCCGTCTCGAAGCAGCTACAAAACTGGCGAGCCGAACATGTCCTCTGACACTCCCGGCACTAAAAGCCATACGCTCAAAAAGAAAATATATATTTAAAAAAAAAACAGAATTATATATTTCTTAGCAGAGCCGGGAAACGAACCCGGATCTCCTGGAAGACAGCGGCTACACCACGACAAATTTGGAATTGTCTCACTATTTGCCTGGAGTAGAACTGAATTACCATTGAAAACCAAAACTCAGCAACTTTTCTTGGTGTGTGCCGTGTCTTGTGTGGGGTTTCGCCTAGGAACACCAAGTTGGCTCATCAGCGGGCTCTTGGTGCTACCGTGACCGGACCCCCACAGGAGTAGCGAACTGTGCACTACCTCCCTTGTTATGAAACGCACGTGCGTTTCTTAACTCCCTCGGCTTTTCTGAATTGCGTCTGGGACCTCCCGCCCGTGCGCCTTTTAAGCTTACTCTGGGTAATGTTAAAGATACCAGGTGAGACTGGGGGGGGGGGGGGGGGGTTGCTAGTGTAAGATATAACTAGTTTTGAATGAAGCATCTATCAGACTGAATGGAGAAGGGGTTAACCCATATTTGACCCCTTCTTATGAGACGCACGTGCGTTTCATAAGAAGGGAGGTAGTGCACAGTTCGCTACTCCTGTGGGGGTCCGGGCGAGGACACCAAGAGCCCGCTGATGAGCCAACTTGGTGTTTCTGGTTGGTTGGTTCCTCAGTTTAGGGGCTGCGACAACGCGGTCATGTAGTCCCGTGTATGGATATGTGTAGAATCTGTCTGATAACCGGTGTTAATTGTGATGACTGTATTAGTGTGTGTTATCTGTTTTTAATTCAAGTAAGGACTGCAGACTTTGCATTTCAAGTAGTTCCTACTTTTGACGCCAAACGCCACCGTCAACGACTAGACTACTAATTCAAAACTTGGCTATTAGACGCCACTGCAGTCGGCCCCTGGTGACGAACGTAGGAACCTAATTAGAGCGTTGTTTAACCTATAATTAATTTAGCTGACCCGTCCTGAAAAGAAAAATACATGGCCATTGGCTGCATTAATAAAGTTATAATTTAGCTTCACACAGGTATAATTAGTGGAAGGTTCTTTAACATGCCATAAATCTGACATGGGACCGCCGGCTTTACTTCCCCTCTCAAGGAAGGCATACTGAGTAATTTTTTAACCCTCTTAAAAAATCTGACGATTTCGGCCGGGTTTGAACCCGCGATCTTGGGCATAAAAGCTCAACATGCTACTTGGTGTTTCTAGGCGAAACCTCACACAAGACACGGCATAAATCTAGAAATATTGCTGAGTTTTGATTCACGGGCCGTGAAAGCCAATATAACATCTTCATTGAAAACCAATTCTGTGATAGGTGAGGTGGAAATGGAATCCACCTTTGTCAGTTTTTCCTCAAGAGGCTGTGAGTATCCATTCCAACCCACTGAGTAATAAATGTTTGGCATAGCCCCGAATCGAACCCATGAACTTTGGGACCGGAAACTCAACACGTACCTCAAAACCAGATTAAGCATCTTTCTGTCTAGCATCATTAATTCGTTTGCTTCTCATTCTTTCCTTCCTTAATGCCTTTTCATGGATAGTTCGCTAAAGGGAATGGAGTGTTATTGGTATCGGAACCGATGCAGGTCAATGAACGCGCCGAGGCTCGTGGTGTGTCAGCTCATAGAAGGGTCGTCGACATGGGGAGTGACTCCTACTGTGACCGCTAAAACTGGCATGTGCTTCACTGCCCATAAGCTTCAACTGTATCCCAAGGCGAGTATTGTTAACCCTGACGTACTACCGCGCGTATAAATATTGTCTTCAAATTAACATTCTCCTTCATTCAATTCTGGTTGGTGTGTGGGTTCCTTAGTTTAGGGGCTGCGACAACGCGGTCATGAAGCTCCGTGTACTTTGGGTGTTTATCTGTCTGATAGCCGGTGTTAAATGTGATGGCTGTATTAGTGTGTGTTATCTGTGATTCAGGTAGAAGGACTGCAGACGATTAATTTTTTCAAAGAGTTCCTACTTTTGCTACCAAATGCTACCGTCCACGATACCTAGCTGCAGACGTGGCTACTAAATGCCATCGCAGACAGCACCTGGAGGCGAACGTTGGAAATAATATACCGTTATCAAACTAACCTACAAATTTTAGCTTCAGTATACCTTCCTTCGGAGGAGAAGTAAATCCGGCGGTCCCATGTCATAGATTTATGGCATGTTAAAGAACCTTCCACTAATTACACCCGTGTGAAGCTAAATTATATATAGGTTAAATCTTCGACTAACGCTCTTAGGTTCCGACGTTCGTCGCCATGAGCCGACTACGGTGGCATCTGGTAATCAAGTTCTGAACTAGTTTTCGTTGACGGTGGCGTTTGGTGGCAAAAGTAGGAACTACTTGAAACAAATTCAATGTCTGCAGTCCTCACTCGAATTGAAAACCGATAACACACACTAATACAGTCATCAAAATTAACACCGGTTATCAGACAGATTCTACACACACCCAAAGCACACGGGTCTACATGACCACGTTATCGCAGCCCCTAAACTGAGGAACCAACCAACCAAACAACCAAATTTTATCTTCCACAAGTCTAGTTAGTGGAAGGTTCTTTTTCATTTCATAAATCTATGACATGGGACCGCTGGCTTTACTTTCCCTCCGAAGGATGGCATACTAAGGGATTTTAACGCTCGTAAGAAATCCGATGACTTTGGTCGGGTTTGAACCCGCTATCTTGGGCATAGAAGCTCAGCATGCTACCAACAACGCCAGGGAAGCCACTGTTCTCAAGATTACCCGTTACGTCCAAGAAACGAGGACTTGCTTTAAACTATGTAGAGATTCATTCATACATTCTTTCTTTTTTCTTTTCTTTCTTTCTTTCTTTCTTTCTTTCTTTCTCTTTCATTCTCTTCCTTTCTCTTTCTTTCTTTCTCTTTCTTCCTTTCTTTCTCTTTCTTTCTTTCTTTCTTTCTTCCATTCTTTCTCTTTCTTTCTCTCTCGTTCTTTCTTTCTTTCTCTTTCTTTCTTTCTTTCTTTCTTTCTTTCTTTCTTTCTTTCTTTCTTCCTTCCTTTCTTACTACCTTTCTTTCTCTTTCTTTCTTTCTTTCTTTCTTTCTTTCTTTCTTTCTTTCTTCCTTTCTCTTTCTTTCTTTCTCTTTCTTCCTTTCTTTCTCTTTCTTTCTTTCTTCCTTCCTTCCTTCCTTTCTTTCTTTCTTTCTTTCTTTCTTTCTTTCTTTCTTTCTTCCTTCCTTTCTTTCTCTTTCTTTCTCCTTCTTTCTTTCTTTCTTTCTTTCTTTCTTACTATTACCCTTTTGTCTGAATGCTTTCTCTTCTCTTTGTTTCTAAGTTTATTATAATTATTCAAATAATTCATGGTTTCGGGCTAAATCCATGTGAAAATAAAATTAAATACCACCAGACGTTTCGAAGGAACCTTGCCTCCTTTTTCAATGGAAATAAACAATGTGGCCAAAGAAAGTATATCAATGAGATGTTAATGAGGTTCTGGTGACAAACAGAGGAATTTATCTAGTTTTCTTTGGTAATCTCATTGATATACTTTCTTTGGCCACATTGTTTAATTCCATTGAAAAAGGAGGCAAGGTTCATTCGAAACGTCTGGTGGTATTTAATTTTATTTTCACACGGAATTAGCCCAAAAACAAGAATTATTTGAATAGTAATCCGGGCCGTGAAAGCATTAATCTACATATGTATTATATTTAATGAAACATTTCAACAATTTGACTTGTGCGTCGAATAATTGGATTATTGACTGAACAGTTGGGTTATTTCACTAATACGAATATCAGAATGTTTGAATAGGTTGGAAATTCGCATAATTCGAATTTGCGAATGCTTTGAATATTCGAGTGTGCACGTAATTCGATTAGTCGAATTATCCCTATGTTCGAATCATATAATCATATTCGGAACAGCGCTAATATTTAGCGAAGTTACGATGTAGTAAAGAAGTTCCATACAGTAAATTTGTGTTTCTGGTTGGTTGGTTCCTTAGTTTAGGGGCTGCGACAACGCGGTCATGTAGCCCCGTGTACTTGGGTGTATGTAGAATCTGTCTGATAACCGCTGTTAATTGTCATCGCTGTACAGTATTAGTGTGTGCTATCTGTTTTAATTCAAGTATTTATTTATTTATTTATTTATCGTATGGCTTTTAGTGCCAGGAGTGCCCGAGCACATATTCAGCTCGCCTTAGTCTGTAGCTTCTTCCAGCCGACACCCTCAGGGTGAGCTACAAGTTACGTTCAATTTCAAGTAGTTCCAACTTTCGCTACCAGAGATCAATGATACCAAGTGGTGAACGTTGGAACGTTGATAGAGCGTTCCAACGAAATCTAACCTAACAATTTAGCTTCTCACAAGTTTGGTCTGTGGAAGGATCTTTAACATGCCATAAATCTATGATATGGGACCGCCGGCTTTACTTCCCCTCCGAAGGAAGACATACGGAGGGATTTTTATCGTTCTTAAAAAATCCGACGACTTTGGCTGGGTTTGAACCCGCGACCTTATATTTGTATTTCTGTTTACCGATTCCACAAGAAGTAATTTGATGCACTAAAATATTCTTAGTGAATTCTTAGAGAGAAACAGAAACTTCTTCGGGTAGTGATATTATATTCCAATTGGAAGGAAGCTTGTAGTTTAACGTGACCGTTAATCTCGAGATCATGAGCCACGGGACCTCCTTTTTACGTGGAATCCGAACCACAGGACATGGCATTTCACTTCGAAAATCTCAAATGCAATGACCGGGAATCGAACCCGGACCGCCTTGGTGAGAGGCATACAGCTAGACCGCTGAGCCACCACGCCCCCATATATTCCAATTGACCTGAATCATCTATGTCGTTGTTGTTGTTAATTCTTATTACGGGCTGTGTGTTGAATTTGTTTGATAACCTGGGTTTCTGTGTTGTCACTGTGGTAGTGTGTTGAGCTGTAATTATTGGGAGGCGGGGATGAGCTAGGTACCTTGGGACTTGAGGTAAAGTACCATTCCGGCATTTACCTGGAGGGAGTGTGCAAAATCCAGGGAAATAATCACACTGAGAATAGTCGCTGCCAGCGCCGGTATTCGAACATCTGATCTCCGGACTTGCTGCTGCTTCCCGTCACGGCCTGGGTGAGCAATTTAACACGCACGGCTACGTAGCTTAATTACACTGACCCGAATCGAAGATTCAAGTTTGATTGAGTTTTATGTTTTTACGATACAGTTGTTGTTTCATTTGAGGAGTATGTGAGGGCGTGGCGATTTAGCCCCGTGTAGATGTGTGTGTATAGAATTTTGTCTGATAATATGGGTTATTGTGATGGCTGTATTTGCTATTCAGGTGAGGATTGGGAAGGAGGCGGCCGTAGCCTTAAGTTTGGAACCATCCCAAGGATTTCCTGGAGTTGAAGTGGGGAACCACGGAAAATCACTTTCAAGTTGGCTGAGATAGGAATCAAACAAATATCTTCTCAGTTTTGCCTGACGAGGCTGAGTGTAGCCGGTTCCTTCCCTCAGACTAGACATACATTTCTGTGCAGAGCCGGCGATCGAACCCAAACCTCCGGGGTGACAGCGAAGGGTACTAGCCGCTATACCAGGATGTGGTCTCAGACAATAGAACCTTGGAGGAAAGAGGATGTACTAAATGCGGTATTCCCGGAATTCAACGCTTTTCTTCAACTTAAACATGAAATAATAAGATATGCAATCTTAGAAATTAAAGGATTGAAAATAATCAACACGACTTTATTTTAAAGTGAATGAGATGGCACCAGCCACAGTGGTGGAAAGCACTAAGGTGCCAGCTCGTGCTTCGCTGTCATTAGGAGGACGTGGGTTCGAATCCCAACTCGGCCGTCCTGAAAATGGTTTTCGTGGTTTCCCATTTTCACCACCAGGCATACACAGGGACGATTCCTTTCAACAGGTCCACGGCCGACTTCCTTCCAAAATCCCTTCCGTGACCCTTCCTTAATTAGAGCCAAGTTAGCGGTCACCAGTCTCCATCCCCACTTGTATCTGCTGTCAAAGTGTGTTCAGCTTCCAGGCACCGTCCTTGTGACGGTAGAGGAATGACCCCGTAAGTCCGTAACTGACGCCGAGCTGGGAGGATAAGCGATTTAAAAAAAGGATAAATATCAATGTGCAATATTTTTATTTATTTCTTCAACTTTTATTCCCGCTTTTACGCTATGTGGCGGATGCCCTTCCTCACCGAATTTCATCAGAGGAGTCGATTGATTGATTATTTTCACGGCTACACTGGGAGCTTAAAAGCTTCCTTGCAGGAGCGCCCTACATACAATAGAATAAAAAGGGTTATGAACTTAGTATTAAACAAGATGTTCAGCAAAGAACATATAGCCTACTTCCTCCGAAATGTATGGGTATACTATAACCCTTTGTGTTTATCAAGGAGTGGACTATAATGTTCGTTGTAGTAGCTGGTACTGTAACCTAGCGGTGAATTAATATATATCTTGTACGCCTATGAGTGTTGAATGTGCATGCAGTTTAAAGCAACCAGAAGAGATGCGAACCAGTTGTCAGTGCTTAAAGGTAATCGGAGCGCGGTTATGGCTAGAAGTTGAACTAGTACAAAATTGTAATACTTCAGGAGGCCAAGCATTTGCAAACCGGAATGTTTGAAACAATTACCCAAGTAACCCACTGGAGGACAGCACTGGCTGTGGTTGACAACGTGTATCTTGATTTTCTATTCTCCTTTTCCTTTTGTTTTCTGTTTAAATGCGATGCTGGGGCTGTAATTATTAATAAACGAGTGTGTATACATTAGCCTCTGATTTGAGCTAAATAGCATTTTATTTAGTATCTGTGTCGCCTCCGTAGCGTAGCGGTCAGCATGGTTAGCTGCCGCCCCAGAGGTCCTGGGTTCGATTCCCGGCTCTGCCACGAAATTTGAAAAGTGGTATGAGGACTGGAACGGGGTCTACTCAGCCTCGGGTGGTCCAAATGAGTAGAGGGGGTTCGATTCCCACCTCAGCCATCCTCGAAGTGGTTTTCCGTGGTTTCCCACTTCGTCTTCGGGAAAATGCCGGGTTGGTACCTTCTGTAAGGCCACGGCCGCCTCCTTCCCTCTTCCTATCCTATCCATCCCAGTCTTCCATCCATTCCCATCCCTCATGAGGCCCCTGTTCTCTTTGCAGGTGAGGCCGCCTGGGCGAAGTGCTGATCACACCTCCCCAGTTGTATCCATCCCGACCAGATGTTCCAAGCTCCAGGACACTGCCCATAGAGGCGGTAGTGGTGAGTTCCCTCGCTGAGTCCGTGGGAACCACCAACCTAGAGGGTAAATTGAATTTAAAAAAATTAGTATCTGTGGAGAGAGCTCATCCACATCATTTGTAAAGGAATTCAAGCAAGAAATGAGCTAAATCTAGTCGGTTTCAAACCCCAGCTGACCGTGTGAGAGACAAACGCTCTAGCACTGAGCCAAATATGTCCATAGCATCTCAGTGTTATTAACCAACTTAGATACAACGTGTTAGCAAATAATGTCTCGAAATAAACGATTTTTTCAATCCAGTACATATTCATTATAAATCATTTCATACAAAGTTCGTATTACTTTTATCAGTAGGCTATATCCCATTCTAAATACTCAAACTACTGAAATATAGGACAGGCTCAAGAGGTCAGCTGCCAGCTTTCAAGTCACTGATAAAGTGTAATATTTGAATATAAAATTATAAAAAACAACGGGTCACGTCCATTAGGATAGCTTATTGGTGGGTCCTAAGTTATACATTATATTGCTTGCATACGGCCGCCATCTTTATATGGTAAGGCTGATGACCTTGTAGTTTGGGTACAGGACGCGTCCCATATGAAGGTATGCTTTTACCAAATTTGATAAAGATCCGACTATAAGTTTGGTCGTAATTTAAGGTTTGACCATTTGAGTGGCCGCCATTAAGTTTTGGTAAAGATGGCGGCAATATAAAGCATGACACTGAGGTGTCCTTTGCTAGTTCTGTCTCTGTAAAAATTTCGTTCAATTCGTTTTCGTTATGTTTGATTTGATAGGGGGGCGGGAGGGGGGGGGGGGGCAGATATACACAAACACACAGACAGACACAATTTGTGGCCCTGTGTAGATCTCATAAGTCAACTTTCATTTTTTGCAAAAATGAAAGTAGGCTGAAAAGAACTAGAAAAAAAACCATTACATTACATTACGATCATATTATATATCGCGTCATTTGACAAGAAACTAGTTAAATTTGTAAAATATTATAAAATACAACATTCACAATATAAATTACAATAGTCTAACAATGATGGTAACAATAATACGGCAATAATAAATAAAAAAAGAACATTATACACAACAAGCTGACCCGGCAGACGTTGTCCTGCCAATCAAAGAAAGTGTTGTAACTTTGTTTCTTGAAGTGCTTTTGGATACACAATATTATTTTCAATTTCTGTTAACTGCCTCTAAACTATCGTGAATTGAATTAACTAATTTAGAAACATTCGTTGGAGCGTGCACAACAACTCTCCAAAGTTTCATCGCAAAAAGATAAATGGCATTTAACGCATACGGGATTTGGTTTAAATGATTCGTGTGCTGTCACTCATTTGTTGAATCTACTCGTGCTCTACCAACTGTGAAATGGATTTACTAAGTTAGAAAGCTTCACGTAAGTGTACACAACAACTCAACAAAGTTTCATCGCGATCGATGAATAGTATATGAACGCATACAGGATTTTGTTGGAACGCTTCGCGCGTCGTGACTCATTTGTTACATCTACTCGTGCGCTACCAATATTGTAAAATGGATTTACCAAGTTGAACACCTTTCCTGGCGTGGACACAACAACTCATCAAAGTTTCATCGGAATCGGATGAATGACATATGAACGCATAAGTGATTTTCTTTAAACGATTCGCGAGCCGTCACTCATTTGTTGAATCTACTCATGCGCTACTTATTGTAAAATAGATTTACTAAGCCTGAAACCTTCTCTGGAGTGTACTCAATGATTCACCAAGGTTTGATCGCAATCGGATGAATGATAATATGACCGCATACGGGACATTGTGGAAACGATTCGCGCGCTGTCACTCATTTGTTGAATCTACTCGTACGATACTTATTAAAACCGGATTTACTAAGACAGAAACATTTTCTGGAGTGTACACAACTATTCACCAACGTTTCATCGCTATCGGATAAATGGTATATGGACGCATACGGTACTTTGTTGAAATGTTTCGCGTGCCGTCACACATTTGTTGAATCTACTCATGCGCTACCTATTGTAAAATTGATTTATTAAGCCAGAAACCTTCCGTAGGGTGTACACAACATCTCACCCAAGTTTCATCGTAGTCGGTCGAATGGTATTTGAATGCATACGGGACCTTATTGAAACGCTTCGCTCGTCGTCGCTCATTTGTTGAATCTACTCGTGCGAAACCTCCTGTGAAATGGATTTACTAAGTTAGAAACCCTCACGTAAGTGTACACAACATCTCGCCCAAGTTTCATTGCAATCGGATGAATGGTATATGAACGCATACGGGACTTTGATTAAAAGTTCGCGCGTCGTTGCTCATTTGTTGAATCTACTCGTGAGCTACCTAATGTAAAATGGATTTACTAAGTTAGAAACCCTCACGTAAGCGTACACAACATTTCACCCAAGTTTCATCGCTATCGGACGAATGGTATTTGAACGCATACGGGACTTTGTTGAAACGCTTCGCACGTCGCCGCTCATTTGTTGAATCTACTCGTGCGCAACCTCCTGTGAAATGGATTACTAAGTTAGAAGCCTTCACTTAAGTGTACACAACAACTCATCAAAGTTTCATCTCAATCTATGAATGGAATATAAACTTTCACGGGATTTTGTTGAAACGCTTCGCGCGTCGTCACTCATTTGTTGAATCTAGTCGTGCACAACAATGTGAAATTGATTTACTAAGCCTGTAGTGTACACAACATCTCACCCAAGTTTCATCGCTATCGGACGAATGGTATTTGAACGCATACGGGACCTTTTTGAAACGCTTCACGCGTCGTCGCTCATTTGTTGAATCTATTCGTGCGCTATCTATTGTAAAATGGACTTACTAAGCCAAACACCTTCCCTGGAGCTCACTCAACATATCACTCAAGTTTCATGGCAATCGGATGAATGGTATATGAACGCATACGGGTCTTTGAATCGCTTAACGTGCAGAGACAAACAGTAGAATTCGACATCACTGCCACCTTTGGTATAAAACACAACTTTTCGCCACGAGCGGAGTGTATGTAATGGCGGTAGTTGCACATGTTGCGACCAGGTGGCTCTAACGTGCAGAGACAAACCGTCCAAAGACATCAGCTTTCACGAAGGCCAAGGCTAATGGTTTCCATGACGACTGTTTTTGACTGTATATTGTGGTTCTAAAATTGTGTGTAAATTGTGGTTCTAAAATTGTGTTCATTCCACCTACCGGGTCAGATTGTGAATCTAAACCATACATGGACCCACCCTAATATACATACCAAATTCCATCAAAATCGGTTCAGTCGTTTAGGAGGAGTTCAGTCACATACACACGTGTCGAAGAATTGTATATATAAAGATAGAGTGCGTACAGACCCAGTATCAGCCTGAAGAATAAACACCAAATAGGCCTACAAGAAATATATTAAAATATTCTTATGAAAGATGAAGTGAATGAAGATCAGTCCCCTGTTCTTAGATGTGTGTCTGATGACTCGTGCTTCTATTTGACTGAAGTAATTTGTGTGTAGATGTAATTATTCATTTGAGGGTGAGCAAATGCGAGGGAGCCGTGTCAGTAGATTCACTGGCACATTAAAAATCCCCTTCAGGGCACATCTGGCAGCCTGGCGTATCTAAAAGCCTCAGTAGTAAAAAGGAAAGTAAAACCATCTTGGTATACTAATATAAAACAAGTAGTTCCGTGAAGAACTATACAGCCTATTTTCATATATCCTACTTATGTTAATTGCCTCTAGCAACATACTAAATTTCAGTTTCATTGCTGTAATAGATTCGTAGATATTGAGAACCGTCTAAATTTTTCGGGTGGTCACCATGTCGGACTTTTATATATGTAGGTCCTAGAGTTATGTACTGTTACATGAAGATTATTGTGTACGTGTAGTATTCAAACTTAAATCACATGATTAGTACACAAGAAGTAACAAGTAGTTCCGTGAAGAACTATACAGCCTATTTTCATATATCCTACTTATGTTAATTGCCACTATCAACATACACAATTTCAGTTTGATTGCTGTAATAGATTCGTAGATATTGAGAACCGACTAAATACTTCGGATGGTCGCCATGTTGGATTTTATATATGTAGGTCCTAGAGTTATGTGATTATTGTGAACGTGTAGTATTCAAACTTCAATCGCATAGTTAGGACACAAGAAAAAACAAGGAGATTTTAAAATTTTTCACAGCTGCCATCTTGAGGTTATGTAAACAATTGAACTAAATTAGATACCAGTGGATTACAATGTGTATAAATATTTCTTGTGCCAGGTTTCAGTGCGCTTGGAACATTAAATCGCGAGAAAGGTCTATTTAAAATTTTCAAATTCGCTTGGCCGCCTTGTTCGTTTTGTAGTTAACCGGTTTTTGAAAGTCTTATAGATGGACTTCCAGTAGTGTCCTTTATCTCCGTACAAAATTTCAGGGTTTTACCGCTAATAGTTTCAGAGATATAGAATGCCGGTGAAATATTTCGCACATCCGCCATCTTGTGATTATGTAAACAATTGAACGAAGTTAGATGTCGGTACATTACAATGTATATAAACATATACAGTACCAAGTTTCATTGCGTTTGGTTGGTCAAATCGCGAGAAACGTCTATTTAAAAGTCGCAAATTCGCTTGGCCGCCATGTTGATTTTGTAGTTACCAGGTTTTCAAAAGTCACATAAGTGAACTTATAGTAGTTCCCTCTATCACCATAGAAAATGTCAGGGTAATATCGGTAATAGTTTCAGAGATATTGAATGCTGGTGAAATATTTCGCACAACCGCCATGTTATATTGGTGAGACGTAACAAAATTTGAAGGGCACGGTCGAGGTCGCCGGGAATAGTGCTATGAACTTTCCGAGTTTCATTGAAATCGCTCCAGCCGTTTAGATTTTATTAGGGGGGGACACACACACGAATCCACACACACACACGCACACACACACGGACAAAAGGTGATCTCATAAGCCTATTTTTTCAAAATTGAAAATAGGCTAAAAACGAGATTTTAAAATTTCGCACAAATGCCTTCTTGTGGTTATGGAAACAATTGAAAAACATTAGATGCCAGTGGATTTACATTTGTATAAGGATTTACTGTACCAAGTGGCACTGCACTCGGATGGTTAAATTGCGAGAAACGACCATGTGAATATTTATACTTCGCTCCGCCGCCATGTTGGATATGTGATCACCAGGTTATTGAAAGTCCTATAGGTGAACTTATGTCCATAGCCCCTATGAACATTAAAAAATTCAGTTTGATTGCTGTAATAGATTCGTAGATATTGAGAACCGTCTAAATATTTCTTATGGTCGCCATGTTGGATTGTTATATGTACAGACCTTGGAGTCATGTACCTTTAAAGGAAAATTATTACATAGGTTCATTATTCAAACTTTCATTTCGATTGCATGATTACGACACACAGCCGCCATCTTGAGGTTATGTAAATAATTGAACTAAATTACATACCAGTGCATTACAATGTATATAAACATTTGCTGAACCAAGTTTCATTGCGTTTGGATCATTAAATCGCGAGAAAAGTCTATTTAAAACTTTCAACTTCGCTTGGCCGCCATGTTCGTTTTGTAGTTAACCGGTTTTTGAAAGTCTCATAGATGAACTTCCAGTAGTGCCCTTTATCTCCGTGCAAAATTTCAGGGTGATACCAGTAATAGGTTCAGAGATATAGAATGCCAGTGAAATATTTCGCTCATCCGCCATATTGAGGTTATGTAAACAATTGAACGAAGTTAGATGTCGATGCATTACAATGTGTATAAACATATACTGTACCAAGTTTCATTGCGTTTGGTTGGTTAACTCGCGAGAAACGTCTATTTAAAAGTCGCAAATTCGCTTGGCGGCCATGTTGGTTTTGTAGTTACCAGGTTTTCAAAGGTCACGTAAGTGAACTTCTAGTAGTTCCCTCTGTCACCATACAAAATTCCAGGGTGTTGTCGATAATAGTTTCGGAGATATTGAATTCTGGTGAAATATTTCGCACAGCCGCCATGTTGAATTGGTGAGACGTAACAAAATTTGAAGGGCACGGTCGGGGTCGTCCGGTATAGTGCTATGAACTTACCGAGTTTCATTGAAATCGCTCCAGTCGTTTAGATTTTATTAGGTACACACACACACACCCACACACACACCTCACACACACACACGGACAAAAGGTGATCTCATAAGCCAATTTTTTTTTAAATTGAAAATAGGCTAAAAATGAGATAGTGTGTGTCTTTCTGTCTGTCTGTCTGTCTGTGTGTGTGTTACTCAATAACACAAGAACCACTGGTTCGATTTGAATAAAAATTTTGCATGGACGTAGCTGATTTACCAGGCTTACATATAAGCTACTTTTGATTTCGATGTTTTGCACTATTTAAAATGACGACAATTTTCATACTTCCATTTCTAATATAAAGAGAACGCTAAGAAATAGCGAACTATTGATGGCACTACGAGCTTTAAAATTTAATTTTCTATCCGGAAGGTCCTTATCAATTTTCGTGTATCTCCAGCGGTTAGCGAGTAAAACCCACATTTGTGACGTCACCACACCCTTTGGTTTAAACATTTCATATTTCCATCATCATACTAATATACTGTATAACAAGTAAATCCGTGAAGAACTATACAGCCTATTTTCATACATCCTACTTATGTTAACTGCAACTATCAACATACAAAATTTCAGTTTGATTGCTGTAATAGATTCGTAGATATTGAGAACCGACTAAATATTTCGGATGGACGCCATGTTGGATTTTATTTTTGTAGGTCCTAAAGTTATGTACTCTTATATGAAGATTATTATGTACGTGTAGCATTCAAACTTCAAAAGCATGATTAGGACACAAGAAGTAACAAGATGTTCAGTAAAGAACATATAGCCTACTTTCTCCTAAATGCATGGGTATTGTTATAACTCTTTGTCCTTTTCAAGGAGTATAATTGAACATTGGTTGTAGTAGCTTGTTGAAATAAAACGTGCTATAGGGATATTAAACATGAATATGAGGTGCCCTTTGCTAGTGCTACCTCTGTAAAAAAATCATTCAATTCGGTTTCATCGTGTTTGAATTGATCTGGGGAATGGATTTGCACACATACATGGCCGCAATTTGCAAACTATTGGGCTGATGACCTTGTAGTCAGTCATAAGATGCTTTCCACAAAAAGACATGTTGTTGCAAAATCCGGTAGAGATCAAATTATTAGGATGGTCGAAATTTGATTTAAGCTTTTAACATTTGGGTGGCCGTCATTCCGTTTCCGTCAAGATGGCGGCGATATAAAACATGACACTGAGGTGCCTTTTGCTAGTGCTACCTCTGTACCAAATTTCGTTCAATTCGGTTTCACCGTGTTTGAATTGATAGGGGGAATCGATTTGCACACATACTTGGCCACCATCTTCAAACTATTGGGCTGATGATCTAGCAGTTTGGTCATAATATGCTTCCCACATAACGATTTGTTGTTGCAAAATTTGGTAGAGACTAGATTATTAGGTTGGTCGTAATTACATTTTAGCCTTTAACATTTGGGTGGCCGCGATTACGTTTCCGTCAAGATGGCGGTGATATAAAACATGACACTGAGGTGCCTTTGCTAGTGCTACCTCTGTACCAAATTTCATTCCATTCCGTTTCACCGTGTTCGAATTAATAGGGGTAATCGATTTTGACACAAAGATGGCCGCCATCCGCAAACTATTAGGCTAATGACCTATTAGATTTGTCAAAGGATGCTCCCTTCATAAAGGTATGTTGTTGCAAGATTTGGTAGAGATCGGATGATTAGGTTAGTCGTAATTTGATTTAAGCTTTGAACATTTGTGTGGCCATGTTTCCGTCAAGATGGCGGCGATATAAAACATGACACTGAGGTGTCCTTTGCTAGTGCTACCTTTGTACCAAATTTCGTTCAATTTGCGCTCACCGTGTTCGAATTGATAGGGGGGGACAGACATTCAGAGTACACACACTCACACACACACACACAGACTCACACACACACATACACACACACACACAGACAGACAGACACACTTTGTTTTCGCCCTGTAGTGATCTCATAAGTCTACTTTCATTTTTTGCAAAAATCAAAAGTAGGCTAAAAACGAGATTTTAAAATTTCGCACAGCTGCCATCTTGTGGTTATGGAAACAATTGAAATAAATTAGATGCCAGTGGATTAACATTCGTATAAGGATTTACTGTACCAAGTTTCACAGCACTCGGATGGTTAAATTGCAAGAAACGTTCATGTTAATATTTATATTTCGCGTCGCCGCCATGTTGGATTTGTGATCACCAGGTTATTTAAAGTCTTATAGGCAAACTTAAGTTCATAGCCCCCTATGAACATGAAACAAGATTTTCAGGAAAGAACATATAGCCTACTTTCTCCTAAATGTATGGGTATAGACAAAATAAATCTATCTATCTATCTATAGTTATAACTCTTTGTCTCCTAATTTCTTCCAATTCGAAGTGCAAATTGGCACACTGGATTTGAGGAGTGGCGTTCAAATAATTTACCCCAGCATTTTGCAATTTCATCAGTAAACACTCCAAACAACGTAGGTATTCAGTTTATTAACACCGACTACTTACAATAATTTCAACTAGTTGCTCTAAACGTATCACTGGGAGAAACATATTTAATATAGGAACTATTACACAGCTAATTTGTAATCGCGCGCGGCTAACGAGGAAGACAGGCCATGGCGCGTAAACCAAACCCTTCTGTGACGTAGGCAATGTACCGGTACTGTTTGATGATGCCGTGATAATCGCGCCTTATCTTGGGGATGTGTACCCTCTATCGGCAAAAATAATAACCTTCGCAATTATACTGTAGACATGGGTTCACTAGTTGGCCGGTAGAGAGCATAGCTCGTATCTAGAAGGCTGTGGTTACCAATAACAGAGTTCAAGTAATTACTCCTAGATGTCACTCCGGTGGTGAATGTTGTTTTAATTAAATATATATTTTCCATTTCAAAATGCACCATATAATGCTTTATTTTATAACGTCTCAGTACTCAAGAAATAATAAATATAAAAAAAAAATCAAGAAAACAAATTCCAACTCTGATAGGAATTGAACCACGGCCAGCCTGGTGAAGGACTAACGCGCTGACCACGCAGCCAATCGTGCTCACTCTAATAGCTCGTTAGGAACCAATACATATACCACGTTATAGCAAATCATGACTTGGACTAAACGATTTCTTTACTGGAGTATATTTTAAACCGAGTTCATTTCATAGAAAGTTCATATATTTGTTACCACTAGCCTATATTGCATGCAACATACTGAAATTAATAAAATACTAGATGAAACCCGTCAAAACATGACGGACAATGGAAATACATATTTACTGAAGAAGCTTCTTATATAAGTTACATTCTTTGTACGATTACTTTTTAGCACTATTGCAACTTAAAGGGCGTCAAAGGATAGCACTCTCAACATTGCAACATAATGCTGGTCATGACTGAAAACGTGATGAGGTAAAGAGCCCAATACGTTCCAGAGTTTCTCCTTGAGCTTGATTGATTGTGATAAAGTAGGCCGAGCGAATAAGACATTGTTGCCTATTAAAAGAAAATGTACTGTACCTGCAAGTGTTTTATCGGAAGGTGTTAAATCAAGTCGTAGGATTTGAGCTCTCTGCCTAATATTACTACACCTATTATATCCGAATCCAAGCAATTTCTTACATATTTCTTACAATTTATATATTTCCATATATGAGTCCTTGGGAAACGTTCAGATTTCTAAGGAACATAACTATGGCTGAAACGTTCGGAGTATGTGGAAGCGAATCACTTAATTCCAAGGAATTGAAGAATTCTATAATAGGGAAATGAAGTAGCTGGCTTTCATCTTCAGTATCCAATCTGTTAACGCTGATGTATGAGTTTGAACTACTGGACATAAGTTGAATGACTTTTAAATGAATATCATTACATTGTTGCAAATTGGCAAGTACATGTATTATATATTCCAGCAGATCAATTTTACCATCACAACAGTAAAAGCCAAAATAACCACGCGTAGATTTTACGCAAGAGAAATACAATTTAGAACAATGATTACATTTGATCGTCAAAGACCTTACACTGTACTGCATAATATCTGGAATTGTTTCTGAAATGGCCTATTTATATTGGATTTTAAATGTGGCTTCGTATTATTCGATAACACTATAGTGACCTGCAATAACGGAGCCGCTAAATATTAAATGGCAAATAATACTTCCATTGCCGAAATCAACTGCGTAGTTAGACTCAGTACTCTAAACAAATAATTATTAAACAATTGTCTTATACAATGATGTTCAACATGACCGTCCAGAGACTTTCATACTCAAGTTGGTTGGCGAGGAGAATGCGATGAGACTGATCGCTTAAAATAAATTCCTTATAATTGTTCCTGCCAACGAAATTTTTTGCAATAGCTTGAAAACGCAGCTCAGAATGACGTTCTTCATTTTGTTATAAACAGTACAAAACTGCTCTAAATAAGCAATTTCCATCACCTGTTATAGGTTATGGCGGTACATTTTGCAGGGGAACATAGAATCACTTCGCCAACTACTGGAATGACCATAGGCCTATACTCAATACTCACTTCGGCTGTCACCCTAATGGAGGCAGTTTTTGAATTCTATGTCCCGTGCATGTCAAAAATCGTATTAACACATGGAAGCCCACCCATTCTTGGCTGTAACCTCGGAGACCCGGGTTACATTTCCTGCTCTGCCAAGAAATTTAATTCGGGTCTGAGGGCAAAAACGGGGCACATTCAGTCTCTTGAGGTATAACTAAGAAGAGGAAGGTTTGATTCCCACCTCGACAATCTTGGATGTGGCTTTTTGTGGTTTCCCACTTCCACTCAAGGCAAATACCGGGATGGTTCCTTACTTAAGGCCTTGGCCGTCTCTTTGCTATTTCCCACCTTAATTACAAATACACACATTAATGCTGCCATCACAATAACGCAGGTTATCAGAGAAAATCTTACACATACACACCAAAGTACACGGGGCTGAGTGACCACGATGTCGGAGCCCTTCAAACGAATTATGTTTGCCAAGTGTCTCTCGTGGCGAAAGCAATTGTGGACACGCGCGAGTGCCTGGAAAACTTCTTTTTTCTTTAATAATTTAAGAGTATATCAACGATGCATAATTATAACGTTTAGTCTAGGACGCTAATAACTTGACCTCCGAAGCATTGGGAAGAATTGCAATATTGAGGTACATAAACAACATAGCCTACACATTCAACTGTCAGTTAATGTTCTTCAACATTTCCCTTCTTAAATATTCCCCTCCTTTATAATTCTCCATCACGTGAAAACGCGCCATGTCTTGTGTTTTAAATATAGCGATACAATGGTGCTGCCATCTGTTGTCAGTTACAGGAAATATATGGGCGAGGTACTGCCATCTGTTGTCAGTTACTGGAACTGATTGCAGATATTCGAACGGCGTATTGAGGACAACAGTTAGCTCTCTTTGTCTTGATCACATGCTGTAATGCAATGGTAAAACGGAAATAAAACATATTGAGAGGGAATGTAGAAATATGTATCATTAACAGACATAAAACCTTACTAATACTCCTTGATTAAACAATATTTCAGTGGTAAAAAAAAAAATACTGCAAGTGATGGGATCGAACCCGTGCTCCTTGGATCCACAGTCAGTCGCCTTAACCACATAGCTACTCGCGCACTCTTATTCACAGCAGACAAAAGCATTCACTACATTCAAAAGCCGCTGTCTGAAGGAAATAATCCATTTCATTATCAAAAAAAATCAATGTTGCACATTCGTATACTGTACGTTCATACTGTTATTATATTTTATAGTCAGAACTTGGCTAATGTATGATTTCAATTACATGGAAGCTTATTAAATAACTTATATTTTAATGGATTTCTCACCGCCATTTTGTCATGAGCCCAGGCGGATTGTGCGCATGCGTGAGGGATTAGAATTCTGCTATTTTCTATATTAATTTAAAAATATACCGTAATATATTTGTTTATTTTAGAGACACTCTGCAAAACTACAGACCAAGAGCTTTCGTTAGAGTGCTCTACGAAGTAAATCGGTTCTGTCGTTCTCTCAATCTCGTGATAACAAAAATCACCTTACTGTTTTAAATATATAGATGGTAACAGAGAATTAGTTACTTTACGGGAATGATAAAAGTGAAATATGTTTCTACAATGTAATACCAATCGCAGGAAGGAAGAAAACAATAAAAACTTATCCGAGGTGGGAATCGAACCCTCTCGACCATGCAAAGGATGGCAACAGAGAATTCGTTACTCGACGGGGATGATAAAAGTGAGATATGTTTCTACAATGTAATACCAATCGTAGGAAGGAAGAAAACGAAAATAAAAAAAACATAACCGAGGTGGGAATCGAACCCTCTCGACCATGCAAAGGATGGCAACAGAGAATTCGTTACTTGACGGAAATGATAAAACTGAAATATGTTTCTACAATGCAATACCAATCGTAGGAAGGAAGAAAACGAAAATAAAAAAACATATCCGAGGTGTGTATCGAACCCTCTCGATCATGGATAATACAATTTTCTGGGCAGTAACCTTATCCCCTTGGCCATCCGGACAACTATGTGACACTGCAGTATTAAGCTATCTAACCAGTATACACACTTAACCTGCAGTTTAAGTCCTTCAATTCGTGGTTTATTTAATATAATTCTATTTCAATGCATATTGTAGAAACATAATTAACATTATTGGAGACCCTTTTTAATTCTCATAAACAATGATCTCAGTTAGACGCGGACGGAATCGCCATGTTCCTTGTTGAGAAAGGCCATTGTGCGCATGCGCGGGAGTGTCAAATATTACATATTTCTTTAATCATTTAAAAATATACCGTAACATATATTTTCCTTTTAAAGAAACTCTGCAAATCTGCATGCCAAGAGCTTTCCTTAGAATGTCTTACGAAGCCAATCGGTTAAGTCGTTTTCACAATCTCGTGTGTACAAAAAACAGCTTAGTGTTTTAAATATATAGATAGGTCAGAACGAGAGATCAGCTGCCATCTTGTCAAATAACCAAAACGACTCAGCTTTTTAAAATCACTTCTAGACTATAATATTAAAATATAAACTTTTAATTTCAAACGGGCCACGTCGTTTCAAACAGATTAAACGATTGTTGGTTCGATAGTCGGAACTGGTGGGTCCCATGTTAAGGATTATAAAGTTTGCATAATTCACACGGCCGCCATTCTGAAATGGTACGGTTGATGACCTCGTAGTTTGGGCACAAGACGCGCCTCATATGAAGAAACGTTGTTACCAAATTTGGTAAAGATCCGATTATTAGTTTGGTTGTAATGCATTATTACATTTTGACCATTTGAGTGGCCGCCATTACATTTTGGTAAAGATGGCGGCAATATAAAACATGACACTGAGGTGCCTTTTGCCAGTGCTACCTCTGTACCAAATTTCGTTCAATTCGGTTTAACCGTGTTCGAATTGATAGGGGGGGGCAGACATTCAGAGTACACACACACACACACACAGAGACTCACACACATACACACACACAGACAGACACACTTTTTTCGCCCTGTAGTGATCTCATAAGTCTACTTTCATTTTTTGCAAAAATCGAAAGTAGGCTAAAAATCAGTCTGATTGCTATAATAGATTCGTAGATATTCAGAGCCGCCTAAATATTTCAGATGGTCGCCATGTTGAATTGTTAAATGTATAGGTCATAGAATCATGAACCATTAAAGGAAAATAATTTCGTAGATTTATTATTCCAACTATCACTTCGATCGAATGATTACGACACAAGAAATATAAAAACTTAATTTTCGAAATTCGCACAGCCGCCATCTTGAGGTTATGTAAACAATTGAACTATATTAGATACCAGTACATTACAATGTATATAAACATTTCCTGTACCAAGTTTCATTGCGTTTGGAACGTTAAATCACGAGAAAGGTCTATTTAAAATTTTCAAATTCGCTTGGCCGCCATGTTCGTTTTGTAGTTAACCGATTTTTGAAAGGCGGCTTCGGTGGCGTAGCCGGTAGCATGCTGAGCTTCTATGCCCAAGATAGCGGGTTAAAACCCGGTCGAAGCCGTCGGATTTTTTTAAGAGCGTTAAAAATCCCTCAGTATGCCTTCCTTCGGAGGGGAAGTAAAGCCGGCGGTCCCATGTCATAGATTTATGGCATGTTAAAGAACCTTCCACTAATTGCACCTGTGTGAAGCTAAATTGGAAAGGTTAATGTAAACAACGCTCTTAGGTTTCTAAGTTCGTTGCCAAGAGCCGACTGCGGTGGCGTCTAGTAGCTGAGTTGTGAACTTGGCCTGGTAATCGTTGACGGTGGCGCTTGGCGGCATAAGTAGGAACTGTTTGAAAAAATTCTAAGTTGCTGCACTTAAATAAAAAAAACAGATAACACACACTAATACAGTCATCACAATTAACACCGGTTATCAGACAGATTCTACACACACCCAAAGTACACGGGGCTACATGACCGCGTTGTCGCAGTCCCTAAACTTAAGAACCAACCATCGGTTTTTGAAAGTCATATAGATGAACTTCCAGTAGTGAGTGCCCTTTATCTCCGTACAAAATTTCAGGGTGATACCGCTAATAGTTTCAGAGATATAGAATGCCGGTGAAATATTTCGCACATCCGCCATCTTGTGGTTATGTAAACAATTGAACTAAGTTAGATGTCGGTGCATTGCAATGTGTATAAACATATCCTGTACCAAGTTTTATTGCGTTTGGTTGGTTAAATCGCGAGATACGTCTATTTATAAGTCGCAAATTCGCGTGGCCGCCATGTTGGTTTTGTAGCTACCAGTTTTTCAAAAGTTACATAGTTGAACTTCTAGTAGTTCCCTTTATAACCGTAATAAATTCCAGGGTGATATCGGGAATAGTTTCGGAGATATTGAATGGTGGTGAAATAATTCGCACAGCCGCCATGTTGGATTGGTGAGACGTAACAAAATTTGAAGGGCACGGTCGGGGTCTCCCGGAATAGTGCTATGAATTTACTGAGTTTCATTGAAATCGCTCCAGCCGTTTAGATTTAATTAGGGGGACACACACACACACCTCACACACACACACACACACACACACACACACGGACAAAAGGTGATCTCATAAGCCTATTTTTTTTCAAAATTGAAAATAGGCTAAAAACTGAAGAGTTTGTATGTTTAAAAGCGCTAATCTCTGGAACTGCCAGTCGAATTCGAAAAATTATTTTTGTATATGATAGACAGATTCAAGAGTAATAGTTTATGCTATGTAGCATTAGGCTACACCTTCCCTGCGTTTAGGCCTTTGGGCACAAATCTACACCATTTCACCGAACTGAACCAAAATTTGTATACTTACCCTTTGGAACCCTGCGAGTAACACTGTCTACATGAAATTTATGACAGACCAATCTATTCTCTGCACTTAGGCCCTTTGGCACAAATCTACACCTTTTACCGATCTGAACCAAAATTTGTAAAGGCCTACTTACCTTTTGGAACCCTGCGAGTAACACTGTCTACATGAAATTTATGACAGACCAGTCCATTCCCTGCATATAGGCCCGTTGGCACAAATCTACACCGTTTCACCGATCTGAACCAAATTTTACATACTTACCCTACACGTAACACTGTCTGCTTGAAATTTCGGACCACTCAATTCCCTGCATTTAGGTCCTTTGGCACAAATCTCCACCGTTTCACTGATCTGAACCACATTTTGTAGCCTATACTTATCCTTAGGAACCCTGCGCGTGACACTGTCCACTTTAATTTTCGGACATTCCCTGTATTTAGGCCCTTTATCACAAATCTACACCGTTTCTTCTAATTCCACGGAATTTTACATACACTTGAAACCCTGCTGGTAACACTGTCCACTTGATATATTGGACAACGCTCTCCATTCCCAACATTTAGAATAACAGAACAAATGAACTTGAAAACCACGTATTAAGGCTCTAGAATCATTCATGTCCGTAGTAGTGTAACTGTAAGAATATTTTAGTAAGTCTATTGTTGACTGGCAATTCGAGCTGTATCACGTCGCCCCTACCAGTGTTCTGGTGCATAATTTCGAAAATAATTAAATCTTGCGCAGGTTATAAATTGCAGTCACGGGGAATAATTAGTGCAAAAAGATTTCTTAGGCCCCTTAAAGCAGTTATCATCATGAAAACATTATGCCTCTGTATAAGTGCAATGGTGTTGGTGCAGTACATTGAGCTTATCAGCTGCAAAAAAAGTTAGTTGTTTCAAATTTACCTTCATTTATTCCGAACCTTATCGATGAGCGCTATGCGGCGATAAATTATACTATTGCTACTTCAGGAGCTCGGAACAACCGAAGTTTTCCAAAGTGTTCTGATTATTTTCCTACGGAGCTATGCGACAAAAGACTACACTATTGGCCTCTACATCTAACAGCCAATGCGATATAGGCCCTAGGCAGTGGCTTTTATTTCACTCACTCCTCTTTCTAATCATTGTTTTAATGTATTTTATTTTATTATTCTATTTAGTCGATTTACCCTCTAGGTTGATGGCTCCCACGGACTCAGCGAGGGAACTCACCACTACCGCCGCTACGGGCAGTGTCCTGGAGCTTGGAACATTTTGGTCGGGTTGGATACAACTGGGGAGATGTGATCAGCAACTCGCCCAGGCCTCACCTGCAAAGTGAACAGGGGCCTAATGAGGGATGGGAAGGGAGAGGAACAATGGGATGGATAGGCAAGGAAGAGGGAAGGAGGCGGCCGTGGCCTTACAGTAGGCACCATCCCGGCATTTGCCCGAAGACGAAGTGGGAAACCACGGAAAACCACTTGGAGGATGGCTGAGGTGGGAATCGAACCCCCTCTACTCATTTGGTCCACCCGAGGCTGAGTACACCCCGTTCCAGTCCTCATACCACTTTTATAATTTCGTGACAGAGCCGGGAGTCGAACCCAGGACCTCCGGGACGGCAGCTAACCATGCTGACCGCTACGCTACGGAGGCGACAATGTTTTAATTCGTTTGTAAATTACGTGTGTTAGTAAATAGCCGCTTCCCTATTCATTATTATTATTACGGGAAAATGACCAGAATGTTACGTCCATTATACTGTACTACTTATCACCCCCACAACCTCCACCACCATAAAAAGTTATATTTTTAAAATATTTTTTTCTCTTAGTTTAAGTATCATGTGCCAGTTCTGAAGCAATACTCATTATCATCCCTATAACAAATATATCCACCGGGCGAAGCCGGGCACTACTGCTAGTCTTTATAATTCTTCGACACGTGAGTATCAAATGATGAAAATCAAATTTAAGTTTACTTAATTATGAGTAAGAAATGGTTGAACCGAATTTAATGAATTTCTTAATGTATATTAGAGCGAGTCCCTGCATGGTTTAAATTCAAAATTTGACCCTGTAGGTGGAATGAACATAATTTTAGAACTACAATTTACAAACAATTTTAGAACCACAATATAGAGTCAAAAGCAGTCGTCATGGAAACCGCTAGCCTTAGTGAATGCTAAAGTCTTTGGACTGTTTGTCTCTCCACGTTCGAGCCATCTGGTTGCAAGCAGTGCAATTACCGCCATAACTTTCACTTCGCCCGTGCCGGAAAGTTATGTTTTGTACCATAGGTGGCGGTGATGTCGAATTATTCTGTTAGTCTCTGCACGTTAGAGCCTTTCAACCAAGTCCCGTATGCGTTCATATACCATTCATCCGATTGCGATGAAACTTGGGTGAGATGTTGAGTGCACTCCAGGGAAGGTATCTGGCTTAAAACATCCATTTTACAATAGGCAGCGCACGAGTAGATTCAACAAATGACGCGCGAAGTGTTTTAACAAAGTCCCATATGCGTTCAAATACCATTCGTCCGATAGCGATGAAACTTGGGTGAGATATTGTGTACACTACAGGGAAGGCTTCTGGATTAGTAAATCCTTTTTACAATTGGTAGCGCACGAGTAGATTCAACAAATAAGCAACGACGCGCGAAGCGTTTAAACAGAGTCCCGTATGCGTTCATATAGCCTACCATTCATCCCATTGCAATTAAATTTGGGTGAGATGTTGAGTACACTCCAAGGAAGGTTTCTGGCTTAGTAAATCCACTTTACAATATCAGCACACTAGTAGATTCAACAAATGAGCAACGACGCGCGAAACGTTTCAACAAAGTCCCGAATGCGTTAATATACATTTCGTCCGATAGCGATGAAACTTGGGTGAGATGTTGTGTACACTCCAGGGAAGGCTTTTGGCTTAGTAAAACCTTTTTACAATAGGTAGCGCACGAATTGATTCAACAAATGAGCGACGACGCGCGAATCGTTTCAACAAAGTCCCGTATGCGTTCATATACTATTCGTCCCATAGCGATGAAACTTGGATGAGATGTTATGTACACTCCAGGGAAAGCTTCTGGCTTAGTAAATCCATTTTACAATAGGTAGCGCACGAGTAGATTCAACAAATGAGCGACGGCACGCGAATCGTTTCAACAAAGCAACGTATGCGTTCATGTACCATTCATCCGATTGCGAAGAAACTTTAGTGAATTGTTGTGTACACTTCAGGAAAGGTTTCTGGCTTAGTAAAACCATTTTTAATAGGTAGCGCACGAGTAGATGTAACAAATGAATGACGATGCGCGAAGAGTTTCAACAAAATCCCGTATGCGTCCATATAATATTCAGCGATTCCGATGAAACCTTGATGAGTTGTTGTGTACACTTACGTGAAGCTTTCTAACTTAGTAAATCCAATTTACAGTTGGTAGTGCACGAGTAGATTCAACAAATGAGTGACAGCGCACGAATCATTTAAACAAAATCCCGTATGCGTCATATGCCATTAATCCGATTGCGATGAAACTTTGGCGAGTTGTTATGCACGCTCCCACGATTTTTTCTAGATTAGTAAATCCAATAGTTTAGAGGCAGTTAGCGGAAATTGAGAAAAAAATGTGTATCCAAATGCACTTCAAGAAACAAAATTACAACGCGAACACTTTCTTTGATTGGCATTGCAACGCATACAGGGTACAGCTTGTTATGTATAATACGCTAAGGTGTATGTTTCACAAAACTCAAGCTCCTAAACCAGAGGGAGTTAGAAGGTGTTGTTTGTACCAAAATCTACCAAATCGTCTCAATAGTACAGAAAAAATCTTGCATTTCTTGAAAAGTCAACGAAAATATATTTTCATTTAGACTTTCATTGCCCGTGATACTATTTATAATGTTGAATTTTGGGCTTATGCCGTGTATTATCTTAAAATTCGACGCGTTTCGAAAGAAACCATGTCTTTCTTCGTCAGAAATAATCTGAAATACGACAAAAGGTTGCTAAGAGAAAGCAACAAAGAACATATAAAAGGTGCCCAAAGATGGACACCATTATAGCCCCATGTTAGGGACAACGAAAAGCATCAGTGTATTACTTTCTCAGGGTTCTGATAATAGGTAGCCAGGATTCACTGAGATAGTAGCCGGTGTCGCGGTTGAAATTATCTGGGTGTTTACGTATTTCAACCGCCTCCCTGATGATTCTGGGACGATATTGCTTTATACGGGCAAGAATATCCACTCCTTGGAACATGATATCATGGCCAGGTGTTAAAGCATGATCAGCAACCGCTGATTTATCAGGTTGAAGGAGCCTGATACATCTATTATGTTCCTTAATGCGAGTGCATATTGTTCTCGAAGTCTGCCCGATGTAAACCTTGTCACAAGTACAGGGAACTCTGTAGATACCCGGTTGTTGCAATTTAGACAAACTGTCCTTAGTTGGTCAGGAGTTGCCTAATCTTAACAGAAGTTCCAAATACAGTCAGTATGTTGTACTGACGTAGGATTTTAGCAATACGATCCGTCGTGTTATGTAGGCCTATGTACGGTAGGTAAGCAGTTCCTCTTACATCTTTTTCTCAACCGACGGCAAAATACCTTTCTTAGACGTTCTCGTCACAAAGAAAGAGGATGGATCTTTAGGACACAGCGTTTTTCGTAAGCCAACACACACCAATAGATATCTCCACGCAAATTCTCACCATCACCCTGTCCAGAAACATGGTGTCCTTACAACTCTAACTACCAGGGCTAGGAGGATTTTTGAAGCGTCTTCTTTACAAGAAGAAATTAATACCTTGAGAACCACCTTTGAGAGCAACGGTTATAGCGAGGCTTTGATTTCCACGGTTCTGAGACCAACAAATAATAATAGGACGTCGGTTGAGAAAAAAGATGTAAGAGGAACTGCTTACCTACCGTACATAGGCCTACATAACACGACGGATCGTATTGCTAAAATCCTACGTCAGTACAACATACTGACTGTATTTGGAACTTCTGTTAAGATTAGGCAACTCCTGCGACCAACTAAGGACAGTTTGCCTAATTTGCAACAACCGGGTATCTACAGAGTTCCCTGTACTTGTGGCAGGTTTACATCAGGCTGACTTCGAGAACAATATGGACTCGCATTAAGGAACATAATGGATGTATCAGGCTCCTTCCACCTGATAAATCAGCGGTTGCTGATCATGCTTTAACACCTGGCCATGATGTCATGTTCCAAGGAGTGGATGTTCTTGCCCGTATAAAGCAATATCGTCCCAGAATCATCAGGGAGGCGGTTGAAATACGTAAACACCCAGATAATTTCAACCACGACACCGGCTACAATCTCAGTGAATCCTGGCTACCTATTATCAGAACCCTGAGAAAGTAATACACTGCTGCTTTTCGTTGTCCCTAACATGGGACTATAATGGCGTCCATCTTTGGGCACCTTTTATATGTTCTTTGTTGCTTTCTCTTAGCAATCTTTTGTCGTATTTCAGATTATTCCTGACGAAGAAAGACATGGTTTCTTTCGAAACGCGTCGAATTTTAAGATAATAATACATGACATAAGCCCAAAATTCAACATTATGCATAGGAAATATATTTATTTGTTTATAAAGTGCATTTAAACAAATAAACAAGACAATACCCCCTGGCAGAACTCTGTCGCGTATAGTCCACATAGCAATAGGGCCGGGCGGGTAGTCTGTACACATGCGGCGCACACAACCCATTATGCGAGAGTTCTATGAGTATTATTGTAATTACTAAGCTTGGAAAAGGGACAGGTGCCCCTGGACTTGAAATAAGGTGCTACAACTAACTATACGTCGCATTAAAAACGTTTACCTAACTAAACATTAACTATTAACAATCATTTATTAATAAAACTACTATAGTGTAACTTTTTGTATATTTAAGTATTTACATTAATATTTTTTTATCATTATCACCATTATCATTACCATTATCACAAAAAACATATTATTTGCATGCATTCTTATGTTGGAAATAATAATTAATATGTCTCACAGATAATCTGTACTGGATTTGCCGTCAGATTCGTGAGACATTCTCATTAATGTAATATAATAATAATAATAAAATTATCCTATAGACATCCCGTAAGGGCAAAGGCCTGCTGTTTGCACAGGGACGTGCTCGTGATTAGGCTCCGAAGGTGAGCATTCTTGGGAGCTTTTGTCTTATTGCACTCACTGTCGTTGTCTTTCTGTCCTGTTTGGTGCATGTTGATTCCTGTTTGACTCCAGCTGTCTCCATGCTTCCCTGTCTCTTGCCACTCTCGACCATTGGTTACCCGCTTTAGCTCTAAAGTAGTCTGCCCATCTGGTTTTTTGGCGTCCCACGTTTCTTCGTTCTTCTCTCGGGTCCCACATTGTGGTGCGATGCATCCATTTCTGGTGATCCATGCGTGATACGTGTCCTCCCCATTTCCATTTTGGGCTTTCTGCCCTTTCTACCACGTCGCGTAGGTTTGTCCTTCTTTAGTATTTAATAAATAAATTAAAATGAATTAAATTATTATTTTTATTGTTATTATCATCTTATTACTATTATTTATGTATTTATTTATCTATTATTTATATATTTATTCATTTATTTATTTATTTCCCAACATCAGTAGCTATGCTCCCTAATGCGCAGCGCTAGGCCATGGGGCCAAGCTATCTTTGGACTTGATAGATGTAGATTCGATCTCCACCGTCGCCCATCCTTGAAATGGTTTCCCGTGGTTTCCCATTTTCAACTCCAGGCAAATGCTGGGACTGTACCTTCTGATAGGCCACGACTGCTTCCTTCCATATCCTTGCCCAGTTTCATTCATATTTAGAGTAAAACCACAATCAGAACAGCCACTTTCAGCGCCGGGATTCGAAACGCCAAACTCTCGACTTGCTGCAACTCCCCACTGCGGTAGTGATGACAGATTTAACGCACACGGCCAAGTATAATGACAGCAAGCTGGCGTAGCCTACACGGGCTGGTATCATAATGGCTGTCTGAATGGATACACAGTACGATACTATCTAACGATCGCACGTTGGAACACATCGACCTTGAGCTTTCTTCTGGCTGAAGAGAAGGCCACGTACCCACAAAAAGTAGGCACACTTCACGACAGGCATCCCAATTATTCAATTATGGCAGATGTAAAGGTATTCTTCTCTCCTCGCTTGCTTCGAAAAGCTGTTCTTTCAATGAAATGAAAATCCACAGCCTGCTTCCAGTCTCCGACCGGGTCAGGAATGGAATGAATAAAGCCCCCATCTAGCGGCGAGGATATGGAAGTGAGCCGGCTGCTGAAGCCTGTCGCACTCCTCTGGGGCAATGATTAAATGAATTACAGATGAAATGAAATGATAGTGGAGAGTGTTGCTGGAATGAAATTGTGACAGGGAAAACCGGAGAACCCGGAGAAAAACCTGTCTGCCTCCGTTTTGTCCAGCACAGATCTTTCATGGAGTCACCGGGATTTGAACCACGGACCCAGCGGTGAGATGCCGGTGTGCTGCCGCCTAAGCCACGGAGGCTCACTGTTCTTTTAATATCCGATGCAATTCTTGAATGGTACAACACTGAAGTCATCTTACAAGGAAACATTGCGTGAGTCAAGTTCCCGTTCACGATGAAATTTTGCACACATGTTGACCAGGACACACTGAAAATATCTGCAGCATCCGTAAATTCATTAGGCTATGTCTAGAGAAAGTGCAGGTGCATACGTTTCAGTAGGGACACGCAACAGCCGAAGGACAGTAGATGTGCGCGGTAAGTTATTACGTTCTCATTGGCCAATCGCACTGCTGCATCTATAAACGCGATCATGTACGATGGGCACCCTCACCAGTGATGGGAGGTAATTGAGTGAAAGTAATCGCATTAGAGTAACGATTCATGTTTTGGGAGTATTTACTTAAAATTTTTACTGTTTGGCAAATGTAAGTTTTATCCGTAATCCATTTCTATCAATCTATACTTTTCATTCCGTCAACACGCCTTTGTCCACATATATTACACTGGGTAACTATATATATAACACACTATTACTGAAAAAATATAAGGTGCGTTCAAAAAGTAACGAGCCGGAGGCTGGAATGCGCAAACCGGTGACTACATCGGCTAATCGTGGCGTGTGTAACGAGGTGTGGTTCCGACCAGAGCGTGGAAGGTCTCAGCCCGTCGCTAGAGGGCACGCATGCACGTTACGTGACGATACAAAGCGAGCAGCAGTATGCATCAACCGTCCAACGCTGCCAGTCGCATTGCAAACAGTGGCATGGAAGCGTCAAACGAAGAACAAAGAGGTGTTGTTCGGTTTATGACAGCGGAAGGAGTAGGGGGAACGGACATTTATCGCCGAATGTCACAAGTGTACGGCGAACACTGCATCTCCCTTGCAAGGGTCAAGACGTGGCTCAAGCGCTTCAGAGAAGGACGGGTGTCCTTAGCCCATGATGCCCGGTCTGGGCCACCCCCCTGCATAACCGATGGCAACGTCCAGCTGGTTGATGCACTCATTACCCAGGACCGCCGAGTGACAGTGAACGCCATAGCCGCCGTGGTCGGATTGAGAGTCGGAAGTGTGCACACCATCATGAAGGAACGACTGCACTTGCGGAAAGTGTGTGCCCAACCACACCAGGAAGCATGTCGAATGGCCCACTGTCCTGGTCTTGGTTGGACGATTGATGCATGCTGCTGCTCGCTTTGTATCGTCATGTGACGTGCACGCGTGCCCTCTAACGACGGACTGTGACCATCCACGCTCTGGTTGGAACCACACCTCGTTACACACGCCACGATTAGCCGATGTCGTCACCGGTTTGCGCATTCCAGCCTCCGGTTCGTTACTTTTTGAACGCACCTTATACATATACTATTAATATTATTCACTGAAAAAGAAAGTGAATTTTTTTTAGTATCTCACGTTTCGACCGTAACGTGGTCATCTTCAAATATACACAAATACAAACACACAAATGTGAACTCATAAGCCTATTTTTATATTGAAAAGAAGACCAGCTGAAAGGTCCAACGTTGCTACTACTAATAATAATAATAATGATAATGATACTAATAGTAATGTGGGAATCGGAATATGTTGAACCGTTTTTGGGTTTCCCGCCAGTCTTGGCACCGCCCGGTGGCGCCGCGTAGTCACGCTAAGTTCTGTGCAATCTCATCTGTTGTGATCTTATGTGTAAATACAGCTTTTATACTTAAAATTACTACAAGGCGTGTTTGGTTTATTCGCTTGTCAAAATCCCTTCCCACTTTTTGGGGACTCGTCCGGGATACGAAGGACTTTGAGTGCGGAACGGCAAATTTGGCTGCAACGATAAAACCAAGGCGTGAATTGACGACATTTTTCTGGCAAGATTTACGACGACGACGTGGGTCCGTGGAATATAGAAGACGGGCAGCTGTTAAACTCCCAAAGACGTGGTGGTTCGAGTAGCCTACAAAAGACGAGTTCCAGGATCCTGAACCCTAAGACGACGACGAAAAGAAAAGTGATTAGTGCGAGTGCCGAAAGACGAAGAAAAATGGCGGACAAAGTGGCGTGTTTACAAGACAGTGAAAAAGTGAATAATAACATTAAGACGGCACCTACGGCCGTGATTAAGGCGTTACATAACCTCATATTTTCGAAAAACTGCCACGTGATCGAAAGAACAGGCAGCACTTAAGAGAATTCCCAGGATTCGAGTTTGAACGTGACTCACCAGAACACCTGGTGAAATTGAAATTCATTGAGACCGAATTCACCGAGGCTGACCTGATTGCCATTTGCACAGTGTTAAAAATTGAATATACTGGAGAGAAAGCCGTGCTTGTGCTGCGCGTCTGTGACAACTTAATGAACCTTTCGAGGCTGGGGATACCTAAAGACGAAGAAGATGATGAAGGAGAAGAAGAAGGTCTGGTAAAACGAATGATGAGATGATGAAGATGAAAGAAGCAAATGAAGCACTGGCGGAAGAATTACGTGAGTTAAAGGAGAAAATGGCTGGGATGAAATCCATGAAACAATCAACCTCTAGCCCGTCAGGATCATCATCGGATTCATCTAGCTCGTCCGAAGACCAGAAAGTCTCCAAAGCAATACGAGGTAGGCCTAAACATAAAAACATAACTAAGACCAAACACAAATCGAAGACTGGAGAAGAAAGCTCAAGTGAAGGGGCAGTCGACCAGGACGTGGTGGACTCTTGGCACACTGCAAACCAGGGAGTCCCACACAAGTTTGCGTTAACTTTCCGCGATGTAGAGGGCTCTGTCAGAACCTATGACGGCAGCGAGAACTATCCGGTGCGACGTTGGATTGAGGACTTTGAGGAAACAGCAACGGTGATGGGCTGGGACGAGATGCAAAAATATGTTTTTGCAAAAAAGTCGCTGACATGCCTGGTTAAGTTGCTCGTGCTTAGTGAACGTGGCATCAGATCCTGGTACAAGTTGAAGAAAGCCCTGAAGAAAGAATTCCGAGATGATACCAGTGCAGCAGAGATTCATCGACTGCTAACCAATCGACGAAAAACAAAAGTTGAAACTCTTCAGGAATATTTCCTGGTGATGCGAGAAATAGCCAGCAGGTCGGCAATCGATGATAAATCGTTGATACAATACGTCATCGATGTCATCGAGGAAGACACTGGATTCAAGATGATTCTGTATGGAGCAAGGGACATCAAGGAATTCAAGGACAAGTTGAAGATCTATGAGAGAGATTACGCACGAAACTCCCAGAATTTGACAAAAAATGAGAAGACGACAAACAAACATACACCAAGAGAAGACAACAGGCAGAAGCAGATCTCGTCTGTAAAGAGATGCTACAATTGTGGTCAGAAGAACAGTCATGAGTCCAGAGAATGTCCACACAAGAGTCAGGGTCCAAAGTGCTTCAATTGCAGCAGCTTCGGACACATAGCTTCCAAGTGCCCAAGCCTTGAGCAGAATGAAGAGAAGAAGACAGTGAACGTCGCTTTGGGAACCAAGTCGAATATGAAGGTGAAGGAATTGTTGCTCCAGGGCCAGAGGATCGACGCATTGGTGGACACGGGCTGCCCAATCAATCTGATCCATCAAGACATTTATGCAGCGATGGGCGATCCCGAGCTGAAGACGACCGCCATAGTACTTAAGGGTTTCGGTGATAGTGAGGTGCCACCTCTAGGATATTTTACAACTGACGTCCAGGTTGACGACGACACTTACTTGACTGATTTCTATGTGGTGTCTGGAGAAGTACTCAAGTTGCCAGCTATCGTCGGTAACGACTTGCTGGACCAAGCCGTAACTACCATCAGCAAAACCGGTGTCAAGATGTCCAAGGAGATATCAGAAGCGTACTTGTACCGAATCGACGTGATAGCAGCCGAGGAGTTGGACATAGGAGATGCATCGGAAGAGGCTGTTTTGAGAATCAGAAAGACGGTCAATGAACACTCGCCGCGCAAGGAGAAGTGTACCAGCGTTGAGATGAGCATCACGATGAAACAAGAAGAACCGATTCACAGTCACCCAAGACGCTTATCACCAGTTGAGAAAGAGATTGTAGAGAAGCAAGTGCAGCAGTGGCTCCAAGATGGCATCATCCGACTAAGTATGTCTGAGTACGCTAGTCCAGTGCTAGTTGTGTGGAAGAAAGATGGGTCTCCGAGGGTGTGCGTCGATTACCGTCCAGTAAATCGAAAGGCTGTCAAAGATCGATACCCACTACCACTAATTGATGCCGTCCTGGACAAGCTGAGTGATGCCCTACGATATGGATTTTTTCACGTTGCAGTCAAGGAAGAGAACAAGGTATTTGGCCTTCGTGACACATTCAGACCAATATGAGTTCCTGAAAGTTCCATTTGGTTTCTGCAACTGGTCTCATGTGTTCCAACGCTTTATCAACTGCGTATTCAGAGAACAGATTCAAGCCGGCACAGTCCTGGTGTACATGAACGACGTAGTAATCCAGCAAAGGATGAAAATGATGCCATAGAGAAGCTTGGGCAAGTGATAGAGGTAGCTGAAACTCATGATCTGGATATTAAGTTCTCGAAGTGGCAGTTCCTGAGAAAGAAAATTGAGTTCCTAGGACACGTTGTAGAACGTGGAACTGTCTCACCATCTCCTAGGAAAGCAGCCGCAGTTCAACATTATCCAGAACCCAAGTCGCTAGCCGAAGTCCACAGTTTTTTGGGCCTTTCCGGATAATTAGGGAAGTACATCCCAAACTACGCCAAGATCGCAAAGCCGCTCAGTGATCTGTTGAAGTCAACCGGTGGATTCAACTTTGAGCAAGAACAGAGGATTGCATTCACAAGTCAGAAAAAAAGCCTTATCCGAAGATCCAGTCCTCATCATACATAACCCGGCTTACAAGACGGAAGTCCATACTGATGCAAGCAAGTATGGTTATGGAGCAGTGCTACTGCAACGTTTCCCAGACGATGGTCAACTGCATCTTGTTCAATATCTGAGCAAGAAGACTACGCCACAGGAGGAAAGGTACAGCAGCTACGAGCTCGAGGTGTTAGCTGTGGTGACAACCTTGAAAAAACTCCGAGTGTACCTGCTTGGAATCAAGTTCAAGTTCAAGATCATAACCAACTGCTCTGCCTTCCAGAAGATGATGGACAAGAAGGACCTCACTCCGAGAGTTGCAAGGTGGGCCATGATGTTAGAGGAGTTTGATTACTCGATCGAGCATAAACCGGGTGCGAGAATCCCTCACGCCGATGCCTTGAGTCTCCATCCCAAGGTCCTCTACGGTCTCGTCGATGGACTCGTTGCCAGGGTGAAACGAGCTCAGCAAGCTGATGAAGGTCTGTGTGCGATCATGGAGCACCTGAAGACGAAGCCGTACGAGGATTACACCCTGCAGGATGGTATCCTCTTCAAGTTCTGTGATGGACAAAATCTACTTGGGCTGGAGACGACTCATCATCCGAGGCGGATGATCTGCAGGATGGCCGATTGTGGGAATCGGAATATGTTGAACCGTTTTTGGGTTTTCCGCCAGTCTTGGCACCGCCTGGTGGCGCCGCGTAGAGGAGTCGAGGGGAAGTCGCGAGAAAGAAAGACGATCAGTGAGACAGTTTTGTGTCGAGTGAAGTCACGCTAAGTTCTGTGCAATCTCATCTGTTGTGATCTTATGTGTAAATACAGTTTTTATACTTAAAATTACTACAATATGTTTTTGGTTTATTCGCTTGTCAAAATCCCTTCCCATAGTAATAATAATATTATTATTAATACAACATTGATATTAAGGATACACATACAATAATAGGGATTCCGAGACAAATTTCAAAAAGTGATCTTCAGGGGTGAACAAGAAAGAAAAAGGAAACAGCCACGTAACATCGAACAACTCAGGAGGCCGAGATCAGAGAAAATTAAACAAATGCGGACAGAGAGGACGAAGACATTTAGCAACAATTGGAGTATTGATTTAACGTACTCTATCAAAGTGCTAGTCAATTAAATAAATAAATAAATAAATAAATAAATAAATAAATAAATAAATAAATAAATAAAAATAAAAATACATTTTACGACTGGATGGCCCTCGTGACGACAACCGAATAAAATGAAAGAAGATGAATGAAACTGGGCAAGGATGTGGAAGGAAGCGGCCGTGGCCTATCAGAGGGTACAGTCTCAGCATTTGCCTGGAGTTGAAAATAGGAAACCACGGAAAACCATTTCAAGGAAGGGCGACGGTGGGGATCGAACCCACATCTACCAAGTCCGCAGATAGCTTGGCTCCATGGCTTAGCGCTGCGCGTTAGCGAGCGTAGCTGCTGATGTTGGTAAATACATAAATGAATAAATAAATAAATAAATAAATAAATAATAGTAATTAGGTATTATTATTTTTAATAATAATAATAATATTAATAATAATAGTACTCACACTGACCATCCTCCAGTTATTAACATTTCAGGTTGGTGAAGATTTAAGGCCGGTTTAGGTGAGTATAAACAATTTGCACTAATAATTCACTGGCAGCGCGTAGCTCAAGATGATAAGTATGGTAATGAGTGGCAAGTGCCAACATTAATATTAATCTTGTGGAGCTTCACGGAATGTCAATGATATAAGAACTCTTTTCTCATGTTAAGTATTACAGGCAAGTTCCTCTAAAAGTAGCGAAAATTTTAACCTTGAAGGCTTCATTGCTAATTTATTAATTAGCATAAAAACAGGCACCATACTCGGAAAGCTATTAAGAAAGTATTTTCAAGACTTTTCACGGATCTACATATGTATAGGTTCCGTCCTTTGATGTACGATGTAAATGTGCGAATTTTCTGAGAAATTGTCAATTCAGTTCATTGGCATTAGGTTGAACCATCACCCTACTCCAGTGCTGTGCCCTTCTGAGAAGTTTTGGGTTAGAACGACCCGTTGTTAAAAAGTAATTTTGAGTAAATTTGATTCGAACTTTTCCTTCCTGTGTGTTCTTTATCTTGTTGTTTAAGGTATAAGTTACGTTTGAAATGGCGTATTTGGATAAAGTTTCATTTTTGTTTCAGATGAAAGCTTAATTCTTCTAATTGAAATTGTATGGTTTTTAGCCTATTTTATTTATGAAAAAATAGACTTAACTTATGAGATCACCTTTTTTTCTCAGTGTGTGTGTGTGTGTGTGTGTGTGTGTGTGTGCATCCGTGTGTATCCCACCCTATTCATTCTAAATGGATGGAGCGATTTCAATGACAATCGGTAAGGTCATAGTACTATTTTGGCCAACCGCGACCCTGCCTTTCAAATTTTATTAGGTCTCACCAATCCAACATGGCGGCTGTGCAAAATATTTAACCGAAATTCTATATCTTCGAACCTATTACATATATCACTATGAAATTATGTGCGGCGATAAAGGGCACTATTAGACGTTCACTATGTAACTATCAAAAGCCTGTTAATTACAAAACGAAAATGTCGGCCAAGCGAAGTTGAAACATTTAAATAGACTTTTCTTGCGATTTGACCATCCAAACGCAGTGTAACTTAGTACAGCAAATGACTATACAAATTGCAATGCACTGACATTTAATATAGTTCAATTGTTTACATAATCTCAAGATGGCGGCAGTGCGAAATGTTAAAATTAAGTTTTTATTTCTTGTTAAATATATAAATATTCTCAGTAAATGTATTTTAAATGGACCACAGTGAAAAATCCACAGCCTGCTTCCAGTCGACCGACCGGGCGAGGATATGAGCAGTGCCGGCTGCCGAAGCCTGTCGCACTCCTCTGGGGCAATGACTAAATGAATGTCAGATGAAATGAAATGACAGGGGAGAGTGTTTCTGGAATGCAATTGTGACAGGGAAAACTGGAGTACCCGGAGAAAAACCTGTCTGCCTCCGCTTTGTCCAGCACAAATCTCACATGGAGTGACCGGGGTTTGAACCACGGACCCAGCGGTGAGAGGCCGGCGTGCTGCCACCTAAGCCACGGAGGCTTGTAAATGGACCAGAGTGCACGTGTCTAATTCTAATGCAAAACTTTAAACTTAATGTACTCAATAACTAATATTTGTGTATTTTTAGAGGATCAAACATCAATAAGTGAAGTTTTAATTCACCTATCAACCTCAACAGAGTTTCAATTTAAAGATCATTAAATTAGTAACGTCCTGTAATAAATGGTGTCCGGACATAACGTACCACGGACATAACGTACCACTTGATTTTCGAGGACATAACGTACCACCTAGGTCGTTATCTACCTAAGAACGGTTTTCCCGTAATCCCCAAATATTTACGCTAGGACATAACGTACCACTTGATGTCAGACGGGCATTCCAGTTACAGCTGCATTGCCACATAAACATCAGTGGCGATCACACTGTGCGGCTTTAACCATTTTGGTATTGTAACATGGAGTTGTGTACAACGAATAAGGGCGGTTTATGAGCGCACTTCGACGAATAAAGTAAAAATTGTACATTGAAAGTTCAAAGAGAAAGAAGAAATATGTCAAGTATGATGAACAGCTTGACAGAATAATGAAGCGGTATGAATAGAATGGAAACTTGAAATCTTGCTTGAGAGCTCTCTCATATTCGCAGAACTAGGAATGAAACATCACATGGCGAACTTACTATTCTCTTAGAATGAAACATCCCATGATGAACTTGCTATTTGCTGGGATATAAAAGACACAAAAAACAATTAAAAATTGTAAAAAAAAAAAAAAAAAGTAAAGAAAACGAAAAATGACCAGAGCTTAACCACAGCTGATTTTGAACACGCCAAAATATTTATAAACATTTTGCCAGTCCAAAGCCTGGATAAAGTGTCATGGGAATCCAAAAACTTTTCATATTTTATATTAGTTTATCTTATGTTATTGCCCACGTATTTATTACCAGGATTAATTGAGCAATACCGAGCAAGTGGCCGTGCGGTTAGGGTTTCATACACCCTAAATACTTCCCACTCTTTCAAGTGGTACCTAATGTCCGGTGGTACGTTTTGTCCTATAACCGTAATAAATGTGAGAAAAAATATGTCTAAAGATAGCTTTGAAGGCATTTTCCAGTGTTGTCTTATTAACAATTAATATTGTAACTTTCAGTCGGTCAACACAAAATAATTCCGGTTGGTTGGTTCCTCAGTTTAGGGGCTGCGACAACGCGATCATGTAGCCCCGTGTACTTTGGGTGTGTGTAGAATCTGTCTGATAAGCGGTGTTAATTGTGATGGCTGTATTAGTGTGTGTTATCTGGTTTAATTCAAGTTAAGGACTACACGCAGTAATTTCAAGTAGTTCCTACTTTTGCTACCGAATGCTACTGTCCACGACACCTAGATTTTGAACTTGGCTATTAGATGGCATCGCAGTCAGCACCTGGCGGTGAACTTTGGAACTAATAGAGCGTTATCAATAATAACCTACAAATTTGGCTAGTGGAAGGTTCTTTCTCATGCCTTAAATCAATGACATGGGATTGCCGGCTTTACTTCCCCTCCGAAGGAAGGCATACTGAAGGAATTTTAACGCTCTTAAAAATCCGAGGACGTCGGCCGGGACTGGAATATGTATATTTACCGACGGCAGTATCCAGGCCATGGGGCCAAGCTCTCTGCGGACTTGGTAGACGTAAGCTCGAGCCCCACCGTCGCCGGTCCTTGAAATGGTTTCCCGTGGTTTCCCATTTTCAGCTCCAGGCAAATGCTGGGACGGTACCTTCTGACAGGCCACGGTCGCTTCTTTCCTCATCCTTGCCCAGTTTCATTCATCTTCAGTCCTTTCATCTCTAATTAACTCATCTCATGAGGTTGGCGTCAGGCAGGGCATCCGGCCGTAAAAACATCCGCCACATAGAATTCCATCGCATCTCATTCCCGACGCCGCGCTGTTGGAAACGGGAATAATAAGGGGTAGACAAACAACAACATTGGAATATGTATTTTTCACTAAACACACTTAGCCATGGACTAATATTTCCGAGTGAAGGTTTTCATGAATTCAAGCAGCTTAGTTCAGCTCGTTTTTCACATTCCATTTTATTTTACATGCATTTGTGTAAGCCATCTCCGCAATGATATTAATCTAAATGACCCATATGAACTACTAATCTTACAATAGCGATGCCAGAATCAACCTCATCCATCTAATGAAAAGGCCAGAGCCACATTAATTTAAGACTGTTGTTGGTACGTCCAAATGGGGCTGGCGGTTCTTCAAGCTACAGTAGTTGATGGGGCGAGTTCCAAACTCAGCAATCTCCACTTTCAATGTTTTTGCCACAAAGACTAAACAATGTTACACTAAACTCAGCAACTTTTCTAGGTTTATACCGTGTCTTGTGTGGGATTTCGCCCAGGAACACCATGCTGGCTCATCAGCGGGCTCTCGGTGTTCGCGCCCAGACCCCCACAGGATTAGCGAACTGTGTACTGCCTCCCTTCTTATGAAGCGCACGTGCGCCTCTTAACTGTGAGAGCTAAACGCTCAAGCAGCCTTTCACCTCCCTATAAAGGCTGTGGGGGTCCGGGCGCGGACACAAAGAGCCCGCTGATGAGCCAGCCTAGTGTTCCTAGGGGAAACCCCACACAAGACACGACACAAACCTAGAAAAAAATGCTGAGTTTAAATTCACAGGCCATGGAAGCCAATATACCATCAATGTTACACTAATTTCCCTGTATTTCTAACAATTATTTGAACCAATAAGAGTACATTTTCTGATTTTCTGGCACAGAGAAGTACTGTTGACCTGCAGCTAGTGCATGCAGCTTGCACAATGTTAGATTAAATGATAACATTAGAATGTTTTAAATACATATTTGAATGTCGATTTAAATTGTGTTATAGTCTATTGTATGAGGAGTTATCGTATTCTGTTGAACCACAGAACATTGAAGGGAGACTGAACAATATTATCAGCCATCAAAATATGTAATAGCCGTGCAGTCTGTGCAACGAAACTACTTCCATTAACGTCCTAATTCTGAGAAGAGTGTTAATATGAAATATTTATTCACTGCGTCTTAAATAACAGGCGGAGAGTAGTAATGTTCATTCTCCTTGATAAAACATCTCATGGTTGTAGTAGATAACTGGCACCCTGGAAGTCAGGAAATTTAATTCTGTTCTCTGCATTAGAACGGGATAAACTCAGCCTCGTGAGGTGAAACGGAGAAGAAATTAGTTCATTTTCCATCTCAGCTATCCCAAAAGTGGTTTTCCGTGAGTACCCACTTGTACTCCAAGCAAGTGTGAAAAAGTTCCCTGAATAATGGCCACGGCAACCTCCTTCCCTAATTATTGTTCCAACTATAAATGCACACAGTTAAACACAACTATAACACAGTCGACCGGGCCAGGCAATAGAATGAATGAAGCCCCCATTTCGTTCCAGCAACACTCTCCCCTATCATTTAATTTCATCTGTCATTCTTGTTATCATTGCCCCAGAAGGGTGCGACAGGCTTCGGCAGCCGGCACAGTTCATATCCTCGCCGCTAGATGGGGGCTTCATTCATTCCATTCCCTGACCCAGTCGGTCGACTGGAAGCAGGCTGTGGAATTTTTCATATTAGGGTGTATTGGATATTTCGGCATCCACCTCCAATTTTTAAAATTGTTATAAAAATACATTTTAATTGTGTTAAAAAGGCCCGATATTCCACCTCTTAAAAATAATTATCATCATCACTATCTGCTTCACTCATCAAGTTTAGGCCAATTTAATTTCAATTCAAACAAGTAGTTCCGTGAGAACTAAAAAGTACACTTTTCTTCAAATTTAAGATTCATACCAATGGTTGATCTATATATACCTATGTAGAATAATGACGAAATTAAGTTGGTAATTTATGATTTGTTCGAAATATACCTGAAATATTATATCCTAATAGAGCACTACATTTTGCTTGAAATATTTTCCCTCCGTGGATTCTGAGATACTGAGAATATACGGCTCAACTGCTTAGATAGAGTTATTAGGTAGTTGGTAGGTCTGCTGCTATGAAATTGCACACTAATTTATCCCTAACGGCATTAACACATTTATAAAATTTGCTAGATGCATTAAAATGTTATGGAAGTTAGATGCAGTTAAATATTAAACCTATCGGCACGCGTCGAATTATGTTGGCAACACTGTCACTGTCACTGAGCTTTTCATTTAATTTTAAACTCGACATTTTTTGTAAGGACATTCATTTCTATTTAGCATTGTTAACCGAGTTTAAGAATTAAATATCATGCATGTTTAAATATTTATTAAAAATAATTTTCACAGTATTGACAGCTTGCCACAATGGGTGGCTCTAGATTGCTGGTTCGTTCCTGGCCGTGGTAAGTGATTTTTGAAAGGTGACAAAAAACTTGGCATGTATGTCATACCCATTTGAATTCAATAAGCCGTGTTCATAATGACAAAATTAATCTCGGGATTTTCCCCCAAAACAAATCTCCTTCAACCTCCACTAAAAGGTGCTGTAGTGTCAAGGAACTTAGATATCTAACCTCCTTGACTTTCATAACGCTCCAAGGAACGACAAAAATTCGACATGCAAGCTGCCCTCTGGGCGTCAAATAACGAAGCTAGCACCCGGTATCTGAGGCCATACGATTTATTATTATTACAGTATTGAACAGATTTCACAATTACATATTACCGTTAGTCAATACGGATACCCCCCAGGGGCTCACATCTAGTGGGACGTGGGTTGGCGACCACGGGGCTCCAGCTGAGTCCGGCATTGCTTCCACTTACTTGTGCAGGGCTCCTCTCCGTCATCTTTTCTGTCGACCTCACTTGGCCAACTCTTGTTCTCTTCCGACCCCGACGGTATTAGAGTATCTGAGACCTAGGGAGTCTCTTCCTTTCCCGCCTTAATTGGCCTTTGTCTCATCTTTTATGATACCCTCCTTCTGCGAGGGGTCAGCCTTCTTTTTCTTTTAAAGTTATCTCCTGCCTTCTGCTCAAGGCCCTCAAGGAGGCAGGATGTATGTAGCCCTACCACTTCTGGTGCACCCTAGATATTGCTACAACCTCAGGGGCTCACGGCTGGTGAGTTCGGGAGTTGGCGACCCCGAGGGATTCCTGAGCTGGATCCGGGTTTTCACCCTTTTGTCCCTTACCTCTGGGGTGGACCCTCTCCTCTTTCACTTTCCTATCTGCCTTTTATGGCTCCCCTTCCTGCCAAGTCCCTCAATCCACATTCTTCGAGGGTTGAGGGCACTTCTTTTTCTCCTGTACTTTATTTGCCTTATTCTCCTTTTGTTTTTCATTTCTTCTTCTAGCATATAAGTAAGTACTTAGTTTTAGTTATAGTTTACATTTCATTTTCATCTTCACGATCACCCAAACCATTAGTGGCCGATAATCTAGATGTTAGGCCCCTTAAAACAAAAATTATCATCAACATCATCATCAATACGGATAAAACTGTTACCATTTTTAAAATGGTTAACGTATACCCATTTTATTCTTGAAACCAGTAACAACTCATTAACTTCCATCGCTGGTCACCTTCACGGTGTAGTGGTCAGCTTGCTTAGCTGCCTCTGCGGAGGTCCGCGGTTCAATTCCCGGCTCTGCCACGAAATTTGAAAAGTGATATCAGGACTGGAACGTGGTCTACTCAGCCTCGGGTGGCCCCAATGAGTAGAGGGGGTTTAACTCCGACCTCAGCTATCCTCGAAGTGGTTTTCCGTGGTTTTACGCTTCATCTTTGGGCAATTGCCGGGATAGTACCTAACGTAAGACCACGGCCGCCTCCTTCCCTCTTCCTTGTCTATCCCTCCCACTCTTCCCATTCCCCTCATAGGACCTCTGTTCGCTTTGCAGGTGAGGCCGCCTGGGCGAAGTGCTAGTCACACTCCGCAGTCGTATACCCCATCTCCGCGTCTCAAGCTCCAGGACACTGCCATTAGTGTCGGTAGGCGTGGGATCCCTCGCTTAGTCCGTGGGAAAAGCCAACCCTGGAGGGTAAAACGATAACGAAAAATAATAAAATAATAATAAAACAAGAGCCTTACAGTAGTCGCATATGATGTGTAACATGTGACATGTTATCCTACTATGTGTGTGCCGGGAGCGCAAACCCCTTGTTAACAGTGAACTCTGTTGGTCATTGAAATGACTACTTCTAAAACTCCAATGACAAATCCTTTCAGCAAATATGATACAATGAATATTTTCACACCAAAGAACGACAACTTGAAGATGATTTATTGTAGGAATATCTTTAATGGGGCCTCCAAACCTTGAAGTAAACCGTATGCGATATACATTCCACATATCCACATGGCCGACAGTACGTCGTGGTACCAATCTCTGCCACCGCGCGCGATCATTGTTTCCGTTGAATTTCCGTCCCATTTCTGTTTCATTTCTTCAAATTCACCTCTACAAGAAATATACAGCATCCGAGTGGAAAGATGTTACACATCAATAAAACGAACATCCATCGTTGAGAATGATTCACAGAGTCGTGTGTTATTGTGACAATGCTGAATCCCCCAATGTAGCAATCCTGTGGTACAGTATTGTAGAAAGTACTACTCTAGTACTGTGTCAGATATTACTGTGCTCCTCAGACAATCCAAGTAGTAAGTTCATATTGTATACCTTGAAAACTGATCGCAACGTTTAGTTCTTTTGTCATTTTGTCAATAAGAATAGTTCCCGTACCACCGGGGGTACGCGTACCATGGTTTCAGAATCACTGTTATACGCAATGTACTGTATTCTCCAATTTCGACGTTCTGTTTGCACTTGGATTGAGCAGAGAAATTGAAACTGTATGGTTGAGATTTAATTAACTTCTTTTGCAGTCCCGAGCCGACATCGTACGGCTGGGAATACTATCCATACCAAGCAATTTGATGTCAACAAATACGTATAACAACAGAATGTCTGAAACCGACTCCAACTGAGAAACTATATCTTCTCATAGGAATTGAACCGCCTCGAATTCGAATAAAATGGGATGAAGACGTAAGAAACAATCAACTGATTCACGTCATGGCCATCAATTATGGTACAACCTCTCAGTGAAATCCGATCACTGAGAATATCAGAGAAACAGAGAGCACAATATTTCATTTAAGGGAGCTGTATAGGAGCTCTTGTGCGAATATCCTGCGTGCTTTTATCTACGGCTGTCATCGTAAGCAGAAACAAACGTATGTTGTTAAACTTTAGTTAAACTTCAATTCTAACTCCCTGCCAGCTGTTGTTTCACTTTTATAGCCACGGTGGCCGAGAGTGCTAACGCGCTAGCTCGTGCATCGGTGGCATCAGGAGGGGCGGCGTGCGTACAAATCCCAGCTCGGTCATTCTGAAACTGGTTTACGTGGTTTTCCATGTTTACCACGAGGGACGATTCCTTTCAATAACTCCATTGCCGATATCCTTCCAATATCGTTTTCCTGACCCTTCCTGAAAATAAAATAAATGGCCGTTAGCTCCTTTAATAAAATTATTATTATTACTAGCGGACCCGTGCGAGAACTCTTGCATAATGGGTTGAGTGCGCCCCTTGTGTACAGACTACCCGGCGGCCTCTAGTGCTATGCGGCTGTACGCGACACCGTTTTGCCAGGGGCTATCGTCTTGTTCATTTGTTTAAAAGCACTTTATAAACAAATAAATATTTTTCCGTTGACTTTTCGAGAAATGCAAGATTTTCCTGTACTATTGAGACGGTTTGTAAGATTTTGGTCCAAACCACACCAACTCCCTCTGGTTTAGGAGCTTAAGTTTTGTGAAACATACACCTTAGCGTAGTATATATTATTATTATTATTATTATTATTATTATTATTATTATTATTATTATTATTATCATTATTATTATACCGGTGGCAGTGGCTCCCTGCTTACTCTGTAGACGCTTGTGTTTGGGCCCCATTGTCGACCGTCCTTGAAATTGTTTTTCCGTGGTTTCCCCATTTTCAACACCAGGCAAATGATGGGACGGTACCTTCTGACAGGCCACGGCCGCTTCTTTCCATATCCTTGCCCAGTTTCATTCATCTTCAACCATTCCATCTCTCATCTTGGCACGCAGGCCGCCCACTGGCGTCGATTAAAATGACCTGCACTCGGGCTCTCAGGAGGCCACATGACAAAAACAAATATTATTATTAATATTTTACAATTGAATTGAGTCTCTATGGACTGTACATTAACAATCAATTTTATTTGTGTCTAGATCTTGTTCCTTTACCGGCCTTGATATCCTCCAAGTATTTCGTGAGTCCAAGTATGTCGTGCTTCTGGTAGAGAGAGGTCTCCAGGGCCCAGATTCCACATTAAAATTGTGATAGTTTTTAATCATTTCTCGAGATTCAAATCTGTCCTAAATTTCGGTTTTTGCAACACCAATTTGTATCAGGTCTTTCTCACACTCTTGGAACCATCGTCATTTGGTTGCTTTCGCTCTGTGAAATTTCAGAATTTTCTCATGTCGATGAATTATTGTTTCCGGGCCTGTTCAATTCTAGATTTTATCTCTCTCTTAGAGTCACATTGACTGTCCAAAATAGTGCCTAAGTATTTGAAGGTAGGATACTTGCTCAACTGCTTATCCTTTTATTGTGAGGTTTATTTGGATGTTCCTTTTAGAGAATATCTTAATCTTGGTCTTGGAAGTGTTAATAAATAGGACAGGTAGCTCATCTATCATTGTTTTATTGAGCAAAACACTCGCCAATCTCTGGCTTCTCAACACTCTGTTTGAAATATCTTGAAGAGAACTGCACTCAATTGTTGGGAGAAGCTCTAAACCAAGTACAGTACACCCTAGATTTATTATTATTATTATTGGTGCCTTTATTGTGGGGGAGTAAAGGCTCTAGGCCCTCTCTTACACTTAACCACACACAGTGCAGCTTACATGAATACTCACATATGTTATTCTTAACCCACCAAACTAAAATACTAGGGAAACTTAAATACAAGAGTTAAATTGGCGACTGCGTGATATTAACTAAGCTATACACATGACAGACATTTTTAACAAAATTTTACTATGGTCATTAGCATGCCCCACAAGGTTTATAATTTCATTTAGGGGCGTCATCACGAGGATGGGGACTTACGACATCGGTGAGGCATCATTATTTCACAGTATGAGCTGAAAACAGTATTTTTCTTGCTTTAATCCATACTTAATCTGATTTTTTCTGTTTTGCGAACAGAATCAATACCATCCTTTAGGGTCTTTTCTTTTATACAGATGGTGATACTGTTCATACGAAAGTCTCGACCTTGATGTATATCTGTTTAACAGTCTGTTATTCATTAGTGCAAATATTATCTCTTACAGAGACAGAATGAAAGCTATAACTACAAGTTGACTCCATTTCTTGTATTTTTCAGACGGTGAAAAAACTAGATTTTTTCAATTTGTGCTTTTTTGGACATGTTTCGCAGTTATTTTCCACACTTTACGAACAGTTACAGGTTCCAATGTTGGCAGACGTATCGAAAGTGGCTAAGAGATTCAAACGTACAGGTTCAGTAAACAATAAAAATAGACATAAGGTCGTTACTTCCTTACTGAAGCTAAATTAACCGGAGTAACCGGAAACTTCATACGGAGATGCCGATTATGTTTGGTAGCGGATGGGGAACATTTTCAGCATCTACTGTAATCATGGTGAGTAAAAATGCATGATACTGATTTTAAGCAAGGTATTCTGCCGTACATATGCACGCGCGGTCGCTGGCAACTGACCAGTCACTGGCGAAGCGCGTGATCGAGAATGTTCTTGCCAAGCAAATATAAAGACCCAGTACTACTTAGTCTGTTGTCAGACATTGCAGCGGACAGAAGTCAAACTAAAGCCAAACTTTCGATCTCTTTGAACAAATCAATAGCGTAATTCGCATCACCATAGAGATTAAACATGGAAAGTAAATGCTTCTATGGACTGTCACCAAAGAGCAGGTAAGTCTACTTTCAAATAATATCGCCTCAAACAGCCGGAATGTGGTACTAAAAACACGCGCGCGTAGCGATGAACCGTTTCGTCAATAGCGCTCTGAGGGTTAAAAGCTCAGTTGTTAATAAAGCAATATGGCAAAATATCTTATATATAAAAGTGAAAGTCTGTATGTATGTACGTATGTATGTATGTATGTATGTGGGTATGTGGGTATGTGGGTTTGTTCCGTATACAAATCTACACCGTTCCACCAATCTCAACCAAATTTTGCATACACATAATTTAGGACCCAGAAGGAACGGCTGGATACATGAATTTTCGATAGTCTTTTTCATTCTTCTGATTTTGGCACTCGAGCAAAGGCTTATTATTTCAGAAAATAAACTGATAAAGTAATGGCAAGGCCGGCATCTCCATGGCAACAATAGCTCAAGACTGGACCATCAAGTTTATATCTCGGTAAGAGGCCATGCTACACCCACTGCCAGTTAGATCACATCCCTCCAAGCTGCTTTAAACTGCCTGTCCATTCAACACAAGATAGGTTGCTGCACAAACCGACTTTGATCACCGCGGCATTTTCACTGCCCGCTGGATCGCATCCATCCTGGCTGCTTAAAACTGCTTGCCCATTCAACACTCAGACGTGTTCAGGATATACTGTATATTAATTCACCGTTAGTGTACGTCAAGGAGATGGACTGTCATCACTCCTCTTCAATATTGTCCTAGATGAAGCAATTAGAGAATGGGGAAAGGAGCTTAAATACGAAGAACACTGGAAGCCCATTCAACTTGGACGAGCAAAATATGACATTAAGGTTACTTGCTTAGCTTTCGCAGATGACCTAGCGATCCTAGCGGACAGTGAAATCACTGCAATCAAACAGATAGAAGTCCTCGAGGAATGTGCTCGAAAAGTTGGTCTACACATCTCTTTTGAGAAAACTCAGTTTTGCTCTACTGGGTTCAACATTCAGAAATTGAAGAGCAAACATGGAAAAATCAATTGCGTCTCACACTTCAAGTACCTAGGGGAGATCTTGGAACCAACAGGTTTACAAAAAGAAGCACAAAGAGTTCGGCTACAGAAATTGAAGAGAGCGCATGGGAGAACGCGCGACATCTACAACAAAAAGTGCATGTCCACACATACAAAGATCAGACACTACAACACGGTGATCAAACCGGAAGCTCTGTATGCAATTGAAACTCTAATACTCAATGGGAAGGGTGACTTGGAAAATATCCAAAAGGAAGAAAGCAAGATCTTGAGGAAAATTCTTGGCCCAGAAAGAACAGAAGATGGATACAGGTTGAAATCTCGTAAAGCAACTGAGAAATTATCTAATCTTGCGGCGGACATCAGAAAGCGAAGATTGAAGTTTTATGGACATGTTCCAAGACTTCCACCGACTAGGCTTAAACACAAGAAGACGCAGAAAGACTGAAGAATATACTGTGATTCAGCAAGTCAAACAGGATTTGGAGAAGACCTAAGTAAGAACAGTGGAAGTCTTTGACAGGAACCTATTCCGATGTAGGGTAAATGGATGGAATGTAATACCAGAGAATGACGCTCCAAAGAGACCAGGAACCAAGTGGACTGAGGAAAGAAATATGGTCCACGGAGAGAGAATGAGGGAAGATCTGAAAGGCGAATCATAAAAATACTGCGTGATCCATCTGGGTCCATTCGCACATAATAATAATAATTAACCGTTAGGTTGCAGCGCCAACCTACCGCGGCTTTTTAAGGGGACGATACCTGAAACGAAGGGGTTTTAACGTTGGAGGCTTAATATCGAGATTGATAAAGCGCGAAAACATGGCACTAAGTTAGTTCTTATGTTATTCAATCAGCATAAAGAATATGATAGGACTTCAGACACATACTTACGGGCAAATTTTCCATTTATAGGAAAGCGAAACATGCCTGGTGATGGAGGTGATTCTTTTCAAGGGGCGAAATGTCTACCTCACTTGCCCGTAATTATACGGTACGGATTATAATTAAAATACAACTATTTGCAACTAATTTAAATCGATCTTACATACTAGACGAGATTAAAAGAAAAAATAAGTTTATCTGTTCACAGTAGCGCTCCATTCGTATTTACTTTTTTTTTTGCAGAACTAGCACTGACGCCATTCATTTCTCACTGCCGTCTATTTGAGTTTTTGACTTTGCTACACCCATAAAATGTTAAACAAAAGACATATCATTTTCTAAATGAAACATTATCTTAAACTCAAGTAAGCTATCGTATTTATTAAATTTATATTCATTCAATGTCATTTAAATTGCATAATGATTTTAATATATTTTTTCATCTTAGTCACTTTTAAAATTATATTTGTTTTTTCCATTGCTTTCTCTTTAGACATCACATACTTTGAGCTAACCTCTTTACCAAGAGTTGTACTTTCCACCACGTCGTGTTACTTGAAGCCGCTTTGATTAGAAAAGGCTTATGGATCCTTAAGCATACAGGTTCATCATTAATTATACACGTAGAGTGAAGTATTGATATTCCCAGTCTGCCATTTCAAACTTTTGACCTTCTCAATACGAAACTATGAATGTAGTGTCTACTGTTTGCCACACATCTTCTTTATCACCTGCAGGCTGATCACCGTCACCAACTACATTTCATTTCATTCTAATTTTTATAAAGTAAATATATGGTGCACCATATTAGGTAACCTATCCTATTACAGTGCTACATTTTATTTTGTTTTTCAAAATGTTTTTTAGCTGATGGAGGGAATAAAATTTGATTAATCTCCGAAACACGTACTAAGAACAAGTTCAATAATTAATTTTCTTTATAGTATTGATTCAGGCGGGTGTGCAATTCTTATTAAGAACTATTCTAATAAAAGACAGGGAAAAGAAATGCCTCCGGCTGCCGAAGAATGGGATGTTGATTAATTTAGGGACTTTGCAAAATCGTGCTCATGTAGCACCGTGTACTTGGCTGTGTGTTGAATTGGTTTGATAACCCGTCTTATTGTGATGGCTGTATTAGTGTGTGTATTTATAAGTCAAGTGAATCACGGATTCTAAACACATTGAACGCCACTCTAGCATTTTAGAGATCATTACGGCATGGGTTTAGAGAATATATCTCCTAACTTACGAAATACTTTAGGGTCTAAAGAAGCCCAATGTGTTCTCAATCAATGCATCTTATTTGACATTATACTGGGATTATACGTTGCTGCATTTACTTTAACTAGGTGAGATAGGTTGGTTGATTCCTCTGTTTAGGGGCTGCGACAGCGCGGTCATGCAGCCCCGTGTACTTTGGATGAGTGTAGAATCTGCCTAATAACCGGTGTTCATTGTGTGTTATCTGTAATTCAGGTAAGGACTGTAGACAGTCAGTTTTAAGTAGTTCCTACTTTTGCTACCAAATGCTACCGTCAACGACACCTAGCTGCAAACTTGGCTAATAGATACCACCGCAACCAGAACCTGACGGTGAACGTTGGAACTTAATAGCGTTAATCAAATTTAACCTACGAATTTTACCTTGACACGAGTGTAGTTAGTGGAAGGTTCTTTTACATCACATAAATCTATGACATGGGCCCACCAGCTTTACTTCCCCTCCGAAGGAGGGCATTCTGAGGGATTTTAACACTCTTCAAAAATCCGATGACTTCGGCCGGGTTTGAACCCGCGACCTTGGACATAGAAACTCAGCATGCTACCAACCACGCCACCAAAGCCGCCCAATATGAGATAATAGGCATGTAAATACAGCAATACTATTCCCTAATATGCAGCTATGGTAGCCTACACACTGATTTATGTAGGGATACATGAATAAGCCATTAATTTCTTATTAATCACACAATTTGTGCGGTGTTAAAAATCGTAAGTATATTTGACTCCTGAATAATGACTTTATATTCCAAACATAGAATAATTTAAATATAGTTCCCTTTCAAGAAAGTAGATGCAACAATTTAAAAATGAAAGAGTACTATGTGAACAAGACGACTAAATTATACCCATTATAACAAAAATAAAGACTCTCAGGAAAGTACTGTAATTGTGAGACTAGGTCCTTGAGAAATGTGCATATACAGCCCTCTTTGTTATTGATGCATTCTCAACTACGCTATTGTACTCCACAGTACCTTTCGCCTATATTTAAAGAGAGTTAATATTGCACTTGATTAACTTCAGAGCCCAGGAGAACTATGTTTTACACTCACTTAGGGGCAAAGTGAATATACTTTGCGTAATATATTGGCATGTATCATTCTATAACATGTAAATACACCTCCCGGGCAACGCCGGGTAAAATAGCTAGTTATATATGAATTACAGCCATAGCCATAGCAGGGTATTTTAATTGATCGCCCATAGGCTCCCAGCAAGTTCTATTTCAAGTAGTTCCAACTTTGGCTATCAGATGCCACTGCTACTGACATCTAGCGGCGAACTTTGGAATTTGATGAGTGTGTCTAACCAACCAAATATAACCTACCTAAAATTTGGCTACAAACTACCAATTTTATTGGTAGGTTCTTTACATGCCATAAATCTATGATATGGGCCTCCGGCTTTACTTCCCCTCCGAAGAAAGGCATACTGAAGGATTTTAACGCTCTTAAAATTCCGACGACTTTGGCGAAATAAAATGTCAGTTTAGAAATAATTTCCAAAGTACACTACAAAAGGATTCGATTCCCGCGAGAATAAGAACAAGAAGTTCCGTGACGAACTAAAGAGCCTTCTTTTCTTAAAATTTAAGATTCATGCCAATGATTAACCTATATGGATCTATCTAGAATAATGACGAAATTAAGTTGGTAATATCGACATTTCTAATTATTTCGAAATACTGTACACCTGGCATAATGTAGCCTAATAGAGAACTACAGTTGGCTGCCCTGGTGACTGAATATATTCTTAGTTCCATCTCTTAAGGTACAGAACACAAAATTTGGTTGAAGTCCAATGGACAGCATGAACGTTACACAGTTAAACATTGCATCTAACAGCGCGCGTAAAATCATGTTGGCAACAATGACATACATGTATTGGTCAGAAATAATCTGAAATAATATTATCTATTGTTGTGTCAATTTTGAATGAAATCCATTAGTTAGTATAGAACTTACATGCATTTTAAAATTGGACCTATCAGCAGGCTTAGAATCATGTTGGCAGCACAAGCGTAGGCCTATATTAGTTACTCCAAATTTATCTAGAATGCCAGGTACTATTCGTGTGCAAAGTTTAGAGCAATTGGCTTGCAAACTTTCTGATATATTGATATTAGGGTAACAAAAAGACAGTATTTATTTACAGTTGGCAGCCCTGGTTACTCTTAAGAATCGGCATAGTAATATCTGTCATGGTACACATAGCACACACGAAATTTGGTTGAAATCCAAATGATAGTATAGAAGTTACATGTATTTAAAGTTGGACCTCTCAGCAGGCTTAGAATCATGTTGGTCGCACTGACGTATATAAGTTACTCCAAATTAATATAGAATGTCAGGTACTATACGTGTGCATAGTTTAAAGCTGTCGGCTTTCATACTTTCTGATATATGGGTACTTAGATAAAAAACCTTGAGAGCATTTATTAACAGTTGGCAGCCCTGGTGGCTCTTAAGAATTCTCTCAGTCATATATGTTTATTTACACATAGCACATACGAAATTTGGTTGAAATCCAATTGATAGTGTATAAGTTATATGCATTTAAAATTTGGACCTATCAGCAGGCTTATAATCATTTTGGCAACACTGCCATGTACTGTATGGCCTCCTGGAAATTAAACTGCAATACTATTATCTATACGTGTGCCAATTTTGAAATAGCTCCCATTCATACCTTCCAAGATATCCAACGTGGAGCTCAAATTTCAATTGCGATTTTTCAGCAGTTGGTAGCACTGACATCATTTTCAAATATGGCCATGAGATATTCAGGTATAGATGTTTACTCCTACCAAAGTTTGTTTCGATTGCTGCAGCCGTTTAGGAGTTGATAGGGGGGGGGGGACACACACAGCCAGACAGACAGAAGGACAGACAGACAGACAGACAGAAGGACAGACAGACAGACAGACAGACAGACAGACACACACATTTGCCCGATCTCATAAGTCTACTTTTTCCACATTTTTGCAAAATGTAAAAAGTAGGCTAAAAATCGGCCAGCTAGAAAGTAAGACATTATCTTTACAAATGTCTGTGATGCTTAGCGTGTTTAATACAGAGTCATTATCTATGTGTGCCCCGATAAACTCGGCAAGCTAAGCCGGCTTTGACTGGCGCAGATCGCGGACGCACGTACACGGTTCAGCCGGTGGTCGGCGCGCTCCACTGTCCCATGTCGTTAGTTCACACGTGTTTTGTCATTCATATGGACGTGTATCTGCAAATCTTAGACGCTAGTGTAGCACGTTTAGTGAGTATTGTGATTACTGTGATTGTTGGTCATGCCTAGACACCAATTCACATTGCGCGAACGTGTGTATATCCATAAATCGCATATGAAAAGCAGAAAATCTTGTTCTGAAACAAGACGAAAATTTCGAAACAATTTTCCAGGAAGATCTGTGCCTATTTTATTTATTTATTTATTTATTTATTTATTGGTGCCTTGATTGTGGCGAAGTTAGGGCTCTAGGCCCTTTCTTACACTTAACCTAAAGTCAGTGAAATTAGGAGGCTCGCTAAACGATTCAAGGAAACTGGCTCCATAAATATTTGAGAGTTGATAGACAACGTTGTGTTCTTAGGGAACAACAAGATGTTCAGTAAAGAACATATAGCCTACATTCTCCTAAATGCATGGGTATTGTTATAACTCTTTGTCCTTTTCAAGGAGTATAATTGAATGTTGGTTGTAGTAGCTTGTTGAAATACAACGTGTTACACGAATATCAAACATGAATATGAGGTGCCATTTGCTAGTGCTACCTCTGTACAAAATGTCATTCAATTCGATTTCACCGTGTTTGAATTGATAATGTGAATCGATTTGCTCACATACATGGCCGCTATCTGCAAGCTATTGGGCTGAGGACTTTGTCGTTTGGTCAAAAGATGCTTCCCACATAAAGGCATATTGTTGCAAAATTTATTAGAGTTCAGATGATTAGGTTGGTCGTAATTTTATTTAAGCTTTTAACATTTGGGTGGCCGCCATTACGTTTCCGTCAAGATGGCGGTGATATAAAACATGACACTGAGGTGCCCTTTGCTAGTGCTACCTCTGTATCTAATTTCGTTTAATTCGGTTTCACCGTGTTTGAATAGATAGGGGGAATCGATTTGCACACATGCATGGCCGCCATCCGCAAATTATTGGGCTGATGACGTTGTAGTTCGGTCAAGAGATTCTTCGTACATAAAGGTATAACGTTACAAAATTTGGTATAGATCAGTTGATTACGTTAGTCGTAATGTGATTTAAGCTTTTAACATTTGGGTGGCCGCCATTACGTTTCCGTCAAGATGGCGGCGAAATAAAACATGACACTGAGGTGCACTTTGCTAGTGCTACCTCTGTACCAAATTTCGTTAAATTCGGTTTCACCGTGTTTGAATAGATAGGGGAATCGATTTGCACACATAGGCCTACATAGCCGCCATCCGCAAACTATTGGGCTGATAACCTTGTAGCTTGGTCAAAAGACTTTTCATATATAAAGGTATAATGTTGCAAAAATTGGTAGAGATCAGATGATTAGGTTGGTCGTAATTTGATTTAAGCTTTTAACATTTGGGTGGCCACCATTATGTTTTCGTCAAGATGGCGGCGATATAAAATGACACTGAGGTGCCCTTTGCTGTGCTACCTCTGTACCAAATTTCGTTCAATTCGGTTTCATCGTGTTTGAATAGATATGGGGAATCGATTTGCGCACAAACATGACCGCCATCCTCAAATTATTGGGCTGATGACGTTGTAGTTCGGTCAAAAGTTTCTTCGTACATAAAGGTATAACGTTGCAAAAATTGGTAGAGATCAAATGATTAGGTTGGTCGTAATTTGATTTAAGCTTTTAACATTTGGGTGGCCAACATTACGTTTCCGTCAAGATGGCGGCGATATAAAACATGACACTGATGTGCCCTTTGCTAGTGCTACCTCTACACCAAATTTCATTTAATTCGGTTTCACCGTGTTTGAATTGATAGGGGGGGGGGGGGGGGGAGGCATTCAGAGTACACACACACACACACACACAATTTTTAGCCTACTTTTCACATTTTGCAAAAATGAGGAAAAAGTAGACTTATGAGATCGGGCAACTGTGTGTCTGTCTGTCTCTCTGTCCTTCTGTCTGTCTGTCTGGCTGTGTGTGTGCCCCCCCCCCCCCCCCCGCCCCCCACTATCATCTCCTAAACGGCTGCAGCAATCGAAACAAAATTTGGTAGGAGTAAAGATCTATACCTGAATATCTCACGGCCATATTTGAAAATGATGTCAGTGCTACCAACTGCTGAAAAATCGCAATTGAAATTTGAGCTCCATGTTGGATATCTTGGAAGGTATGAATGGGAGCTATTTCAAAATTGATACACGTATAGATAATAATATTGCAGTTTAATTTCCAGGAGGCCATACATGGCAGTGTTGCCAAAATGATTATAAGCCTGCTGATAAGTCCAAATTTTAAATGCATATAACTTCTACACTATCAATTAGATTTCAACCAAATTTCGTACGTGCAATGTGTACATAAACAGATATGACTGAGCGTATTCTTAATAGCCACCAGGGCTGCCAACTGTTAATAAATGCTCTCATTTTTAGCCTATTTTCAATTTTGAAAAAAAAAATAGGCTTATGAGATCACCTTTTGTCCGTGTGTGTGTGCGTGTGTGTGTGTGTGTGTGTGTGTGTGTGTGTCCCTAATAAAATCTAAACGGCTGGAGCGATTTCAATAAAAATTGGTAAGTTCATAGCAATATTCCCGGCGACCTCAACCGTGCCCTTCAAATTTTGTTACGTCTCACCAATCCAACATGGCGGCTGTGCGACATATTTCACTAGCATTCAATATCTCCGAAACTATTACAGATGTCGCCCTGAAATTGTGTGCGGTGATCAAGGGCACTACTAGAAGTTCACCTATGAGACTTTCAAAATCCTGGTGACTACAAAACCAACATGGCGGCCAAGCAAAGTTGAGACTTTTAAATAGACTTTTCTCGCGATTTAACTATCCAAACGTAATGAAACTTGGTACAGCAAATGTTTATACACATTGTAATGCACTGAAGTCTAATTTAGTTCAATTGTTTACGTAACCTCAAAATGGCGGCTGTGCGAAATATTTCACTGGCATTCTATATCTCCGAAATTATCACAGATATCACCCTACAATTTTGTACGGTGATAAAGGGTACTGATACAAGTTTACCTATGTATATTTCATAAACCTCTAAAGTACAAAGCGAACATGGCGACCAAGCGAATTTGAAATATTTTAATAGACTTTTCTCGCGATTTAACTCTCTGAGCGCTGTGAAATGTGGTACAGTAAATGATTTTGCAGATTGTAATGCACTGTCATCTAATTTAATTCAATTGTTTACAGAACCTCAAGATGGCGGCTGTGCGAAGTTTTAAAATTAAGTTTTTATTTCTTGTGTCGTAATCATGCGATCGAAGTGAAAGTTTGAATAATGAACCTAGGCAATAATTGTCCTTGAATGGTACATAACTCTATGGCCTATACATATAACAATCCTAAATGGCGAGCTTCCGAAATATTTAGACGGTTCTCAATATCTATGAATCTTTTACAGCAACCAAACTGAATTTTTTTATGTTCATAGAGACTATGAACATATGTTCACCTATAGGACTTTCAGTAACCTGGTGAGCACAAATCCAACAAGGCGGCGACGCGAAATATAAATAATTAAATGGACGTTTCTCGCGAATTAACTAACCGAGTGCCATGAAACGTTGCACGTTAAATGCTTATACAAATGTTGATCCACTGGCATCTAATTTATTTCAATTGTTTGCATAATCACAAGATGGCTGCTGTGCGTAATTTTAGAATCTCGTTTTTACTTCTTGTGTTCTAATCATGCGATTGCAGTTTGAATACCACACGTACACAATAATCTTAATGTAATAGTACAAAAATAAAAATCCAACCTGGCGACCATCTGAAATATTTAGACGGTTCTCAATATCTACGAATCTGTTACAGCAATTAAACTGAAATTTTGTATGTTGATAGAGGCAATTCACATGAGCAGGATATATGAAAATAGGCTGTATAGTTCTTCACGGAACTACTTGTTTAAAATCCAATTACCCATATATCAGAAAGTATGCAAGCCGACAGCTTTAAACTATGCACACGTATAGGACCTGATATTCTATATTAATTTGGAGTAACTTTTATACGTCAGTGCTACCATCATGATTCTAAGCCTGCTGAGAGGTCCAAATTTAAATACGCCTAACTTCTATACTATCATTTGGATTTCAACCAAATTTCCTATGTGCTATGTGTACTATAACACATATGACTCTGCCGATTCTTAAGAGTAACCAGGGCTGCCAACTGTTAATAAATACTGTCTCTATTTTTCTTACCCAAATATCAATATATCAAAAAGTATGCAAGCCAATAGCTCTAAACTTTGCACACGTATAGTACCTGGCATTCTAGATTAATTTGGAGTAACTAATATAGGCCTACGCCAGTGCTGCCAACATGATTCTATGCTTGCTGATAGGTCCAATTCTAAAATGCATGTAACCTCTATACTAACCAATGGATTTAATTCAAAATTGACACAACAATAGATAATATTATTTCTGATTATTTCTGACCAATACATGTATGTCATTGTTGCCAACATGATTTTACGCGCGTTGTTAGATCCAATGTTTAGCTGCATGTAACGTCCATGCTATCTATTGGACTTTAACCAAATTTTGTATTCTGTACCTTAAGAGATGGAATTAAGAATATATTCAGTCACCAGGGCTGCCAACTGTAGTTCTCTATTAGGCTACATTATGCCAGGTATACAGTATTTCGAACTAATAAGAAATGTCGATATTACCTACTTAATTTCGTCATTATTCTAGATAGATCCATATAGATTAATCATTGGCATGAATCTTAAATTTTAAGAAAAGTAGGCTCTTTAGTTCGTCACGGAACTTCTTGTTCGTCCTGTGTTGATCTCATAAGTCTACTATCATTTTTTGCAAAAATCGAAAGTAGGCTAAAAATTAGATGAGATTGTTGTCCATTCTTTCATCAGGTGTGTGTTACAAGAGAGGGAGGACATTTTCAGCATCGGCTATGAGCACTGTAAGTACACATTATTGAACATGTTTGGTAGAAGCGTAAAAGTGCGCCCCCACCACTGGCTGAAGCGTGTACGCGCGCTCGCGATCTGCGCCAGTCAAAGCCGGCTTAGCTTGCCGTGTTTATCTGGGCGCACATTGATAATAGGCCAACACGGTTTATCCGAACAGAAAAAATAAATAAATCTTACCACTCGGTCTGCCGTGGTTCTTTTTTCATCCTCCTAAAATCCAACTTCCTTAGCCGGGGATTGAACTCGCAATCTGGAAACGGAAGTCGGACACTCTACAAGTGATCCATCGAGAAATCTGCGACAGCAGTAGCTACTGTAAGTCTAATACATCTGTTTTATCTCAGTAGCCACTTGTGTGTGCTTAGACATCTTTGTTCAATTGCCACAGGCTTGAAGTTTCACATCTGTTTTGTTTCAATTGCCCCGGCTTCGGGCCCTTAAAGGTCTCTGTATCAGCTATTGCCGGAATCCCAAGAATTGTACTTACATCAGAGGTGCCGCCTTCGAAGAGGCTCATTCTAACCCCCCTCCCTAATTATAAAGAGAGTGGAATCGCCCTCTGAAATATTACGGAATGTGCCTTACTCTCCAGTTAATTTCAGGATAGATCACTTCGTAGCACAGTGGCTAAGCACTCTTGGCTGTCATCGTGAAGGCCTGGGTTCGATTTCCAACTCTGCCAAGAAACGTAATTCAGGTCTGAGGACTGGAACGATGTACACTCAGCCACGTGAGGTAAAACTAAGAAGAGGCGGGTTCAATTCTACTTCACCCGTCCTAGAAGTGGTTTTCCGTGGTATCTCACTTCTACTCTAGGCTTATGCCGGGATGGTTCATAACTTAAGGCCAAGCCGCCTCCTTTTCAATCCTAGTCTCTATTAGTCCACCTCTTTGCGTAGTGACTAGCACTCTTGACTGCCACCGTAGAGGCACGGGTTCGATTCCCGGCTTGGACAAGGAATTTAATTCTGATCTGAGGACAGCTACGTGAGGCTTCCGAAAATCTTCTCTTCGCAAAATTATTATTATTATTATTATTATTATTATTATTATTATTATTATTATAACTGTCATATTTTCCCCTTGTCAGTGGGTATAATACACGGTTTCGTCAGCAATTGTTGCAAGATGGAGTGGAGTTCTTTATGTTGGTAGGTTAAGGAACGAACTATGAAGGGAGTCTCTATCATGACTGCTTTTTGCATTCTGATTCACAGATTATGGTGAAGCACCAGCTCGACGAGTTTGTCCTCAGAAACTTCGGTATGATTCCAGTGGAAGAGATTGATATTATTATTATTATTATTATTATTAATCTACTACTATTGTGAGCCCCTGGGGGACTTATTACATTTGTTTAGGCAGCTGAAGGGATATTATTTTACAACCTGTTAGTTTATTGTGTTAAGAATGAGTTCTATTCCATGGATAACAGTAGTATGCCGACAGTCTAGCAAGTGACAGCGACAGCGGATGCTATGTCTAGCCTGTTATTGGACTGCTTACAGAGGAATGAAACCTTATTGGTGTCAAGTCTATATCGGGAGCTGGTGCACTACCATTTTAAAATTTAATTGCTGTCTACAAAAAGCTTCTGCTTGCTGCATTATGGGGAGCCTCTATAAGAGTAGCCACCTTTTGAAAACAAAATGTCTAGACACGTATGGCTGTAGATTTTGAGAAAAAAAATCTATAAACCCGAACAAATTTTGATGTAAAATAATATTAGACTAATAATAATAATAATGATGATGATATAATAATAATAATAATAATAATAATAATAATAATAATAATAATAATAATAATAATAATGATAATATTAACAATACTACTAATAATACACTAATAGTCTAATAATTTATTTGTATTATTTTTATTATTATTATGATAATAATATTAAATAATAATAATAAACTCTTCTACGGCTTTATAGACGCCGGATACCAGAATTTTGTCCTGAAAGGGATCTTTAACGTGTCAATAAATCTACATCAATCCCCCACAGTATAACAATGGCTGCGAGGGTAAGTTGGAAGATCGGAAATTGAAGGTTCGAATGCCAGCTCTGACAATGACCATGCTGAGTGTGATTTTTTCCGATGTTTCACACCCCAGGCAAATGATGAGATCGTACCTAGATTAAAAACACGGCCACCTCCTATTCAGATCATAACCCCAATCACAAATCGCCTACACAAACTAGTACAGCGATTATAATGACCAAACTCCGCATACTTACTGTCGACCAAAATATTATGTGCACTCGCGTTTAAAGGTTGTTTGTGAAGTAACCAATAGACCGACATAAAATCCAATAACATCATTTTCGTCGTTCTATTTTACGTTAGTTCATGTAGGTTTTGAATTTGTAATTTATATATATATATATATATATATATATATATTTTCGCTGTTGGAACGCAAAAAGTGCCCGTTTATAAGCGTGTTTCAAGCATGCGTCACATTTAAGAATTATTATCTCAAACACCCGTCATTAGATCGAATCCACATTTAAACAAAATATACATTAGAATGTTGTATAACTGGTTTATTAATTTCAAAATTTTGTGTGTCCAAGAACCGAAGTTGTTATAATTTTTGTAAGGTAACTTTTTCTCGGCTCGGGGTGGTTGGAAAATGTAGTTTTTGGTCGCGTTGTAATCCTTATACATCAACAGGTTATGCTGTATGACTGTGAAATACGTAAATTCATTCACTTATATGATATCGGTTTGTATTTAGTTCAGCAGCTAGCCGATACGGGGAAAGCTGTACAGCGTTGCCGAGATAGAGCCCATCACGCGTTATGGCAGACCTCGCTCGGAAGTTTAAAAAAAGAGGGTTTAAACAAATAAACAAGACGATAGCCCCTGACAGAACTGCGTCGCGTCCAGCCCGCATAGCAATAGAGCCAAGCGGTTAGTCTGTACACATGGGGCGCACACAATCCAAACAGAAATACCCGCAGCAGTGATGAATTATACTCTGAACTCATAAGTGTCGACAATTTGTTTAAAATGTGCGTTTAAACAAATAAACTCATTTATAGAAGCCCGCATAACAGTAAATCCGGGCGAGTGGTTAATGAACATGCGATATTTCTCGCACATGTTCCCTAGTTATTATTAATATTATTATTATTATTATTATTATTATTATTATTAAGCCTCCGTGGCTTAGGCGGCAGCACGCCGGCCTCTCACCGCTGGGTCCGTGGTTCAAATCCCGGTCACTCCATGTGAGATCTGTGCTGGACAAAACGGAGGCCGACAGGTTTTTCTCCGGGTACTCCGGTTTTCTCTGTCACAATTTCATTCCAGAAACACTCTCCACTATCATTTCATTTCATCTGCCATTCATTTAATCATTGCCCCAGAGGAGTGCGACAGGCTTCGGCAGCCGGCACACTTCATATCCTCGCCGCTAGATGGGGGCTTCATTCATTCCATTCCTGACCCGGTCGGAGACTGGAAGCAGGCTGTGGATTTTCATTTTCATTATTATTATTATTATTATTATTATTATTATTATTATTATTATTATTATTATACCCAATGTAATAGCTGGGGCGATACCCACTTACATCCTGGCCAAGGAAAGGCGCCGTATATACTTGCGTCAAGACGAGCATTCTAAGATACTTGTGTCTCGGGACAGTCGGATGAGGAGCCAGAAAGATGCGCGCGCACCCGACAGGGAGGAGCATTTGAATAGCGCAAGTTTTAAGAAATAAAATATGGAGGACGGTTGTCGTTTCGGGCTAACATTTACAGTCGATTTGCATTATTAACGCAAAGCGGTCGTGAAACTTGCTTTAAGTACATTTGAAAATATGCATTCCAATCAATATTCAAGATCTAACTGTAATAATTGAATATTTAACCATACGCACTATTAAGGACCATAACAATATGCGGTCAAGTCTGTCGGAAAAGTGTGCGAGTGGTATCGCGCTCGCTTGTTGTTTTGAAGATCCCGGGTTCAAGGCTACCCAAGAGCGGAAATATTTACTTCTTTTTAATTATTTTATTATTTCCTCCTCACGTCGTACAACAATATTGCAACTTAGTTTTGTCTACATGATCTACGAGGACGATAGTAAACATGTTTTCTCTCATTTAAAATTCTTTTGTAAATCAATTCTTTTTTTTTTTACTTTACAATCTCAATAATACTTTTGTAGCATGTGAAGATATCTATCTCCCATAATTCTGTGCATCCATATTAGTTAAAATAGTTATCGTTTATTTTTAAATAATGTTTAACTTTAATTTTTGGAAATAAAAATTAATTTTGTGAAACTATTTTTTATTTCAGGAACTATTTCATATTTTTCCAAACCCATGCACAGAATTATTAGTCTGTGCAATGCGTACATAGTGTAAAAAGATTGTAAAGTTTCAGTAATTGTTAGTGGTAAATAGTTCCTATCATTTTTTTTAAGGAAAATACTATCTTTTAGTAATTTCTGCCCATACTGATCAACTGAAAGGAATAATTTTTCACTTTTTGCTTTATGAAAGATGTTGGTCGTATGGAAATAAAATTTGGTGCAGTTTGGATCACTGGGAGCAAAAAAATTTTCTTGGGGTAGCCTATAGTGTCCCCTTAAAGAACCTTCCACTAATTACACCTGTGTGAAGCTAAATTGTATAGGTTAGGAATGTAAACAACGCTCTTAGGTGTCTACGTTCGTTGCCAAGAGCCGACTTTGGTGTCGTCTAGTAGCTAAGTTCTGAACTAGGCCTAGTAGTCGTTGACGGTGGCGTTTGGCGGCAAAAGTAGGAACTATTTGAAAAATTCAAAGTTGCAGTCCTTACTTGAGTTAAAAAACAGATACACACATTAATACAGCCATCACAATTATCACCGGTTATCAGACAGATTCTACACACACTCAAAGTACACGGGGCTACATAACCGCGTTGTCACAGCCCCTAAACTTAGGAACCAACCATCCAAATACAGAACGTGTCATAGGCTAATATTATTATTCTGGGATAAATTTTGAACTATTTAAATAGTATCCGTCCATGGTCTTAAACAGTATTTAGGGAAAATAGAATTTTAAATGAGAGAAAACATGTTTACTATCGTCCTCGTAGATCATGTAGACAAAACTAAGTTGCAATATTGTTGTACGACGTGAGGAGGAAATAATAAAATAATTAAAAAGAAGTAAAAATTTCCGCCCTTGGGTAGTCTTGAACCCGGGATCTTCAAAACAACAAGCGAGCGCGATACCACACGTACACTTTTTCGACAGAATTTACCGCATATTGTTATGGTCCTTAATAGTGCGTATGGTTAAATATTCAATTATTACAGTTAGATCTTGAATATTGATTGGAATGCATATTTTCAAATGTACTTAAAGCAAGTTTCACGACCGCTTTGCGTTAATAATGCAAATCGACTGTAAATGTTACCCCGAAACGACAACCGTCCTCCATATTTTATTTCTTAAAACTTGCGCTATTCAAATGCTCCTCCCTGCCGGGTGCGCGCGCATCTTTCTGGCTCCTCATCCGACTGTCCCGAGACACAAGTTTCTAAGATACGCGCGAAGAGGGAGGAAAGAGACAGATCTCTTCTGGGATGGCAGGAAGAATGGGAACGTGAACATCGTGGCAGGTGGACCGCTAGGCTCATCAAGCAACTGAAGCCATGGTTGTCGTGGGAACATGGTGAGGTTAATTATTACATTACCATGTTTCTCTCTGGCCAAGGTTATTATGAAGCATACCTCCATCGAATGGGAATTTCACGGAGTTCACGGTGTCGTTATTGTGATGATCAATGGGACGATGTTCAGCACACATTCTTTGCATGCTTGAGGTGGAGAAATCTTCGAAGGCTTCTGGAGACAAAAGTTGGTGTCATTACTCCAGACAATGGGGTGGATAAAATGCTCAGCAGCAGAGAAAGTTGGGCACAGATTGCTGTCTACATCTCAGAGCTGCTGAAAACAAAAAAAGAAGAGGAACCGAGAAGATTGGTTGCTGAAGACAGTGAAGATGATGATGAGTAATTTCATTATCATCACGTTTAATGAAATTGACTGAGACATCTGGTCGTAACAGTGGCTCCACCCTGAAGTAAGGCTGAACAGGCAGTTCCGTGGTGGCCTTAAGCCAAGTATATGGTTTGTGGGTTTTTAGGAGGTAAGAATCCTGCACAGTTGTAAGTCCGGAAGCTTGCAATCTGTCTTTTGAAGATTTCCCCACGTTTCCCTCGAAAAACTAAAAAAACTAAAAAATGGCATGGTGAACATATGAATAAAATAATAATAACTGGATGAAAAAAGGAAGGCAGCTTGTAATTTTACGTAACCATTAATCTCACATTCATAAGCCATGGAACCTCATTTTATGCGGAATCCGAATAATTGGACGTGACATTTTACCTTGAAAATCTCAGATGAATTAACTGAAAATCAAACCCGATCCGACTTGGCGGGAGGCAGCCATCAAGTGAAGTGGGAGTAGATACTCAATTAGTATTTGTTGCTAGGAACTGAGGCCTACAGGTGGCACGTGGCACGGCACCAGAAGCGAGTCGCTGTCAAAGCGCAAGCTAATGGGCCTATTGTTCTGCCTTCGATCGGTTTGGGGCACAATACGAGAGCTGGAATGGAGCATGCGCTGCGAAACAATAGCGGTTAGTAGACACAGCAATCGAACAACAAAAACAAGACCTCACAGCAATAGGAGTAGGTTATTTACAGGTTACAACATCCCGTTCTTCTTGTTTAACAACATGACATAACGAATATTAGCTGGGTCCCGTCCTTAACGGGTTCATTGGGTAATGAAAGGCCTATTTTGACGTGACAACGTAAAATAAATCGTTGGAATACAGTGACGTCCGTGAAAAAGTGTTACAGTGAAAGGCAGGGGGATGACAGTTAATAGGGAGCGCGTGCGTCGGAGTAAGGCCCTGTACTGGATGTTCTGCCAACCAATGAAGAATTAATTTTAGCACTAAGGTTCCGTAGTTGGCACTCATGAACGTTCACATCAAACCGACTGGCAGAAGCGGGAATAGTCTGTTTTGATTGATTTTCCTCGTGGTGTTGTTGGTTGTTTGGATTTGTTCAGTATTTTGATTATTTATTTGAATTTAATTGAGAGTCAATCATGCCACTGCAAGGGAGGAAAAATTGCCAAGCACCGGGATGTAAGAATTATAATGATAGTAAGAACAATACGGCAATTTTCATCTGTCTGGTGTTGACCATGTGTAAAACTAGTGGGCAATATGGACTAGGCCTACTCTCGAATAAAAATATAGAGAGAATAAATGTGCGCATTTCGTCTCTTGTTTGTTTTCTTACCCATTCTCCTTTGCATTGCAATAAAATTTGTGGTTTAGGGCTACGGGGAGGGGTGGGTGGCAGCCGGCATGCTAGGCAAAAAGTGAGGTTATGGCAATATAGTGTGTGCATTTGGACAGTTTTCTTTATATTCATCGAATATCCCAACAATTTTGTAGAGTAGGAGAGCATTTTTAATTAGACTAAAGACGAATTAAGCTCTAGAACGACATAACTGTGTCCTTCGTGACAAATCTATTGCCAACATTGATATATATCAAAATGTATTATTTTCCTATCTGGACGTATATTTTTTCAGCGCCTAGCGAAAGGCGCAGTTATGTTTGTGTTATTTTCATCAATAATCAATAACTCATCGCAGAACATACTGTTCAATTACGCGTAATAAAGGCTACATTCATATGGCGTTTTACTTTTTATGTTGCCAGACTTGCAAGTACAATCCATAGCCTCAGGCGGTGTTCTCTCTCGGAAATTCTATAACCAAAAGTGACAAATCTCTTACACTTACATGATCCTTGGTGAAAGGTGATGATATCGTTTTATCTCTCTTCTGCTGCAACGCTCTCTCTCTCTCTTCTGGTGCTGCGCTCGAGTGTCGCTACTGTCGTATTTGGATGTCACGGGTGAACCTCTGGATGGATTTTGATGCGATTTTCACCGTTCTGTAAAGGATATCTCGAGGTAGATTTATGTAGGAAATCATGTATTTATGATCAAATGAAGCCGAGCAGTAATGATTTCAGTAAAAAAAGCACATGGCGTCCGTGCGCTTTTTAAGCTTACGCTGGGCAAACCGTTAAAAATATCTATATACTACTAGTTGACCCGGCAGACGTTGTCCTGCCAATCAAACAAAGTGTTGCAACTTTGTTTCTTGAAGTGCTTTTGGATACACAATATTGTTTTCAATTTCTGTTAACTGCCTCTAAACCATCGTGAAATGAATTAACTAATCTAGAAACATTCGTGAGAGCGTCACAACAACTCTCCAAAGTTTCATCGCAATCTGATACATAGCATATAACGCATACGGGATTTTGTTTAAATGATTCGTGCGCAAGCCACTCATTTGTTGAATCTACTCGTGCTCTACCAACTGTGAAATGGATTTACTAAGTTAGAAAGCTTCACGTAAGTGTACACAACAACTCATCAAAGTTTCATCGCAATCGATGAATAGTATATGAACGCATACGGCATTTTGTTGGAACGCTTCGCGTTTCGTCACTCATTTGTTACATCTACTCGTGCGCTATCAATATTGTAAAATGGATTTACCAAGTTGAACACCTCCCTGGCGTGTTCACAACAACTCATCAATGTTTCATCGGAATCGGATGAATGACATATGAACGCATACGGGATTTTCTATAAACGATTCGCATGCCGTCACTCATTTGTTGAATCTACTCATGCGCTACTTATTAAAAACTGGATTTACTTAGCCAGAAACCTTTCCTGCAGTGTACGCATCAATTCACCAAAGTTTCATCGCAATCGGATGAATGGTATTTGAACACCTACAGGACTTTGTTGAAACGATTCTCGCGCCATCGTACATTTGTTGAATCTACTCTTGCGCTACCTATTGTAAAATGACTTTACTACGCCAGGAACCTTTACTGAAGTGTACACAACAATTCACCAAAGTTTCATCGCAATCGGATAAATGGTATATGGACGCATACGGTACTTTGTTGAAATGATTCGCGTGCCGTCACTCATTTGTTGAATCTACTCGTGCGCTACCTATTGTAAAATGGATTTATTAAGCCAGAAACCTTCCGTAGGGTGTACTCAACATCTCACCCAAGTTTCATCGTAATCGGATGAATGGTATTTGAACGCATACGCGACCTTATTGAAACGCTTCGCGCGTCGTCGCTCATTTGTTGAATGTACTCGTGCGCAACCTCCTGTGAAATGGATTTACTAAGTTAGAAACCCTCGCGTAAGTGTACACAATATCTCACCATAGTTTCATTGCAATCGGATGAATGGTATATGAACGCATACGGGACTTAGTTTAAACGTTCGCGCGTCGTCGCTCATTTGTTGGATCAACTCGTGCGCTACGTATGGTAAAGTGGATTTACTAATCCAGAAGCCTCCCCCTGGAGTGTACACAACATCTCACCCAAGTTTCATCGCGATCGGACGAATGGTATTTGAACGCATACGGCCCTTGTTGAAACGCTTCGCACGTCGTCGCTCATTTGTTGAATCTACTCGTGCGCAACCTCCTGTGAAATGGATTTACTAAGTTAGAAACCTTCAGGTAAGTGTGCACAACAACTCATCAAAGTTTCATCTCAATCGATGAATGGTATATAAACTTATACGGGATTTTGTTGAAACGCTTCGCGCGTCGTCGCTCATTTGTTGAATCTACTCGTGCGATAACGATTGTAAAACGAATTTACTAAGAAAGAAGCCTTCCCTGGAGTGTACACAACATCTCACCCAAGTTTCACCGCTATCGGACGAATGGTATTTGAACGCATACGGGACCTTCTTGAAACGCTTCGTGCGTCGTCGCTCATTTGTTGAATCTAGTCGTGCTTAACCTCCTGTGAAATGGATTTACTAAGTTAGAAACCTTCACGTAAGTGTACACAACAACTCATCAAAGTTTCATCGCGATCGATGAATGGTATATAAACTTATACGGGATTTTGTTGAAACATTTCGCGCGTCGTCGCTCATTTGTTGAATCTAGTCGTGCGTTATCTATTGTAAAATAATTTACTAAGCCAAACACCTTCCCTGGAGTACACTCTACATCTCACCCAAGTTTCATCGCAATGGGATGAACGGTATATGAACGCATACGTGACTTTGAAACGCTCCAACGTGCAGAGACGAACAGTAGAATTCGACATCACTGCCACCTTTGGTATAAAACACAACTTTCCGCCACGGGCGGAGTGTATGTAATGGCGGTAGTTGCACAGGTTGCGACCAGGTGGCTCTAACGTGCAGAGACAAACCGTCCAAAGACATCAGCTTTCACCAAGGCCAAGGCTAGTGGTTTCCATGACGACTGTTTTTGACTGCATATTGTGGTTCTAAAATTGTGTGTAAATTGTGGTTCTAAAATTGTGTTTATTCCACCTACCGGGTCAGATTGTGAATCTAAACCATACAGGGGCCCACTCTAATACACGTACCAAATTTCATTACAATCGGAGCCGCCGTTTAGGAGGAGTTCAGTGACATACACACGTGTCGAAGAATTATATATATAAAGATGAGTGTAAGAATTGTTCTGCATGAAACGTTCTACAAAAAAGTCCGCAAGAGCATATCTCTACATCAATACATCGCCCACTATAAGTGTTTCACGTTTTCATTTCTTCCAACAATCTCCATTCAAATACTGAGGTGACAGTTTACTAGATAGCTAGGGGCGAGTCTATCACCCCAGTTACAGCCTAGCTAACGGACGAACATATTACCCTACTTACAGCCAGCAGCAAACTGTCGAGTCGTGTTGAGTTAAAACTTCACAGAAGAGTGGTTTTGTTTGGAGTTTCCCTGGAAGTGCAACTCGGCGTTTCTTCATTTCACCTGTGAACTTTCCGTTCCGCAAAAATCATAATTAAAAATATGTAAGTTATACGAAGCTGAAATTTCGCAAGAGCGACAGTTTAAACAAATCCGTCCGAGAATACGTTATCACGCTCAAATATCGTCGCGCATCGTAGTTGCACACACCCATTTTTTTTTTGAAAACTTCTAGTTAATATCCCCTTCCTAATATACCAGGTTCAATTCCCGGCTATGCCAAGAAATTTAATTCTGGTCTGAGGGCTAGAACGGAGTACACACAGCCTCGTGAGGACAAACTGAGAAGATAATAATGTTATTGGTTTTATGTCCCTTTTAACTACTGCGGCTTTTAGAGACGCCGGAGTGCCGGATTTTTCACCTAAAGGGATCTTTAACGTGCCAGTAAATCCACTGACACGGCTCCCTCGCATTTGCGCACCCACGAATGGTAACTGACTGCGCCAGGTTTCGATCCAATTTTGTTACGTCACACCAATCCAACATGGCGGCTGTGCGAAATATTTCACCAGCATTCAATATCTCCGAAACTATTCCCGATATCACCCTGGATTTTTTTACAGTGATAAAAGGAACTACTAGAAGTTCACCTATGTGACCTTTGAAAAACTGTTAACTACAAAACCAACATGGCTTCCACGCGAATTTGCGACTTTCAAATAGACGTTTCTCGCGATTTAACCAACCAAACGCAATAAAAGTTGGGTACAGTAAATGCACCGACATCTAACTTCGTTCAATTGTTTACATAACCACAAGATGGCGGATGTGCGAAATATTTCACCGACATTCTATATCTCTGAAACTATTAGCGGTATCACACTGAAATTTTGTACGGAGATAAAGGGTACTACTGGAAGTTCATCTATAAGACATTCAAAAACCGGTTAACTACAAAACAAACATGGCGGCCAAGCGAATTTGAAAATTTTAAATAGACCTTTCTCGCGATTTAATGTTCCAAACGTAATGAAATCTGGTACAGGAAATATTTATACACATTGTAATGCACTGGTATACAATTTAGTTCAATTGTTTACCATAACCTGAAGATGGCGGCTGTGCGAATTTTAAAATTAAGTTTTTACTTCTTGTGTCCTAATCATGCGATTGAAGTTTGAATGCTACACGTACACAATAATCTTCATGTAACAATAGGCTACATAACTCTAGGACCTACATATATACAATCCAACATGGCGACCATCTGAAATATTTAGTGGGTTCTCAATATCTACGAATCTATTACAGCAATCAAACTGAAGTTTTGTATGTTGATAGTGGCAGTTAACATAAGTAGGATATATGAAAATAGGCTATATAGTTCTTCATGGAACTACTTGTTTAAATATTTAATATTCTGAAGTATCGACCAAAGGGTCTTAGAACGGCAAAGGAAAAAGTCAGCCTTCTGTTTAAGCTAGAAAACACTGTTACACGTAGTGCGATCAGAGGAGAAAAGCATTAAACAATGACTGGCTGCCTTTCAGCGCCGTTCTCCGTAGTTAATGCTTGCCGCACCGCAAGATTCCCGCGTGTTACAGTGCTATTGTAAATTACATTTGTACATGTATTAGGTGGTTTTTATGTTACAAATCCATTTTTAAATAAAATATCATGTGAAATATTCATTCGGGATGGCTTTATGCCGCAATTATCTGACCACAGAGCTGAAAGGCATTGGGTTACGTTTCCAAAATTGATTTGAAAAATATGTTGATTAAATTAAAATTGATATTCGGCTAACACAATATAACCTGAATAGTTGCTTCACAACATAGATGACTAATATAGTGTGTTTGTTCATTTCTGCTCTGTCAATGACGTTTTATCTGACCCCTGAAAAGTAGTAAAAACTGACGATACTTTTCAGCTCCAGCCGATTCAATTATTTTATCTAGTGTATGCCGAAACATTGTGGTGTTTGAAGCCATATTTTCAGTGTTGCCTTAGTAAACAAGAGTTTAGTGCTTTTCAGTCGGTCAACACGAATGTACCCAAAAGAGATGGGTTATGCCCTAATCCTGAAATAAATTACATGAGATTAATAAAACACTAGGATGACCAGTTTCGATCGTCAAGCGATCATCATCAGATCCATTACACTTAGGCTACAAAATCCATGTTTGAAATACAGGTGAAAATATTTACAATATGTACAATTATTTAGTTGTAGTATTGGTACTGCAACTGTCAGTGTATGCTAAATGCAGTATATATGTTAGGTGAAATGCTAAATGGTGATATCTATCCGGAGATTGTACTTTAGAGAGATAGTATGGTTATATGGTGTAATGGATCTGATGGTGATCGCTTGACGATCGAAACTGTTCATCCTAGTGTTTTATTAATCTCATGTAATTTATTTCAGGAGAGCCTCCGTGGCTTAGGCGGCAGCCTCTCACCGCTGGGTCCGTGGTTCAAAACCCGGTCACTCCATGTGAGATCTGTGCTGGACAAACCGGAGGCAGACAGGTTTTTCTCCGGGTACTCCGGTTTTCCCTGTCAACATTTCATTCCAGCAACACTCTCCACTATCATTTCATTTCATCTGTCATTCATTTAATCATTGCTCCAGAGGAGTGCGTCAGGCCTCGGCAGCCGGCACAGTTCATATCCTCGCCGCTAGATGGGGGCTTCATTCATTCCATTCCTGACCCGGTCGGAGACTGGAAGCAGGCTGTGGATTTTCATTTCAATTTATTTCAGGATTAGGGCATAACCCATCTCTTTTGGGTACATTCGTGTTGACCGACTGAAAAGCACTAAACTCTTGTATGCCGAAACTTGTTAATTTAGTCTGCCATTGTTACAGTGTAATATTCGAAATTTTATACACGAGCATATACAACGTTACTCACGTAATTCACGAGACACCTGACGTAGGCTACGACAAGATTCAAGCGAATCGTATTAAAATTTCACCTAACGATACTATTGTACTACAGTTGTGAATTTACATTATTGAAAATTTAAAATTTGAACACAGTGATCAGGGTCCGATGATGGCCACTTGAGGGTCGAAACGCGTAATCCAAAATTGCCCATTTAACTGTGAATATTAACTATTAATAATAATAATAATAATAATAATATCGTATGGCCTCGGATGCCGGGTGCAAGCTTTATTATTTGACACCTCAAATGGTAGCTTGCATGTCGAATTTCGTTATTCCTTGAAGCACTAAGAAAGTTAAGGAGGTTAGATATCTAAGCTCCTTGAACACGATAGCGCTTTCTTGTAGAGAAATGAGGAACTTTGTGTAGGCGGAAACTCCCGAGATAAATTTTGCCATTATGAACACGGCCTACTGAATTCAAATGGGTTCTTTAACATGGCAACATCGTATGACATGGTCTCGAAATTTTTGCCGCCTTTCAGAAATCACTTACCACGGCCAGGAGCGAACCTGCAAGCTTGGGGTTAGTAGACCGACACGTTGACCACTCACCCACCGTGGAAGAAAGCATTTATATATTTGTATCTTGTACCCTACCCATTCATTGGGCACAACCATGTTGACCGACTGAAAAGCTACAGAAAGTTAATTTCTATAGGCACCACTAAAAAAATAATTTCTTCAAATCTCTAAACTAGTGTGTGTATTTGTAGTTGAGGTAGAATTTGGGTAGGAAGCCTTAAGTAAGGACCACCCCTGGAGTGGAACTGGGAAACCACGTAAAAACCACTTCCAGGATGGCTGAGGTAGGAATCGAACCCACCTATTGTATAAATACTGAGCGATATAGGGAGAGTTTCGTCACGACACTGACTTCTTTCTGGTAGAATATTTTAGACCGCAACTGAGGACTCACTATACATTGTCTTTTCTACATCTTGAGTTTATTTACTTCACTGTAGGCTGCTACCATCCCGAGGGAAATCCCATCCCAAGTACTTCAAATTGTCCACCTACTCCAGTATTGTTCCTCGTACTTGGCAATTATTTTCTAGTGTTTCTAACCTTCCATTCTTGAAATGCTGTTCTTCATAGCATATTCACTACATTTTTGTTCAAAGACTGATCTCATCGCAGAAAATCTGACGACGACTATGCAGAACTTGTTAGAGTGATTTCGATGTATTTATTGATGTTGAATCATTGATGGGCTTTACGACATCATGGTCATGTATCCCCGTGTATGTGTGTGTGTATATATTATTATTATTATTATTATTATTATTATTATTATTATTATCATCATCGATTTTTCCCCTTTGGGAGAACGTGCGAACTTGAGCCAATCACAGCTTCACTTTCTTTTCCCTTATCTCTTTTCTTCCCAAAACCTATTCATTAATTTACTGTGTTTTTTCTTCCTTTCCTCTGACCATTATATATATATTTATTTATGTATTTATTTACGGTATTTATTTATTTATTTATTTATTTATTTATTTTGATAACCTGTGTTATTGTGATGTATGTATTATAGACAGCGGTAGCTACGCTCGCTAAAGCGCAGTGCTAGGCCATGGGACCAAACTCTCTGCGGACTCAGTAGACGTGGGTTCGAGCCCCGCCATTGGCCGTCCTTGAAATGGTTTTCCGTGGTTTCAACATTTTCAACTCCAGGCAATTGCTTGGATGGTACCTTCTGAGAGGCCACGACCGCTTCCTTCCAGATCCTTTCCCAGATTCATTCATCTTCATTAATTTCATCTCTCATTAAATCCTCTCATGAAGTTGGTGTCAGGAAGGTCTTCCGGCCGTAAAAACCATCCGCCACATAGAATTTCATCGCATCTCATCCCCGACCCCGTTGGAGGACGGAAATAATAAGGGGTAGTAGTGTGTGTTGGCCATGTTGAAACACCGGATCCCATGAGAACTCCGCAGTTAAGCAGCATTGAGCGTGGTTGGACCTTGGATGGAATGCCGGTTCAGTGGGACCACGTGCTGTTGGCAAAGAAAGGAGGAGCGGAAAGGCCCTGGTCACCCTACCGCACGTAAACTCCGGCTGAGGATAGCCTCTTCGGAGGCATGGACCTGCCTTCAGGCAGAATAACAATAATAGTGTGTGTAGTTGTAATTTAGATGAGGATTTGGAAGGAGGCGGCCGTGGCCATTAGTAAGGAACCATCCCGGCATTCACCTGGAGCAGAAATGAGAAACCATGGAAAAACACTTCCTGGATGGCTGAGGTGACAATCGAACCCTCCTCTTCTCATTTTTGCCTCACGAGGCTGAATGTACCCCGTTCCAGCCCTCAGAGCAGAATTAGATTCCTTGGCAGAGCTGTGAATCGAACCCGGGCCTCCGTGATGACAGCCAAGAGTGCTAGCCACTACGGAACGAGGTGGACACCAGGACACTAGAGTGATTTCGTTGGAATGTGTAAGAATTAACAAAATTCTACAGTCGCAAAAGCATTGAAGACAAGAATCTCATGTGTTTTATATGGATCCTCTATCAGATGGAACTTGAACAGTAAAATATTCTGGTAGAGGTAATTCTCTCATCACATTGCTGAACGCATTCTACTTTGCCTTCCGATAAAGCTTTAGCAGTCACGTTCTAGCGACAATATTTCCCATTCGTTATCAAAGATGTAATCACGTGGGGATTGTTTATCAGACGCATCCATGAATACATCTTTGTTAAAGAGGGTTACCGCACTATGTCTTGTGCATTAGAAGTACCTAGTGTTTTGATTTGGTGATAAGTCTTTCAAGAACAAATTACTATGCCAAACAGCTCCCGAGCAGGCGCGGATTCAAGGGGGGGGGGGGGGGGTCACGGGGGTCATGACCCCCCCCCCCAAACGGAGACCAATTTTTTTTTTCAAACTCAAAAAACGAAAAACAATAACCAGACAAATAAAACATAACGAATTTTAACTGAAAAACGTTTTTTTTTTCATTTTATTCAATACTGAAAATATCTTTATTGCAATTATGATGTTCTGTTACAACTGTAGGCTACATATTTACAACTTCATACCTGTTATATAAAAACGATTATTTATATAACAAAATCAACTCGTCTATTTTGTTTAGAACACCTTGTGATTACCGAATCGATGTCTATAGTGATGTCACGATGAATGTGCAGCAATGCACGGATAGGAATTTGGGGCTTTTTTCGCACCAACAAATTTTGCCGACGTCCAAACTGCAAGCTTGGTTGGCAATTTAAGCTGTGACTTTCTCCCTTTGTCGGTACAAACTCGACTTGTCGAAACTGAAACGTACCTTGATACTTTTCTCGAAGCTCGATGTAAAAGTCGCAAAACACGCCGTTGCAATTTGTACGAATATTTTTGGTGCGCTAAACGCATCAAATTTCTATCCATGTAGCTTGCAAAAAAATGGTCTTGTTTTGTATGTTTCGTTATTTTGTGATTGCTTTGCTAGTGATACCATTTTTCTTAACAATTTCGATTTTGTGACCGCCCCCCCCCCCCCCCCACCCTCTTCCCCCAAAAGCCAAACTCTCGATCCGCGCCTGCTCCCGAGTGGCACCTTAAATCCTTCAGTTTTGCGGCTGAAAGATTATATGCCAGTTCATGGCTGTCATTTTCATACACTGTACCCTGTATCTCTGTATGCACGGTCATAGGGCATGTGCGAGTATGTGCTAATTTTGATTGACTTTAGGACAACTTACGTCATCACATGTATGTGTACTGAATTTGTCTCATAACCTGCATTATTGTGATTACTGTAGTAACCAACCGGGGTAGCTATGCGAGAGGCGAAACGTTACATTTTAAAATATTAAACTATGAAACATAATTTTGAGAAATCTTTATTTGAAAGTAAAACATTATCTTGACAGAACTTATACAAGGGTCATTCCATAAGTCATGGCAACTATATTATATTTTTCGATAATGCTACAGCATGGAAAATCCACGATGTGCATTGAACCGTTAAGGTCACGTGATATCTCAGGGCCAACAGAAAATAGGGGTTGAGTACAGGAGCTAACGGCAAAGGTACAAATGAAAACCACACAAGGTAAATCTGTGTAAATTTGTTTTGCACTAGTACAAATGGAACACAAATCAATCAATTAACATCCAGGGCACTGTTTCAAAGCATTGGAACGCTGTTCAATAACAGACGCGGACCTGTCAGTTCGGGCAGACAAGGGGCGCCCACTTCGTGGCGAGTCTATATTTGCTGCGCGTCCATGTCGGGAAGCCTCCACCCAACGTGCAACTGTTCTGTAATCACCAACAGCTTCACATAGTGCTGCATGACACTGCGTAGCATTTCTGCCACCGAGAAAAGCAATTTTCACGAATGATCGCTGTTCCAATCTGCTTACATCCATCTTGTAGCACGGCCAAGCTCAGTTTGAACGTGTATTGCGCTGCCACCTAACCACCTGCCCTTACAGTCGCCTTCTGTCGGGTGAATTCTGTGCTGTTTGCTGCGGGGTTTTGAATGTCTACACTGGAATTATCGTGATGCCATATGTTCGAAAGATATAACATACTGTAGTTGCTATGACTTATGGAATGACCCTCGTAAATAAAAATGTTAAATAATTCAGAACCTTATTATAAAATATGTGTAGAACCAATTAAACTATTTTAATAAAAAACTTGTAATGCTCGTTAGCTTATGAAAATATGTTTGAGGATCTAGTAAAATTGCACACTAATTTAGGCTACGACTTGTCAAAACAATTCTTAGAAATTTTTCAACATATTGTAGGCCTATGATATCTATGATGAAAAAAACATGTAAAATATTTATACAATGACATTAATTGCAAAAAATATGTTTCAATATAACGTCTCAAAAAGTTGTAAAAATCTTCATAATAAGAAATCCCTATCCACAAAAGCCAAACTCCGACACTACCACACAGTTTTCCTACCAGAGACACTCTATGCAACTGAGACACCGTCACTCACAGTTCACATCAAGGACATCGAGAAAATTGAAGGACAGTTACTAAGGAGATATTCGGGCCCAAGTTTCAAGAGGGTATATGGATGCGTAAAAGCTCGGAGGAACTATATGCATTAACTGAACGATTCTCTTCAGTCGCACGCAAACGGCATATGAAATGTTATGGACATTTAACACGAATGGATGATTCACGTCTGACTAAGAAAATTTTTCTTATTATCAATGGGAATCAACAAACTAAAATTCACTGGCTAGTAGATACACAAATGGACCTTACTGAAGTAGGCATTGATCCATTGACTACAACAAGGACTACATACAGACAAATGATCAACATCCACATATTTGCAACCAAGAATCCATCCGAGAAAAGCTTGAAACTCCAAAACTCATGGACACAAGAAAGACGGTAGGCCTAGAGTGAAAGAATGAAGACATTTTGGGCGAATAAGACGTTCAAAAAGATGAATTCCAGTGCTATTTAATGGTTCCACGTGCTCCTTAGGGGGATGAACGAATATAATAATAGTATTAATAATAATAATAATAATAACAAACGCCTGTAGTGTCAACACGGTCTCATCTGAATGTTGCTACAGAAATGTTCACATCGATTCCTAGTAACTGTAACTTTATTGCACGTTAGTGTGTCTCTCAAGAGCACAACAGCAGTGACCCCCTCCGCTACCTTTCTTTTCCACCTTTCCCCTCCAACCTCCTGGCACCACGCAGGTTCGTGCCATTACGTAACAATCAAACCCTCCAAGGTTTGTCTCCATTGTTCAAAATCACCCTATACAGTGAAACCCGCGCTCTATGAAATGCAAAGTGGAGAGTTCTGCACCAAAGGATCAAAAGGTCTTAGGACCATCGATTACAAGGAAATAATGCTGATTTCAGGACTTTGAGAGCGTTCTTCCCAATAATTGTAGAATTACATTTTTGGATCTGCCGTGCAGCTGAAACCTCGTCTGCAGTAATACCACCATTCAATCAGCGAAGCAAGTCACCAGTATTAGCTAGAGGATGGAATACGAATCCCCGTGAACTCCAATTGGAAATGAAGAGAGAATTATTCTGCAAATCTGTAGATTTTTGTTGGTAATTCATTATAGAGGATTGGAATATATTGCTCGGCAGCCCCTTGCCCAATTTTTTAAATTTATTTATTATCAGTCAAAGAAATGCCACTGAGGCTAATGAGCCCATTCACGTAGCGTTTATACCATAATTCTGGATTAGACATAATAAGAAAGAAACTGAAACCTACTTTAATAGACAGGAATGACACATAAGTAAACATATCAATTAAACAGAAAAAGTGAGGAATGTATTACTAAACATGTCATGTAGCAATAAAATCAACAAAAAAGTAAGGGAATAAATGAAAATAAAGTAAAATAAGTTAATCAAAAGTAAAAAAAATAATTAAAATCTATATAAATTTAATATAAATTGAAGTATTTCAAAATAAAGTACGAGGCGCAACCAGAAAATAAGTTTCCCTATTTTTTTAAGAGAACATAGTTATAATCAAGCATTTATTGGCAACAGCTACTGCAATGAATCAGCTAATTTTAGACATAGGCACCAAACGAATTGAGACACTTGTCGTGTAATATTAATGTTATTGGTTTTACGTCCCTTTTAACTACTCTGGCTTTTAGAGACACCTGGGTGCCGGATTTTTCCCCCAAGGGGATCTTTAACGTACCAGTAAATCAACTGACACGGCTCCCTCGCATCTGCGCACCCTCAAATGCCAGCTATCAGTGCCAGGATACGAACCTGCAATCTAGGGCCCAGCAAGCGAGAACGTTACCGCTGAGCACACACTCGTTATGGGGTGGTATTAACTGTTTGTTTTCGTCTTCCAATGGACATTTTTCCATGAAAAAAAAATCAACTTTTTTAGGTGATGTCTGCCGCCTTCGAATGGAACCAGTGTATGATATTCGTCTTCAGCTCTTCGTGGCAATGCTGACATAAATATATTGAGGTGTAAGGAAGGGTGGAAATCGCTGGGAGCAAGATGAGAACAGCAATAATTCTGCAGAAGTTTGACTGGGAGCTGTTTGATCATCCACCGTACAGGCCTCATCTTGCTCCAGCGATTTCCACCATTTCTTGCACTTCAAGAAATGTCTGTTCTCCGGTCAGCATTTTCACACTGACGAACAGCTGAATACGACCGTCACACGCTGGTTCCATTCGCAGGCGGTAGACTTCTGTGACACATTTCATACCACGCTAAGACAAGTGTCTCAATTCGTTTGGTGCCTTTGTCAAATAAAATAAAATAAAAAATGGCTGACACATTGCTGTAACTTACCTGTTGCCAATGAAGTTTTGTCCGAGATGTCCCCGTACACCCACTTTCATATTATTATTTTGTTATATTATGGCATGGACAATTGCGTTTGTATAATTGGGGAATTAACTAGTTGTTTTATTGGTGTCCCTGCTTTGATGCTCACAAAGGCGTTGCTGTCAGTCTCATTACAGTTGTGAAGCCATGGCTGACGTGAGCGGACACAGTTACACAGTTGAGGAGCGATTAGTAGCGTGGGTGTGGGTGCACGAACGAGCACATACGGTATTGTTTTGATGGGTACGTGAATGAAAAATCTTATTTGCATTTGTTACAATCTTGATTAATTCCTCAGCTTCAAGACAAGGGAATCATGGATCATGTGTGGTTACAGCAGGATGGGGCTCCGCACAATTTGCTGTTAAGGTGCGCGATGAACAATTTCAAGGCCACTGAATTGGCCGTGGCTCACCAACATCTCCAGCCCCATTGAAATGGCCACCACGAAGCCCGGATGTTACCACGCTAGACAACTTATTATGGGGAATAATCAAGTCCCATGAGGCTCAACGTCGGTACACGACTAATGAAGAATTGTGGAGGAAGCCTTTCGTACCATAACTCCTGAGATGCTCCGCAAGATGACAATGAGGACTTGTAGACTTTATGTAAGGTATTATGGTGCACATACTGATCCGCTGGATACACACATTTTATATGCAAGTACTCCCCTATACTGTATAATGTCTTGACAAACGGGTACGGGGACTTCTCGGACACCCTGCAAGTTCTTCTCCTTTTAAAATATGGAAAATTACTTTCTGGATACGCTTCATAATTTAAAACTTATTTAAGATTAGATAAGTTATTTAAAAATTATTAAATAAAATAAAATTTAAATTAATGCTAATTTGTATAAAAATACAATATAATGAAATATCTTTCCCCTACGCACTTGGGATCATTGGTTTAACTAACTCTGCCACACCAGCGGGCATGCAAATGACTAAATCATATTCTCTTGTAGATTCTGGGTATAATTACAGTAATGAGAGTTGGTAATATAGCCTATTATTAGTGGTAGTGAGCATAACTCGCTAAATGCTCAAGCTCAGACACCGATGCGTGACAGTGCATTATTTCCACCTTGTTTGATTCGTAACGTATTAACTTCAGAGTAATAGCGGAAGTGAAGCCTATCATCATGGACACTGGAAGCAACAGTATAACATGGGTATTTACGCTACTGGTGTGATGTTCCATTATCATTATCACTCGAGAACTATGATAGTATTCAACATCTGTTTTATTTTCTTTTTACACGCACTCCATATATTGTTTCTCCTCAACTTGACCCTACAGAGTAGCGTTAAGTCTGACATCACGTCTGCGAGGGGAAGCTGGAAGTCCGGAGATCAAAGGTTCGTATCCTGAGGCCAGGCCCATAAAACTGCTTGGGTATTAAAAGTCAAGTTATTTAAGTTAAATCTCCCCGCAAAGGTGTTTGCCACTTGTAGCACACACACAACCGGCCACGGGGGCCGAGTGTGCTAACACGCTAGCTCGTGCCTCGCTGTCATCGGGAGAGCATGGGATCGAATCCCACCTCGGCTCTCTTAAAATGGTTTTCGTGGTTTCCCTTCACCACCAGGAAAATGCCTGAACGGTTCCTTTCAATGGGTTCAAGGCCGATTTCCTTCCAAAATCCCTTCCCTGACCTGTCCTAAAAATAAAATGATGGCCGTTGGAGCATTAATAATAATAGAAAATACACTCACTCGCGAAGAAACAGTCCCACGCCTTAAGGAAACTTTAATAAATCTACTTATTCCAAGTCAGGGGCAGCAAAGTGTTTTGTTTTGCCTGAAAATACCGGCCTGCCTGGCACTGACGGTGTAGTTTTCACGCCAGTTTCTTCCATAATACCTCGAAGAAAATTCCGATATATTATCTTGTTTTAAGTATTTGAATTTGAATTCATTTGAATTTATTATTTCTCTTATACAGGCTACTGAGGCTACAAAGCCTCTTTATTCAGCTCTCCTCATTTAGAGGGCGGTTAAATACAATAAAATAAATGAAGAAAGAAAATAATACTTAACCGAAACATTCAGTTGACAGTAGAAGTTCTTGTTATTACATCTGTTCACCTTGATCATGATAATTGTATAGCTGATAGATTACCATGAATGGAGTGTTTTATCGCTCTGATGGGAAGTCCTGAATACTGGTGCAATTTATATTTATTCCAGAGAATACTAGCTGAAATACGGAATGAACCTTTGCATTTCTCTGTTCTATGATGAGGTATCTGGAGCATTTGTGCGGTGTGTCTATTCGCACGGTTATGCACTGACTGCATGGGGGTTAGTGTGAGGTAAATATAAGACGGAATTTTAGAATTTTTATCAGTCAGAGCCATGGCATACTGTCTTCGTTCTTTTAATTTTAGCCATCCAATCCTGCACGTAAAATGGAGTTATATGAGACTCTCTTGGTACATTGAGAACACACCGCAAGCAAGCATTTTTCGTTCTTTTCAACTTTGTATTTAGCACCTCTCCTAGATCATGGTAAATAATAGATCCATAGTCAAAGATTGGTAATATCAAACTCTGTATCAGTCTCTTCCGCACATTTTGCGGCAAATAGAAGCAAGTTCGCCTAATATAATATAATAACGATGCATCCCTTTTCAGAATCACGTTTGTATGATCCTGCCACGATAATCGAGAGTCAAAAATAACTCCCAGATTTCTTACAGCTGACTGGTACGGAACGGTTTGGGATGGTAGTTGATTTTCTTTAGCGTATGACTTTTAATGCCGGGAGTGTCCAAGGGCATGTTTGGCACGCCAGAGTTGTAGCTGCTCCTATGCGGACACCCATGGGGTGAGCTACAAGTACAGTCCCGTGTGGAATGTTGTCTGGGGAGGAGAGTGTGATTGTAAGGACGAGGAATTGGAAGGTAGCGGTTGTGGCCTATAGTTAGGGACCAACGCCGGCATTTGCCTGGAAGGAAGATGGGAAAGCACAGAAGTCCATCTCCAAGGTTGCCGGCGGGGGGATTCGAACTCCTCGCCTCCCGGATGTGAGTTATTGCCTGCGGCCACGCCGTAACGACCACGGCTAACTCACCCGGTTTAAGTAGTAGTTGTTGTCGTTGTTGTTTCTTTTAGGGATTTGGGACATCTTAATCATCAGACTCGTGTACTTTGGTATGTGTTCAATTCTTTCTGTTAACCTGTGTTTCTGTGGTGACTGTAATAGTGTGTGTAACTGTATTTATTAAGATTTGGAAATACAGTCGATGGTTGGTTGGTTCCTCAGTTTAGGGGCTGCGACAACGCGGTCAAGTAGCCCCGTGTACTTTGAGTGTGTGCAGAATCTGTCTGATAACAGGTGTTAATTGTGATGGCTGTATTAGTGTGTGTTATCTGTGATTCAGGTAAGGACTGCAGACGATCAATTTCAAGTAGTTCCTACTATTGCTACCAAATGCTACCGTCACCGACACATAGCCGCGAACTTGGCTACTAGATGCTACCGCAACCAGCACCTAGCGCTGAACGTTGGGACATTAAGAGCGTTAATCAAATCTAACCTACAAATTTAGCTTCACAGAATTGTAGTTAGTGGAAGGCTCTTTTACATGCCATAAATCTCTGATATAGGCCCGCCAGCTTTACTTCCCCTCCGAAGGAAGGGATGCTGAAGGACTTTTAACGCTCTTAAATATCCGACAACTTTGGCTGGGTTTGAACTCACGATCTTGGGCATAGAAGCTCAGCATGCTACCAACTACGCCACCGAAGTCACCAGGAAATAAAGTAGGTGACCCGGATTTTGAAACTAAGGGAGAAAGTGGAAATAGCCAGAGAATAACCACACTGAGGCTAGCCGAGTCAGTGCCAAGATTCAAACCTCTGATGACCGGACTTTCTGCAGCTCACCATCGCAGTCGTAGTGAGGGATTTAACGCTCAATACTACTCAGCTGGGTATTTCTTTTAGTAGTTGTTTGTCAACAGGTGGTGGAGGGATGGACCGACGTAATCTATGATTCCGGAAATAAACGATCACTGAAACTTTTGCCTTACATTCCAATTGCTAGTAATCTGTATCTTGGTGTAGATAACATCAGGTGGTCCTTATGAAAATTAATAAAAATAAAACTGCGGTATTCTTCGCGGCACAGTTGGCACAAATGATGTTTCGTTCTTTAATTTAGAAACATCCACCTGGGTTATGAAAGGAAGGGAAAAGAGCAAAATAGAGGTCAGTGAGATGAGGTTCTTGAGAAGCAGTATTGGAGCTACAAAGATGGACAGAATAAGAAATGAGAGGACCAGAGAATTAATGAAGGAGGAACCATTACAGGATGGTATAGAGAAATCTAGACTTAGATGGTATGGACATGTAAAACGATTGGAGGAGAAGAGGATGCCCAGGAAGATACATGAGTCGAAGTGGGAAGGAAAGAGGCCGAGAGACAGGTGGCTGAAGGGGGTGGAAGAAAGCGTGAAGAAGAGAGGATAAGACTGGACAAGGGTGGAGGCTGAGAGATGGTGGGAAGACAGAAGACGTTGGAGAGGCTTGTGTTCCAAACAGACCCGGCCAGTGGCTGGAAACTGTGCAAGATTATGACTTTAGAAATGTCAATTTTTCTTACATGTTTGAAAATCTAATGTAATAATTGAATAATTTTATTTTACAATATAATTATTGTAAAGGTAGTATTTAACTTTTACTGTATATACAGTCCGCCTCGTGCACTCAGCCTCGTGAAGCAAAACTGAGAAGAGGCGGGTTCGACTCCTACTTTAGCCATCCTGGAAGTGGTTTTCCATGGTTTCCCACTTCTACTCCAGGAAATTTCTGGAATGTATCTAACTTAAGGCAAAGACGCAAATCCTACCTCAATTACAAATACACACACTAGTAAAGACATCACAGTGACATAGGTTATCAGACAAATTCTATACACACGCAAGTACATGGGGCTACATGGCAACGATGTCGTAAAATCCCAAATAGTTCAACAACAACTTTATTTCTAGTATATTTGGTCAATGAGTTCTCCTGCAACAGAGGCTATACGTCATTTTTGTGAGAAATGTACAATCTAAAATTTACCGCCGAAGCTATACGACGAAAAGGTGAATTCTTCTTACTGCACTGTGTCTAGCCATGTTTCAGTGAGACAAATTGTTGAAAGAAACAGGGGGCCATATAACAATTTCAATGTATCGTTATGCTTGAAGCCATCTTCAGTGTTACCTTAGTAATCGGAATTTGATGTCTAACAGTCGGTCAACACGATTGTATCCACATTATGATGGCTTATTCCCTAATCCTGAAAATGACTACCTGGGATTAATAAATTCCCTTGGATGACCTGTTTCAATCGTCAAGCGATCATCATCACTTCTATTACACTTTAAATAGATTAGGCAATTAAATCTATGTCTAAATGTATGGGCGATCGTATTTTCAATATGTGCACTTATTTAGTTGCAGTGCTAGTTGAAATAATGCAAAGCGGCTTCGGTGGCGTGGTCGGTAGCATGCTGAGCTTCTATGCCCAAGATAGCGGGTTCAAACCCGGCCGAAGTCGTCGGATATTTTAAGAGCAATAAAAAAATCCCTCAGTATGCCTTCCTTCGGAGGGTAAGTAAAGCCGGCGATCCCATGTCATAGATTTATGGAATGTTAATGAACCTTCCACTAATTACACACCTGTGTGAAGCTAAATTGGATAGGTTAAGAATGTAAACAACGCTCTTAGGTTTCTACGTTCTTTGCCAAGAGCCGACTGCGGTGGTGTCTAGTAGCAAAGTTCTGAACTTGGCCTAGTAGTCGTTGACGGTGGCGCTTGGCAGCAAAAGTAGGAACTATTTGAAAAATTCTAAGTTGCAGTCTGTACTTAAATAAAAAAAAAACTGACAACACACACTAATACAGTCGTCACAATTAACACCGGTTATCATACAGATTCTACACACACCCAAAGTACACGGGGCTACATGACCGCGTTGTCGCAGCCCCTAAACTTAAGAACCAACCAACGAAATATTGCAGCTTGTCAATATTTGTTAGTTATAGATAAAGCCCTGCGCGGATGCGGATATCCGCAACATTTTTCACCATCCGGATATAGTTTTCATGGCTGTGCGGATAGCAGATATGCTGCGGAGAAAATTTGCGGATAGTTTTTAGAATACAATACGAACTTGTTTAATAACATTGTTAGGACCCGGATGTTTTTGACAACAAGTTTCATATTATATTTTCCGTTATGTCTTTTTTATTTTTTATTAGAAATGTAAGATGATATAAACATAGCACATGACAAACATAGGCTAAGGGAACGACTTTTTTTTCTCAAATATCTAAATACAATATGTTGCTTTAGTAATTCATTCTTTATCCAATTTAAAATATAATTGTAATTCGATTAAGAAACGTGTGAATGCGGAAACGAGTCCTGCGGATGTGGATAACGTTTTGTTTATCCGCGCAGGGCTCTAGTTATAGTCCATGCGATGTTTTGTTAAGATACTGAAAGTGGTGATTGACCTCCAAATGTGATAGTAGTTTTTTTTTAGCGTATGGCTTTTAATGCCGGGAGTGTCTGAGGACATGTTCGACTCGCCAGTTTGGTAGCTGCTTCGAGACGGACACCCATTGGGTGAGCTACAAATACCGTTGGGGAGGGAAGTTGGAATGTAAGGACGAGGAGTTGGAAGGTAGCGGCTGTGGCCTATAGTTAGGGACCAACCCCGGCATTTGCCTGGAAGGAAGATGGGAAACCACAGAAGACCATCTTCAAGGTTGCCGGCAGGGGGATTCGAACCTCCTCGGCTCCCGGATGTGAGCGACTGCCAGCAGTCATGCCGTAACGACCACGGCGAACTAACCCGGTTGATTGTAGATAAATGGTAAGGACAGATTTTATTGCACAGGCTACTTATCTGGTTAAGTCATACGCGGTCTGGATGAGAGCAGTTACCTTCGTCACTATCGGCCCTCAACTGGGGGGGGATCTCATATCTACCTGGACTTTCCCCCTCTTGCATTCCTAAATGAATGTGTTTATCCTACAAATGTAACTGTGTGTTACCAAGAATAGTCTTCCAAGTAATAATAATAATAACATCGTATGGCCTTGGATGCCGGGTGCAAGCTTTGTTATTCGACACCCAGAGGGCAGCTTGCTTGACGAATTTCGTCCTTCCTTGGAACGCTATGAATGTCAATGAGGTTAGATATCTAAGCTCCTTAACACTATAGCGCTTTCTAGTAGAGAATGGAGGAACTTTGTGTTGGCGGAAAATCTCGAGATTAATTTTGCCATTATGAACACGGCCTACTGAATTCAAATGGGTTCTATAATATGCCAACAACGTACAACATGCATGTCGTGATTTTTGTCGCCTTTCAAAAATCACTTACCACGGCCAGGAGCGAATTTGCAAGCTTGGGGTTGGTAGTCCGACATGATAACCACTCACCCACCGTGGCAAGCTGTCTTCCAAGTGTAATGGGTGATGATGATCACTTGACGATCGAAACTGGTCATCCAAGTGTATTTAGTAATCTCATGTACAATTGTTTTCAGGATTAGGGAATAACCCATCACAATTGGATCATCATCATCGGCTTTAACTCGAATCCGAGTATAAATCTTCTTCCTTCAGTCCAGTTTGTGGATGTGTTTACGGTGACTAAAGAGTCCAATCCTGGCATGGAACAAGCGACCACACAAGTCGCATAGTATTGCTGGAGGAGGACGTGGTTGGGCTGCTCGAAGTTTCCTAGCTTGACGCTTGGCCTCTTCATGTATGCGTCGATCCCTTTCAAACGTCTTTACAGAATCCGAGATGGTACGGCGCCAAGTTGAGCGGTTTTCAGCCAGCATGTCCCAGGTTTGTGGATCAAGACCTGTCAATTTCAGGGTCTGCTTAAATTGGTCCTTGTAGCGCCTCTTAGGACCACCATGAGGTCTGGTGCCATAGCATAACTCACCATATAGCATTTGACGAGGTAATCTCACATCATCCATCCGATGGACATGACCAATCCATCTAAATTGGTGACCTATTATGGATGATTCTATGCTGTTGATTTGAGCCTTTTCCAGAACAGCAATATTGGTAATGCGGTCTTCCCATTTAATCCTCAGGATTGATCGAAGTTTTTGTAGGTGAAAACGCTCAAGCTTCCTAAGATCACGTCGGTAAAGGGTCCACGTTTCACAGCCATACAACAATGTAGAAATGACTACTGCTTTGTACACCATAAGCTTTGTACTCATGGATAGATCTTTATTCATGAAGACCCGGTGCGCTAATCGTCCATATGCTGCATGGGCTGCGCCAATTCTCTTATCCACATCCTGCTCACAGGTACAGCTCACAGAAATGGTACTGCCCAGGTACGAGAAGTGGTCAACCTGTTCTAATGGCAAATTTGAAATGGAGATATTGAACTGAGGAAGAGGTGTGCCTGGTGAAGGTTGTGCCAAGACTTTAGTCTTATTGACATTTATGGTAAGACCAAAGCGATCACATGCACTTTTGTAACAGTTAACTGACTCTTGCAGCTCTTCTGGTGTGAGAGTTGGTGACGCAGCATCATCTGCATACAACATGTTAGTAACCTTAGTAACCTGAGTTTTCCTCAAGGAGCGGAGACGAGTTAGGTTGAAAAGCCCTCCATCAAAACGATACTTGATCTCCACGCCTGGGATGTTTGTGGGTGAATCATAAAGCATTGCAGCCAAGTACAGCGCAAAAAGCGTTGGAGCCAGTACACATCCTTGTTTCAGTCCATGGGTAATGGGAAATTCATCGGACATCTTATTCTGATGGCAAACCTGACCTGTCATGCCATCATGGAGAGCTTTGATTAGATCTACAAAACGCTGAGGGCAACCAAACCGCTTCAGCACTGCCCACATGGCTGGTCTTGGAACCGAATCAAATGCCTTTTCCAAGTCATAAAAGACTAAGAAGAGTGGATTCTGTTGTTCTCTACATTTTTCTTGTAGCTGTCTCACACAGAAAATCAAGTCAATTGTGCTTCTGGAAGTTCTAAATCCGCATTGTGACTCTGGGAGGATCCTCTCAGAGATAACCTTGAGGCGGTTAAGTAGAATTCTTGCAAGAATCTTCCCCACAATTGATAGCAGTGATATACCACGGTAGTTGCCACAAACACTGCGATCACCCTTTTTAAAGATAGTGACGATAGTGGCATCATCTGCATACAACATGTTAGTAACCTTAGTAACCTGAGTTACCGACTGAAAAACATCAAATTTCTTATCTTTATGTGTTGATCCGTTTTTGTTTTGTTTTTGTTTTTGTTTTTTGTCTTTTTGCTTACAATATAACTAATTTTTCTGGACATGGCTTCGTATTTCCACCGAGGTGAAGCCAGGTATCTCAGCAAGTTTCAATTACCTTGTTCTTGTTGCCACTTTCGATCGTGTTCATTAAGCCCTTGACATTGCACGACATTGGAATTTCCAATTTAGATGTGTTCCTTGGAGCATAGTGATGTCCAGTTCCTTCCTCGGCGGCTGTTATGGGACTAAAACTTGTGCAATTATTCGACTAAGGATAATTTCATAAACTATGTTAATAAACGAAGTTGTTAAGCAATGGTGCAGGTTACCTTAGATACATTCTTAGTGGAATAAGGCTCCATTCCAATGTAACGTCATAAGCTGTTAACTTTTCATCCTATCCTAGCTTTCATTGCCCGTCGTTGATTGGTAGATAGAGTAAATTAAGTGATGACAACTTCTAGGTCATATCCCCGTCATAGAAGAAAAGAAACAAAGGTTCTATGACAGAAGAATGGAGGACAGCCTTGCCCTGTAAATAGCTAATAGTGGAGTAAATTACACTGACACGATGTTCCTTGAAAACTTAAGTACTTACTAACATTGGAATACATAGCAAGAAATCAACGTTAGCACATATTCCGTCAAGGAAAAAAAAACCAGTGGAGTTAGGTTGATTGTAAAAAAATAAAATAGCTGTGAAAAAAATCTTTCTTCGCTACTTCTGGCCCTAGACTTTAAAACAAGATGTTCAGTAAAGAACATATAGCCTACTTTCTCCTAAATGCATGGGTATTGTTATAACTCTTTGTCCTTTTCAAGGAGTATAATTGAATGTTGGTTGTAGTAGCTTGTTGAAATACAACGTGCTATAGGGATATTAAACATGAATAAGAGGTGCCCTTTGCTAGTGCTACCTCTGTAAAAAAATTCATTCAATTCGGTTTCACCGTGTTTGAATTGATCTGGGAAATGGATTTGCACACATACATGGCCGCTATTTGCAAACTATTGGGCTGATGACCTTGTAGCCAGTCATAAGATGCTTTCCACAAAAAGGCATGTTGTTGCAAAATCCGGTAGAGATCAAATTATTAGGATGGTCGAAATTTGATTTAAGCTTGTAACATTTGGGTGGCCGTCATTCCGTTTCCGTCAAGATGGCGGCGATATAAAACATGACACTGAGGTGCCTTTTGCTAGTGCTACCTCTGTACCAAATTTCGTTCAATTCGGTTTCACTGTGTTTGAATTGATAGGGGGAATCGATTTGCACACATACTTGGCCACCATCTGCAAACTATTGGGCTGATGATCTAGCAGTTTGGTCAGAATATGCTTCCTAGATAAAGATTTGTTGTTGCAAAATTTGGTAGAGACTAGATTATTAGGTTGGTCGTAATTACATTTTAGCCTTTAACATTTGGGTGGCCGCGATTACGTTTCCGTCAAGATGGCGGCGATATAAAACATGACACTGAGGTGCCCTTTGCTAGTGCTACCTCTGTACCAAATTTCATTCCATTCGGTTTCACCGTGTTCGAATTAATAGGGGTAATCGATTTTGACACAAAGATGGCCGCCATCCGCAAACTATTAGGCTAATGACCTATTAGATTTGTCAAAGGATGCTTCCTCCATAAAGGTATGTTGTTGCAAAATTTGGTAGAGATCGGATGATTAGGTTAGTCGTAATTTGATTTAAGCTTTGAACATTTGTGTGGCCGCCATTACGTTTCCGTCAAGATGGCGACGATATAAAACATGACACTGAGGTGTCCTTTGCTAGTGCTACCTTTGTACCAAATTTCGTTCAATTTGCGCTTACCGTGTTCGAATTGATAGGGGAGGGGGACAGACATTCAGAGTACACACACTCACACACACACACACACACCGACTCACACACACACATACACACACACAGACAGACACACTTTTTTTTCGCCCTGTAGTGATCTCATAAGTCTACTTTCATTTTTTGCAAAAATCGAAAGTAGGCTAAAAATAATGTTATTGGTTTTACGTCCCTTTTAACTACTGAGACTTTTAGAGACGCCAGGGTGCCAGCATTTTGTCCCAAAGGGGATCTCTAACGTGCAAGTAAATCTACTGTCACGGCCCCCTTGCATTTGTCACTCTCAAGTGTACTGGGTAGTTACAGATAACGTGCGCGTCTTTTTCTTACAAAGGGGTTGCTTTAACTCACCAAGTAATATTCTAATTTCAGAGATATCTGGTATGCCGAACCAACACCATGAGTTGGATATTCCCGTATGTACTTTTCAAATGTAGTTACGTTATTTTACAGATGGCGTACACGTTAAATTTTCGCTTATTTCCAAATGACTCCAATGCAAAATGCTTCGAGCTTTCGCAATTCCTTTCCGGCCATGGGAAATTCAAACATTTCAAAATTTAATTCGTCTCAAAGTATAAGTCACCTCCTATTTGACTGTCCTGCCTTCGAAACAGAGAGATATAATCTGAATCACCATTTGAATTACTGCAATAATGAACTAACAAAACCAATTTTTCACATTTTTCAAAAATCTTGTTGTTACAATCAGTTTCTAATATTCACACATCAAATTTACTCTTAATTATCTTTGTAAATTGCCTGATTCAGTATGTAATTTCTTAAACTACAACCCTAATATACTTCGGTTGAATATGGTTCCCCTTGTAATGGATATATATAAATAATTTCCGAATGATACGATTTAAGCCCAAACAAAGAGACCAATACTAATAGTTTTGATCATTATTATCAGTTGGATTGTAGGTATTGTCGACTACTGTTTCTCGATACATAGCACACGTTCATTGTTTAATTTATACAGGTCTTCGATGTGCCATATTCCCCTCCCTCAAAACATATGGACACACCCTCCCTCCATGTCATGTGCAGCATCATCAATAAGAGAGCGGTCGTGGAATACAGTCGCAATCTATTCAAATCAGGAACGGCGGCTTCGGTGGCGTAGTTGGTAGCATGCTGAGCTTCTATGCCCAAGATAGCGGGTTCAAACCCGGCCGAAGCCGTCGGATTTTTTAAGAGCGTTAAAAATCCCTCAGTATGCCTTCCTTCGGAGGGGAAGTAAAGCCGGCGGTCCCATGTCATAGATTTATGGCATGTTAAAGATCTTTCCACTAATTACACCTGTGTGAAACTAAATTGGATAGGTTAAGAATGTAAACAACGCTCTTAGGTTGCTACGTTCGTTGCCAAGAGCCGACTGCGGTGGCGTCTAGTAGCTAGTTCTGAACTAGGCCTAGTAGTCGTTGACGGTGGCGTTTGGCGGCAAAAGTAGGAACTATTTGAAAATTCAAAGTTGCAGTCTCTACTTGAATTAAAAAACAGATACACACACTAATACAGTCATCACAATTAACACCGGTTATCAGACAGATTCTACACACACCCAAAGTACACGGGGCTACATGACCGCGTTGTCGCAGCCCCTAAACTAAGGAACCAACCAACCAACCAAATCAGGAACAGAGATTTCAAAAACACTTTGAATGTGTTTAATTTATTTAAAATAATTATACTGAACTATTTATGAAGGATTATTTTACAGTATAAGCGTTTTAATTTTACGACTGCCAAGGCCAACGACGGGAGAACAGGAATCAGAACAAGCATAGTGTCTATTGTGTTATAAAGAAACACGTGAATTGTAATTGGTCGTCTGTATCCGGTCCTTCATAGGGCCTCGGGTGGTTTGCCCATTATGTAACTACTGTACAAATGAGCGTAGTTTGGAATAAAAAGCAACCATTACGAGGGGTTATTAACAACCAATGCAATAAGTCCTCGATTACCGTCGGGATTAAGTGTTCAATATCCACTATAATAACAGAAACAATGCTAAGTAAGTAAATAATAACATAAAAATAGTAATAAAAAATACGAACGCCGCTCATTGCCAACTGCCAACTTGTAAGGCTTCGGAACTGAGCGATGTTTCTACTGCCGATTCGAGGCTAAACTCGGGGATCGATGTTTCTGTTGTCTTCAAATGTCATCCATTAATATTATAATCAACGAGCTCCTTCAAATCATTACCCAAATATCGGTGAGACTCTCTTGCTGTTTTACTTCCACGTTTCTTTAGCGTTGCCGAAGCATCTCCTTTGGGTTTGGTACATGACATCACAGATTCGGTTTTAAGTTCTTGATATGATGGAGAGTCTGCTCCTTTCTTTTACGCTTCTTTCCTTTGATGGGCTGGCATATGAATTGACAAGAGAAACTTTATCATTGAGGATATCAAACCAAGTTGAAACTGCCAAATAATAAACAGATTAAAGACCATGTAAGAAGAAGAGAGGAAAAAAGAGAAGAAATCAGCAAAGACTCCTATGCCACGGACACCATGACCGACAGAGGTTGGTCGGGACCGAACCAGGAACTACGGAGTGCCCTCACTCGACTGGCAGTTGACGGCTTCCACCACAAGCTCTGTGAGAAGGTTTACTTCCATCAAGTGACTGAAGGATGCGTGTGTAAACTCTGTAAGAAAACGTGCGACACATACCACTTTCACAAAATAATGTGACAAGCGAACAAAATCTCTCAGAGAATACAGCAGTGAATAGAGAACTCATAGGCACATTCGTGCTTTATTATTTATTGTTATTATTTTTGAACTGTCCGGCTCCGTGGCTAAATGGTTAGCGCGCTAGGCTTTAGCCCGATGTGTCCCGGGTTCGATTCCCGGCCGAGCCATCAGGGATTTTGATTTCCTGGGGTTAATTCCCGTGACTCGGGGACTGGGGTTATGTGACGTCTTCATCATCACTTCATCCTCATTACGACGCGCAGGTCGCCCACGGGCGTCAACTAGAAAGACCTGCACTCGGCCTCTCCGGAGACCACACGATCATCATCATTCTTTAACTGCCTAAGGTGACATTTATTATAGGTTTGTTGGTCCTTCAAGCGCGTCTAAATAAATATATATTAATAGTATAATAATGTTAATAAAATATTAAACCACATAACAAAACTAATTAAGTTACAGTAAATATATTTTAATTCTGATTAAGATTTGAGGAATGAGACATAGTTAGTTAGTTAGTTATTGTTGTTTTAAGGGGCGTAACTACGAGATCATCTGCCCCTATGAATGAGACCTACAACATATTGTTGACAATAAACAACAATTGCATTCAGTTAATATAAATCGGAAACAATAACAAAATTTTCGGTAAGAAAATGCATTCTACAACAAACAATTTTTGTAAAAATTCGTATTATTTGTTATCTTGTTTGTTGATTTTGATTAATTTAGGGACTTTGCGACATCGTGGTCATGTAGCCTCATGTACTTGGGTGTGTGTGGAATTCATCTGATAACCTGTGTTACCGCAATGGCTGCATTAGTGAGTGTATTTGTAATTCAGATGACGATTGGGAAGAAGACAAGAAGGCAGCCGTGGCCTTAATTTAGGAAGTATATCGTCTTATTGGAACCAAATGTCCCCTAAGTCCAACTTATCCAGCCGTGGGGAAAAATATCCTGTAACATGCTTACTGTAACTGTGACTGCATTTTCCTCAAAGAATTAGGGACCAATAATTCCAGATGTGGACAGTGCACACCACACTGTGACTTTAGGTGGCATTTAGTGCAGTTCTTGAGGATTGGTGGCAGCCCAATAGCGCATGTTTTGTTTGTTAACGGATCCACACAAATGAATATGGGCTTCATCACTAAATAAAATAAAAATAGCGTCCTCAGGAGCGACTTCGAGGAGAACCTCACATGCGTTCCGCTGACAATTGAAGTCACGTTCAGAAAGTGCCCGCGCACTCGCCATCTTGTACGGATGGAAATGAAGATCAGCATAAAGAATTCTCCTCAAAGACCGGTCGGAAAGTCCAAGGGCAGACGCATGTTTGCGTGCAGAACGTCATGGTGATTGCAATGCTGAAGCTCTAACTGCCTCAATGCTCTCAGGTGATCGAATAGGCCGAGGGACTCCAGTTCTTCGTCCTGTCACACTTCCAGTTCGTCTGAACGTAGTGACCCACGTAACAATTGATTTCCGGTCAGGGACAGGGGCCAACGGGGCTAAATTAAAGCGCCTCCGAACGGCGCGCTGGGTTGCGATCACAGAACATCCGCTCGAAAAGTAGGCCTCAAGGGCAAAAGCACGCTCCTCCTTGTTCCAACGCATGATGGCGATTGAACTGTGTCGGATCAAAACTTTATAGTTCCACCTCAAGAACGGGATGCCTAGTGCTCGGCTACGACATCAACCAACTGAATGGCGCAAATTTTAAAAAAGGAAGTTATGCTGCCGGACCCTGTATATCGTCATTCGCCTGGAGTAGAAGTAGTTTCCCACTTTCACAAGGATACCTGGATGGTACCTACATTATGGTCAAGGCCGTCTCTTACCCAAATTCAATCTTCCAATTAAAGCTATCACAATGCCACCGGTTATAAGTCAGATTCCAAACCCACCCAAGTTCACAATGCCGCAAAGCGCCAAACTAAGTCATCAACAATCTACTATTCCTGGTAGCTGCCTGGAGCTCCTAATTTCTGCTGCTGCTGCTGCGCCAAAAGAGCTTATTATTATTTTTAGCCTACTTTTCACATTTTGCAAAAACGAGGAAAAAGTAGACTTATGAGATCGATCCGGGAAAATGTGTGTCTGACTGTCCTTCGGTCTGTTTGTCTGTCTGGCTGGCTGTGTGTGTCCCCCCCCCCCTATCAACTCTTAAACGGCTGCAGCAATCGGAATAAAATTTAGTATGAGTAAAGATGTATAACGGAATATCTCAAGTCCATATTTGAAAATGATGTCAGTGCTACCAACTGCTGAAAAAACGCACTAGAAATTTGAGCTCCATGTTGGATATCTTGGAAGGTATGCATGGGAGCTATTCGAAAATTGGCACACATGCAGATAATACTATTTCAGTTTAATTTCCAGAAGGCCATATAAGATAGTGTTGCCAATTTAATGTGAAGCCTCCTGATAGGTCCAATTTTTAGCCTACTTTCGATTTTTGCAAAAAATGAAAGTAGACTTATGAGATCAACACAGGGCGAAAAAAGTGTGTCTGTCTGTGTGTGTGTATGTGTGTGTGTGAGTCTGTGTGTGTGTATGTGTGTGTGTGAGTCTGTGTGTGTGTGTGTGAGTGTGTGTACTCTGAATGTCTGTCCCCCCCTATCAATTCGAACACGGTGAATGCGAATTGAACGAAATTTGGTACAAAGGTAGCACTAGCAAAGGACACCTCAGTGTCATGTTTTATATCGCCGCCATCTTTACTAAAACTGAATGGCGGCCACTCAAACGTTCAAAACGTAAAATCAAATAACGACTAACCAAATCATCCAATCTCTACCAAATTTGGTAACAACATACCTTCGTATAGGATGCGTCTTGTGACCAAACTACAAGGTCGTCCGCCATACCATTTCAGGATGGCGGCCGTGCGAATTATGCAAACTTTATAATCCATATCATGGGACCCACCAGTTCCGATTATCGAGCCGAGAATCGTTTTAACTGTTCTAAAGGAAGAGGCACGTACGAAATTAAAAGTTTATTTTGTAATACTATAGTGCAGACGTGATTTTAAAAAGCTCAGCTGATTCAGTAATAAGACAAGATGGCAGCGGATATCTTGTGCCTGACTTATATTTCACTAATTTGAGTATTGAATGCAATATAGCGTACTGATAAAAAATAAATAAACTTTGTATGAAATGCTTTATATATAAATAATATACTCCAGTGATGAAATCGTTTAGTATAAATCATTATTTGCTAACAAGTTCTATGTAAGTCATTTTAAATAGAACGATATTCGTTGACACAATTAGCTCAGTGGTAGAGCGATAGCCTGTCGCTCAGTTTCCTATGGTTCAAACCCGATCAGACCTAGTTTTTTTGCTTGAAATGTTATATGTTTATTGTTTTGTAATGACTCAGATGTTTTAAAATTAAGCGTTATATTGTAATAATAATAATAATGTTATTGGTTTTACGTCCCTTTTAACTACACTGGCTTTTAGAGACGCCGGGGTGCCGGAATTTTGCCCCGAAGGGGATCTTTAACGTGCCAGTAAATCTACTGACACGGCTCCCTCGCATTTGCGCACCCTCAAATGCCAGCTGATTGCGCCAGGTTTCGAACCTGCAACCTTGGGCTCAGCAAGCGAGAACGTTACCCCTGCGTTATATTGTGCAAATTATGGTGTAAAATATATATTTAATTAAAACATAATTCGCCAGCAGATTTACTCGAGACATCTAGCTGCCAAAAAGGTAACTTCCAGATTTTATTGAAAAGTTTCTTCTTCTGGCCGCTAGAATGCACTCGCTCTGTTAGGATTATATTGTTCGATATTTCACCACTAGATGTCCCGACTAGTCTACGTGGGGATCCATTGATTACTATACCATTATCATTCTATGCGCATCGAATTTGAAGAATGACAAGTTGATACTACGATACATTTTAACTTTTTATTTTAAAGGGTTTGTAACAGCCTATTTTGCGTTACTTGAAAATGTTATTAAGCGTTATATTGTCCACATTATGGTGTAAAATATATATTTAATTAAAACATAATTCGCCAGCAGATTTACTCGAGACATCTAGCTGCCAAAAAGGTAACTTCCAGATTTTATTGAAAAGTTTCTTATTCTGGCCGCTAGAATGCACTCGCTCTGTTAGGATTATATTATCGAAAATATCCACATAGTTTGTATACACACGTCTCTGTAGGGTCATGGAAAGATTTGTTAATTCAATTAGGGTTGTGAAAGCCATGCACAACCAGACGTGTAAAGACATGCCTCAACTCAAAGTTGGATGTTGCCCACGGCAGGTCGTAATAATAATAATAATAATGTTATTGGTTTTACATCCCTTTTAACTACTGCTGCTTTTAGAGACACCGGGGTGCCGGAATTTTGGCCCGAAGGGGATCTTTAACGTGCCAGTAAATGTACTGACACGGCTCTCTCGCATTTGTGCACCCTCAAATGCCAGCTGACTGCGCCAGGATACGAACCTGCAACCTAGGGCCCAGCAAGCGAGAACGTTACCGCTGAGCCACGCCGCCAGTCCGGTCGATTATGTCTCCAGATCCATAACATTCTTGATATACTTCTTATCTTTCTTTCTTTCTTCAATGATGGTAGCAGTTTTTATCTAGGTCGTGGCGTTTGGTAGAGGTAAATCGTTTCTAAGGTCTTCAACAAAGAATAAGTTAGTTCTATTATACTCTTTGATAATAACAACGAGTTATAACTATACTCATACATTTAGGAGAAAGTAGGCTATATGTTCTTTACTGAACATCTTGTTTAATGCATATAACATGTACACTATCAATTGCATTTCAACCAAATTTTGTATGTAAAATGAGTACATAAACACATATGACTGAGCGTATTCTTACGAGACACCAGGGCTGCCAACTGTTAATAATTGTTCTCTCTATTTTTTATCCAAATACCAATATATCAGAAAGTATGCAAGCCGACATCTTTAAACTATGCACAGGTATAGTACCTGACATTTTAGATTAATTTGGAGTAATTCATATAAGTCAGTGCCACCAAGATGATTCTATGCCTGCTGATATGTCCAATTTTAAAGTACATGTATCTTCTATACAAACAAATGTATTTCATCCAAAATTGGCACAACAAGATATCATAATATTTCAGATTATTTCTGCCAGCACACGCATGACATTGTTGCCAACATGCTTTTTCGCGTGCTGATAGATCCAATGTCTAACTGCATGTAACGTCCATTGGAATTCAACCAAATTCTGTTTTCTGTACCTTAAGAGATGGAACTAAGAATATATTGTGTCACCAGGACTGGCAACTGTAGTGCTCTATTAGGCTACATTATACCAGGTATATTTCTAACTAATTAAACATTTCGATATTACCAACTTAATTTCGTCATTATTCTAGATAGGTTCATATACTGTAGATCAATCATTGGCATGAATCTTAATTTTAAGAAAAGTAGGCTCTTTAGTTCGTTACGGAACTTCTTGTTATTATTATTATTATTATTACAGGAATGAGACAGCTAAGGAAGTACAGCAAAGGATAACTACAGCGAATCGTGTTTTCTATAGCTTGAAAAATCTTTTCAATTCACGTTTGATTTTTCAGGAAAATAAGGTACATATCTACATGACCTTGGAGAGGCCTGTGGTCCTTTTTCTTAGCGTATGGCTTTTAGTGCCGGGAGTGTCCGAGGACATGTTCGCCAGTTTTGTAGCTGCTTCGAGACGGACACCCAATGGGTGAGCTACAAGTACCGTTGGGGAGGAATGTTGGATGGGAGGGTCGAGGAGTTGGAAGGTAGCGGCTGTGGCCTATAGTTAGGGACCAACCCGGCGGGGGGATTCGAACCTCCTCGCCTCCCGGATGTGAGCGACTGCCAACAGTCATGCCCCAACGACCTCGGCTAACTCACCCGGTGCCCGTGGTCCTATATGGGTGTGAGACCTGGGCCACGCCTCAAACACTTGAAGAACGTCTCTGCGTTTTTGAAAGAAAGGTCTTGCGCAAAATATATAATGTAGAAACAGAAAGGTGGGAAAGAACTTCTCACCAAGACCTTTATCAACGCTTTGGGAAGACGAGCAACAACCGGATTCTGGAGAGGAGGAGGTTGAAATGGTTGGGACATGTCATTCGAGCTGAGGATTCCATATTATCCAATCGTGTTTTCAGCTCGAGAGGCCATCCTAGAACAAGATGGAGGGATCGAGCGATAATGTCTCTGGTAAAAGTGGCACCAACAGCAACTGTGGAGGATGCAAGGGACAGAGAAAGGTGGAAGATTATCTGCGACCGATACTTGTGAAAAGCCTCAGTCACTTCTGTTGAATGCCGGTGTTATTTTATATATTTTTTTGTTTCATGCTCTTATTGTCTTAATGGCCTGGTAATAAAATGAATGATGATTACTATTATTGATGTGTAACATCTTTCTGCTCGGTTGCTGGATAGTTTTGTGGGAGTGATTTTGAAAATTGGGGACGGAAGTGAATCGGGCGGAAGTGGATCGAACGGAAATGGATCGGACGGAAGTGAAGACGCACTGCCAGAAAAATGGGACGGAAGTGAATCGGGCGGAAGTGGATCGAACGGAAGTGGATCGGACGGAAGTGAAGACGCACTGCCAGCTGGATGTACAATTGAAAATGTGTGTATTGGAAACAAGGCAGTGTGTGCTCTGTAGCGCGAGAATGTTATGGCAATACCGTAGGCAGTGCATTTAGCAGGCACTGGTTTGACGAGCACAGTGGCAAATGTTTCACCGACTTTCATTTGTCATTGAGCAGTTTATGAAGCTTCACGTTCAAGGTTGAATATCACATGGGGTAGGACAAAGACGACAAATGACATTTAACTAAGCGGCATTATTGTCAAGCTGTGGGTGAGTAGTCAAATATTAAATGCATAACAAAATGTTGTTATATGAGTGGAATAAAAGCTGTATTTTCATCATATGTGAGACTAGGTCATTTCATGATTGTAGGAAGCCATGTTTTGTTTGTTTACGACGAACTGTATGAGAGCCTTGAGAATAATGAATGTTATAGTTACTGAGGAATGTGCTCACAGTATTTGAGAGTACTGTCGACGTTGTGTGTCACTTTGTTATTATGAATTATTAATGTAAAAGGAAGGAAGGAAGCTTGTAGTTTTGCGTGTCCGTTAATCACACGATCATGATCCACGGTACCTCCCTTTTACGTGGAATGCGAACCACAGGACATGGCATTTCAATTCGAAAATCTCACATGTATTGACCGGGAATCAAACCCGGTCTACCTTGGTGAGAGACTAACAGCTTGACCGCTGCGCCACAAATGTGACAGTAGCATATCTCCAATTCAATCTATACATTCATCATAGTACCAGTATGAAAATGGAGTGTAAATTAACATTTTAGGAATGTCCAAGCTGTGTAGTATACGAGTAGGATAGCATGTCAGATGTTACACATCATATGCGACTACTGTAAGGCTCGTATCTTTTTTATTATTATTATTCAACTGCGTCTTATAAAAAGTTATTCGAGAATGAACGAAGGGAATTTAGGATAAAGAGGCTTTCAGGTTAGGGAGAGGTAAAGAAAGTATAAGAACGGATTGTTTGGCATTCGCTGACTATATTGTGATACTTCCTACCGGTGTTAAAACAGCGATAAAAAGGAAAGACGCTCTTCTCCACTTGGAGTTGAGAGGAGTCAAGATAAAGCGAGTTAAATGGTATAAGTACTTGGGAGAAATATTGCAAGGCAATGGGTCGGAAAAGGATGCCATCAAAGAGCGGGCGGGAAAAATGGAAATGGCTTATCCTACTTACGAAGGATACATACAACAAAAGCGTATATCCTTTGGGGCTAAATTCCGACACCTAGATACTGTTGTCAGACCTGAATGTCTGTATGCAGCAGAAACACTAGACATGATTGGGAAGGGTGGCCTCGAAGACATCCGGGAGAGAGAAAGGAAAATGCTCCGAAAATAACTATACCTGAAGTCGTAGCCCTAATGCGAAAAAGGAGAATACCGTTTTAAGGACACTTGGTGAGGATGAACAATGCCAGATTGATGAAGAGGATTTTTGAATTCTTCAGGAAGGGGAAGACGGAGGCAAAATGGTTTCGGGAAGTGAGATTGGAGTTGCATCGGATGGGGGTGAAAAAAGAAGACATAATGGAGAGAGAACTATTTAGACGACTGCTGTCGACCAAAATATTATGTGCACTCGAGTTTGAAGGTTGTTTGTGAAGTAACCAATATACCTACATAAAATCCAATAACATCATCATTTTCGTTAGTACGTTAGTTCATGTAGGTTTGGAATTTTAAATTTATATTTTAATATTTTTTATCGTAGTTGGAACACAAAAAGTGCCCATTTTTAAGCGTGTTTCAACCATGCGTCACATTTAATATTTATTATCTCAAAAACCCGCCATCAGATTGAATCCCAATTTTAACACAATATACAATGGAATGTTTTATAACTGGTCCAAGAAACAAAGTTGTTACCATTTTTGTAAGCTAACTTTTTCTCGGCTCGGAGTGGTTGGTCGCGTTGTAATCCTTATACATCAAAAGGCTATGCTGTATAACTGCGAAATGTATAAATTAATTCACTTATTTTATATCGGTTTGTATTTGTACGCAGCTAGCCGATACGGAGAAAGCTGTACAGCGTTGCCTAGATGGAACCCATCACTTTCGAGTGAGGATGCGTCCATAAAAATCAATTCTTCTTCTTTTGATTGTGTCTGAGAGTTTTTCTGCAATTTGGTCAAGGGTTTCATTTCTGATGTGAATTAAGTTGTTAGTCTATTATTGTTATAATTTATATTATTGATATTGTTGTAGACAATTTAAAGAGTACGAAGACCAAATAATGCTAAGAAGAATGTTTGCCCTGAACCACGGCCAGGACTGTTCAGTTACGAATATCAGTTGATATTAGATTTTGCTCGGGTTGGTGCATGTGATGACTAGGCTACTATTCACCCGTGATTGAGGTGAGGCAGCTAACCGTGAATTCATCCCCTTCTCTGAAGAGTACTTGATTGGAAAATCAACCTGAAGATCAATGAATTCCATTTGTGTCGCTAGTGCCTCGGGCTGTGCGCAAATTCACCAGTGGAGAGGACACATTAGCAAGTATTGAACAGATAACTGAATGCAATGAGCGATAGCGTGTGAACTCAAAGATCTGTGGTTCCAATCCCAGTTCCATTATGCTACACCTCAATGGCAATTAGCAGAAGGTGGAGTTAGTTTCTTTCAGCTTTCAGCATGTGTCAAACTAAAAATGAGATCATTGCACATGGAAAAAGTACATTTACGATACATGGTGCTCTGTTATTATTGTTGTTGTTGCTAAGGTGGGTTCGATTCCCACCTCGGCCATCTTTGAAGTGGGTTTTCGTAGTTTCCACATTTCTACTCCAAGCAAATGCCGGGATGGTCCCTAATAGGACCTGGACCACCTCCGTCCTAAACCTCCTTTCAATTACAAATACGCAGGCATGGCAATAACACAGGTTATCAGACAAATTCTATAAACACACCCAAGTACTCGGGGCTAAATAACCACGAAGTCCAAGCCCCTCCTAAATGGAAACAACAAACAAGCTAGTTATATGGCATCCTCCCACTACTCCGGAGTGTAGTTGTGAACACGGGCTTCTGACAAATATCTATAAGTTACTAGTCTGTCTGCATTGGCTGTTAACGTCTGATCTTATAGCATCACCTGCTGCTTAACTGCCTCCAGAGACCAGCAGAGTAAATTTATAGCGTTCTGCGGTTTAAAACATACAGTGCGTAGGAGTCAGTGACGGCCATATAGGTCGTCATAAACGTACATCTGTCTAATTAAGAAAGATAAGGATTTTAAGCCGTTAGATCGTTAAATGCTCAAATAGTCGATGTCGATCTGCCATGTCTACCCCTTATTAATCTCCTTTACAACGGGGTCGGGGAAGAGAAGCGATGAAATTCCTCGTGGCTGATGGTTTCTACGGCCGGATGCCCTTCCTGACGCCACCCTCACGAGAGGAGTTAATGAGACAGGAAATTAATGAAGATGAATGAATGTTCAATTTCAAGTACAGTAGTTCCAGCTTTGGCTACCAGACGCCACTGTGATCCAGCGGCGAACGTTATAACTAGATAGAGCGTTTCTAAACCAAATAACCTACAAATGTAGCTACACTCTACCAATTGAAGACTCCACGGGAAGAACAGGGTAAGTCACATTCTGTAAACTTTTCAGGAGAGCGAATTTATACTTTCAACACTAAAAACAAATACTTAAAACACCCCAATTGAGGGTAGGCAATATAGTTTTGTTGTTGTCGTCAAATTTATGTCTTATAAAAGAAGTACATGTAAAACAAATACCAACTAAAGTTAAATTATGAAAAAAGTGAGAAGTTACGGGACGTTCTTTCCGTTTCCACTAAAAATAAAAACCTCTTGGTTGGTTGGTGTGAATTGCGATGACTGTATTAGTGTGTTATCATAGTCATAGCTTATATATTATTTCAGTAGTATAGATCCCTCCTGTGGCGCTCACAAGCGACCGATCGCGACAAATAAGCATTCAAATGAAAGAGAGTAGACATTAGCAGTGACGAATTGCACTGCAATTTCATAAATATCTATAATTTCTTTAAAAAGTGACTTTTAAAAAACGCACGAAGTGTGCGATTTGCAGATATTGTTGTTGTAGGAAAATACGCTCCATAATTGCTGTCCACTTGACATTTTGGCCGATGTAACGCCTGTTTCATGTCATTTTAACATTTGAGGTCTTTCCTTTTATCATTTTGCATGGATTTCAGAAACACTAAATCAAAGAAATAAGTACTCAAATCGTATAATTACACAAATATCGAATAACCGGTGAGTGTTATTATGATCCAATTTTCAGTGACTGCCTTCTTAAGTTAGGGAACGTAGAACTTGGAATTCTAACTGAAATGTGAATAGTGTTCTATAATCATTTGGTTGAAATAAAAACATAACAGCCTTTCTCCTTAAGTCTCTCATTATAAACCTATTGGGAATAGTGTGGTTTATGAACATGCGAGATTTCTCGCACGGGTCTACTAGTCTGTTCTTAATTCAAGTAAGGACTGCAGACGATAATTTCAAGTAGTTCCTACTTACGCTACCAAATGCTACCGTCCAAGACAACTAGCTGTGAACTTTGCTACTACTAGAACCCATCGCAACGTGCGCCCAGTGACGAACGTTGGAACTTAAGAGCATTAATCATTCCTAACCTACAAATTTAGGCTTCACGCAAGTGTAGTTAGTGGAAGGTTCTCTTTTATGCCATAAATCTATGACAAGGGACCGCCGACTTTACTTCCCCTCCGAAGGATGGAATACTGAGGGATTTTTAACGCTCTTAAAAAATCCGACGACTTCGGTCGGGTTTGAACCCGTGACATTGGGCATAGAAGCTCAGCATGCTACCAACCAGGTCACCGAAGCCTCTGTATTTCGGTGACATTCCGCTTTATTTGAAATTAATTTCAACTGATTTGTAGTGACGATGGCTGGCCACCAGAATGCGCCATAAAATCGTTTCCGTAAAAAAGGACTTACCCCGTTCTTTCCCTGGGGTCTTCTATTGTAGTGGTAGGTTCTTATTCATGTCATAAATCTATGACATGGGCCTGCCGGCTTTCCTTCCCCTCCGAAGGTTGGCATGCTGAGGGTTTTAACGCTCTAAAAATCGTTTGACTTCGGCTCGGTTTGAACCCCCGAACTTGGACATAGCAATTCAGCATGCTACCAACTGCGCCACCGAAGCACAAATAGTTGTGTTGTTTGAGTCTTCAGTCTTTCGACTGTTTTGATGCAGCTTTCCATGCCTCCCTGTCCTGAGCTAATCGTTTCATCTCTACATAGCTACCACACCCTACATCCGATGCAATCTGTTTAACATATTCTAACCTTGGTCTACCCCTACAGTTCTTGTCCTCGAACCTTCCTTCCATAACTAAGCTTGCTATTCCTGGGTGTCTTAGTATGTGTCCTACCAACCTATCTCTTGTCTTCATTAGTAGTCGCCAGAAACATCTTTCCTCTCCCACTCTTCTTAATACCTCTCCGTTTGTAACCCTATCTACCCATCTGATCTTCATAATTCCCCTGTAACACCACATTTCAAACGCTTCAATTCTTCTCTTTTCTGCTGCTCCAACAGTCCTAGATCACTTCGATAGAGTGCCACGCTCCAGACAATGGCTTTCGAAAATAACTTCCTACAGTAATACCTAAATCTATATTCGATGTCAACAGATTTCTTTTCTGTAGAAATGCTTTCCTTGCCTGAGCCAACCTAATTTTTATATAAGCCATGTAAATTGTAGTTAGAGAATTGAGGCATTTAGAAAGTTTTGTTGTTTTTGTTGTTAATTCAATTAAGGGGATTGGGGTATCTTTGCCATCAGCCCTATGTGGTCGAGTGTGTGTTGAAATTGTCCAATAACCTGCATTTATGTGCTGGCTGTAGTAGTGTGTGTAACTGTATTAGGGACAGGGATGGGGCAGGTGCCCCGAGACTTGAAATAAGGTACTGTCCTGGCATTTTCCCGGAGGGAGTGTGGAAAAATCCGGGAAAAATCACACTCAGGATAGCTGCTGTCAGCGCCGGGATTCGAACCTCCAATTTCTGAACTTGCTGCAGCTGCCCGTGCGGGCGTGGTGTACGATTTAAGGAGCACGGCTACGCCACGGGACACTTTTAAAAGGAAGCTAATGCTAGTGATGACTAGAGACGGGAATTTGCCTATTTGCCTATTTTATTCCTATGTTTAGAAACGTAGGTTTTCGATATATAAATCCGTTTTAGGTTCCTTTAGGCCTGATTTCGTTGGTTTTATTGTGCCTATAAATGCCTATTTCAAGGGTTTGTGCCTACTTGGAGTATAATTGCCTATTTGATGCCTTTTGACTGTATTTTAAAGTGCATTATATTGCAGCTGGTGTGCTCGACATAATTATATTCTCATTTCTCAATATGTGTTTACCCCACGAACCAGAAATAGCGCTTGGGAAGAAACAAGGAACAATTTGACCTCGAAGCCTTCAACCCCTCCAACCTCGCAAGACACATGCGAGAACCAATCAACGTCGAATTATGTTCCCGTACCTCCCTCTCGATGCGAACTGTGTAAGCGTACGCTTTATCTTCACTTCAGATTCAGAACTTTGTGTGACTTATTGCGAAGAAAAGGTGTGTCCGTGGCAATGCCGAAAGATAAATTATCGAAGTCTTACTGGCTGAAGCAGTGGATCACAGGGGATACCTATTTCACTACCGATGGAAAAGTAGTCTTCTGCCAAGCTTGCTGTAAAGAGTTAATTCGTTTGTTTCTTTTATGTTTATGTGATTGAGAAGTACTATCGCATTTCATTGTAGCATTTATAGGCCTATTAATGTATATTGTGGCTAGTTGTTTTGTTGCAATGCTGTAATAGACATGAACTCTCAATAATTTATATATAAAATGTAAATAATCATTTAATTACTGAACGAGGAGTTAGAACGCTGGTGGTCTCTTGTCCCAGAGTGGATGAAAATTTAAAATCGGTATTTTGAACTCTGACGCATTCCCTGTGAAAATAGAGATTTCCAACTTAAATACAATCTTTTTGAAAAAGTCGTGAGTAACTTTCACCAGCGCTATGTGTGGCTCTAGTCTGAGGGAGCGTTAAGCTCCCAGGTTAGGGCCACGAAGCTGCCAACAAGCCTCTAGCATCCCCTCTAGAGTCTTGCTAAATTGTGGCAAAAAGTAAGGATATGGGCGAATGCCACAATTTCAAATTACGCGGTTTTCTAATTTTCAACGAGGATTGCAGGCTTGTGGGTACACATCATGCAGGATCTATTGCAGGCAACAGAAAATAGAGAAGAGTGGAATACCCCTGGTGGAGTCATGTAGGATTGTTGAAGTAGTCAGGGGAAGTTTGTAAGGAACCTCTGGGAAAATAGCCGCTGCCAGGGAAAAGTTTGATAGGGTCCTGCAGGGGAATCCAGGATGGGAAGCAGTGGTAAAGGTAGCCAGTGTCCTACGAGGTGAGGTGGCTTCGTTCAAGTTTTGCCCAATCACTTCTTGTGATGTTGAGAGATCTTTCTCTCAATATAAAACATTCTTCATGACAGGAGAACAAACTTATTACCAGAAAACATTGAAAATTTGCTTGTTGTTAATTCTTATTATAGTAATTAAATATGTTATTAAATTATAAGAAATATTTTCATGCCTATTTTGTTGCCTATTTTACACGTTAGTGCCTATTTACATGCCTATTTTGGCTATTTTAAGAGCCTATATGCCTGCCTATTTTAACTGTTTTAGTGCCTATAATTCTCGTCTCTAGTGATGACTGAGAAGCGTGGGAAAATGACCCTTAAAACCTATCTCCGTAAATGTGATTTTCCAAGTGAAATATAATGTCACTAACACCTCTTTGAAAAGGGTTGAGTACGCCTCATTGCGTAGTGGCTAGCACTCTTAGCTGTTACCGCGGATGTTCGGGTTCGATTCCAAGCTCTGCCAGGAAATTCAATTCTGGTCTGCGGGCTCGAACGGGGTACTCTCAGCCTCGTGAGGAAAACACGAGAAGAGTCAGATTTGATTCTCACCTCAGACATCTTGGAAATGTTAGTTAGTTAGTTATTGTTGTTTTAAGGGGTGGAACTATGAGGTCATATGCCCCTAATCCTGGAAGTGGTTTTCCGCGGGTTCTCACTATTACTAGACTTCTCCCGGCGAATGTCGGGACGGTTTCTAAATTAAGGCCACGGCCGCCTCCTTCCCAATCTTCATCTGAATTACAACTAATAATATTAATAACCCCTGGTACTACAGCCCGTGAAGGGCCTAGGCCTACCAAGCGGCCGATGCCTAGCCATTGTGCCTGCAGATATTGGGGTGACGCGTGGTCAGCGCATCGGGCCCCCTCAGCAGTTAATCTTGGTTTTCGTGAACGGGGCGCTGCCTCACTGTCAGACAAGTACTCAATTATCCTCTCGAGGCTGAGTGCAACCCGTTCCAGCTCTCATGTCAATTTCTAAAATCCCTGACGAAGCCAGGAATCGAACCCGGGGCCTCTGGGTGAGAGGCAGACACGCTACCCCAACACCATGGGGCCGGCTCTGAATTACAACTACACGCACGAATACAGCCATCACAATAACACTGGCTAACAGACAGACAACACCCAAGTACACGGGGCTACATGGCCACGATGTCGCAAAATCCCTTAATTAAGCAACAACAACAACAACAACAAAAATCGGTCGATGACCTATAGTTGAACCCCTTACAACAACAATTATCATCATAATCATCACCACACCCTTTTGCTCTTAAGCACCTGAAATAAAATGTCTGACCCCAGCGGGACTGGATATTCTAATTGCTGGAGGTTTAGGCCGGGCGCACATTGACGCGCAGATGATGTAGGTAGGTCAGTTCAGTTTCTGTGACTTCATCTTTCGAGAGGGAACACCGCGAATTGAGACGCAGAGCAGGTCAGGGCAGTCCTGTGCCACACGCGGACAGCGTCAGAAACTGTGTGACGCGCTCTCCGCGTACATGACCGAGTGTTTGTGCATTTCTCTACATACTCTAGTTAAGTCCCCGATTCATGGATGTCACGGGTAATCACGAGAACTACTGGATGGATTTTGATGCGGTTTTCACCATTCTGTAAAGGATTTTTCGAAGAAGGTTTCTGTAGAAAAACATTCATTTATGACCAAAGGAAGCCGAGCAGTAACGATTTCAGTGAATCTAGTCGAAGATAAACCTACCGTCCGTGAGCCCTTTTAAGCTTACGCTGGTTAAACAGTTAAAACTATCAACAGTGTAAGTTGTTCAGCATGAAAAGTTCTACAAAACAGTCCGCGACAGCGTATCTCTATCTTTAATACATCTCCCTCTATAAGTGTGTTTACGTTCTCATTTCTTCCAACAGTCTCCATTCGGTGGAAATTTAAATTACTAGCTTCGGAGCGAGTTTACGAGCTAGCCAGCGAGCCTATCACCCCAGCTACAGCCACCATCAAATGGCCGAGTCGTGTTGAGTTAAAACATCAGAGAAGAGTATTTGTTGGAGTCTCGCTGGTCATCTCAGCTTTTCGGAATTGCGTCTGGGACCTGCCTGTTAAGCTTACGCGGGGTAAAATAAAAATAAACCTAATTTCATATTGGGAATAGTTCATAAGAAGACACCACGTGTAAAATTACTTCATTAAAATCCGTACGACTTCGACAAAAGGGGAGAGACACACTATGGGTCAAAATGACCCGGTGCCAGTCCTCGTGTTATATTTTTTTCACGCCAGTTTTCAACGGTTAGGATCACGGCCGCTTGCTACCCAAATCCTACCTCGGTTGGTTCCTCAGTTTAGGGGCTGTGACAACGCAGTCATGTAGCCCCGTGTACTTTCGGTGTGTGTAGAGTCTGTCTGATAACCGGTGTTGATTGTGATGGCTGTATTAGTGTGTGCTATCTGTTATTCAGGTAAGGACTGCAGACGATTAATTTTAAGTAGTTCCTACTTTTGCTACCGTCAACGACACCTAGCTGTGAACTTGGCTTCAAGATGCCACAGCAACTAGCATCTGGTGGTGAACGTTGGAACATTAGAACGTTAATCAAATCTAACCTACAAATTTAGCTTAACACAATTGTAGTTAGTGGAAGATTCTTTCACATGCCATAAATCTATGACATGGGCCCGCCGGCTTTACTTCCCCTCCTAAGGAAGGCATATTGAGGGAATTTTAACGCTCTTAAATCATCCGACGTCTTCGGCCGGGTTTAAACCCGCGATCTTGGAATCCTACCTCAGTTACAAATAGACACACTAGTACAATCAAACAGGTTGTGAGACAAATTCTACACCCAACCAAGTACATGGGGCTACATGACCACGATGTTGCAAAGCTCCTAAAGAATCAACAACAACAACATTTACTTTCAGGATCGTTTAGGTTTGGGGACAAGTATTTTAGCTTCCCGCCCAATTCATCGAGATGAGTAATTATTCTAAGAATGTCTTTACTCGCTGCAGCTGATGATGATAATTGTTGTTTTAAGGAGCCTAACATCTAGGTCATCGGCCCCTAATGGTTTGGGAGATCGTGAAGATGATAATGAAATGTAAACTATAACTAAAACTAACTACTGATGGAAAAAGAAAGAGAATAATGCAAATAAAAGACAGGAGGAAAGGAAATGCGCTCAACCCTCAAATAATGAAGATTGAGGGACTTGGAAGGAAGGAGAACCATGAAAGGCAGATAGGAAAGTGAAAGAGGAGAGGGTCCGTCCCAGAGGTAATGGAGAAAAAGGGGGAAAACCGGACCCAGCTCAGGAATCCATCGGGGTCGCCAAATCCCTAACCCACCAGCCGTGAGCCCCTGAGGGTGTAGCAATATCCAGGGTGCACCAGAAGTGGTGGGGCTACATACACCCGGCCTCCTTGAAAGCCTTGAGCACAAGGCAGGAGATAACAGGAAAAGAAAAAGAAGGCTGACCCCTCCCAGAAGGAGGGTATCACAAAAGATGAGACAGGGGCCAATTAAGGCGGAAAAGGAAAAGACTCCCTAGGCCTCGGTTACCCTAACACTGTCGGGGTCGGAAGAGAACAAACGTTGACCAAGTGAGGTCGACAGGAAAGAAGACGGAGAGGAGCCCGGCACAAGTAAGTGGAAGCAATGCTGGACTCAGCTGGGGCCCCGTTGTCGCCAACCCACGTCCCAATAGATGTGAGCCCCTGGGGGTTTTACTCGCTGACTTAGTGTTTATGTTACAGGGAAAGTCGATTCTTAGTAAGAGTTGACTCTCCCTAGGCAGAGTCAACTCTTACTAAAAGTATCAGTAATAGTTGATTTAAAACAAAGAGAACAACTTTTCCTAGGGAGAGTTAACTATGCCTGCTGTGGTTCAGTAAAAGTTAATTCACAGATGCTGCTCTGAAAATGTAACCGCGCGCGCCAAACCTTTGTTCTGATTATTAAAATATTGCCATTGTTTGGACTCGTACTTTCATTATTGGACCGACCGTCATCGATCTGAACATTTCTTTGTTTTATAATTTTAAATAGTCTTGTCGACTTCGTCGTTACGCTGATGTCTGGCGTTACGTTACGGTGACGGGACGAAATGTACCGAGAATGCACTGAAGTGTGTGACGTCATAGTACGATGTAGCAGCCGAATACCAAGAAGGCAGTGCGTGAACAGAGTTTCAAGAAGGCAGTGCGAGAACAATCAAGTAGGCAGTGAAGAAATAAAATAGAATCTTGAAACTCTGTTCTCGCACTGCCTTCTTGGTACTCGGCTGCTAGCATTTAAAATTATATAAAGTCAGTCTTTCAGACTGACTATCAGTCTCTTTTATTACCCCACCACCAAACAGGCAGTTGCCATTCGTCATTACTCGGCTCTTTATTGTTGTGCAATAGTGACAAAAGATTCATTTACGTTTAAATAATTAGTTTAAGTGTGTAATAATTAAGTCACACACCACGGCAGAACTGTTTCGTGAAAAACTGAAGCAGGAACGCTCGACTTCCAAGGTAAATTCACTGACATTGACCAAATTGAAATATGATAGCTGCATTCAAAAAGTGAAAAATCTAAAAAATGCAATTAAAAAAGAAAGTAACGATATCAGGCTTTTAAGACGATATGACATTATTGAAGTAAATGGTATTACAAAACTAATACAACCTGTCACAGACCAAGACAGCATAAGGTATTATGTTTTTGATGAAGAGTTGTTTGGAGTTCTTAATGAAGCGCACATAGCCTATCCACTGGACACGGAGGAAGAGATCGTATGATTCAGCAATTGAAATGTAAATTTCAAAATGTTATTACAAAGGACATTTTACTATTTTTAAGCTTGTGCGAACCTTGAGATCAAAAATTGAAACATAAAAAGGAAAGGACTCGTTTTAAAGCCTTTGTTATTCAAGGAAATGAATTCACGATGTCAAGTGGACTTAATTGACATTCAGTCGCAACCTGATGAAGACTTCAAATTTATAATGGTGTACCAGGACCATTTAACAAAGTTTGTTGTGCTAAGGCCGCTGAAATCAATGACTGCAGACGAAGTGTGTAATAATATCGTTGATATTTTTACTTTGTTAGGCGCTCCTTGTATTTTACAATTTTACAATTTTACAATGGGAGAGAATTTGTTATTAAAATTATTGACAGTCTGGTTAATACATGGCCTAACTTCAAAATGGTGCACGGCAAACCACTATATAGTCAAGAGTCAAGGTAGCGTCGAAAGAGCCAACCAGGACATATACAGGGTGTATTTGATATGATGGAAGTCCTTTACACTGGTGATAGAAGATGGTATTCTAAGCAAATATCTTCATGAAATTAAGTCGGATCTTAATTAGTGTAGGTGGAATTAAATCACAAAAATCGTCGGTCAATATCTTGGAAACGGGCTTTCACTTCGTTCCCCTCAGCAGCAGAGCTGACTTCTCCCCGTCTCCCTCCCCTCCTACGCTGAGGAATGTTGACCAGAGTCTGCAGTTGAGTGACCTCCTCGCCTTGTCTGCCAATGACATTGAAATACACAAACCGAGCCTATGAACAGCTGATTCACACCTTCATGGGGAGTGGCTACATGACTAGTGATGGTGGATCTGTCTAGGATTTTTCCAGCTTCATGAACTATGCATAGAAAATAGAAATCCTAAAGATTTAGTAAATTAATTTAAGGAACTGTTGGTCTATCTTTGTGTGAAGATAGTGCAACAACTGTAATAAACTTATTAATAATACTAATAATAGTAATAATAGGCTTTTAGACACACTAACTTATTTTATGTTTCTTTTTGGTGTGTCGAGTTGCCAGACTTTAATGTACGTAGGATCTCTTGTATGTGACATGAAATCCATGGACATGATCGTAGATCCCATTCATTTACTACATGACAGAACGTAGATCGCACCCTAGGGAAGGTTAGCACTCTACCACCAGAACTACACATGCTGACTCTTATTATTATTATCAGACTATTATTATTATTATCCTATTATTATTATTATTATTATTATAACACTGTATTATAACAATATATTTGTATTTTATTTTAATTTTCGTGTATTTTCATATGTATGTACATTGTTGATTGACCAATAAATCAACACCCCCCCTTCTCCAGTTTATGGCCACCCCAGGGCTGGAGATGGGATGGGAAAATTCACAATATGTACATGTGGTACCGTACTAGTATTAAATCTTGGAAGTAGTTTGCCATGGGTTACCACTTCTACCCCCAGGCAAATGCCGGGATTGTTCCTAACTTAAGGCCACGGCCGCCTTCTTCTCAATAATCATAACCGCTGGCAGTGCAGCCCATGAAGGGCCTAGGCCTACCAAGCGACCGCTGTCCAGCCATTTGGCCTGCAGATATTAGGGTGACGCGTGGTCAGTGCATCGGGTCCCCTCGGCCATTAATCTTGATTTTCCTGACTCGGGCACTGCCTCACTGTCAGACAGCTACTTAATTGCCCTCACGAGGCTTAGTGCACTGCGTTACAGCCCTCACGTCAGTTTCTAATATCCCTGATGGAGCCAGGAATCGAACCCAGGGCCTCCAGGTGAGAGGCAGTTGCACTGCCCCAACACCACAGGGCCGGCGCCTTCTTCTTCGGAATCCTCACCTGAATTACAAATACCCACATTACTACAGAAACCACAAAACACAGGTTATCACACAAATTCTACCCACACCCAGCTACATGGGGCTAAATGACCAAAATCGCCAAGCCTCTCAAACAAAACACCAAGTTTTTTACTTCCGTCCTAAATGCCTAGTTCTGAACAGACTGCGGGATGTCGGAATTTTGTCACACTGCATTTCATTAAGAGAATGTTTTTAGTATTTTCAGAAACTAGTCAACAGAAGGTCCGACACGGACGCCAATGATACATCAGGGCTGAGTATCGAAATTATTTTATACATGAACATCAATCAATGAATTCCACACTTACAAAGTAGGCTACACAATACTACCGGTCCCAAGCCATTGCGTGCGTTGTCAACAACAACAACAAGAACAACGGCAATGCACATTTTCTTACGAGACGGTAGAGCTCATCCTCATAACAGCTGATAGCCTACCACCCCTCAAGTCAACCGGTAAGGTCAATGCTCCGATTACGTAACAACTTCCCCTTCGCGCGTCGTCTCTCCTGGCTCCGCCTCGTTTACCCCAGCCTGCCGCACCACTTTCTGCCTGATTAGTTTCTGAAATAACTAAAAACATTGACTTTTTAATGATTAATTATCAATTTCAAGATAGGTGACAATTTTTTTTACCTAGGAAGCTTAGAATAGTCTCTTCTATCACCAGTGTAACGGACTTCCATCATATCAAATACACCCTGTATAATATGATTACCACCTGGACGCAAGACAACAAACATCAAAATGGAGTGAAGGCTCAAAGTTTATTAAACTTATGAAAAACAGTGCATTGCATAGTGTGATAAAACGATCCCCGTATGAGGCAATGCTCGGTTGCCCCCCGAGACACGGCTTATCTAGTTCAAAACTACCAACTGAGGTACTAGCAAATTTAGAAACAGAAGAGTATATTCAATGCGCAATTGATCAAATTCAGCAACAACAAGAAAACGAAATCCTGATGAAAATGAAACAAACCAAAATGTATCAAGTGGTGAAAAGCTCTGAGATGTTAGTGATTATCTCCTCACTGACCTGGACAAGACAGAGAAATGAAGATTTCTTCTGTCTAGAACAACAAGCTAAACGCATGAAAAAAAACAAGTAGTTCCGTGAAGAACTATACAGCCTATTTTCATATATCCTACTCATGTTAATTGCCACTGTCAACATACAAAATTTCAGATTGAAGGTTGTGATAAATTCGTAGATATTGAGAACTGCCTAAATATTTCAGATGGTCGCCAGGTTGGAATTTTATGTATGTAATATTACGTTATGATCATTGTGTACGTGTGGTATTCAAACTTCAATCGCATGATTAGAACACAAGAAGTAAAAACGAGATTTTAAAATTTCGCACAGCTGCCAACTTGTGGTTATGCAAACAATTGAAATAAATTAGATGCCAGTGGATTAACATTATTTTGTGTACGCATTTAACGTGCAATGTTCCACTTCACTCGGATAGTTACATCGCGAGAAACGTCCATTTAAATATTTATACTTCGCGTCGCCGCCATGTTGGATTTGTGCTCACCAGGTTACTTAAAGTCCTATAGGTGAACATAAGCCTCTATGAACATAAACAATTTCAGTTTGATTGCTGTAAAAGATTCGTAGATATTGAGAACCGTCTAAATATTTCGGATGCTCGCCATTTTGGATTGTTATAATGTATAAGCCATAGAGTTAAGTACCATTCAAGGAAAATTATTGCCTAGGTTCATTATTCAAACTTTCATTTCGATCGCATGATTACGACACAAGAAATAAAAAAATTAAAATTTCGCACAGCCGCCATCTTGAGGTTATGTAAACAATTGAACTAATTAGATGCCAGTGCATTACAATATGTATAATCATTTACTGTACCACATTTCACAGCACTCAGAGATTAAAATCACGAGAAAATTCTATTAAAATGTTTCAACTTCCTTTGTCCGCCATGTTCGTTTTGTACTTTACAGGTTTATGAAAGTTACACAGATAAACTTCCATCAATACCCTTTATCATCTTACAAATTTTCAGGGTGATATCTGTAATAGTTTCGGAGATATAGAATGTCAGTGAAATATTTCGCACAGCCGCCATTTTGAGGTTATGCAAACAATTGAACTAAACTAGACTCCAGTGCAATACTATATGTATAAACATTTGCTGTATCAAGTTTCATTACGTTTGGATGGTCAAATCGCGAGATAAGCCAATTTAAAAGTCTCAACTTCGCAAGGTCGCCATGTTTGTTTTGTAGTTACCAGGTTTTTGAAAGTCTCATAGGTGAACTGCTAAAAGTGCCCTCTATCACCGTACACAATTTCAGGGCGTTATCGGTAATAGTTTCGGAGATACTGAATACTGGTGAAATATTTCGCACAGCCGCCATATTGGATTGGTGAGAGACAATAAAATTTGAAGGGCACGGTCGGGGTTGTCCAGAATGGTGCTATGACCTTACCGAGTTTCATTGTAATCGCTCCAGCCGTTTAGAAGTTATTAGGGGACACACACACACACCCCATCACACACGCACACACACACACACACACACGGACAAAAGGTGATCTCATAAGCCTATTTTTAGCCTACTTTTCACATTTTGCAAAAATGAGGAAAAAGTAGTCTTATGAGATCGATCCGGGAAAATGTGTGTCTGTCTGTCTGTCTGTCTGGCTGTGTGTGTGTCCCCCCCCCCCTATCAACTCCTAAACGGCTGCAGCAATCAAAACCAAATTTAGTATGAGTAAAGAAGTGCACCGGAATAGCTCACGTCCATATTTGAAAATGATGTCAGTGATACCAACTGCTGAAAAAACGCACTAGAACTTTGAGCTCCATGTTGGATATCTTGCAAGGTATGCATGGGAGCCATTCCAAAATTGGCACACATGTAGATAATACTATTTCAGTTTACTTTCCAGGAGGCCAACCATGACAGTGTTGCCAAAATAATTTTAAGCCTTCTGATAGATCCAATGTTTAAATGCATATAACTTCTACACTATCAACTGGATTTCAACCAAATTTTGTATGTAATATCTGTACATAAAGAGATATGACTGAGCGTATTCTTAAGAGCCACCAGGGCTGCCAACTGTTAATAATTGTTCTCTCTATTTTTTTAAAATCCAAATACCAATATATCAGAAAGTATGCAAGCCGACAGCATTAAACTATGCACACGTATATTCTGACATTTTAGGTTAATTTGGAGTAACTTATATACGTCAGTTCTACCAACATGATTATAAGCCTGCTGATAGTACCAATTTTTAAATACATGTAACTTCTATACTATCTGTTGGATTTCAAACAAATTTCGTATGTGCAATGTGTACCATAACAGATATGACTATAACTACTGTTAAGAGCAATCAGGGCTGCCAACTGTTAATAAATGCTGTCTATATTCTTTTTACCCTAATATCAATATATCAGAAAGTATGCAAGCCAACAGCTCTATACTTTTCACACGTATAGCACCTGACATTGTAGATTAATTTGGAGTAATTAATACAAGGCGGTGCTGCCAACATGATTCTATGCCTGCTGATATGTCCAATTTTAAAATACATGTAACTTCTATACTAACAAATGGATTTCATCCAAAATTGGCACAACAAGATATCATAATAATTCAGATTATTTCTGACCAGCACACGCATGGTATTGTTGGCAACATGCTTTTACGCGTGCTGATAGATCCAGTGTCTACCTGCATGTAACGTCCATTGGACTTCAACCAAATTTTGTATTCTGTACCTTAAGAGGTGGAACTAAGAATATATTCAGTCACCAGGGCTGCCAACTGTAGTGCTCTATTAGGCTACATTATACCAGGTATATTTTGAACTAATTAGATATTTCGATATTACCAACTTAATTTCGTCAGTATTCTAGATAGGTTCATATACTGTAGAATAATCATTGGCAAGAAAAGTAGGCTGTATAGTTCTTCACGGAACTTCTTGTTTTTTCCATAAAATGAAAATAGGCTAAAAATATCAGATCACATTCATCCGCCAGTAGAGAAAGAAACATCAGTTCGAAATCCTGTCCCCGATGTTGACCGCGGTAGAGGGGATGCTCGATCTATCATTGGCGTGGTACTAGAGGTTGTCGATGATGGATTTTATCGAATTGGAACGAGAAATGGAATTCTAAAGCAGCTTTTCTCAAGGTAAGTTGTCAAAGCTAAAATAAAAGATATCTCTCTCCTCTCTCTCTCGCTGCCCATAGTATTAAATTGTTCAGATTTCTATTATTACATTTTTTCAGGTCTCAATTCAGTAAATGTCCTACGAACATTATCCAAGAAAATGAAGTTCCTATGGATAATAATAATAATAATAATATCGTATGGCCTCGGGTGCCGGATGCAAGCTTTGTAATTTGACACCCAGAGGGTAGCTTGCATGTCGAATTTCGTTGTTCCTTGAATCACTATGAAAGTCAAGGAGGTTAGATATCTAAGCCCCTTGAAGACTATAGCACTTTCTAGTAGAGAAATGTGAAACTTTGTGTTGGCGGAAACTCCCGAGATTAATTTTGCCATTATGAAAACAGCCTACTGAATTCAAATGGGTTTGTTGACATGCCAACATCGTATGACATGCGTGTCGTATTTTTGCCGCCTTTCAAAAATCACTTACCATGGCCAGGAGCGAACCTGCAATCTTGGGGTTAGTAGACCGACACGCTATCCACTCACCCATCGTGGCTGTGAGGGCTGTTGCAACTTCGCAAACACTTGGAAGTGGACAAGGTTTTAGGTAGATTTCTTTAGAAAGCTAACTATTGCAATGGGTCCCATGTTTCGACTTCCGGAAAATTTCGACATATCTTCGCGTTTCACATCCCCCAGACCCCAAAACCACCGTCAGTTCAAAAGTTTATATATAATTTATGTATATATGTATCTATATATATATATATATCAGTTTCTTGTGGACACGATAACTGCCGTAATTTTTCACCAATCACTTTGAATTTTTTACATAATATGTATCCCTATAAAATCTCGGTCGAGTTCGTTAATGGGCAAAATTGGTCAAAGGGGGTAAAAATGGGGGGCTTTTTTCGAAAAAGTGAAATATCGCTATAACTCTCTTAATACATGAAATATCGAATCCCTTCAAAGTTCATAATATGTGTCGGATAAGTGCCAAAAATTTATGTCAAATAAGTTTTTTGATAGCACCAACCATTGACCAAAGGGGTGGGAAAAAGTGGGTTTTTCGGGAAACATTAATCATATCTCTGTTAATAGGCACAATATCAAAACCGCACAAAATGGACAATATTCCTCCAATAATTACCTAAAACTTTTGTCTGAAAGAATTTTTGATATGACCCACCATTACGCCACGGGGTGAACAAAATGATTTAAATTATAAGAAAATGCCAAGTGCCAAGAGAGGTTGCCATGACAACTTTACTTTTAATTGATAAAGGATGACCATCAGCAGTTGCTATGACAACGCCACTGCACGAGATCACATTCAGTTTTCATATGTCAGTGGGAAGCGACTTCGGTATCGGAACTGGTAGCTTGCTGAACTTCTATGCCCAAGGTCGCGGGTTCAAACCCGGCTGAAGTCGTCGGATTTACTAAGAGCGCTAAAAAACCTGAGTTTGCTTTCCTTCGGAGGGGAAGTTCCAACGTTCGTTGCGAGTTGCTGATTGAGGTGGCATCTAGTAGCCAAGTTCACAGCTAGGTGTCGTTGACGGCAGTATTTTAGGTAGATTTCATTAGAAAGCTAACTATTGCAATGGGTACCATGTTTCGATTTTCGGAAAATTTCGACATATCTTCGCGTTTCACATCCCCCAGACCCCAAAACCACCGTCAGTTCAAAAGTTTATATATAATTTATGTAATATATGTATATATATGTATATCAGTTTCTTGCGGACACGATAACTGCCGTAATTTTGCACCATTCACTTTGAATTTTTTACCGAATATGTATACCCATAAAATCTCGGACGAGTTCGTTACTGGGCTAAATCGGTCGAAGGGGATGAAAATGGGGGACTTTTTTTTTTCGAAAAAATGAAATATTGCTATAACTCTCTTAATATGTGAAATATCGAATCCGTTCAAAGTTCATACTATGTGTCGGATAAAGCTCAGAAATTTATGTTTGAAACGTTTTTTTGATAGCACCAACCATTGACCAAAGGGGTGGGAAAAGGTGGTTTTTTCGGGAAACATTAATCATATCTCTGTTAATAGGCACAATATCAAAACCGTACAAAATGGACAATATTCCCCTAATAATTACCTAAAACTTTTGTCTGAAAGAATTTTTGATATGAGCCACCTTTACGCCAAGGGATGAGAAAAATGATTTCGGAATTGTAAGAAAATGCCAAGAGCTATCAGTGGTTGACATGGCAACACTAATAAATTGATGAGGGATGAGCCATCAGACGTTGCCTTGACAACGCACTTGCGCGAGATCAGATTCAGATTTCCATCTGACTAAGTGTGATGCGGCTTCGGTGACTTAACTGGTAGCATGCTGAACTCCTATGCCCAAGGTCGCGGGTTCAAAGCCGGCCAAAGTCGTCAGATTTTCTAAGAGCGCTAAAAATCCCTCAGTATGCTTTCCTTTGGAGGGGAAGTTCCAACGTTCGTTGCGAGTTGCTGATTGCGGTGGCATCTAGTAGCCAAGTTCACAGCTAAGTGTCGTTGACGGTAGTATCTGGTAGCATCATTAGGAACTACTGCTTGAAATTGAGCGTCTGCATTCCTTACCTGAATTACAGACTAATACAGCTATCACAATTCACACCGTTTATCAGACAGATTCTACACTCACCCAAAGTACACGGGGTTACATGACCACGTTGTCGCAGCCCCTAAACTGAGGAACCAACCAACATCTCTGCGGGAGATATAATTTTGCGTGAAGAAGTAACAGACCGTTACATAGTTACACATCAGTGTCGAAACTTTGCATAAGGACAGTGTGACCACAAGTATAAAAATGGACTCCAAATGACAAGAAGGTTACCGTCATCATAAGACAATAGAAAGTTTAAAATATGCATAAAATGACGAAAAACAAAGTTAATTAATCTCCAATTATAAAATACTTTCACGCAATAAATGTGGTCTGATCCTTCTACGAAAACCTGCATATGGTGCCTATTTTCGACTATCCCCAAGTTTGTCCGGTGAAATCTACCTCCGCCTTCCGGCTTGCCGAGAGGACTTTTTTTTCAAATGTTCTTGCAACACTAAATGCGAATCCATGAAGTGCATGTGCAAGAAGAAAAGTGTACTTTGCAACTCAAAGTGTCGCAAATCTTTACCTTGCGGTAATAAATGATAAATATTTCTATCTCTTTGTGTATTTTAAAGGATTTCATTTTTATTAGTTTCTCTTAAACTTTTCTCTCTTTTAATGTATTGGTTTTGCCTTCCTATTTGTTCTTTATTAGCTAGTACCGTTTCCTTGCAAATAGTCAACTGTTACTACCTCAAGACAGTGAGAGTATACTTTCCCTAGGTATAGTCAACTCTGACTAGTAAATGTTGATCGAAATTGAATACTTCCCGCTTGTAATCAACTTTTACTGAAACGATCAGTAAGAGTCGACTTTACCTAGGGAGAGTCAACTCTTACTGGAGAATCGAATTTCCCTGTAACATTTACATCCCTACAGCTCATTGTGAACAACACATACAATATGTGGAATGTCGCGAGACACACGTTAGCTTCCTTGTAATGAGACTATCGGCTTCCGGTTGTAGAAATGGAACTTGTCTCATGTTATTAAACTTAAGGGTCATTGCACCTGTAGCAGCACGCGAGTCCTTGCACAGTTTCTCACCTTCTTGTGACCTTGCTGCCCAACACAACGTGTTAAATCTTCTAGGTGGGCAAGGAATGTGCTTCATATTAATTCATTTCAGACTGCGTCCAAGGTTGCGGGATCGAATTCCGACGCAGCCATTTGGTATTTGAGGTGGCTTAAATGCAAAGAAACTCTGTCAGTAGATTCAAGTAGCTTTCCAGGGAAAATTCCCGCACCCTGATGTCCCTAGAACCGTAGTAGTTGAAAAGAACGTAAAACCCACAGCATTATTACAATTATTCCTCTTCCTGGTGTAGTAGCTAGCATTCATAGCTGTCGCCCCGGAGGTTCGGGTTTGATTCCCGGCTATGCCAAGAAATATAATTCTCGTCTGAGGGCTGGAACTGTGAACACTCAGCCTCGTGAGGCAAAACTCGCAATGGCGATTAGTTTATGGATTGGTGGTTTCGGTAACTTAGTTGGTAGCATGCTGAGGTTCTATGCCCAAGGTGCGTGTTCAAACCCGGCCGAAGTCAACGGAGCGTTAAAAATCCCTCACTTGCCTTCCATTGGAGGGGAAAGAAAGCCGGCGGGCCCATGTCATAGATTTATGGCCTGTAAAAGAACCTTCCACTAACTAAACTTGTGTGAAGCCAAATTTGTAGATTAGGTTTGATTAATGCTCTTAAGTACCAGCGTTTTTCACCAGGTGCTGGTTGCGATTGCATCTCGTAGTTGCCACGTACACAGCTAGGAGTCGTGGACGGTAGCATTTGGTAGCGAATGTAGGAACTACTTGAAACTATCGTCTGCAGTTCTCACTTGAATTGAAAACAGATAACACACATTAATACAGTCATCACAATTAATACCGGATATCAGACAGATTCTACACACACCCAAAGTACATGGGGCTACATGACCGCGTTGTCGCAGCCCCTAAACTAAGGAACCAACCAACCAGTTTATGGATTAACCTCTATAAATTTACATGTACATCAAGTTCCTTCAACCCATGCAGTAGTATCCTTGGTACAGGGTGATCCACTAGCTTATTAACTGGAGATCGTTTCGTCATGGTTTGGCTTCAAGTTGTTGCTATTGAGAACAGCTTCATCAATGAAGATGACTTCAGTAATCTGCTTGTTAATGACTGCAATATATGGCTTTATGAAAATTTGGCAGACTACCCACTTGGTGATGCATTCTGGAAGGTATTGATAGTTGGATCTTTATGTTGTCTTAGGAATAGACTATTGTCAGCCAGGTGCAGGTGCAATATTATTTATTATTATTTTTATTCGTATGTTCAACGTGTCATTTGGTATACTTCACCTTTTCATCGGCATTTGTTGCAAGATGGGGTGGAGTTCTGTATGTTGGTAGGTTGAGGAACGAACGAACTATGGAGCAGGTCTCTAAAATGAATGATTTCTGCATAATGATCTGCAGATTATGGTGGAGCCCCAGTTAATCGAACTTGGCCCTCAGAGACCGCTGTATGATCCCTGTGGAAGAGATTATGATAGGCAATACAGTGACAAATTCCTGTCGCTACTTCTGTCGGATCTCTTCAGCCAGAGGCATGTATTTGATCACTTTATGTGAATAAATGTGTTGAATATGATGTGAGTTAGGGACTGCGATGCCTATTAGAAGAGTTCTCTTCTGAACTTTATCAATAAGAATAATGCCTGGCCTGTTTGCTGACATAGGTCTATCTATAATCACTGACCTGTCCCAGAGTAGCTTGTGTGTATCATTCTCCAGAACAGCATCGGGAATATATAGACAGTAAGGCAGAACATTATTACTTAAGGAGTGCTTCTTTGCCAGGTTAAGGTGGATTATTTTGTCTACTAGGTCTTGTCTCGTCATGTAATAAGTAGATGGAATTATTGTACAGCCCTCTGTGATATGCTGGATGGTCTGTGATTCACGATGTACTATTGTACTATTGTGAGTCAACTGTTGAAGCTTGTTGGTGCTCTTCTCACGTAGCTAGCTGCACTCTATTTTTAGCCTTACTTCGATTTTTGCAAAAACTAAAAGGAGACTTATGAGATCTACACAGGGCCAAACGTTGTGTGTCTGTATGTGCGTGTGTGTGAGTGTGTGTACTCGGAATGTCTGTTCCCCCCCCCCCCCCCCCCCCCCTCCAAGCAATTCGAACACGGTGAAACCGAATTGAACGAAATTTGTTACAGAGGTAGAACTAGCAAAGGGCACCTCAGTGTCATGTTTTATATCGCCACCATCTTGACGGAAACGTAATGGCGGCCACCCAAATGTTCAAAGTTTAAATCAAATTACGACGAACCTAATCATCCGATCTCTACCAAAGTTTGCAGCAACATATATTTATATGGCGAGCGTCTTTGGACTAAATTACAAGGTCATCATCCCAATAGTTTGCAGATGGCGGCCATGTATGTGTGAAAATCGATTCCCCCTATCAATTCAAACACGGTGAAACCGAATTGAACGAAATTTGGTACAGAGATAGCACTAGAAAAGAGCACATCAGTGTCATGTTTTATATCGCCACCATCTTGACGGAAACGTAATGGTTGCCACCCAAATATTCAAAGCTTGAATCTAATTACGACTAACCTAATCATCCGATCTCTACCAAATTTTGCAACAACATATATTTATATAGCGAGCGTCTTTTTACTAAACTACAATGTCATAAGCCCAATAGTTTGCAGATGGTGGCCATGTATGTGTGCAAATCGATTCGTCCTATCTTTTCAAACACGGTTAAACCGAATTGAACAAAATTTGGTACAGAGGTAGCACTAGCAAAGGGCACCTCAGTGCCATGTTTTATATTGCCGCCATCTTGTCGGGAACGTAATGGTGGCCACCCAAATGTAAAAAGCTTAAATCCAATTACGACGAACCTTTTTTTCTTAACGTTTTCCTTTCTTGTTTCTCTATGGTTAAAGATCCACCACCAATGATTAAGGTTTCCGATGCATATAACGCCTCAGGTTTCATTACTGTATTTTAGTTTCTAAATTTTGTTCTCCGAGATAGCTTATTGATTCTTAGACTATTTTCATTTATGAAAAAATAGGCTTATGAGATCACCTTTCGTCCGTCTCTGTGTGTGATTCTTGTGTGTGTCGTCACCCCCCCCCCCCTCCCCCTAATAAAATCTAAACGACTGGAGCTATTTCAATGAAACTCAGTAAATTCATAGCACTGTTCTGGACGACCCCTACCGTGCCCCTCAAATTTTGTTACGTCTCACCAATCCAACATGGCGGCTGTGCGAAATATTTTACCAGCATTCAATATCTCCGAAACTATTACCGCTATCACCCTGGGATTTTGTACGGAGATAAAGGGAACTACTAGAAGTTCACCTATGTGACTTTTAAAAACCTGGTAACTACAAAACCAACATGGCAGCCAAGCGAAGTTGCGACATTTAAATAGACGTTTTTCGCGATTTAACCAACCAAACGCAATGAAACTTGGTACAGTATATGTTTATACACATTGTAATGCACTGGTATTTATCATCATCATCATCATCATCATCATCATCAACGAGTCCATCCAATGCATTCTTGGTCTTCCTCGTCCTCTCTTCCCTGTCGTCCGTCGTTCCAGTAGTCGTCTTGGTAGTCTTACTTCATTCATCCGTTTGACATGTCCAAACCATCTCAATCTGATTTGCTCCAGTCTGCATTTAGTTTCTGTACTCCCAGTTCTTTCCGTACATCTTCATTTCTCAGTCTGTCTCTCCTAATTTTCTGGACCATACTTCTCAGGAATCTCATCTCAGCAGCCTGTACTGCTCTCATCCCTCTTAGTCATTGTCCAAGTTTCTGCTGCATATGTCATTATAGAAACATAATATGCTTAATACATAACTTCTTTAGCCTTAATTGGTATATCCTTGTTCCATACTAGTCCCCGTACCTGTTGGTAGAAAGCACTCCCGAGTTGTATTCTTCTGCTAATTTCCAAATGTACTCTTCCATCTTCAGTCAGTTCACTTCCCAAGTATTTGAAGTGTTTCACTACTTCCAATTCCTTACCTCCTACTTTGATTACTCCTTTTCCTTCTTTCTTACCTCTACTCACCACCACTGTTTTACTCTTCTCCATATTTATCTTCAATCCCCATTGCTCAATCTTTTCATTTATTACGTCTAACTGTTCTTTTACCTCCATCTCATCCTCGTCCCAGATCACAACATCGTCTGCAAACAACATAACCTTCATCTTTGCCCTACTATAGTCTTTCATTGCTGCCTTCATGATGTCATACATCACCATTAAGAACAAAAATGGTGACAACACACTTCCTTACTTTAGTCCAGTGTCAATTTTAAACCATTCCGATGTCCCGACTCTAGTCTTCACACTAATGTAGCAATGCTTGCACATTCCTTTTATCATGTCTCTCAGTTCTTTGCCTATCCCCCTATTTGTCAAGCTTTCCCAAACTTTTGTTCTAGGGATGCTATCATAGGCCTTTTCTAGATCAATTAAAGTCAATACGATACCCTACCCATATTCCCAACTCTTTTCAATGTTCTGTCTCAGAATGAAAATGGGTTCCACTGTTGACCTGCCCCCTCTAAATCCAAACTGCTCCTCCTCTATTTGGTTTTCTACCTTTACTCTAATTCTTTTTTCTAGGATTCTTTCCATTACTTTGGCAACATGCGAGATGATGGTGATTCCTCGGTAGTTACCACACACCTTCCTGTCTCCTTTCTTGATTATAGGCAATATTATTCCCTTTTTCCAGTCTTCAGGATCTTTCTTCTCTCTCCACACACTCCTGATAAGTCTGTATGTCCACTGTAAGTCCCACTGGTCCTGCCGCCTTGATCATTTCTATTGCCACTTCGTCGATTCCCACATCTTTCCCCATCTTCATCTTCCTAACTGCCCATTCCACTTCTGCCATAGTAATGCCTGGTTCTTCTTCTATTTTTTCCTTTACCGTTTTAGATGTTTGCGTAACTTCTCCGCATGTCTGGCGTCTCACATTCAACAGCTCGCTAAAATATTCTTTCCATCTGTCCGTTATCTCTTCTGGTTTTGCCAATATTTCACCTTCTTTGTTTTTCATGAAGCCAGTGTTCACCTTTTCATTTCTTCTACTTTTTATCACTCCAAACAGCAATTTCTTTCCACAATTTAAATCCTCCCTTATTTCCTGAGTGAATTCTTCCCAGCCTTTCTTCTTTTCCTCTGCAATTACTTTCTTGCAATCTCTGTTTGCTTCTATATATTTTGCTCTATTTTCTTCAGTCTTTTTTGTTTTCCATTCCTTCCAAGTTTTCTTCTTCTCCCTTACCGTTTCTTTCACTCTATTATTCCACCATTTTGTCGCCTTTCCCGTACCTTTCCTGATGTTCTACCACATGTTTTCTCTGCACTGCTTACAAATGCACTCCTGAACTTTTCCCATTCTTGATCCACATGGGTAATATCCGTCCTTGGTATCTGTTTTTGCAATTCTTCCTTAAACTCTTCTGCAAACTCCTCTTCCTTTAGTCTCCAGACCTTAATCTTTCGTTCCCTTTTTTCTGGTAATCGCATAACTTTTCCTACTTTTAATTTTGCTACCACTGCGCTATGGTCTCCTCCAAAGGCTTCCTCTGGCATGGCTGTGACATCCATTAGCTCTTTCCGATGTCCTTTCTCGACTAAAACATAGTCTATCAGAGTTTTCGTTCTTCTATCTCCCCATCCATACGTCGTTATCTTCTGACTATTTTTCTTTCTGAACCACGTATTCCCTATAATTCATATATTCCGCTGACAGAAGTCCATTAAGAAATCCTCTTCTGGATTCTTACTGCCATAACCATATGGTCCCAAAATCTCCTCTCTTCATTGTCTGTCGCTTCCCACTTGTGCATTCAAATCTCCCATTACTATTATTTCCTTACCCTCTATATATTTTTCCACATCTTCTGGAAATTCTTCTAAGTACTCTTCTTTATTCCCCGTTTGTGGAGCATTTACTTGAGTTTAGTTCAATTGTTTACATAACCTCAAGATGGTGCCTGTGCGAATTTTAAAATTAAGTTTTTATTTCTTGTGTCGTAAACATGCGATCGAAGTGAAAGTGTGAATAATGAACCTACGCAATAATTTTCCTTTAATGGTACATGACTCTATGGCCTATACATATAACAATCCAACATTGCGACCATCCGAAATATTTAGACGGTTCTTAATATCTTCGAAACTTTTACTGAAATCAAACTGTTTTTTTTTATGTTCATAGGGGCTATGGATATAAGTTCACCTATAGGACTTTCAATAACCTGGTGAGCACAAATCCAACATGGTGGCGACGCGAAGTATAAATATTCACATGGACGTTCCTCGCAATTTAATCAGCCAAGAGCAGTGAAACTTGGTACAGTAAATCCTTATACAAATGTTAATCTACTCGTATCTAATTTACTTCAATTGTTTCCATAACCACAAGATGGCAGCTGTGCAAAATTTTAAAATCTCGTTTTCACTTCTTGTGTCCTAATCATGCGACTGAAGTTTGAATACTACACGTACACAATAATCTTCATGTAACAGTACATAACTCTAAGACCTACATATATAAAAATCCAACATGGTGACAATCCGCAATATTTAGTCGGTTCTCAATATCTACGAATCTATTCCAGCAATCAAACTGAAATTTTGTATGTTGACAGTGGCAATTAACATAAGTAGGATATATGAAAATAGGCTGTATAGTTCTTCACGGAACTACTTGTTTATTTTTCAAAAATGAAAATAGGCTTTAGTTCTTCACGGAACTACAGTACTTGTTTCTCATATATGTTCCAAGTGATCCTGTAAGGTTTCTGTAATTTAACAAGAAGTTCCGTGAAGAACTATACAGCCTACTTTTCATGCCAATGATTATTTTACAGTATATGAACCTATCTAGAATAATGACGAAATTAAGTTGGTAATATCGAAATATCTAATTAGTTCAAAATATACCTGGTATAATGTAGCCTAATAGAGCACTACAGTTGGCAGCCCTGGTGACTGAATATATTCTTAGTTCCACCTCTTAAGGTACAGAATACAAAATTTGGTTGAAGTCCAATGGACGTTACATGCAGGTAGACACTGGATCTATCAGCACGCGTAAAAGCATGTTGCCAACAATACCATGCGTGTGCTGGTCAGAAATAATCTGAATTATTATGATATCTTGTTGTGCCAATTTTGGATGAAATCCATTTGTTAGTATAGAAGTTACATGTATTTTAAAATTGGACATATCAGCAGGCATGTAACATTTATTAATGCCCCATGTTGGTAGCGACAAATGTAACAGTTTCGCTAGCCCACACGTTAAACGAGAAGTGTAACGGTTTGACTGCCCCTAACTGTTGGGTGATAAATGTAACTGTTTTCCTTTGCCTAAGCTATGTTGTTTTAATGGGCGCCAAGACCTCAACGCAATGCTGAAATCTAAATTTGTATTTAACAACGTCTAGCTCTGGTAGAACACCTTCAAGAATCTATTCACTCAGATCGTGGTATGATTTGATCATTAACCCAACAAACAATTGTATCAGGAGAAGGAATTGGTCTATATCTAATGCTACCTACTGAAACCAAAGATTGAATTGTAAAAGAATTGAATTTATTATATAAAACAAGTATAGCAAAATTAATAATAATAATAAGTTTAAAATTTAAATTGGAGCGTTGCGATTTTAATATTACCGATAGAAAATTACGTGAAAACGGAGTCTGATAAATTATTGATTTTACTCTTATTCCCAAGCTATGAAGTTACTGAAATATGAAATATAAAACAAAGAGAAATGAGAGATTGCGTATTTCTGCGTCATTCGCGCTTACCACTGGAAATGACCGAAGCCTTTCCCTCGTACTGGATGATGCTGTGAGCTTCCCACAGTCTCCTGGACGTCGTCATCTCCGTCGATATTTGATGATATACTTGTAGATTTGGTGACTTTATGGTCCTAACCTCGGAGCCATACCCTCGTACAACCAAACTGGTTAAGTTTTAAACAGATAGTTCTCCACTCCACGGAACATCGGAGCGACACACACTTGCAACCGAACTAGTCAAGTCTTTCACAGATTGTCCCCCACTCCACGGAACATCGGACGATATATGCCCCTGTCGGCTCCCCACCTCGGTACCGACTTCCAGCTTACGTGGTCTCCACTGATTGGCTGCTCCCCACGCTCTACTTCCCCTTCTCTGGCTCATTACACACGGCGCGCGGATGATGAAGTCGATTTCCGTTCCAACTATCCGCCTTTTCTTGACGCTGCAACCCCGCTTGCGTAATACTTCTTGACAAGAATCAGCCCGTATCTGAATTTCCAGTGAGTCATGTCTCTCATAATATCCTAACTGACGAAACTCCGTAAAATTCCGTAATCACATAATTTTCTATGATATTGTCGTTCGTAATAATTTGCTTGATAGCGTTTTCTAAGACACAGAAAACCTATCTGTATGCTTATAATTTTTATAAAATGCTCCGAAAATAACTTAATAATAATTATAATAAATTAATAATAATAATAAATTAACATGAAAAATTCTCTTGGCTAAACAATTTGCCGCGTAAATAAATATAGAATGGCTTCCTACTGACTTATGCCAGTGGCATAAAATCCCCTCGAAAAACACGTTACATATTCGCCTCGGATCATCGGATGATTTACCGTGACGACGGTCCATTATCCGATTATCCCAGACACGTTAATAATCCCCATCCAAAATACATATTACATAAATGAAATCACCCTAAATTACAGATATATACACTCATAATTTTTCTTCACGCACTTTGCGTCAAAGTTTGTTGTCACTATGGATTGCACTTTGCAACCAGTCCAATGTTTTTCATATAGAATAGTGTTCCACGGATATTTCCGCCTCTCAAATTTCTCTATGTTGGAAAAATAGACATAATTAATGTGTGAGCACAATGTATTTATGATGTCATATCACACGCATTGAAGGTGTTCTGATATATTTATATCACCATAGAATTTCCTAATTTCACTGGAGGTCCCTTCCTAATGGTGAAATTTAATCTCACTTATCACTGAGCACACGATCACACTATTTTGCCAGCGCATCGTGACCATAATACTTGATCTCTCTTTATAAAAGATGAAATTAATATTGACTTCCGAAAAAAAAAAAAAAAAAAAAAAAACAGTAAATGTGCATTACATATAACACCAAATATTTCTGTGCCGTAATCGCCCTGTCTTGTTAAGTTCCCGTAGACCATATTCTACTTAATACTAGTTCTCAACACAGACCAGTTCTCCTCACACAAATGAAACCATTGTACAAATTACCTTAAATTATTCACTTAAAAATCTTACATGGCGAGGCCGTAAACAGAAATCACGTGTGCCGTTATGTATGAGTTTCATGAAGGACTGTCTCGCATTCTGATGGCCCATATTTTGTCCCGTGGACGCCTTAAGCAAAAATACCCTGTCCAAGCGCTCACCCATCTCTTGGGGACAAATGGGAATTCACCAGCGCTACCAAATTCTGGCCTTGGTGTATCGAGTCATTTTAGTGCTCAAGAGCATCCGACAATTCCGTCATATTTCCCCGTACCTTAAAAACTCTCATTTACTTACATACTACCCCCCTGTGTGTCTTTTGATACGCCTGCCTGGAAGACCAACTCCTCGCACGCACCAAATACCACACTTACTCATTTGATAGGCTGGCTCGCCAGCTAAACATCCTCACTTAAAGACACATACTTTCGGAGACTATGTATATTATACGTCCCGTAAAATCTGTTTCCCTCAATATTCTCCAGCACATATGCTGTTTTCCCAATACGTTTGGAAACTATAAATGTTTCTGCGTCACCTGCTTCCAACCTTGCAAGTGGCTCCCTTAAATGAACGTCATCACGTTGCTCTACCTAGCCTATTTCTCAGTGTCTGTAACGATGCCCTGTTGCTACTGTCCACACATGCTAACCCTGCTTTCCTCTGGTGTAACACCCCTCTACTCGACACTCTATGACCTAAAAATGTCACTTCTGACTGACAGAATGACGACTTAGACAGCTTCAAAGTGAACCCTGCCTGATCTAACTTCTGAAAAACTATATCTAAATGACGTAGATGCTCCTCAAAACTGCGTGAACTAATTACCATATCATCTATGTAAATGGTTACAAACTCTCCTGTGTCATCCCCTAATGCGATGTTTAAAGCCCTAATTAAAGCTGCTGAACTACTCTTTAACCCATAAGGTGTTCTAAAAAATTGATAAAGGTTATATTTATGACTAAAAGCTGTAAATGGTCTATCTTCGTACATAAGTGGCACTTGCCAAAAACTGGAACTCAAATCTACACAAGTGAAATACTTCTTCCCCTCAAATGTTTGCATTAATTCCTCTATTGACATAGATTTCAGCTGATCTGAACTAATTCTACTGTTAACCAAACGAGCGTCTAAACAAATACGAACCGTGCCGTCGGTCTTGGGTTCCGTGATCAAAGAATTAACATATGGACTGTTAGAGTGCTCAATAATCCCATCTTCAAGCATCTGATTAATTTGTGCCTCAACTGCACTCTGATAAGCGAAAGGTACAGGATATCTATGTCCTGTGAATGCTGACCTATCAATAACGTTCAATGAATGTGTATAGCAATTGGCCAAACCAATGCGATCCTCAAACACTCTCCTATTACACCATAACACATCATAGAGCCGAACACACTGTTCATCCTCTATATTTCCCTGAAATGCAGCATCACGTAACGAGTCCTTTAGACTACCGTTCGTAATCACACTGCCCACAAAACATGGAGAAACCCGCTCTACGGCTGGCGATATCTCATTTAAAGTACAAATCACACCTACAATACTACTCCTTTGAATATGGTCATTGAACGCTACTTCTACTTCAGAATCTCCCCATTTAAATTTCAAACTCCCTACATCATAACATAAGTTACCCGACACTCTACTTAGCCACTCTGAACCCAAGATAACACTGAATACTAAATTTGGAATTACAAGGCAAATCTGCTTCTCTACATGATTATTAATTTTAATGTCTACTAAAACTTGCTTAGAAATTACTTTAGACCTCTTCCCAACAGCTGTGATAACAAAAGTGCTTTTAATTGGCATCTCCTCAAAATTTACTCCAGTTCCTTTCATTTTATCATAAAATGCACTACATATGCAACTCTTCATACAACCACTATCAATTAAAACATCTGTGTACGCCTCGGACACGTTAAATTTAAATATGGGGCTCTTACTAACCACTTCCTGAATAATACCTTCATCATTTAGTTCATGTAATAATTCATTTTTTACATTTAGGTCATAGGGTTCCTGTATAATTGTATGGACAGGGCATGCTACAGACTGAGATTCTGACCTTACTTCGCAGCCTGGTTCGCGTTTAAAGAACCGCTACAGCTGGCCGTGGTACTACTCACCACTGAACTGGTCTGGTTGTTCTGGGCTGTGTTGTCATTGTTTGGCTGTATATTACTACCACTAGGCTGTCCTCTTCCTTGACCCCTATTCTGGTTGTAATTATTGTCATTATAATTTCTCCCTTGATTTCCCCTGAAAGCATTGTTTCTCCCTTGATTTCCCCTGTAATCATTGTTCCTCCCTTGATACTGATTACCATAGCCATTTCCTCTGTTCTGATTTAGCTGATTATTATTATTTCTATTTTGAGCGTTGGCCCCTTCGCCACCGTTCCCTTGAACTTCTTGATGCCTGGCTTCATTAGGTCTATTATTATTATTACCCTGGTTCCGATTGAAATTGTCCTCATAACCCCCTCTCCCTAGTGCATCAAATGTGCTTAACAAATTTTCTACTTGTGATATAGTCTTTACATTCTGGATACAAGCAGCCTCCTTGATCCTATAGGGAAAGTGCCTAAGTAGCAACCTCACCACATCACTTTCCTCCTTCAAGCCATCCAGATATTTACACACTAATACCTGCCCTAAAAAGTATTCGGTCATGGTGGAGCTTCCTTTAGGGTTATATTTACCACACACTACTCCCTCACGATGCTGCGACTGAATAACCTCATTCCAGAACTTTTCACAGAATTTCATTTTAAAATCATTGATATCAGTAAACTTGTCTCTGTAGACAGCAAACCAATTCCTCGTTTCCCCCACAAACACTTGTTCTAAAATTTCAACTACCTGGCACCACTCAATACTACCATTTTCCAACCTCTCCCCGAATTTATTTTCTATAGTGTTCATGAACTCCATTGGGCACCCCTGTCGATTGCCGAACTTACCCAGTTCTACCTCCCTGTGTGTGCTATTCACAAAAACTGGCCTATTCTGACTATTTTCTTGCCTGATCCTAGCTTTTAATTTTAACTCTAATTCTGCTATTTTCTCCTCAGCCTTCCTCTCAATACTGTTTACTGTTAATTTAATGTTTCCTTCTGATTCTTCTACTTTATCATATAGCTTTGCTTGTTTCTCCTCAATCTTGCTAATGCTCTCTCTATTACTCTCTCTTAAATCATTTACTTCTGCAACTATTTGTGAGTGGACTTTCTCAATTCTACCCCCCAGCTGTTCCTTAACCTCTTTAGTAGCTACCTGAATTTTGTCAATTTCTCCCCCCAATTGCTTTTTGACCTGCTGTGTTCCCAGTTGCACTAGTTCTTCTAAATTTTTTGATTCTAATTTCCAACTCCTCCTGTACTTTTCCTAATTTTCTGTCTACATCTGCAATAATCTCTTGAGCCTTTTCTTCCATCACCCCCCTGATCTCACCTCTAATCAGTTCGAATTTGTCACTCATTTCCCTACTGTTTTGTTCTAATTTTGCATTTAAAGTTTCATTACTCTCTCTTTTTTCCCTACTGTTTTGTTCTAATTTAGCATTTAAGGCATCTGTACTTTCTTTATTTTCCCTACTGTTTTGTTCTAATCTAGCATTTAAGGCATCACTACTAACTTTGTTCTGATACATAAACTCGAGAAGTAAAGTTTTTAATTCTGGTTGGCCGCCTACACTCCCTGTTTCAGTATTGGGATTTACCTCCGCTACCCCGGTACTACCATCACTCGACATACTGCTCGTATCATCACTCTCCCGTTGATGACCACTACGTAACCTCATCTGTCTTTCTTTCTCATCCCCCATAATGATATACACTGATACAGACAAATAACCCCCAAAATACAGGCACAGAAATATATACCCTTCTCCTTCCACAAATGTTATTAGGTTTTCAGCTCCAAGTTGTCGGCGACAAGTGTAGCGTGTATGACCCATGTTGGTAGCGACAAATGTAACAGTTTCGCTAGCCCACACGTTGAACGACAACTGTAACGGTTTGACTGCCCCTAACTGTTGGGTGATAAATGTAACTGTTTTCCTTTGCCTACGCTATGTTGTTTTAATGGGCGCCAAGACCTCAACGCAATGCTGAAATCTAAATTTGTATTTAACAACGTCTAGCTCTGGTAGAACACCTTCAAGAATCTATTCACTCAGATCGTGGTATGATTTGATCATTAACTCAACAAACAATTGTATCAGGAGAAGGAATTGGTCTATATCTAATGCTACCTACTGAAAGCAAAGATTGCATTGTAAAAGAATTGAATTTATTATATAAAACAAGTATAGCAAAATTAATAATAATAATAAGTTTAAAATTTAAATTGGAGCGTTGCGATTTTAATATTACCGATAGAAAATTACGTGAAAACGGAGTCTGATAAATTATTGATTTTACTCTTATTCCCAAGCTATGAAGTTACTGAAATATGGAATATAAAACAAAGAGAAATGAGAGATTGCGTATTTCTGCGTCATTCGCGCTTACCACTGGAAATGGCCGAAGCCTTTCCCTCGTACTGGATGATGCTGTGAGCTTCCCACTGTCTCCTGGACGTCGTCATCTCCGTCGATATTTGATGATATACTTGTAGATTTGGTGACTTTATGGTCCTAACCTCGGAGCCATACCCTCGTACAACCAAACTGGTTAAGTTTTAAACAGATAGTTCTCCACTCCACGGAACATTGGAGCGACACACACTTGCAACCGAACTAGTCAAGTTTTTCACAGATTGTCCCCCACTCCACGGAACATCGGACGATATATGCCCCTGTCGGCTCCCCACCTCGGTACCGACTTCCAGCTTACGTGGTCTCCACTGATTGGCTGCTCCCCACGCTCTACTTCCCCTTCTCTGGCTCATTACACACGGCGCGCGGATGATGAAGTCGATTTCCGTTCCAACTATCCAAGAATCAGCCCGTATCTGAATTTCCAGTGAGTCATGTCTCTCATAATATCCTAACTGACGAAATTCCGTAAAATTCCGTAATCACATAATTTTCTATGATATTGTCGTTCGTAATAATTTGCTTGATAGCGTTTTCTAAGACATAGAAAACCTATCTGTATGCTTATAATTTTTATAAAATGCTCCGAAAATAACTTAATAATAATTATAATAAATTAATAATAATAATAAATTAACATGAAAAATTCTCTTGGCTAAACAATCTGCCGCGTAAATAAATACAGAATGGCTTCCTACTGACTTATGCCAGTGGCATAAAAACCCCTCGAAAAACACGTTACAGGCATAGAATCATGTTGGCAGCACCGCCTTGTATTAATTACTCCAAATTAATCTAGAATGTCTGGTGCTATACGTGTGCAAATTATAGAGCTGTTGGCTTGCATACTTTCTGATATATTGATATTAGGGTAAAAAGAATATAGACAGCATTTATTAACAGCGGGCAGCTCTGATTGCTCTTAACAATACTTATATTCATATCTGTTATGGTACACATTGCACATACGAAATTTGGTTGAAATCCAACTGATAGTATAGAAGTTACATGTATTTAAAAATTGGTACTATCAGCAGGCTTATAATCATGTTGGTAGAACTGACGTATATAATTTACTCCAAATTAACCTAAAATGTCAGAATATACGTGTGCATAGTTTAAAGCTGTTGGCTTGCATACTTTCTGATATATTGGTATTTGGATTTAAAAAAATAGAGAGAGCAATTATTAACAGTTGGCAGCCCTGGTGGCTCTTAAGAATACGCTCAGTCATATCTGTTTATGTACAGATATTACATACAAAATTTGGTTGAAATCCAGTTGATAGTGTAGAAGTTATATGCATTTAAACATTGGATCTATCAGAAGGCTTAAACTTATTTTGGCAACACTGTCATGGTTGGCCTCCTTGAAATTAAACTGAAATAGTATTATCTACATGTGTGCCAATTTTGGAATAGCTCCCATGCATACCTTGCAAGATATCCAACATGGAGCTCAAATTTCTAGCGCGTTTTTTCAGCAGTTGGTAGCACTGACATCATTTTCAAATATGGACGTGAGCTATTCCGGTGCACATCTTTACTCATACTAAATTTGGTTTTGATTGCTGCAGCCGTTTAGGAGTTGATAGGGGGGGGGGACACACACACAGCCAGCCAGACAGACAGACAGACAGACAGACAGACAGAAGGACAGACAGACAGACAGACAGACAGACAGACAGACACACATTTTCCCGGATCGATCTCATAAGACTACTTTTTCCTCATTTTTGCAAAATGTGAAAAGTAGGCTAAAAATTCTTTCTTTATTTGGTAAATTGGCTATTACGGCCACTGAATTAAAACTCAGCAATTTTTCTAGGTATGTGCCGTGTCTTGTGTGGGGTTTCGCCTAGGACACCAAGCTGGCTCATCAGCTAGCTCTTGGTGTCCACGCCCGGACCCCCACAGTAGTAGCGAACTGCGCGCTACCTCCCTTTATATGTAGTGCACCAGCACCTCTTTACTGCGAGAACTAAAATCTCAAGCAATCTTAACCTCCCTATGAAGGCTTCCAAAAACCTTGGGTATTGGCTTTCGCGGTCTTTTCTATTTGCTTCGCGGTTTAAACCAGAGGACTGAATAATTTCTCCTAAGTGTTTAAATAGGTTCACTTGACAGATTTTACCGAATTTAGTTATCATAGGTTGTCCATCTATATTATTATGTTATTATTATTGTTAATATTATCAACAAAATAAAACGATTTGTGATAGTGTGTAATATTCGTACATTTTCATGTCCATGAGAGAGAAACCAGTAATAGACAAGAGAAAATAGATGCAGTTTCTTTGTGAACACTATTTATTTGTTTTTTATTGACTTTTCAACAATTTCTTATATCACAACATCTTCCCAAGTTTAAGAAGACGCGAGTAATCAAAAGTGTGTTTCTACTTGTTTGCTGCTCATCAGAGTCCGTATCTCATTTAGTAAAGTAACAGGAAATTACAAGAACAACTTGTACGTGCAGGAAACCCAAGCAGTTAAAGTTTATTCTCTAGCAGATGTTCGTTTTATGTGATACGTGCTTAAGATGATAAACAGTAACAGTGTCTCTTCAACAGCTCTCTGTCACCTTCATGCAGGCTTGCCAAATGCTCTGCATTAAATGTTCCTTCTTAAGAAAATTTTAAACAGTGAAATAAGCAAATAAGCAGCTATATTTTTATACGAAAGTAACGAAAAAGTAACAGTCCGTTACTTCAATAACTGTAAATGCACCGCAGTTAATTTTCTCATAAAGTGAATGTAACTTCGTTTCTATTTAGGTAAGTAACGTTAGCTTTAACTTCGTTTCTATTTTGGACAGTCCGTTACTTCAATAACTGTAAATGCACTGCAGTTAATTTTCTCATAAAGTGAATGTAACTTCGTTTCTATTTTGGTAAGTAACGTTCGCTTTAACTTCGTTTCTATTTTGGTAAGTAAAGTTAGCTCTAACTTCGTTACTATTTTGGTAAGTAATGTTAGCTTTAACTTCATTATTATTTGGGTAAGTAAAGTTAGCTCTAACTTCATTACTATTTTTGTAAGTAATGTTAGCTTTAACTTCGTTAATATTTTGGTATGTAACGTTAGCTTTAACTTCGTTACTATTTTGAACGTTAGCTTTAACTTCATTAATATTTTGGAAAGTAATTATTATTATTATTATTATTATTATTATAGTTTATTGTTTGACAACATTATCACGGCAAATACCGGCTACATTTTCTGTTACAGCCTGGTTCGGCCTTGGCAAGGAACCATCTGTACTGAGATAATTACGATTACACTGTTCAGAGACTTCACATCCATGTCGTGCCCGCAGCCTTCACGAGTCTCCTTCATTTGTAGGATGAGCTAAATTCCCATCTGGATCATCGAGCTTTGCTGAGAATTCGTCCAGGGCATTGTCACCAAGGAACTTCCTAACAATATGGCATGTGTTTAACAGAACTGCCTTCTGAAGTTCAATATAAATCTGCGGGTGCAGATTCAATATTGATAGACTACTGTGGAGAGTTTTCGGTATAACACCAGTACACGATACAATTATTGGGATGGTAGTCACCGAATCAAGTTTCGACATCTGCTTTATCTCAATTGCCAGCTCTGTGTACTTAGATATTTTAGTAGCAGCTGTTGTTTGGATGTTTTGAGTGTTGGGACATGCGATATCTATCAGTAATGCCTCTTTGTGTACATTATTGATGACAATGATATCTGGCCGGTTGTTACTGACTGCGACATCTGTCACAGCTCCTCTGTCCCAATAGAGCTTGTGTGTGGCATTTTCGAGTACTGCAGATGGTGTGTATTTCCAATAGGGGACGGAGCTTTATTATTATTATTATTATTATTATTATTATTATTATTATTACAATTGTGTTTCATGTGCAATGCCAAATGCTAAATAAATAAATTAGTAGCAATGAAGCAGAAAATTTCGACTGACAGTGCGAATTTCTTGCGCTCTTAAATTTGAAATTTAATAAATAAATAATGAAATTTAAATAAATAAATAAATAAATATAAAGTAAATAAATAAATAAATAAAAGTATACGTGGGATCACATTTGACCACTTTAGATGTTCCGCTCAGTAGAAAAGAATTCCCGAGTTCGAGTCTAAATATCCTGGAATGAACAATTTAAAAGACCATCCTTTGGTGGAGTCTGGTCGTCTATCACTGTGCGGTAGGACTGTTAAACTGCTACTTCTACCACCTCCAAGACACACTGTATGTGACATTCCCTCTTTTGTTCTCATGTGATTTAGTAGCAATGAAGCAGAAAATGTCGGCTGACAGTGCGAATTTCCTGCGCTCTTAGCAATTTGGCACTCATGCAAGGAATGTGGGGTTCAGTGTAAATGTGGACGTGATAAAAGGAGATAGGAGCTTTGGAAATCATTCCCTATAGCACTTTCGTCAAACTGTTCTTTTCTCGTGTCACTAATTTCCACCACACACCACTGCACTCAAACACAAGTAGCTGTCGAGTAAGAATTATTGACAATGAAACTTCATATATTAGAAAGAAAATAAAGGGATTCTGCCTTTTCAATACTTATATTGAATCTACTCACAGGTACATGTTTCGAAGGTTAACTCCTTCTTCCTCAGCCTGTACTTAAATATCATACATAAATTACCTTTATAAGAACATACGTTACATGAAATAAAGGCTGAGTAAGAAGGAGTTAACCTTCGAAACGTGTTCCTGTGAGTAGGTTCAATATAAGTAATGAAAAGGCAGAATCCCTTTATTTTCTTTCTAATATATAGTTAGTCAATACGGACCTCAAATACTGACATTATGAATGAAACTTCAGTCAGGATTAGAGCTCAAACCTTCTGCTTTACGGACCAACGCGGCCCCAACGATTTCAAAGTCAATGATGAAGAACGCTCTGAGGAATGACTTCCAGGATATCCTAGAGTTGACCCTGGTCTCGCCACCGATGCCAACGCCAACTGTGTGTTAAAGTGAGAATCTAACTTATGATTTGAAATGCATAGAAATATCTTTGGAGCGGCCATAGCCGTTCAGAAACACTTTAAAATGAGACAGCAGTAGCAACTCGAACCCAAATATCCAGTATTCGCAGTTGGAGTGATTCATGATTGCACCATAATGGTCTACGCTCAAGGAAATCTCTGTTTTAATTCCCTAGAAGAACGGGTTTCTGTACAGCGATCTGTAGGAGAACACCTGAATTTAGCGTGCAGATAAGTAAATAAATAAATAAATAAATAAATAAATAAATAAATAAATAAATAAATAAAATAAAACATAAAATAAGACATTATATCACGGTAATTAAACCAGAAGCCTTATATGCAGCCGAAACATTGTCTATTACCATCTAGGGACCGCTTGAAAGGTTGGAGGTCAAGGAAAGAAAGATATTAACCAAAATGTTAGGTCTCAAATTCCATAACAACAAATTAATCCATGTCAGGAATGAAAATCTTAACCAAAAGACTGAAAAACTCTCGGACACAATAAAAAAACGAAGAATTGATTTTTATGGGCACATTCTCCGATTGAATTCAAATAGACTGACCAAAGAGATCTTCAACTACTTTCGTAATAAAAAAAATTACGAGCCTTACAGTAGTCGCATATGATGTGTAACATCTGACATAGAAGAAACCTCACGTGAAACTGTTGATAACAGTTATTTTATACTATTATTGGCACAAATATTAATCTATTGTAAAAGGGAATGTTTTACAGATATTGTAGTTTATAATACGGAACTCATTTTATTAGAGGATTTGTAGCTTCCACCAGCACTAGCCTAAATAAAGAATACGATATGGATCAACTAGATAAATAGACGCGACACCGCTCATAACCTTAAATTCCTTATAAATAGGCCAACTTGCGAGTAAATGCAATGTGCACAGCAGTAGATCATGAAAGGCTCGCCCAGTTCACGGACCCCTTGATTCACAGAACAAACACGTAATTTAATATGGATTCTGTTAAAATGAGTAATATTGCTATGATAAATATCGTTTAAAATTATAATCTGGTAGCAAAAATATCTATCCCGTCCGGGATTAGAACCCGAGATCTCTAGATTCACAGTCAGGGGCACTAACACCACGGCTATTTCGAGCACGCGAACATAGTGCACAAAATGGTGACTTATTTTCACGTTCCAATAATACTGCATTACGGAAATAAGTTTCATTTATATTTTGCTTGTTTCGATAATGTTCCTGCGTGAAATTGAGTTTAAAATGCCTTATGAATAGGCCGTCTTGTGAGTAAAGAGACTGTATTCAGCAATAGTTCATGAAGGCTTGCCTAGTTCCCGTATAACATGTGCTTCAATCAGTTGACACCAGAGTTCTCATGAGCGTTTACCGTCAAAATTGGTATCAATTTCTGACACCTCGCTCTCAATGTTTCCTGGATCTTACACACTTCCGTTCGATCCACCACTGCCAGCTGGATCGTCCGATCCACTTCCGTCCCATTTTTCAAAATCACTCGCACAAAAATATCCAGCAACCGAGTGGAAAGATGTTACACATCAAAAACAAAACATCTTTGGTTTAAGGAACCTGAGAAAGACCTCGTAGAACTCCAAATTACAGACACCATGCTCATGGACAAAACGGCCAAAACCATCACCAAGGACAAGAAACAACGGTTCCAAGTTAAAATCAAACAAAAGCGTACGATCCATATCTCTGCCAAAGAAAGGGAAGCAAGATCTCAAAGGATAAGGAAATACTGGGCCGAAAGGAAAGCTAAAAACAATAAAAATGATTGATTTCATGTACCCCAAAGTTGGCTGAAGCAAATAAAGAAGAAAATAAATAATAAGAAACATCGGTAGCTAATCTCGCTGAACTGCAGTGCTAAGCCAGGAGGTCAAACTACCTGCGGACTTGGTGGACGTGGCTTCAAACCCACCATCGGCTATTCTTGAAATGATTTTCCGAGGTTTCCCATTTTCAACTCCACGCAATTAACAGAACGGTATCTTCTAAAAGGCCACGGCCGCTTCCTTCCAATACCTTGCCTAGTTACATTCGCCTTTATTCAGCTTATCTCTCATGAGGCGGGAGTCAGAAAGGACAGCCGACCGCAGAATCACCCACTACGAAGAATTTCATCATTAATCATGTCCGACTCCATTGTAAACGGTAATGATAAGCAGTGGACATAATAATTATAATAATAGTCTGATTATAATAATAATAATAATCATATTTTCAACGCAACTGCAGTGTCATCAGTTCGGAGGTCTTGAACGCTTCCGAATGCCTCTCGATGAACAAAAACGGCTTGGACGAAAAACTGGAGGCCAAAGTAAGGAAAATTTTGAGAAAGATCTTGGGTTCCGTCAAAGAAAATGGGAAATATAGAGGACTGCATAACCGAGAACTCTATACTCATGTGGAGAAGATAACTGACACCAGGCTGACACTATCCGGAAAAGAAGGATTAACTTTTATGGACACGTGAAGCGAATGAGTCCTGTGAGACAGACCAACTGCATTATTACTTACTTTCAGGAGAGGAAAACCAAATTGGCCTGGTTCATTGAACTGGATAGAGATCTAAAAGAAGTATGTGTTACGTCAACCGATATTCAGTAGCGCATCCCACTGAACAGAAAACGCCAAGCACGCCAAGTTTACCAAAAGAATGCGACGACATGTTCGGCTCGCCAGAGGCAGTAGCTGCTTCAAGCGGACTCCCATGGGGTGAGCTACAAGTTCCGTTCAATTTCAAGTAGTTCCAACTTTTGCTATCAGTGAACGTTGGAACATAAACAGAGCGTTTCAACGAAATAAAACCTAGAAATTTAGCTTCACACAAGTTTATTTAGTGGAAGGATCTTACATGCCATAAATCTAGGACAAGGGACCACCGGCTTTACTTCCCCTCCGAAGGAAGGTATACTTAAGGATTTTAATACTAACCATAGGCTAAATGAAGTGAAAGCTAACGTAGCTTACCAAAATAGTAACGAAGTTAAAGCTAACGTAGCTTACCAAAATAGAAACGAAGTTAAAGCTAACGTAGCTTACCAAAATAGAAACGAAGTTAAAGCTAACGTAGCTTACCAAAATAGTAACGAAGTTAAAGCTAACGTAGCTTACCAAAATAGAAACGAAGTTAAAGCTAACGTAGCTTACCAAAATAGAAACGAAGTTACAGATACCGTTACTTCCCAAAATAGTAACGAGGTTAAAGCTAATGTAGCTTACCAAAATAGTAACGAAGTTAGAGCTAACTTTACTTACCCAAATATTGATGAAGTTAGAGCTAACTTTACTTACCCAAATATTAATGAAGTTAAAGCTAACATTACTTACCGAAATAGTAACGAAAGTTAGAGCTAACTTTACTTACCAAAATAGAAACGAAGTTAGAGCTAACGTTGCTTACCAAAATAGTAACGAAGTTAAAGCTGAGACTCTAATAATGAACAAGAAAGGTCTGATGGAAAAACTAGAGGCTAAAGGAAGGAAGATTTTGAGGAAAATCCTAGGCCCCATAAAAAAAAAATAATAAAAAAAAAACAAAACAGTGAGTACAGAAGGCGTCACAACCACGAATTGTACAAGCACGTGGAGAAGATCAGTGACACGATTCGAAAAAGAAGGATTGCCTTTTAATGCCATGTGACACGAATGAGCCCAGGCAGGATATCAAAACGGATATTGACGTACTTCCAAGATAAGAAAACCAAAGGGGCATGGTTTACGGAAGTTTAGAAAGATCTACGTGAAATAGAAATTTTCCCTAAAGATATCCAGGAGCATGTTCCACTTCAGGAAAAACTACGTACGCACAAAGGTTTCCAGGAAAAGCCGAAGCTGAAGACAGGGAAGGCGTGGTCCCAAGAGAGAAAAGAACAACACCGAAGACGAATGCGGGAATACTGGGCGGTAATTAGAGCTCGGAAGAAGAGACAGTTGAACTGACGTGGTCCCTAGTTGGCCGAATCGAAGAAAGAATAATAATAATAATAATCATAATAATAATAATAATAAAGATTACTTACAAGCACAGAGAGCTTCCGTGGCTTAGGCGGCAGCACGCCGGCCTCTCACCGCTGGGTCCGTGGTTCAAATCCGAGTACTCCATGTGAGATTTGAGCTGGACAAAGCGGAGGCTGACAGGTTTTTCTCCGGGTACTCCGGTTTTCCCTGTCACGAATTTCATTCCAGCAACACTCTCCACTTTCATTTTATTTCATCTGTCATTCATTTAATCATTGCCCCAGGGGAGAGCGACAGGCTTCGGCAGCCGGTACAGTTCATATCCTCGTCGCTAGATGGGGGCTTCATTCATTCCATTCCCTGACCCGGTCGGTCGACTGGAAGCAGGCTGTGGATTTTCATTTTTCATTCACATACAAGCACAGACATCAACCTTATTACAACTTTATGTCTAGTCTATTTATCCAGTCCAGGCTCTTTTATGACATGTTAAAGAACCTTCCACTTAATACACTTGTGTTAAGCTAAATTATAGGTTATATTTGACTAGCGCTCTTACGTTCCAACGTTCATCGCCAGCAGCCGACTGCGGTTGCATCCAGTAACACAGTTCAGAACTAGTTGGTTGTTGACGGTGGCGTTTGGTAGCAAGAGTTGGAACTACTTGAAAACTGAATGTCTGCAGTCCTAACTTGAATTGAAAACAGATAACACACACTAATACAGCCATCACAATTAACACCGTTTATCAGACAGATTCTACACAAACCCAAAGTACACTGGGCTACATGGCCGCGTTGTCGCAGCCCATAAACTGAGGAACCAACCAACCAGTCCCGGCTCGATGGTGTATCATTGAAAAGGTCGTTAGGGTTGGTTACCTAACTAGGTACGCTCTTAGTTTGCAATTTTTACAATGTGCCTGATGGTCTGGTTCATTGTACCGTAATCACAGCAGGGATCCGGCTGCTTCCCCCATTTTTGCAGGTTTTAGTACAAACTCCATGTCCTGTACGGATGCGGTTAATAGTCTTACATATATGTCGCGGTTGTTCAAAGCCCTTGGTTTTCTTTACGGGATCAATGAGGTCACGTTCTTCGGGTCGGGCATTTCTAGTCAATGTTTTACTCCATTTAGCTGCAATGTTAAAATTAGTATCAGCAAGCTGTTGAGCCAGTCACAGGGGTGGATTCCTAGACCGGAGCCGGGTTATTGCCAAAGCGGGAATATCGTCATTGATTGGAAGTGCAGGGTTGTTCATTATTTTAGAACATTCCTTCGTCAGTGCATCTTGTCTTCTGAACACCGGAGGGGCTATGTGGCTGAGTGTTGGGAGCCAGTAGAGTGGAGTAGTTCTTATACAACTGTAGATGGTCTTCATAGCTAAAATAATAGTAAAGAATAATCCTTGTGTTGTTTGACTGTAATTTCTTTCTATTAATCTTGAGCTGAGTGTCTACATTCTTTACATGGGGGACTGTTCATCCATACTGGCACACAATATTCAGCTGTAGAATACACTAAACTGAGCGTAGAAGTTCGAAGCGTATCTGCTGATGCTCCCCAACTACTGCTGTAAAGTTTTTGGATGAGGTTATTTCGTGTGCTTACTTTTCGAGATGAAATTTCCAAATGTTTCTTGAAGGATAGAGTCTTATCAAGAGTCACTCCAAGATATTTTGGAAGACACTGGTAGGGAAACACTGTGTTGTTCATTCGGACTTCCAGTTTATAGTCCGCTGTTCTGCTGTTTAAGTGGAAACTGCTGACTTTGGTTTTGGAAAAAATTGGTACGAGTCTCCACTTGGTGAAATATTCATGTAGTTCATTGAGATCATCGGTTAGGGTGTTTTGAGCAGTTTCGAACTTCTTATGTTGAACAGACAGAGCCAAGTCGTCAGCATATCTATACTTCCTTGCACTGGTTTCAGGTACGTCAGAAATATATAGGTTGAAAAGTACGGGAGATAGTACCGACCCCTGGGGTAACCAATAATCACTAAATCACTCGAGAACAAAAGAGATTAAATTTTAAATTTAACAAAAGTTTGGTGCTTTTCAGTCGGACAACACGAATGTACCCAAATGAGTTGGGTTATACCCTAATACCCACAAAGTCACTTCAAACAGGCAAATTACGGAGTTCTATCACCACCTCCAGCATCTCACCAAAACATCCTAGAGACTACAACTAGCAAATACCGACAAGTTGCATTACTAATACTGCAACTAAATAAGTGTACATATTGTAAATATTTTCACCCCTACTTTCAGATATAGATTTTATAGCTTAAGTGTAATGGATCTGATGATGATCGCTTGACGATCGAAACTGCTCATCCAAGTGTATGTATTAATCTCATGCAATTTTTTTTCAGGATGAGGGTATAACCCAACTCATTTGGGTACATTCGTGTTGAGCGGCTTCGGTGGCGTAGTCGGTAGCATGCTGAGCTTCTATGCCCAAGATAGCGGGTTCAAACCCGGCTGAAGCCGTCGGATTTTTTAAGAGCGTTAAAATCCCTCAGTATGCCTTCCTTCGGAGGGGAGTAAAGCTGGCGGTCCCATGTCATAGATTTATAGCCTGTTAAAGAACCTTCCACTAATTGCACCTGTGTGAAGCTAAATTGGATAGGTTAAGAATGTAAACAACGCTCTTTGGTTTCTACGTTCGTTGCCAAGAGTCGACTGCGGTGGCGTCTGGTAGCTAAGTTCTGAACTTGGCCTAGTAGTTGTTGATGGTGGCGCTTGGCGGCGAAAGTAGGAACTATTTGAAAAATTCTAAGTTGCAGTACTTAAATTAAAAAACAGATAACACACACTAATACAGTCATCACAATTAACACCGGTTATCAGACAGATTCTACACACACCCAAAGTACACGGGGCTACATGACCGCGTTGTCGCAGCCCCTAAACTTAAGAACAAACCAACATTCGTGTTGATCGACTGAAAATCACCAAACTTTTGTTTGCTAAGGCAACACTGAAAAATGGTCTCAACCCCATATTGTTTTAAATTTAAATTTAAGAGCGCAGGAAATTCGCACTGTCAGCCTACTGTTTCTGCTTCAATGCTACTAAATCACTCGAGAACAAAAGAGGTTAAATAAATAAATCAATAAATCAATCAATAAATCAATGAATCAATAAATCTAAAAATCAAAAATCAATAAATCAATCAGTGAATCAATAATTCAATACATAAATAAATCAATCAATCCATTAAATAAATAAGACGCTGAGGTCACAAAACTCAAGCTCTTAAAGAGGGAGTCAGAAGGTGCGGTTTGCACCAAAATCTTCCAAATGATCTCAATAGCACAGGAAAAATCTTGCATTTCGTGAAAAGTCAATGGAAATATGTATTTTTTGCTTGTAAAGTGCGTTTAAACAAATAAACAAGGCGACAGCCCCTGTCAGAACTGTATCGCGTGAGCCCGCATTCCAATAAAGCTGGGCGGGTGGTTTATGCAAGGGTTCTCGCATGGATGTACTAGTAAATAAATGAATGAATGGATAAATAATAGTACATTATGAAACGAGTCTATAATGGCTATAATTAAGACACGAGTATTTTTATAAAACGAGCGTATGCGAGTTTTATAATTTCCATACGAGTGCCTTAATTACCATTATAGGCGAGTTGCATACGACTGTTTATGTTCGACGATAATTATAACTTTATTATATGATTTAACACAAATATTCATAAATATCTGTTGAGAGTCAGCAACTTGAATTTTGTGATCGGAGAGCGAGCGCTGGGTATGTTATCTCTGTCTTTCAAGATCTCTGAACGACCGACGCATGCGCTCTGTGTGCTTGCAATGCCATATTATGCAGGCCATACGTTTACATCTGCCGTCCCTCAGTAATATTGTCACCGGAGTCGTTTGAAGGCAATGCACTGTGTAGAAGTTAGGGTTAGTGATATTAAGGTACAGTGCTATTTCTTGTCTCATATTCGCCAGTTTATTTACGCGAACATATGGACGGTGCGTATTCCATGTGGGTAATTTATTATAGTTCGATGTTGTGTTTATGTCCGAAACGTTTGATTTTGAGCGCATGCGCGAAGGTATCGTTACCTAATTGGTCAATGAACGAGCTCTGATTGGCTGGAGAAACTGTATCGTAATAAAAAACAGTGTTATAATGACCATCATTATGATACAGTTTTCTGACACATAATAGTGAGGGTCGAACATAAATAAATATGTAAAATCGTACTTATAACTTTGACTGAAATGTCCCAGTTTATTACGTCAAGGTTGGTATCCCTGTTACTTAACCACTAACTACATGTTAGTATGGAATGTAGTATTGTAATTTAATTCTCTTTGGCCATTGGCTGTAATCATTATTATTTCAGTAGTATGCATCCCTCCTGTGGCGCTCACAAGCGGCCGATCGTGACAAATGAGCATTCAAATGAAAGAGAATAGACATTAGCGGTTACGAATTGCACTCTAATTTCATAAATATCTATATATTTTTTTTAAAAATGCATTAAAAAAAGAACGAAGTGTGCGAGTTGCAAATATTATTGCTGTAAGAAAATACGCTCCATTATTGCTGCCCACTTCACATTTTGGCCGCTGTGACGCCTGTTTCATGTAATTTTAACAACATTCTGAGGACTTTCCTTAATCATTGTGCATGGATTTCAGAATCAGTAAATCAAAGGAATGAGTAGGCTACTCAAATCGTATAATTTCATAAATATCGAATAACCGGTGAGTGTTATAGCAACAATTCTCCTTATAACTCTCATTATAAACCTATTGGAGAATGTGTGGTTTATGAACATGCGAGATTTCTCGCACGGGTCGGCTAGTAAATATTTAATTAACCACTAGAGAATGTGTATGGAATTAGAGGATCCTAATTTTGCAGCGCTATTCAATATTCAACAGAGTTTAATCACTCAAGTTACTGTAACCTTAGAATATTACAGCGTAAATCTCTAGCAAGAATTCGAGACGGCAACAAAACGTCAACTAGGCAATAAAATGCGCCTGCGTGTGATAAATATTGAGCAACAGCTGGCTCATCCAATTAACGACTATGGAATGAAATCCGAGAACCGTAAACGGTTTTAGGACCCCCTTAAAAGTTATAAGATTGACGAAAACGGCGGGAAACAATTGAGTCTTTGATGAAACTAAAGCAGTATATCATGTGATACAATCAACGATTTAATAGTTGCCTACGCTTCGTCTTGCGCCATTATAGCTTAATGTGTAAAGAGATAGAGGAAAGGGACAAGTCCTTTGGTCAGTGGCGTAACTAAGATTTGCTTCTAGAGGGGGATAAGCGGAGTCAGATCTGAAATAATTGCGTTTTTGGTTTTGTGTTTGCTGTTTTGTACTATTTTTTCTTGCTTTGTGTTTATTTCCTGATTTTGATTTTGTTTTTTGTTTTTTGGTTTCGGTTTTGTATTTGTTTTCTACTTTTGCTTTTGAATTCTGCTTTTGCTTTGAGTTTTTTTGTTTTTGTTATCGTGTTTGCTTTCTGATTTTGCTTTTGTTTTTAAATTTTGCTTTTAGATTTGTGTTTTCGGTTATGTGTTTTCCTGCTTTCGCCCTTGTTTTTGAACGTTGCTTTTTGATTTGTGCCTTATTTTGATTTTGTGATTGTTTTCTGCTTTTTTGAATTTTGCTTTTTGATTTATATTTATTTTGGTTTTGTGATTGTTTTCTGCTTTAGATTTCGTTTCTTGTCTTTTTGCTTTTTGTTTTATTTTGGTTTTGGGTTTGATTCTGCTTTTGGTTTTGAATTTTGCTTTTTGATTTGTGTTTTCTTTTGGTTTTGTGTTCTTTTTCCTGCTTTTGCCTTTGTTTTTTGCTTCTAGATTTGAGTTTCAATTTGGTTTTACGTTTGTTTTCGGCTTTTCCTTTTGTGTTTTATTTTGGTTTTGTGATTGTGTTCTGCTTTTCCTTTTCATTTCGAATTTTGGTTTGTACTTTTGTGATTTTTGTTTTGTTTGTTTTGTGCTTGTTTTCTGCTTTTGTTTCTGCTTTGTGTCGGGGAAAATTAAAACAATCAATGGAAGTAAACCTACACGTTTTGTGTCGATAGCATTTGATACGTTTTATTTACACCTCTTAATGTGCAAAATCTCAGAAATGAATAGTTTTGGTAGAACAAACACTAAATATTTAACACAAGTAACCTGAGCTTAAACGTCCATAATCCAGTCGTTTGTCATCAATCCGAAAAATGACTTTTTTAAATAAAATTCTCTTCAAATTACGTTTTTCTTAAATTATTTGGATCTGTGGGATATTGTTCCCTATATGCACCCCGCATAGTTACGCGACTGACTTTGGTACATTAAAGCGAACTATTGTATCTCTAGTTTAGTGTTATATTATTTTATTATTAATCCGAGGCATATTCGAACACACCGTAAAGCCTTGATAGCTTGAGCTAGAAAACAGATGAAAGATATTTCAAACACAGGGAAGTCTGGATTATTTTCTTCCGTAAAAATAACACAAGGAAACGAGAATTTCAAAATATTTTTTCTGAAAATGTTGCCATGGAAAATCTTAAAGAGTATCAGGTATTTTATATACAGTACAAGCTGTACCCGGCATGCGTTGCAATGCCAATCAAAGAAAGTGTTGGCGTTGAAATTCTGTTTCTTGAAGTGCTTTTGGATACACAACATGTTAACTGCCTCTAAGCTATCGTAAAATGAATTTTCTAATTTAGAACCATTCGTGGAAGCGTGCACAACAACTTTCAAAATTTCATCGCCGTCACTCATTTGTTGAATCTACTCGTACGCTACCTGTTGTGAAATGGATTTACTAAGTCGAAACCCTTCCCTGGTGTGTACACAATAACTCATCAATGATTCATCGCAATCGGTTGAATTGTATATGCACGTATACGGGATTTTGTTTAAACGATTCGTGCGCTGTCACTCATTTGTTCAATCTACTCGTGCGCTACCTATTGAGAAATGTATTACTAAGTCGAAGCCCTTCCCTGGCGTGTACACAATAACTCATCAAGGTTTCATCGCAATCGAAGAATGTTATATGAACGCAATAGGGGATTTTGTTGAAACGCTTCGCGCGTCGTCACCCATTTGTTGCATCTACTCTTGCGCTACTTATTGTGAAATGGATTTACTAAGTCCCCTTCCCTGGCGGGTACACAATAACTGATCAATGTTTCATCGCAATCGGATGAATAGTATATGAACGCATACCTGATTTTGTTTAAACGATTCGCGCTCCGTCACTCATTTGTTGAATCTACTCGTGCGCTACCTACTGCAAAATGTATTTACTAAGTTAGAAACCGTCACGTAAGTGTCCACAACATCTCACCCAAGTTTCATCGCTATCGGACTAATGGGATATGAAGACATAGGGGACTGTATTGAAACGCTCCGCATGTCGTCGTTCATTTGTCGAATCTACTCGTGTGCTACCTACTGTGAAATGTATTTACTAAGCCAGAAACCTTCCTTGGAGTGTCCACCATATTTCACCCAAGTTTCACCGCTAACGGCAGAATGGTATACGACTTTATACGGGACTTTGTTGAAACGCTTCGCGTGTCATCGCTCATTTGTTGAATCTACTGGTGCGATACCTATTGTAAAATGTATGTACTAAGCCAGAAACCTTCCCTGGAGTGTACACAACATCTCACCAAAGTTTCATCGCTATCAGATGAATGGTATATGAAATTATATGGGACTTTGTTGGAACGCTTCGCGCGCCGTTGCTCATTTGTTGATTCTACTCGTGCTCTACCTATTTTTAAAGGGATTTACTAAGCTAGAAACCTTCCCTGGAGTGCACACAAAATCTCAGCCTAGTTTCATAGCTATCGGACGAATGGTATATGAATGCATACGGGACTTTGTTGAAACGCATTGCGTGTCGTCGCTCATTTGTTGAATCTACTTGTGCGCTATCTACTGTGAAATGTATTCACTAATTTTGAAACCTTCACGTAAGTGTACACAACATCTCACCCAAGTTTCATCGCTATCGGACGAATGGTATATGAACACATACGGGACTTTGTTGAAATGCTTCGCGCATCGTCGCTCATTTGTTGAATCTACGCGTGCGCTACCTATTGTAAAATGGATATACTAAGTCAGAAACCTTCCTTGGAGTGTACTCAACATCTCACCCAAGTTTCATCGCAATCGGACGAATGGTATATGAACGCATAGGAGACATACACACCCACAGACAAACTATCACGTTACATTGATTTTTATATATATAGATATATAATATACAAGCTGTACCCGGCATGCGTTGCAATGCCAATCAAAGAAAGTGTTGGCGTTGAAATTCTGTTTCTTGAAGTGCTTTTGGATACACAACATGTTAACTGCCTCTAAGCTATCATAAAATGGATTTTCTAATTTAGAACCATTCGAGGGAGCGTGCACAACAACTTTCAAAAAGTTTCATCGCTGTCACTCATTTGTTGAATCTAATCGTACGCTACCTATTGTGAAATGGATTTACTAAGTCGAAACCCTTCCCTGGCGTGTACACAATGACTCATCAATGATTCATCGCAATCGGATGAATGGTATATGCACGTACAGGGGTTTTTGTTTAAACGATTCGTGCGCTGTCACTCATTTGTTGAATCTACTCGTGCGCTACCTATTGAGAAATGTATTACTAAGTCGAAGCCCTTCCCTGGCGTGTACACAATAACTCATCAAGGTTTCATCGCAATCGAAGAATGTTATATGAACGCAATAGAGAATTTTGTTGAAACGCTTCGCGCGTCGTCACCCATTTGTTGCATCTACTCTTGCGCTACTTATTGTGAAATGGATTTACTAAGTCCCCTTCCCTGGCGGGTACAACGTAACTGATCAATGTTTCATCGCAATCGGATGAATAGTATATGAACGCATACCCGATTTTGTTTAAACGATTCGCACTCCGTCACTCATTTGTTGAATCTACTCGTGCGCTACCTACTGTAAAATGTATTTACTAAGTTAGAAACCGTCACGTAAGTGTCCACAACATCTCACCCAAGTTTCATCGCTATCGTCGTTCATTTGTCGAATCTACTCGTGTGCTACCTACTGTGAAATGTATTTACTAAGCCAGAAACCTTCCTTGGAGTGTCAACCATATTTCACCCAAGTTTCACCGCTAACGGCAGAATGGTATATGACCTTATACGGGACTTTGTTGAAACGCTTCGCGCGTCGTCCCTCATTTGTTGAATCAACTAGTGCGCTGCATATTGTATAGGGGATTTACTAAGCCAGAAATTTTCCATGACGTGTACACAACATCTCACCCAAGTTTCATAGGTACGGACGAATGGTACATGTATGCATACGGGACTTGGTTGAAACGCTTCGCGTGTCGTCGCTCATTTGTTGATTCTACTCTTGCGCTACATATTGTAATATGGATGTACTCAGCCAGAAACCTTCCCTGGAGTGTACACAACATCTCACCCAAGTTTCATCGCAATCGGATGAATGGTATGTGAACGTATACGGGACGTTGTCGAAACGCTTCGCGCGTAGTCACTCATTTGTTGAACATAAACGTGCGCTTCGTATTGTAAAATGGATGTACTTAGCCAGAAACCTTTCCTGGAGTGTACACAACAATTCACCAAACATTTATCACTATCAGACGAATGGTATATGACTTTATACGGGACTTTGTTGAAACGCTTCGCGTGTCATCGCTCATTTGTTGAATCTACTGGTGCGCTACCTATTGTAAAATGTATGTACTAAGCCAGAAACCTTCCCTGGAGTGTACACAGCATCTCACCCAAGTTTCATCGCTATCGGATGAATGGTATATGAAATTAAATGGGACTTTGTTGAAACGCTTCGCGCGCCGTAGCTCATTTGTTGATTCTACTCGTGCTCTACCTATTTTTAAAGGGATTTACTAAGCTAGAAACCTTCCCTGGAGTGCACACAAAATCTCAGCCTAGTTTCATCGCTATCGGACGAATGGTATATGAACGCAAACGTGACTTTGTTGAAATGCTTCGCGCGTCGTAGCTCATTTGTTGAATCTAATCGTGCGCTGCCTATTGTAAAGTGGATGTACTAAGCCAGAAAATTTCCCTGCAGTGTACACAACATTTTACGCAAGTTTCATAGCTATCGGACGAATGGTATATGAATGCATTCGGGACTTTTTTGAAATGCTTCGCGCATCGTCGCTCATTTGTTGAATCTACACGTGCACTACCTATTGTAAAATGGATTTACTAAGTCAGAAACCTTCCTTGGAGTGTACTCAACATCTCACCCAAGTTTCATCGCTATCGGACGAATGGTATATGAATGCATACGGGACCTTGTTGAAATGCTTCGCGCATCGTCGCTCATTTGTTGAATCTACTCGTGCGCTACCTATTGTAAAATGGATTTACTAAGTCAGAAACCTTCCTTGGAGTGTACTCAACATCTCACCCAAGTTTCATCGCAATCGACGAATGGTATATGAACACATACGGGACTTTGTTGAAATGCTTCGCGCATCGTCGCTCATTTGTTGAATCTACGCGTGCGCTACCTATTGTGAAATGGATTTACTAAGTCAGAAACCTTCCTTGGAGTGTACTCAACATCTCACCCAAGTTTCATCGCAATCGGACGAATGGTATATGAACACATACGGGACTTTGTTGAAATGCTTCGCGCATCGTCGCTCATTTGTTGAATCTACGCGTGCGCTACCTATTGTAAAATGGATTTACTAAGTCAGAAACCTTCCTTGGAGTGTACTCAACATCTCACCCAAGTTTCATCGCTATCGGACGAATGGTATATGAACACATACGGGACTTTGTTGAAATGCTTCGCGCATCGTCGCTCATTTGTTGAATCTACGCGTGCGCTACCTATTGTAATATGGATTTACTAAGTCAGAAACCATCCTTGGAGTGTATTCAACTTCTCACCCAAGTTTCATCGCAATCGGACGAATGGTATATGAACACATACGGGACTTTGTTGAAATGCTTCGCGCATCGTCGCTCATTTGTTGAATCTACGCGTGCGCTACCTATTGTAAAATGGATTTACTAAGTCAGAAACCTTCCTTGGAGTGTACTCAACATCTCACCCAAGTTTCATCGCAATCGGACGAATGGTATATGAACGCATAGGAGACATACACACCCACAGACAAACTATCACGTTACATTGATTTTTATATATATAGATAAACGTGAAAGTCTGTGTATGCATATTTGTTCCGTATACAAATCTACTCCGTTCCACCAATCTCATCCAAATTGTGCATACACATAGTTTAGGAACCAGAAGGAACGGCTGGCTACATGGATTTTCGATAGTCTTTCTCATTCTTGTGATATCGGCCTATTTGCACTCGAGCAAAGGCTAATAAATTCAGAAAATTAACTTATGAAGGAACGGCAAGGCCGGTCATCTCTATGGCAACAGTAGCACAAGACGGGTCCACAAAGTTTCATTTAGGTAGATTTCATTAGAAAGCTAACTATTGCAATGGGTCCCATGTTTCGACTTCCGGAAAATTTCGACATATCTTCGCGTTTCACATCCCCCAGACCCCAAAACCACCGTCAGTTCAAAAGTTTATACATAATTTATGTATGTATATATATATATATATATATATATATATATATATATATATTGCACCCTTCAATAAAGCATGGTTTCGTCGAGAGTCGTCTACGGGGTCGTGTTCAGTCCTGCCTGCGTTACACAGCCAAGTTCGCTTAAATCGACATGCTCTAATGAATAGAAAGGTTCATGACAGAGGCTATACTAGAAATAAAATGAATAACAAGTAGAATAAAAGAAATTTAATGACTGAAAGATATGTGCATAATAATAATAATAAATAAAAACAAATCCTCCCTGACTTTCACCCCCTTAATAAATAATAATAATAACACTGAGCGGTAGGAACTCGCTCGTCACAACAAGACAATGTGAATGCAGCATCACATAAATGATAAAATCATAACATAAGCATATGAGCGGTAAGAACTCACTCGTCACAACATATGGATACAAGTCCATTTCTTTCTGGTCAAGAAGTTATATAATGTGCGGTGTACTGTTCGTTAATAAGAAATCGAGTACTGATGCGAGTCCGTTTACAACTGAAACAGACATGTTGCTTACGGAGTGCATCTTTTAAATCGCACTACGGCTATGGGACCCACCCTTAATTAATACACCATAATTAATACTGACACATGCAAGATCTAATAATATTAACAGAATGAAGAATCTCCCTGAGATCCTAGCTGGTGCCAGAGCACACGGAATAAAAAGAGCATGCCAGGAATAGGCCCAAAAAGCTCTCATCATAACTTGGGAACATAGCTTCGCGCACCCTAACTTGACATGGGTCAAGAACGCGTCAAAAATAAACACACCAAAAATTGAACCAACAACAACAAAATACAAGCCTAACGGCTGAAAAACTATGTTTACAATTATATGAACCGCCAGACAAACACGAATTTCGGTGGCTACCTTACAATTATGGACATCTCCCATTTAATCAATCAATACTCATTATAACCGATCAGGTTTTGTGAATTTAAACAACATCTTAAATTGCAGTACAGGAAGCAAGCCTGTTCTAATGACAAGACACGTTATCTGATTGAGCGCTCCCCTATTTGTATGAGTCAACACTGCCACAAATACCTCTCTCAGTCTGGCAAGCTAAGTGCAGGTTTCCCACTGGAAAACGTCAACATATCTCACGCATCCCCTGGATGGCTAGAAACAAATATATACCACAAGTCCAGCCCCGCGAGGACATGAACTGGGTTGACGTGGAGCAAGTCAGAATAATCACCATGATATATTCTCGCTAGCACGTCATAAAGAATCACATAATGCACCCATAGCTTCGACTGACTCTCATACACACACTGGGTCGGCTCGAAACAGATCAACATACTGCGTCCATTGACACATTAACAAAAATACATAACAAACAAAACTCGGGTGCAAAGTGCCATCCCGTTCCAATCTGCTGGAAAGCAACTATCAAAATAATCCTGATCCGCCATAATTCTACTCACAAATAATCTTTTACCCTCCAAATTCTATTTTTAATCTCAAAATTAATTCAGTTCCATTTTTATTGCAAGGCATATCTCCGAATAATAATGCTTGACCGCGATTTACGCAAGCGAAAGAGAGCACGGGCTCCGCGTGTCGCCCCGTAAAGTTAAACCAAATACAATCACAAAATATATAAATTACGCAACGCTCGGCTAGTCCCATTTTTAATGTGTCAGTAAACCAAAAACTAATAATCTACATTACCAAGCAAGCAAACAAATATTTACAAAAATATCCCATAATACCGTAGCTGATTTAATAAAAAAATAAATTTATTTGGTACTCAATCCTTTAAACAGCGCCAAGAATACGTCTGCAGCCATCTCCTTTAAGATGTTTATCTGGTCATTGACATCTTTAGGCAAATGTCCCGCTGGTTCCCAGATCCATCCTCGTTCTTAGGCGTCATCTCGTGCTGAATTAAATAAAGTTTTTGTCAGATACACACACGATATAATTCCTACTATATTCACCTATCAAGTACTAAATTCCTTGACAGTCTATTTGGTGAATTACTTCGATGAACTGGTCCTACTGATAGTGCTGGTACTATAAATAAATCACTGAAGTTATACTTATAAATTGACGACACTGTTCCATGTTCACAAACATGAAAATATGCAGAGTATGAATCTTACGTCCACAGACGTACAGAAATAAGTGATATGTTCCGTCCTCAGACGTACAAAAATTAGTAATGATCCTCGAAGCATCTTGGATCCTTATAAATGACACTGACTAGGGTAGGAGTGGAAGGGGATATATTAAAAAAATATTCCATAATAACTATCAGACTTGCATGCGATCGGTATCATCGAGTTCGTAGCAGTGTGGAGGTTACGATTATGCTGTAGCCGGCTTGAATCGATCGTGGAATTAATCTGTGGATAACTCCCGCGTTAATTTACCAGTGCGCGTTCCCAAGCCGAGTTCCCGCTAAGACAAGGCGTCTTGATATTATTGGCCCAGACTGTTGTATGTCTTTGCGCGTTTTTACATACATTTCTGCCGTAGGGAGTGGTTCACATGATGATAGACAAATTACCTTGTAGCATTCGATTTTCATATTGGCGCCAACCTTCCTAGTAACAAGCCATATTGTGCGTGCCCACGCCAACATTCGCGCTAAAAGTTGCACCTGTCCTGTGTCCCAAGAATATAAACGCATCCTCCTAAAATACCACAGGAGCTTAAACCATTGTGTCCTCTCGGCCACTGATTTCTCAATATATCCCAACACCGTCTGGCTCTCATATCTGTTGTCTGTAGAAATGTATCAAAAGATGATGAATAATTATTAGAATCCTTTATACAGCCTGTGGATAAAGGGTTCACAACCCCCCTGCATGGAAAAAATCGAACATAACAAATAGTCGATTTTTTTTACAATTACAAAACATCTGTAATCCATTTCTGCCAATCCTAGAGAAATCTCCCTCTCATCAGTCTAGTCTAGCCGCCACTGTCGTTGGAGTCACATCACGTGCTCGTGTTTACATCCAGCTTCCTCATTCATTCAGACATTCCGCAAACCAGCCTGCTTGACTGATCGCCTAAGGCAAGTATCTCCCCTTTCCAATGTCCTTATCGCTCTCGCTCGCTCTCTCGCTGTGTCATCACCGTCAGAGCTCATTAGTGTCTGACCACAGCAGACTGTTCTCTACTTCCTCGTTCAACTGATGCACTCACTGACCCACGTATAGTTGGATGTGCAAAAAGGACGTCCATATATTCAATTTGCAGCATTATTTCTGCGTTTCCAAGGTTCACTAGTAAAATACAATTTTAAAATTCGCCGCGTTATAGACAGACATTGTACCTGTACTCAATTCTTTCACTCTGTATGCGTTGTTACCCAAATTCCGTACAATACAGAAGGGTCCTCTCCATTTCTCCGTGCTGCCATCTTCTTCTTCTCCTCCGTTCTGCTACCATCCTCTTCTTCTCCTCCTCGCTGTCGTCTTCTTCTAGTATTGACTCGTTTTCCGTATCGCACCAGTGTTTCTCTTCCCTACCGGGCTACGTTCTCTCATACTCCGTACTGGCAAGCTTCGTTCGTCTTCCTGGCTGGCTGATATATTTGCTTCCTCTCCAATTTCTTCCTTAAAGGTGTCAGGATTCGACCTCCTATTAATGGCACGTTCCCAATGTCCTTGTTCGTCCCCTCCATTAGCGTGTAACTCTTCCAGGTAGCGCTGCGATTCGGCGTGCCTGTCGTTTCAATCATTTCTATAATTCTGATAGTTCCCCTGGATCTGATATCTTCTTGCACGCCACTGTCGATTATCATTATTGTTATTTTCATAACGCCTGTAGGGTCCCTCACTTCTCCTATTATTTCTCCATTGTTGGTATCCTCGCTGCTGATACCTATTGTTGCCCTGTGTCTGTCTATCATTGTTATTTTCATGACGCTGGTGTGACCTATTTTCGTCACCTTCCTGACCTCGTCTTGGTGTTGTTGACACACTAGTATTTGTGGCCTGCGACCTGGTGTGTATTTGAGCGGGTTTAACCACCTCCGTTGTGTTTACCAGTTCCAGCTGTCGTCCCCCTCTTTGCTGCAAGTGAGATGTTGTCTCGTCAATCTGACGTAAGATTTGTTCGGCTCGAACCGCTGTGTCCACGTTTGCTGCTACTAAAACCTGCTGAACATTTACTGGCAACTGCCGTGAAATCGTCATAACCAGATCTGATTCTTCTAAAGGGTGATCCAGATCCCGAAATTTTAACAATTGTAGCGAAAAGAAATCTGAATATTTTGTCTGCTGAGTCGACTGATATTTTCTCGAATAAAGTTCCATTCTGAGACTTTGTTGTAGAGAAGCCGACCAGTACTTTTTAAGGAACGCAATCTTGAAATCATCTATCCCTCCGAAAGTGTACTTAAAGCTCAAGAACCACGTAAGTACATTTCCCGAAAGAAATCGTTCCATCAGTCTTAAACGACGCGCGGGCGGTATATTATTATCATTAAAATAGTGATCCATCTCTTTAAGATACGCCTTCGGTGTGACACCAGAATTTTCTGTGAATTTATTAGGTTTAAATTCATTTGATCGAATTACTTGTACGACTTGAGGGTGCTGATAGCCATGTTGAGGGGTAGAGGTTCCTCCAAAGTTGTTGTGAAATCCCTCTGTGCTAGTCGTTAATGGGCTACCTGTCATTCCGTGCCCATTCTCCGCGCTAATTGCCCTCTGGCTCGTTGAGTCAACTTCCTTATCTGCGTGCTCTGTCTGAAATAACGTGTTCTGTCCTAATGAGCGCATTTCTGCTTTAATGATTCTGTCCGACTGTTCTTTCATTTTATTCTTGATTTCTTCCTCAAGTACTTTAATGCGCGTATGATTTTCACCTACGGTCTTTATAATAGTTAACCGTTCTTCTTTAGAGTCGCAGCTCATCTTGCGCCAATCCTTTCTGATGCTATCTTTTATCGCTCCCAATTTTTCTTCCATCTGCTGTTTCGTGTCCTGCTGATTCGATTCTATCTTCTCAAGCCTGTCTTCTAGACGTAGATTATTCTCATATATCGTACTCTTTAAATTATCCTGGTCCGATTCTAGGTTTTGCCATCGCTCTGCTGATTGTATTTCTAATTTATCCATGTCCTTTATTAGACCCGTAATGCTTTCGTTTACTGCCGACAATTGTCCCTGGATAAACGTAGAATTCTCCTCCATTTTATCAAACCGTTTTTCAAGACCATCCTGTGCCGTTTTAACCTCATTGTTATTTACCGTGCATGTTAATTCTATCTGAGATAGTTTTGCTAATACAGTTTCGTCCAAATCATTTAATTTACGGTTGAAGGTATCCTCTAATTTTTGTATCTGACCTAGCTGTTTGTCATTATTCTTACTTACATCAAGCGCGAATTGAACCATCTGCTGTGTAGTGTATTCTTTCATCTCCGCAGATAATGTGGCTAACTGACTCATTTTTCTACTTTCTTGCGCCTCTAACTGTTTGTTTATATTTTCATTTACTTGCGCTTGTAATGAGTTACCCTGTTCAATTAATTTAATTTCTAATGACTCACTCTGTTCAATTAATTGTGTTTTTATAGTGTCATTCATTTGAGTCTGGAATGACTCATTCTGTTCAGATAATTGTGATTTTATAGTGTCATTCATTTGAGCCTGGAATGACTCACTCTGTTCAGATAATTTTGCATTCTGTTCAGATAATTGTGCATTCTGTTCAGTTAATTGTGATTTTATAGTGTCATTCATTTGAGCCTGGAATGACTCATTCTGTTCCGCTAATTGTGCATTCTGTTCAGATAATTTACTGTCTAATCTTTCACTTTGTTCTCTTAATAGTTTCTGGGTTCGTGCCGTAGCACTTTCAATAATCGCCTGGATCTCTGCGACCGTCGCCATTTTCACACACAAAAATATATCACTCAGAAAACAGGATGATGGCATGCAAACGTCTCCCTGACACACACATATATAATTCTTGACATACATTTACTTTATTTGGCCACATTCAGTTCATTTAAACTTATTCCCATTATTCCCGCAAATCAATCATCACTGAATGGTTCTAACTTTACTTAATAAATTCTTAACCCCGCACATATTCATTCATAAATTACTATCCAGATCTGATGTTAACACTGACTAATTAACAAAGTATTAATTGTCATTTAAGGCTACCAGTCTCCTAACATATTCATGAGTTTGACTTTCTAAACAAATCTAATTTTATGTTTAATCAATGGGCGCCCGATTTCACGTACATTACTTTACTAATTACATCAATAAACAAAACGTGAATCGTATTTTAACTTGCAAACTCGTGATTCTACTGTATATTCCATTTTCTTGGCGGTACTTCTCTTCGCCGTATTTACGTTAACAAAATATCACTTCCGGTGATCTCGAACAGTCAAAAACAGCGAAACACCACATGTAGGGTAACAGCTTGTTTATGATCCGCTAGAAAAGCCCAAAACAACGAAACGCTCCACGGTATGACACCAGCTTATCTATGCTATCTATCCACCATGTTCTAGTAGTGAACTAGCAACGAACTAGCCCCACTTGGCGCGCCAGCTTGTCTATGCACCCTTCAATAAAGCATGGTTTCGTCGAGAGTCGTCTACGGGGTCGTGTTCAGTCCTGACTGCGTTACACAGCAAAGTTCGCTTAAAAACCACATGCTCTAATGAATAGAAAGGTTCATGACAGAGGCTATACTAGAAATAAAATGAATAACAAGTAGAATAAAAGAAATTTAATGACTGAAATATATGTGCATAATAATAATAATAAATAAAAACAAATCCTCCCTGACTTTCCCTCCCTTAATAAATAATAATAATAACACTGAGCGGTAGGAACTCGCTCGTCACAACAAGACAATGTGAATGCAGCATCACATAAATGATAAAATCATAACATAAGCATATGAGCGGTAAGAACTCACTCGTCACAACATATGGATACAAGTCCATTTCTTTCTGGTCAAGAAGTTATATAATGTGCGGTGTACTGTTCGTTAATAAGAAATCGAGTACTGATGCGAGTCCGTTTACAACTGAAACAGACATGTTGCTTACGGAGTGCATCTTTTAAATCGCACTACGGCTATGGGACCCACCCTTAATTAATACACCATAATTGATACTGACACATGCAAGATCTAATAATATTAACAGAATGAAGAATCTCCCTGAGATCCTAGCTGGTGCCAGAGCACACGGAATAAAAAGAGCATGCCAGGAATAGGCCCAAAAAGCTCTCATCATAACTTGGGAACATAGCTTCGCGCACCCTAACTTGACATGGGTCAAGAACGCGTCAAAAATAAACACACCAAAAATTGAACCAACAACAACAAAATACAAGCCTAACGGCTGAAAAACTATGTTTACAATTATATGAACCGCCAGACAAACACGAATTTCGGTGGCTACCTTACAATTATGGACATCTCCCATTTAATCAATCAATACTCATTATAACCGATCAGGTTTTGTGAATTTAAACAACATCTGAAATTGCAGTACAGGAAGCAAGCCTGTTCTAATGACAAGACACGTTATCTGATTGAGCGCTCCCCTATTTGTATGAGACAACACTGCCACAAATACCTCTCTCAGTCTGGCAAGCTAAGTGCAGGTTTCCCACTGGAAAACGTCAACATATCTCACGCATCCCCTGGATGGCGAGAAACAAATATATACCACAAGTCCAGCCTCGTGAGGACATGAATTGGGTTGACGTGGAGCAAGTCAGAATAATCACCATGATATATTCTCGCTAGCACGTCATAAAGAATCACATAACGGACCCATAGCTTCGACTGACTCGCATGCACACAATGGGTCGGCTCGAAACAGATCAACATACTGCGTCCATTGACACATTAAAAAAAATACATAACAAACAAAACTCGGGTGCAAAGTGCCATCCCGTTCAAATCTGCTGGAAAGCAACTATCAAAATAATCCTGATCCGCCATAATTCTACTCACAAATAATCTTTTACCCTCCAAATTCTATTTTTAATCTCAAAATTAATTCAGTTCCATTTTTATTGTAAGGCATATCTCCGAATAATAATGCTTGACCGCGATTTACGCAAGCGAAAGAGAGCACGGGCTCCGTGTGTCGCCCCGTAAAGTTAAACCAAATACAATCACAAAATATATAAATTACGCAACGCTCGGCTAGTCCCATTTTTAATGTGTCAGTAAACCAAAAACTAATAATCTACATTACCAAGCAAGCAAACAAATATTTACAAAAATATCCCATAATACCGTAGCTGATTTAATAAATAAATAAATTTATTTGGTACTCAATCCTTTAAACATCGCCAAGAATACGTCTGCAGCCATCTCCTTTAAGATGTTTATCTGGTCATTGACATCTTTAGGCAAATGTCCCGCTGGTTCCCAGATCCATCCTCGTTCTTAGGCGTCATCTCGTGCTGAATTAAATAAAGTTTTTGTCAGATACACACGATATAATTCCTACTATATTCACCTATCAAGTACTAAATTCCTTGACAGTCTATTTGGTGAATTACTTCGATGAACTGGTCCTACTGATAGTGCTGGGACTATAAATAAATCACTGAAGTTATACTTATAAATTGACGACACTGTTCCATGTTCACAAACATGAAAATATGCAGAGTATGAATCTTACGTCCACAGACGTACAGAAATAAGTGATATGTTCCGTCCTCAGACGTACAAAAATTAGTAATGATCCTCGAAGCATCTTGGATCCTTATAAATGACACTGACTAGGGTAGGTGTGGAAGGGGATATATTAAAAACATATTCCATAATAACTATCAGACTAGCATGCGATCGGTATCATTGAGTTCGTAGCAGTGTGGAGGTTACAATTATGCTGTAGCCGGCTTGAATCGATCGTGGAATTAATCTGTGCATAACTCCCGCGTTAATTTACCAGTGCGCGTTCCCAAGCCGAGTTCACGCTAAGACAAGGCGTCTTGATATTATTGGCCCAGACTGTTGTATGTCTTTGCGCGTTTTTACATACATTTCTGCCGTAGGGAGTGGTTCACATGATGATAGACCAATTACCTTGTAGCATTCGATTTTCATATTGGCGCCAACCTTCCTAGTAACAAGCCATATTGTGCGTGCCCACGCCAACATTCGCGCTAAGAGTTGCACCTGTCCTGTGTCCCAAGAATATAAACGCATCCTCCTAAAATACCACAGGAGCTTAAACCATTGTGTCCTCTCGGCCACTGATTTCTCAATATATCCCAACACCGTCTGGCTCTCATATCTGTTGTCTGTAGAAATGTATCAAAATATGATGAATAATTATTGGAATCCTTTATACAGCCTGTGGATAAAGGGTTCAATATATATATATATCTCAGTTTCTTTTGGACACGATAACTGCCGTAATTTTGCACCAATCACTTTGAATTTTTTACCGAATATGTATACCTATAAAATCTCGGTCGAGATCGTTACTGGGCTAAATCGGTCGAAGGGGGTGAAGATGGTTTTTTTTTTCGAAAAAGTGAAATATTGCTATAACTCTCTTAATATGTGGCATATCGAATCCGTTCAACGTTCATACTATGTGTCGGATATAGCCCAAACATTTATGTTTGAAGAGTTTTTTTAATAGCACCAACCATTGACCAAAGGGGTGGGAAAAAGTGGGTTTTTCGGGAAACATTAATAATATCTCTCTTAGTAGGCACAATATCAAAACCGTACAAAATGGACAATATTCTCCTAATAATTACCTAAAACTTTTGTCTGAAAGAATTTTTGATATGACCCACCATTATGGCAAGGGATGAGAAAAATGATTTCGGAATTATAAGAAAATGCCAAGAGCTATCAGTGGTTGCCATGGCAACACTACTAAATTGATGAGGGATGAGCCATCAGACGTTGCCAAGATAACGCAATTGCACGAGATCAGATTCAGATTTTCATCTGACTAAGTGTAAAGCGGCTTCGGTGACGTAACTGGTAGCATGCTGAATGTCTATGCCCAAGGTCGCGAGTTCAAAGCCGGCCGAAGTCGTCGGATTTTCTAAGAGCGCTAAAAATCCCTCAGTATGCTTTCCTTTGGAGGGGAAGTTCCAACGTTCGTTGCGAGTTATAGGTTGCGGTGGCATCTAGTAGCCAAGTTCACAGCTAGGTGTCGTTGACGGTAGTACCTGGTACCAACATTAGGAACTAATGCTTGAAATAGACCGTCTGCAGTCCTTACCTGAATTACAGACTAATACAGCCATCCCTAAGTACACGGGGTTACATGACCGCGTTGTCGCAGCCCCTAAACTGAGCAACCAACCAAAATCTCTGCGGGAGATATAATTTTGCGTGAAGAAGTAACAGACCGTTACATAGTCACACATCAGTGTCGAAACCTTGCATAAGGACAGTGTGACCACAAGTATAAAAATGTACCCCAAATGACAAGAAGGTTACCGTTCCCATAAGACAATAAAATGTTTAAAATAAGCATAAAATGACGAAAAACAAAGTTAATTAAACTCCAATTATAAAATATCTTCTCGCAATAAATGAGGTCTGATCGTTCTACGAAAACCTGCATATTCTGCCAATTTTTGCCTATCCCCAAGTTTGTCCGGTGAAATCTACCTCCGCCTTCCGGCGTGCCGAGAGGACTTTTTTTTTTATCTCGGAAAGAGTCCATGCCACTCAATTTTCTCAACGGCAACACTGCCTCAAGAAGTGATCACCAGGTTTCCACCTGTCTCTGTAAGGGGCCATGCTACTCCATTTTCTCCATGACTGCAGTCAAGATGTAAACCCCAAATCATGGGCCTCAATTTTCTATCCAAATCTGAACGCCTTATAAATCTGAATACGTAGTTTTTTTTATATATTTTATTAACAGGGGTCGATGTAGGGGAAAGAATAAATAGAAACAAATACATCGGCTAAATCTGCACGCTACCTAACGTAACAACGACTATAGATATCATCACGAAACTTAGTATTAAGATTAAATGAACTTAAATGATTCTGTTATTGTTGATTGATTTAGAGGCTTGGCGACATCATGGCCATGTAGCCCCATGAACTTAAGTGTGTATGATTTTTTCTGATAACTAATGTTACTGTGAAGGCTGTAGTAGTGGGTGTAGGCTTATTTGCAATTCAGGTGAGGATTAACATGATGTTCAGTAAAGAACATATAGCCTACTTATTCCTAAATGCATGGGTATTGTTATAAATCTTTGTCCTTTTCAAGGTGTATAATTGAATGTTGGTTGTAGTAGCTTGTTGAAATACAACGCGCTATAGGGATATTAAACATGAATATGAAGTGCCCATTGCTAGCGCTACCCCTGTAAAAATTTCATTCAATTCGATTTCACCGTGTTTGAATTGATATGGGGAATGGATTTACACACTTACATGGCCGCTATTTGCAAACTATTGGGCTGATGACCTTGTAGTCAGTCATAAGATGCTTTCCACAAAAAGGCATGTTGTTGCAAAATCTGGTAGAGATCAAATTATTAGAATGGACGTAATTTGATTTAAGCTTTTAACATTTGGGTGGCCGTCATTCCGTTTCCGTCAAGATGGCAGCGATATAAAACATGACACTGAGGTGCCCTTTGCTAGTGCTACTTCTGTACCAAATTTCTTTCCATTTGGTTTCACCGTGTTTGAATTAATATGGGGAATCGATTTTGACACAAAGATGGCCGCCATCCGCAAACTGTTAGGCTAATGACCTATTAATTTGGTCAAAGGATGCTTCCTCCATAAAGGTATGTTGTTGCAAAATTTGGTAGAGATCGGATGATTAGGTTAGTCGTAATTTGATTTAAGCTTTGAACATTTGTGTGGCCGCCATTACGTTTTCGTCAAGATGGCGGCGATATAAAATATGACACTGAGGTGCCCTTTGCTAGTGCTACCTCTGTACCAAATTTCGTTCTATTCGGTTTCACCGTGTTTGAATTAATAGGGGGAATCGATTTTGACACAAAGATGGCCGCCATCCGCAAACTATCAGGCTAATGACCTATCAAGTTGGTCAAAGGATGCCTCCTCCATAAAGGTATGCTGTTGCGAAATTTGGTAGAGATCGGATGATTAGGTTAATCGTAATTTGATTTAAGCTTTGAATATTTGTGTGGCCGCCATTACGTTTCCGTCAAGATGGCGGCGATATAAAATATGACACTCAGGTGCCCTTTGCTAGTGCTACCTCTTTACCAAATTTCATTCCATTCGGTTTCACCGTGTTCGAATTAATAGGGGTAATCGATTTTGACACAAAGATGGCCGCCATCCGCAAACTTTTAGGCTAATGACCTATTAGATTTGTCAAGGGATGCTCCCTCCATAAAGGTATGTTGTTGCAAAATTTGGTAGAGATCGGATGATTATGTTAGTCGTAATTTGATTTAAGCTTTTAACATTTGTGTGGCCGCCATTACGTTTTCGTCAAGATGGCGGCGATATAAAACATGACACTGAGATGCCTTCTGCTAGTACTACCTCTGTACCAAATTTCGTTCCATTCGGTTTCACCGTGTTCGAATTAATAGGGGGAATCGATTTTGACACAAAGATGGCCGCCATCCGCAAACTATTAGGCTAATGACCTATTAGTTTGGTCAAAGGATGCTCCCCTCATAAAGGTATGCTGTTGCAAAATTTGGTAGAGATCGGATGATTAGGTTAGTCGTAATTTGATTTAAGCTTTGAACATTTGAGTGGCCGCCATTACGTTTTCGTCAAGATGGTGGCGATATAAAACATGACACTGTGGTGTCCTTTGCTATTGCTACCTTTGTACCAAATTTTGCTTAATTCGCGTTCACCGTGTTCGAATTGATAGGGGGGGGGGGGCATTCAGAGTACACACACTCACACACACTCACACACACACAGACTCACACACACACACATACACAGACAGACACAGTTTTTTTTTTCGCCCTGTGTTGATCTGATAAGTCTACTTTCACTTTTTGCAAAAATCGAAAGTAGGCTAAAAATGAGGTTGCTGTTGCCTTCAGTTAGAAACTATCCCTGTATTTGGTTCGAGTAGAAGTGGGAAACCACGGAAAACATCTTCCAATTTTTGCCACGGGAGGCGCAGTGTTCCCCCTTCCAGCTCTCAGACCAGAATTAAAATTTCTTGGCAGAGCCAGATTCAAACTCGGACCTCCAAGGCGACAGCCGAGAATGTTAGCCGTTAATCCACGTGGTCGTCTAAATGTGACATTTGGGTCTAATGTCATACTCTTGATACCGCTACTGTTACGGGAGATTTTGAATCTTTACCTTATGACGGAAGGTATCACGCGCAATATATTGTATTGTTGTGTTATACTCTCCGTTAAGTTGTGCTCTACTACCAATATGTTTACGTTTATGTTTTATTAATCCTAATGTTTTCATGCTGCATTGTTTTAATTGTTGACCGGCTATCTTTTGTTTTACAAATCAGGAATACAGTAACTGTGATAAGACTTGACTAAGACTAACAGAACCAGAATAATTTGTAGCAACCAAAATGAAACAGTAACCTAAAATGATTAACCACGCAGTGAACACTCCCTCTTTTATACTTAAGACATGACTATAAGAGTAAATAATTTGTACAGAACATTACCTCCTTCACTGCCCTCAACATATACAGCCGTAGCAAACCTACAGGTAACTGACGTCTCCAATAATTCTCACAGTAATGATTAGAAGCCATGACCAATCTCCTTTTGTACTTAAACATGGGTACTTTCAAATTACTAAGTAAATAATATCGTACGTCAGGGCTAGATTTGTGACGGTACGCTCAAGTACGCCGCACCGAAATCTCTGATCGGGGGAAAATTCGAATATATAACATAATTTTAGCCTACTTTCGATTTTTGCAAAAAATGAAAGTAGACTTATGAGATCAACACAGGGCGAAAAAAGTGTGTCTGTCTGTGTGTGTGTATGTGTGTGTGTGTGAGTCTGTGTGTGTGTATGTGTGTGTGTGTGTCTGTGTGTGTGTGTGTCTGTGTGTGTGTGAGTGTGTGTACTCTGAATGTCTGTCCCCCCCCCCTATCAATTCGAACACGGTGAATGCGAATTGAACGAAATTTGGTACAAAGGTAGCACTAGCAAAGGACACCTCAGTGTCATGTTTTATATCGCCGCCATCTTTACTAAAACTGAATGGCGGCCACTCTAACGTTCAAAACGTAAAATCAAAACACGACTAACCAAATCATCCGATCTCTACCAAATTTGGTAACAACATACCTTCGTATAGGATGCGTCTTTTGACCAAACTACAAGGTCGTCCGCCATACCATTTCAGGATGGCGGCCGTGCGAATTATGCAAACTTTATAATCCATATCATGGGACCCACCAGTTCCGATTATCGAGCCAAGAATCGTTTTAACTGTTCTAAAGGAAGAGGCACGTTCGAAATTAAAAGTTTATTTTGTAATACTATAGTGCAGACGTGATTTTAAAAAGCTGAGCTGATTCAGTAATAAGACAAGATGGCAGCGGATATCTTGTGCCTGACTTATATTTCACTAATTTGAGTATTGCATGCAATATAGCGTACTGATACAAAATAAATAAACTTTGTATGAAATGCTTTATATATAAATAATATACTCCAGTGATGAAATCGTTTAGTATAAATCATTATTTGCTAACAAGTTCTATGTAAGTCATTTTATATAGAACGATATTTGTTGACACAATTAGCTCAGTGGTAGAGCGTCAGCCTATCGCTCAAATGCCTATGGTTCAAACCCGATCAGAGCTAGGTTTTTTGCTTGAAATGTTATATGTTTATTGTTTTGTAATGACTCAGATGTTTTAAAATTAAGCGTTATATTGTGCATATTATGGTGTAAAATATATATTTAATTAAAACATAATTCGCCAGCAGATTTACTCGAGACATCTAGCTGCCAAAAAGGTAACTAGATTAACTTCCAGATTTTATTGAAAAGTTTCTTCTTCTGGCCGCTAGAATGCACTCGCTCTGTTAGGATTATATTGTTCGATATTTCACAACTAGATGTCACGACTAGTCTACGTGGGGCTCCATTGATTACTACACCATTGGCATTCTATGCGCATCGAATTTGAAGAATGACAAGATGATACTACGATACATTTTTACTTTTTATTTTAAAGGGTTTGTAACAGCCTATTTTGCGTTACTTGAAAATGTTATTTGAATTCAATTAGGGTTGTGAAAGCCATGCACAACCAGACGTGTAAAGACATGCCTCAACTCAAAGTTGGATGTTGCCCACGGCAGGTCGTATATGTAATAATAATAATAATAATAATAATAATGTTATTGGTTTTACATCCCTTTTAACTACTGCTGCTTTTAGAGACACCGGGGTGCCGGAATTTTGGCCCGAAGGGGATCTTTTACGTGCCAGTAAATGTACTGACACGGCTCCCTCGCATTTGTGCACCCTCAAATGCCAGCTGACTGCGCCAGGATACGAACCTGCAACCTAGGGCCCAGCAAGCGAGAACGTTACCGCTGAGCCCCGCAGCCAGTCCGGTCGATTATGTCTCCAGATCCATAACATTCTTGATATACTTCTTATCTTTCTTTCTTCAATGATGGTAGCAGTTTTTATCTAGGTTGTGGCGTTTGGTAGAGGTAAATCGTTTCTAAGGTCTTCAACAAAGAATAGTTCTATTATACTCTTTGATAATAACAACGAGTTATAACTATACTCATACATTTAGGAGAAAGTAGGCTATATGTTCTTTACTGAACATCTTGTTTAGAACTGTGGAACGCTAGTTCAGGGTCAACTTGGTCTTTGACTGGATAATTATTTCAGAAAACTGTAAAGACAAAATTATAGAACAAGAAATAAAAGATCGTTGGTTAATTTGTGTATTTTCAGACCGAATGTATTTATTCTTTTAAATTACGTATAAAAATTAAACTGAAATAATGTACATTGTTTAATGGTAGCCTAGTTGGCCTACATTAAAACTGAATATGGTAAGAAAAATGTTTCTACAGCAGTCTCAATTTAATTTAAAATTGCAATCAATATTAGATTGCTATTTTGTCCGCCGATTAATTTTTAAAGGTGATCAGAAAAGTGTAAAAATATCGTTCTTGATAAAGGACTACAAGTATAAGATTAGTCTTACAGATGAAACTCCTTATCAGAAGAGGATTTATCCGATACCAGAAAAGTACTATGAAGAAGTACGAGGGATAATCAAGAAAATGGAAGCTGACGGGATTATAAAGAAACAGGCGTCGTCTTACATCAACCCTATTTCAATATTCCGATAAGACCCCCCTCACCCTCTTCCCGGTAGTCCACAGTACCGGAACCACTTCTTTTACAAATCAAGCACTGCCGTACGTTTCTCGTAAATCAAAAATCTACATCCATACTAACATATAAAAGTGAAATGGTATGTGTCTATGTGTCTGTGTATTACTCGATAACCACAGGTCCGATTTACATGAAATTTTACATGGAAGTAGCTGATTTATCTGGTTAATATATAGGCTACTTTTGAGTTCTATACTTTGCACTATTTAAAGATGGCGACCATTTAAGTGACGTCACTACACCCTTTGGTTTCAAACATTCATATTTCAATTTCAAATAAAAAGAGAACGCTAAAAAATAGCAAACTTTTGACGGCATATCTAGGTTTAAAATTTAAATTTCTATCAGAATGGTCCTTATCCCTTTTCGTAAATCTCCAACTGTTAGCGAGTAAAACCTAATTGTGTGCAATAAAACAAGGACAATGCCAAGCGGTGTAGCTGGACGAAATGTTCCATCCTAACTCGCTCTCTGCGCAGCACCACGCCTATCCCCTGTTTTAACTGTCACTTTCACATTTCAATTTATTTATGACCAGTAGCGAAGCACGGGTACTTCAGCTAGTGTCCTATAAAACATAGCCGGTTTTCACACTCTTATGAAGTGGGAAGATTACGCAAATGTCATCTAGGACCCGGATGTTGATGACATGTCATCTTTTTACTGCGCTGTCAGAAACAATGCTGAAGTACATAGAAACTCCAGACGGGACACCCTGTCTTCAAATATGTCATTTTTATTCTGCATCTTTTTGCATTATTTGCTGTTTTTCAATTTAAAGAGCATTTATTAAGTTAGGTAGATGTTTTTGTCTTATTCTAGAATAATCGGCCTTTTGAGGTAATTTCTTTTCCAATTTAGTCATGCCACAGCTTTATATGAGGGAGTTACGTCTCTCAGAATAAAGAAGAAGTTAGTAGCTGATACAAGATAATTTAAAATATTGAAATATTGATTCCATTTCCTTAATCAACCGGTTGGAAACTAGTCATAGCAACAATCATGGCAAAATTGCTGCGGGTATTGCATTAAAACTTAATAAAATGCCGTACAAAAACACCGGGTATAAAATATTATGCAAAATCTCAGAATTTTTTTCTGGTGAAAACTACTGCATGGATGGGATTGAGGAGGATTTAGCAGTAAAAGACCTTCCTCACTTCAAGTACGTTCCGATCACATCAGATGATGTTGAACGCAGCTTTTCGAAATATATAAACTTGTTGGCTGATAACCGCAGATCATTTACATTTGACAACATCAGAATGACATTCGTAGTGCAGTGCAACTCAATCTAAAGTGAACACTGAATTTAAACCCTTTGTTAAGTGCTAGAAATATATTTTGATTGACTTTTCAGTTTGGCACGATGTCATTTTTGAAATATTGGTGAGTTTGTAATTATAAGATCATTTTCTCCATTTTATACTGCATTTTTCGATTTTTTGAAATATTGGTGAGTTTATTATTATAAGATCATTTTCTCCATTTTATACTGCATTTTTCGAATTTTTAGAACATTAAATACAGTCATTTTTGAAAATGTTAAATGCATTTTTTAAACTTTTTTACGGCCTCAACATCCAGACCCTAGTCATAACCATGTAATGTGCAACTTAAGGGACAGATGTTAGTTAGTTATTGTTATTTAAAGGGGCAGAACATTGGGGTCATCTGCCCCTCTTAACATATACAATTATACAAATTGGGATTAATTTAGAATTTATAGGTGTGTTTGAGTCTTCAGTCTTTTGACTGGTTTGAAGCAGCTGTCCATGCCTCCCTGTCCTGAGCTAATCGTTTCATCTCTACATAGCTACCACACCTTACGTCAGAGGCAATCTGTTTAACATATTCTAACCTTGGTCTACCCATTCAGTTCTTGTCCTCGACCCTTCCGTCCATAACTAAGCATGTTATTCCTGGATGTCTTAGTGTGTGTCCTACCAACCTATCTCTTCTCTTCATTAGCAGTCGCCAGAAACATCTCTCCTCTCCCACTAGTCTTACTATCTCTTCGTTTGTAACCCTATCTTCCCATCTGATCTTCATCATTCTCCTGTAACACCACATTTCAAACGCTTCAATTCTCCACTTTTCTGCTGCACCAATAGTCCAAGTTTCACTTCCATAGAGTGCCACGCTCCAGACTAAGGCCTTCAAAAATGGCTTCCTAACACCTAAATCTATATTCGTTGTCAAAAGATTCCTTTTCTGTAGAAATGCTTTCCTTGCCTGAGCTAACCAACTTTTTATATCCTCTTTGCTTCGTCCATCACTGGTTATTTTGCATCCTAAGTAACAGAAGTCTCCTACTTCCTTTAGTTTTTCACATGCCAATTTGATGTGCATAGAGGATTCTATTTTTTCGGCTGCATTCCAATATTATTGTTTTACATTTAAGTTATTAATTTTCATAATGAATTCTTTCCTCAAGACGGAGTCCATACCATTCAAAAACTCATTCAAATCCTCAGGCGTGTCGGCCAAGATGACTATGTCATTGGCAAATCTCAGAGTTGAAATTATTTCTCCTCGAATCTTCACTCCCACTTTCAATTTTTATACAATTTCCTTAATTGCTTGTTCAATGTAAAGATTGAAAAGTATGGGTGATAAGTTGCAGCCTTGCCTTACACCTTTCTGAATACCAGCTTCTCTCTCGTGTCCTTCAACTCGAATGACTGCTGTCTGGTTTCTGTACAGATTGTATATCACCCTCCTATCCCTGTACTTTATTTCAATCGATTTCAAAATGTCAAACAATTTAGTCCAATCAACGTTATCAAAAGCCTTTTCTAAGTCTACAAAAGCCATGAACGTTCTCTTATCTTTCCTTATTCTACCTTCAATAATCAGCCTACAGTAAGACTTAGTACAGCTTCCCTTGTTCCTACATTTCTCCTGAAACCAAACTGGTCTTCACCCAACTCCGTTTCTATCTGGCTTTCCATCCTCTTGTAAATTATTCTGACAGGATCTCTGAAGCAAGAGTAATCAAGCTGATTGTACGGTAATCGTCTCATCTGTCAGCTCCCACTTTCTTCGGTATAGGGATGATAACATTCTTCTTGAAATCAGAGGGTACCTCACCTGTCTCATAAATCCTACACACCAAGTGATATAACCTGATCAGACCTTCATCTCCTATGCAGCGTAGCAACTCAATCGGTATATCATTTATGCCTGGTGCTTTGTTCCTGCTTGAGTCTTCCAATGCTCTGTCGAATTCTGATCTCAATATTAAATCTCCTTTTGCATCCTCATCAATTTCCCCCTCCCTTTCCATTACATGATTCTCAATATTCTTTCCCTTATACAAACTCTCTATGTAAGCTTTCGTTCTCTCAACCTGTTCTTCCCTATCTGTTAGAGGCTTTCCATTTTTGTGTCCTTAATATTACAGCGCTTAGTCTTTTTTCCCCAAAATTACTCTTAATCCTTCGATAAGCTGTGTCTACTTTTCCTAATATCAGACAATTTTCTATATCTGCACCTTTCTCTTTCAACCATTCTTCTTTAGCTTCCTTGCACTTCTCAGACGTCGGTATTCTGCTTTCCCCTTTTCATCTCTTACATTCTTGTGTTTCCGTCTTTCATCCATCAATTCTAGTATATCCTGAGTGATCCACGTTTTTCTACCTATTCTTTCTTTCCTACCAATGTTTTCTTCTGTGGATTTTGTTATTTCATTCTTCAAAAGTGCCCATTCGTCTGCAATTGAAGTTTGTTTAGGGGTTTTCATTAGTCCTTTCTTTATACTCTTCTTGAATGTATCGTTTACATCCTTCTCTTTCAGTCTGTCTATTGCCCACCTTTTTGTTTTTGACTTTTCTTAAGTTTCTTCTACTTTAATATGCATTTCCAAACAACCAGATTGTGGTCAGAGTTTATGTCAGCACCGAGATATGTTTTACAATCCAAAATATGGTTTCGAAACCTCTGCTTGACCATAATGAAGTCGATTTGGTAACGCCCTGTATCTCCTGGTCTCATCCATGTGTATATTCTTCTCTTGTCGTTATTGAATAAGGTGTTAGCTATGACCAACTCATGCTCGGTGCAGAATTCCATCAGCCTGCTTCCTCGATCATTCCTTTCACCTATTCCGAAATCTCCTACTAATAATAACATCGTATGGCCTCGAGTGCCGGGTGCAAGCTTTGTAATTTGACTCCCAGAGGGTAGCTTGCATGTCGAATTTCGTTGTTCCTTGAAGCACTATGAAAGTCAAGGAGGTTAGATATCTAAGCTCCTTGAAGACTATAGCGCTTTCTAGTAGAGAAATGAGGAACTTTGTGTTGGCGGAAACTCCCGAGATGATTTTGCCATTATGAACACGGCCTACTGAATTCAAATGGGTTCATTGACATGCCAACATCGTATGACATGCGTGTCGTATTTTTTCCGCCTTTCAAAAATCACTTACCACGGCCAGGAGCGAACCTGCAATCTTGGGGTTAGTACACCGACACGCTATCCAATCACCCACCGTGGCAAGCTATCTCCTACTATCTTCCCTTCACTTCCTTTTCCTACCACAGCATTCCAATCTCATATTACTATAACATTTTCATCACCCTTGATATACCTCAGAATTTCACCTATTTCTTCGTAGACCTTTTCAACATCTTCATCATCAGCTTGACTGGTAGGCATATAGACTTGTACCACTGTGGTGCACGTAGGTTTTATATTGATTTTTGCTACAATAATCCGTTCACTAATTTGCTCATAATATTCCACCCGTTGTCCAAGTTTCCTATTCAATATGAGACCAACCCCTGCTTGCCCATTGTTTGATTTACTGCTAATGACCCCATAGTTTCCTGACCAAAAGTCCTGTTCTTCCTGCCAGCGCATTTCACTAATCCCAACCAAATCCAACCTCAACATATCCATTTCCCTTTCTAAGTTTTCTAACCTTCCACTTCCCAGCAGACTTCTAACATTCCACGCTCCGATCCGTAGAATGTCAGATTTCTTCTTTGTCACTTCTGTGAGGTAAACACCTAAATATAATAAAACAAGAAATTAAATAAAGCTAATAATTGTAATAACGAAAATAAACGAAAATATACGTAAAGCATAAAATCAGAAATTCAAGAGAGAAGATTTTCTTTGAGTAGAATACACTTGATAATTTAGGCTTCTGGCCTTAACTCACTCTCACTTATAATGCGGATGACGAGATCAGCAGCCACCACGTCATCGACTGATAAGTTTCAGTGTCATCTGCAAGCCAAGGTTGATCAGCAAGATCCACACACTCAGTTAAAATGAGGGCCACGATGAATACGGCTCCACTGGTACAAAGTTACGAGTGAGTGAATCTTGCATGACCTATCCTTAGCTTACACAAAATGACGGACTCCCTCCGAGACTGGAAATAGCTCCACCACACGGGAGTAGTTCATGCGGCTGATGACTTCGCTATTCCGACCCCCTTAAAACATGAACAATGATCATCATTATCAATGTGCTACCCAGATTCTCGGACAGGTTGACGTTTACAAGGAAAAGTACTTGAGTGCATTTAATTATAGCCACGTACACACACACGGGGATTTTGAACAAACGTGCAAGTGAGATCCATTAGCAGAGGTATAGTGTTACATGTTGGCTGCAATACTGCCCTTAAATGGCCAGCCCTTTAACACATAGCCGATGCATTAGTGGTGCAACTACAAAATCGAGGTAAAGTAATAAGGTAGCTTTCGTCAACAGTCTTGTGTTTATAGAAAGCTTTGATACCATGTTTGAATGCTGCCTTCAGCATAGCTCCTCAGTTGGTCGTCACGTATTTAGCCCAATTTTATTTGCCAAGAATACAAGACTACCTGAAACAAGTAGTTCCGTGACGAACTAAAGAGCCTACTTTTCTTCAAATTATAGAGACTATATATCAACAGTTGGCAGACCTGACGACCCTAAATATTGTACAGCCCGGGTGCAGTACCCCCTGAGACCCACCCCGCCATCTTTCACCAAAACCACCCTAACTGGAAACACTATAATTCCAGAACATATCTCTACACAGCAATCGGCGACCACCTAAGCCTAGGAGGTTAGCCAACGGCTTGCAAAACTCACATAAACATTTACACTAAGAACTATCTGGGGCAGCTACACTGATGCAATGCTGACTAAGCAGCGCCGTAACATATAAGAATGGAACCCGGATTGGAGGGATTATCTGTTCTGTTCTGTTCTTTGCCAGCGGCCCTGCCCGACGACGTCCGTTCCAGCTCTTCACCAGGTGAGGTCTAGTTGTGCTCAGAGTCCTTTATCTTTGTAAAACACCTACCCTGAACTACTGTACATCTTACAAATTGTACCACATTTTATATTTGTCTAAACTCCCCAAGAGGGACATCACATCATATTTACTGGCCAATAAACACATGGTCAGTAAGCATACACGTTTATCACTAATTACACTCCATCTTTACATCCTCATACCCAACCTGACCTTAGTCATAATTGCCCCTGACCGTAGAGGCCAGTAATCGCATTGCCAGGTTCTATTGTACTCGAGCACGTGACTCGACTGCAGAGCGCCGAGTCACTGACTCTGCACATTTGCTGAATTGCTCACTCCACTTATTTGGCAGGCTAGATTAGCAGCCTGTACTTAGACATTCATCCCCTGGCAGGTAATTGCATCCTGCAGAGACGCCCCCAACAGCATAAGCACTCACACCAACACACTATAATGGTAGTCTCTCCCAACTACGGGAAACTACTCTCATTCAGAAGCAGTCCTCAAAATTAGCACATCTACACTACCGTGTTTTTCCCACCCCCAACCAAGGGATAAAACAATATATCCTTAGTTCCATCTCTTAAGGTCCACAATGCACTAGCAAAATTTGGTTGAGATCCAATAGATAGTATGCACGTTACATGTATTGACATATTGAATTCATCAGCATGCATAAAATGTGGTAAGGTTGGCGACACTGCAATAAATTGGATGCTCAAACTTAATTCGAAATATTATGATCTATATATGTGCCAATTTTGAAAAAACTTCATTTATTAGTATGGAAGTTACATGTGATTCAACATTAAGCCTAACAGCACGCGTGCAATCATGTTGGCAGCACTGTAGTATTTCGGTCACTGATAATTAACCTACATTTGCAGGTACTATATGTATGCAATGTTTAGAACTGTTGGCCTGCATACTTTCTGACATTTTGAGATAAGGAAAAAAATGTATATAGCGCATTTCTCAACAGTTGGCAGCCCTGTTGACACTAAACATATGCATGTTCATATCTGCTCCGGTGCGGAAATCACGTACCAAATTTGGTTGAAATCCAATAGATAGTAGGAAAGTTACATGCATTTAAATATTGGACCTATCAGCAAACATAGAATCATGTTGGCAACACTCTCATGTATGGGCTCCTGTAAATTAGTCTTATGTAATATTATCTATATGTGTGTCAATTTTGGAATAATTCCCATGCATATCTTCCGAGATATCCAACACAGACCTCAATTTTCAATTGTGATTTTTCAGCAGTTGGTAGCACTGACGTCACACACACACACACACACACACACACACACACACACACACAGACAGACAGACAGACAGAAGGACAGACAGACGGATAGACAGACAGACACACATTTGCCCGGATCGATCTCATATGTCTACTTTTTCCTCATTTTTAGCCTACTTTCGATTTTTGCAAAAAATGAAAGTAGACTTATGAGATCAACACAGGGCGAAAAAAGTGTGTCTGTCTGTGTGTGTGTATGTGTGTGTGTGAGTCTGTGTGTGTGTGTGTGTCTGTGTGTCTGTGTGTGTGTGAGTGTGTGTACTCTGAATGTCTGTCCCCCCTATCAATTCGAACACGGTGAATGCGAATTGAACGAAATTTGGTACAAAGGTAGCACTAGCAAAGGACACCTCAGTGTCATGTTTTATATCGCCGCCATCTTGACGGAAACGTAATGGCGGCCACACAAATGTTCAAAGCTTAAATCAAATTACGACTAACCTAATCATCTGATCTCTACCAAATTTTGCAACGACATACCTTTATAGGGGGAGCATCCTTTGACCAAACCAATAGGTCATCAGCATAATAGTTTGCGGATGGCGGCCATCTTTGTGTGAAAATCGATTCCCCCTATTAATTCGAACACGGTGCAACCGAATGGAACGAAATTTGGTACAGAGGTAGTACTAACAAAAGGCACCTCAGTGTCATGTTTTATATCGCCGCCATCTTGACGGAAACGTAATGGCGGCCACACAAATGTTCAAAGCTTAAATCAAATTACGATTAACCTAATCATCCGATCTCTACCAAATTTTGCAACAACATACCTTTATGGGGGGAGCATCCTTTGACCAAACCAATAGGTCATCAGCATAATAGTTTGCGGATGGCGGCCATCTTTGTGTGAAAATCGATTCCCCCTATTAATTCGAACACGGTGCAACCGAATGGAACGAAATTTGGTACAGAGGTAGTACTAACAAAAGGCACCTCAGTGTCATGTTTTATATCGCCGCCATCTTGACGGAAACGTAATGGCGGCCACACAAATGTTCAAAGCTTAAATCAAATTACGATTAACCTAATCATCCGATCTCTACCAAATTTTGCAACTACGTACCTTTATGGAGGGAGCATCCTTTGACCAATCTAATAGGTCATTCACCTGATAGTTTGCGGATGGCGGCCATCTTTATGTCAAAATTGATTCCCCCTATTAATTCGAACACGGTGGAACCGAATGGAACGAAATTTGGTACAGAGGTAGCACTAGCAAAGGGCACCTCAGTGTCATGTTTTATATCGCCGCCATCTTGACTGAAACGTAATGGCGGCCACACGAATGTTCAAAGCTTAAATCAAATTACGATTAACCTAATCATCCGATCTCTACCAAATTTTGCAACTACATACCTTTATGGAGGGAGCATCCTTTGACCAATCTAATAGGTCATTCACCTAATATTTTGCGGATGGAGGCCATCTTTATGTCAAAATTGATTCCCCCTATTAATTCGAACACGGTGGAACCGAATGGAACGAAATTTGGTACAGAGGTAGTACTAGCAAAGGGCACCTCAGTGTCATGTTTTTTATCGCCGCCCTCTTGACTGAAACGTAATGGCGGCCACACGAATGTTCAAAGCTTAAATCAAATTACGATTAACCTAATCATCCAATCTCTACCAAATTTTGCAACTACATACCTTTATGGAGGGAGCATCCTTTGACCAATCTAATAGGTCATTCACCTAATAGTTTGCGGATGGAGGCCATCTTTATGTCAAAATTGATTCCCCCTATTAATTCGAACACGGTGGAACCGAATGGAACGAAATTTGGTACAGAGGTAGCACTAGCAAAGGGCACCTCAGCGTCATGTTTTATATCGCCGCCATCTTGACTGAAACGTAATGGCGGCCACACGAATGTTCAAAGCTTAAATCAAATTACGATTAACCTAATCATCCGATCTCTACCAAATTTTGCAACTACATACCTTTATGGAGGGAGCATCCTTTGACCAATCTAATAGGTCATTCACCTAATAGTTTGCGGATGGAGGCCATCTTTATGTCAAAATTGATTCCCCCTATTAATTCGAACACGGTGGAACCGAATGGAACGAAATTTGGTACAGAGGTAGTACTAGCAAAGGGCACCTCAGTGTCATGTTTTTTATCGCCGCCATCTTGACTGAAACGTAATGGCGGCCACACGAATGTTCAAAGCTTAAATCAAATTACGATTTACCTAATCATCCGATCTCTACCAAATTTTGCAACTACATACCTTTATGGAGGGAGCATCCTTTGACCAATCTAATAGGTCATTCGCCTAATAGTTTGCGGATGGCGGCCATCTTTGTGTCAGAATCGATTCCCCCTATTAATTCAAACACGCTGAAACCAAATGGAACGAAATTTGGTATAGAGGTAGCACTAGCAAAGGGCACCTCAGTGTCATGTTTTATATCACCGCTATCTTGATGGAAACGTAATCGCGGCCACCCAAATGTTAAAAGCTAAAATGTAATTACGACCAACCTAATAATCTAGTCTCTACCTAATTTTGCAACACCATATCTTTATGTGGGAAACATATTCTGACCAAACTGCAAGAACATCAACCCAATAGTTTGCAGATGGTGGCCAAGTATGTGTGCAAATCGATTCCCCCTATCAATTCAAACACGGTTAAACCGAATTGAACGAAATTTGGTACAGAGGTAGCACTAGCAAAGGGCACCTCATATTCATGTTTAATATCCCTATAGCACGTTGTATTTCAACAAGCTCCTACAACCAACATTCAATCATACTCCTTGAAAAGGACAAAGAGTTATAACAATACCCCTGCATTTAGGAGAAAGTAGGCTATATGTTCTTTACTGAACATCTTGTTACAAAATGAGAAAAGTAGGCTAAAAATACCTGCCATTAATATCACTAGCCTACACTACTCAACAAAAGTTTGGACTACCGCCTTCAATTGTATGCTGACGCTGCCATAGAGGTGTGAGACCTCTTATCCCAAGATAAACTCGATGGTCTCATTCAGAGCGCCTCTTCCGTGTGTGGGGAGGACTACTAAAGACTGATACTGTTCATTATGAGATACAGATTTTCTATTGTTCTTGTTTTCAAAAGGGACAGAAACGAATTCGCTTCGTTTTTGTACCGTTTCATTGTCATCTAACCACGATTGTTATTGTTTTCAGAAGGACTGATGTTTAGTTTCTTAATAAGGTATTGTATAAACCCAATGGATTTACTATAAGAAGTCATTGTAATAAAATATATACACACATCAAAAAAAGTTTTGCATCACCTCGGTTCCCAGATCTCCGGCATATAGACGTTGACTGTGTATATTGTATCCAAGATACAGTCCCTTTGACTGTTCATAGATGTCACTAAAACTGCTCAAAGATGTAAACAACCATGCATGAGCAGGGACTATTAGACGGAGGGGGTACGACAGCCGATCAGTTCCAGTCATTCCACCAGGACGAAGGTACGCTGCTCATGTTGTCTGTAGTTCTACCATGCCTAGAAGGTCAATACCGCAGTTCGATCGCGTCCGCATTGTTACTTTGTGTCAAGAAGGGCTCTCAACAAGGGAAGTTTCCAGGCGTCTCAGAGTGAACCAAAGCGATGTTGTTCGGACATGGAGGAGGTACAGAGATACAGGAACTGTCGATGACAGGCCTCGCTCAGGCCGCCCAAGGGCTACTACTGTAGTGGATGACCGCTACTTACGGATTGCCGCTCGGAGGAACCCTGACAGCAATGCCACCATGTTGAATAATGCGTTTCGTTCAGCCACAGGACGTCGTGTTTCAACTCAAACTGTGCGCAATAGGCTGCATGATGCGCAACTTCACTCCCGACGTCCATGGCGAGGTCCAGCTTTGCAACCCCGACACCATGCAGCGCGGTACAGATGGGCCCAACAACATGCTGAATGGACCCCACGGAATTGGCATCACGTTCTCTTCACCGATGAGTGTCGCATATGCCTTCAACCAGACAATCGTCGGAGACGTGTTTGGAGGCACCCTGGTCAGGCTGAACGTCTTAGACACACTGTCCAGCGAGTGCAGCAAGGTGGTGGTTCCCTGATGTTTTGGGGTGGCATTATGTGGGGCCGACGTACGCCACTGGTGGTCATGGAAGGCTCCGAAACGGCTTTACGATACCTGAATGACATCCTCCGACCCATAGTGCAACCATATCGGCAGAATATTGGAGAGGCATTTGTCTTCATGGACGACAATTCTCGACCTCATCGTGCACATCTTGTGAATGCGTTCCTTCAAGATAACGACATCGCTCGACTACAGTGGCCAGCATGTTCGCCAGACATGAACCCTATCGAACATGCCTGGGATATGTTGAAAAGGGCTGTTTATGGACGTCTTGACCCACCAACCACTCTGAGAGATTTACGCCGAATTGTCGTTGAGGAGTGGGACAATTTGGACCAACAGTGTCTTGATGAACTTGTGGATAGTATGCCACGGCGAATACAGGCATGCATCAATGCAAGAGGACGTGCTACTGGGTATTAGAGGTAGTGGTGTGTACTGCAATCTGGACCACAAATGCTGAAAGTCTAGCTGTATGATGGTACAACATGCAATGTGTGGGTCTCATGAGCAATAAAACGAGCTGAAATGTTGTTTGTGTTGATCTCTATTCCCTTTGTATTTAACGGTTCCGGAACTCTTGGAACCGAGGTGATGCAAAACTTTTTTTGATGTGTGTATATTCCAAACCTTTGTTGAGCAGTGTATTTATACAAGTCTGAGCCATTTCTGGAAAATTCCTAGCTACAAAATATAGCGATACTAAAAATAATAAAATAAAAAATAATCATAAAGAACAAAGAACAAAGAACAGAAAACAGGAAACAGAAAACAGAAAACAGAAAACAGAAAACAGAAAACAGAAAACAGAAAACAGAAAACAGAGAACAGAGAACAGAGAACAGAAAACAGAAAACAGAAAACAGAGAACAGAGAACAGAGAACAGAGAACAGAGAACAGAGACCAGAAAACAGAAAACAGAAAACAGAAAACAGAAAACAGAAAACAGAAAACAGAAAACAGAAAACAGAAAACAGAAAATCTTATATGTGGTTTCTCCATTTCTATGCGAAGCAAATGCTGGGATGTTTCCTAACGTAAAGCTACGGCACGCTCTTTCCCAATCCTTGACAGAATTAAAAAATAATTATTACACACTATCCTATAGACACTGTAATAACAAAGGTTGTTTGATACATCTCTCTCTCTCTCTCTCTCTCTCTCTCTCTCTCTCTATATATATATATATATATATACTGTATATACATATATAGACTATTTATTAGACAACTCTTACACACATCTACGTATACAGGGCTATATGACCACGATGTCACAAAGTCCTTTATGTTCGACGATGCCGAAATGCAAACATTATGTGTCAGAAAACTGTATCATAATGAGGCTCATTATAACACTATTTTTTTCATAATGAAACAGTTTCTCCCACCAATCAGAGCTCAAGAAACAGTTGTGTGACCAATTAGGTAAGGATACCTTCGCGCATGCGCTCAAAATCCAACATGTCTATATACATTACCGAAAGTGCACCGCCCATATGTTTGCGTAAATAAACTGCCAAGCACACAGAGCACATGCGTCGGTCGGTCAGAGAGCATGGGAAACAGAGATACCTACCCAGCGCTCTCACTCCAATCACAACATTCTAGTGACTGAATCTCAACAGATATCTATGAATATTTATGTTTAAACATATAATAAAGTTATAATTATCGTCGAACATAAACAGTCGTATGCAACTCGCCTATAATGGTAATTAAGACACGAGTATGTTTATAAAACGAGCGTAAGCGAGTTTTATAATTTGCATAATTTTATAATTTTTACTCGTATGAAAATTATAAAACTCGCTTACTCTCGCTTTATAAACATACTCGTGTCTTAATTAATGCCATTATAGGCTCGTTGCATAATGTACTATAACGAATCAACAATAACAACAACTTATTAGGGTGGAATTAATTTTATTTGATTTGTATCTATTTAATTTCAATACCAATTGAATAATTTGAATTTTTGTAATTAATCTTATAATTTAAATGTTTATATTATTTATTATTTTATACTTTTCTCATAAAGTTACTGATCTATATACACTAAACTTGTAGAGAGAATATAAAATAAGAAATGTGATCTACCCTACTGTATAAAATATTATTTTTAAAATCATCCGTTATTTAACATATTTTTCAAAATGAACAATTTATTTAAAAAAGTTTTAATATTAATTTATATAACGGAAATATGTTTACATTAATTGATATAACACTTAAATCACCATTACGATGGTAGTCCCAAGAGATAACATCTCAGAATTCTATCTCAAACAGTTCCTGAGAAAAGTGTACCTACCTAAAGATGAGCATGCATGGAAAAAAAATATTCTTTTGGTTTTTCGAAAAATATATATTGTTGGTGAATTAATTGCATTAGGATATTCATAATGTACTATCACAGTCAGCAACACTCTACAAGTATATGGCAAACATACTTGGATGGGTGCCCAGCGGTATTAGTTTGAATTTTGCCCAAAATAGGCTGCAAATTACTAGCGATAACCTACCTTCTGTCCTTAACAAATCCATGAATGGAATGCGTCTCCATGGTCCCTGGAAGAATAATTGCTACCTTTCACCCTGAGAATACGTTAGTTAAACGTTAAGGTCATTTTCGTTTAACTTATAAAAGTAGCAGGAGCCTTACTTTGTAAGTTGAATGTAAGTCATTATTGTTTTACTTAAAAAACTAGTAGGAGCCTTACTTTGTAAGTTGAATGTAAGTCATTATTGTTTTACTTATAAAACTAGCAGGAGTCTTACTTTGTAAGTTGAATGTAAGTCATTATTGTTTTACTTATAAAACTAACAGGAGCCTTACGTTGTAAGTTGAATGTAAGTCATTATTGTTTTACTCATAAAACTAGCAGGAGCCTTAGACTGTAAGTTGAATGTAAGTAGTTTTACTTATAAAACTAGCAGGAGCCTTACTTTGTAAGTTGAATGTAAGTCATTTTCGTTTTACTTATAAAACTAGCAGGAGCCTTACTTTGTAAGTTGAATGTAAGTCATTATTGTTTTACTTATAAAACTAGCAGGAGCCTTACCTTTTAAGTTGAATGTAAGTCATTATTGTTTTACTTATAAAACTAGCAGGAGCCTTACCTTGTAAGTTGAATGTAAGTCATTATTGTTTTACCTATAAAACTAGCAGGATCCTTACTTTGTAAGTTGAATGTAAGTCATTATTGTTTTACTTATAAAACTAGCAGGGCCTTAGGTTGTAAGTTGAATATAAGTCATTATTGTTTTACTTATAAAACTAGCAGGAGCCTTACCTTGTAAGTTGAATGTAAGTCATTATTGTTTTACCTATAAAACTAGCAGGATCCTTACTTTGTAAGTTGAATGTAAGTCATTATTGTTTTACTTATAAAACTAGCAGGGCCTTAGGTTGTAAGTTGAATATAAGTCATTATTGTTTTACTTATAAAACTAGCAGGAGCCTTACCTTGTAAGTTGAATGTAAGTCATTATTGTTTTACCTATAAAACTAGCAGGATCCTTACTTTGTAAGTTGAATGTAAGTCATTATTGTTTTAATATTGTCATTTAGACTTTCACGGCCCGTGTTATTATTCATAATGTTGAATTTTGGGCTTATGCCGTGTTTTATTATATTGCAATTCGACGCGTTTCGAAAGAAACCATGTCTTTCATCGTCAGGAATAATCTGGAATACGACAATGTTGCTAAGAGAAAGCAACGAAGAACATATAGAAGGGGACCAAAGATGGACGCCATTATAGCCCCATGTTAGGGACAACGGAAAGCAGCAGTGAATTACTTTCTCAGGGTTCTGATAATAGGTAGCCAGGATTCACTGAGATTGTAGCCGGTGTCGCGGTTGAAATTATCTGGGTGTTTACGTATTTCAACCGCCTCCCTGATGATTCTGGGACGATATTGCTTTATACGGGCAAGAACATCCACCCCTTGGAACATGACATCATGGCCAGGTGTTAAAGCATGATCGGCAACAGCTGATTTATCAGGTTGAATGAGCCTGATACATCTATTATGTTCCTTAATGCGAGTGCATATTGTTCTCGAAGTCTGCCCGATGTAAACCTTGCCACAAGTACAGGGAACTCTGTAGATACCCGGTTGTTGCAATTTAGGCAAACTGTCCTTAGTTGGTCGCAGGAGTTGCCTAATCTTAACAGAAGTTCCAAATACAGTCCGTATGTTGTATCGACGTAGGATTTTAGCAATACGATCCGTTGTGTTATGTATGTACGGAAGGTAAGCAGTTCCTCTTACATCTCTTTTCTCAACTGACGTCCTATTATTATTTGTTGGTTTCAGAACCGTAGAAATCAAAGCCTTGCTATAACCGTTGCTCTCAAAGGTGGTTCGCAGGGTGTTAATTTCTTCTTGTAAAGAAGACACTTCACAAATCCTCCTAGCCCTGGTAGTTAGAGTTGTAAGGATACCATGTTTCTGGGCAGGGTGATGGTGAGAACTTGCGTGGAGATATCTATTGGTGTGTGTTGGCTTACGAAAAACGCTGTGTCCTAAAGATCCATCCTCTTTCTTGGTGACGAGAACATCTAAAAAAGGTATTTTGCCGTCAGATTCCTTTTCCATGGTGAAACAAATAGAAGGGTGCTGGAGATTAAGGTGATCCAGGAAATGGCTAAGATTTTCCTCACCTTCCGTCCAAACAACGAACGTGTCATCCACATAACGCCACCAGATCTTCGGTTTGAAAGGAGCCGACGACGAAGCTTTCTCTTCAAAGTTCTCCATGAAGAAATTAGCCACAACAGGAGAGAGAGGACTACCCATGGCCACACCATCAGTCTGCTCATAAAAATTCCCATTCCATAGAAAGTAGGAGGAGGTCATGCAGTGATAAAAAAGTCTTGTGATGTCTTCAGGAAAAAAGCCATTAATGAGAGACATAACACCATCAATAGGTACTCTCGTAAACAGAGACACCACGTCGAGACTCACTAGAATATCACCCGGCTGAAGTGTTATAGCTTTTAACTTTTCCACGAAATGTGTGGAATCCTTAATGTACGAAGGCGTGTTACCCAGAAGCGGCTGAAGTAGTCTTCCTAAGTATTTGGAAAGGGCATATGTAGGAGAACCAATCGTACTAACAATAGGTCTAAGAGGAACATCTTCCTTATGTATTTTAGGAAGACCATAGAGTCTCGGAGGAATAGCATCCCCTGGAAGGAGAGTCTTCGCTGCATCCGCTGGAATAGATGATTGCTTGATCAATTTGACGGTGACATTTGAGTAGCGAGTAGTAGGATCACGACTATTAATCCTATATACAGGATCTGATAACAAAGACGAGATCTTGGAATCATAATCAACCTTATCCAATACCACTGTCGCGTTACCCTTGTCAGCGGGGAGAACGATAATATCAGAATTGTCCCTTAGATCTTTAAGTGCCCGGCTTTCGCCTTGTTTTAAGTTGGTGTTAGGTGGCTTAGCTGTCTTGAGAACTCGGGAACATTCTTGTCTGGCTTCCTCGGCCTCTTCAGGTGGGAGGTGATGTACTGAGGATTCTACGGATGTAATAAGTTCTTCAATAGGAATTCTTCTAGGCGCTACAGCAAAATTGAGACCTTTAGCGAGAACTGCCTGTTGGGTATCACTTAGGGGCTTGCTGGACAAATTTACGACAACCTTGTTAGCATCAAGTCTAATGGCTTGAGATTTCTGCAACTGACATAACCTATCATATTTGGAAATATGTCTGTCCCTCACCTGATCTAGAACGCTGTTAGCTTGCACTGAAGAAATACGATCAAAGATATTCCATAATTCCTCACTTACGAAGTTTGAGAGGCGTAGATGTAGCTGTAGTAACTCCCTCGAAATAAAATCCAACTGCTTACGAGTATGCTGTAACCTCTCTATCAATAACGCCTTGCTTGCACGACGATAGATTCTCGTTGCCTTAGGTGTTCTGAAGGAATGCTTCAACATAACAAAATTCGGTAGAATATCATGATCCCGGCATCTTAGGAGAAAAGCGAGTGAAGAGATTAGACACACCTTCTTGCGTCGTAACCTACTGAATCTAGACATCAGTCGGAAAATATCCTCCCCATAGAGGTTTCTAATATTGTCATTTAGACTTTCACGGCCCGTGTTATTATTCATAATGTTGAATTTTGGGCTTATGCCGTGTTTTATTATATTGCAATTCGACGCGTTTCGAAAGAAACCATGTCTTTCATCGTCAGGAATAATCTGGAATACGACAATGTTGCTAAGAGAAAGCAACGAAGAACATATAGAAGGGGACCAAAGATGGACGCCATTATAGCCCCATGTTAGGGACAACGGAAAGCAGCAGTGAATTACTTTCTCAGGGTTCTGATAATAGGTAGCCAGGATTCACTGAGATTGTAGCCGGTGTCGCGGTTGAAATTATCTGGGTGTTTACGTATTTCAACCGCCTCCCTGATGATTCTGGGACGATATTGCTTTATACGGGCAAGAACATCCACCCCTTGGAACATGACATCATGGCCAGGTGTTAAAGCATGATCGGCAACAGCTGATTTATCAGGTTGAATGAGCCTGATACATCTATTATGTTCCTTAATGCGAGTGCATATTGTTCTCGAAGTCTGCCCGATGTAAACCTTGCCACAAGTACAGGGAACTCTGTAGATACCCGGTTGTTGCAATTTAGGCAAACTGTCCTTAGTTGGTCGCAGGAGTTGCCTAATCTTAACAGAAGTTCCAAATACAGTCCGTATGTTGTATCGACGTAGGATTTTAGCAATACGATCCGTTGTGTTATGTATGTACGGAAGGTAAGCAGTTCCTCTTACATCTCTTTTCTCAACTGACGTCCTATTATTATTTGTTGGTTTCAGAACCGTAGAAATCAAAGCCTTGCTATAACCGTTGCTCTCAAAGGTGGTTCGCAGGGTGTTAATTTCTTCTTGTAAAGAAGACACTTCACAAATCCTCCTAGCCCTGGTAGTTAGAGTTGTAAGGATACCATGTTTCTGGGCAGGGTGATGGTGAGAACTTGCGTGGAGATATCTATTGGTGTGTGTTGGCTTACGAAAAACGCTGTGTCCTAAAGATCCATCCTCTTTCTTGGTGACGAGAACATCTAAAAAAGGTATTTTGCCGTCAGATTCCTTTTCCATGGTGAAACAAATAGAAGGGTGCTGGAGATTAAGGTGATCCAGGAAATGGCTAAGATTTTCCTCACCTTCCGTCCAAACAACGAACGTGTCATCCACATAACGCCACCAGATCTTCGGTTTGAAAGGAGCCGACGACAAAGCTTTCTCTTCAAAGTTCTCCATGAAGAAATTAGCCACAACAGGAGAGAGAGGACTACCCATGGCCACACCATCAGTCTGCTCATAAAAATTCCCATTCCATAGAAAGTAGGAGGAGGTCATGCAGTGATAAAAAAGTCTTGTGATGTCTTCAGGAAAAAAGCCATTAATGAGAGACATAACACCATCAATAGGTACTCTCGTAAACAGAGACACCACGTCGAGACTCACTAGAATATCACCCGGCTGAAGTGTTATAGCTTTTAACTTTTCCACGAAATGTGTGGAATCCTTAATGTACGAAGGCGTGTTACCCAGAAGCGGCTGAAGTAGTCTTCCTAAGTATTTGGAAAGGGCATATGTAGGAGAACCAATCGTACTAACAATAGGTCTAAGAGGAACATCTTCCTTATGTATTTTAGGAAGACCATAGAGTCTCGGAGGAATAGCATCCCCTGGAAGGAGAGTCTTCGCTGCATCCGCTGGAATAGATGATTGCTTGATCAATTTGACGGTGACATTTGAGTAGCGAGTAGTAGGATCACGACTATTAATCCTATATACAGGATCTGATAACAAAGACGAGATCTTGGAATCATAATCAACCTTATCCAATACCACTGTCGCGTTACCCTTGTCAGCGGGGAGAACGATAATATCAGAATTGTCCCTTAGATCTTTAAGTGCCCGGCTTTCGCCTTGTTTTAAGTTGGTGTTAGGTGGCTTAGCTGTCTTGAGAACTCGGGAACATTCTTGTCTGGCTTCCTCGGCCTCTTCAGGTGGGAGGTGATGTACTGAGGATTCTACGGATGTAATAAGTTCTTCAATAGGAATTCTTCTAGGCGCTACAGCAAAATTGAGACCTTTAGCGAGAACTGCCTGTTGGGTATCACTTAGGGGCTTGCTGGACAAATTTACGACAACCTAGTTAGCATCAAGTCTAATGGCTTGAGATTTCTGCAACTGACATAACCTATCATATTTGGAAATATGGAAATACCTTTAAGTTGAATGTAAGTCATTATTGTTTTACCTATAAAACTAGCAGGATCCTTACTTTGTAAGTTGAATGTAAGTCATTATTGTTTTACTTATAAAACTAGCAGGAGTCTTACTTTGTAAGTTGAATATAAGTCATTATTGTTTTACTTATAAAACTAGCAGGAGCCTTACCTTGTAAGTTGAATGTAAGTCATTATTGTTTTACCTATAAAACTAGCAGGATCCTTACTTTGTAAGTTGAATGTAAGTCATTATTGTTTTACTTATTAAACTAGCAGGGCCTTAGGTTGTAAGTTGAATATAAGTCATTATTGTTTTACTTATAAAACTAGTAGGAGCCTTAGACTGTAAGTTGAATGTAAGTCATTTTTGTTTTACTTATAAAACTAGCAGGAGCCTTACTTTGTAAGTTGAATGTAAGTCATTATTGTTTTACTTATAAAACTAGCAGGAGCCTTACCTTTTAAGTTGAATGTAAGTCATTATTGTTTTACTTATAAAACTAGCAGGAACCTTACCTTTAAGTTGAATGTAAGTCATTATTGTTTTACCTATAAAACTAGCAGGATCCTTACTTTGTAAGTTGAATGTAAGTCATTATTGTTTTACTTATAAAACTAGCAGGGCCTTAGGTTGTAAGTTGAATATAAGTCATTATTGTTTTACTTATAAAACTAGCAGGAGCCTTACCTTGTAAGTTGAATGTAAGTCATTATTGTTTTACCTATAAAACTAGCAGGATCCTTACTTTGTAAGTTGAATGTAAGTCACTATTGTTTCACTTATAAAACTAGCAGGGCCTTAGGTTGTAAGTTGAATATAAGTCATTATTGTTTTACTTATAAAACTAGCAGGAGCCTTACCTTGTAAGTTGAATGTAAGTCATTATTGTTTTACCTATAAAACTAGCAGGATCCTTACTTTGTAAGTTGAATGTAAGTCATTATTGTTTTACTTATAAAACTAGCAGGGCCTTAGGTTGTAAGTTGAATATAAGTCATTATTGTTTTACTTATAAAACTAGCAGGAGCCTTAGACTGTAAGTTGAATGTAAGTCATTTTTGTTTTACTTATAAAACTAGCAGGAGCCTTACTTTGTAAGTTGAATGGAAGTCATTATTGTTTTACTTATAAAACTAGCAGGAGCCTTACTTTGCAAGTTGAATGGAAGTCATTATTGTTTTACTTATAAAATTAGCAGGAGCCTTACTTTATAAGTTGAATATAAGTAATTTTTATTTTAATTATAACCTGAAGTTAAATGTAACTCATTTTTGTTTTACTTGTAAAATTAGTAGAGGCCTTACCTTGTTCAAAGAATACTTTTAGTCAAACCATAAAGAGGTTCAAAAAATATTTTGATGAAGAATAAAGTCGGACTTTCGTCAACTGTTCGTAAATTTTTTGTGCTTTTCTCTGCCCCGAAGCCCCACAGGAAAATGCAGGGATTTATTATTTACAGTAATTGATGTTTCTGGCATTGTGATTCTGGTTTCATTTATTTATACGGATAAATCCGTGACGAAATCGTAACTATTAGGTATTGCTTCTGATTACATAATACTGTACATGGGGGTGGGGGTGCTCAAATAGACCAAAAATTAATTACTCCCTCAGCGCTGCAGCCGAGAACGGGCTTTGGCCTCCCTTACGATTCTCGTCCACTCTCCTCGATCCTGTGTCATTTCCCACCATCTTCCAAACTGCATAATCTTTTGTATTTGCTAGGTTCGTCACCAATAAATCGGCCAGTGTTTCGAGGCAATCTTGAAGGTTCCGTAACAGAATTCTGTGTAGGCTATTGTTTGGGTTTGCTATCTCCAGTCCCGTTTTAGGCTACATTTCACATTTTGCAAAAATGAGGAACAAGTAGACTTATGAGATCGATCCGGGAAAATGTGTGTCTGTCTGTCTGTCTGTCCTTCAATCTGTCAGTCTGTCCTTCTGTCTGTCTGGCTGTGTGTGTGTGTGTGTGTCCCCCTATCAACTCCTAAACGGCTGCAGCAATCAAAACCAAATTTAGTATGAGTAAAGATGTGCACCGGAATATCTCACGTCCATATTTGAAAATGGTGTCAGTGCTACCAACTGCTGAAGAAAAGCACTAGAAATTTGAGCTCCATGTTGGATATCTTGCAAGGTATGCATGGGAGCTATTCCAAAATTGGCACACATGTAGATAAGACTATTTCAGTTTAATTTCCAGGAGTCCAACCATGACAGTGTTGCCAAAATAATTTTAAGCCTTCTGATGAGTCCAATGGTTAAATGCATATAACTTCTACACTATCAATTGGATTTCAACCAAATTTTGTATGTAATATCTGTACATAAACAGATATGACTGCGCGTATTCTTAAGAGCCACCAGGGCTGCCAACTGTCAATAATTGCTCTCTCTATTTATTTATTTTATCCAAATACCAATATATCAGAAAGTATGCAAGCCAACAGCTTTAAACTATGCACACGTATATTCTGACATTTTAGATTAATTTGGAGTAACTTATATACGTCAGTTCTACCAACATGATTATAAGCCTGCAGATAGTACCAATTTTTAAATACATGTAACTTCTATACTATCAGTTGGATTTCAACCAAATTTCGTATGTGCTATGTGTACCATAACATATATGACTATACGTATTGTTAAGAGAAATCAGGGCTGCCAACTGTTAATAAATGCTGTCTATAAATTTTTTACCCTAATATCAATATATCAGAAAGTATGCAAGCCAACAGCTCTATACTTTGCACACGTATAGCACCTGACATTCTAGATTAATTTGGAGTAATTAATACAAGGCAGTGCTGCCAACATGATTCTATGCCTGCTGATATGTCCAATTTTAAAATACATGTAACTTCTATACTAACAAATGGATTTCATCCAAAATTGGTACAACAAGATATCATAATATTTCAGATTATTTCTGACCAGCACACGCATGACATTGTTGGCAACATGCTTTTACGCGTGCTGATAGATCCAGTGTCTAACTGCATGTAACGTCCATTGGACTTCAACCAAATTTTGTATTCTGTACCTTAAGAAATGGAACTAAGAATATATTCAGTCACCAGAGCTGCCAACTGTAGTGCTCTATTAGGCTACAATATACCAGGTATATTTTGAACTAATTAGATATTTCGATATTACCAACTTAATTTCGTCATTATTCTATATAGGTTCATATTCTGTAGAATAATCTTTGGCATGAAAAGTAGGCTGTATAGTTCTTCACGGAACTTCTTGTTCCTTTCTCGATGGGTGTTTTATTTCCCCACTACCCTCTGACTCCGCTGGTTGCAGAGCCAGCGAGCTTCCCCCATTTCCAATGGGGACGCACCCGACGCACAGTGGGTCAAAATTGGAATCTAGGGGGACAAAATAATTTTTACGTTTTAATCATGAATTTAGAGTGAAAGTAACGTATATTATTTGTTTACTTCATAATAAACATCAGTTAAGAACTTTTTAAGCTACGTCTATACATGCAAGAAATTGTCTATGACTAGGAGTTGGATAGAGCATTCAGTTATCTCTTCAGAACAATTTTCTACCCCTAATTTACTTTTAACAAAGTCACAAAGTTCCACTTTTCACATAATCGTCGAACCCAGTGCTGCAAACAGTTGTAAACGTGTGAGAACTGGTTGCGCGGCATCTTCTAAAACGTAAAATAACTAAGTAAGCTGCAAAAATTTGCAAAAAATCTTATAACAGGCGTAAACTACAAGACTTTATCTACATTTTAACATTAAGTAGAAAGTGACGCAGAGTGACGCGACATATTATACTAAAAATATAAGTGCAAATATAATTTTAAAAATAATAGTTAAATATTATATAATGCAAATATAGCTAAAATTACGTAACAATTACGCACATTAATAACTGAAACACGTTACAAAGATAATGCCTTCAGCTGCATGTTCCATCTTAAAGCATCACACTAACCACAAAGACAACCAAACCTCAGCCACTTACATTCACCCTCCAATTCAGACTGCTCGAACAGTGGTGACAGATTTACACTAAGATACGTTTATATCCCAGAATAGTGAGCGGCAATTATATGAGAATGCTGTAGAAGTAATAAATTTTGATTTTTAGCCTACTTTTCACATTTTGCAAAACTGAGGAAAAAGTAGTCTTATGAGATCGGGCAAATGTGTGTCTGTCTGTCTGTCTGTCCTTCTGTATGTCTGTCTGTCCTTCTGTCTGTCTGGCTGTGTGTGTGTCCCCCCCCCTATCAACTCCTAAACGGCTGGAGCAATCAAAACAAAACTAGGTAGGAGTAAAGGTCTATACCCGAATATCTCACGGCCATATTTGAAAATGATGTCAGTGCTACCAACTGCTATAAAATCGCAATTGAAATTTGAGCTCCATGTTGGATATCTTGGAAGGTATGAATGGGAGCTATTTCAAAATTGGCACACATATAGATAATAATATTGCAGTTTAATTTCCAGGACGCCATACATGGCAGTCTTGCCAAAATGATTATAAGCCTGCTGATTGGTCCAATTTTTAAATGCACATAACTTCTACACTATCAATTGGAATTCAACCAAATTTCGTATGTTGTATGCATACATAACCAGATATGACTGAGCGTATTCTTAAGGCCCGCCAGGGCTGCCAACTGTTAATAAATGCTCCTGATTTATTTTATCCAAATACCAATATATCAGAAAGTATGCAAGCCAATAGCTCTAAACTTTGCACACGTATAGTACATGGCATTCTGGATGCACTTGGACTAACTAATATACGTCAGTGCTGTCAACATGATTCTAAGCCTGCTGATAGGTCCAATTTTAAAATGCATGTAACTTCTATACTAACTAATGGATTTCATTCAAAATTGGCACAACAATAGATCATATTATTTCAGATTATTTCTGACCAATACATGCATGACATTGTTGCCAACATGATTTTACTCACGCTGTTAGATCCAATGTTTAACTGCATGTAACGTCCATGCTATTCATTGGACTTCAACCAAATTTTGTATTCTGTACCCTAAGAGATGGAACTAAGAATATATTCTGTCATCAGGGCCGCTAACTGTAGTGCTCTATTAGGCTACATTATGCAAGGTATACAGTATTTCGAAATAATTAGACATTTCGATATTAGCAACTTAATTTCTTCATTATTCTAGATAGGTTCATATACTGTAGAATAATCATTGGCATGAAAGGTAGGATCTTTAGTTCGTCACGGAACTTCTTGTTCAATTATAAAAATAAATAATTTTGTACTCGTAGACTTCGATTTTGACCCACTGTGCGACGGAGGTAACTGGCAAATCCCCCACCAAAAAGTGCTTACGTAGCCTAATAAAAAATAGCGGCTTCGGTGGCGTAGTCGGTAGCATGCTGAGCTTCTATGCCCAAGATAGCGGGTTCAAACCCGGCCGAAGCCGTCGGATTTTTTAAGAGCGTTAAAAATCCCTCAGTATGCCTTCCTTCGGAGGGGAAGTAAAGCCGGCGGTCCCATGTCATAGATTTATGGCATGTTAAAGATCCTTCCACTAATTGCACCTGTGTGAAGCTAAATTGGATAGGTTAAGAATGTAAACAACGCTCTTAGGTTTCTACTAGATGAAACCCGTCAAAACATGACGGACAATGGAAAACAAATTTACTGAAGAAGCTTCTTATATAAGTTACAGGCCGGACGTTTGTTTTAGACGACTGCCTTTGACCTTGAAGCCTGCAGGTGAGCCTACACACACTCACTCTCTCACCCTATCGCTTCACACTTGTCACCACCGATCTGATGTAATGGAATTCCAGACTTGAGCAGACAGTACAGTCCACATCGAAGTATTGTGTGACGCGGAATTACACGTTACGTAGTTACGAACAGAACGTCATTATATTTGCCAATGACTGTACTCCTAGCTGTAGTGTGAAAAAGCTTTGTCAATCATCGGATCGCTTGGGGCAGCTGATAACAACACAGGTACTGTAGTAACTCGCCTCCAGGCTTCCATTAAGATTTTTCACTCGTCTAAAACAAACGTCCGGCCTGTACATTCTTTGTACGATTACTTTTTAGCACTATTGCAACTTTAAGGGCGTCAAAAGATAGCACTCTCAGCATTGCAACATATTGCTGGTCATGACTGAAAACGTGATGAGGTCATCATCATCTTGCACAGTTTCCAGCCACTGGCCGGGTCTGTTTGGAACACAAGCCTCTCCAACGCCTTCTGTCTTCCCACCATCTCTCAGCCTCCACCCTTGTCCAGTCTTCTCCTCTCTTCTTCACGCTTTCTTCCACCCCCTTCAGCCACCTGTCTCTCGGTCTTCCTCTTGGTCTCTTTCCTTCCCACTTCGTCTCGTGTATCCTCCTGGGTATCCTCTTCTCCTCCATTCATTTTACATGTCCATATTATCTAAGTCTAGATTTCTCTATACCATCCTGTAATGGTTCCTCCTTCATTAATTCTCTGGTCCTCTCATTTCTTATTCTGTCCCTCTTTGTAGCTCCAATACTGCTTCTCAAGGAGCCCATCTCACTGGCCTGTATTTTGCTCTTCTACCTTCCTTCGATAACCCAGGTCTCCGAGGCATACGTCGGGATAGGGACATAGTACGATATATGATCTACTTGCTGTTCTGAGGGACATCCCTGCTTCATAACATGCTTCTCACACTCCTCCGGAATGCTTCTGCCTGTCTTCCCCGCTCATTTATTTCTCTACCGTTTCTTCCATTCTCTTGTATCAGGCTTCCCAGATACTTGAAACTCTCCACTTTCTTCAGCTGTTCCCCACCAATTGTTATTCCCGTTGTGGTCCTTTCCTTCTTCCTTGTTGTGATCACCATCTCACTCTTATTTATGCTAAATTTCATCCCATATCCTTGTATTATTCCTTCCCACACGTCCAACTGTTCCTGTACCTCCTCCTCCTCCTTGTTTCCACAATCATCAAATCATCCGCAAACACCATTGCTTTCATCTTTCCTTCCCCAATTACTTGTGCCGCTCGGGTCATTATGTCATCCATCACCACAATGAAAAGTAACGGTGACAGTGCACTTCTTTGTTTCAGGCCGTTTCTCTGTTCCACCCAGTCCGATCTCTCTCCTCCCTCTTTCACACAGCTCACGCTTCCCTTGTACATCTCTTTTATCCTCCTTATAGTCCATTTTTCTACTCCTCTATCCTCCAGGGACTTCCATACTTTGTTTCTGCATACACTGTCATATGCTTTCTCAATGTCCAGGAAGGCCATCAGTAGATCTGTTCCATACTCATAGTGCTGTTCTTGTAACTGACTTACAGCAAAAATCAAATCCACTGTGGACCTTCCTGCTCTGAAGCCATGTTGTTCTTCCCTCATCCCTCCTTCTATCCTTGTCCTAATTCTCCTTTCTAAAACTTTCTCAAACATCTTTGCACAATGACTCATCAGTGTTATTCCCCGATAGTTTCTGCATTCTGTTCTACTACCTTTCTTGAAGATCGGGACAATTATCCCCTTTTCCCAGTCCTCTGGGGTCTTCCTTTCCTTCCATGCTGCCTTCATCACTCGGTACAACCATTGTATCCCCACCTCTCCTGCTGCTCTCACCATCTCCACACTCAACTCATCCACACCCGGTGCCTTCCCTCCTTACATCTTCCTCACTGCATCTTCCACTTCTTTCCATGTTAAGTCCTTTTCGGTTTGCAGTTCATCTACTGTACCTCTTCCCCGATTTCTTCTTCCTCGCCGTGGTTTCCATTTGGGTTCAGGAGTTCTTCAAAATATTCTTTCCACATTTTCTTCAGTTCTTCCCTATTTTCTATCCCTTGTCCCCTTTTGTTCACCATTCTGACATAATCCGTAGGATCCTTCCGCCTCTTATTCTTTACCATCCCATACAGGACCTTTTTTGTACCTTCACTATCCTGCTGGTCATGACTTAAAACGTGATGAGGTAAATAGCCCAATACGTTCAAGAGTTTCTCCTTGAGCTTGATTGATTGTGATAAAGTAGGCCGAGAGAATAGGACATTGTTGCCTATTAAAAGAAAATGTACTGTACCTGCAAGTGTTTTATCGGAAGGTGTTAAATCAAGTCGTAGGATTTGAGCTCTCTGCCTAATATTACTGCACCTATTATATCCGAATCCAAGCAATTTCTTACATATTTCTTACAATTAATATATTACCATATATGAGTCCTTGGGAAACGTTCAGATTTCTAAGGAGCATAACTATGGCTCAAACGTTCGGAGTATGTGGAGGCGAATCACTTAATTCCAAGGAATTTAAAAATTCAATAATAGGGAAATGAAGTAGCTGGCTTTCATCTTCAGTATCCAATCTGTTAACGCTGATGTATGTGTTTGAACTACTGGATATAAGTTCAATGACTTTTAAATTAATATCATTACATTGTTGCAGGTTGGCAAATATTTTATATTCCAGCAGATCAATTTTACCCTCACAACAGTAAAGACCAAAGTAACCACGCATAGATTTTACGCAAGAGAAGTACAATGTAGAACAATGTTTACATTTGATCGTCAAAGACCTTACAGTACACTGTACTGCATAATATCTGGAATTGTTTCTGAAATGGCCTATTTATATTGGATTTTAAATGTGGCTTCGTATTATTCGATAACACTATAGTGTCCTGCAATAACGGAGCCGCTAAATATTACATGGCAAATAATACTTCCATTGCCGAAATCAACTGCGTAGTTAGACTCAGTACTCTAAACAAATAATCATTAAACAATTGTCTTATACAATGAAGTTCAACATGACCGTCCAGAGACTTTCATACTCAAGTTGGTTGGTGAGGAGAATGCGATGAGACTGATCACTTAAAATAAATTCCTTATAATTGTTCCTGCCAGCGAAATTTTTTGCGATAGCTTGAAAACGCAGCTCAGAATGACGTTCTTCATTTTGTTATTAACAGTACGAAACTGCTCTAAATAAGCAATTTCCATCACCTGTTATAGGTTATGACAGTACATTTTGCAGGGGAACATAGAATCACTTCGCCAACTACTGGAACGACCATAGGCCTATACTCAATACTCACTTCAGCAGTCACCCTAATGGAGGCAGTTTTTGAATTATATGTCCCGTGCATGTCAAAAATCGTATTAACACATGGAGGCCCACCTATTCTTGTCTATCGCCCCGGAGACCCGGGTTACATTTCCTGCTCTGCCAAGAAATTGAATTCTGGTCTGAGGGCAAAAACGGGGCACATTCAGTCTCTTGAGGTATAACTAAGAAGAGGAAGGTTTAATTCCCACCTCGACAATCTTGGATGTGGTTTTCCGTGATTTCCCACTTCCACTTAAGGCAAATACCGGGATGGTTCCTAACTTAAGGCCTTGGCCGTCTCCTTGCTATTTACCACCTTAATTACAAATACACACAGTAATGCAGCCATCACAATAACACAGGTTATGAGAGAAAATTTCACACATACACACCCAAGTACACGGGGCTGAGTGACCACAATGTCGGAGCCCTTCAAACGAATTATGTTTGCCAAGTGTCTCTTATGGCGAAAGCAATTGTGGACACGCGCGAGTGCCTGGAAAACTACTTTTTTCTTTAATAATTTAAGAGTATATCGACGATGCATAAACTTTTAGTCTAGGACGTTAATAACTTGACCACCGAAGCATTGGGAAGAAATTGCAATATTAAGGTACATAAACAACATAGCCTACACATTCAACTGTCGGTTAATGTTCCTCAAAATTTCCCTTCTTAAATATTCCCCTCCTTTATAATTCTCCATCACGTGAAAACGTGCCATGTCTTGGGTTTTAAATATATCGATGCAATGGTGCTGCCATCTGCTGTCAGTTACTGGAACTATATGGGCGATGTACTGCCATCTGTTGTCAGTTATAGGAACTGATTGCAGATATTTAAACGGCGTACTGAAGACAACAGTTTGCTCTTTTGATCACATGCTGTAATGCAATGGTAAAACGGAAATAAAACGTATTGAGAGGGAATGTAGAAATATGTATCTTTTACAGACATAAAACCTTACTAATATTCCTTGATTAAACAATATTTCAATGGTAAAAAAACATATATCGGCGAGGGCTGGGATCGAACCGGAGAACCTAGGAACCACAGTCTGTCGCCTCAACCACATAGCTACTCGAACAATATTGTTTAGCAGCAGACGCAGCCATTCATTATCTTCAAAAGCTGCTGTCTGTAGGAAATAATCCATTTCATTATCCAAATAAATCAATGTTGCACATTCGTATACGTTCATACTGTTATTATATTTTATTGCCAGAACTTGGTTAATGTATGTTTTCAATTACATGGAAGCTTATTAAATAACTTACATTTTAATGGATTTCTCACCGCCATTTTGTCATGACCTCAGGCGGATTGTGCGCATGCGTGAGGGGCAAGAATTCTGCTATTTTCTATATTAATTCAAAAATATACCGAAAGGGAAAGTAGAAATATGTATCTTTAACAGGTATAAAACCTTACTAACACTCGTTGATTAAACAATATTTCAGTGGTAAAAAAAAAATATATATATATCGGCGAGGGGTGGGATCGAACCGGTGAACCTTGGAACCACAGTCTGTCGCCTTAACCATATAGCTACTCGCGCACTCTTGGTCAGCAGCAGACGCAGCCGTTCTTTATCATTAAAAGCCGCTGTCTGAAGGAAATAATCCATTTCATTATCCAAATAAATCAATGTTGCACATTCGTATACGTTCACACTGTTATTATATTTTATTGTCAGAACTTGGTTAATGTATGTTTTCAATTACATGCAAGCTTATTATATAACTTACATTTTAATGGACTTCTCACCGCCATTTTGTCATGACCCCAGGCGGATTGTGCGCATGCGTGAGGGGCAAGAATTCTGCTATTTTCTATATTAATTCAAAAATATACCGTAATATATTTGTTTATTTTATAGACACTCTGCAAATCTAGAGGCCAAGAGCTTTCGTTAGAGTGCTCTACGAAGTAAATCGGTTTTGTCGTTCTCTCAATCTCGTGGTAACAAAAATCACCTTACTGTTTTAAATATATAGATGTTCGTTGCCAAGAGCCGACTGCGGCGGCATCTAGTAGCTCAGCCCTGAACTTGGCCTAGTAGTCGTTGACGGTGGCGCTTGGCGGCAAAAGTAGGAACTATTTGAAAAATTCTTAGTTGCATTAACAAACAGATAACACACACTAATACAGTCATCACAATTAACACCGGTTATCAGACAGATTCTACACACACCCAAAGTACACGGGGCTACATGACCGCGTTGTCGCAGCCCCTAAACTTAAGAACCAACCAACCAACCAGCCTAATAAATGGACGTCCCCTAAGTTCAAATTGTCAAATAACACGACAGTTGCTAGGCTACAAGAGGATGCTAGATAACGCTTGGAGACTTGTTCTGGTTAAAAACCCCCCTCTCTGCTGTAGTAAACGATGTTTGTTCTCCTAATAAGCCGAGCATTTCCTTTGCTCAATTATGGTGGGAATAGTATAAAGTTGTGGATTAATTACAGTTACATGAGCAATGGGAGACATTACTCGTGTTCTCACAGTGACATTCATCTTATAAAAGGTCTGCTTTTTGTTCGTCTAACATGATTTAATTAAACGAATGGCGCTTTACATAATTGTTTTACAACTGTTCTCTATGGCGCACTTAAAGCAGTAAAATCCTTGGTTCAAGAACAATTACAAACACGTTAAACAAGAGAAGCCGCCATATAGCTGAATACACAGAAAACAAAACTTCTCACGTTTATTAATGTTAACAGCAAGACAATGAAAACATTTTACCGCCAACAAATTACCCTACTGTGTGAAAAAACCTGTTATTACGCTGCTGGAAACAGAGTGTGCTCTTTATTTTGTTCTTGCTGAACAGTTGTCACGAGAATTGCTGAGTAATGCCTAGCAAAAAAAAAAAATTACGAGCCTTACAGTAGCCGCTTATGATGTGTACCATGTGACATGTTATCCCTTGTTAACAGTGAACTCTTTTAGTCATTTCAATAGCCTAACTACTTGTAAAACTGCAGTGCCAAATCCTGGCCGGATTTCACCAAATATGATATAAGGAATATTTTTGCACCAAACAACGACAACTTGAAGATGATTTATTGTAGGAAGAATATCTTTAATGGGGCCTCCAAACCTTGCTGTAATTTTGTGTGCGATATAGATTCCACATAGCCACATGGCCGACAGTACCTCGAGTGCTTACATAAAATAAGAATACAGCAAAAGTATGAAGATTTAATAAATCATAATTGTTTTCAGCAAATATGATATAATGAATAATTTCACACCAAAGAACGGCAATTTGATGATGATTTATTGTAGGAATATATTTAATGGGGCCTCGAAACCTTGAAGTAAACCGTATGCGATATACATCCCACATAGCCACATGGCCGAGAGTACGTCATGGTATCAATCTCCGCCACCGCGCACGCTCATTGTCTTCGTCCCATCCATTTCCGTTTCATTGTTTCCGTCCCATCCATTTCCGTTTCATTTTTCAAAATCACCCCTACAAAAAATATACAGATACCGAGTGGAAAGATGTTACACATCAAAAATTAATAAATAACGTGACATGTCGGTGTTATTGATTCAATAAAGTAACCATGACGGAGCTTAAGAGTATCAAGCTTGCTTCTTACATGGGAGCGTGATGGTGCAGTGGAAAAGCTGTTTACCTCTCACCAAGGTGGATTCGCGGTCTATATGCATGTGGGATTTTAGGTAGATTTAATTAGAAAGCTAACTATTGCAATGGGTACCATGTTTCGACTTCCGGAAAATTTCGACATATCTTCGCGTTTCACATCCCCCAGACCCCAAAACCACCGTCAGTTCAAAAGTTTATATATAATTTATGTATATATGTATATATATATATATATATATATATATATATATATATATATATATATATATATATATATATATAAGTTTCTTGTGGACACGATAACTGCCGTAATTTTGAACCAATCACTTTGAATTTTTTACATAATATGTATACCTATAAACTCTCGGTCGAGTTCGTTAATGGGCAAAATCGGTCAAAGGGGGTAAAAATGTTTTTTTTTGAAAAAGTGAAATATCACTATAACTCTCTTAATATGTGAAATATCGAATACCTACAAAGTTCATATTATGTATCGGATAAGTAGGTTACCAAAAATTTATGTTTAAAAAGTTTTTTGATAGCACCAACCATTGGCCAATGGGGTGAGTTTTTCGGGAAACATTAATCATATCTCTCTTAATAGACACAATATCAAAACCGTACAAAATGGACGATATTCCCCTAATAGCCCAGGCATTATATGCAAAAAACACGGCCAACCTCCAAAAAAAATAATGTAAAGATGAAATTTGGCATAGATGTTCCCTAGTACCTTAGAAACAAACCCTGAAAAGTCCCCATCTCTGCGGTGTCCGCGTCATAGTTTTTGGAGGGTTCAAAAGGGCTTAAATGGGGCCTAAGTGCCAAAAACAGCATTTTTGCTTCCTGCGTTCAAAATATTCATCCAAATTTAGTTCTCGCGAGCTTTAGCAATTGATAAAAATGAACCTGTAGGATAATGGACTTGAAATGAAAATGAAAATCAACAGCCTGCTTCCAGTCTCCGACCGGGTCAGGAATGGAATGAATGAAGCCCCCATCTAGCGGCGAGGATATGAACTGTGCCGGCTGCCGAGGCCTGACGCACTCCTCTGGGGCATTGATTAAATGAATGACAGATGAAATGAAATGATAGTGGAGAGTGTTGCTGGAATGAAATTTTGACAGGGAAAACCGGAGTACCCGGAGAAAAACCTGTCTGCCTCCGTTTTGTCCAGCACAGATCTCACATGGAGTGACCGGGATTTGAACCACGGACCCAGCGGTGAGAGGCCGGCGTGCTGCCGCCTAAGCCACGGAGGCTTATAATGGACTTATCAGGCCTAATTATTGCTATTGACGAAGGAAAAAAACGACTAATTTAACATTTTTAGCACAATTTTTACACGAAAATTGGTTAATTTGTCATTAGCAGGTCATTATTTTTTAAACAACTGCTGATATTGACTAAAGACCCAGAATGTAAGTTATAAAGCATACTTTTAGCTTTACATTGGCACATTACCCATGTCTATGCGAGAAACGGTTACCGAGTTACGGTCCCAAAGCATAACCGCTGTTCAAAAGGCACCCGATCGCGTTTCTAGGTGACAGCGCTCGGCCTGTCGGAGCAGGCCAGCAATACTCGAAACAATCATTTCAGCTTCTAAACAGTCTTAGATTTTCAGTAAATGTGGCGGAAGTCCACAGGTACGAAGTTTCAGCGCTTCGTGAAGAACGTCCAATCCCGAATGCTGGAGCGTTCACACAGTTTTGCTTTGACAACGCTGACTACAACATAAGGACATTGGACGGGCGAAACACATTTCATTGCATGGGAGGCATCAAGTGCACAGGTCCAGCGCCTGACAGTGAAATATCTCCACTCCCACGTACACGAGAAGTTCCTAATACTGGTGTGATTGCGGCGATGGGAAAGTTCAACATTTCGTGGCATCGGGAACCCTCATCTCCTGGTTCAAAGGACGTCAAGATTAAGGAGTTAACTGTGGAAGCCCCAAACTCTGTGGCTATTGCGTCGATGATGGACCCCTTGTGGTTATCTGGACGGTGGTCAGGTATTAATTTACCCGCTTCGTGGAACGGCTTTATGAAGACGTCACTGTCTGCTCATGCTCAACCAGCTTCCCAGACAACGTCAGTTGATGCCCTGCCGTTCATTAACTTGGAACCGAGCTATCTATCAACTATATATTCCGCGTTGAAGTTTGCCGCAAGAGAGTGCGCGGAACTGAAAGAAAGCACTTGTTTCGTAACCTTTGACTAGCCCCAATATGCGAAAGTTGCAGAGATAGTCGCATTGGACACTTCAGAGGAACTCAAAAACGTGGTTGTTCATCTAGGCGGATTTCACCTTCTGATGTCGTTTCTTGAGGCAATCGGCTACGTGATGAATGGAAGCGATTAGGAGGAGCTCTGGGCGGAAATATACGCTAAATCGTCAGTGACTCACATGATGTCTGGACACGCATATTATAGGTAGGCTTGCAATTACCTCGCTGTTAATGATTATGTTATGCCTTCAATTTCAAATGTATCAATAACGCGAAACTGTGCATGTTCTAGGGCCCTGTCTGTCTGTTAGGTAGTCAGCCCGAAGGCTGGTTGGATCCTCAAACAGTACCGCCGTTAGGTTATGTGAGTAGATACCCACAAAAACCCAAGGCAGCGCTATATTGAGGCGTACTAGGGCCCACAGAGCGCATTTTCTGACAAAACAGGCTGTCGGGACAATGTTACTCAACATGAACGATGGGCGCGTTTTACTGAATTCCAAGAAGGCTCCGCCAACGACTTGCTATCATATCCTTGCCTTCAACGTCTCAAAGAGTCGCTTCATGACACATTTTCTTCAATTAGCCAGAACTCTCGGAGAGGAAAGCTCTGGGTAGAGTACATCAAACAGCAAGCCTGGAAAATATTGAAGGATTCCGCATCTTTACGCGAGGAAATGAAGGTATTCGTCTCTACGGCTCCAGATGAAAAGGCCATAATATCAGCTGGAGAGAAGTTCGCCATTTGTCTCTACGATAGTGCCAAATTCGGGTAGTGAAATACAGCCAAAAAATTGCCAAACAACCGGTCACAGCATCATTTCAGCTGGCTTCACTTCCGCCGACTTCGGCGGCATGCAAACAACATTCACTGCGGCTATATTTGCAAGTTCAGGAATGGTTAGGATTTTCTTTGGACCCGACCCAATGGGGATGGAAAATCCAGCACTCAGCTTTAGTACAAGTGACAACTCATCTTCCAGCTGCTCCAGATCTTCTCCTCAATTTGGTGTCCTGCAACTGCAAGATCTCTTGTGGCAGTCGGTGTGAGTGTGTACGTTTCGGTTTAGAATGCTCCTTAATGTGTGGACACTGCAGTGGAAAAGCGTGTGGCAACGTCACATTTGATGGCTCAGACGATGAGGAGGACGATTGAGTCCGATGTAAGCTTTGTTTTGCAAGTGTTCTTTGTCTAAAGAAAGCTTTTTAAGCTTTGTTTTGTTATTATTTGCATTATGCATATTATGAATGTACGTTTAACTGCTAACTGCATTAAACTCGTTTTGTTGTATGCAAACCGTTTCTGCTAGTTTACCTGGACTCAAAGCAATACCATCCTAAAAGTTCTTGAGCAGAGATACAAATGGTGTCAGCAAAGGTGAATAGATGGAGCCCACCAGCGTAAATGGGCGTTCGTTCAGAAAGCGACTGCCACACTTCCACTTTTATATTTGTAACTGTATCTCTGCTGCTGTTTGTCGGATGAACATGGGCAATGTATCGTTTTAAAGCTACAAGTGTGCTTTACAACTTCTACTCCGGGTCTTTAGTCGCTATCAGCAGCTGTTTACATGATAATTCCCGGCTAATGACAAATTAGCTAAATTTTCGTGAGAAAAGTTGAGCTAAAAATGTTTGATTACTCATCTGTTTAAATGTATGGCAATAATTACGACCAATAAGAGCGTCATATTTAACGCAGTCCATCTCTTATTACTATCAAAGCTCATTAGAACTGATTTTGGATCAATATTTTGAGCGCAGGAAGCAAAAATGCTGTTTTTGGCACTTAGGCCCCATTTAAGCCCTTTTGAAATCTCCAAAAACTATGACGCGGACACCGCAGAGATGGGGACTTATCAGGATTTGTTTCTAGGGTACTAGGGAACATCTATGCCAAATTTCAGCTTTACATTATTTTTTTTAGGTTAAAACTTAATATGCCTGGGCTATAATAACTACCTAAAACTTTTCTCTGAAATAATTTTTGATACAACCCACCATTACGCCAAGGGATGAGAAAAATGATTTCGGAATTAGAAGAAAATGCCAAGAGCCATCAGAGGTTACCATGACAACGCTTCTAAATTGATGAGGGGTGAGCTATCAGAGGTTGCCATGCCAACGAGATCACATTCAGTTTTCCATCTGACTATGTGGGAAGTGGCTTCGGTGACGTAGCCTAGCTGGTAGCATGCTGAAATTCTATGCCCAAGGTCGCGGGTTCAAAGCCGGCCAAATTCGTCGGATTTTCAAAGAGCGCTGAAAATCCCTCAGTATGCTTTCCTTTAGAGGGGAAGTCCAACGTTCGTTGCAAGTTACTGGTTGCGGTGGCATCTAATAGCCAAGTTCACAGCTAGGTGTCGTTGACGGTATATTTGGTACCAATATTAGGAACTACTACTTGAAATTGACCGTCTGCAGTCCTTACCTGAATTACAGACTAATACAGCCATCACAATTAACACCGTTTATCAGACAGATTCTACATACACCCAAAGTACACGGGGTTTCATGACCGCGTTGTCGCAGCCCTAAACTGAGGAATCAACCAACATCTCTGCGGGAGATAAAATTTGACGTGAAGAAGTAACAGACTGTTAGATAGTTACACATCAGTTCCAAACCTTACATAAGGACGGTGTGACCACAAGTATAAAAATGGACCCCAAATGACAAGAAGGTTACCGTCCCCCTAACACAATAAAATGTTAAAAAATGCATAGTAAGACGAAAGAAAAGTTAATTGAGCTCCAATTACATTGTAAAATACTTTCTCGCAATAAATGAGGTCTGATCCTTCTACGGAAACCTGCATATTTTGCCTATTATAGCCTATCCCCTAGTTTGTCCGGTGAAATCTACCTCCGCCTTCCGGCGTGCCGACAGAATTTTTTTTAAAGTGAAATATCACATCGTGCGTTTCGGATTCCACGTAGAAATGGAGGTCTCGTGGCCCATGAATGCGAGATTAACAGTCACTTAAAACTAAAAGCTTCCTTCTTACCTAACAATTCCCGGCTACGTCAGGGATTTCAGATGTGACCTGAAGGCTAGAACGTGGCGCACGCAGCCGTATGAGGACAAATGAGTAGCTGTCTGGTCCAGTTCCTTTTAACAGTAATGGAGTAATAAGACGTTAACTTTAGTCCCTTGTATCACATGAGCTGTGTTTCACCGTAGTGCCTAGCATTCTTGGCCCGGGTTCGATTGCCGGTTCCTACAAGTAATTTAATTCTAACCTGAGGGCTGGAATGGGGTAGACTCAGCCGCGTGAGGCAAAACTAAGAAGAGGTGGGTTCAATTCCTACCTCAGCCATCCTGGAAGTGGTTTTCCGCGGTTTCCCCCTTTTACTCATGGCAAATGCCGGAATGGTTCCTAAGTTAAGGCCACGGTGACCTCCTACCGAAATCCTACCTTGATTACAAATACACACACTAGAACGTTGGACCAATATCTTGCAATGTCCGTGACGTTGGGTGTAGCGTTCCCTAGATCAGCGTTTTCCAAACTGTGGTACGCGTATCACTGGTGGTACGATCTTACTGATGCAGTGGTACGCGGTGATGATACAAGAAAATGAAAAAACCAATAGATACCTCACGAAAAATATAAAAATATAAAAACATTGATATGTTTCCGGAGGACTTCAAGGCCCAAGATAAGGAGCAGTTTTATGAATTGAATTGTGATTCCGAACTAAGACAAACTTTTTCAAAAATGGCTCTTGTGAACTTCTGGGTTGAGAGGCGTGCAGATTATGCAGACATAGCTGACAAAGCAGTTAGATTTTTACTGCCTTTCACTACTTCGTACTTGTGTGAGACTGCATTTCCTTCACTTGTTTATCTCAAGAATAAATAACAGAATAGGCCTCTTACATTGGAAAACGATCTTCGTTTGAGACTCAGCAATCTTAAGCCAGACATTCCTAAGTTGGTTTCTAATCTTCAAGCTCAGCCTTCACATTGAAGTTGTTAGTTGAACTTTGGTTTTTATGTTTATTCATTACGAGTTCTTTTATTATTATAATTTGTACAGTGTCATTTCTGAATGTTTGAATTGAATACTTATTGTAATAAATAATAAAACAACTGGAAACTATTTTTATTATTTCAACTTTAACTCTAACAGTCTAACTCTAACAAACACAATTTACACTCCGTCTTTTGGTCTACTACATAGTGTTGGTGGTGGAGGGGAGGGTTATAGTTACTATACCTCCCAACCATTAGGTGGCACACGAGAGATTATCATCTCTTAAAGTGGTACTACACACGAAAAAGTTTGGGAAACACTGCCCTAGATTATCCGCAGAGGAGAGGGCAGATGCTGCAGTTGATGAGGTGGGCCATGGTTTGTTCTTCACTACAATCGCAGCAGGTAGACTCACAAGGAATTCCCAATTTCTTAATGTTGATCCCGGACCTACCAACCCCAGACTGTAACCCATTGAGACTCTTGCATAATATAATCCATGTCTCTTCGTGCCCCGATGGAAGACTTTCAGACGGGTATACTTGACTTAAAAGGTACAAACGATACAACAGTTGCTAGATCACAAGGATGCTGGATAGTGCTTTGAGACCTGTTCACATCAGAAGCTCCACTTTGCTACACGAAATGATGTTGTTGTTCTCGTAATAAGCTTAGCATTTCCTTTGCTTTACATTTGATGAAACTAGTATGAAGTATTGGATTAATTACAAGTTACATAAGCAATTACTCGTGTTCTCACAGTTACGTTTACCTTAAAAGGTCTGCTTTTTGTTCGTCTAACGTGATTTAATTAAAGGAATGACCCTTTATAGTTTTAGAGCTGTCCCCAATGGCGCACATAAATGGTCCAAGAACAGTTACAAACATAATATAAAGTAGGAGAAACCAAGCAACTAGAGCGCCATATAGTTGAATACACAGAAAACAAAACTTCTCACTTGTATACAGTACTAGCAGAAGTACCCGCTCTTCGAACGGTCTTCGGTATTAATAACCAGACATTATCAATTGAGCTACTGTTGCAATGGTTAGGAGCTTGTCATTCCTTCATAAGTTTATCAGAACGAAGTTAGTTTTCTGAGTATATCGCATACACTGTTAATTTAAGGGCCATAAAATGTGGTTTTCGGAGACCCTTTATAGACTCCCTAGTTTTGTGTCACACATTGAGAAGCGCAACATATGCTTTGGTCGTCCTTCTAGGATAATTTTTATTTTTCGCCTATTTTTGCATGTATTTTGAAAAGTTGTTCCTTATACCTACCCTTCTATAAGAAATACGTTGAAGAGTTTTAAAAATGATTGGTGTATTGACTCATTGTTAAAATACCTAATTTTACGATGCTCCAAGCACCCGAACATGAATTATAGGCGTACACAAACATAAAGATATATCAACCACACAGTATCAAACAAAATCATCTTTACGGTGAACCCGTTTGTCGACAAAAATATGATTAGTTAAAATGTGCTCTCAAACTAAGTTCACCTAACGTGTACTTCCTGACGTGAAAATAATATTGAAAACCTCGCAGACGAAACACAATATATGTCAAATTAAAACTGACCCTCACCGTTGTGGAAAGTCCCCATCCCCAGGAAGAACACTTTAATAGATTATAAAGGCTTGTGGTGCATGAAAATTCGGGATTTTTAGCCTCCAATGGCCCAAATTCCCAGAAAGATGCAAAGACACTATTCCAATCCAGGAATTTTTGAAAATAATGTTGCTGTTTGGAGATATAATAGACCTTCTGTGCAACATATCGCATATTGCACGTGTAAGTCACGTGTAAAAATTGTAGGGTACCCCTTGACCCCCTTAATCGCATTGTTGAATTTTACAGTCTATGTTTGATTCCACGATAACCTTATAGCCATTTGCAAACTTTCACAGAAATTTAATAAATTGAGTGGCATTTCTTCTTACAGAAATAGATGGAAAGTTGGATGTCACCTCTTGTGATACTCTTGTCATGGTTACCGGCTTGCATTACTTCATTAGTTTCTTATTGTTCTTCTTCTTTCGGATGGGCCAGCTAAGGACCACGACGTTCAACTTTTCAGCTTGGCGAGGGACTTGATGTTTGCCCAATATTCGCGCATTATCTGGCTATGTTTCTCCTTTCCCTCTTTTGTCCAGATGATGCCGGTTTTCTTACAGGGTGGTCTGTCCTGAAAACTCTTCTGTTTAAGTATCTTTCTGAGATGTGATCGGCTTCTAATATCACTTTTCACTATCTTCAGTTCTTGGATATCCTTGTTAACTACTGTTAGCGACGGTGTCACGCTCTTTCTATTCCCCCAGTAGTTGAGAAGCCGGTTGGTTAGTCTTGTTGGGTTCATCCATGAGGCATGTCCGTAGAAAGCCAGACGTCTCTTCCTGGCCACATCTGTGATTTTCTCATTATATCTACATAGCTCCTGACTTGGTCTTCTTCTGTACTCGTCATATATTTATTAGTTTATTAAATGAAATTAGTTTTCTGGGAATATCTCAGAAACGTGGTTTTAGAGCCTTAAAACATAGTAGCCTCCGAGCCACCGAGGGGCTGAAAATGAGTTTTGCCTCGTCCTTGTGTGCCATAAAGTAATAATCAAAATAATAATTAAATAATATAGGGATAGGGATATAATATACCTTTACACACCCGCCCGTGTAAATCACGTGAAAAAAACCCTTGACCCCCTTAAGCGCATTATATACTGTACCCGATACCTAGTTGAGGCTATCGGCTACGCCAGCAGACATTAAGCCGTAGTTGAGGTTTTGGGAAGAGTTAAGAAAAGATAGCGCTCAGATCGAGTCAAGAGGAATGTCAGGATGACGTAGGAGGTCTAGGATCAAGAAGGCACTGACATCTGTAAGCGGATGGAATTATGGATGGATTTATGAAGCTTTATTAAGATCTATATGGAACATGGTATTTAAACATCTTAGAAGAGGAGATATAACATGTATTATATGTGGTAATAATTTTAAGGAAGTCAGATCACCCTTAAGTTATTTTATAACTTAATAGCCGAGATGATGAGGGTTCGAGATTATAGTTGTGACGTAAGAGCAAAGTGGTGGGGAGAACGCCACGTGACTGCGCCAAGCAGGTAAGGGTCAAGACAGTGCAGAGACAGGCAGTCGAGCTCTGGGAGCCAAGCAAGAGAGTCGAGCTGAGTAGCACACGCCAAGCGCATGGTACAGATCGCGTAGCGAACAGAAACTGTCACGGCAAGTGAAAGCGACAGTTTCGACTTCACCGAGCAGCGAACGACAAGTAGGTCAGTGAACCGGGCGGACATACGGAGCAAGCAAGCATAGACGGCCGGGATGTTAGGACAGCATTGCGAGTAGTTGGAGAACTTTATTCCAAGCTGCATTTCAACGCAGAACAGAATACTAGAGCGACATGGCGAGGCCAGCTTTAGGCGGAGATGATTATAGCATTGCAGTAAGACCGAGCGGGTTATTTCCCATTATATACGCAAGCATTATAACAGAAGCTGAACTTTATTACTACATTGAGTTGGAACTTTTATTCAGCATTTGAATTATAAAAGCAGATAGTTACGAGATACTGCAACTTTGAACTTCGAATGAACATAGTTTTTCTTAATGACATTATGACTATGCATTTCATAACGCATTCCAAGTAACATTAACAATTTTAAGCAAACGGAATGTTGTAAGCATATGCACTGATGAACATTAGCACGTGCATTAATGCAATTATTTCTTATGCAGTTTTATAAATTACCGAGTATGAACACAACTACAGGGTGTTTCATAAACTTAGACACTCTCATATAAAATTTTATTTTATGAAAGTGAGACTTAGCAGTTATTGGAGATTGAACTTTCAATACTCAAACTGAACATTGCATGGAACAGTGGCGTAACTTAGAAGAGGAAAAGGGGGTCCGCTGTTTCTATGAACTTTTTCGTGAAGATTTGGACAGTATCCGCTATGGATAACCAGAAGTTCATCATGTCGGAGTAAACGCAGACAGAGACGCGATGGCACCACAGAGCGATGGATTCGATTCCTGACGAGAGGAGGTCCACCAGCTGATTCACTTGGGATTTTGAAGGCAATCGTCATTGCATGGATGGAATGATATTCACGCCGATCTTTCGAGAAATTCGTTACATAGGGAAAATCGACGATCTTTGAAATTTAATAACAGCTGATTATGAAAAGGTACTGTAAGAGTTATAACTTTCTGATACGATTATTTTCATGAATACTGGGCACACATGTATATTTTTCTAATAGGAGTGATACGATTATTTAGACATGGTTTGACTTTATATGCTACGATTTTTTTTGCTAGAATATGGCGTGACCATATGATATGGCAGGCATCATTATACGAAATTCTCACCATTGGTTGGCTTTATTAAGCAGATGTTTGGTCTTTTAGACATTTTTCCAGCAAGGATTTTTTCATGAATAGTTTTTTTTTGTGTGACGATTATTTCGAACTCGTGATCTGCAATTGATTATCTAAAATTACTTCGTCAGTTCATTGCATACTAGCGAGTGTGTATTATTCATCAGTAGGGATTTTTCCATTGGATTGTTTGGAGATATTAAGAAGTTATTCACTTTAGTGAATGAATATCGCTTTTATATGACAACTAGAGACTTGTTGATTCCTATCTGGTACATTCACTCATTCAGTCTTCGAGATGGGGTCTTTCGTATTTATACGATTGTATGGTGGTTACTCATCTTACCCATCGTGCAGGGCACTATCATGATTAGTCGACGGGGCGAGGTCTTTCGTATTTATACGATTGTACGGTGGTTACTCATCTTACTTGCCATTGAGGGACTCATTTTTATCATCCGAGTGTACATGAGATTGTAAGTGAATCAAACAAGGAACTACTAGTCACATATCAGTCGAAATTTTGTTAAATAAAGTAACGATAAATGTCAGCAGGATTACGTTTAGTAATTCTTGTTTGCCAATCCAATATTTTGTTGCTATACTCTTTTGAGAGTAATTTCAGTTTAACAGCTGGTACAGCTGATGCTTTTGATGATTTTTATAATTGTGTTTGATACCTTTGAGAAGGATTTAAAGTAATTGAATCTTGTAAGATGAATCATTAATGGTCAAGATTTATTTTAAGGCAGATCAGTATTGCAGATTTTGATATGAGAGATTATAGCACATTGGTGTTTTTCTGTGATGTGAATTATGAGAATTGTAAGAGAATTTATGCTATTTGAAAGCAGATCTTGAATTACTAAGGTAATATTTTTCCAATTGTTTAAGAAGTTGTCTAGATGTGATCAGATTAATTACAGTTATTGGAGATTGTGTGCGTTGATAATTTGAAGCCAGTTATATATTTTTTTGTAGATCATGCAACATGGTTAAGTGAAGTTTGTGATAGGCATTTTGTGGAAGTTGCCAAGTGATAGTTGCAATATTGCTAATGTATTTTGAGGCAGACATGAGGTTATCGAACCCAGTCTAGCGTATTTGTTGAGATTCATGCTGTATGTGCTGAATATTTATGGAGTTTTGTGGAATAATTGTTGTATTCAAATGTGATATTTGAAGAATTGAGGATATATAATGTAGTTGTGGATAGTCAGATCCAACGTGATGTCGTGAAGGCAATAATATTTTTTGGCATGAAAATTAAATACGAAATATAACTTGGAAGTGTTAAAACTGTAAGACAACGTTCTATAACCCATATTAAACAATTTGTTAGGAAATAAAACCAATAAATAAAGTTGATAATACAAGATTTTCTGATAATAATAATTAATGAAATAATAATCTAAAATTTAAGCATATTAATGATCTGACCTAATGAAATAAAAATCAGAATGACTAGATGAAATAATGAAAATCTAAATAACCAGAAGAATGAAATTTAAATAAATTGATAAATTAAATTTTGGAATAAATCAATGAATTAAATAGATGGATGAATTAAAGATTGGAGAAATAAACTGATTTAAATAAATTAATAGATGATTGGATAGATGATGAATAACTGAATTAGAAGGTGATAATTAATTAAAGAAGCTGATGATTAATGAATTTATATGGAATTAAATAAATTTAATTGAGATATAATTTGAGGAATTGCAACTTGAGTTGAGGATTTAAATGATTTAATGGTGATGAATTAATGATTCTGACAGGAATATGTTGAATTTTGAAATAAGAATTAATGTGAGAAATATTTAACTTTGATGATGATGATAATGATGACCAATGAGCCGTGAATTTTCTGTAATTCACGAACAAGAAAGTATGAATGACGATGTAAATGATGTAAATTAATTATTCGATGTTTAGGTGCATTTTACTAACATGTTCAACATTTAAATTATGCCATGCAAAACATAAATTACGTGATGTTTAAAATATGTGATTATAATATGTGTATGTTTAGACAGATTAATAACTATTTCAAATCCACAGTTATGATGTTAAATTAAAGAGAAATTAGGTCTCAGGTTTCACAAATGTCAGTGACGAAAGACATAGTGCTACAGTGATCCTGAGAACCCAAGAGAACTTTAGAGATTTTTCTTGTTCTATGTGGATGAAATATTTTGGATTAGAAAAGAGATGGTTCGATTTTTGGACAATGACAATTTAACGTTGGCATTCGACCATACTCTCAGGTAGGAGATATATTTAAAATGTCTGTCTGACTATCACAGTGAAATAAATTTGTTTTTATCTTAGTTGTGATCTGATGATGGTGTGATTTTCCTTTTTCTTTCCTTGTCTTGAGTAAGGCTTAACCGGAAAGGAAGTGGTTTGCTAGGAGTTCAGTTGATGGCGCCCATTTATATTTGCATTATTTTTATTAAACTTAAGCACGTAACGACCCTAGAGATACTTTGTCTCGTGTTACCCACTGCTTTTTCGATAACTCAGCTGAATTTCCGACACATTCCTTATTTGACTAGAGGTTCATTTAACTCCGCTCTGTCCTGGAACTCCAGGAATGCGATGTTATAGCAGATGGGTCATCGCATCCCCAGGACGAACGGGTACAATACGTATTGTTGAATTTTACAGCTGAAGTTGGTTCCGTGATAATCTTATAGCCGTTTGCGAACGTTCACAGTAATGTAATAAATGGAATGGCATTGCGTCTTACTGAAATACAGTAGATGGGCTTCTGAGATTGTGTTGCTATGGTTACCAGCTTGCATTCTTTCAATAGCTTGATAAATGAAATTAGTTTTCTGAGTATATCTCAAGAAACTGTTGGTTTTAGGACCTTAAAATGTGGTTTTTAGGGCCCGTAGGGTTCCCGAGTTTTGTTTCTCACATTGAGACGCTGAAAATGAGCTTTGTCTCGTCTTTCTACGCCCATTTCAGCATGCATTTTAAGGGGATAGGCCCTCTTTTATGAGGGGTATGGAGAAGAGGTACATCAATGATTACTTTCGTGACTCTGATGGACATCTGTACCAAATCTTACGTTGATCCACTCAGCCGTTCTCAAGTGAAACGCGTGCAAAGTTGTACACAGACAGACAGACAGACAGACAGACAAAGATTTTGTTTTTGCACGCAACCGTCATAATCTAGTCTGAAACGCGTTAATAACTCAAATTTCCGTGGAAATTCAGAAAAAAACAGACAAACTTTCATTTTTATATTTAGAGAGATGTCAACTGCAAGGCAAATATTAACACCGGCAACAAATGAGTATGATAAAACATGTTATTACACCACTGACGACAAATTGTGATCTTTTTCTTTATTCAATTTTTCCTTCTGGTGAGACCCGCATTGATGCGCTGCATTTTCCACTTAAGTGGCGATAAATATTTGAGAGTTTACACTCTTGCCCGATGTCACTGAAAGCGAGAGTATAGTATGCGAACAAGTCTCAGTTAGACCCCAAGGCACCGGACTTTACACCAATCCTTTAGGTGCCAACCTATTATGCGTGCTTATGTTAATAATCTCAAGCCAATATTAGTGAAATTACAAGTTTTTAATAAACAAATATCTCCTACCTACATTTTAAAGAAAGAACGTTGCAATTTTTTATCCGTAGCAGGAAGTTTTGGAAATCAGTGGACTGACTATTATGCTATAATGGACGGTTCAGTCTGAATGTTATGTGTTGTCATAAAGTAGTTGTTCGGATAGCTTCACAAAATATTTATATTCTTCATAAGGACTTAATCATTCCGAGTTGCTATATCAATGATTCCTTGTATTAGAAGTTTCACTCGATCTTGTGTCAAGCAGGTTATATTTGGATCGTAGTTGAAACGAATGGAGTTGTTCAAACGTTATTTCTATCTTGAGAATCACCTATTATTGGTGGTATTACAATGTACGGCGTGGTTGTGATGCTATATCTATATACTGTACCCATGTGAGTAATTTCCATGGAAAACATTCTTCTGCCTCCAGCTAGCTTCAGGTCTCGGCGTGTACCGTTCTCCCACTGAGCAGTTGCATATTTTCGATTTGAGACTAAAAGGTATCAACTCTACAATGATAAATCACAACTCTATTCTAAAGACTTTAATTCAGCATAAAATCATGGCTTCAAACATAAAAAGAACACAATCCCAACAAATATAATACACAAACAAAACAAAGTTACTCCCACAATCCACTAATTATTCACACATTTTAACAAATTAAATCCATATCATTATTCAATCCTTTACCCTTAGGTTGCCTTCAAAATTCACTCTAGTGCGCTGATGCACATGTAACTTTCACAAAACTGTGCTTTTACACTCATGCCACCTTGTGTGACTTCTTTTAATTTCACAAAATTACTTGTTTCTTACAACTCATCTTAATTTACATCATGTGTACCGTTTGTGTTTTGTCTCTCTCTCCCCACCAAATGCTTTATAATGCATTAGCCAACTCATGGGTTGCACTACAAATCTACTTGCAACTCCACAATGATGTAAATCTACCCCTCCACTTCCCTGTTTTATAGTTCCACTGCATGCGTTGTGATTTCAATTCCAACTTCTGTTATCGCTGTGTCGGATGGTATTATTAAGCTACCCTTGCGAGCGTAGCCTGTGGCGTCTAGTGCCCAACTTCGTAAATTCGTGTCAGTGTCAGTACAAAATGCAACTTCCAACCATTCGTAAGATTGCTAAATTTTTTAATCATCAGGGTGATCTATGATTACCAATGTGTTTTTAAACCACACACATTCATTACACAAAATAACAATGCTTCCTTTCATTACAAGCAAGGTCTCAAATCTGTCCTTTCAAAACGTTAACCTTCACGGTTCGTTTTACAACTCAGCCCCTTTGAGCTGCTCGCATACAATGGAATGGAGTGGGGTGGTCACAGCATGTGAACCGTCCCTCGCTTCCTGATTGCTGGCTTTCATCCCCCAAGCAGTAGCACGATTCTGAATACAATAATGCATTCTCAAAGATGCACATATCCCATATGATTTAAACTGAATGGTATGCAATAGGTTCTGGACGAGCTTAAATATTTATTCCTAAGCTTAGGATATTAATAACTGGCCTCATTAGGTCCGTTTCATTATATGAAGGCACGAGATTCATCAAACACAGGTCTAGTTGGGTAGCCGGTATCTTACTAAATGCTACGGTCAGTTAGCAGCTGCCGTCAATAAGATTCGCTTCACATGAGCCGAATCATTCAATAACAAGTTCTCGGTCGATCAGGTATAGTGCAGAGGTTTCCAATGTTCTCCCCTCACCTACCACAGGATTCGAACCCGGAACATTCCATATCCATCATCAGAGTTAAGGTACCACACTAAACACTCTGGCTTAAATTAAATATCTCTGTACGCCCAAGGCTATACGAGACTTAACACGTCGAACAGATTACCTGGCTCCATAACCTGATGCTCTCGTCCTTTAATTATTAAGAGAAATCTATCAATTACTCTACAAGCTTATTCACAAGCTACAAATTCAATTCACTATTAAGCTCTTCCATTTCCTTGCATAATTATATCCCCATTAATACAATATAATCTGATATCAACTCTTTTATCATCCCTTAATGTATTATCTACTGCTTGGATCGATAAATATTCCAATTAGCGTAAATATTTCTTGCTTACAACATTTTATCCTGATGTTTTCATTTCTACCTTTCATTATTATTATTATTATTACTGACATAAATTACCATAACCCGACACAACGTAACCATTTTAAATATCAAACATCCGTGTTCGTTACGTTAAGTTTTACATAATTGATTTGCCATTTTATTAATAGTGGTAACGATTAATCCACTCACTGATGTATAAAAACATCTCAACTCTACTGAAATCAAAACAACCATAAACACTGAGGGTCTATCTCCTAATACTGATTCTTACTGGCACATTTTATAATTCTGAAATCACATTACATGCAGTGGCTATAACTTCTATAACATCATGATTTGTGGGGTACTTACATAGGCTTATCCAGGTGGCTCCAACCACCCATATCTTCCAGTCTCGCCTGCCATTTGCATAATTAGCGAGGCATCTCCACACTGATAATACACATTTTATATGACATTTGCTTCACAAACCACACGATACTTTTCATTTCTATGCTGAAGCTAGTGCTTCCTCACACATGAAATTTTATAACACTTGTTATAATATTAATTTAAAAGATATTTTACATAAGATCACTACACAAACACACGTCACAATTTATATTCCTGACTGGTTGAAATTTCCTGGCAAGATATCAGAATTGAAGGTGCGGACGGACTCCTCCACGCTCCTACTACCTCCTGAATGAAAGTCTCTATCATCTGCCTACGGATTCACCAACTGTCGATCGATTATCCCTCGATAACCTTCCTGATTTGGCATGAATATACTTACATATCGTCATGGACGTTAATTATTGGTATACTTATGGCATTTCACCAATCGCATCATAAAGTTCATCCCGGCGCAGTCCGGCATATTAAGACATGTATAACCACTCACTATTTTATACACTGCGCTCAACATTGTACATTGTATTTACACAAATTATTACTTTCAACAGTTCTGCCTAGTATATCACACGGTACTTCCTACGTGAACACTAACAATTGCTCGTACTGCCGACTATACACATACGGCACGACTGTCCTTATTAAAAAGTATGTAACAGTTTTACTGCACGGCTTCCCAAACTGAAGTCCGAGCCTCCCTCCTTGACTTCGGTAACACGCCTTTCGCATAATAAAGTTTGTTGATTACCGTACTCATTCTTACTTAATGACCATGCATGATTATATTATCACTTGGTGCATTACACTGCACGACGAATATACTGATTACCACTAAAATGTTTAAGTCTTTGTGCGTGCTTCTTTCCCTGGTGTCGGGCGACATACGCTCCGGGCTAGATTCTGGTACAACAACTGACCTCTCTGACCTGAGTCCACTCCCTTATATTCGTTTCACAAGAAAAAGTAGATCTAGAATTCCCTCGCAGTGTCATCTTCTGTTCCAGGATGATTCTGGTCTTGGAATAATACTCATATTGTTCCTTTTTCCTCGCTGGTCACAAAAATGAATGCGTGCTCGAGGATCGATCGGCCAATTAATCAATATTAATTGCATTATCCATGGCGTGGGTACGCGGCGTTGCTTAAAAATCCCCGGCGACATAGTCAGGTCACGCCGCGAACACCAATAGTCCTGTGTTCATGCGCGGTCCCTTAAATATGCCTTGATTTCACAGTTTAATGGTTCTATAATTAGCCTCCTGGCTAAAGATTCACCTGTGTGCAACTCTCATGTCATTGCGTTGCTCCAATCACGAGTAATCAATGATTTTCATTGGGATCTCCCCATTCCACTCTCGTTCCTATTCTCAAACGGGGAAGAACATGGTCATTATTTCACCCCCTGACCCGTTCCAGACGACATAAGTAGGTCGGCGAGAGTGACACGGCTCCAAGAGTCTCCTCCCACAATTCTGGGGCCATTAGTAAAATGTCAAACTCTCCAACTTCTGTGTTCAAATGCATAGTAGCATACTCCATACAGCCCAATAATGCTGTATTCCACTCATTTCCCCTGCATTATTTTAATAAATAATGTCAGTATCAATTGATATCACACCAGTGATTAAATATGTAATTTCCTCTAGGGTTTTTTTACAACGAAACTCCCTCAACAGATCTCGGGTTCGTTCCCTGGTGGAACCTTCATTCTGAGCTCAACTTATCTCCGAGATCCACGTTCGATACCAGTCAGCTTGACCCCCTCGGGTTCAATACTTATCCTGTTATGTGCCCATGTTGGCCCCCCAGGGACTCACATCTAGTGGGACTTGTGTTGGCGACCACGGGACCCAAGCTGAGTCCGGCATTGCTTCCACTTACTTGTGCCAGGCTCCTCTCCGTCTTCTTTCCTGTCGACCTCTCTTGGTCAACTCTTGTTCTCTTCTAACCCCGACGGTATTAGGGTATCCAAGGCCTAGGGAGTCTTTCACTTTCCCGCCTTAATTGGCCCTTGTCTCATCTTTTCTGATACCCTCATTCTTCGAGGGGTCAGCCTTCTTTGGTGAGTTCGGGAGTTGGCGACCCCGAGGGATTCCTGAACTGGGTCCGTTTTTCCCCTTTTTCCTCTGACCATGAAGCGGGCCCTCTCCTCTTTCCCTTTCCTATCTGCCTTTCATGGCTTTTCTTTCTTCCAAGTCCCTCAATCCTCTTTCTTCGAGGGTTGAGGGCATTTCTTTTCTTCCTGTCCTTTATTTGCCTTATACTTTGTTTACTGTTTCTTCTTCTTCTAGTATGTGAGTTTGTAGTTAGTATTAGTTATAGTTTTCATTCTCATCTCATCTTTCAATATCACCTAAGCCATTAGGGGCCGATAACCTAGATGTTAGGCCCATTAAACCAACAATTATCATCATCATGCTCATGTTGGTTGTATCATTTAGTTGTAACTGGTAAATTGAGATTCTATAAGAGCGTTAAAAACCTTCAAGTATGCTTTTTTTCGGAGAGGAAGTAAAGCCGGCGGTCCCATGTCATATATTTATGGCATGTAAACGATCCTTCCACTAACTTAACTTGTGCTAAGCAATATTTCTAGGTTAGAATTCGTTGGAACGCTCTGTAAAAGTTACAACGTTCACCACTAGATGTCACGGACATCTAGTTATAGTTATTGTTGTTATAAGGGGTGTAACTACGAGGTCATCTGCCCCTAACAGTGACATCTGGTAGTGAAAGTTGAAACTACTTGAAATTGAACGGAACTTACAGCTCACCCCACGGGTGTCCGCTCGAAGCAGCTATAGTCTCTGGTGAGCCAATCATGTTCTCGGACACCCCCGGCACTAAAAGCCATATGCTAAGTAAATAAATACATAAAATAAAATTATTGAGTTACTCTTAATTCAATACTATTGCTTTCTTATAATAGTATGGGGTCCATATGTGTTGGATATATTTTATGACAATTACGAGATTACTGTACATTTATTACCAGGAGTTGTGGAGTAGACTACCTCGCGATGTAGTGGATAGCGTTTTTTACTCTCATCCCTGAAGTTGGTTTTCATCACCCCTTTGGGAATCTCTATTTATTATTATCAGTAAGCATACGTTCTGAAACACCTGAGGAACGTGCGTCACGACTCTTAAGTCACAGCTGTATAGTGTTGCTGTCGGCTCAAATTGCGTCCATATATGCCTTTTGTTGATATCATTGATATCAGGGACATCGACATATTTAATAAGGGACATCGCAAACGTCGATCACCCGATCTCGCTGTAACATTGCATACGTCTAGATCTACGGAATAAATCATATGTGATGATATTTTATCCACAGAGGTCGAGGTTGTACGCGTTTGAAAAGAGACGTGAGACTTTCAGATGCCCAGGTGGGTGTGCACTTAAGAAATCTCCTATCGCACTCCAAGGACCACGTGCATATAGAAACACTGCATTACTGCTCCAGATATCTCGTCATTGAGACAAAAAATATGAAGATTCATCCTTATTTCAACTAGTGAAAAATGAAATGAAAATCCACAGCCTGCTTCCAGTCGACCGACCGGGTCAGGGATGGAATGAATGAAGCCCCCATCTAGCGCGAGGATATGAACTGTGCCGGCTGCCGAAGCTTGTGGCACCCCTCTGAGGCAATGATTAAATGAATGACAGATGAAATGAAATGATAGTGGAGAGTGTTGCTGGAATTAAATTTTGAACAGGAAAACCGGAGTACCCGGAGAAAAACCTGTCTGCCTCCATTTTGTGCAGCACAGATCTCACATGGAGTGACCGGCATTTGAATCACGGACCCAGCGGTGAGAGGCCTGTGTGCTGCCACCTAAGCCACGGAGGCTGTCTTATTTCAGGTCTCGGGCGTGGTGGCTCAGCGGTCTAGCTGTATGCCTCTCACCAAGGCGGTCCGGGTTCGATTCCCGGTCAATGCATGTGAGATTTTCGAAGTGAAATGCCATGTCCTGTGGTTCGGATACCACGTAAAAAGGAGGTCCCGTGGATCATGATCTCAAGATTAACGGTCACGTTAAACTACAAGCTTCCTTTGCTTTTTATTTCAGGTAGTATTCTCTGGAATTCCCATAAATTGCCCCAATATTCAGGACTTGGTATAATAGCGTTAGAATAGACCCTTTGTGGGAATCTATCCGTTATACAATGATCACAGCCAATGTGAACGTACAATTGGGTTTATAAAGGTGAAACCAAATAAGATACTTTGTTCCCAGTCATATAGCCTCAAATTATGTAGATTTTTAATTGTTTATCTTCCAAGCTCAGCTTCACCCACGAACTCTGTGAGGGATCATTCCTCTACCAACACAAGGACAGTATCTGGGATCCGAATACACTTTATCAGCAGGTGGGGATGGTGACAAGCCAATCGCCCTGACTACCGTTAACTTGGGTCTAATCAAAGAAGGGGTAGGGAAGATATTTTTTAGAGGAAGCCGACCTCTGAAAGGAATCATTCTACCATTTGCCTGGCGGTGAAATTGGGAAAACACGAGAACCATCTTCAGGACGGCTGAGATAGATTCGAACCCAGGCTCTCACAATGCCAGTGAGGTACGAGCTAGCACGTTAGAACTCTCAGCCACCGTGTCTGGTCTGGCCTTTTCATACCGTCATAAATATCAAGTGTATTTTCCTGACACTTAACGCCCTTCTAGCTCGTGTAATATATTGTTAAAGCTATTTCAAATTTTACACCTTCTACGCTGTATTTCCCAGTTTTTTTATTAATCTAGTTACACCATGGTAATAATTAACTTGATATAATTTCTCTGCTGTGCTTGTTAATTTATAATGATTGTTTGCTCCTTGATGAACAGGAAAAGTCTTCAAAAGACGATGTAATTATTTCTGTTTTAATTAACAACGTGCTATATTTTGTTTCAGGAACTCTGTGTACCGTGACACCTGCAAGACTTCCAATACATCACACAGCTCCAAAAGGTCTTCAGTCCTCAGTTGCTGTAATTAACAGTCCTCTCTTCAAAGGCATCACATCTACTTTGATCAAAAACACTCTAAGTGTTTATTAATAATACTGTAAACGTTCCTTGTGCACTTGTGTTTCATCTTATTCCAAATCTGTAAGGATGGAAATTCATAAAACATTCTCTTTTGAACTTAAAAGACAATTAAAATTGAGAATTTCTGTCATACGTTCGTGTTTGAATTAATATCCGTGTTAGATCAGTAATTAATTAATGTTTTTGTATAGTATAAGAGCGAACAATAACTTACGAACATGGAAATAGTGCATCGGGAAGAAGGTTAGAGTGGAACAATATTTTAAGAACAATCAACGTATAATGATAAGACATAATTGAAGCGTGAATTGCTTAACAAGAATAGTGAGAAGTGAATGGTAAAAGAATAATGGCCAAGACGTTAGGAACGGTGTTGGGCAATGAGGTGGTCAGTATGGAGGACTTCTCGGGTTCAAGGTTTTTTGAAGGTTCACCTTCCACCTCTGATCCCTTCGTGTTTAATGAAGAACTGTTCAATAATGAAGGTCTTCCGACTCCAGAGAGTACGTCTGCTGTCGCTACCAACATTAGTCTGTCCCTGTTCTCCACGACAGCCACCGTCACCTCCGACATTAACTCCTTCTACTTCTATGAGGTAAGATCTTCAAATATTATCGTTCATTGTATAAGCTAACATGATATAGGGTGCACACAAAGTCCGTATACGCTTTACGTCCCATCATCACATATATTATTTCAGTAGTATAGATCCCTTCTGCGGCACTCACAAGCGACCGATCGTGAAAATGAGCATTCAAATGAAAGAGAATAGACTTTAGCAGTGACGAATTGCACTCGAATATCAATAATATCAATAATTAATATCAATAATTTCTTTAAAAAATTACTTTAAAAAAACGTACGAAGTGTGTGATTTGCAGATACTGTTGATGTATGAAAATACGCTCCATAATTGCTGTCCAATTCACATTTTGGTCGCTGTGACGCCAGTTTCATGTCGTTTTAACATTCTGAGGTCATTATCATTTTTTATGGATTTCAGAAACAGTAAATCAAAGAAATGAGTACTCTCATCGTATAATTTCATAAATATCGAATAACCGGTGAGTGTTTCAGCACACTCAGCACACAAATGACACTATCAGTGACAAATTGAATTCTAATTTCTTAAAAATCAATTTTTGTAAGAAGTGTTCGATTTGCAAAACCTATTGGGGAAAGTGTGGTTTACGAACATGCGAGATTTCTCGCACGAGCCCGCTAGTATATATTATTTCAGCAATGTCGATCCCTCCTGCGGCGCTCATAAGCGACCGATCGTGACAAATGAGCATTCGAATGAATGAGAATGGACATTAGCAGTGACGAATTGGACTCTTATTTCATAAATATCTATAATTTATTTAAAGAAATAACTTACGAAATTTACGAAGTGTGCGATATGCAGATACTGTTTCTGTAGGAAAATACGCTCCATAATTGCTGTCCACTTCACATTTTGGCCGCTGTGACGCCTGTTTCATGTCGTTTTAACATTCTGAGGTCTTTCCTTTTTCAATATGCATGGATATCAGACAGAGTAAATCAAAGGAATGAGTACTCAAATCGTATAATTTCATAAATCTCGCATAACCGGTGAGTGTTATGATGATCCAATTTTCAGTGATTGCCTTCTTAAGTTAGGGAACGTAGAACTTGAAATTCTTACTGAAATGTAAATAGTGTTCTATAATCATTTGGTTGAAATAAAAACATAACAACCTTTCTCCTTAAGTCTCTCATTATAAACCTTTTAGGGAAAGTGTGGTTTATGAACATGCGAGACTTCTCGCACGGGTCCGCTAGTAGAACATTATTTCACTAGGAATAGTAGTCATTTAAAATTAATTTTGTTATCATTTCCAGCCACATTGTGCTATCAGTGTTGTTACCCTCTCTCTATATACATCGATGTGTTTAAGATCCGTGAATAACAGGATTCATAAAAAGTATGAAATTTCGCATCGCATTGCTGTACTCTAGGGTCTCAGTAACAGTGGGAAGTAGTTTCGTGACCACAGAGCTCCAACTGATCCCGATTGTGGTGGAAACAGATTTTAGCCAAGAGTAGTGGAGACCTGGACCAATCCACTGCCAAATAGGAACGACGCTCTCCAGAATATGTCAGTGCAACCTGAGACGAGGTGGCAGGTGACGACAATACGTATGCTTCTGCCCTAATCGATTACATGACCACTCGACTGGAAGAGATGGCGCACAACCACGGTGCGTGTTACTCTTCCTGAGAGTAGCACCCTACGGCCCTATTTAGGACCACAAATAATTCCACTCTCTGTGAATAAGATCATGAAGAAACAAAAGATGTTATGCAACTCACCATTTACGTCCATGTACGAATAAAAATAGGCATGAAAATAGTTCAGCCTACCTAGATTCGAACTCGGACACCAGAACCGAACGGCATAACTCATTATTTAGCACGAACGACTGCCATCTTGGCTGACAGAGTCTGCCCGTTTAAAAGCACTTCACAAAACTGTATCACAACTGCTGGGGGGGAATAAAGTGCATATATTAAGACTAATGTGGTCATTGGACGAATATATATATTATGTCCTAGGCCGAGAGGCGTAACATGCAATGTCCTGTGCCTGTATGAAATGAAAATCCACAGCCTGCTTTCAGTCGACTGACCGGATCAGGGAATGGAATGAATGAAGCTCCCATCTAGCGGCCGGGATATAAACTGTGTCGGCTGCCTAAGCCTGTCGCACTCCCCTGGGGAATTATTAAATGAACGTCAGATGAAATGAAATGATAGTGGAGAGTGTTGCTGGAATGAAATTTGTGACAGGGAAAACCGGAGTACCCGGAGAAAAACCTGTCTGTCTCAGCTTTGTCCTGCACAAGTCTCATATGGAGTGACCGGGATTTCAACCACGGACGCAGAGAGGCTGGCGTGCTTCCGCCTAAGCCACGGAGGCTACTTCCTGTGCCTGTATAATGACATCAAAATAGAATATAACTCGGTCCTATCCTCCCACCTGTGCGTGCTGCGGGCTACCATACCTTCCAGGGGACGCTCATTTTCTGTGTCGGCAACTGTACCTCCCAGAACGAACTGTGTGTGCAAACACATATCTCCAAATATATCAGAACTGTGGAGTTGGACTTAATGTCCCTCGGGAAATATACAGCTCTGAGAGAGATTTGATAGCCGCTCCAATGAATCAATACATGTAAGTATAAATACATTATCCCGTGGCTTTGCCATGCACCACGAGCGCGAGGGCAGCTGCAATAAGTCCGGAGATCTTAGGTTTGAATCCCAGCTCAGACAGCGTCTATACTGAGTGTTGTTTCTCCCACACTCCCTCCAGGCAAATGCTGGGATAGTACCTTAGTTGAAGTCCCGGGGTGCCTACCTCATTCCTGTCCCTAATACAGTTAAACACACTATTGCAGTCATAACATAAATACAGGTTATCAGACAAGTTCAACAAACACCCAATTACTCGGGGCTGTTGACTGAGATGTTCCAAACCCCTAAAATGAATTAACAACAAGAGATATATTCTTAATAAAAAACTACTATATTTCGTCAATCTTCATTTCTTGGCAGGCCTAAATTTTATCCGGTAACTGATAATCAGACTTATGGTGGTGACTATGGTAATGTGTAGCATATAAATTTTATCATTGGGATGGGTGCCTTGGGACTTAACCCTTTATAGGGCAAAACTATTTTAGCCTACTTTTCACATTTTGCAAAAATGAGGAAAAAGAAGACTTACGAGACCGATCCGGGCAAATGTCTGTCAGGCTATCTGGCTGTGTGTGTGCCCTCCCCCCCCCCCCCCCCCGCCTATCAACTCCTGAACGGCTGCAGCAATCAAATCCAAATTTGTTATGAGTAAAGATCTATACCTGAATATTTCAAGCCTATATTAGAAAAATATATCAGTGCTACCAACAGCTGAAAAACCGCAATTGAAATTTGAGCTCCATATTGGATATCATGGAAGGTATGCATGGGAGATATTCCAAAATTGGCACACATATAGATAATACTATTTCAGTTTAATTTCCAGGAGGCTATGCATGGCAGTGTTGCCAAAATGATTCTATGCCTGCTGATAAGTCCAATTTTTAAATGCATATCACTTCTACACAATCAATTGGATTTCAACCAAATTTCGTATGTACTATGTGTACATAAACAGATATGACTGAGCGTATTCTTAAAAACCACCCGAGCTGCCAACTGTTAATAAATGCTCCCTCTCTACTTTCTTATACAAATATCAATATATCAGAAAGTATTTTAGCCAACAGCTTTAAAATTTGCACACGTATAATACCCGACATTCTAGATTAATTTGGAGAAACTAATATACGTCAGTGCTGCCAACAAGACTCTAAGCCTGCTGATAGGACCAATTTTAAATGCATGTACCTTCTATACTAACTAATGGATTTCATCCAAATTTGGCACAACAAGAGATCATAGTATTTCAGATTATTTCTGACCAACACATGCATGACATTGTTGCCAACATAATTTTACGCACGCTGCATTAAGCCCACTGTTTAACTGCATGTAAAGTCCATGCTATCCATTGGACTTCAACCTAATTTTGTATTCTGTACCTTAAGAGATGGAACGAAGAATATATTCAGTCACCAGGGCTGCCAACTGTAGTGCTCTATCAGGCTACATAATACCAGGTATATTTCGAACTAATTAGAAATTTCTATATTACCAACTTTATTTAGTCATTATTCTAGATAGCCTAGTTCCATATAGATTAATCATTGGCATGAATTTTAACTTTTAAGAAAAGTAGTCTAGTTCGTCACGGAACTTCTTGTTGATAGAAAAGCAGTTTCCATTTTCTGAAGCCTCGATTCAATTGATTTCCTTTCATTACAGTTTGCTGTAATCCTTTCACCTAATTATTTAAATTCTTTTACTCGAGAGATTTTGTTGTTGCCAATTTGAAGTTCATTTGGTGCGTTTTTTATTTTTATGTGTTTTTACATTTTAATTTATTTTAATGATTATAATTTTTAATAATGTTATTTTTTGTTTCTCTAATTTAAATGTTTATATATTTATTTGTAATTTTAAATTTATGTTCTTATAGATTTAATTTTTATATTTTTAATTGAATTAATTAATTAATTAACTAATTTCCAATTGATTTTTACAATTATTTTCATATTCTTTTATAGTTATGTTCATGTACATTATTTTAATTTTTATATTTTTTTATTATTGTAATTTAATTTTTAGGATTCTATACCAATATTTTATTTTTATACTTCAATTGTTAATGGTTTTTTTTTTAATTTTATCCGGCATATTACGTCAAATAGGTACGTAGGTATATTTGAATTTTAGAAATACTAGCACTTCGGAATGAACATTCTTCGAAATTTGGCTTAAAGTTTCAGCATCTTTGAAAGCATAAACTGTCCTTATGACAGGCGGTTAATATATACACCACTAGGCTATCTCTTAAGGGGTTAAAGTAACGTACCACCCCTGTATTTGACTTTAGGGAGTGTGGGATAATACCGGGAAAAACCATACTGAGGACCACCACGATTAGCGCCGGAATCAAGCCTCTAATATCCGGACTCGCTGCAACTCCATCTAACTCGCTCGGCTATGTTGTTGGGTTCACCAGCTTGTAGGAGGAAGTATCCTTCACCTCTCCGTCGCACAACAGATGATGAGCCATCTGTCAGTCAGAGTGGTATAACGTTTAATATAAATGCAGCGATGTTGATATGAAGGTGTCACCTCAGAAATAGCAGCGTTGATCGATGACGGAATGGAATGTTGGACATAGGCCTTTTAAAAAGAATAACTATCCCAGTGACAGTTATATATTCTGTATTAGCAATGTTCATTGTGCAGTGCAGGTAGTAAGGTATAAGGAACACCTTCTCCCCGAAATGCCTACATCACCGTTATGGTCTTACGGGGGCTCATGCACATATACGAGGCACGTCCAGAAAGTAAGCTCCGTTTGGTAATTAAATTAAATTGTGTACAGATACAGAAAAAATATTTATTGCACAACATTCTACACCTCTTAAACTACCTTTTCACATAACTGCCGAACTTTTGCAGGCATTTGTCATAGCGTGGCACAAGTTTTTGGATACCTCTTCATAGAAGTTTGCCGCCGACCCGTAAACGAGAGTGAAGACTCCCCTTAAGATATCCTACTGTTTGGTCACTACTGTTAGGCAAATTGCGTGCTTACCAGGAGAACTGCGTTTGTTTAGGAGTTCTCCTGACCACATACGCAATTTGCCTAACAGTGATGGCCAAACAGTAGGATATCTTAAGGGGAGTCTTCACTCTCGTTTACGGGTCGGCGGCAAACTTCTATGAAGAAGGTATCCAAAAACTTGTGCCACGCTATGACAAATGCCTGCAAAAGTTCGGCAGTTATGTGGAAAAGTAGTTTAATAGGTGTAGAATGTTGTGCAATAAATATTTTTTCTGTATCTGTACACAATTTAATTTTATTACCAAACGGAGCTTACTTTCTGGACGTGCTTCGTATATAGGGGGTAAGAGAAACAGAACGTACCAGCATACTACATGCAACTCTTCCTCGCAGGAGATGTTCAATATGCCCTCCGTGTGCATTGATAAATGCATCAACCAGCCGTCGTAGTGAATCTCGGATGCGCTGATGTATTCCTGGAGTACTGCGTATGGGTTCGCAGCCTTCCATAATACGGGCACGGAGACACTGAACATCTTGAAATGGGTTTCGATACACAAGAGCTTACAAATGAAATGAAAATCCACAGCCTGCTTCCAGTCTCCGACCGGGTCAGGAATGGAATGAATGAAGCCCCCATCTAGCGGCGAGGATATGAACTGTGCCGGCTGCCGAGGCCTGACGCACTCCTCTGGGGCAATGATTAAATAAATGACAGATGAAATGAAATGAAAGTGGAGAGTGTTGCTGGAATTAAATGTTGACAGGGAAAACCGAAGTACCCGGAGAAAAACCTGTCTTCCTCCATTTTGTCCTGCACAGATCTCACATGGAGTGACCGGGATTTGAACCACGGACCCAGCGGTGAGAGGCCGGCGTGCTGCCACCTAAGCCACTGAGGCTTACAAGAGCTTTCAAATGCCCTCCCAAATAAAATTCCAGTGATTTTAGGTCCGGAGAGCGTGGAGGCCAGGCAATTGGACCTCCTCTACCTATCCATCTGTCACCAAATCTGCTATTTAGCAGCCGAAGGACATTAACACTAAAATGAGGAGGTGCTCCATCGTGCATCAAGTACATGTTTTGTTGCACAGCTAAAGGCACATCTGCTTAGTCGCATGGCAACAGGGCCATGTAAACCAAAACACTGGCGGTGCACCTACGGTAATGACAACGTAACAAGACGTAACCAAGAGTGCATGTTCCCCTTGATTCTAACGTTCGGTTCTTGTGTGTTTCCCATGCTTAATGAGTTGGAGACAATGAGGTGTAACATGGAAACAAAGCGTTTCCAGACCCATGTTCATATAACATAATTTCTTCGTCTACGTGTGAGGAATGTGTCCAGTATTTCGTGCCGTACATTTTTGTTACACTCTGTATAAAGGCGAACTGGCATTTCTTGTTAAATCGTGTTTTTGTGATTCATGACGTTTAAAAATCACAAATATTATCCTATCAATAAATCATGCAATACTTTATATACTGTTCGCTTTTATATATTAAATGAAATCCCTATGTATTTACTATAAGTATATAAGTTTTCATAATTCTATGTTACATATTAGTGAAGCTATGCTTTATTTCGTATCAGTGTGCAAAAACTCCCACTCGCGGTGTATGAGTCACCTTAAAAGGTATTGTTACGTGTTAGCCCTAGTAGCACGTTCGTTAATTGGACTACAGTGGTTAAAAGCACAACACAGTTTGGCCCTTTAAAGAAATGTAAGTTTTATTGCAGGTCTAGCAAGTTACAGTACACCACACAATAAACAAATACAAGCAATTAGTATCTCACTCTAGTTTCCCTCTTGTTGGGAACACTTCCCTTTCACTTTCTCGAACAGCTGTCCGTTCACTAATTAGGTAGACCCGTGTCCAGCCAGTCTGTCACTCACTGAAATACCTGCACACTTCCTTGAGTACACAAACTACAGTTACTTACGAGTCTGCTACACACTGCTCTGCAGGCTCGGAAAGAATCTCACTGGGTTTCGCAATCCACACAGCACTTCACTGCAATAACCTCTGTCGCACAGTGGAACACACTCATTCACTCAGAAAACACAGTCCATTCTCACCGGCCAGGGTCCCTCTTATATATCGGAGCTGATGACTCAATGGATGCTTCGAGAGCGGACCAGGGTTCACGGTTTCTCCAAAGTTCCATTTCTGGGTGGGCTGCGTAGGTTCTAGACAATGCCCTTTTGTTCTTACAGCCCTGTTGCGTAAGGCGCTGGTAACACACAGTCTGGAATAGCCTGGGGCGGCCTGAATCACGCGCGGGCGACGAAACTGTCTATGGTCGTAATACTTAGAGTTGACGTCTGACAGCTAGTGCTGGAGGGAGGAGCATTGCACGTGCCATTTCACGCAGTTGCCACTTTCCTGCATTCCATACCCTACCCTTCTCACTTCCGGCTGGCTTGTTCGTTCATTCTGACCGCTGTGTTTTCTTGTAGACTACCTGGCCAGACCATGACTGACTTGGTCTTATGTTCGGTTTTCTTTAACAGAGGTCGGGCTGAAAAGCTCAGACAGTAGAGCGCTGGCTTTCTGAGCTCAACTTGGCAGATTCGATCCTGGCTCAGTCCGTCACCTCTCTCCATCATCAGCTTCCTACTGTTGATAGCTTTATATTCAAAACCAAGGTTATGAACCACTTTCAGTAAGGAAGAGTAACTGCCTTTAAATAAGTCGTTCGGAAGTGTAAATAACAGTTTTTGAATTGTTGGATGTTCCCTTCTGGTGTAGTAAGAATATATGCGCCGGCGAATAGCATCGTCTTTAAACGGATCCAGATTTGTAATTCTGGAGGTTCTAGGCCGCTTCTTTCCAGGCATGGACAGTTTAGATGAACCCTCTTCTGAGTTGTTATATTTCTCCATCGTAACTCTTGTCACAGTACTTTTACTAACTCTAAGAGCTTTCGCAGTGCGTTCTTGAACTCTCTGGAATGGAATTAAAGGAGCATTCATTTCCGAAAAACTCTTAGCCTCCTCTTCAAAGAATTCCCTCGCGGCACATATAATTTCTCTCCCTTGGTGATGAATTGTCACACCATGACCGGCGGTATTTTTTAAATGAGGTGGACGAGTTCTTGGCCTCCCTCTACCTCGAGGAGTATCCATAATGCTCGAAATATATATTGCAATACAATAATTGTAGGTCTACGTAATTAGTATTTAAAATACCGTTAGATACTTAATGACGGCCTCCAAACAGAAACACAAATAGAATAACAGTCACGCTGAACTGCTTGTGACAAGATCTAACTCAGAAGTACGAGGTTTGGCAACTCCTTCAAACTCCTCCTCAACATGAGCTGGCCAGAGGGCTTATCTCCATGGCAACCGCAGTCGCCCCACCACGTTTCCATGACAACCATACCCCCACCTCTCTTTAACCCACCCCGGTAGGCAGTAAAAGGACCTCCCTCTAAGAACTGTCAGAATTCAACTCTAAGTATTACAACTGTAGCATTCGTAACAGTACATTTTACGTATATTACTTCAAAATTCATTGGTTTCATACCTGGCTCTGCTCGTTGGAAAGAGGAGAGTTGAGTTCGAATCCCACAACACTGATATCAGAAGTGATTTTCAGTGGTTCTGAGTTCTCCAGTTGGATACCGACTGACCCATAACTTAAGGTCTCAACCACTTCTTACCAAATCTTAGCCTCAATCAAATGTAAGCACGGACACCGCAATAACACAAGATATCAAACCAAAGAAAATCACTCTCGAATCATTGAAAGTGGAATTGATATCCACTCATCTTCCAATGGGTTCTCATCAAGGCGAACACACTTCATTACAACACCCTCATACCAGAATCTAAATCCTCAATGATTTGAAACTGGGACCATCTCGATGGAGATTTACTCGGCTTACCCCTAGATATCCAGGCAATTCAGTTCGAAGACAAAAGGGATAAATGTCTTAGTTGGTTGGTTGGTTGGTTGGTTCCTCAGTTTAGGGGCTGCGACAACGCGGTCATGTAGCCCCGTGTACTTTGGGTGTGTGTAGAATCTGTCTGAGACCGGTGTTAATTGTGATGACTGTATTAGTGTGTGTGTCTCTTTTTAATTCTAGTAAAGACTGCAGACATTGATTTTTTTTCAAGCAGTTCCTACTTTTGCCGCCAAACGCCACCGTCAACGACCAACTTCTTCAGAACTTAGTTACCAGATGCCACCGAAGTTGGCTCTTGACGACGAACGTAGGAACCTAAGAACGTTAGTCAAATGTTTAACATATGAAGGGTACATAGGAAGAATGAACATTGTCACAAAATGCAAATTTTACAGGAGAGACATTTTAAAGTTTGAACACTACTACACAAAATACTAAGAAGGTAATTCTTTGTGTGTAAGTGTCTACATAATTGTCACATATTTGTGCATCATATCCATCAAAAAGATGATTCTAAGTCGACAATTACTCTAGTAATACACTTTTCTATTAATTAGTGTGAGGACTATGTGCGTTTTTCCTCTGGATTCTCCTAAAAGCATGGGTGCATTCATGATATTACAAAGATTATTTCTCAAATATAGCATTAATACTACTTTAATAAATGTATTTAAGATAGTTTAGAGAGTATGTTACAATTTTTTAAATTTAAAATTTTTTTCAATTAAGAAAATGAAATTAAGTTAATACAAATTCAAAATAAAAATTTTATACTCAATTATACTGTTAATGTGTTAAGATTACTTCAAATATGTACACATTAAAATGTATCCATTGATGTCTTGTTAAGGAAGGTTCAATTTGTAAAATTTTGGCCTTCAATTTCAAAAAATAAAATAATTGGTACACAGAATAAACAATAGATTGAACATTTTTATAACTGAATATGGCCATACACATAAAACGTAATAAACACTGTAATATTTCTACGTCCTTCTGTGTAATGGTCGATTTCAGTTAAGCCCCTTACCACAGTATGTAATCAAAGATCACTATCTTCGTCGTCTGATTGGTTCTTAGTTGACTCTTTCACGACAGGTAGGCGACTAAAGAACTCTTGTGCCTCATCTCGGCAAAACTTCTTCAGTACTTGAAGGTCCTTGTACTTATCTTTAGGCAAAGGAATTGGTCCTAAATATGCATGCTCAACTTCGTGTTGGCCATGTGGGAAGTTCTTACGCCCTGTTGCTGTAACAACAGTGGAATTGAAGAGTCCATTGTATGTTTCACGGTGTTCAACTGTCTGTGGATATCTGGGTGTAATTCGAAGTTCCAAGATGGGGCGTGTTGCAGCAGGAAATGCTTTCTTATACATCGGTGTTAGAAAGTTACCCCAGGACTTGAACATATCAGTTTTACACTCAACTACCTCGAAAGGAGAAGGTTTCACTCGAGCACTTCTAATTAATTCACGCCAGTCATCTGGGGTTTCTGCTGGAGATTTCTTTTGGATTAGACTCATGTTTATGTCACACTCCATATAGGAATGTCCTCTTATTGGGAATGTGACAAATACTTGGTCAAAGCGATTCAATGTTATTGCTACATAGTGGAGAAATCTAATCATGGTGAAGTTTTTGTTTTGCCCACTACATGAATCACAGAAAATGTGAAGTTTGCGGACAGAATTATCTATGTAGTTTGGTATGAAATGATGTAGCATTGAAACTACGTCGTCTGCTCCCTTTTTGCCCACTGTATGATCGTAAGTGTAAAACACCGACATACCAGTTGCTAAAACATGTACATTGAATACATAAAATGAAAGTTGCCTACGATAATAGGCCTCAATGGTTGATATGTTTGGTAATGGGAGATTTCTACCGTAATCTATAGCTATCGCCTCGTGTGTTGCATCTTTTCTAGCTTCTCTTCTTGCGTTTCTCTTCCTTTTGTAGAACCAGTCAGCTCTAACTTTGTGCAGTTTCATTTCGTCATGCAGTTTTTTCAAATCTTCTTCTAACTTCCTTATTTCCTCCAGATTAGATGTTTTAATCTTAGCCTTTTCAATGTTACTAGCTGATGCTTTCTGTTCATCGCATGTACTACACGTATCAGTTCGGGGATACCCAAAAGATATGTTATATTTTGTAAATGTCTCATAAGAAATTTGAACACTCGGAAAGCGTTCCAGAAACATGACCAGCAGCTTTTTCACATTCAGGTCTTCAGGTAGGTAAACTTTTCCTGTATCCTGCAAACTGTAATGAGATTTGCGCCCCTTAAGAGAACTGAGAAACGAAGCCATTGCTTCATACGTTTCCTCAGGAAGTTTACTTTTACCTCTGTTCTCATGTTTTCCCCTTTTGTCAATCGGGGAAAGTCCTGTTGTAGCTAGGGACGATTTAATTGTGTGTAAACGGCGGGCAGTTACACCGAAAAAGGACAAGATTGCTTTAAAACAAACATTAATTCCTTCGAGTGTCCCATCACGCACGACACGAACTTTATACACATAAGAAAAATGATGCAGGCGGGTCTCTTGTGCTGGCAGCCGAGGTCGCCTTCGGTTTACAGGGATTACGGAAATTAATCCCGCCAAGTACGAGTCCTGGGCATTTCTATCACCTAACTTATTAAAATCATTTATGAGGTTATTCCTTTCATTAGAAGTGACCCGTTTAAAACATTGCAAGCGTTTGCAGTCACAGTTTTCACCAGATTCGTATGTAGTATCTCGTAACCTTTTCATCACACTTTTCACACTGCCGTATTTACGTTTCTTCTTTGTAGAAGTTCCTATACTCGCAACTTGAGTCTCCTCATCACTTGAATTGTAGACATCAGTATCCATCACAGCATCCATCGTACGACATACAATGTTATTGTAACACACCACACAACACAGAAACAGAACAAGTCACCTGACACAATCAACATTCATTTAAACTGCAATGGCGGCAACACGCGCATGCGCATTGCAGCGGCTGGTGGACACTGTTCGTTTTAATGTAGTTCCGCGCGAACATTGTTCGTTTTTCCTCTGTGTACCATTTCTATTTCACTGCATATCTTGGACATCGTTCAATGTTTCACTGTGATACTTCACGTGTTCAAAGCTTCGATACTAAGCTAACTAATGGGACTAATAACTCATTTTTGGATTTTTGGACAACGTTCGTTCTTCCTCTGTACCCTTCATATATATAATTTAGCTTCACACAGGTGTAATTAGTGGAATGTTCTTTAACATGTCATAAATCTATGACATGGGACCGCCGGCCTTACTTCCCCTCCGAAGGAAGGCATACTGAGGGATATTTAACGTTCTTAAAAAATCCGACGACTTCGGCCGGGTTTGAACCCGTGATCTTGGGCATAGACGCTCAGCATGCTATCAACTACGCCACCGAAGCCGCTGGATAAAAGTCTAATTAAAATGTATGATTGAATAATATAATCGGTGAGCAAGCACACAAAACTACCCTTGGGACCAAATGCGTCGATGTTGCTGTTCCACACGATGAAAACCTACATAATATGGTGGCTGAGAAAAGGCGCAAATACCAGCCACTTGCCGCTGAGCACATTCACATATATGGCTTTTTCGTCATCCCAGTTATTGTCTCTGTGAATGGTTCTGTCACAAAAGACCGGAAATATGCTAATGAGAAACTTGGCTTGAAGAAAAACCATAATAAGCAGTTAATGTACTCCTTGGTACTGCAAGTGTAGTACGTAAGGCTTTGTCTTTTCAGTGACATACAATGAAACTTTTGATATCCATTGCAATCATCAGTTTCTTTGGCTCGCAAGGAGTCTGACGGTGATGATTTTGTATGTTTATGTACATTTCATATAATAAATTGTGGCCCTTGCAGAAGACAAGTGCAAGTTAGTGAGCGTTCAGACAACCTGTGCTTCTTGATGAGGATAAAATGAATTTCCAGGAAATCAACACTATGAAACATCCCATGACCCTGCCGGGCACCAAACTCGGGGCCCTTGGGACATAATGCGTCGTATCCAGTTAGCCACGAAATTGGATACATAGCAGAAATAATTCATGTTATATAAGAAATAATAAAATGCCACTTTAAAGTAAACGAGATTTTTGATACCACTATGTTTATAAATTAACCGATGGGGTAGCTTAGAACCCTACGAACCCTGGGATGCAGGGCCTTGAAGTCAGGATCTCCAGACTCGGAAGACGAGTGGTTTCAAATCCTACTGTCAGCCATTGTGGAATTATTGTTTACCATTTTTGGCTCCAAGTAAATGCCGGAACGATACCTTCAAATATGCAACGACCTCTTCCTTCCAATTTCTTGCACAGTTTCATTTGTTAGTATTAATTTCATCTCTCAATAACTCCTCTGCTGATATCGGCGCCAAGAAGGGTATCCTGTCGTAAAATAACATCTTCGTTCAGACAGCTCATCTCATCTCCAAACTCCCCCAGGGGCTCACATGTAGTGGGACGTGGGTTGGCGACCACGGGGCCCCAACTGAGTCTGGCATTGTTTCCACTTACTTGTGCCGGGCTCCTCTCCGTCTTCTTTCCTGTCGACCTCACTTGGTCAACTCTTGTTCTCTTCCGAACCCGACGGTATTAGAGTATCCGAGGCCTAGGGAGCCACTTCCTTTCCCGCCTTAATTGGCCCTTGTCTCATCTTTTCTGATACCCTCCTTCTGCGAGGGGTCAGCCTACTTTTTCTTTCCCTTTTACCTCCTGCCTTCTGCTCAAGACCCTTAAGGAGATAGGGTGTATGTAGCCCCACCACTACTGGTGCACCTTAGATATTGCTACACCCTCAGGGGCTCACGGCTGGTGAGTTCGGGAGTTGGCGACCACGCGGGATTCCTGAGCTGGGTCCGGGTTTCCCCCTTTTATCCATTACCTGTGGGGAGGACTCTCTCCTCTTTCACTTTCCTATCTGCCTTTTATGGTTCTCCTTCCTTCCTTCCAAGTCCCTTTATCCGCATTCTTCGTGGTTTGAGGGCGTTTGTTTTCCTCCTGTCCTTTATTTGCCTTATTCTCCTTTTGTTTTCCTTTTCTACTTCTAGTATGTAGGTTAGTAGTTAGTTTTAGTTATAGTTTGCATTTCATTATCCTCTTCACGATCACCCAAACCATTAGGGGCCGATAACCTCGATGTTAGGCCCCTTAAAACAACAATTACCATCATCATCATCATCATCATCTCCAACCCAGTACAAACTAGGGCTGTACATACCATTCGGATATTGGATTAATTTGACTACTTACTATATTCGCCAGATCGAAAATCAAATGAATAATTCAATTGTTCGAAGTATTCAAATATAGTTGCCAACCACTGCCAACACTACCGCTTTACACCGGCCTGTTGGAACCCATGCCAAAGGTGTAATCCAAAAGTTTCCTCTTGTGGCCATTATAACGCACTTGCCACCGAGGATAGGCGCAAGAAAAAATCTGTGGTTTGGTTGGTTTCCAGTACAGTGAGTCTCTCTCACGACTCGGCCGGCAAGCGCACAAAGCTTATCTGCCTCCCGTTGTCTGATCACTTCCTGTTACACGGCGCGCACTTCGCAGTTTTGGTCCATGCTTATAACGTGTATTTAGTGTTTATCTGTCACTCCAACTATTCTCGAGTTGTGAGGTGTTACTTTTGGGTATAATTCTCATAATGCCTACACGGGTGTACCCGGTAGAGGAAATGGTATTTATGTACGATAATTATGTGAAAACAGAGTCTTGCAGGGAAGTCGTTATACGTTTCATAACACATTTTCCAGGTGTGCGCCCTCCACATAGAGGGACCGTGCGGAAGCTCGTAAACAAATTGAGGGGATCTGGTTCTCTACTCGATAAGAAGCGAAGTGTTAATAAACGTGTACTTAACGAGGAAAAAGTAAATGAAATCGCAGAACATATCCGGAGAGAAATAGCCTCAATTACGGAAGACGAACTTATGCGTGTGAATCGGAGTTTCCTAAGACGATGCCAGAAATGTGTGGATGTAGGAGGAGAACATTTTCAACATCTCCTGTCAAAGGTACGACCTTAGTCTATTATTTCTTCCTTTCTAGATTTTAATTGGTATCTCATGTCAAGCACGGATAAAGTGAGCCAAGTGCTGTTCTGTTCTTATTGCTATGCTATGCCGAGCGGGGAGTGATGAGTCAACGGGAGACAGATAAGCTGGGCGCGCCGGCCGACCGAGTCGTGAGAGAGACTCACTGTAGAATGGCTCATTGTCTAGGCCGAGGGAGAAGAGCGCAGCCCACATCCATTCGGCCTTGGTACTGTCCCCGAAATACCTACCGTCAGCTTGTTGATATCCCTCGTTAGTAGCTGGATTGCAGAACCTGAAAACCCCGACTAAAAAAACCCCAGATTCCACTCAACAAGAGACGAGGATAATGGGGCACATGGATTACCTAACTGAGGTAACGTCAAGAAAAACCATAGCAACAAAAGAAAAATCTAGCTCGGTAGATCACAAGAATGAGAAAAACAAAATCTCTAAAGCGTGGAATTATACTGAAATGCCTGTGATGGTTTCCTTAACGTGACCTCCTATCGCATCTATAAAATACCACTCTAAAAGAATTAAAATAAAATTCTTCAAAATTTAATCACAAAGTCAAAATAGCAGAAAGTGCTATCAAAAGGTTACAAGAAATGAAAAACAATTACAGCTTCAACCGGAAGCTCAAATCACAGTGACCTGAATACAACTTCTAGTCATCACTAGACACACTGTATTCTCCATTAAAAAAAATAACACTCTTTAAGATAATACCCTACTATGGCACAAGCAATGCCTCAAAAGCCTTATTGAAATTAATTCCACGTGTGAGTAGGTCATTATTAATCCTACAATTATAACTATCATTTATGTACAAAATCTACATTGGAAAATATATCTATATAAAATGGAACACTCCAAGTGTGTTTCCTTTTATTTCGCAAGCCTCAGTTTAACATTCTTCCATTAGAATAAGATCATTAGTTTCCTTTAACTGATTCGAAAATATTTAAATTGGTCCTTTGTCAACCAGATGACAAAGCTTAATAGAGGTAATCTATCACTTTAATAATTATTGCACTCACCAAAATAACTGGTCGGGATAACTTAAAAACCCTCGTCAGCATGGTGATTAAAACCAGAATATTAAGGTTGACTTCATTTAATACATGTTTTAATGTTTTACTTTGTAGTTAGCATGCTTCTAAGCAACAACAAAATGCTTGTAGTACAACGCTGAATTAGACTTGAAAATAAGTCAACTTATATTTGACTACACAATCACAATTATCATGGGTTAGTTTCCATGAAATACCTTAATGTTTATTTCATTCTTTCACTGCCTTCACGCGGCTCAATTCTTATACAAATGTACTCCCCTGAGTACTCTATTCAGAATTAATTTATTATAATCATACATATTTTAACGTAACTGGATCACCTTCATTGCTTAATGACGAATTTCATTCTCAGCTGATAATTGTTGTTACTACATCGTTGTTTAAATTTATACATAGTTTACATTAGTTTTCAATGATGTTGGTTGGATTTTCTCAATAATAAAATATCATTTTAGAATTAATACCTATGCTATGAGAGATTGCAATAGCATCGACTCTCCTTAATCAGAATGTATTTATACATTTATTAAATTTGGGATATACGCTGCTTAAAAAAAGGTGAATGATGTTTCAGAGATAAATTAAAGTCAAATGACGATAATCAAAAACACTGATAAATTCCTTCGACCAAGGATCTCAACTATGCCTTCACGCGAGAGGCTAACATAAAACAAGTTAAATACAAATAAAGAGAAAGTTGATCAAGCCAATGTTCGGTACACCCCTGCACGGATGAATTCGAGAAACAAAGTAATGCCTCTACACCACCGGACATGGTAATCATAACAATTAGCACAATTGTCTGGTTAGAAAACATTACCAGCCTCTGTCCTTCACCAACACAAAGAATGGTTACTAATAAAAGCGAGAAATGAAACTCCTCTATAAAAGTATAAAATAAACTTCACAAAACTCAACAATTGCTATCAAAATCAGTCTTCTATTCATAATCCAAACATTCGGATGTATAAAGTTCGAAAATGCAGTAGGAAAATGTAGCTCAACAGAAACACAGTCTAACGATGCGAAGAATGTCACAAATTGACATAATAAAGAGCTCACCACGTTGATAAACTACACTGAATCACAAAATGACTATCGATGTCCTCTTCACTACCCTAAGAAAGCTTCATGAAATATTAATGAATTTAAGATGAAATCTACTTAAACATACTTAATTACAAGCTGAAAATGGGTTGCACTTCTTATGGAAGTCTAAAACCTGTCGAATGTGAAATCAGTCATGATTAAAAACGTCAAGCCTGAATTCCACAGTCCGACATACTACTCAAAAACATAAACATGTTAAATAAATGGCGTAAATTAACATTGAAATATCTACACTTAGCTACGAGAGATGAAGTTGTGTAGGCTGTACCGTGTTGATCGATGAATTTCCAAGAGCGAGCATTGATATGCACTGCATATCACACCTTCTCCATATGTAGCTGTAACTAGCATTCCCCAGGTCGTCGGGAATCGAACCAGGGTATACCTTCTCCAAACCGCACGTTCTTCCCGGTTCAGAAGGCTATTACCCATCCTGGGTAAATAGTCAGGAATCGCTACTTCACGTCTCCAACATCTTCCAGCACACAGTTCGTTTCTCTGTAGGGTCGCATTCTTCATAACGGGCCGAAATATTAATGAACGAAAGACGAATGACTGCCCATGCGAATAGCATTCATGATTTCTAATGAGGTAGACACAAGTGGTCACACAATCAGAATCAGTCATCACTGGGGCCATGGCGATAGTTCATTGAAATGTTCGATACAATGCCGGTCTAGTAGCGTTCATGTTGCTGCGTTATTTAGCCTGCCATTATAAAAGAAATGAACAGCACTAAAATTATTCCTCTTGACATCTTGATTAAGAATATGTCTGTTCGCGATGAGGAATAGTGTCTAGAGTTCAATACCATTGCTGTGCACTCGGCATCAACGCAATGAAAACGGAGACTGCTTTCAAAACCAAAGTTCGCTGTGTTGACAAGCAGCTTGCTGTATTCAAATATTACAGTTTCTAATACTGCTTTACCCTTGTAGCGGTATAGCTTGCATCTCGTGAAAACGAACAGAGTCCTTCGACACTGGCTCTGCATATACTTTGAAGTGTTGGACATAAACCTCGCGTCTCATTACAACCACGAAACGCGTTCACAAGCTTCACGATGAGACATGCTCTCAAGCACTCCGTAATGTTATCTGCCCACAGCTGACAGTGTGTCCATCCACCTGGCCTCACGCTACCCTCACTCAGGCGTGACAGTAATCGAACTGTTCTCATTGGTGGATGTAAATCATAATTTATAATATCTCCAACAGATACTAAACCTGTATTAATAACAAAATACACATTATGCTCTGTTTCAGAGTCTCGTATAATGTTGAAAATCTTGCATGTTATTCTCTTTCTTCTTATTGCTGATAAAAATTTAGTCCTAGTGACCGATCAATAAACTGGGTCGATGGTCGCCATGTTGTAATCATATGCACCTGGCTTCGTGCGTGCACGTCGATCCTCGGCAAGTACCGTAATCGAGCGACCGACTCCAGCTTCGGTTAGCAACTCGTGGATCGCGCCGATCTTCAACATATACTTCAAACTGCACTATACATCATAACAATATGAGTATAATGGTACAGTACCAATTTTGTTGTAGCCCATGCGATACTACGTAACGGCATGTAAAAGCATAGAAATAACTCTGACGCAATAGGGTGATCTTATGAGAAACTTTTCCGCCAGATGTCATGACTGTTCTATATGGGACTCTATTGGTTTGTATTCCGTTCGCATTCTGTACGCATCGAGCTTGAAATATGCTATAAGAAGTTCACAATACGATACATTTATATTTTAAGGCGATTGTAATAGCCTATTGTGTGTTATTTGCAAATGTTATTTGAACTAAAGAGCAAGACTATCCCACATAGTACCTGTACGCTATCTGTTGGTGCTAGTTCAGGATATTGCTAGTCCGTGATAGGGAGACTCTGTACTTTACTTATGCACATTAATAAGGACAAAGAGTTATAACTGCACCCATACATTTAGGAGAAAGTAGGCTATATGATATTTGCTTAACAACTTGTTTATATTTATTATAACTTAAGAACATTTCTCGGGCATTTGTACACAATGGACGAAAATAGAATAACTAAAAATTATTCTGGTTTTTCATCTAGGCTTACAGGATGGAGTTTAGATGATAAATTAGACACCGGTCGCGGAAGCCTACGATCTAAATAAAAATATATACGACTACCTATGGAACAAGAAGACAACTACGGCATGGATTAAGTAAGTTCGTCAAGATCTAGGAAGGTCCAGCATTCAAGAAGTTCAGATTGTAGATAGCGATACATCTCCGACCATTATTCAAAATTTGGAAGAGCTCCAAGACGGAGGAACTGCGAAGACTGAAAGAACCTCAACGGATGAACAGATGCAGCAGTACAGAGTCCATATGAAAGAATACTGGAGGAAGGGGAAGCTTAAGACGAAGAAGAAATGACATTGTAGCGTGATCCTCAGTGGTCTATTCGCAAACATTAATAGAGGAAGGGGTAAGAATATGAGATACCCTTTTTATTTTGGGACCTAGAAAGTGTCACAATAGTCATAAATAAAATATTGCAAGAACATTCGTTTGACAATTTTATGTGGAATGTGCAGCATGAACATGATTTTTTTCAAGCTAATGGTATTTACAATACTTATTGTTTTCTTAGAAAACTCAGTTTAAACGAATTTTTAAATTGGGTAGTAATATGAGACACTTCTATTTTTTATTTAAAAAAACATGAAATTCATACCAAAGTCTTTTGGAAGAATTTATTGACATACAATTCCTGTACATGAGTCCCAGGCCCAGCGTAACTAGGATTCACTTAGTTCTACAATAATCACACACATATACTGCAATCTCTGGACATGTAAAATCGCTGTGGGTCCTCATTTTGCATAAGAAGCACTGAATCCACAATTCACCTTCAGAATCATTTGAAAAATTTGAGTCACAAAATAAGCAGGTCGCATCTTCTGATTCTGGTTTCAGCAGTAGCCTGGAAATAAACTATTTGAAAATGAAACCCTTGAAAAATTGAACACTCAACTGCATATCTACACTAAAACATTGCAAATAGTGTACCGGGTATAGGAACGTTTTGAGTAGAGAAAGGAGCGAAATGAAACAAAACTAAATGCTGAAGAATGTTACAAGATAACCGAAACTGGTATTATATTATAATTAGTTTCAATATGTTCTTGGCTCTAAGGTGGATCATCATTTATTCACCTACTCATAGGCAAACAGAATGATCCACCTTAATAGTCAATAAATGTATTGGAAATAGTTATATTACAACAATACCAGTTTCGGTTATCTTGCAACCTTCTTCAGTTCTACTAAATAAACTAAGAGCATCAAATCAATGTCACTATTCCATTAAGTCAGCATTATAAATAAAATTAGCACTACAAAATATTTTTTTAGGAAAACGTAGATTAAAACTTCCGAGTTGATAATAGAATTTCTCATTAAAATCCAGTTAATTAAAATGGAAATATTATCTGATCAAAACGTCAAAAATATGGAAATGTAATCTAAAAACACATACAAATCAGATCTGTTACGAATTGAGATATAAAGAAAACTTCCAAAAAAGATGACAAAAATAGCTCATAAAAATGTTTACGTTTATAAAACAAAATCTCTAAGGTTCAAAAATATATAGAAATCCTCTTCATGGAGCAGGAAAAACGGTAGTGGAAAAACATGTTCAAATTTATATAATTAAAATAAATTGGTTGTTAAGACTCTGAATCAAAATGGATTTGGTTGTTTAATTTTAATCTTAAGGAATTTCAATTGTCAAAGTTATGAATTCAAAATTCAATATGGCGTCAATACCTTGACCTCATTTAATTAATCGACAGTTCAGTAACTTTCTTTTAGTATTTAAATGCAGTTTGCCACAAATATCTTAATTATTTTGAGTCATGTCACTGTTGCAGTAAATAAGCGATATATAGTGAAATTGGAATCTTGCCTCCATGACGATAATAGGAGAGAGTTCCATAAATTAGCAAAATTGAAAGAGCAATCTTTTAGATGAGATACGGTTTATCTCGGCGCGGCATTGAGGTGTCAGCACCGAACATCAAGTAGCACTCCCCAACTCCCTCGAGAGAGCGCAGAACGACTCCATTCATCATGTCACAGACGTGGCAGATGGGGAATATACGATTTAAACATCGCCATTTGATAAGGCACCTGCTACTGAGAATTTGTAGCCAATCCATTGAGAGGAGCATACAATTCCTAAATAACGCTTGTCGTTCTCAGCTCATGCAAGGCTCGATAATCACCACGTATACTCACCAGCTTTCTGTATTCTTTACAATTATTTACCACAGACTAGAGAAAAGATAGTATGGATGCCTCAGTCATATTTATAACTGAGACTAGCAACCCACCCTAGTTTCGCCCAGTATCTTTAATAGTTTACCCAGCGTAACCTTAAAAGGCGCACGAACGGCAGGTTCCAGACGCAATTCAGAAATGCCGAGGTGAACATCGAGACTCCAAACACATACTGTATACTCTACTCTGAAGTCTTAACTTTAAATGTTTAAAATTATACGCCAAATCAATGCTCAACACATATATATTATGTATAGGACATGTTTCGACCATCAATGAGGTCATATTCAGCTAAAAAATGAAAAATCAATTAAGAATCTATTATATAAAACAAAGTGTCCTGACTGACTGACTGACTGACTCATCATCACCCAGCCAAAACTATTAAAGTTAGAAACATGAAATTTTGGGAATATGATCGTTGTATGTCAAAACCATCCACTATGGGATGATTTTAGGATATTCAGGTTTTAAAGGGGTCTTAAGGGGTTTAAACCTGCATTTCATTGAATAACAATAATTCCCGATTGGTTTCATTGGGGGATGAGATACTCGGCATATAAACTCATCATTAAAAACAAGATGTTCAGTAAAGAACATATAGCCTACTTTCTCCTAAATGCATGGGTATTGTTATAACTCTTTGTCCTTTTCAAGGAGTATGATTGAATGTTGGTTGTAGTAGCTTGTTGAAATACAACGTGCTATAGGGACATTAAACATGAATATGAGGTGCCCTTTGCTAGTGCTACCTCTGTACCAAATTTCGTTCCATTCGGTTTCACCGTGTTCGAATTGATAAGGGGAATCGATTTTCACACAAAGATGGCCGCCATCCGCAAAATATTAGGCTGATGACCTATTAGTTTGGTCAAAGGATGCTCCCTCCATAAAGGTATGTTGTTGCTAAATTTGCTAGAGATCGGATGATTAGGCTAATCGTAATTTGATTTAAGCTTTGAACATTTGTGTGGCCGCCATTACGTTTCTGTCAATATGGCGGCGATATAAATCATGACACTGAGATGCCCTTTGCTAGTGCTATCTCTGTACCAAATTTCGTTCCATTCGGTTCCACCGTGTTTGAATTAATAGGGAGAATCGATTTTGACACAAAGATGGCCGCCATCCGCAAACTATTAGGTGAATGACCTATTAGATTGGTCAAAGGATGCTCCCTCCATAAAGGTATGTAGTTGCAAAATTTGGTAGAGATCGGATGATTAGGTTAATCGTAATTTGATTTAAGCTTTGAACATTCGTGTGGCCGCCATTACGTTTCAGTCAAGATGGTGGCGATATAAAACATGACACTGAGGTGCCCTTTGCTAGTGCTACCTCTGTACCAAATTTCGTTCCATTCGGTTCCACCGTGTTCGAATTAATAGGGGGAATCAATTTTGACATAAAGATGGCCGCCACCCGCAAACTATTAGGCTAATAACCTATTAGATTGGTCAAAGGATGCTCCCTCCATAAAGGTATGTAGTTGCAAAATTTGGTAGAGATCGGATGATTAGGTTAATCGTAATTTGATTTAAGCTTTGAACATTCGTGTGGCCGCCATTACGTTTCTGTCAAGATGGCGGCGATATAAAACATGACACTGAGGTGCCCTTTGCTAGTGCTACCTCTGTACCAAATTTCGTTCCATTTGGTTTCACCGTGTTTGAATTAATAGGGGGAATTGATTTTCACACAAAGATGGCCGCCATCCGCAAACTATTAAGCTAATGTCCTAGTTATTTGGTCAAAGGATGCTTCCTCTATAAAGGTATGTTGTTGCAAAATTTGGTAGAGATCGGATGATTAGGTTAATCGTAATTTGATTTAAGCTTTGAACATTTGTGTGGCCGCCATTACGTTTCCGTCAAGATGGCGGCGATATAAAACATGACACTGAGGTGCCTTTTGTTAGTACTACCTCTGTACCAAATTTCGTTCCATTCGGTTGCACCGTGTTCGAATTAATAGGGGGAATCGATTTTCACACAAAGATGGCCGCCATCCGCAAACTATTACGCTGATGACTTATTAGTGTGGTCAAAGGATGCTCCCCCCACAAAGGTATGTTGTTGCAAAATTTGGTAGAGATCGGATGATTAGGTTAGTCGTAATTTGATTTAAGCTTTGAACATTTGTGTGGCCGCCATTACGTTTCCGTCAAGATGGCGGCGATATAAAACATGACACTGAGGTGTCCTTTGCTAGTGCTACATTTGTACCAAATTTCGTTCAATTCGCATTCACCGTGTTCGAATTGATAGGGGGGGACAGACATTCAGAGTACACACACTCACACACACACACACACACACACACAGACACACACACACACAGACTCTCACACACACATACACACACACAGACAGACACACTTTTTTTCGCCCTGTGTTGATCTCATAAGTCTACTTTCATTTTTTGCAAAAATCGAAAGTAGGCTAATAAGAAGACATGTGTCTGAGGGTTTTTCGATGTGGTGTATGTTATGAGGTGATAGGTGTGAAAAATGGGGGTTGAAGGATTCCTAACGGAGCGTGTATCTCTTAAACGATAAAGGCGAGGTGTTTGAAATTCAGCGGAAAAAATCAACTTAAAAAAAGTAAATAGGTGTTTGACCGTCTTTTCATAAATTGAATTTAAGGGGCCCATGGGGTGGGGTGAAATTCTGGGGGAAAAAAACAGGAAAGAAAGTGTTCTAACTGATTGACTGATTCACTCACTCATCAAACTCAGGGGGAAAACTGATTAAAATAAACAAATAGTTGTTCGACAGTTTCTTTCATAATCCCAATTTAAGGGGTTCATGGGGAGGGGTAAAATACTGAAAAATGAAAATTGAAAGAAAAAGTTCTGACTCACTCACCATCGCCCAGCCAAAATTATTGAAGTTAGAAACATGACATTTTGGGGATATGATCATTGCATGTCAAAACCGTCCACTAAGGGAGGATTTTCGGATAATCAGGCTCTAAAGGGGTCTTAAGGGGGTTAAACCTGCATTTAATTGAATAACAATAACTCCCGATTGGTTTCATTGGGGGATGAGATACTCGGCATATAAACTCATCATTAAAAAGAAGATGTTCGGGAAAGAACATATAGCCTACTTTCTCCGAAATGTATGGGTATAGTTATAACTCTCTGTCCTTATCATCTCCTAATTTCTTCCTATTTGAAGTGCAAATTGGCACACAGGATTTGAACAGTGGCGTTCAAACCATAGTTTATAATTTACCCCAGCATTTTGCAATTTCATCAGCAAACACTCCAAACACCGACTACTTACAATAATTGAAACTTCGTTGCTCTAATAAGACCCATCTACAATGCGCAGTCGGCAGTCCGTAGTTGGTAGTCCTCGGTCGGCAGTCGCGATCGACTCCGTGTATACTATAGGCACCATACACAACATGAAGTTGCAGTTGGTAGCTGGCAGTTGGCAGTCGAGAATTTTATCCTTGACTGCCAACTACCCGACTGCAGCAATGTAATAGCCAATCAGAGCAGATCAGAAACTGACGTCACGTTGTTGTTCTGTGTCGTGTACGAATGATATAGAACTAAGTGAAGTAACTTCGCAACCCGTTAATTTATAGGCTAATCTTAAATACACGGTATAACAAAATAATCCATCTCCAAATCATCCATATTGCAAGTTTTGAGATTATCAACAACGCCTCTGTGCACAAGGAATAAACGAATGTTACTGTCTTATTACTCCTAGCAGTCGTTAAGACTGGGTTCACTAACTGGCCGGTATAGAGCGCTGCTCGAATCTATAGTTTCTGCATAGTACAACTGAAGGCTGGAAGATGTCACTCCAGTGGAGAATGTCGTTTTTTTAATATATAATTTCCATTGCAAAAAGCACCATATAAAGCTTTATTTTATAACGTCTCAGTACTCAAGAAACAATAAATATAAAAACTAGTCGTGATATCTAGTTGTGAAATATCGAACAATATAATCCTAACAGAGCGAGTGCATTCTAGCGGCCAGAAGAAGAAACTTTTCAATAAAATCTGTTACCTTTTTGTCAGCTAGATGTCTCGATTAAATCTGCTGGCGAATTATGTTTTAATTAAGTATATGTTTTGCACCGTAATATGCACAATATAACGCTTAATTTTAAAACGTCTGAGTCATTACAAAGCAACAAATATGTAAAATGTCAAGCAAAAAACTAACTCTGATGGGGTTTGAACCATAGGCATATGAATGACAGACTAACGCTTTACCACTGAGCTAATTGTGTCAACGAATATCGTTCTATATAAAATGACTTACATAGAACTTGTTAGCAAATAATGATTTATACTAAACGATTTCATCACTGAAGTATATTATTTATATATAAAGCATTTCATACAAAGTTTATTTATTTTGTTTCAGTACGCTATATTGCATGCAATACTCAAATTAGTGAAATATAAGTCAGGCACAAGATATCCGCTGCCATCTTGTCTTATTAATGAATCAGCTGAGCTTTTTAAAATCACGTCTGCACTATAGTATTACAAAATAAACTTTTAATTTCGTACGTGCCTCTTCCTTTAGAACAGTTAAAACGATTCTCGGCTCGATAATCGGAACTGGTGGGTCACATGATATGGATTATAAAGTTTGCATAATTCGCACGGCCGCCATCCTGAAATGGTATGGCGGACGACCTTGTAGTTTGGTCACAAGACGCATCCTATACGAAGGTATGTTGTTACCAAATTTGGTAGAGATTGGATGATTTGGTTAGTCGTTATTTGATTTTACGTTTTGAACGTTTGAGTGGCCGCCATTCAGTTTTAGTAAAGATGGCGGCGATATAAAACATGACACTGAGGTGTCCTTTGCTAGTGCTACCTTTGTACCAAATTTCGTTCAATTCGCATTCACCGTGTTCGAATTGATAGGGGGGACAGACATTCAGAGTACACACACTCACACACACACACACAGACTCACACACACACATACACACACACAGACTCACACACACACATACACACACACAGACAGACACACTTTTTTCGCCCTGTGTTGATCTCATAAGTCTACTTTCATTTTTTGCAAAAATCGAAAGTAGGCTAACAAGTAGTTCCGTGAAGAACTATAAAGCCTATTTTCATATATCGTGCTCATGTTAATTGCCTCTATCAACATACAAAATTTCAGTTTAATTGCTGTAACAGATTCGTAGATATTGAGAACCGTCTAAATATTTCAGATGGTCGCCAGGTTGGATTTTTATTTTTGTACTATTACATTAATATTATTGTGTACGTGTGGTATTCAAACTTCAATCGCATGATTAGAACACAAGAAGTAAAAACGATATTTTAAAATTAAGCACAGCAGCCATCTTGTTATAATGCAAACAATTGAAATAAATTAGATGCCAGTGGATCAACATTTGTATAAGCATTTAACGTGCAACGCTTCACGGCACTCGGATACTTAATTCGCGAGAAACGTCCATTTAAATATTTATACTTCGCATCGCCGCCATGTTGGATTTGTGCTCACCAGGTTACTGAAGTCCTATAGGTGAACCTATGTTCATAGTCTCTATGAACATAAAAAATTCAGTTTGGTTGCTGTAAAAGATTCATAGATATTGAGAACCGTCCAAATATTTCGGATGGTCGCCGTGTTGGATTGTTAAATGTATAGGCCATAGTGTTATGTACCATTCAAGGACAATTATTGCCTAGCTTCATTATTCAAACTTTCACTTCGATCGCATTATTACGACACAAGAAATAAAAACTTAATTTTAAAATTTCGCACAACCGCCATCTTGAGGTTATGTAAACAATTGAATTAAATTAGATGGCAGTGCATTACCATCAGCAAAATCATTTACTGTACCACATTTCACTGCGCTCAGATAGTTAAATTACGAGAAAAGTCTATTAAAATATTTCAAATTCGCTTGGTCGCCATGTTCGTTTTGTACTTAACAGGTTTATGAAATATACATAGGTAAACTTGTATCAGTGCCCTTTATCACCGTACAAAATTGCTGGGTGATATCTGTAATAATTTCGGAGATATAGAATGTCAGTGAAATATTTCGTACAGCCGCCATTTTGAGGTTATGTAAACAATTGAACTAAATGAGACCCCGGTGCATTACAATGTGTATAAACATTTGCTGTACCAAGTTTCATTACGTTTGGATAGTTAAATCGCGAGAAAAGTCTATTTAAAAGTCTCAACTTCGCTTGACCGCCATGTTGGTTTTGTTGTCACCAGGTTTTTGAAAGTCTCATAGGCGAACTTATAGTAGTGCCCTTTATCACCGTTCACAATTTCAGGGCGATATCGGTAATAGTTTCGGAGATATTGAATGCTAGTGAAATATTTCGCACAACCGCCATGCTGGATTAGTGAGACGTAACAAAATTTGAAGGGCACGATCGAGGTCGCCGCGAATAGTGCTATGAACTTACCGAGTTTCATTGAAATCGCTCCAGCCGTTTAGATTTTATTAGGGGGGGGACACACACACACCTCACACACACACACACACACACACACACACACACACGGACAAAATGTGATCTCATAAGCCTATTTTTTTCAAAATTGAAAATAGGCTAATAAGAAGACACGTGTCTGAGGGGTTTTCGGTGTGGTGTATATAATGAGGTGAAAGGGATGAAAAGTGGGGGTTGAAGGATTTCTTAAGGAGCGTGTATCTCTTAAACGACATAGGCGAGGAGTTTGAAACTCAGCGAAAAAGAACCAGCTTAAAAGATAAGTAAATAGGTGTTCACCGTTTTTTTTTCATAAATCCAATCTAAGGGGCCCATGGGGAGGGGTAAAATTCTGGGGGGGGGGGGGGGAAGAAATTGTTCTCTCTGATTGACTGATTCACTCACTCTTAACACTCAGGGAGAGAAAACTGCTTAAAATAAGTAAATAAGTGTTCGGCAGTTTTTTTTTCATAAATCAAATTTAAGGGGTTCATGGGGACTGGTGAAATTCTGAAAAAAAAAATAAAGAAAATGTCCTGACTCACTCACTCTCTCACTCACTCACTCACTCACTCACTCACTCACTCGCTCACTCACTCACTCACTCATCATCGCCCAGCCAAAATTATTGAAGTTAGAAACATGCCATTTTGGGAATATGTTCGTTGTATGTCAAAACCGTACACTAAGGGAGGATTTTCGGATATTCAGGTTCTAAAGGGGTCTTAAGGGGGTTAAACCTGCATTTATTGAATAAAAATATCTCACGATTGGTTTCATTTGTGGATGTGATACTCGGAATATAAACTAATCATTATAAATAAGCAGACATATGTCTAAAGGTTTTTCGATGTGGTGTACAGTATATAATAATACGAATGGGGTGAAAAGTGGGGGTTGAAGGATTCCTAACGGAGCGTGTATCTCTTAAACGACATAGGCGAGAAGTTTGAAACTCAGCGGAAAAAAAATCAGCCTAAAAAATAACTAAATCGGTGTTCGACCGATTTGTTCATCAATTCAATTCTGGAAAAAAGGGAGAGATAGTGTCCTAATTGATTGACTAACTCACTCACTCATCAAACTCAGGGGAAAAAGACAGCTTAAAGCATAAGTTAATAGGTGTTCGAGCGTTTCTATATAAATCCAATTGAAGGGGCCCATGGGGAGGGATTAAATTCTGGTAAAAATAATTGAAAGAAAATGACCTGACTGACTTACTCACTCATCATCGCGCAGCGAAAACTATTGTAGTTGGAAACATTAAATTTTGGGAATATGTTCACTGTATGTTGAAAACGTCAATTAAGGAAGGATATTTGTTTATTCGGGTTCTGCTGAGGTGTTAAGGGGGGTAAACGTGCATTTCATTGAATAACGATATCACAAGAGTTGTTTCTTTAGGGATGTGATATTCGGCATATAAACTAATCATTAAAATTAAGCAGACATATGTCTAAGGGTTTATCGATGAGGTGTATATCATGAGGTGAAAGGGGTGAAAATTGGGGGCTGAAGGAATCTTAACGGAGCGTTTATCTCTTAAACGACATAGGCGAGAAGTTTGACATTCAGCGGAAAAAAGCTTAAAATATAATTAAATATGTGTTTGACCGTTTTTTCATAAATCCAATTTAAGGGTGCCTTGGAGAGGGGTGAAATTCTGGGGGAAGAACAGGAAAGAAAGTGTTCTAACTGATTAACTCACTCACTCATCAAACCCAGGGGGGAAGAACAGCTTAAAAATAAGTAAATAGGTTTTCGACCGTTCTTTTTTTCATAAATACGATTTAAGGGGTTCATGAGAGGGGTGAAATTCTGAAAAATAAACGAAAGAAAAATGTCCTGACTTACTCACGCACTCATCATCGCCCAGCCAAAATTATTGAAGTAAAAAACATGAAATTTTGGGGTTATGTTCTTTGTATGTCGAAAACGTCCAATAAGGAAAGATTCTTGGATATTCTGGTTCTAAAGGGGTGTTAAGGGGGTAGACCTGCATTTATTTGCGTAACAATATCTCCCGATTGGTTTCCTTGGGGAATGCGATACTCGGCATATAACTCATCATTAAGAATAAGGAGACACATGTCTGAGGGTTTTTCGATATAATGTATATTATGAGGTGTATGTGTGAAAAGTGGGGGTTGAAGGATTCCTAACGGAGCAAGTATCTCTTAAAAGACAGAGGCATAAAGTATGAAACTCAGGGGGAAAAATCAGCTTGAAAAATAAGTAAATAAGGGGTCGACCGTTTTTTCATAAATCCAATTTAAGGGGCCCATGGATAGGGGTGAAATTCTGGAAGAAAAATGTCCACTAAGGACGGATTTTTGGATATTCACTCTCATCGACCAACCAAAACTATTAAACTTAGAAGAATGATAATTTGGGGATATGTTTGTTGTGTGTCGAAAACGTCTACTAAGGAGGGATTTTTGGATATTCAAGTTCTAAAGGGGTGTTAACGGGGTTAAACCTGTATTTCATTTAATAAAAAGGACTAAGACGCGAGCGAAGCCACGGGTACCTGCTAGTAGTGTATATGTACTTAAATCTAAATAAGAAATGAAATGTTAATGATAAAATTGTAATAAAATTGTGCGGAGGGTATTGTGCTGAATGGACACGAACCTGGTACTCTAGGGAGAAGAGATCAGTCAAGTAAGACAGAGGAGTACTGAACCCAGACACTCTGAGGGAGATGTCAAGAGGAAACCCAGGAAATAGAGGCAGAGGAAGATTAAAGGACTAATTCAACCTATATCCTGACTGCATAAATTGAATAATAACGGAATTATTGAAGGAAAACAATATGGTTTGTAGAAGAACATACAGATTTCTAAGCCCAGGGTCCTGAAATTCACAGAGAATGGCAGGAGACAAATGAGCCCAGTTCAGGAGGCGGGCCAGACTGGAGCCGTGTCAGTCAAGTTGGAACTTATTCTAGGCGTCCCTTGCTCGGCAAACCACACGTTCGACACAGAGACCTACTCACACATACAGAAACTGTGCAGTGGATGGGGAAGCTGAAGGATTGATTCGCGGATTACTCGGGAACGAGGTAATCAATCAAGATGGAAGTCACATCATAGGACATGTAAATTCGGAGAGTTAATTTACAAGTCGTTAACCGCCTAAATCGAAGCCGGAACACCAAGTTGGGTGGAAGAGCATATTTAAGGAGATCAGCGGAAGAATCTCGGGGACTACCCTACAGATGGCGTGGGGACGCCGAAGAGGGATTCATTTATATTAATTAATCTGCCGATCGAATCACGGAAGGAGCCTCAGAATTGGAACCTGCACGTCAAGACACGTCATATGAGAGTATTACCCAGCCGATTGAGGCGATATTATGGAAAAGGAAGCTCCGGAGGGAGCATGGAACTAGTTTTTGGGCCAGATCCTTTATAAGCTAGTAGAGGCAGGGAACGCCAGCCGTTTTAATCAGTTCCAAGACGACCACGGACGAGTCCAGGTCCCGTCGGACGGCGAGTGACGCGCATAAGGACTTTATCATTAAAATAAAGCGTGTGATATTTAAAGTATTGTAATGTACCAATGTACAAGATACGTTAGGTCGCGAAGCAAGAATATCAGTAATCACATGTATTGTGACAGAACAAGTAATAGTGATGTGGTTTACAGTTTTAAACGTTACGCAGTCAATCATAAAGGCGCGAGTGGTAGCCACGGTCATGAACAATCAAGTAATTGATAAAGGTGAAACAAGGAAATGCCAGATCGCCAGTGCGATATATCATGCGTGTAATCATTGTAATTAGCACGAACAGTAGTTCAAGTCTAGAGATTTACTAGGCTGAACTTGATAAGCATTTTATAGTCAGAGGTGGGATATGCACCTAGGATCTGTACGCAGTTGCACTAGAGCAGGACACCCGATTGCGATGGGATTGTCGTAATCAGACTTATTAGAAGGCTTTTGTGCAGATTGCGAGAGACTATCAATTCAGGAGGGTCAGGAGACGGATCGGGAATAGGAGCTCGGCGCGACATACACCTGCAAATCAGAAGTTTCGCAATGTGAATAGCCCATGAGTCATTGTGTAAATAATCAAGTGTTTCAGTGTTATATGTATTTTCAAGTGTGTAGAATTGTCAAAGTATTAAAAGTGAAGTGTAAGCCTTTCACTAATGTATAAATATAAAGTGGAATCAGTGTTGAAGGATCCACATAGTATGTGTGAAATGAAAGTGGAAATGGCGTGCTAAGATGCAACGATGGTGGGCAAAAGGTTGTACTATTGGAAAAGGCCACCAGAAGCAGGAGTAAGTACTGAATCATGATTATTATGTAACAGTAGGACTCACCATACGCCAATCTATAATGTGTTAATATGCCAGATAAAGTGAATAAATGTAGGGATAATTTGTAGCCCTTAGCATTGTTGTTGAAGCAATTTGTGATTGAATTATGATTGATTTACCTACGTCAAGTAATGAGTAAAGTCAAGTCTATGATAAAAGTAATGATGAATGGCAAGATGATTGAACGGTCAAAGTCAATAGCGAACATGAATGTGCAGAATGATAACGGTAAATACCTTTATATTGTGTCAAGTCAAATGAAAGATAGTTTATGTGCATGTGCATGTAAGTGAGGTTTGTAAGGGTATTTTTGTAGACATGATGAATGTAATACCTGCAGTAATTAAAGCAGTGATTTTATGTAAAGAAGGGCCGTAATAAATGAACAAACAGTTTTATAAAGCTAAATGGAGTTAACTGAGATTTTTAAGATAATTAGTCAACGTATTAATGTTTGAGTAATAGGGCGACAGTGTATGAGATGCAAGTAAATGAAGTTATTAGGAACGGAAGAATTTAACAGAAACTTTGAAGTGCTGCTGATATCAGCAATGTAAAGATAGAAGCCAGATCTTATACATTAAATATGCGAGGAAACGTTCAGTAGAGTGACGGTCAGGATATCAGGCAAACTAAGCATCGAGTAAAATTCACGCATAGCCGTGGGCAAGCGAATGAATCTTCGAGGATTTGCCGTGGAGCATCCTATTTATGATATTAGAGCGGTTGGGACATGATAGGTTGGTAAGTGCCTGCCCCCGACCAGCATCTTCGAGCGGCTAGGCATTGGATTGAAGGCCACCCTATGCCAGCTAAGTAATTGTGTAATCACCTCATGGGAGTTTGATAATAATTGTGCGGAGGGCAAACATGGGACACTCTACCTCACGTGAACGTCAGCTGCCGATAATCCCCAGGACTTCACGACTACCTGAAACTCTTTCCTCTGATGAGATATGTAGATGAGCCGTGTAGGCCAGTTATTGAAACCTAAATGATGGGGAATTTAAATTGATTAATTACTTCCACCTTCCTAAAGTAAACCCAGTAAGAGCAGACAGCCTGAATAATTAAGCCAAGGAAGTAACTTTGACCATTGTAACACACTGTGTCGTAAGACCCGAAGGTCAGCCCTAGTGTCGCACCAGGAAGGCATTGAGTGACAGCTGAAGGTATATGAGTCAGCCATGTTTGTTGAGGGCCAGACCAAGAGCCCATTGTAAAGCGAGGAGAGGGTCAGGTTGACCTGAGACTTTTCCTAAAGATAGTGGTAATTAAGATTTGAAAATGTTATACCCTGAAGTAATTAGAATTTGAATGTTATGAAAGTAAGAACCCATTGTATGTGTATTAAGGAGTATTAATCTCGAATATCTCGAGAATATCTTAATATTTGGCCCATTATAAAATAATAATAATAATAATTTTTGCACAACCCATTAAACACAGATCAAAGGGGTAATCCCATGTCTGATGGTATTCCATGCAGATGGGTAGGGGTTATAATGACTTGACACAAAGTAAACACTTGTAATGACTTGATATGACCGGTTCAAAGGGCATATGGTGAAGTCGGAATTCAGTATGGTTTGAAATATCAGCATGTTACTCATGTAAAGCGTTTTGGAAAGGGGAAGAATGATGACGGAACCACGTCAAATTGTATGCATTTGTAAGATAATACTGTGAAAGATAAATAATCCACTTGCATTGTTGATAGTACTAAATAATTATAGTCAAGTTGTGTTTAAATATAATGTAATCGCAGAAGCAAGCGTTGTTTGACATTAAATAATAATTAATACGGACTCAATTAGAGATTGAAGTCTGAACTAAGCGAAATTGTGAACATTTAATACTAATGATAAATGGGAATGAGTGTTTGTAGGAGCATTCCTAAGTGAGGTCAAGTTAGTGGATGACGCAGTGTGGCATCAATTGAAGGGCTCCCATTATTTAAATGATTTGCATAATTAGCAGAGGTTGGTCCTGGGAACCATGGGAGCTGGATATAATCTAATCTAGGAATTAGAGTAACCAGCAGTGTAGAGCACAGATAATTACCAATTTTAGCATTGTTTTGTTAGATTTGATCATCTGATTGCTCAATTTTGTTGTTGCTTTGTTATTTTGTAAATGTAAATATTCTTTCGCTTGTTTTATGCCATGATTTAGCTCAAATTAAATTTATTTTTGTAAGAGAGTGCATTTTCATTGTAGAGTTGATACCTGGTAGTATTCAAATCCTGAACGTGTGGTCGTACGTGGGATGGACGCTCCACCTCCGAAAGACCGTGAGCTGGCAGGATACGAACACACGTTCTCCATAAAACAGCATATGGGTACAATATGAAATAATATACTAAAATGGATATCCTTACAATTCAGTATTAAACAAAACAAAATATAATATTGGTCCTTTTACAATAATTTTTCAAAATGCAGTTAAAAAACGAGAAATGTTACTGGTGATTGTAAATAAATGTTAAGCTATATAATAAAAAATGCAAGGATATAAACTTTAGTATTTTATTTCATTTTATTATTAACATTTCATTTCTTATTTACATTTAAGTACATAAATAGTATTTTTTTAAATTCTTAATTGATTTTCATTTTTTAGCTGAAGATGACCTCATTGAAGGTCGAAACATGTTCTATATATAAAAACTATATATGTGTTGAGTATTGATTTGGCGTATAGTTTTAAACATTTAATTATTCTACTATCAATACGGATATTTCAAACATTTGTTTTTTCAATGGCAAATGTGTTTGCATTCTTTAAGTCTTAACTTGACACGACTTGACAGTTTGATGCTGGCCGAAGCTTGGGTGATGTAATTTAAATTTCCACTGATTGGATATTGTTGGAAGAAATGAAAACGTAAAAACATTTTTAGTGGGCGAAATATTCATGCTGAACAATTCTTACACTAACATCATATAGATATTTATAACGGTTTACGCTGCGAAAACTTAAAAGGCTCACGGACGGCAGGTTTTTCTTCGACTAGATTCACTGAAATCGTTACTGCTCGTCTTCCTTTGGTCATAAATGAATGTATTTCTACAGAAACCTTCCTCGAGAAATCCTTTATAGAATGGTGAAAACCGCATCAAAATCCATCCAGTGGTTCTCGAGATTACCCGCTGCATCCAAGAATCGGGGACTTTGTTTCATACTATGTAGAGACTTCTTCTTCTTCTTCTTCTTCTTCTTCTTCTTCTTCTTCTTCTTCTTCTTCTTCTTCTACGATACGGACGTTGGCAACCACCATGGCTAACACCTTCTTATCCTGTGCAATCCTGAAGAGTTCCGTGGAAGACAGCCCAAACCACGTTCTTAAATTATCCATCCAAGTTATTCGTCTGCTTCCCGGTCCACCCTGACCTTCAATTTTACCCTGAAGTATAACTTGGAGCAGACGGTATTTTGGATTCCTCATCATGTGTCCCAAGTATTCCAATTTCCTCTTCTTAATTGTGTTTAACAGCTCAGGTTGGCTGCTCACACGCTGAAGAACCTCGGCATTGCTCACATGTTCTGTCCACGAGATTTTAAGAATCCGCCGGTATATCCACTAGATTTCATATCCGTTGTTCGGTCTTGCGAGGGTACAAATTAGTATATTTGAATAACTGTTTTAACTCTTGTTGTTATTGTTTCATATATGAGGTTTACATATCGTTTTCACTTAGCCCCGTGTACTTGGGTGTGTGGTAGAATTTGTCTGATAACCTCTGTTGTTGTGTTATCTGTAGTAGTAGTGTGTGTGTAGGGGCTGGGGTTAGTAACTCATCGTCAAGTGAAACATTTTAATTAAGCACACGAAGGGCCAGGTTTTGGTTTTAATTGTCATTTTATCTACAACTAGCTATTGTACCCGGCGGTTCCCGAGAGGTGTCTTTTTATGTTATAGATAGATACATGCCAATATATTTCGCAGTGAGTATTCATTTTGCCCTTAAGTGAGTTTAGAACATGGTTCTCCTCGATTCTGATGTTACTTGAGTTCAATATTAACTCACTGTAAATAGTCGAAAGGGACAGTACTATGGAATACAATAACGTAGTGCAGAATGCAACAATTTGTGTGGCTGTGAAAATGGGGAATAATCAAAGAAGACCTGTATTACTGAACGAATGCAGACGGTTTCAGTAGATACCGACAGATGGTAGCACCTGTCACATGCTTATTCGTAGATGGCCGTGCTTACCGCAATGCAAATTGCTACTCGTGAACACTAAGGTTATCAATCAAACATTTACCGCAATTGTATTGTCAAGAAAAATAATGCCATATGTTACCTCGTAATAAGCTGCGTTAAGAAAATAGAACCTGTATTGAATGGTTAATTATGTCGTTTACCCGGCTGTGGATTTTCACCCCCGAGCGTAGTTTTGAAGTGCCGTATGTCACATGCAGGATATTGCACGTCACTACTCCTTTCAGCTCGTATATCGTATGTCAGGAGTAATTCTGAAAACCTTTCGTAGCGTATCGTAGTGGTACGTGATCGTAAATGAGTTTTCGGCACCAATATGCCGTAGTGTAATTACGTATAGATACACTAAGTCGACATTTTCCTTAATAACAATCTATTATCAAAGAGAGCAAAACATATCTACAATGGCATTACATATGCCAGTTGCAAGTACCGATGGTAGATGTCGCATTCATCTACCCTTGGTGCCCCATAGGAAGTGTGCTTTTATTTCCCGAGTTTACGTGAGACGGAGTTAGGTGTGATGATTGTCTTACGTGATTTCCGGCGATAACTTTGTTCCGGACACAAACACTCCTTCGTCTGTTGTGTGTAGTCGTCATTTTGAGAGTCCCGCGCCGTAGTTATGATCGTTTAATCGTGCACCACGGCTGCGAGGCCAGCTCTAGCGAGTCCAGACATCGTAAGTTCGAAACTATCCTGAGTGTGGTTTTTCTACTCTCTGTCCAGGAAAATGCCGGGATAGTGCTTGACCACTGCTAGTAGCGCACATGATAAGAGACTTCTTTGCTTCTGAGACCTACGATGATATCCAATTAACTACGGAATCAACCGTCCAGTGCATATCCATAAGTTATCTTTTGAAAAATGGGTATCATAATGTTTTCTTGCGATTCTGTTGGATCATTATTCAGTACATCCCACAGGGGCTCACGACTAATGGGATGTGGATTTGGTCACCATGAGACGCCAGCTGAGTACGGTATTGCTTTCACTTACTTGTGCCGGGTTCCCTTCTGTCATCTTTCCAGTCGACCACCCTTGGTCACCTCTCGTTCACTTACGACATTACGAAACTCCCCCTCCTTCAGGGGTTTACAACTTGTGGGATGCTGGTGAGCGATCAGGGGACCCCAGCTGTGTTCGCGATTGCTTCCACTTAATTGTGCCTCTGGCATATTTACTGTCGGCCTCCCTTGGTCAGCTCTTGTTCTCTTCCGACCCTGATGGTATTAGGACATCCGGGGTCTAAGGAGTCTTTCAAATTCCCGCCTTAATTGGACCTTGTTTCATCTTTCCTGTTACCCTCATTCCTCAAAGGGTCAGATCTCTTATTTTTCTTTCCATCATATCTCCTCCCTTCTGCACAAGGTCATAAAGGAGGCAGGGTGTGTGTAGCCTACACCGGCAAGGGCTCACGGCTGTTGTGTTTTGGACGATACCTGAGCTGGATCTGTTTTTTCCCTTTTTTCCAGTGTTTCTGGGGCGGTCTCTCTCCTATTTCCCTTCCTATTTGCCTTTCATGGCACACCTTACCAATTCCGTCAATTCCCATTTTTTTGAGGGCTGAGAGCATTTCTTTTACCTGTATTTCATTTTTTGTCCTTTTCTTCTCCCAATACGTATGTTGGTTGTAAATGTAGTTGTTAGCCTACTTTCGATTTTTGCAAAAAATGAAAGTAGACTTATGAGATCAACACAGGGCGAAAAAAGTGTGTCTGTCTGTGTGTGTATATGTGTGTGTGTGAGTCTGTGTGTGTGTGTGTATGTGTGTGTGTGAGTCTGTGTGTGTGTGTGTGTGTGTGTGAGTGTGTGTGTGTGTGTGTCTGTGTGTGTGTGTCTGTCTGTGTGTGTATGTGTGTGTGTGAGTCTGTGTGTGTGTGTGTGTGTGTGAGTCTGTGTGTGTGTGTGTGTGTGTGTCTGTGTGTGTGTGAGTGTGAGTACTCTGAATGTCTGTCCCCCCCTATCAATTCGAACACGGTGAATGCGAATTGAACGAAATTTGGTACAAAGGTAGCACTAGCAAAGGACACCTCAGTGTCATGTTTTATATCGCCGCCATCTTGACGGAAACGTAATGGCGGCCACACAAATGTTCAAAGCTTAAATCAAATTACGACTAACATAACCATCCGATCTCTACCAAATTTTGCAACAACATACCTTTATGGAGGGAGCATCCTTTGACCAATCTAATGGGCCATTAGCCTAATAGTTTGCGGATGGCGGCCATCTTTATGTCAAAATAGATTACCCCTATTAATTCGAACACGGTGAAACCGAATGGAATGAAGTTTGGTACAGAGGTAGCACTAGCAAAGGGCACCTCAGTGTCATGTTTTATATCACCGCCAACTTGACGGAAACGTAATGGCGGCCACACAAATGTTCAAAGCTTAAATCAAATTACGACTAACCTAATCATCCGATCTCTACCAAATTTTGCAACAACATACCTTTATGGAGGGAGCATCCTTTGACCAAACTAATAGGTCATTAGCCTAATATTTTGCGGATGGCGGCCATCTTTGTGTGTAAATCGATTCCCCCTATTAATTCGAACACAGTGCAACCGAATGGAACGAAATTTGGTACAGAGGTAGTACTAACAAAAGGCACCTCAGTGTCATGTTTTATATCGCCGCCATCTTGACCGAAACGTAATGGCGGCCACACAAATGTTCAAAGCTTAAATCAAATTACGACTAACCTAATCATCCGATCTCTACCAAATTTTGCAACAACATACCTTTATGGGGGGAGCATCCTTTGACCAAAGTAATAGGTCATCAGCGTAATAGTTTGCGGATGGCGGCCATCTTTGTGTGAAAATCGATTCCCCCTATTAATTCGAACACGGTGCAACCGAATGGAACGAAATTTGGTACAGAGGTAGTACTAACAAAAGGCACCTCAGTGTCATGTTTTATATCGCCGCCATCTTGACGGAAACGTAATGGCGGCCACACAAATGTTCAAAGCTTATCTCAAATTACGATTAACCTAATCATCCGATCTCTACCAAATTTTGCAACAACATACCTTTAAGGAGGAAGCATCATTTGACCAAATGACTAGGTCATTAGCCTAATAGTTTGCGGATAGCGGCCATCTTTGTGTGGAAATCAATTCCCCCTATTAATTCAAACACGGTGAAACCGAATGGAACGGAATTTGGTACAGAGGTAGCACTAGCAAAGGGCATCTCAGTGTCATGTTTTATATCGCCGCCATCTTGACTGAAACGTAATGCCGGCCACACGAATGTTCAAAGCTTAAATCAAATTACGATTAACCTAATCATCCGATCTCTGCCAAGTTTTGCAACTACATACCTTTATGGAGGGAGCATCCTTTGACCAATCTAATAGGTTATTAGCCTAATAGTTTGCGGATGGCGGCCATCTTTATGTCAAAATTGATTCCCCCTATTTATTCGAACACGTGGAAACGAATGAACGAAATTTGGTACAGAGGTAGTACTAGCAAAGGGCACCTCAGTGTCATGTTTTATATAGCCGCCATCTTGACAGAAACGTAATGGTGGCCACACAAATGTTCAAAGCTTAAATCAAATTACGATTAACCTAATCATCCGATCTCTGCCAAGTTTTGCAACTACATACCTTTATGGAGGGAGCATCCTTTGACCAATCTAATAGGTTATTAGCCTAATAGTTTGCGGGTGGCGGCCATCTTTATGTCAAAATTGATTCCCCTATTAATTCGATCATGGTGAAACCGAATGGAACGAAATTTGGTACAGAGGTAGCACTAGCAAAGGGCACCTCAGTGTCATGTTTTATATCGCCGCCATCTTGACTGAAACGTAATGCCGGCCACACGAATGTTCAAAGCTTAAATCAAATTACCATTAACCTAATCATCCGATCTCTGCCAAGTTTTGCAACTACATACCTTTATGGAGGGAGCATCCTTTGACCAAACTAATAGGTCATCAGCCTAATATTTTGCGGATGGCGGCCATCTTTGTGTGAAAATCGATTCCCCTTATCAATTCGAACACGGTGAAACCGAATGGAACGAAATTTGGTACAGAGGTAGCACTAGCAAAGGGCACCTCATATTCATGTTTAATATCCCTATAGCACGTTGCATTTCAACAAGCTACTACAACCAACATTCAATCATACTCCTTGAAAAGGACAAAGAGTTATAACAATACCCATGCATTTAGGAGAAAGTAGGCTATATGTTCTTTACTGAACATCTTGTTTTTAGTTCTAGTATTCATTTTATCATCATTCTTCATTTTCATCCCAAAGAATTAACAGTCCTATAGCCTCCATGTTAGGCCCTTTAAAATCAAATATCATCATCAAATTACTATTTCAGCATTATCTTTTTCTACAATGAAAACTGAAAGTCTGGTTTAAGTTGTGTTCACAGTGGAAATAATTTATTGTATGAAATATTTGGATTACAATTCTCAGAACTCTACCCCTCTCCACTCATTAACCTGACCGCAGCAGCGGTCTTGCCAACGTCATTGCAGAGAAGTTGGTATCACCGATTACGAATATTATTGCGGAAGCCAAAATACCAGTTGCTTTCAAATAACTCATGTACTAACCACTCAGCAGGAAAGTTCATAAAGGTTTATAAAAATCGAGTGAACCTAATGGAATTCTATTTTAATAAGGTGCAAAGGAATGTTTAGTTTCTGTCATTTAATGTCACGCTATAGTATTTTGTGATATAATTTGCATTTTGATATTGCGGAAATTATATTCACAAATAGTGCCAAGTCTTTGTTATGTTATACTGGGTTAACAGTGCTGTGAGACCAGTTGAGTAACTAACGGGATTTCATGTAAAGAGCCTCATTTTTTATACCGATAGTGGAGAGCGCAACTCGCATCCAGTCGGCCGTATCTTGACTCATTTTCTTTACCTGTAGTGGAGAGCGCAACTCGCATCCAGTCGGCCGTGTCTCGACTTGAGCTACTGTCGCCATGGAGATGGTCGGCCTTGCCATTACTTCATCAATTTATTTTGTGACTTAATTAGCCTTCGCTCGAGTGCATAAAGGCCGAAATCAGAAGAATGAGAAACACTATCGAAAATTCATGTAGCCAGCCGTTCCTTCTGGGTCCTAAATTATGTGTATGCAATATTTGGATGAGATTGGTGGAACGGTGTAGATTTGTATACGGAACAAATATACATACATACATACATACATACATACAGACAGACTTTCACTTTTATATATTAAATATATGGTTATTCCTCAAGTTAAGCACCAATTTTGGGAATAAAACCTCAAAATCCTGTGAATTTTAATTCGCAGAAAATGCAACAGTGCAACTTCATAAACTTGTTTTTCATCGGAGCGTTCAAAATTTCGTTCCTCTAAGAATGTTGTTTGAGTCTTCAGTCTTTCGACTGGTGTGATGCAGATGTACATGCCTCTCTGTCCTAAGCTAATCGTTTCATCTCTACATACCTGCCACATCCTACAACCGAGGCGATTTGTTTAACATATTCTAAACTGGATCTACCCCTAAGGTTCTTATCCTCGACCCTCCCTTCCATAACAAAGTTTGCTATTCCTGGGTGTCTAAGTATGTGTCCTACCAACCTATCTCTTCTTTAGCAGTCGACAGAAACATCTTCGTTTGTAACCCTATCTACCTGTCTGATCTTCATCATTTTCCTGTAACACCACATTTCAAACTCTTCTATTCTCCTCGATATTGCTGCGCCAACAATCCAAGTTTCACTACAATAGAGTGCCACGCTGCAGACACAGGGTTTAAAAGAATTACTTTGCAATAACTAAATCTATATTTGATGTCAAACGATTTCTTCTCTGTAGAAATGCTTTCCTAACCTCAGCACACTTACTTCTCATATCCTCTTTGTTTTCTAGATAGCAAAAGTGTCCTACTTCCTTTAGCTTTACACCTGCCAATTTGATGCCAATAGGGGCAATTTACTGGCATTGTGTAGCCACTATTTTGCCTACAATACATACTGTAGATATTTTCCATAACCCTCCTTTCCTCAAACTTTTAATGCTTTTTCACTGTTAAGAATAAATTTACAAAATTGAAATGGTAGGGAAGCACTCAGTTTTAAGAGGTTAACCGGAGAAATGGTTGGTTGGTTCCTCAGTTTAGGGTCTGCGGTCACGTAGCCCCGTGTACTTTGGGTGTGTGTAGAATCTGTCTGATAACCGGTGTTAATTGTGATGGCTGTATTAGTGTGTGTTATCTGTAATTCAGGTAAGGACTGCAGACGATCAATTTCAAGTAGTTCCTACTTTTGCTACCAAATGCTACCGTCAACGACACCTAGCCGTGAACTTGGCTACTAGATGCCACAGCGACTAGCACCCGGCAGTAAATGTTGGAACTGATATAGCGTTAATCAAATTTAGTTTCACACAATTGTAGTTAGTGGAAGGTTTTTTCGATGCCATAAATATGTGACATGGGCCTGCCGGCGTTACTTCTCCTCTTAAAAATCCGACGACTTCAGCCGGGTTTGAACCCGTGATCTTGGGCATAGCAGCTCAGTATGCTACCAACTACGCCACCGAAGCCGTCTGACCGAAGAGAGATGTGTTCGAATTCCATATCCTCCTAATTGAAATCTGGCGAGAGAAAAATTAATTAATTAAGTAATTTATTATGAACGATGTTGACCACAAGGATCCGGAAACAGAATACAAAAAGACTATAATCTATAACTATAGTCTGTCTGTTATGTAGTCAGTCGGAAGACTGGTCAAATCCCCAAAAAGCACCGCCATAGGTTAGTTTATATTGGTGGAAATCACAAATTCCCAAGGCGTAGATTGCCATTTGTTTGCTCATTGAGTCAGAACACCACTGACCATATGAGTAGAACTTTTCACAGCATCCACGAGCACTAGCTGTTACCTGAATGTCGGTTTTACTAGGGACTGAATTCTTAGGTTTCTATCTATTTTTAGCCTATTTTCAATTTTGAAAAAATAGGCTTATGAGATCACCTTTTGTCCGTGTGTGTGTGCGTGTGTGCGTGTGTGTGTGTGTGTGTGTCCCCTAATAAAATCTAAACGGCTGGAGCGATTTCAATGAAACTCGGTAAGTTCATAGCACCATTCCGGACAACCTCGACCGTGCCCTTCAAATTTTGTTACGTCTCACCAATCCAACATGGCGGCTGTGCGAAATATTTCACTAGCATTCAATATCTCCGAAACGATTACGGATAATACCCTGGAATTTTGTATGGCGATAAAGGAAACTACTAGAATTTCACCTATGTGACTTTTGAAAAAGTGGTAACTACAAAACCAACATGGCGGCCACGCGAATTTGCGACTTTTAAACAGACGTTTCTCGCGATTTAACCAACGAAACGCAATAAAACGTGGTACGGTACATGTTCATACACATTGCAATGCACCGACATCTAACTTCGTTCAATTGTTTACATAACCACAAGATGGCGGATGTGCGAAATATTTCACCGGCATTCTATATCTCTGAAACTATTAGCGATATCACCCTGAAATTTGTACGGAGATAAAGGGCACTACTGGAAGTTCATCTATATGACTTTCAAAAACCGGCTAACTACAAAACGAACATGGCGGCCAAGCGAATTTGAAAATTGTAATAGACTTTTCTCGCGATTTAATGTTCCAAACGCAATGAAATCTGGTACAGGAAATGTTTATACACATTGTAATGCACTGGTATTTAATTTAGTTCAATTGTTTACATAACCTCAAGATGGCGGCTGTGCGAATTTTAAAATTAAGTTTTTATTTCTTGTGTCGTAATCATACGATCGAAGTGAAAGTTTGAATAATGAACCTACGCTATAATTTTCCTTTAATGTTACATGACTCTTTGGTCTATATATTTAACAATCCAACACGGCGACCATCCTAAATATTTAGACGGCTCTGAATATCTACGAATCTATTATAGCAATCAAACTGAATATTTTATGTTCATAGGGGCTATGAACATAAGTTCACCTATATGACTTTAAATAACCTGGTGATCACAAATCCAACATGGCGCGACGCGAATAATAAATATTCACATGGACGTTTATCGCAATTTTTACCATCCGAGTGCAGTGAAACTTGGTACAGTAAATCCTTATACGAATGTTAATCCACTGGCATCTAATTTAGTTCAATTGTTTCCATAACCACAAGATGGCAGCTGTGCGAAATTATAAAATCTCCTTGTTACTTCTTGAGTCCTAATCATGCGATTGAATTTTGAATGCTACACGTACACAATAATCATCATGTAACAGTACATAATTCTAGTACCTACATATATAAAATCCAACATTGCGACCATCCGAAATATTTAGTCGGTTCTCAATATCTACGAATCTATTACAGCAATCAAACTGAAATTTTGTATGTTGATGGTGGCAATTAACATAAGTGGGATATATGAAAATAGGCTGTATAGTTCTTCACGGAACTACTTGTTTTCCTTACATGCATTTGTATGGACAGTTGCGTTGTATGCCTGTGAAACGTGGACACTAAATAAAAATGAAAAGAACCGTCTTGAAGCCTTTGGGGTATGGTGCTATCGTAAGATGATAAATGTGACGTGGAGAGACAGGTTATCGAACACAAGGTTTCTCGACACCGCGAACCAACGGAGATCAATCCTACGCACAATCCGTAAACGTCGTCTCGCAAGGCAGGGTCACACAATGCGCCACTCAAATTTATTGAGAACTGTGCCAGAAGGGTTCATTGAGGAAAAACAACCACGAAGAAGACCTATAAATACCTTCCTTAAACAAATTCTAAACGATACCCAAGCACAGAATTATAATTCAATGAAGGAAGCGGCAAATGACAGGACGATCTGGACATGTTTTTATGGCAACTGACCAGTCTTAGGACTGCGAACCAATGATGATGACTTCTTAATACAAACATACTTTAATATTTTACCGAATCACAGTCGATAAAGCCATATTCATAAATTCTGTAGTACCTAAAAATACCTAAATTATATGCGAGTACCTAATAATACATAATTGCAGTTTTGTTCCATTTGTTGTAGTATATTTGAATTTTCAGTCAATAATAGTTCAAAGTAAACCTGAAGAGAGTGTTTATTTCTAGCTTTAGTTGATTGAAAGAAATCCTACCTGCCAGAAAATTCGAATATTTTCAGCACTTTTCAGCTTTTATCTTTTGTTTGGTTATTTACTGCTAGGAAAGTGGGAATAAATCTCTTATTATGTCCAAGAATCCCATAATCTTAATAAGGAAACTTAATTAAACGGGCTAGAGTGTAAAAATCACCTCTGACATCCCTGGTTTTATTGAATTTCAATAATTAACATATTTAAGGAGAGCAAATAATGCCTAAAAGTGAGAAGTTCTTGGTGATAATTTTATGACGTATCATTATCTCTACTTAGTATAACACAAAGTCCACGATTCCTGGATGTTACGGATAAACTTGAGAACCACTGGATGGATTTTGATGCGGTTTTCACCATTCTGTAAAGGATATCTCGTAGAAAATAATTTATTTATGATACAATGAAGCCAAGCAGTAACGATTTCGGTAGAAAAGTCGAAAAAAAACCTGGCGTCCGAGCGTTTTGTAAGCTTACGCTGGACAAACCGTTAAAAATATCTAAATACTACGAGTGTAAGAATTGTTCTACAAAAATGTCCGCGAGAGCATGTGTCTATCTTCAATACATCACCCACTATAAGTGTTTTTACGTTTGAATTTCTTCCAATCATGTCCATTCAACTACTGAGGTGACAGTTTATGAGCTAGCTAAGGGCGAGTCTATCATCCCTGTTACAGCCTAGCTAGCGGGCGAACCTATTGCCCCAGATACAGCCAGCAGCAAACCGTTGAGTCATGTGGAGTTAAGACTTCTGAGAAGGGTGGTTGTGTTTGGAGTTTCCCTGGAAGTGCAACTCGGGTTTTCTTCATTTCGCCTGTGAAACACAGTCAAGTTAAGATTGGACGGAAGGGGGATTTGAGTTGCATTCACCTCGCCATTCCCTGGAAGTGCAACCCTCATTTCGCCTGTGAAATTTTCGTTCCGCAAAATTCACAGTCAATTTAAGATTGGACGGAAGGGGGATTATATTATATTTATACTGATTGGCGTATAATCTCTACTTAGTATAAAACTAAGTCCCCGATTCTTGGATGTCACGGGTAATCTCGAGAACCACGGGATGGATTTTGATTTGGATTTCACCATTCTGTAAAGGATATCCCCAGGAACGTTTTTGTAGAAAATAATTTATTTATGATCAAAGGAAGCCAATCAGTAATGGTTTCAGTGAAAAAGTCGAAAGAAAAACGTGGCGTCTGTGCGCTTTTTAAGCTTATGCTGGGCAAACCGTTAAAAGTATCAATATACTATAAGTGTAAGAATTGTTCAGCATGAAAAGTTCTAAAAAAATGCCGCGAGGGCATATCCCTATCTTCAATACATCGTCTACTATAAGTGTTTTTAAATAGGACGGAAGGGGGATTTGAGTTTCATGCACGTTGCCATTCTTAAATTACGTCTGACAAGAATTCGTTGCACATGCATCTCCATGATAATATAATTAATAGTCCAGTCAGTGATTTTAACCCATCTTGCTGAGACGTAAAACGGATATAGGTCGTAGTTCATTGACATCGAAAATAAGGCGCTTATCACGTGATGCATTCATAACTGTTCCCGGGCGAAGTCAGGGCGGGTTGCTAGTGTAAAATATTTAGACTCTCGCTGCAATCAGATTTTCTACTAACAATAAATTAGGCATTAACTTTAAGATTTGCGCAGTTTAATGTCAACTTGTGCCGCACTTAAAATATAAAATCCTTTATAAATACCTATTCAAACTATTAAAAACCTAAAGAAAATCTATTTAATGTCTTTGTAAACCTAAAATGACAAGCAGGAACAAAGCACCAGGCATAGATGTTATACCGATTGAGTTGCTACGCTGCATAGGAGATAAAGGTCTGATCAGGTTATATCACTTGGTGTGTAGGATTTATGTGACAGGTGAGGTACCCTCTGATTTCGAGAAGAATGTTATCATCCCTATAACGAAGAAAGTGGGAGCTGACAGATGTGAAGATTACCGTACAATCAGCTTGATTACTCATGCTTCAAAGATCCTGTCTAGAATAATTTACCAAAGGATGGAAAGACAGATAGAAACGGAGTTGGTTGAAGACCAGTTTGGTTTCAGGAGAAATGTAGGAACAAGGGAAGCTGTACTTAGCCTTATGCTGATTTTGGAAGGTAGAATAAGGAAAGATAAGAGAACGTTCATGGTATATGTAGACTAAGAAAAGGCTTTTGATAACGTTGATTGACTAAATTGACATTTTGAAAAAGATTGGAATAAAGTACAGGGATAGGAGGGTGATCTACAATCAATGCAGAAACCACACATCAGTCATTCGAGCTGAAGGACATGAGAGAGAAGCTGTTATTCTGAAAGGTGTAAGGCAAGGCTGCAACTTATCACCTCTAGTTTTCAATCTTTACATTGAACAAGCAACGAAGGAAATTGGTGAAAAAATTTAAGTGGGAATGAAGATTCGAGGAGAAATCATTTCAACTCTGAGATTTGCCGATGACGTAGTCATCTTGGCCGACACGCCTGAGTATTTGAATGAGTTTTTGAATGATATGGACTCCGTCTTGAGGAAAGAATTCATGATGAAAATTAATAAATGTAAAACAAACAAAAAATATTGGAATGCAGCCGAAATAAAACAGAAACCTCTATGGGCATCAAATTGGCAGGTGAAAATCTAAAGGTAGTAGGAGACTTCTGTTACTTAGGAAGTAAAATAACCAGTGATGCACGAAGCAAAGAGGATATAAAAAGTAGGTTAGCTCAGACAAGGAAAGCATTTCTACCGAAAAGGAATCTGTTGACATCAAATATAGATTTAGGTATTAGGAAGTCATTTCTGAAGGCCTTTGTCTGGAACGTGGCACTCTATGGAAGTGAAACTTGGACTATTGGTGCAGCAGAAAAGTGGAGAATTGAAGCGTTTGAAATGTGGTGTTACAGGAGAATGATGAAGATCAGTTGGGTAGATAGGGTTACAAACGAAGAGGTATTAAGACTAGTGGGAGAGGAGGGATGTTTCTGGCGACTACTAATGAAGAGAAGAGATAGGTGGTAGACACATACTAACAAGGTAAGACACTCAAGAATAGCAAAGTTAGTTATGGAAGGAAGGATCGAGGACTAGAACTGTAGGGGTAGACCAAGGTTAGAATATGTTAAACAGATTGACTCGGAAGTAGGGTGTTGTAGCTACGTAGCGATGAAACGATTAGCTCAGGACAGGGAGGAATGGAGGGCTGCATCAGACCAGTCAAACGAATGAAGACTCAAACAACAATAAAATGACAATTTGAAAAACCTAACGAGCCGGTCCCTAGTCTTTAATCAGCTCCACTCATACCTCAGTAGCTTCCATATAATGGATTGACGCAAAATACTCAACGAAGTTATTCTGAGATGTACTATGGAACACAATCTTAAATTATTATTATTGTTATTTGTTTTACGTCCCTTTCAACTACTGTGGCTTTTAGAGACGCCGGGGTGCTGGACTTTTGCCCCGAAGGGGACCTTTAACGTGCCAGTAAATCTACTGAAACGGCTCCCTCGCATTTGCGCAGCCTCAAATGCCAGCTGACTGCGCCAGGATTCGATCCTGCAACTTTGGGCAGAGCAATTGAGACGTTACCACTGAGCCACGCAGCCAGCCACAATACCTAGCCTACTAACAGAAATCAAAGAAAATAAATAAAAGCAAGTAAAATACTGGAATGGCACCTAACTTAAGACTACGGTCACATCGACTCTTATCTTGAGTACTATTCCTAGCATGAACATTCACACTTGAGTAATGTTTCAATGCTCTGTTGAACAATAAAAATTCCACTGGCCATAGAACCTGAGCATTGGCACACTTCGGGAGTAGTTCCTCATATTTATAAGTCAGCGATCTCTTGAGGCAGATGACTCATGGACACTTTTATTAAGTACGAGATTAAAATCACACAACACGCTGGCAACATCTCAGAGAATATACCTTGGCAAACTCCTTTGATTAATTTGTGTAAATAATTTGAAAACAGCCAGTTTACTACGGAACATGACGAACGTGAACCAACCGATTTCCCTGAAACATGTTGATGATGGTAATTCTTGTGTAAAGGGGCCTAACATATAGGTTATCGGCAGTGGCGTACGCAGGATTTCCTCCTGGGGGGGGGGGGTTCATTAATATAATAGGGTAATTGTATTTAAGGGACAGATGACCTTGCTGTTCCGCCCCTTAAAACGACTGTCATCATCATAATTAAAATGATATTTCGATTAAAAACAACAATAAAATAACCTTTCTCTTTGCGTGAAAAATATTTTAGGTCTCATTTTTTCGACACAATTAAAAACTGAAAAGAAATTCTAAAAAATATGGAAAATAGTAACTAAATATTGAGACTGAAACGATGCAGTGGTATCATCTTGACCATAGTTACGTGATTGCTTATAATATTGATATTATGTGTGAGAATCTCCGTGTTCCTGCTGCCATTACTATTGACTCTCAAAATCTGCCATCTTGATTATTTTATCTGTATCATTAATTGGAATAAATTGACCCCATGGCAACCCGAAGCGACGTGAAAAAGTTACTGATCGCACACTGAAAAAGCCAAACTGATCCATGGGTAGCTCCAACACTGCGAGTAAAGTGCAGGACATTTTCTAAGTGAGGAACCGTAAAACAGGTGATAGATGGGACAATATATAGATTCAAGTAAAGGAATATCTCTGGGGGGGGGGGTTGAACCCTGACCCCCCGTCGGTACGCCACTGGTTATCGGCTCCTAGTAGTTTGGGTGATGGAAAAATTAAATGAAATGGTAACTTGATATAAAACTACCTACAGGCTTACAAGTAAGTCTACCTACTGATTTAGATACTAGAAGAAGAACAAGTAAGTTAGTTCCGTGAAGAACTAAATAGCCTATTTTCACATTTCCTACTGGTCTTACTTAGGACACAAGAAATGAAAATGAGATTTTAAAAAAAATTGTCCAGCCGCAAATATTTAGTTCTCATAAAATTCCATTAAATTGGACGCCCGTATATTCAGGCTTGTATGAAGATATACCGTGGCATGTTTCACATCGCTCTGATGAAAAGTCGCGAGAAAAATCCATTTAAATATTTAAACTTCGCGTCACCGCCATGTTGGTTTCGTGCTCACCAGGTTAATTGAATGATCCATAGGTGAACTCATGTTAATACCCTCTATCACCATACAACATTTCAGATTGATTGCTGTAATAGATTCGTATATATTGAGAAACCCTGAAATATTTCGGTTGGTCGCCATAATGAATTATTATATGTGTAGGCCATAGATACCATTAGATGAACATTATTTCATTAGTCCATTATTCATACGTTCATTTCGATCGCATGATTAGGACACACTAAATAATAACTGTATTTAATAAATTCGCACAGCCGCTATCAAAACAATTGACTTTAATTGGATATCAGTAGATTACAATTTGTATGGACATTTACCGTGCCAATTTTCACAGCGTTCTGATGGTTAAATCGCGAGAAAAGTCTATTTAAATGTTTCAACATTGATTGGCCGCCATCTTCGTTTTGTAATAAACTGGTTTATAGATAAACTTTTAGTAGCCTAGTACCCTTTATCACCGTACAAAATTTCAGGCTGATACCTGTTACTGTTGCGGATATATACTGTAGACGGCTAGGAAAATAGTTCGCGTGGAGACCATGTTTGACTGGTGAAACATATTGAAAATTAATGTGAAAGACACGGTCGAGGTTGGACGCGGGAGTAGTATGAACTTACCGAGTTTCATTGAAATCGCTTCGGCCGTTTATATTTTGTTAGAGGTGGGGCACACATACATACACACACACGGACAAAAGGTGATCTCATTAGTCTATTTGTTTCATAAATGAAAATAGACTAAAAAGGACACGCGAATGTATATCTACCCCTTATTATTTCCGTTTTCAACAGGGTCGGGGATGAGATGCGATGATGTGGCGGGTGATTGTATGGCCAGATTCCCTTCCTGACGCCAGCCTCCTCAAATGAGTTATTGAGAGATTAAATGATTGAATATTAATGAAACTGGGCAAGGATGTGGAAGGAAGCGGCAGTGGCCTGTCAGAAGGTACCGATTTTGCCTGGAGTTGAAAATGGGAAATAACAGAAAACCATATCAAGGATAGCCGACAGGCTCGAACTCACGTCTACCGAGTTCGCAGTGCTGCACTTTAGCGAGCATAGCTACTGCTGTCGGTTATTCATCATTTTGGTAAAAGTAGTCAATTTATGAAATTAATACCATAAGTACATGAAAATAGCGATAATCAACTTATGGCAGTAGCTTTGAACTTACTGTAAATAACACGTAGGCTTCCAGTTTTAGTGTCTGTAGGTGGTCCACTAACATTGTGACTTTTAGATAGGTATTGTGGCAGCAAAAGCAACCCTGATTCAACTGAATAGCGAGAAATTTACTAAAAATCACCGTGTTTGTAGGGCTACGGGAAAAAGTGGTAAGGTGTCATCCCTACCAACGTATGAGGTGACGTGGATTCTACAGTACTTCATTTTGAGCCACACCTGGGAACTGTTTTTCAAAAGCCATGTTGTATTACTCATCTGCATTATTATGAACATTGATTTCATTTCGATTGTTTGTGAAACAATCATGGCCAGCTAGAATCACACATATGAAGTACTGTGGAGTACAAGGATTCAGAAATTCTCAATATCACTACTAAAACAAGAAAACTACACTGCTCACAAAAATTAGGGGATATTGCAAACTCAGCTATGTATGCTATGTGCTTCGTGCCGCATAAGATGCAATCGCTTTCCTTTACTCCCAGAGAAAGTAAACATGTGTTTGCGTCACCCCTGCACACACACCACATGAAGGAGGGCACTGCCCGTACTGTTGCCCCACGTGGTACTGTAGCCGCTGTAAGGTATAGAGACGAGATTCTCCGACCTTTTGTCGTGCCGTATGCTTGTGCCATAGGTGCTTCCGTTGTGTTTATGGGCAAAAATACACATCCCCACAGAGCTGGGTTGGTGGACGACATGCTGGAGGAGGAGGGTATCCAGCGTATGCAGTGGCCAGCTTCCTCGCCGGACTTAAATCCGATAGAGCACGCGTGGGATGCATTAGGCAGGCGCATTGCTGGCAGACCAGCACTTCCCACAACTGTTCCACAGCTGCAGATTCCTCTTATGGACGAGTGGCCATGTATCCTCCTAGAACTCATTGATCATCTCATTGCATCAATGGCACACAGGTGTGCAGCAGTGCTAGCCATTCGAAGAGACCATACACCATACTGAAGAAGAATATTCACCCATGGCCCACGATTATGGTAGTGTTAACGTTGCTTTATTTGATTTGCCATATTCTCTCTTCATTCACGTCATTTGATTCAAACACTCGTCAGGGGCTCTCTGGAATTATGGGCTGCTTTATCTGTCAGTATAGCATTATGTAAGTAATACATAGTTGAAAAACGAAATTATCTCCTATATTATTGCACCATTTTGAGCTGACCCTACAATATCCTCTAATTTTTGTGAGCAGTGTATAATATTTTGGTCATTTCATGAGTAACAATAAATACAACCTGTTGCAATTAAATATTCAAGGGAAGATTGATGGCATTAGAGGTCCAGAATGTACTGTACATGAATATCCTGGCTGAAAAACTTAAGGTAATAAGGTTGCAATGTTGCACAACAACCTGATTTCTTTTCTTCTTTTTAGCCTATTTTCATTTTATGAAAAAAAAAATAGGCTTATGAGAACACCTTTTGTCCGTGTGTGTGTGTGTGTGAGCGTGCGTGTGTGTGTGTGAGAGAGAGAGGTGTGTGTGTGTGTGTGTGTGTCCCAAATTACTTCTAAACGGATGGAACGATTACAATGAAACACGGTAAGATCATAGCACTATTCTGGCCGACACCGACCGTGCCCTTCAAATTTTATTGTGTCTCACCAATCCAACATGGCGGCTGTGCGAAATATTTTACCAGCATTCAGTATCTCCGAAACTATTACCGATATCGCCCTGAAATTGTGTACAGTGATCAAGGGCACTACTAGAAGTTCACATGTGAGACTTTCATAAACCTAGTGACTACTAAACCAACATGGCGGCCAAGCAAAGTTGAGATTTTAAATAGACTTTTCTCGCGATTTAACTATCCAAACGTAATGAAACTTGGTACGGCAAATGTTTATACAAATTGTAATGCACTGGTGTCTAATTTAGTTCAATTGTTTACATAACCTCAAAATGGCGGCTGTGCGAATTATTTCACTGACATTCCATATCTCCGAAACTATTACAGATATCACCCTGAAATTTTGTACGGTCATAAAGGGTACTGATAGAAGTTTATCTATGCAACTTTCATAAACCTGTAAAGTACAAAACAAACATGGCGGCCAAGCGAATTTGAAATATTTTAATAGACTTTTCTCGTGATTTAACCATCTGAGCGCAGTGAAATGTGGTACAGTAAGTGATATTACATATTGTAATGCACTGGGATCTAATTTAATTCAATTGTTTACATAACCTCAAGATGTCGGCTGAGCGAAATTTTAAAATTAAGTTTTTATTTCATGTGTCGTAATCATGCGATCGAAGTGAAAGTTTGAATAATGAACCTTGGCAATAATTTTTCTTGAATGATACATTACTCTATGGCCTATACACATAACAATCCAAAATGGCGAGCATCCGAAATATTTAGACGGTTCTCAATATCTATGAATCTTTTACAGCAATCAAACTGATTTTTTTAAATGTTCATAGAGGCTATAGACATATGTTCACCCATAGGACTTTCAGTAACCTGGTGAGTACAAATCCAACATTGCGGCGACGCGAAGTATAAATATTTAAATGAACGTTTCTCGCGAATTAACTATCCGGGAGCAGTGAAACGTTGCACGTTAAATGCTTATACAAATGTTAATCCCCTGGCATCTAATTTATTTCAATTGTTTGCATAATCACAAGATGGCAGCTGTGCGAAATTTTAAAATCTCGTTTTTTCTTCTTGTGTTCTAATCATGCGATTGAAGTTTGAATACCACACGTACACAATAATCTTCATGTAATAGTACAAAATTAAAAATCCAACCTGGCGACCATCTGAAATATTTAGACGGTTCTCAATATCTATGAATCTATCACAACCTTCAAGCTGAAATTTTGTATGTTGATAGAGGCAATTAATATGAGTAAAATATATGAAAATAGGCTGTATAGTTCTTCACGAAACTACTTGTTTTTGTCGATTTTATCCTCCAGGTAGGTGTTTCCCACAGACTCAGCGAGGGAAGTAACCACTACCGCCTCTCCAGGCAGTGTCCTAGAGCTGGGCACATCTGGTCGGAGTGGATACAACTGGGAAGGTGTGATCAGCACCTCGCCCAGGCGGCCTCATCTGCAAAGCAAAAATTGGCCTCATGAGGGATGGGAAGGGAGGGGAAGATTGGGATGGATAGGCAAGGAAGAGGGAAGGGGGTGGCCGCGGCCTTACAGGAGGTACTGTACCCGTACAAATCGAGAAGGTACTCGTTGGTCATCCAAAGCAAAGCTGGATTATAAAAAAAATGAAAGTCCCGGCTAAATGAACTATCGCAATCATTCCAACGAGCTCTTCAGGATTATACACAGTAGATTTGGAACATGTTATGGATTAAAACAAACTAGCTTTATACGGTAGAGTGCAAAACTTACCTTCATCTCTCTGGGCTTTGTTGGAAAGAAAACGACATCCCATCTATTTTAGGCTGTTCCATAACACGTCTCTATTTATAGAATAATTAAGGTACACGAAGCAAGACGTATAAAAATATAAATTTATTAATAAAAACTAAATAACTATTTATAACAAAATAACACCTTAATATAGTTATTTATTCACGCCACTGAAGCTGTCAAAACTTCTCTCACAAACGCTGCAATATCTGGTTAAAAATGAAAAGATTCTGCCATTCACAAAATTATAAAACAATCAAAACATTTTACTGATACTTCATTGAGCCAGGCATTCCGTTTCAAGTTGTTTACATTTTCTCTGGCGCGTGCCTCCTTCATATCTGAACTGGTTATTATAAAATAGCTGTGATTCGGCCGTCAGAGCCTTCCAAACACACACACAGCTGCAATAACTCTGCTCATTTATTCATCGACCTTGCTTATAACGGGATGTGCTCGCTTGCCACCTGCCGTTGTCTCCACTCTTAGCACACAAAATACGTAAAATTAAACGCGATGAAGCATCTCGTATTTCAAACAATAACATTTACTAAACTGTCTCTATTAAAGCCATTTCTCGTTTACACAATCCACACTTCAAAACATTCTTGCTTACGTTCTCTTCCGTCGTTCATGACCGACGAAGCCTCCATACACACAACAATCATAGCTAACATCAAACACTCACATTAAAAACATTCGCTCTTCCTAACTATTATCAATATACAAATATTTAGAAATATTAATTATTATAAGTAATGAAAACCCTCAATTTAAACAAATGGAAATATTTAGGTACTCTATTTACACGTGTCTATCGTTTCAAAGGATTTTTCTTTAGCGATATTACTTCGTTATTATAATTATTAACCCTTTCTTCAGTATAGTTCTCTTCTTCTATACTTTTTAATTTACAAATGCTATACCAATTCATGTCAAGATCATGTTAATAGTCATCATCGGTTTAAATATGACCGATCAGCAAAGATTAGTTCATATTATTGTTACAATTCCAGGTTTAATATAAATTATTAATGGTATAGTAGACAAGGATAATAGGCCTATAACTTTTTCCCAACGAAGTTCCGCCTTACCTCGACTTTCGTGTCGCAGATCTAATCACATTTAGGAGTCTTCCATCACTCTACTAAAATACAACAATGCTTTCACCACTCATACTGCAGTACTTAATTACAATTAATACGGAATTACCCTCGTATTTCACAAACACCTATATACGGCAAGAAACTCTCGTATATCTTCATTACAAAACTTAAATGACATCATCTCAATTGTTCCCAACAATTATTCCATATTACTTGCATAACTTCCTTCTAGCATTGATTGTATTGTTGTTACAATCCACTGCTTACAAATGAACAGCAATATCTGTTCTACTAATACAACTTATCGTTCTCAAACGATTATATTATTAGATCTTCGAGGTTTACTGATCGAGGTTACTCCGATATAAAATACCATGTCTCGATACATTTAATAAAAATAAATACACATGTTTCTTCATACTGGTCATTTCTACAAATACAGGGTGTTACAAAAAGGTACGGCCAAACTTTCAGGAAACATTCCTCACACACAAAGAAAGAAAATATGATATGTGGACATGTGTCCGGAAACGCTTAATTTCCATGTTAGAGCTCATTTTATTACTTCTCTTCAAATCACATTAATCATGGAATGGAAACACACAGCAACAGAACGTACCAGCGTGACTTCAAACACTTTGTTACAGGAAATGTTCAAAATGCCCTCCGTTAGCGAGGATACATGCATCCACCCTCCGTCGCATTGAATCCCTGATGCGCTGATGCAGCCCTGGAGAATGGCGTATTGTATCACAGCCGTCCACAATACGAGCACGAAGAGTCTCTACATTTGGTACCGGGGTTGCGTAGACAAGAGCTTTCAAATGCCCCCATAAATGAAAGTCAAGAGGGTTGAGGTCAGGAGAGCGTGGAGGCCATGGAATTGGTCCGCCTCTACCAATCCATCGGTCACCGAATCTGCTATTGAGAAGCGTACGAACACTTCGACTGAAATGTGCAGGAGCTCCATCGTGCATGAACCACATGTTGTGTCGTACTTGTAAAGGCACATGTTCTAGCAGCACAGGTAGAGTATCCCGTATGAAATCATGATAACGTGCTCCATTGAGCGTAGGTGGAAGAACATGGGGCCCAATCAAGACATCACCAACAATTCCTGCCCAAACGTTCACAGAAAATCTGTGTTGATGACGTGATTGCACAATTGCGTGCGGATTCTCGTCAGCCCACACATGTTGATTGTGAAAATTTACAATTTGATCACGTTGGAATGACGTCTCATCCGTAAAGAGAACATTTGCACTGAAATGAGGATTGACACATTGTTGGATGAACCATTCGCAGAAGTGTACCCGTGGAGGCCAATCAGCTGCTGATAGTGCCTGCACACGCTGTACATGGTACGGGAACAACAGGTTCTCCCGTAGCACTCTCCATACAGTGACGTGGTCAACGTTACCTTGTACAGCAGCAACTTCTCTGACGCTGACATGAGGGTTATCGTCAACTGCACGAAAAATTGCCTCGTCCATTGCAGGTGTCCTCGTCGTTCTAGGTCTTCCCCAGTCGCGAGTCATAGGCTGGAATGTTCCGTGCTCCCTAAGACGCCGATCAATTGCTTCGAACGTCTTCCTGTCGGGACACCTTCGTTCTGGAAATCTGTCTCGATACAAACGTACCGCGCCACGGCTATTGCCTCGTGCTAATCCATACATCAAATGGGCATCTGCCAACTCCGCATTTGTAAACATTGCACTGACTGCAAAACCACTTTCGTGATGAACACTAACCAGTTGATGCTACGTACTTTTGTGCTTGATGCTCGTACTGTAGAGCAATGAGTCGCATGTCAACACAAGCACTGACGTCAACATTACCTTCCTTCAAATGGGCCAACTGGCGGTGAATCGAGGAAGTACAGTACATACTAACGAAACTAAAATGAGCTCTAACATTACGTCAACATTACCTTCCTTCTAATGGGCCAACTGGCGGTGAATCGAGGAAGTACAGTACATACTAACGAAACTAAAATGAGCTCTAACATTACGTCAACATTACCTTCCTTCAAATGGGCCAACTGGCGGTGAATCGAGGAAGTACAGTACATACTAACGAAACTAAAATGAGCTCTAACATGGAAATTAGGCGTTTCCGGACACATGTCCACATAACATATTTTATTTCTTTGTGTGTGAGGAATGTTTCCTGAAGGTTTGGCCGTACCTTTTTGTAACACCCTGTATATACGGCTGCAATACTACATTGACAAATAACGTAGTGTTACATTTCTGTATTAATAACAACTCGTGTTATTTCAACGTTCAATAAGGAGCAATCACGACTGGATGAGATTTTATCTAACTTTCCTAAAGTCGGATGAATTATCTTTTAAAAGATATGTCTCATATAATATACATTTAATGAAGAGCAAAGCCTTCCTTCAACTCAAATTAGGTTTGTCATCGACTGAATGTAACTTCATTCTACACAAAGAATGTTCATAAATGTGTGACTTCACGTCGTACCCATAACGAATATAACTAGCCAGATCGACGAAATGTTTATGGTATTTGGTAATATTACTCAATATAACACGCGTAGGTCTCTTCTCCTAATTATGCATTCTTCTTACAAAAAAAGAGTGCCCAATTCATTTTAAACAAAATGAATTTACTAAAAAAATCGAAGACAAAATGTCTGAAATCTTGAATTAAAAATCGAAAATCGTCGAAAAATATTTTCCTAACGGAAAATAAATTTCTCAAACAAACTGACTTCAGTTCAGAAACTGAATCATTAAAATTTCCAAGTATAGTTGAGTAAAGACCATCATCCTATACGATCTTGTAGAATAAAATTAATAAACATCGAAGTGAAAATACATGAATTAAATATGGAGAATTGTTGTTCACACATGCCGTTATAAATACTCAAACTATTAAATAATGTAAAACATTTCTAACTTTGTTTTGTAGACAATTGAAGTTCATTATCAGTATTCAAAAATACCTAGCTGGATCATCTCCCAGGTATGAATTGCTGAAACGAAATCCACTCCACGCCAGTGGACAAGACCCGCGACCTCGGGAACAGAAATATTTCCTTCCCGGCATACTCGTCTCCTCCGGACGTCGAACCTCGTTCCTCGAACATGGATCCCATCTCGAACAATCATCTTCTATCTTCTGTCTCCCCGTTGATGATTCTTCAGTCGCCGACATCTCTCAAAAGTCCTCCATCATTATCGAGCAATATATTCGTAATAGTTCCATCGTTACAAATAAATTAGTAAGTTGTACATCGAATCAATATCGTAGATGTTAATGTTCATTTGGTTGGTCAATGAAAGATTATATTTGCTCAGAGTCGAGAATTAATGTACATGAATGTACATTAAATGTACTGGATGGAAGTGTACATAATGTATCATGTTGTCTCGGCATTATATAATTCTAGATGTTATACATAATCTCGCTGTTAATTAACGTTGTTCCATGTTGCTATTCATAACTCTGAATCGACATATCCCAATCGCGTAATAGTCTTAATCCATCATCACACTCATAATCTAAGTGTTATAAACCAATTCCACTTCATAAATATTTGTCGCCATCATAGTGTTCAAATAAAACAAAGTTTCAATATTCATACAATATCACTTTACTCACTTATTTCCGCAACGTGGACTTGACTATACTGTAGTCTCGCTGCACTAAAATGATTCTCTCTGCGTTGATATAAGCAACTTTCTCTGACAACACAAATTGTCCTATAATTGTCTAATTTCTCAATTAATCCACTCAAAATCTTCTTATAGTGTAGCCTTGTAACTAAATGTATATAATGCATACAATTTGCTTTCAGAAAAGTCGAACACTTGTTCGCTATTTACTTGTATCCCTTCGCTAAACTTCACCTAGTTTCAGCGAAGCTCTCACTAACTATTGGCCGCGTTCGGCGCTGTCTCTCGAGTAGCGTAGGACCGCACTCAGTATGGTGTCTACGGGAATGAACTACCCCGGGTAACACGTCTTGTGCCTTCAAAGTCAGTCGGGATAAGAACGCTTCCTCAAGCCGTCCCCACTCTATCTCGCCTGAAATTCGACGCCATTGTTGGTCGCGCGCTGTTATTGGCGCGCACTTGTAATAAAGCGTATTACAGTGAATTTCTTCCCTTTTGCGACATTTAAAGTAGTTTTTTTAGACGTTTCGGCCATCAATGGACCACGATGTTCTTCACTCATATGATCACTGTAATGTTTGTTTTCTTGTCTGCCAGTAGATCTTCATTCTTGACGAATGTTCTGCTCTCCTTTCTTCCGTCCACTTGCAGTGAGGGCGAAGCATCTCAGATGTTCAGATGTTAAAGGGTATAGATTACTGGTTGATTTAACCGCCTTTCTGAACAGGTTCCTATCCCAAACCAGAGCTTGATTGATTCCAGCTTCTGTTAGGTCCTTTTTAACTTGCATCGACCTTTTACAATAGGATTATTTTTTTAAATATTGATGAGTGGATTCGATATGAAAGTCGATGATGCTCCATCCGCTCCAAATGTCCAAAGAAAGACATTCTCCTTTTTCTCATCACACTCACCAAATCTTCTATATGTTCAAATAATTCATTGTTATGTCTTCTTCTGTAAGTACCATTATCATTAACAGGTCCTAATATTTTCCTTAGACTTTTCCGATCCTTAAGTTCTAATTTTCTCAATGGACCTTTGTTTGTCATCTGTAAGCATTCTGCGGCATACAGTGCTGACGGCCTAATTACTGTGTTATAATGCCAAAGTTTGACATTCCGGGACAAGCTTTTACTTTTGTAAATGTTTTTGCAGGTTTGAAAGGCACCTTCCAATTTGTTACATCTGCTCTCAATGGGAGCTATTTCTGAATTATTAGGGGTAATCCATTCCCCTAGGTATTTAAATTTTCGGACTTTTTTGATTTTTTGCAGACCAATCGTGATGAATTTTGAGGCATCTTTGACATTTGTGATAAAATTAGTTTTATGGAAGGCCACTTTAAGTCCAGTTTTAGCAGCTATGGTCATTTAAAGTAGTACTAATATCTTCTCTTAGTTTTCTTGATAGATTCAATGGAATAAAATTGTTACATTGGGCTTAAATGGAATAGTTAATCACATTAACTAGGTAAAAATCCATATCTGCTTCCATAAACCCTCCTCTCATTGGCTGTGGGCATATATCCAATGATATATTTTACAACAATTAACTGGTAATATTTCGCGGTAATGCCTAGTTGCTAGGCACTTTCCAATACTCTAGAATATTCTGGGGCATCGCTGATCACGTGACTGGTTTCTCCCACTGCCTGCGTTCGCTAACATAGATCGCTTGAGCCAATTTCCAGAATTTATATTGCCATGTTGAACTGTATCATAGGGCTCGAAAAATATCATTTTCATCATGAAGCATTCGAATTTCGGGTGCAGTACCATCCCGGCATTTGCCCGAAGACGAAGTGGGAAACCACAGAAAACCACTTCGAGGATGGCTAAAGTAGGAATCGAACCCCCTCTACTCATTTGGACTACCGGAGGCTGAGTAGATCCCGTTCCAGTCCTCATACCACTTTTCAAATTTCGTGGCAGAGCCGGGAATCGAACGCAGGTTCTCCGGGGCGGCAGTTAACCATGCTGACCGCTACGCTACGGGGGGACCCAGATTTCTTTAAGAAACATAATTAATACCGTAATAATATTTTTAGCAATACAAGGTGTACGTTATGTATAGGATTTCTTAATTTTGTCCTTTAATAATTCAGGAAATCTTATAGTGTAGAAAGTTATTGTGAACTGTCTAAGAAAGCGAAGCGCGTCAACTGCCGAGGAGCGTTCGTCCGTGTGGTCGTTGAGAGTCCCAAGCTCCGACCAGATCTCAATAGTGAAGGGTATGGCAGAGATGCTAGACCGTGTAAGCCCTATCCCAACAGTTAACTCGGCTGGTCGTTGCGCGCTGAGTGCAACAAGGGAGCCAAGGCACGGACGGTGACATCCTAGATGCACCATCAAGTGCTTTGTACGTACTTGGGACACTTGGGGTTCTTTCTTGCTCTCGTATGTAACTTACGTTCTTTTGTTCCCGTGAAGGTTTTAAAGGACGGCTTCAGTGGCGTAGTTGGCAGCATGCTGAGCTTCTATGCCCAAGGTCACGGGTTCAAATCCGGACGAAGTCATCGGATTATTTATAAGAATTAAATATCCCTCAGTATGCCTTCCTTCGGAGGGGAAGTAAAGCTGGCAGTCCCATATCATAGATTTATGGCAAGATAAAAAAACCTTCCACAAATTACACTTGTGTGAAGCTAAAATATAGGTTACATTTGACTAACGATCTTAGGTTTCAACGTTCATCGCCAGGAACGTTCTGCGGTGGCATCTAGTAACCAAGTTCAGAACTAGTTGGTTGTTGACGGTGGCGTTTGGTAGCAAAAGTTGGAACTAATTGAAAAATCGAATGTCTGCAGTCCTTATATGAATTTAAAATACAAACGATAACACACACTAATACAGCCTTCACAATAAACACCGGTTATCAGACAGATTCTACACACACCCAAAGTACACGGGGCTACATGACCGCGTTGCCGCAGCCCCTAAACTGAGGAACCAACCAACCAAGGCTTTAATGTAGACTACCACCCACCCCCTTTTTATTGAAATTAGTGCAACACCCAGCACAATTATCTGCCAGCCACAACTGGGTTTGGACTGAACATAGTGTCGGTGTTTAGAAAAATTATGGACAAACAGCAGATCATGCTACTGATCGTCAATGTTAAGGAGGACGAGAAAGAGAAGGAGGAGGAGGAGAAGGAGGAAGAGAAGGAGGGGTAGGAGAAGGAGGTGGAGAAGTAGGAGAGGGAGAAGGAGGAGGGGGAGAAGGAGTAGGAGGAGAAAGAGGAGAAAGAGAAGGAGAAGGAAGAGGAGAAGGAGGAGAGGGAGAAGGAGGAGGGGGAGAAGGAGTAGGAGGAGAAAGAGGAGAAAGAGAAGGAGAAGGAAGAGGAGAAGGAGGATGAGAAGGAGGAAGAGGAGAAGGAAGAGGAGAAGATGAATGAGGATAAGGAGAAGGAGGAGGAGAAGGAAGGGGAGAAGGAGAAGGAGAAGAAGGAGGAGGGGAAAGGGGAGGAGAAGGAGGAGAAGGAGAACGAAGAGGAGGAGAAGGAGGAGGAGGAGAATTAGGAGGAGGAGAACGAGGAGGAGGAGATCGATGAGGAGAAGTAGGAGAGGGAAAGCAGGAGGAGGAGAAGGAGTAGGAGGAGAGAGAGAAGGAGACGGAAGAGGAGGAGAAGGAGGAGGAGAAGGAGGAGAAGAAGAAGAATGAGGATAATGAGAAAGAGGAGGAGAAGGAAGGGGAGAAGGAGAAGGAGGAGAAGGTGATGAGGGGGAGGAGGAGAAGGAGAAGGAAGAGGAGGAGAAGGAGGAGGAGAAGGAAGAGGCGAAGGTGGAGAAGTAGGGGGAGGAGGAGAAGGAGGAGAAGGAGGGGTAGGAGAAGGAGAAGGGGAGGAGAAGCAGGAGAGGGGAAAGGAGGAAGAGGAGAAGGAGGAGAAGTAGGAGAGGGGGAAGGAGGAAGAGGAGAAGGAGGAGGAGTAGTAGGAGAAAGAGAAGAAGAAGAATGAGGATAAGGAGAAGCAGGAGGAGAAGGAAGGGGAGAAGGAGAAGGATGAGAAGGAGAAGGAGATGAGGAGAATGAGAAGAAGGAGGAGGGGAAGGACGAAGAGAAGGAGGAGGATAAGGAGGGGGTGAAGGAGGGGGAGAAGAAGGAGGAGAAGGAGGAGAAAGAAGAGGAGGAGAAGGATAAGGAGAAGAAGAAGAAGAAGAAGGAGGAGGAGGAGAAGAGGTGGAGAAAGAGAAGGAGATCTACAAAATTTTCATCCTAAGGAGGATTCTGGAATTATGTGGTATCCTCAAAGCAAACAGTAGTTGAAATATTCAATTTGGGGAATACCAACTTGCGCTCCTCATTCAAGTATGCCGCGAATATAACGTACTGTGTTTACCGCGACGCATTATAGTTTAATGTCTTCCTCTTTTGCATCAAGCACCAACATAAATTACATTTTTATAGCTAGCAATTCGTTTGTTATTCCACATCCTTCTTTCAGTCGGAACTTAAATAATGTGTGCTAATGGCTGTCCATTAGTGTGTTGTTGCGCACAATGCATTCATTAAGAGAGGTTGTCAAACCACAGATACAGGTTGTAAGCAAAAAAAATATACCAGCTTACCCTCACTGGACCGCACGCAATGGCTAGACTCCGGCAAGGCTGCAAGCTATACTCGGAGTCATCTCATGAGGGGTGTTCAATTAAAGCATGTTCGAAGCGTGCTACGTGTTGTTGCTCGCGGTTGGAACACGCGTGAGCAACGAAAGATGAATGTATGGTTCATGCGCTGTGTCGGATAGTTGTGGTTTGCTTTGTACACACATCAAAAAAAGTTTTGCATCACCTCGGTTCCCAGATCTCCGGCATATAGACGTTGACTGTGTATATTGTATCCAAGATACAGTCCCTTTGACTGTTCATAGATGTCACTAAAACTGCTCAAAGATGTAAACAACCATGCATGAGCAGGGCCTATTAGACGGAGGGGGTACGACAGCCGATCAGTTCCAGTCATTCCACCAGGACGAAGGTACGCTGCTCATGTTGTCTGTAGTTCTACCATGCCTAGAAGGTCAATACCGCAGTTCGATCGTGTCCGCATTGTTACTTTGTGTCAAGAAGGGCTCTCAACAAGGGAAGTTTCCAGGCGTCTCAGAGTGAACCAAAGCGATGTTGTTCGGACATGGAGGGGGTACAGAGATACAGGAACTGTCGATGACAGGCCTCGCTCAGGCCGCCCAAGGGCTACTACTGTAGTGGATGACCGCTACTTACGGATTGCCGCTCGGAGGAACCCTGACAGCAATGCCACCATGTTGAATAATGCGTTTCGTTCAGCCACAGGACGTCGTGTTTCAACTCAAACTGTGCGCAATAGGCTGCATGATGCGCAACTTCACTCCCGACGTCCATGGCGAGGTCCAGCTTTGCAACCCCGACACCATGCAGCGCGGTACAGATGGGCCCAACAACATGCTGAATGGACCCCACGGAATTGGCATCACGTTCTCTTCACCGATGAGTGTCGCATATGCCTTCAACCAGACAATCGTCGGAGACGTGTTTGGAGGCACCCTGGTCAGGCTGAACGTCTTAGACACACTGTCCAGCGAGTGCAGCAAGGTGGTGGTTCCCTGATGTTTTGGGGTGGCATTATGTGGGGCCGACGTACGCCACTGGTGGTCATGGAAGGCTCCGAAACGGCTTTACGATACCTGAATGACATCCTCCGACCCATAGTGCAACCATATCGGCAGAATATTGGAGAGGCATTTGTCTTCATGGACGACAATTCTCGACCTCATCGTGCACATCTTGTGAATGCGTTCCTTCAAGATAACGACATCGCTCGACTACAGTGGCCAGCATGTTCGCCAGACATGAACCCTATCGAACATGCCTGGGATATGTTGAAAAGGGCTGTTTATGGACGTCTTGACCCACCAACCACTCTGAGAGATTTACGCCGAATTGTCGTTGAGGAGTGGGACAATTTGGACCAACAGTGTCTTGATGAACTTGTGGATAGTATGCCACGGCGAATACAGGCATGCATCAATGCAAGGGGACGTGCTACTGGGTATTAGAGGTAGTGGTGTGTACTGCAATCTGGACCACAAATGCTGAAAGTCTAGCTGTATGATGGTACAACATGCAATGTGTGGGTCTCATGAGCAATAAAACGAGCTGAAATGTTGTTTGTGTTGATCTCTATTCCCTTTGTATTTAACGGTTCCGGAACTCTTGGAACCGAGGTGATGCAAAACTTTTTTTGATGTGTGTATGTAAACACGTCTGAAGAATCCTTGCCGGCGGTAGATGTATGAACTACGAGTTGTCAACAATGTGATGCTATCTGTTTCCCTGGAGATATCGGTACAGTCTGCACTGTATATCGATGGATCATTGTGGCACGAACTTTGCGTTTCATTAGTTGGGTATTTCAAGTCTCGGTTAAGATATAGTTTTGAGACATTCTGAAGACTAGTGTGTTACTAGCAATAGAGCCCCGCTTCGCCCGGTGGATTTATTTGTTTTATGGATGATAATGAATACTACCACAGAACTGGCACTTGATACTTAAACTAACAGATAAAAAACTAATTAAATATATACTTTTTGTAGTGGTGGTGGTAGAGGGGGTGATAAGTAGTACAGTATAATGGACGTAACATTAAGGTCATTTTCCCATAATGATGATAATAATGAATAGGGAAACGGCTATTTACTAACTACAGTTTTGGCACATGTAATTTACAAATTATTTGAAAAATATGATTAGAAAGAGGAGTAAGTGAAATAAAAGACACTGCCTAGGGCTTATACCTGATTGGCTGTTAGAAAAGTAGAGACCAATACTGTCGTCTTTTGTCGCATAGCGCCATAATCAGAGAACTTTGGAAAACGTTGGCTGTCCCGAGCTCCTGAGGTAGCAATAGTGTCATTTATCGCCACATAGCGCTCAAGGAGAAAATTGGAATAAATGAAAGTAAATTTGAAAGCACCAACGCTTATTGCAGCTGACAACCTCAATGCACTGCACCAACACCACCGCACTTATACAGAAGCATAAGGTGTTCATATTTTTATTTTTTTGTATTTTTAGCGTATGGCGTTTAGTACCGGGAGTGTCCGAGGCCATGTTCGGCTCGCCATAGTTTGAAGCTGCTTCTTTGCGGACACTCATGGGGTGAGCTACAAGTACCGTCGCGCGTGGAATGTTGTCTGGGGAGGAAAGTGTGATTGTAAGGACGAGGAATTGGAAGGTAGCGGCTGTGGCCTATAGTTAGGGACCAACCCCGGCATTTGCCTGGAAGGAAGATGGGAAACCACAGAAAACCATCTTCAAGGATGCCGGCGAGGGGATTCGAATCTCCTCGCATCCCGGATGTGAGCGACTGCCTGCAGCCCTGCCATAACGACCACGGCTAACTCGCCCGGTATGTTCATGATGATAAATGTTTTAAGGGGTTTCAGAAATCTTTTTGCGCTAATTACTCCCCGTGATTGCAATTTATAAACAGCGCAACATGTAACCATTTTCGCAATTCTGCACCAGGACACTGGTAGGAGTGAAGTGATGCAGCCCGCATTGCCAGCCAACCGTTACACTAATACCGACATGAAAAGTTCCAGGGCCTTAAAACGTGGTTGTCATGTTCCTTTTGTCTGTTATTCTAAATGCAGGGAATGGAGAGGGTTGTCCAAAATATCAAGTAGACAGTGTTACCAGCAGGGTTTCAAAGGGTAAGTATGTAAACTTCGGTGCAATAAGGCGAAACGGTGTAGATTTGTGATAAAGGGCCTAAATGCAGGGAATGGAATGGTCTGTCCGAAATTTAAAGTGAACAGTGTTACCCGCAGGGTTCCAAAGGTTAAGTGTGTACAGTTCAGTATAGATTTGTGTTCAAGGGCCTAAATGTAAGGAATTGAATGGTCTGTCCTAAATTTAAAGTGGGCAGTGTTACCAGCAGGGTTTCAAAGGGTAAGTATGTAAAGTTAGGTGCAATTAGGTGAAACGGTGTAAATTAGTGCTAAAGAGCCTAAATGCAGAGAATTGATTGGTCTGTCAGAAGTTTAAAGTGGACATGGTTACCCGCAGGGTTCCAAGGGGTAACTATACAAATTTTGGTTCAAATCGGTGAAACGGTGCAGATTTGTGCCAAAGGGCCTAAATGCAGGGAATAAAGTGGTCTGTCTGAAATTTAAAGTGGACAGTGTTACCCGCAAGGTTCCAAAGGGTAAGTATACAAATTTTGGTTCGGATAGGTGAAACAGTGTAGATTTATGCCAAAGGTTCTAAATGCAGGGATTGGAGTGGTCTCTACGAAATTTAAAATAGACAGTGTTAGTCGCAGTGTTCCAAAGGGTAAATATACAAATTTTGGTTGAGATCGGTGGAACGGTGTAGATTTGGGCCAAAGGACCTAAATGCAGGGAATTGAGTGGTCTGTCCGCAATTTCCATCATACAGTGTTACTCACAGGGTTCCAAAGTGTAAGTATACAAATGTTGGTTCAGATAGGTGAAACGGTGCAGAGTTGTGCAAAAGGGCCTAATTGCAGGGAATGGCCTATCCGAAAATTAACGCAGTGTTACCCGCAGGGTTCCAAAGGGTAAGTATACAAATTTTGGTTCAAATCGGTGAAACGGTGCAGATTTGTGCCAAAGGGACTAAATTCAGGGAATGGAGTGGTCTGTCCGAAATTGAAAGTGGACAGAGTTAGCCGCAGAGTTTCAAACGGTACGTATACAAATATTGATTCAGATCGGTGAAATGGTGTAGATTTGTGCCAAAGGGCCTAAATGCAGGGAATGGAGTTCTGTGTCCGAAATTTCCGGTGGACAGTGTTACCCGCAGGGTTCCAAAGGGTAAGTATACAAATTTTGGTACGGGTCGGTGGAACGCTGTATATTTGTACTGCGCCCGAAGAAACCCATCAGTACTTATATCCAATGCCCGAAAAAGGATTGCAGACATGTAAGTTACCCAGCTCACAAGCTTATCATGCCTACTAAGTAAAATTGGGAATTCCAGGAACATACAGGATAGATATTATTCGTAAAGAAAATAGTACTACTAGACAAGGTACAAATTTCTACTATTATTTACATTTAGAACAACCGAGAAACTCCAATCTCGAGGGGTGATAAGGTCTAATCTATAGTGAGCGCCTGTATCTATACCTCGTAGTACTACTTTCGACGATGACGACAATGAAAACGGAATCAGTTTAGATAAAATTTGACTAAGTTGCTAAAAAGCACTAGCCGTTTATTAAGCTAATAAAACATATAACAACTGACTTCCTCCCTTAATATTGTGTCTCCCTGACACTTCAACAAAAATGACTGCAAAGATAAATTTGCACGTGGCATTACTATCGTAAGAAAATGTGAAACGGCGTGACATTAAGTATTGCCCTATTTTATACAGGTCCGCTTCAACTTTGAACCGTAGTTCCATATCTACTCAAATTATTCATGAACTATGTGCATATATACATCTTTTTATGAAATTCAAATTTTACACTCCATAACGTCGAAGAATAAATTTTCTTCCTCCAATAAGTCTTTCATCTACTCCATTTCTCTTAAATATCAAATTCAAATTCAAACAAACACCGCAACTATCGTGTTGAAAGTAATAAATACTCGTCATAATCAATTGAACATAAGTGACAAACATTTAAGCTAAGCACTGTTCCTTTTTACCTTTATCTATATATCATGAAATTCTGAAATAAGTGCTGAAATTCTTTACTGAGTTAACAATCTTCTGATAAACGTGAATACTGTAAGTGCACGGCATTAACCTTCGTTTCCACACTTCTCCTCCATAATTATACAACAATTACTTTCTCTCTTAAACACCCTGTACAGAATCTTCCTTTACTACACTCTCATAACTTCACAATTATTACATTCAATACTCGAAAAACTTAAGAGACTCCCCTGCGTCCCTTCGTAAACTTACGTAACTCTCTTACGTTCATTTCTCCTTAATCTGCACGGTAATTCAACTATAAACTTCTACTTCAATACATATACTTCCTTTACTTAACATTTCTCCTCTATAATTGATACAACATCGCCTCGTGCTCGTAATTTCATTTCTGTAATAAATCTCTGTACTTTCACCTTTTTAATCACCCTGTGATTTAATTTCGTTAACTTTCCTCTTCACGTGTTTAAATTCAGCTTTACATTTTATTACAACTTTTCAAGAAATATCAGTAAATATTCATATTCTTAACAAAAGATATAAGTTTGACTTCATTCCATTAATATTTGTTTAACAAACTCCTTTATGTTTTTTTAACGCTCTAAATTTCATTAGACATATGTGTTTAAGCTTTTCGTAATACTTTCGTTCATAATAAATTTCTGACACTCGAATCAACATCATGAGTTGTCGAAATATTCTTTACACTTCGTGACGTTACTTCTTAAGTATACTGTACTTAAATTTGCTCCAATACATTTCATTTTACTTCAATTATAATCTTACTCCTTCTTTACTTCGTTCAACGTTCTATTCCTTTTATATAGTTTACTCTACATTCCATTTTTAATTTTAACGCTCTAAATCTCTTTAATGCAATTCCTTTCAATAATTCCTTTATATTCCTTTTTTAACGCTCTGAATTTCATTTAATACAATTGGTTCTAATTTACACTGAACAATTCCTTTATATTCCTCTCAATTCCTTTATATTCCATCGCTGCGATAAAACAGATTTAATTAAATTAAATCTAACGCAAGTATGAAAATATTTACACGATTTTACTTTACTATAACCTTAGTGTTAATCGCATCATCATCATGCCAAAATTTCGTCCAAGTGACTGAAATTTTCAAGAAATACGGCAAATAATTCCGTAGAAAAATATGAAAAATCACAATAACAAGATCTACACAAATTTAATTACTTTGACAAAATTATACGTTTCAAATAATGCAGTTAGGAAAAATGCTGTTGAAAAATATGCGGTTGAAAATAATGCGGTTGAAAAATATGCGGTTGAAAATATGCGGTTGGTCAATTGGATAATCACAAAGCTAAACTACAATTCTACATTATAAAAGACAATTTTCTCACTACCTTGTGTTGACTTCTGAACTGCTGAAAATACTTGCATCGCTCCTTCCAAACCAAACTTGACGTGTTCATAGCAATGTCCACAGCTATGAAGACCGGTTCTGTGATAGCAGCAGCTGGGCTCGCGGTGACTGACCTCGCCGAGAACAGCTCTGCCAACTCCCGTCTCTCCTTCGCTCCAAGTAGGCCGGCTTCGATTCTCCATCTCTTCAGAATAGACATCATGGTTTCTTCAGAATAGACATCGGTTTTCTTCAGAATAGACATCGGTTTTCTTCAGAATAGACATCACGGTGTAATACTGTCGTTTATGCAAGCTTTTCGTATCTCAGGATGTGTTAAAACTCTCGTAGAAAAGTATGAGTTTTGCTCGGTGATGTTGCGCTTTGCGTAGATAGTTGTAGCGTCTTTCATGCTAGTGAATCTGGAATTCAACTGACATTCTTGTAGTCTTCAACTTCCCTATGCTTAACTTAGCACATGTTAATATTCATCTTCTTGATAATATAAGTGAGACCTCCCCGTTGCTGCCTTGTAACTTGCATTTTCAATACGATGTTGAAATAAGCTTTTACACGTAGAAATATTGAGTAGCTTCTTGTCGAAAATGTTTCTAGCTATGTGGAATACTTTGTATAAGCACTGCTATAGTTGTAGCTTGCTCCCAAGTTACTGAAATTTCACTCTTCCTTTCTTCCAACCCTTGTGAACCGTAGCACTCTTATAAAGATACTCGTTTATGCTCGAGGTCTTCTCTCGTTCAAATCTCAATTGGAAAGAACTCTCTCGTCCTGCTCTCCGCATTCCTCAAGTTCTCGTCTCACTTCCTCTCCTCCCGTGGTGTGACATAACTCTTACCACCTCTCCTGACTTCCGTCCGCAGTTCGACCTTCGCCTCTTCCCCTCTCTCATGACGTAACTCTCGCTTCAAGTGGCGTGATCTTTCTCGTAAAGTGAACCTCCCTCTTTCGTATAATGGAATATATGTCCATCTTTAAATCATTCCTACTTCCTTGTCTTTTATAATTGCATAAGATCTATAGTATTTCACTCATTTCCATACAGTTTTTCCCATATTACTCAAATTTTTAATAAATAAAAAAAATTATCCACTCATTTATTTTCTGGTGTCTTGGTTCATCTCCCGATCAGTTCTTGAGTAATGACCTGCAATAAATTCTGGCGCATTTCCCCGTTGCTAATTTAAAGTAAAGTATAGCCTGTACTTTCTTTAATACCAGTGATTTCTCTGCTCTTGAGACTGAATTTATTGATTTTTACTGTATCTGTGGGTAAAATCTTTTCAACTTGGAATGGTTGAATTTTCCAATGGATCTATTATCTTCCATTCTTACAATTTTATAGCAATTATTTCCATAGACTGTATCTACTTTGAATGGTCCTCTGAACAGGTTACTGAATTTGATATACACTTTCTTCAGTACGTCAGCTTTCACAGGAATCCTGACTAATACAAGGTCTCCTTCTCGTAACGGTCCACTGAATCTCTTCCCTTCTAAACGTTTTAATCTCTTCTCAGCCGCTTTGTTCAACTGGATCCTTGCTTCTTCGATTCTCTGGTCCATCGGTGGTTCGTTATCTTCCGGAATATTGAAGATTCCGTCCCATGGTCGTACCGGTTTCTCTTCAAAATGTAACATGACTGGAATATCGTTGGTGCTCTCATGTCTCGTATTATTGATACAAAATTCCACTAGAGGTACAATCTTTACCCAATTCGCATGATTGTCTGCACTATACAAGCGAATGTACTTTGAAAATTCCAGCATCGTTCTTTCAATAGGATTCGTCTCTGGGCTTCTAACTGATGAAAATAGGTGAACAATATCCAACCTATCCATCGCTCCCTGAAATTCTGCTGAAGTGAATTGTGTTCCATGGTCTGTTAATAGCCTCTCTGGTTTTCCTAACTTTGGAATAATGTTCCTCTCCAGGTGATATAAAACATTCCTCGTTGTTGCTTTCTGCATGGGATTGAGCATTACAATTTTGGAGAATACATCCATTGTAACTAACACATACTGGTTTCCTCTGTCTCCTTTAGGTGCAGGTCCAAAAATATCCTGACTAAACAATTCCAATGGTTTCGTCGGAATAATCGCTTTAGGTTTCTCCTTCAATAGTTCAGAATTATATTTATTCTTCTGACAAAGTTCACAAGATCTGATTACTATGGTTATGGATTCTCTCATATTAATCCAGTAGAATTTTTCTAACATGGTATAGTATGTTTTGTCAGTTCCTCCATGGCCTATACTTTTGTGTACTAACCAAATTAGTGGCACAATAAGTTCTGGTGGAATAGCAACTCGTACTTTCGTATGTCTGGCATCAATGTATTTACATACAGTTTCTCCCACGAGAATATAGTGTCTAGCTTTCCTTCTCGTTTCGAAGTATGAGGCGTGCCTCCTCGTCATTCTCCCTGATAAAAATCGATAAATGTTCCTGAATGGTGCATGCTTCTTTTGAAAAAGAGGAATTCTTTTCAACTTATCTAGCGTTTCTTGATCTTCAGCATCTGTCTGGATAACATTTACTCTCACATCTCTCTCAGGAATCGGATGTCTGGAAAGAATATCTGCTAGAAGGTTGTCTTTTCCAGGTACATGAACTATCGTGGCATCAAATTGTTGCAAAAACATGGTCCATCTTGTCATCCTATCGCTTGACAAGTCTGACTTCAACATGAATTCTAGTGCTTTATGATCCGTTCTGATTATGATTTTGTGTCCCAGCAATAATTTCTTCCAACTTTGTAGAGCATTTATGATGGCTAAAGCTTCAAGCTCCGTCGTAAAGTAATTCAGCTCGTGTGAGCGTAACTTCCTGCTGCTGAATGAAATATAGTGAGGATTTCCATCTTGATCCTTCTGATATAAGACTGCACTAATACCGACTCGTGTAGCGTCTGTCTCTATGATGAATGTTCTTTCAAAATCTGGGTACTCCAACTTGATGTTATCTCTGAGCATTTCCTTTGCTCGAATAAAGGCATTCTCAGTAGCTGCATCCCATTTCCATCTATTGTTCTTCTTTAGAAGCTCATGTAGAGGTGCCATGATTTCTGAATATCGTGGACAATGACTACTGAAAAACTGACAAAGACCCGCAAAAGCTCTGATGTCTTTGATTTTCTTGGGTGTTGGAAATTTCAAAATTGCTTCAATCTTGTCTTCTTTCGGATGGTAACCATAATCTGTCTATAGTATGCCCAAGAAAGTTGATCTTTTCTTGAAAGAAATGACATTTATCCAACTTCACCTTGATGTTTGCAAATAGCTTCGTCAAATGCATGAAATGTTGCTCTGGTGTCTCTGAAGATATGATGATATCGTCCACGTAGCAAATAGCAAATTGTTTCACTTCTTCACTCAACTTGTCATCCAAGGCTCTGATAAGTGCTGGACTTGAATTTACCAATCCATATGGTACTCTTTGGTATACATAACAGGTTTGATTGAACATGAACCCTGTATAACATTTGCTGTTTTCTGTAAGCTCTATTTGATGAAATGCCGCTGTTAAATCAATCACTGAGAAACAGGTTTTATTCTTGAATCTCCTCAGTAGTTCTCTAATTTTCGGTGGCCTGTCGAATTCTTTCAGCAGAAGAGTATTTATGCCCCTGGTATCTAAACATAGTCTAAGACTACCATCTGCTTTCTTCACAACAGTGAGTGGATTTAAATAAGGAGTGGCTTGCTTTCTTATAATTCCTTCCTTTTCCATGCCTTTTATGAGTTCTGTCACTTCAGCTTGATACTTCTCCGGAATTGGATACAATTTCTTCTGATAAGGTGTGTCGTCAGTTAGCTTAATCTGATATTTATATCCTCTTATAATACCTGGCTTGTTATCGAAAATGTCTGCATAAGTCGTGACTAATTCTTCCAACTTCTCCCGCTGATCTTCAAAATTCTCAATCTTTCTGCCATAGTGAGGTATTCCTTCTGCTTCGATTTCCATAACAATCTTCACAAGATTTTCTTCTGTAGTTTCGTCCATCAAACTACACTCATTCTCATCCTTCGTCTTATCCTCTGATTGATGTAGGCCTTCATTAAATCTTATGACTCCATTTCGTAAATCGATTACAGCTCCAGTCTTGGTTATAAAATCAATGCCTAAAATAGCATCAAAATTAATCTGGCTCAAGACTATGAATATCTGCTCATATCTGTGTTTATTTATAGAGAATTCCATTAGTGCTTGGACTTTACATTTCATGGTCTTGTCGTTAAATACGCCTCTGACTTTAATGGTTGAAACAGGCATTGCTCTAAGTGAATTTCCATTCTTCAATCTGTGAAAACAGTTCTCTGATAAAATTGATGCTGTTGCTCCCGTATCTAGTAGTGTTCTCAGGCATTCTCCTTCTGATATGATTTCTATAATCGGTAACCTTGCTACTCTATCTGTCTTCGTCTCTTCTCTCTCATATAGAAGATCTTCATTCGTGGCTTCATACAATTCATTAATTTGGATCTCATGTCTGGTTACGGTGCTGTTTTCTTCTCCTTTCACTTTTTGGAATTTGACGTTTTTTTGTGCCCCTCCTGGGTCTTCATTCCTTCTATCTCTGCTTGTTCCAGGTTGAGGTTCTTGATTCCGGTTATGCTGTCCCTGATCTTGGTCTCTCGCATTCCTTTCTCTGAGATTCCTTAGGTACTCCTGACTTTCTCTTTCCCTGTCATCATAATACCTTCTTACATTGTTATTATTCCTCCAACCTTGTTGCTGTTGTTGCTGTCTTGAATAATTACTCGTGTTTCTCCAGTTCTGATATCCCCGATATCCATAATTATTCGTAGGGTTATTTCGATTATAATATCCCTCTCTACGATAATCATTGTTCCTGGTGTAATAGTTATTCCTCCATCTATGATTTTCATATGGCCTTCCTTCTCTAGGTCTCTGATAATCTGGTCGAAATCGATTCTGCCCATATATCCTGGATCTAGTTGGACCTACTCCATTTTTGTTCTCCTCTGTTTGCTGCATTTGATCGATGTGAATGGTGTGTATTTCTCTCGGTTCCTGGTTTCTATTTCTCTGGTTTTGATTTCCAGTTGAGTTGGTGGATACATTAGACGTGTGATCCAGTCTTCTCAAAATTTCCGCCATTCCTTCTAGAGTTTTCACGTTTGCCGAGATGAGGTGTCTCCTAACTTCTGTTGGTAGCTGACATGAAATAGCGTGAACCAAGTCTTCTTCCGCCAAAGGGGGTTGCAAATACCGCAAGCGTGCTAATTGTTTCGTGAAGAAACTTGCGTATTTTGTAGGACTGGAATATGCATACTTCTTAGAATAAATTTCCGCTCGTATATCCTGTTGAAGTTCCTTGCTCCAAAATCGTTTTTGCAGAGCTGTAGCGAATTCTTCAAATGTCTGATATGTGTATCTGAAAGCTCTGTGCCATACTAATGCTTCTGAATCTGAGTATTTTTCCACGACTCTCATATGTCTTTCACGAGGTATCCTGTTGTCTTCTAAGTACGACCTCATGTCTCTCAGAAATTCTACTGCAGTAATATTGCCTACTCCGCTGAATTTGTTCGGTTTCTCATCGTTATTCTTTATTACGACGATATTGGCATTTGATCTAGTTTGGTAAGGTTCAAAATTTCCTCCAAATTCCCCTATTTCAGTGTGAAATGGCTCTTGACTGAAGTTAAAATTGGACTTCGGAATTTGCTGTTGACTACTCTCGCTTTCCTTATCCTCTTCTATCCTGTCTGTCCTAGCCTCTAATCTTCTTATTTCTTCTTTGAATTTTTCATCTCTTGCTTGAAAAAGTCTCGCCAAGTCCTTTCTGATGTCCTCCCTGACTTCGGTTCTTAACGTTGATGAAAATGGAGCATCTCCTATCATAAGTGACCTTAATTGCTGTTCAATTTCTCTGATATCCTCATCCTGTTTTGATTGAATTTTCGCTAGTTCTATGCTTATCCCATCGACCGTACATTTAATTTTGTCAAATTTATTAGAGTTAGTTAAATCTGCTTTATTAACAATCTCTGTCAGCGTGGCTACGTTATTAATTTGTAATGTATCTATCCGCTTAGATAGATCTTCCCGTACCTTGCTAACATTAATATTGGAACATAATTCTATAGCTTTAATGTCATTTGCTAATTTGTGATGTATCTCTGATATGATTTGAGTTGTGACTGTTACGACCTCCTCCTTCATGTCCGTAACTGCCTTTACAATGGAAGCATTTATATCTACATTTATACCCTCTTCAATCAGTTTACATTGACCTTCCAATTTGACCTGCAATTCACCAACAGTGCCATTTAGATTGTCAAGTTTCTCCTTGAGTTTCTTCTGGGCCTCTGAAATGTGTACATGATGAGTGCTATTGTCTTCCTTAATTGAGCTCATGCTAGCCTGTAGTTTCTGTTCTAGTTCTAACATGTGATTACTGTTAGCTAATTGGATTTCTATCCCTTTTCCTGCCATGTCCTGTTTGACTTGATCAACTGAAACTTTTAATTCTTCCTGTGCTTTACCTGCCCTTTCAAAAATTATCTGAGCTTTTTCCTGATTTTTCCTAGCTTCCTCCTGTGCTTTCTCCTGATTTTTCCTGACCTCCTCCTGTGCTGCTCTTATCTCGGCTTGGATCTTTCTATCTTCCAATCTAGCCTGTTCCTGACTTAACCTGTCCTCCTCACGAGCTTTTTCCTGAGCTAATCTTATCTCTGCTCTTATCCTATTTGCCTCTTCCAAAGCTAACTTGGCTTCTTCTCTTTCCTTCTCTCTAGCTAGTCTATCTTCCTTTCTGGCCTTCTCTAAAGCTAACTTAACTTCTTCCTGTGCTTTTTCCTGATTTCTCCGAACCTCTACCTGTGCTAATGTTATACTAGCCGTAGTAAGTGTTTGAGCAACTGCTAACTCTGCTTTGACTTCTGATTTTACAGTAGCTGCTGATTTCTGGATCTCGGTTTTTAATTGTTTAATGTTGTTATGTGTTAACTGGTGGAGGGCTTCAAGGTCTTTGGTCAATGTACTTTGACCTTCCTTCATGGTTTCAAGCATCGTTCGAATGAACGTCATATCATTCGTTGACATCTTTCTTCTTATCTTGAGAATAAGGGAAGTATCGACTACAAAAATTACCAGTGAATATCCAGATTGACCAACGCATACATTTTATACCAGTAATGGAATATATAGAACATCTTAATCCTACTTACATCTATTTCAATCGCGACTTGTCTCGTATACTTGTTGTCCCATTTTACCGAACTGATATCGCTTCATTTTATCATCTCACTTAACCTATGTTTAACAACATGAATTTACTTTTAAATTTACTATTACATGACTAATGTCGTTAGCTGGTTTACAATTATGCCTCACAACTATAGTGTACTCCACTAATCTCCTGATGTTGTGTTCATCTCAACAATCATTAAATTTGGGATCGGCATTTCTCTTTTCAAAACTAATATGGCCTCACTCTCGAGTACTTCGAAACTTCTACTCTCAAGTGCTCTTTCGAATGCATTTCGAATGCTTTTCGAACGCCTCAAGGATGGGTATGCCATTTAAATATATTCTCTATCTATATGCGCCCGAAGAAACCCATCAGTACTTATATCCAATGCCCGAAAAAGGATTGCAGACATGTAAGTTACCCAGCTCACAAGCTTATCATGCCTACTAAGTAAAATTGGGAATTCCAGGAACATACAGGATAGATATTATTCGTAAAGAAAATAGTACTACTAGACAAGGTACAAATTTCTACTATTATTTACATTTAGAACAACCGAGAAACTCCAATCTCGAGGGGTGATAAGGTCTAATCTATAGTGAGCGCCTGTATCTATACCTCGTAGTACTACTTTCGACGATGACGACAATGAAAACGGAATCAGTTTAGATAAAATTTGACTAAGTTGCTAAAAAGCACTAGCCGTTTATTAAGCTAATAAAACATATAACAACTGACATCCTCCCTTAATATTGTGTCTCCCTGACACTTCAACAAAAATGACTGCAAAGATAAATTTTCACGTGGCATTACTATCGTAAGAAAATGTGAAACGGCGTGACATTAAGTATTGCCCTATTTTATACAGGTCCGCTTCAACTTTAAACCGTAGTTCCATATCTACTCAAATTATTCATGAACTATGTGCATATATACATCTTTTTATGAAATTCAAATTTTACACTCCATAACGTCGAAGATTAAATTTTCTTCCTCCAATAAGTCTTTCATCTACTCCATTTCTCTTAAATATCAAATTCAAATTCAAACAAACACCGCAACTATCGTGTTGAAAGTAATAAATACTCGACATAATCAATTGAACATAAGTGACAAACATTTAAGCTAAGCACTGTTCCTTTTTACCTTTATCTATATATCATGAAATTCTGAAATAAGTGCTGAAATTCTTTACTGAGTTAACAATCTTCTGATAAACGTGAATACTGTAAGTGCACGGCATTAACCTTCGTTTCCACACTTCTCCTCCATAATTATACAACAATTACTTTCTCTCTTAAACACCCTGTACAGAATCTTCCTTTACTACACTCTCATAACTTCACAATTATTACATTCAATACTCGAAAAACTTAAGAGACTCCCCTGCGTCCCTTCGTAAACTTACGTAACTCTCTTACGTTCATTTCTCCTTAATCTGCACGGTAATTCAACTATAAACTTCTACTTCAATACATATACTTCCTTTATTTAACATTTCTCCTCTATAATTGATACAACATCGCCTCGTGCTCGTAATTTCATTTCTGTAATAAATCTCTGTATTTTCACCTTTTTAATTACCCTGTGATTTAATTTCGTTAACTTTCGTCTTCACGTGTTTAAGTTCAGCTTTACATTTTATTACAACTTTTCAAGAAATATCAGTAAATATTCATATTCTTAACAAAAGATATAAGTTTGACTTCATTCCATTAATATTTGTTTAACAAACTCCTTTATGTTTTTTAACGCTCTAAATTTCATTAGACATATGTGTTTAGCTTTTCGTAATACTTTCGTTCATAATAAATTTCTGACACTCGAATCAACATCATGAGTTGTCGAAATATTCTTTACACTTCGTGACGTTACTTCTTAAGTATACTGTACTTAAATTTGCTCCAATACATTTCATTTTACTTCAATTATAATCTTACTCCTTCTTTACTTCGTTCAACGTTCTATTCCTTTTATATAGTTTACTCTACATTCCATTTTTAATTTTAACGCTCTAAATCTCTTTAATGCAATTCCTTTCAATAATTCCTTTATATTCCTTTTTTAACGCTCTGAATTTCATTTAATACAATTGGTTCTAATTTACACTGAACAATTCCTTTATATTCCTCTCAATTCCTTTATATTCCATCGCTGCGATAAAACAGATTTAATTAAATTAAATCTAACGCAAGTATGAAAATATTTACACGATTTTACTTTACTATAACCTTAGTGTTAATCGCATCATCATCATGCCAAAATTTCGTCCAAGTGACTGAAATTTTCAAGAAATACGGCAAATAATTCCGTAGAAAAATATGAAAAATCACAATAACAAGATCTACACAAATTTAATTACTTTGACAAAATTATACGTTTCAAATAATGCAGTTAAGAAAAATGCTGTTGAAAAATATGCGGTTGAAAATAATGCGGTTGAAAAATATGCGGTTGAAAATATGCGGTTGGTCAATTGGATAATCACAAAGCTAAACTACAATTCTACATTATAAAAGACAATTTTCTCACTACCTTGTGTTGACTTCTGAACTGCTGAAAATACTTGCATCGCTCCTTCCAAACCAAACTTGACGTGTTCATAGCAATGTCCACAGCTATGAAGACCGGTTCTGTGATAGCAGCAGCTGGGCTCGCGGTGACTGACCTCGCCGAGAACAGCTCTGCCAACTCCCGTCTCTCCTTCGCTCCAAGTAGGCAGGCTTCGATTCTCCATCTCTTCAGAATAGACATCATGGTTTCTTCAGAATAGACATCGGTTTTCTTCAGAATAGACATCGGTTTTCTTCAGAATAGACATCACGGTGTAATACTGTCGTTTATGCAAGCTTTTCGTATCTCAAGATGTGTTAAAACTCTCGTAGAAAAGTATGAGTTTTGCTCGGTGATGTTGCGCTTTGCGTAGATAGTTGTAGCGTCTTTCATGCTAGTGAATCTGGAATTCAACTGACATTCTTGTAGTCTTCAAATTCCCTATGCTTAACTTAGCACATGTTAATATTCATCTTCTTGATAATATAAGTGAGACCTCCCCGTTGCTGCCTTGTAACTTGCATTTTCAATACGATGTTGAAATAAGCTTTTACACGTAGAAATATTGAGTAGCTTCTTGTCGAAAATGTTTCTAGCTATGTGGAATACTTTGTATAAGCACTGCTATAGTTGTAGCTTGCTCCCAAGTTACTGAAATTTCACTCTTCCTTTCTTCCAACCTTTGTGAACCGTAGAACTCTTATAAAGATACTCGTTTATGCTCGAGGTCTTCTCTCGTTCAAATCTCAATTGGAAAGAACTCTCTCGTCCTGCTCTCCGCATTCCTCAAGTTCTAGTCTCACTTCCTCTCCTCCCGTGGTGTGACGTAACTCTTACCACCTCTCCTGACTTCCGTCCGCAGTTCGACCTTCGCCTCTTCCCCTCTCTCATGACGTAACTCTCGCTTCAAGTGGCGTGATCTTTCTCGTAAAGTGAACCTCCCTCTTTCGTATAATGGAATATATGTCCATCTTTAAATCATTCCTACTTCCTTGTCTTTTATAAATGCATAAGATCTATAGTATTTCACTCATTTCCATACAGTTTTTCCCATATTACTCAAATTTTTAATAAATAAAATTTTTTATCCACTCATTTATTTTCTGGGGTCTTGGTTCATCTCCCGATCAGTTCTTGAGTAATGACCTTCAATAAATTCTGGCGCAGTACCAAAGGGCCTTAATGCAGGGAATTGAGTGGTCTGTCCGAAATTTAAAGTGGAAAGAGTTATCCGCCGGGTTTCAAAGGGTAAGTATACAAATTTTGGTTCAGATCGGTGAAATGGTGTAGATTTGTGCCAAAGGGCCTAAATGCACGGAATGGGCTGGTCTGTCCGAAATTGAAAGGGGACAGTGTTAGCCACAGGGTTCCAAAGGGTAGCCTAAGTATAGACTACAAATTTTGGTTCAGATTGGTGAAACGCTGTAGATTTGTGCCATAAAGCCTAAATGCAGGGAATGGGGTGGTCTGTCCGAAATTTAAAGCAGACAGTGTTACCCGCAGGGTTCCAAAGGGTAGGCGAAATTACGTACGACAATGACATGCAATATTCATATGCGGGCAAAGTGAATAACGAAATGCATTGTTTAAGACATGAGACTATTAATACTAAGCAAGTTTACATTTGACAGAAATTCAACATTGCATATAAATGGGATCCACTTTTGTTTTTCAATAAGTTTTGTAACGTTCACAGTTCACCTGATATAACTAAAGCAACAGAGGTAATAGGATTTGTCCTACAATCCTCCAGAGCTTGCTTCATTGTTTCTTGGCACCAGCTGCCCTGATCACTGATTCGTTTGAAATTGTAAACCATCCGTAAGCAAATATTACAATATTCTAATTATTATTGATATACTTCAGTACTTATTTCAGGGTATTTAACCCTCAACTGGTGACGTGGTTTCTGACAGACTCTGAGAGAGAGAGATAATTGTACACCCCTAAGCATTCATTCCGAAATGATACTTGTTGCAATACTTTCTCATCTCTGTCTAAACATCTGCTCAGCCTCATTTCGTCACCTTCAGTCTTATCGTTCTCTTCTCACGAGGTAGACACATTCTTAAGTGGCTTCGTAGACACCACGTCACCAATTGTGTAACATTTTGCCATGTGGGAACGCATAATCTTTGATAACTATTCCTAACAAGATAATAAATTATTAGTCACCATTAAGTAATTAGTGAACGAAGTATTAAACAACATTAACCCAAACGGGCAACGTGAATACATATCCACTTTGCCCTATTCACTTTGCCCAGCTGTGCGCCATTATGGAAACCGTGACTGATCGCTTAAAAGTAGTGTGACAAGAAAGCAAACAAAGTGTGTAAATAAGAGGGTTGGAACAACACTAAAACACAATGTAATCACTTTCAAAATAGTTATACCAATCTATGAATAATATTGTGTTTCTTAACTTGATAACATTTTAAGAAATGCTATAAAAATCTGCAAACGCTTCTAGTCTCACACTTTCAACCACTATAGTCTTTGTACTACTGATTCCTATATCTCCAGTAGATGGCAGCGCTTCCTGCAGAAGCAACTCGGTGACATCTGTCGTGATTTTCCTTAACTTTTACATATTCGCTTTGCCCGGGTCCTCCGCTTTGCCCGGTCGTCCCCTAAGTGGTAACATTTTGGTTCAGATCGCTGAAACGCTGTAGAATTATACTAAAGGGCCTAAATGCAGGGAATGGACTGGTCTGTCAGAAATTTAAAGTGGACATGGTTACCCGCAGGGTTCCAATGGGTAACTACACAAATTTTGGTTCAGATCGGTGAAACGGTGAAGATTTGTGCCAAAGGGCCTAAATGCAGGGAATGGTGTGGTCTGTCCGAAATTTAAAGTGGACAGTGTTACCCGCAGGGTTCCAATGGGTAAGTGTACAAATTTTCGTTCAGATCCGTGAAACGGTGTAGATTTATGCCAAAGGGCCTAAATTCAAGGAATGGAGTGGTCTGTTCGAAATTTAAAGTGTACAGTGTTACTCAGTGGGTTCAAAAGCGTAAGTATACACATTTTCATTCAGATCGGTGAAACGGTGTAGATTTGTGCCATAGGGCCTGAAAGCAGGGAATGGAGTGGTCTGTCTGAAATTCAAAGTGGACAGGGTTACCCGCAGGTTTCCAAAGGGCAAGTGAACACATTTTGGTTCAGATCGGTGAAACGGAGTAAATTTGTATAAATAACAAACAGACAGACAAACATGAAGCTTTATAATGTATAGATTACAGTAGTAGTATTATTATTGTAAATTAGCACAAGCAGCAGCACTTGCTGCTTGTGGAGAGGCTCATTCCTCCTGCCGGTGACTGCACTGGAGAATTGACACGCTCGCCCCCTATAACTTGTGAACTGTTTCATGTAGATCGGATTATTCTGTTGCGTGTTAAAGAATTGATCCCTGGAAGATTGACGTTTGACGTTTGGCGCCATCTATAATTGTAAATTATAAGCGACAGCCAGTTCATAAAATACGCTGAACCCTAGAATGCTTACCTGTTTCTGCTACTCACGAAAGCTTACCTGGGGTGATGCGTCACCCCATTAGTTTCTTTCTTGTTTCTCACGTATATGGACATACTTTGTTCTATGCACTTGCATATAATTTACACAGAACCCATCGAGCAGTTGGATATGATGCGCGTAGTTAAATATAAATCAGGAACACAATCAATACACTAAAAGTATACGTTTTAATCTACTAAAATTCACATCCGCAAAATTCTTAATACATAGAATAGTATTAGGCACTCTAAAAAGGTACCATGCCCTTAAACTCTAATTATGATAACTATAATAGTTTACTGTATACTGAATCATACTGAAACACAATCTTGGGAAATAGCAGTCTGAAATTCAAGGGATTTAAGACACAAATGGCTCTACTCGTTTCACAGTTTACTTGCACGTAAGTCCTGCATTCTAAATGTGCCCCTGGTAAACTGAACAAAAGTCACATTTTCATCAGTAATTGAATTATTTGTTACCTTTTGCTGCATACTCGAAATGGGTATTTTCCACGGAATCCTAGTAACTCTTCGTCAATCGTGCAATACTCATGGGTGTGTAAGCAGTACCACAATGAGAAATGAATTATTCCCATAATTCACGAACAGGAGCAAATTTGTCATCTCTGTTCCTTTTCTCTTTGTCATCAAACCGCAAACAGTTCAATAGAAACTTGAATCTTGACTCACTCATAATAGCAAGGTTCACTGGAGCTCCATAAATTGACCACATTTATTGTGTAGCAAGATGATTGTCCTTTTGTTCAGCAGTTAGGCCTATGTAGAGCAGTCCTATCATGGCTTTAATTTCCATAGAATCACAAGCTCCCACAAATTTTGTCTCTTTGCAGTATGCCTGCCTCAGGCGGGGAATCTATTCATCCATATGCAGGACAACAGAGTAGATCATATTATCTGTAAAATGAATTTGCCAGGATTCCACTTCGCTTTTCACATATTTAGCTTCGCCCTTGACACCAGGAAGTCGTACAACAATATTGCGCGCAGCAGTTCAGTTCCGAGGAGGTGGAGTAGATTTGTTTTTGTCGTGTGGCCTCCTAAGAGGCCGAGTGCAGGTCTTTCTATTCGACGCCCGTGGGCGACCTGCGCGTCAGGATGAGAGATGGAATGGATGAAGATGAATGAAACTGGGCAAGGATGTGGAAGGAAGCGGCCGTGGCCTGTCAGAAGGTACTGTCCCAGCATTTGCCTGGTGTTGAAAATGGGAAACCACGGAAAAACATTTCAAGGACAGCCGACGGTGGGGCTCGAACCCACGCGTCTACCGAGTCAGCAGTGAGCTTGGCCCCATGGCCTAACGCCGCGCTTTTTAGCCAGCGTAGCCACTACTGTCGGTGGTGAAGTAGATGACTACACGTGACCATTCCTCCCCTTCAGAACAGTCCCAGGAATATCAGTATCACCGTCAGAATCCTCTGACGCGCTAATTTCAGTAGAGTTATCGGAATCCACTTCATCATTATCTTCTGCCTCACTTTCCTGAAATTCACTGTCATTAATTTCACCTTCACTTTCTTCATCAAGTATGGTGAGAACCTTATCAGTAAAGTTACTGTCCGTCACACTAATTTCCATTATAAAAACGGCTATTACTTCTAATGCAGTGAACGAAATATCACATACGTAAACGCTTACCGGGGTGGTTTGTAACCCCACCACAGGTCTTGATTCAGTTACACTCAGCGCATGCCTACGCAACATTGATGGCGCCACTCGGCTTGCATTTATTAGTGACTACTGAGAAAGAGAGAGACCAATGCGTAGTGATGTGCGCGAGTGACGCTTGGACTCGCGAGAATCAAGTCTAGCGGTTCCGAGTCTGAACGAGTAACCCGTGCGAAGGACTCGAGTCTCCACGGTGTCGTCACGATCCGTACTTACGATATAGGACACAATGAGGCCAAATTCCCAACACTCGCTAAACTTCCATACGACTTTTCTACTAGTAATTTACAAGAGAAATCGTTTGCAAAATGTACACTATGCTTCATAGGATAACGACTGAGTAATGTTTTTTTGTTTTTTTTTAGTCGTTTACCCTCCAGGTTGGTGGAACCCACGGACTCAGCGAGGGAACTCACCACTACCGCCTCTATGGGCAGTGTTCTAGAGCGGGGAACACCGAATCGGAAGGGATACAACTGGTGAGGTGGGATTGGCACCTCGCCCAGGCGGCCTCACCTGCAAAGCGAACAGGGGCCTCATGAGGGAAGGTAAGGGATGGATAGGCAAGGAAGAGGGAAGGAGGCGGCCGTGGCCTTGAAGAAGGGACCATCCCGGTATTTGCCCGAAGATGAAGTGGGAAACCATGGAAAACCACGTCGAGGATGGCTGAGGGGGAATCGAACCCCCTCTACTCAGTTGGGCCACCCGAGGCTGAGTAGACCCCGTTCCAGTCCTCTTACCACTTTTCAAATTTCGTGGCAGAGCCGGGAATCGAACCCAGGACCTCCGGGGCGGCAGCTAATCATGCTGACCGCTACGCTACGGAGGCGACCTGAGTAATGATAAAGAAAGAAATATAATAAAAATCAAGTTTAAAAAAATCTCCTCGCCGTGAATCGAACCCCAGCCCGCCGGGTGAATGTTAGCTCCGTTAACAACACAACCACAGATCTCGATAAGGACATTTGCGTTATCAAGAGTGATACATACTACTGCTTAGCAAATGATCACGTTGAAGGAAATTTCTCTTTAATTTTAAATATTCTATTGTATCACTGTGCATTGAAGCCTCCGTGGCTTAGGCGGCAGCACGCCGGCCTCCCACCGCTGGGTCCGTGGTTCAAATCCCGGTCACTCCATGTGAGATCTGTGCTGGACAAAACGGAGGCAGACAGGTTTTTCTCCGGGTACTCCGGTTTTCCCTGTCAACATTTCATTCCAGCAACACTCTCCACTATCATTTCATTTCATCTGTCATTCATTTAATCATTGCCCCAGAGGAGTGCGTCAGGCCTCGGCAGCCGGCACAGTTCATATCCTCGCCGCTAGATAGGGGCTTCATTCATTCCATTCCTGACCCGGTCGGAGACTGGAAGCAGGCTGTGGATTTTCATTTTTCATCACTGTGCATTAATAGGAAACGAATTCAATACTTGGTCTAGGCGTACCGACATTACTATACATCGTGTTGTTTCCATACATGGCTCACAGACAACGCTGACAGCGTCCTCGATTCCGGACTCGAGTATCTTGAGTTTTACGGTCCCAGACATGGGCGCCCGCAAGATTTTTGCCAGATGGGGGGGGGAGACAAGTAATATTCTTCATTTCATTACCTACCTGTCACTAAGTGATGATGAGACCTTCTCTTATTTTCGTTCCATTTCTTCAGGATATTCATTATACTGCTCTGAAATCGTTGGGTACATCATCTTTATGGCATGAATGGGGGAATAAATTATTTTACTTCACAGTTTTTGTCCATAAGTTGTCCGGCATAAGTTCGCTTTTCTTTGCGAATCATCGTCATAATGTTTTTTTTTTAGTCGTTTACCCTCCAGGTTGATGGAACCCACGGACTCAGCGAGGGAACTCACCACTACCGCCTCTACGGGCAGTGTTCTAGAGCTGGGAACATCGAATCGGAAGGGATACAACTGGTGAAGTGGGATTGGCACCTTGCCCAGGCGGCCTCACCTGCAAAGCGAACAGGGGCCTCACGAGGGAAGGTAAGGGATGGTTAGGATGGATAGACAAGGAAGAGGGAAGGAGGCGGCCGTGGCCTTGAAGAAGGTACCATCCCGGCATTTGCCCGAAGACGAAGTGGGAAACCACGGAAAACCACTTCGAGGATGGCTGAGGGGGAATCGAACCTCCTCTACTCATTTTGGGCCACCCGAGGCTGAGTAGACCCCGTTCCAGTCCTCGTACCACTTTTCAAATTTCGTGGCAGAGCCGGGAATCGAATCCAGGACCTCCGGGGCGGCAGCTAACCATGCTGACCGCTACGCTACGGAGGCGACAATGTTCATTTCTTAAAAACATGTAAAAAGTAGTTGTATCACCATGTATCGACAAAAATACAAATCAAGCAGTTCATTAAAATGGTAATGTTAATCCAGATTGCCGATTTTCTAAATAACTGGAGATATTTTCAAATAATCCCAAATTGCTAAGTTAAAAGGAACTGTGGAATTATCCCTATATCTAAATCAGTAAGTCGCCTCAGCCATCCTCGAAGTGGTTTTCCGTGGTTTTCCACTTCGTCTTCGGGCAAATGCCGGGATGGTACCTCCTTCAAGGCCACGGCCGCCTCCTTCCCTCTTCCTTGCCTATCCATCCTGACCGTCCATTACCTTCCCTCATGAGGCCCCTGTTCGCTATGCAGGTGCGGCCGCCTGGGCGAGGTGCCAATCACACCTCACCAGTTGTATCCACTCCGATTAGATGTTCCCAGCTCTAGGACACTGCCCATAGAGGCGGTAGTGGTGAGTTCCCTCGCTGAGTCCGTGGGTTCCACCAACCTGGAGGGTAAACGACTAAGAAAAGTAGAAGAAAAAGAATCTAAATCAGTTAACTATGAGTAACGTCCATTTATGAAATAAACTAATGAGACAATGACCAATTTAAATATTCTCTGTATTCCAGAGGGTGGGGAGTAGGCCACCCCGTTGCATCCCCCTCTTCCCCCCCCCCCCCCCCCCCCCAAACCCATGGTCCCAGATTTGATTCTTCGCGTGTGCATTCGCAGCCCGTTACACGAAGCAACCCGTGCGAAGGACTAGAGTCTCCACGGTGACGTCATGATCCGTAACTGCGACACAATGCGGCAAAATTCCCAAAACTCACTAAACTTGCAAACGACTTTTCTATAAGGCTGGAACACCAGTGATTTACGAGCGAAATCGTTTGCAAAATGCACAGTATGCTTCTATTATAACGACTGAGTAATTATAAAGCAATAAATATAAAAAAGCTAGTTTAAAAAAGCTCCGCGCCGGGAATCGAACCCCGGCCTGCCTTGTGTGAGTCTGCTACTCTAACCAGCCAACCACCGATGGTGGTAGTTATGCAAGCGTTATCAACTCCCTTAGCAAATTTTCAAATGGAAGGAAATCTGTCTTCAGTGTAATGCGTTATTTTTTCCTTTCATCAGTCCACTTCTTGCTGGTTTTCAATGGTGAATATTCTATTATAACTCAGTGCATTGATGGGAAACGAATACAATACTTGGCCTAGGCCAGGCGAACCGACATTACTATATATCGTGTTGTTTCCATACATGGCTCACAGATACCGATGACAGCGTCCTCGGTCTCAAGTTTTACGGTTCCAGACTCGATTCTTCGCGAGTCCACTCGCAGCCCATCACTACAATGCGCAAGCACAGCCACGCAAAACAAAAAAAAAAGAACACTGTGAGGGGGCGTGTCACCCCGGTTAGCGTTTAAGGGTCCTGCAAGTCTTTGAAACATCAATTTTACATTCTGATTACAGTACAACGTCCATAATTTTTATTATTAAAAGATATCAGAAACTACAGACTGGGAAAATCTAATTTTTCTTATTTTAGTGGAAAAAGACAACTATTTGTTCTTAAACCACACAAATAGATAAAGCTTTATTAAATATAAAAAAGATTTTTGCTTTATTAACAAAGATCAATGAAAGAACTCTTGGATTTTATTGTTAGTTTGTAACATTATTTCTTAGACAGCTGCAGAGACATCTAACGTTAGCTTGCCCAACTAATTAGCCTGGCGTTAATGTTTTAAATTAGTAGCCTAATATAATTAACTTACTGGAGAAGTGATAAGAGTTAATTACATGAATAATTCATCTAGTTATCTATCTTTCGACAGGAATGTATGGCTAATGGAGTTGTGTCGACATGACTCGCTAATTGCCACGTGTAATGGTTCAACCTCTAGTAATTCATGTCTTGGTTTGTATTTAGCCTAGTTTCGAAATTTGCATAAAATGAAAAATAACAGTAGACTTCTGTGATCAATACGGTCGAAATGATTGCTTGTCTATGTGTGTGTTTGTATGTATACAGGGTGATTTTTTCCACCGTGTACAAACTCTAGGGATTGATCGCGGAGAGCACACGGAACAACAAGTAGTTCCGTGAAGAACTATACAGCCTATTTTCATATATCCTACTTATGTTAACTGCCACTATCAACATGCAAAATTTCAGTTTGATTGCTGTAATAGATTCGAAGATATTGAGAACCGATGGTCGCCATGTTGGATTTTATATATGTAGGTCCTAGAGTTATGTACTGTTACATGAAGATTATTGTGTACGTGTAGCATTCAAACTACAATCACATGATTAGGACACAAGAAGTAACAAGGATATTTTAAAATTTCGCACAGCTGCCATCTTGTGGTTATGGAAACAATTGAAATAAATTAGATGCCAGTGGATTAACATTCGTATAAGGATTTACTGTACCGAGTTTCACTGCACTCGGTTGGTTAAATTGCGAGAAACGTCCATGTGAATATATATACTCCGCGTCGCCGCCATGTTGGATGTGTGATCACCAGGTTATTTAAAGTCCTATAGTTCATAGCCCATATGAACATCAAAAAATTCAGTTTGATTGCTATAATAGATTCGTAGATATTCAGAGCCGTCTAAATATTTCGGATGGTCGCCATGTTGGATTGTTAAATATTTAGGCCACAGAGTCATGTACTATTAAAGGAAAATTATTGCGTAGGTTCATTATTCAAACTTTCACTTTGATCGCATGAATACGACACAAGAAATAAAAACTTAATTTTAAAATTCGCACAGCCGCCATCTTGAGGTTATGTAAACAATTGAACTAAATTAGATATAAGTGCATTACAATGTGTATAAACATTTCCTGTACCAGATTTCATTGCGTTTGGAACATTGAATCGCGAGATAGGTCTATTTAAAATTTTCTAATTCGCTTGGCCACCATGTTCGTTTTGTAGTTAACCGGTTTTGAAAGTCTTATATATGAACTTCCAGTAGTGCCCTTTATCTCCGTACAAAATTTCAGGGTGATATCGCTAATGGTTTCAGAGATATAGAATGCCGGTGAAATATCTTGCACAGCCGCCATCTTGTGGTTATGTAAACAATTGAACGAAGTTTGATGTCGGCGCATTACAATGTGTATAAACATATACTGTACCAAGGGTTATTGCGTTTGGTTGGTTAAATCGCGAGAAACGTCTATTTGAAAGTCGCAAATTCGCGTAGCCGCCATGTTAGTTTTGTAGTTACCAGTTTTTCAAAAGTCACATAGGTGAACTTTTAGTAGTTCCCTTTATCACCGTAATACATTCCAGGGTGATATCGGGAATTATTTTCGGAGATATTGAATGCTGGTAAAATATTTCGCACAGCCGCCATGTTGGATTGGTGAGACGTAACAAAAATTGAAGGGCACGGTCGGGGTCGCCCGGAATAGTGCTATGAAATTACCGAGTTTCATTGAAATCGCTCCTGCCGTTTAGAATTTATTAGGGGGGACACACACACACGGACAAAAGGTGATCTCATAAGCCTATTTTTTTCAAAATTGAAAATAGGCTAAAAATGGTCTAGTGAACGTATGTCCTGAAATGCATGGTGTCCATGCTAGCGACCATGTATGCAATCATACTTTGTTACAGGGACTGCAGTCCAATACGCACTGTATCATGCCGCCACAGTGCTTGACACGGTGGGTGAGTAATCAACGTGTCGATCTACTAACCCCAAGATTGCAGGTTCGCTCTCGACAGCAGCAAAAAATACGACACCATGTCATACGATGTTGTCATGTCAAAGAACCCATTTGAATTCAGTACGCCGTGTTCATAATGGCAAAATTAATCTCGGGAGTTTCCGCCAACATAAAATTCCTCATTTCTCTACTAGAAAGCGCTATAGTGTTAGTTAGTTAGTTATTGTTGTTTTAAGGGGCGGAACTACGAGGTCAGATTAAAGAATACAAATTTGGAATTGAAATTAAAATTTTGAGGTAGACACCTAAATTTAAAGAGACCTAAATAAAAAATAAAAAATAAAATAAATAAAAAATTACAGAAAAAAAACATCATCATTCAAAAACAAACAAGTCGTTGAGTCAATGTTCACTGGAGAATTTAGATTGCTGGCCCTAACCCACTCTCACTTATAAAGCGAATAACGCGATCAGCAGCCACCGCGTCATCGGCTAATATAAATTTGAGAGTCATCTGCAAACCAAGGTTTCTTCGTAAGTTAGCAAGATCCACACACTCGGTTAAAATATAGGCCACGGTGAAAATGGCTCCACAGGTACAAAGTGGGGGGTCTTCCCTTCTCATTAGGTACGAGTGGGTGGATCTTGTATGACCTATCCTTAGCTTACACAAAATGACGGACTCTCTCCGTGACCGGAAAGAGCTCCGCCACACGCGAGTAGTTCCCTTGATCGCTCTCAGTTTACTGGGCAGTGGGTCAGCTAGCCACTGACTCTCCCAAAATGCCAGAACTTGTAGGCGTACCTCCATTGGTCGAGGTGGTAGTGATACCGCCTCTTTTGCAGCTTGATCCGCTAACTCATTTCCCGCAATTCCCATGTGGCTTGGAAGCCACAGAAAGGTGATTCGTGTGTCAGCGCGGCACAACCCTGCTAGTAGGTCGTGGATTCGCTGCACTAGGGGGTGTTACGGGAAACATGTAGCAATTGACTGCATCGAACTCAAAGAATCGGTACACACGAGAAAGTGGATTCGTGCATCCTGTAGTGCAAACTGCAGAGCTTCATAGATGGCAACGAGCACTCAAGGAGCTTAGATATCTAACCGCCATGACTTTCATAGTGCTTCAAGGAACAAAGAAATTCGACATGCAAACTACCCTTTGGGTGTCAAATAACAAAGCTTGCACCCGGCACCCGAGGCCATACGATATTATTATTATTATTATTATTATGCCGCCACAGTTACAGTATGCATGGTTTCCCCCTAGAGAGTGGTACTGTTCCTCATACGCGCCTTAGCGCCCTCTCCTGGAATAGTCATTGGTACCGTTGTGTCCGAGGCACTTTTCGTGCTGTCTCACCTGTAGTACAGTACAGCTGGAATGGTTTTGTTCCAAAAACTGTGTTATGGTTGGCTTTTTGTAAATCGTTACAAAAGCACAAAAAAAAACTTAACTCTACATTTTAGAATAATTTGCACGATCATGTGGTCGGAAAACTAAAAAAAAAAAAAAAAAAAACATTGAAAAGTGTTCTTCTCTGAATCAACGTATTTTAAAGAAAAGTTTTATAAACAAACAAGATGTTCAGTAAAGAACATATAGCCTACTTTCTCCTAAATGCATGGGTATTGTTATAACTCTTTGTCCTTTTCAAGGAGTATAATTGAATGTTGGTTGCAGTAGCTTGTTGAAATACAACGCGCTATAGGGATATTAAACATGAATATGAGGTGCCCTTTGCTAGTGCTACCTCTGTAAAAAAAATCATTCAATTCGGTTTCACCGTGTTTGAATTGATCTGGGGAATGGATTTCCACACATACATGGCCGCTATTTGCAAACTATTGGGTTGATGACCTTGTAGTCAGTCATAAGATGCTTTCCACAAAAAGGCACGTTGTTGCAAAATCCGGTATAGATCAAATTATTAGGATGGTCGAAATTTGATTTAAGCTTTTAACATTTGGGTGGCCGTCATTCCGTTTCCGTCAAGATGGCGGCGATATAAAACATGACACTGAGGTGCCTTTTGCTAGTGCTACCTCTGTACCAAATTTCGTTCAATTCGGTTTCACCGTGTTTGAATTGATAGGGGGAATCGATTTGCACACATACTTGGCCACCATCTTCAAACTATTGGGCTGATGATCTAGCAGTTTGGTCAGAATATGCTTCCCACATAAAGATTTGTTGTTGCAAAATTTGGTAGAGACTGGATTATTAGGTTGGTCGTAATTACATTTTAGCCTTTAACATTTGGGTGGCCGCGATTACGTTTCCGTCAAGACGGCGGTGATATAAAACATGACACTGAGGTGGCCTTTTCTAGTGCTACCTCTGTACCAAATTTCGTTCCATTCGGTTTCACCGTGTTCGAATTAATAGGGGGAATCGATTTTCACACAAAGATGGCCGCCATCCGCAAACTATTAGGCTAATGACCTATTAGTTATGTCAAAGGATGCTTCCTCCATAAAGGTATGATGTTGCAAAATTTGGTAGAGATCGGATGATTAGGTTAGTCGTAATTTGATTTAAGCTTTGAACATTTGTGTGGCCGCCATTACGTTTCCGTCAAGATGGCGGTGATATAAAACATGACACTGAGGTGCCCTTTGCTAGTGCTACCTCTGTACCTAATTTCATTCCATTCGGTTTCACCGTGTTCGAATTAATAGGGGTAATCGATTTTGACACAAAGATGGCGCCATCCGCAAACTATTAGGCTAATGACCTATTAGATTTGTCAAAGGATGCTCCCTTCATAAAGGTATGTTGTTGCAAAATTTGGTAGAGATCGGATGATTAGGTTAGTCGTAATTTGATTTAAGCTTTGAACATTTGGGTGGCCGCCATTACGTTTCCGTCAAGATGGCGGCGATATAAAACATGACACTGGGGTGCCCTTTGCTAGTACTACCTCTGTACCAAATTTCGTTCCATTCGGTTTCACCGTGTTCGTATTAATAGGGGCAATCGATTTTCACACAAAGATGGCCGCCATCCGCAAATTATTAGGCTGATGACCTATTAGTTTAGTCAAAGGATGCTGCCCCCATAAAGGTATGTTGTTGCAAAATTTGGTAGAGATCGGATGATTAGGTTAGTCGTAATTTGATTTAAGCTTTGAACATTTGTGTGGCCATGTTTCCGTCAAGATGGCGGCGATATAAAACATGACACTGAGGTGTCCTTTGCTAGTGCTACCTTTGTACCAAATTTCGTTCAATTTGCGCTCACCGTGTTCGAATTGATAGGGGGGGACAGACATTCAGAGTACACACACTCACACACACACACACAGACTCACACACACACATACACACACACACACAGACAGACAGACACACTTGTTTTCGCCCTGTAGTGATCTCATAAGTCTACTTTCATTTTTTGCAAAAATCGAAAGTAGGCTAAAAATGTAGAGGACATTGTCACCTACAATTCGTCTCATTGAGGTCATGTCATACGTTTTGAAATGCAAAAGCTAGGTTGCGCCAAAGTTTCCAGGAAAGTGTTTTTTCACTTTTTGTCCTAGAAAAAATAGCTTTTCACAAAAGAGTGAATTAGAAATTTGCTCCTCTAAAAATTGTCTGCAACATTTATTTAAACGTTTGTTTCCTCCGACTTACCGTTCCAAAGTTTTAGCGCAGCAAATGCAACGCTGCATAGTCAAGGCTACTATTGTTACTGCGGAGAGAGCGGTGGGCATAATTTAGACAGGGACCGGTGTCAGACAGCCGCCTAAGGTTCGGTCAAACAGGAAGTGGGCTGTGTTTGTTAATTAGCTCAAACAATCATATCTATTTCAATCGCAACGTATCAATCATAACTGTACACATATTAACCTTTGTGCCATCTGAATAGTACAATTTTCACACTTCGGCAGACTATAACTTTGGAACGGTAAGGCGGAGGAAAAATGTTTCAATAAATGTTTTAGACAATTTTGAGAGAAACAAATTTCTGATTCGCTCTTTTGTGAACAAAACATTTTTTTCTAGGACAAAAAGTGAAAAGACACTTTTTTGGAAACTTTGGTGCCACCTAGCTTCTGCATTTCAAAACGTATGACATGACCTCAATGAGACGAATTGTAGGTGACAATGTCCTCTACATTTTTTGTTTAAAAAACTTTTCTTTAAAATACGTCGATTCAGAGAAAAACGCTTTTCAATTTTTTTTTAGTTTTCCGACAAAATGATCGTGCAAATTATCCTAAAATTCAGAGTTAAGTTTTTTTTTGTGCTTTTCTAACGATTTACAAAAAGCCAACCATAGCACAGTTTTTGGAACAAAAGGTTTTTTTTCGGTGCAGCTGTTCTGTACTACTGGTAGTGGATGTGTTACAGCGTTGCACACAATGGTTCCGTATTTGACTCGAGAGCTTGCCGACATGGTGTTTACTTACGGCAAGGCAAATGACAACGGGCGGCGGGCTGCACAGTTGTATCGGGAGTCCTATCCCCGCCGACAACAACCATAGCATTCAATGTTTGCAACAGTGTTTCGCCGCTTATCTGAGACAGGGTGTTTTAAGGAAGCAGGAAATCATGAAGGACGTATCCGGCCAGTTCGGACACCAGACGTGAAGGAAAATGCGATTAACACTGTGGAAGGCGACCACCCAGGCAGTTGGTCCACCAGTACAGGGTAAGCGAGACGACCGTGTGGAACATTCTCCATTACAAATGTTACTACCCTTATCACTTCCAGCGTGTGCAGAGTTCACTAGCGACAGACTTTCCACATCGGGAGCAGTTTTGTCACTGGTTCATTCACCAGGCCACCATGATTCCGGGATTTATGGCATCCATGCAAATCACAGATGAGGCCACCATAACAGTCATCTGTGGAATTGTATGCAGAACTCCCATGGTTTGGTGCCAGCGAATCATCAGCAGCGGTTCAGCCAGAATGTGTGGGCCGGGATAATTGGCGACCGTGTTTTGGGACCAGACTTCCTTCCACGTCGCCTAAAGCTGGGTTTTCCTAGGCGCGGAAGCGGAGAGCGGAGAGCGGAGGGCGGAGAGCTGAGAGCGGAGCGCGGGAGCGGAGTCGGCTTTCCTCTGGTCATATGTAATTTTAATGGTACTGTTTTCCTAGAAGCGGAGCGGACCGGTGCTGGACTAGCGGAACTCGCTCCTCCGCGTTCCTCTGCTCCAAGAGCAGACGAGTCCGCTGTCGGCCGGTGGAGTGGCCGGACGTCTGTACAAGTTGTGTGTAGTTTTATTCAATTGTGTCCCTTGTGTGTTTAGTATCAAGTATGTGCACCATGAGTGTGTGTCGGTTTACTAATTTCGTTATCAATTAAATGGTTATTTATACGAATTTTAAACACTCCCTCATTTTCACGCGTTTTAAATATGTCACTAGCACATTTTCGATCTTTCACTAAAAGCAGTAGTAACTCTTCCTCCTCCTCCTCTTCCAAGTGTAATAAAATAGAAAGTCTAGATTCCACGTCCATATCGACCTCACCTTGGTAGGCTAGTTGTTTCCTTAGTTTAGGGGCTACGACAACGCGGTCATGTAGCCCCGTGTACTTTGGGTGTGTGTAGAATCTGTCTGATAACCGATGTTAAATGTGATGGCTGTATTAGTGTGTGTATCTGTTTTTTAATTCAAGAAAGAACTGCAACTTTGAATTTTTCAAATAGTTCCTAATTTTGCCCCCAAACGCCACCGTCAACGACTACTAGGCCTAGTTCAGAACTAGACTACTAGACGCCACCGCAGTCGGCTCTTGGCAACGAACGTAGAAACCTAAGAGCGTTGTTTACATTCCTAACCTATACAATTTTGCTTCACACAGGTGTAATTAGTGGAAGGTTCTTTAACATGCCATAAATCTATGACATGGGACTGACGGCTTTACTTCCCCTCCGAAGGAAGGCATACTGAGGGATTTTTAACGCTCTTAATAAATCCGACGGCTTCGGCCGGGTTTGCGACCTCACCTTATCACTCCTAGTATACAAATGAGTAACCGTTCCGCTCTCCGCCAGAGGACAAGTCCGCGTCTAGGGAAACACAATTCAGCTAGCTGATGATTCACGAGCAGAGAGCCCACTCCGCTCTCCGCGTTCCGCTCTCCGCTTCCGCGCCTAGGAAAACCCAGCTTAACAGGCAGAAACTATCGGCGTTTCTTGCGGGTGACTTTGCCTCACCTGTTGGAAGACGTATCATTGATGATTTGCAGGGTTATGTGGCTGTTACACGATTGTGCTCCAGCCCACTTCGCCGTTAACGTCCTGTCGCATCTCAATCGTGTCTTCCCTGGTCGATGGATCGGACGAGGAGGTCCAGTTACATGGCCTGCTCGTTCACCCAATCTCAACCCGTGTGATTTCTGGCTACGTTCATTAGACCTTGTCTGCTCCGTATCCTCTCCCCGATCAATCCCTCGAGTTTTTACACGGTGGAAAAAATCGCCCTATATACAGGGTGTATCTTAATTATACCGACAAAAAATCAGGGACGCTCTGCGTGTTATGTAAAAGACGATGCCGCAATCGGATTGGCGGAGAAAATTTTTCCCTCCGAGAAAATGAGGTTACTTTGTTACTTCCGGGCGCGCGATTCAAATCAACGAACTCGCCGTATTTGCTGAGCCAGGCAGCAAGCCGCTGGCCACTGCTGTGCTTCAGGCAAGGGAAGGGAGTGTGATAGAAGGAGACAGAGATATGCTGGCGGGCATGCGGCAAGCCGAGGCGATCGAGGAAACTCGCGCATGCCGCCAGCATATCTCTGACACCTTCTATCACACTCCCTTCCCTTGCTTGAAGCACAGCAGTGGCCAGCGGCTTGCTCTCTAGCTCAGCAAATACAGCGAGTTCGTAGATTTGAATCGCGCGGCCGGAAATAACAAAGTAACCTCATTTTCTCGGAGGGAAAAATTTTCTCCGCCAATCCGATTGCGGCATCGTCTTTTACATAACACGCAGAGCGTCCCTGATTTTTTTTGTCGGTATAATTAAGATACACCCTGTATGTATGCATGTCCCTTCCCATCCCTCCCCCTCCCCCTCCCATTCTTTTTACAAATGACGGAACCGATGTGAACAAAATTTGATACAGACGTACAGGGTATCACAGTCACGTGCTGACTACACATAATCAAATAACTAAGTACATTTCGTGGAAACAAATCAGTATAAGCGGCATGTGGAAGAATTACAGCAATTATTGAAGCCATGCATGACCGACAGTAGTGGCTACGCTCGCTAAAGCGCTGCGTTAAGTCATGGGGCCAAGCTCTCTGCTGATTCGGTAGACGCGTGGATTCGAGCCCCACCGTCGGCCGTCCTTGAAATGGTTTTCCGTGGTTTCCCCATTTTCAACTCCAGGCAAATGCTGGGACGGTACCTTCTGACAGGCCACGGCCGCTTCCTTCCACATCCTTGCCCAGTTTCATTCACCATCATTCATTTCATCTCTCATTAACTCCTCTCATGAGGTTGGCATCAGGAAGGGCATCCGGCCGTAAAAATCATCCGCCACAAAGACTTCCATCGCATCTCATCCCCGACCCCGTAGGAAAAACGGGAATAATAAGGGGTAGACATACCTAGATTGAAGCCATGCATGTGATGGATACAGAAGGCAAATACGGTCGAACATCGATATCTCATGTCGTTAGGGGATGTCGAAATTATTCGATTTATCGAAAATTTGAGTTATGGAGATACGTAGCTAACATTTTAAACTTGTGATATACTTTACTGGTCGCATGTTGTCTAAATCTCTACATACAGTAGTATAAAATAAAATCCCCGATTCTTGGATATATTGGGTGATCTCGAGAAACACTCAATGGATTTTGATGCGGTTTTCACCAATCTGTAAAGGATTTCTCGAGGAAGGTTTCTGTAGGAAAACATTTATGACCAAAGGAAGCCGAGCAATAACGTATTCAGTGAATCGAGTCGAAGAAAACCCTGCCGTCTGTGCGCCTTTTAAGCTTATGCTGGGTAAACCGTTGAAAATATGTATAGGCCTACACTATCAGTATAGGAATTGTTCAGCATAAAAAGTTCTACAAAAAGCCGGGACAGCATATCTCTATCTTTAATTTATCGACCACTATAAGTGTTTTTACGTTTTCATTTCTTCCAACAATCTCCATTCAGTGGAAACTTAAATTCGGAGCGATAGAGCCTATCACCCCAGCTTCGGCCAGCATCAAACTGTCGAGGTCAGACTTCAGAGATGAGTATATGTGTTTCGAGGTTCACTGATCACCTCGGCTTTTCTAAATTGCGTCTGCGACCTGCCAACCGTGCGCCTTTTAAGGTTACGCTGGGCAAATCGTTAAAGATACCGGGCGAAGCCGGGGTGGGCTGCTAGTAATAGCTAAGTAAGTTAAATTGAACAATACAACATGTAGATGGGCCTTTATCTACTTGTTCATGACTTAAAGAAGTCCGTCACCTTCTTCAGGTTCATTTTCTGTGATCGAGCTTCCGGCACAATGTTCAAAGAATGAAACAAGTTATACTGTAAAAATACCTGAATGTTCAATATAAAAAACCAACTTTAAGTGCCAGAGAAATAATTTTAAGTTTCGAGATATTGAAAAATTTGAGTTATGGTAATTTGACTTCAAGGGAAAAATACATGCAAATTATAGAAAGTTTACAGGGTCTTTATTTTTAGCCTATTTTCAAATTTGAAAAAAATAGGCTTATGAGATCACCTTTTGTCCGTGTGTGTGTGCGTGTGTGTGTCCCCCCCCCCTAATAAAATCTAAACGGCTGGAGCGATTTCAATGAAACTCAGTAAGTTCATAGCACTATTCCCGGCGACCTCGACCGTGCCCTTCAAATTTTGTTACGTGTCACCAATCCAACATGGAGGCTGTGAGAAATACTTCACTAGCATTCAATATCTCCGAAACTATTACCGATATCGCCCTGAAATTGTGTACGGTGATAAAGGGCACTACTAGAAGTTCACCTATGAAACTTTCAAAAACCTGGTGACTACAAAACCAACATGGCGGTCAAGCGAAATTGAGACTTTTAAATAGACATTTCTCGCGATTTAACTATCCAAACGTAATGAAACTTGGTACAGAAAATATTTATACTCATTGTAATGCACTGGAGTCTAATTTAGTTCAATTGTTTACATAACCTCAAAATGGCGGCTGTGCGAAATATTTCACTGACATTCTATATCTCCGAAACTATTACAGATATCATCATGCTATTTTGTACGGTGATAAAGGGTACTGATACAAGTTTACCTATGTATATTTCATAAACCTGTAAAGTACAAAACGAACATGGCGACCAAGCGAATTTGAAATATTTTAATTGACTTTTCTCGTGATTTAACTCTCTGAGCGCAGTGAAATGTGGTACAGTAAATGATTTTGCAGATTGTAATGCACTGCCATCTAATTTAATTCAATTATTACATAGCCTCAAGATGGCGGCTGTGCGAAATTTTAAAATTAATTTTTATTCTTGTGTCGTAACCATGCGATCGAAGTGAATGTTTGAATAATGAAGCTAGGCAATAATTGTCCTTGAATGGTACATAACTCTATGGCCTATACATATAACAATCCTAAATGGCGAGCTTCCGAAATATTTAGACGGTTCTCAATATCTATGAATCCTTTACAGCAACCAAAGTGATTTTTTTTATGTTCATAGAGACTATGAACATATGTTCACCTATAGGACTTTCAGTAACCTGGTGAGCACAAATCCAACATGGCGGCGACGCGAAGTATAAATATTTAAATGGACGTTTCTCGCGAATTAACTATCTGAGTGCCGTGAAACGTTGCACGTTAAATGCTTATACAAATGTTGATCCACTGGCATGTAATTTATTTCAATTGATTGCATAATCACAAGATGGCTGGCGTGCGTACTTTTAAAATCTTGTTTTTACTTCTTGTGTTCTAATCATGCGATTGAAGTTTGAATACCACACGTACACAATAATCTTAATTTAATAGTACAAAAAAAAATCCATCCTGGCGACCGTATGAAATATTTAGACGGTTCTCAATATCTACGAATCTGTTACAGCAATTAAACTGAAATTTTGTATGTTGATAGAGACAATTAACATGAGCAGGATATATGAAAATAGGCTGTATAGTTCTTCACGGAACTACTTGTTGCTTGGTAAGGCGATCCGCTCGACCTTAGGTTACAGGTTGGCGCGCGCTGTCTCCGGCCGTATTCTCCCGCTCTTGCTGCGGTAAACGTGTGAGCTCCGAGCTAATTGGGTGTTTTATAAAGCTACTGTGTACTGTATATCGTATTGTACAGTGTTTTATTGTGATTGTGTATAGTGTATATCTGCACAATACGTACATGAAATGCAGGGAATCGTGCATTAAAACAAAACAAAAGTTTTGAATGAAATTTCCAGGGAGATCCATTCCTATAAATCGGACAATAAAACAACTGGTTAGGAGATTCAAACATACAGGTTCAATAAGCAATAAAAATAGACGTCGTTATTTCCTTACTAAAGCTAAATTAACCGGCGTAACCGGAAACTACATATGGAAATGCCGATCATGTTTGGCAGCGGATGGGGAACATTTTCAGCTTCTACTGTAAACATGGTGAGTAAAAATGCATGATACTGATTTTAAGCACCATATTCTGCCGTATAAATGCGCGCGCGGTCGCTGGCAACTGGCCGTCACTGGCGGAGCGCGTGAGCGAGAATGCCCTTGCCAAGCAAATATAAAAACCCTGTACATAGCTTTGGGGCTATTAGATCGAGTGACACTTTAAAAACCGACGTTTCAAGACAACTACTTGTCACTTTATCAAGGCTTGTCAAGAAGGAATGAGTAAACAATGACATATAGCCTCCATAGTTAAATGGTATAAGCTAGGAAGCCATATCGAAATAAATAGTTACTCCATGACCTCCTGACACCAATAACAGGCGCGGATTCAAGGGGGGGGGGGGGGGGGTCACGGGGGTCATGACCCCCCCCCCCAAACGGAGTCCAAACATTTTGCAAACTCAAAAAACGAAAACACAATAACCAGACAAATAAAACTTATCGAATTTTAACTGAAAGACAGGTTCTTTTTTCATTTTATTCAATACTGAAAATATCTTTATTGCAATTATTATGTTCTGTCACAATTGTACATATTTACAACTTCGTACCTGTTATATATGTTATATAAAAACGATTATTTATATAACAAAATCAACTCGTTTATTTTGTTTAGCAAACCTTGTGATTACCGAATCGATTTCTATAGTGATGTCACGATGAATGTGCAGCAATGCACGGATTGGAATGTGGGGCTTTTTTCGCACCAACAAATTTTGCCGACGTCCATACTGCAAGCTTGGTTGGCAATTTAAGCTGTGAATTTCTCCCTTTGTCAGTACCAACTCGACTTACCGAAACTGTAACCTACCTTGATACTTTTCTCGAAGCTTGATGTAACAGTCGCAAAACACGCCGTTGAAATTTGTACGAATATTTTTGGTGCGCTAAACGCGTCAAATTTCTATCCATGTAGCGGCTGGTTTTGTACGTTTGATTATTTTGTGATTGCGTTGTTAGTGATACCATTTTTAGCCTACTTTTCACATTTTGCAAAAATGAGGAAAAAGTAGACTTATGAGATCGGGCAAATGTGTGTCTCTCTGTCTGTCTGTCTGTCTGTCTGACCTTCTGTCTGTCTGTCTGTCTGTCCTTCTGTCTGTCTGTCTGTCTGTCTGTCTGGCTGTGTGTGTGTCCCCCCCCCCCCTATCAACTCCCAAACGGCTGGAGCAATCGAAACAAAATTTGGTAGGAGTAAAGGTCTATACCCGAATATCTCACGGCCATATTTGAAAATGACGTCAGTGCTACCCATTGCAATTTGAGCTCCATGTTGGATATCTTGGAAGGTATGAATGGTAGCTATTTCAAAATTGACACACGTATAGATAATAATATTGCAGTTTAATTTCCAGGACGCCATACAGTGCAGTGTTACAAAAATGATTATAACCCTGCTGATTGGTCCAATTTTTAAATGCACATAACTTCTACACTATCAATTGGAATTCAGCCAAAATTCGTATGTTGTATGTGTACATAACCAGATATGATTGAGCGTTTTCTTAAGACCCACCAGGGCTGCCAACTGTTAATAAATGCTCCTAATTTATTTTATCCAAATACCAATATATCAGAAAGTATGCAAGCCAATAGCTCTAAACTTTGCACACGTATAGTACCTGGCATTCTAGATTAATTTGGAGTAACTAATATACGTCAGTTCTGCCAACATGATTCTAAGCCTGCTGAGACGTCCAATTTTAAAATGCATTTAACTTGTATACTAACTAATGAATTTCATTTAAAATTGGCACAACAATAGATCATATTATTTCAGATTATTTCTGACCAATTCATGCATGACATTGTTGCCAACATGGTTTTACGCACGCTGTTAGATCCAATGTTTAACTGCATGTAACGTCCATGCTATTCATTGGACTTCAACCAAATTTTGTATTCTGTACCTTAAGAGATGGAACTAAGAATATATTCAGTGATCAGGGCTGCCAACTGTAGTGCTCTATTAGGCTACATTATGCAAGTTATACAGTATTTCGAACTAATTAGAAATTTCGATATTAGCAACTAATTTCTTCATTATTCTAGATAGGTTCATATACTGTAGAATAATCATTGGCATGAAAAGTAGGCTCTTTAGTTCGTCACGGAACTTCTTGTTCTTAACAATGTCGATTCTGTGACCCCCCCCCCCCCCCCCAAAGCCAAACTCTAGATCCGCGCCTGACCAATAGGGTGTTGGTAATGAAACTATAGAGGGCAGCCATGATTTACTCAAGGGATAAACATCACCTCTATTAAAGTTGTGTGGTTGTTAACTTATTTCAATCGCCTCCCGAATGATACGAGTTGTGAAATGTTTCTCCATACAGATGACAGTAGTTTCATCAAAAATAATTTGATGGTCATTCTAAATGGCATTTTCAGCAACCGCAGACTTCCCTGGTTGGCAAAGGCGTAAATGCCTACGATGTTCATTGACCCATGTTGTGATTCTCCTACATGTCTGTCCAATATACAGGGTGTATCTTAATTATACCGACAAAAAATTCAGGGACGCACTGCGCGTTATGTAAAAGACGATACCGCAATCGGATTGACGGAGAAAATTTTTCCCTTCGAGAAAATGAGGTTACTTTGTTACTTCCGGGCGCGCGATTCAAATCTACGAACTCGCCGTATTTGCTGACCAAGGGAGCAAGCCGCTTGCCACTGCTGTGTTTCAAGCAAGGGAGGGAGTGTGATAGAAGGAGACAGAGATATGCTGGCGGGCATGCGGCAAGCCTAGGCGATAGAGGAAACTTGCGCATGCCCGCCAGCATACCTCTGTCTCCTTCTATCACACTCCCTTCCCTTGCTTGAAGCACAGCAGTGGCAAGCGGCTTGCTCCCTTGGTCAGCAAATATGGCGAGTTCGTAGATTTGAATCGCGCGCCAGGAAGTAAGAAAGTAACCTCATTTTCTCGAAGGGAAGAATTTTCTCCGTCAATCCGATTGCGGTATCGTCTTTTACATAACACACAGAGCGTCCCTGTTTTTTTTTGTCGGTATAATAAAGATACACCCTATATACGTAACAACAGGAACATGGAACTTAATATACTCCAGTACAGTTAAGACCAACTTATTCCCTGACTGATCGTAAGGATCTGCCTACGGGGACATTAGACTTGAAATTGTGTCTTCTTAGAATATTGCTAATCCTGTCCGTGACAGATTGCACGTATGGCAGACAAGCCAATTTCGCAAGAGGAGGATTCTGCGATAGTCTGTCTTTTGGTTTAGGGTGTAACACTTCATTATTCTGTGACATCGAGTAGCCATTCTTCTGGAAAGTATCGGCCAGGAACACAAGTTCACCATCTAATTTGTCTTTTTCACACACCGTCCTTGCTCTGTTAACAAGAGTGTTAAGGACAGCCCGTTTCTGACAAGGATGGTGGTGAGAGAAGCCATGAAGATGACGATTTGTATGGGTGGGTTTACGGTAGACAGTGTGCCCCAGGCTACCGTCAGCATTCTTGGAAACCAAGACATCAGAAAAGGCAGGCAACCTTCACGTTCCAATTCCATAGTAAACCTAATATTCGGATGCTGGTTGTTCAAATGATCCAGAAACAGTATAGAAAGTTTGTTCGGGAAAAAATACTACGTGTTATCGAAAATTCGAATGATAGAGGTTCGATATATCGAGGTTTGAATGTATCTTGCGTTGACCCACTAACATACAAACAAGTAGAAAACAAGATTAGTAAAGAACATATGAGTCGTCCAGTTGTAAAACTCGTTTAATCCACATGTGAATAAGGATCATGTCGTAAAATTATTTATTTATTCGTTAATTCCCCATAAGGAGAGTGTTACAACAGAATCAATTTTCATGTTTTACTCTAGCCCATTCTTCTTTCTTCCCAAAAACCTCTCATGTAGGCCTATACACTATGATTCCTTATTTATTTAATTATTTTATTTTATTTTATTTTATCTTATTTTATTTTATTTTATTTTATCTTATTTTATTTTACTTTATTTTATTTATTTTTGTTTTATTTTGTTTTGATTAATTTAATTTAATTTTGTTTTGTTTTATTTCGTTTTATTTTGATTCAAATTGGTTTTTTTGTTTAGTTTTGTTTTGTTTTTATTTTGATTTTGTTTTGTTTATTTTGATTTTCCAGAAAACAAACAAAAAACACAAAACACAAAAGAAAAATTCAAAAACAAAACCAAAAGCAGAAAACAAAAAACAAGAAACACAAAGCAAAAAGCAAAATTCTAAAAAAGCAAAAGCAGAAAACAAACACGAAACCAAAACCAAGAAAGAAAAGCAAAAAGTAAAATTCAAAAGCAAACACAAAACCAAATACCAAAAACACAAAGCAAAAAGTAGAAAACAACAAACACAAAAGATACGTGAGGCAAAGTCCAGTGAAACGTTTCTCAGGAAAATGATTCTTGTTCACAAGTGTATTAAACGAGTTTTGCAACTGGTCGACTCATAAAGCCTACTTTCTCCTAAATGTATGGGTATACTATAGTTATAACTCTTTGTCCTTATCAAGGAGTAGACTATAATTGATTGTTCGTTGTAGTAGAGTTTGCTGCAGTTGCGTTCTTAAGTCCTCAATCAGATAGGTTTCCCTGGCTAGGACGTTTACGTATCGGGATCTGACATATTGTGATACCCTTAGAACCCGGTAGGAGCCATTAGTAAGGAAGGATCGACTTCCGCCATTCTTATACAAGAAACTGTGCACTCTTCTTTACGTCACTTTAAAGACACTGGGTTGTGACAATGGCTTATTTTACACATTTAAATTAGCAAATTTTAAAAACAAATTTCTGTTATTTCCATTTGGTCAATGGTTGTTGATTTTCAACTAAACAAAGATTTAAGCCTTATAAGCCACCTGCCAACAATAAATATGAAAAATTATTATCATATTTTGTACAGGGTGTTCACAAACAAGGTCACACAGAACAATCCCAGAAGTTAAGATATTAGAGATTCTGGTACATTTTTCTCAGAAACTACTTAAATTACAGACCTGATCTTTTGTAATCTGTTGTTAGCCCTGTAGTTTTATAGAATGAACAGAAAAATACTTAAAATAATCTGTATATTTTCAATTTATAAGTTAAAAAGTCCAAAAGGAAGAGGAAAAAATATTTTTTTGAGTTTGTTAATTTTTGAACGGCTCAGAATAATTATACTAGAAAAACTAATCTTTTCATTTTGTCAATCCACATGTTCTTTACATTCATGGAAAAACTTAAGTATCCTTGACAAGAAAGTAAAAAGAAAAGTGTACCAAAGTTTTGAAATATAAATACTAGAATTGTTTTCTGCGACCTTGTTTTTGAACACCCTGTACAAAATTAAACAATAACATTTCATAGTCATTGTTAGCAGGTGGCTTAGAAAGGTTAGATATTTTTTTAGTGTAAAATTAACAACCATGGAACGAACGGGAATAACAGAAATTTGTTTTTAAAATTTGCTCATTTCATTGTGTGAAATAAGCCATTGTCACGACCAACTGTCCTAAGGGTGCACATGCAGCTCAAGGAGCCACATCAATAACGATTTTAATACTATAACAGTGCCTGCAACAAATCTTGTAAAACAATGATATACATATCCAAGGAAACACACACACCTTGCTATTAAAAGCAAAGTTAAAAATTTTCAAAATTGAAATGATAATTATTTTTATCAATTTTTTCAAAATTGGTTCCTGTTTTGTGCTGACCTTCACCGTTTCCGTGATATCTCCCGTGTTTATAGGGATTTTTGGAGTTTTCCTTTCTTAATGTGGGTGTTAAACCTTCTGCTACAAAATGAATCTTACTCAAAACCGTTGTGACTTTAATTAGTCTTTCTATGAAACTTTAACCTTTTTTTTTTAGTTTTATCAGAATAAAAATCTAACTAATGACGCTTAATTAATGAATTAATTAATAATATGAAAATATGCGAGATTCATTTTGTAGCAGAAGGTTTAACACCCACATTAAAAAGGAAAACTCCAAAATTCCCTATAAACATGGGAGATATTGTAACGTGTTTTTCGAGGGGTTTTATGCAACTGGCATAAGTCAGTAGGAAGTCATTCTATATTTATTTACGCGGCAAATTGTTCAGCCAAGAGAATTTTTCATGGTAATTTATTATTATTATTAATTTATTATAATTATTATTAAGGTATTTTCGGAGCATTTTATAAAAATTATTAGCGTTCAGATAGGTTTTCTATGTCTTAGAAAACGCTATCAAGCAAATTATTACGAACGACAATATTATAGAAAATTATGTGATTACGGAATTTTACGGAGTTTTGTCAGTTAGGGTATTTGAGAGACATGACTCACTGGGAATTCGAATACAAGCTGATTCCTGTCGAGAAGTATTACGCAAGGCTGGGTCGCAAGGTCTAGAAAAGGCGAATTGTTGGGACGGAAAACGACTTCTCCCTCTCGCGCGCCGAGTGTAATGAGGCAGAGGAGGGGAACTGGCGGCGTGCTCAGCCAATCAGGGAAGACAACGTAAGCTGGAAGACGGTACCGTGGTGGGGGAGCCAACAGGTGCATATATCGTTCGACGCGCCGTGAAACGAGGACTATCTGTGAAATACTTGACGAGTATGGATGCGCGTGCGAGTCGCTCCGATGTTCGGTGGAGTTAAGGACTATCTGTGTAGAACTTGCAGAGTACGGTCGCAAGTGCGTGTCGCTCCGATGTTCAGTGGAGTTAGCGACGAACTTTTGTAAAACTTGGTTGTACGAGTGTTTGGGTCCGAGGTACGGACCATAGAATTATCTAATCTACCAGAATATCATCAAATTCCGACGGAGATGACGACGTCCAGGAGACTGTGGGAAGCTCACGGCATCATCAAGTACGAGGGAAATGCTTTGGCAATTTCCAGTGGTAAGCGCAAATGACGCAGAAATACGCAATCTCTCATTTTTCTTTGTTTTACATTTCATATTTCAGTAACTTCATAGCTTGGAAATAAGAGTAAAATCAATTTATCAGACTCCGTTTTCACGTAATTTTCTATCGGTAATATTCAAATCACAACGCTCCAATTTAAATTTTATACTTATTATTATTAATTTTGCTATACTTGTTTTATATAATAAATTCATTTCTTTTACAATGCAATCTTTGCTTTCAGTAGGTAGCATTAGATATAGACCAATTCCTTCTCCTGATACAATTGTTTGTTGGGTTAATGATCAAATCATACCACGATCTGAGTGAATAGAGTCTTGAATGTGTTCTGCCAGAGCTAGACGTTGTTAAATACAAATTTAGATTTCAACATTGCATTGAGGTCTTGGCGCCCATTAAAACAACATAGCTTAGGCAAAGGTAAACAGTTACATTTATCTCACCCAACAGTTAGGAGCTAGCGAAACGTTTCATTTGTCGCCGACAACTTGGGGATGAAAACCTAATAACATTTGTGGAAGGAGAAGGGTATATATTTCTGTGCCTGTATTTTGGGGGTTATTTGTCTTTATCAGTGTATATCATTATGGGGGATGAGAAAGAAAGACAGATGAGGTTACGTAGTGGTCATCAACTGGAGAATGATGATACGAGCAGTATGTCGAGTGATGGTAGTACCGGAGTAGCGGAGGTAAATCCCGATACTGAAACAGGGAGTGTAGGCGGCCAACCAGAATTAAAAACTTTACTTCTCGAGTTTATGTATCAGAACAAAGTTAGTAGTGATGCCTTAAATGCAAAGTTAGAACAGAATAATGCTAAATTAGAACAAAACAGTAGGGAAAATAAAGAAAGTACAGAAGCTTTAAATGCAAAGTTAGAACAGAATAACGCTAAACTAGAACAAAACAGTAGGGAAAATAAATAGAGTAATAGGGAATTGAGCGATAGTTTAAACGCCAGATTAGAACAAAACAGTAAGGAAAATTGAGAGAGTACTGAAACTTTAAATGCTAAATTAGAACAAAACAGTAGGGAAATGAGTGACAAATTCGAACTGATTAGAGGTGAGATCAGGGGGGTGATGGAAGAAAAGGCTAAAGAGATTATTGCAGATGTAGACAGAAAATTAGGAAAAGTACAGGAGGAGTTGGAAATTAGAATCAGTACACAGGCTGAAAATTTAAAAGAACTAGTGCAACTGGAAACACAGCAGGTCAAAAAGCAATTGGGGGGAGAAATTGACAAAATTCAGGTAGCTACTAAAGAGGTTAAGGAACAGCTGGGGGGTAGAATTGAGAAAGGCCACTCACAAATAGTTGCAGAAGTAAATGATTTAAGAGAGAGTAATAAAGAGAGCATTAGCAAGATTGAGGAGAAACAAGCAAAGCTATATGATAAAGTAGAAGAATCAGAAGGAAACATTAAATTAACAGTAAACAGTATTGAGAGGAAGGCTGAGGAGAAAATCGCAGAATTAGAATTAAAATTAAAAGCTAGGATCAGGCAAGAAAATAGTCAGAATAGGCCAGTTTTTGTGAATAGCACACACAGGGAGGTAGAACTGGGTAAGTTCAGCAATCGACAGGGGTGCCCAATGGAGTTCATGAACACTATAGAAAATAAATTCGGGGAGAGGTTGGAAAATGGTAGTATTGAGTGGTGCCAGGTAGTTGAAATTTTAGAACAAGTGTTTGTGGGGGAAACGAGGAATTGGTTTGCTGTCTACAGAGACAAGTTTACTGATATGAATGATTTTAAAATGAAATTCTGTGAAAAGTTCTGGAATGAGGTTATTCAGTCGCAGCATCGTGAGGGAGTAGTGTGTGGTAAATATAACCCTAAAGGAAGCTCCACCATGACCGAATACTTTTTAGGGCAGGTATTAGTGTGTAAATATCTGGATGGCTTGAAGGAGGAAAGTGATGTGGTAAGGTTGCTACTTAGGCACTTTCCCTATAGGATCAAGGAGGCTGCTTGTACCCAGAATGTAAAGACTATATCACAAGTAGAAAATTTGTTAAGCACATTTGATGCACTAGGGAGAGGGGGTTATGAGGACAATTTCAATCGGAACCAGGGTAATAATAATAATAGACCTAATGAAGCCAGGCATCAAGAAGTTCAAGGGAACGGTGGCGAAGGGGCCAACGCTCAAAATAGAAATAATAATAATCAGCTATATCAGAACAGAGGAAATGGCTATGGTAATCAGTATCAAGGGAGGAACAATGATTTCAGGGGAAATCAAGGGAGGAACAATGATTACAGGGGAAATCAAGGGAGAAACAATGATTTCAGGGGAAATCAAGGGAGAAATTATAATGACAATAATTACAACCAGAATAGGGGTCAAGGAAGAGGACAGCCTAGTGGTAGTAATATACAGCCAAACAATGACAACACAGCCCAGAACAACCAGACCAGTTTAGTAGTTAGTAGTACTACGGCCAGCTGTAGCGGTTCTTTAAACGCGAACCAGGCTGCGAAGTAAGGTCAGAATCTCAGTCTGTAGCATGCCCTGTCCATACAATTATACAGGAACCCTATGACCTAAATGTGAGAAATGAATTATTACATGAACTAAATGATGAAGGTATTATTCAGGAAGTGGTTAGTAAGAGCCCCATAGTTAAATTTAACGTGTCCGAGGCGTACACAGATGTTTTAATTGATAGTGGTTGTATGAAGGGTTGCATAAGTAGTGCATTTTATGATAAAATGAAAGGAACTGGAGTAAATTTTGAGGAGCTGCCAATTAAAAGCACTTTTGTTATCACAGCTGTTGGGAAGAGGTCTAAAGTAATTTCTAAGCAAGTTTTAGTAGACATTAAAATTAATAATCATGTAGAGAAGCAGATTTGCCTTGTAATTCCAAATTTAGTATTCAGTGTTATCTTGGGTTCAGAGTGGCTAAGTAGAGTGTCTGGTAACTTATGTTATGATGTAGGGAGTTTGAAATTTAAATGGGGAGATTCTGAAGTAGAAGTAGCGTTCAATGACCAAATTCAGAGAAGTAGTGTTGTAGGTGTGATTTGTACTTTAAATGAGATATCGCCAGCCGTAGTGCGGGGTTCTCCATGTTTTGTGGGCAGTGTGATTACGAACGGAAGTCTAGAGGACTCGTTACGTGAGGCTGCATTTCAGGGAAATATAGAGGATGAACAGTGTGTTCGGCTCTATGATGTGTTATGGTGTAATAGGAGAGTTTTTGAGGATCGCATTGGTATGGCCAATTGCTATACACATTCATTGAACGTTATTGATAGGTCAGTATTCACAGGGCATAGATATCCTGTACCTTTCGCTTATCAGAGTGCAGTTGAGGCACAAATTAACCAGATGCTTGAAGATGGGATTATTGAGCACTCTAACAGTCCATATGTTAATTCTTTGATCACAGTACCCAAAACCGACGGCACGGTTCGTATTTGCTTAGACGCTCGTTTGGTTAACAGTAGAATTAGTTCAGATCAGCTGAAATCTATGTCAATAGAAGAATTAATGCAAACATTTGAGGGGAAGAAGTATTTCACTTGTGTAGATTTGAGTTCCAGTTTTTGGCAAGTGCCACTTATGTACGAAGATAGACCATTTACAGCTTTTAATCATAAATATAACCTTTATCAATTTTGTAGAACACCTTATGGGTTAAAGAGTAGTTCAGCAGCTTTAATTAGGGCTTTAAACATCGCATTAGGGTATGACACAGGAGAGTTTGTAACCATTTACATTGATGATATGGTAATTAGTTCACGCAGTTTTGAGGAGCATCTACGTCATTTAAATATAGTTTTTCAGAAGTTAGATCAGGCAGGGTTCACTTTGAAGCTGTCTAAGTCGTCATTCTGTCAGTCAGAAGTGACATTTTTAGGTCATAGAGTGTCAAGTAGAGGTGTGACACCATAGGAAGGTAGGGTTAGCATGTGTGGACAGTAGCAACAGGGCATCGTTACAGACACTGAGAAATATGCTAGGTAGAGCAACGTGATGACGTTCATTTAAGGGAGCCACTTGCAAGGTTGGAAGCAGGTGACGCAGTACCATTTATAGTTTCCAAACGTATTAAAAAAACAGCATATGTGCTGGAGAATAGTGAGGGAAACAGATTATACGGAACGTATAATATACATAGTCTACGAAAATATGTGTCATAAAGTGAGTGTGTTTAGCTGGCGAGCCAGCCTATCAAATGAGTAAGTGTGGTATTTGGTGCGTGGGAGGAGATGGTCTTCCAGGCAGGCGTATCAGAAGTCACACAGGAGGGTAGTATGTAAGTAAATGAGAGTTTTTAAGGTACAGGGAAATATGACGGGATTGTCGGATGCTCTTGAGCACTAAAATGTCTCGATACACCAAGGCCAGAATTTGGTAGCGCTGGTGAATTCCCATTTGCCTCCAAGAGATGGGTGAGCGCTTGTACATGGTATTTTTGCTTAAGGCGTCCACGAGGCAAAAGATGGGCCATCAGAATGCGAGACGGTCCTTCATGAAACTCATACATATCAGCACACGTGATTTCTGTTTACGGCCTCGCCATGTAAGATTTGTAAGTGTGTAATTTAAGATAATTTGTACAATGGTATTATTTGTGTGAGGAGAAATGGTCTGTGTTGAGAACTAGTATTAAGTAGAATATGGTTAACGGGAACTTAACAAGACAGGGCGATTACGGCACAGAAATATTTGGTGTTATATGTAATGCACATTTACTGTTTTTTTTTCAGAAGTCAATATTAATTTAATCTACTTCAAAGAGAGATTAAGTATTATGGTCACGAGGCGCTGCCACAGTAGTGTGATCGTGTGCTCAGTGATAAGTGAGATTAAATTTCACCATAAGGAGGGGACCTCCAGTGAAATTAGGGAGTTCTATGGTGATATAAATATATCAGAACACCTTCAATGCGTGTGATATGACATCATAAATACATAGTGCTCACACATTAATTATGTCTATTTCTCCAACATAGAGAAATTTGAGAGGCGGAAATATCCGTGGAACACTATTCCATATGTAAAACATTGGACTGGTTGCAAAGTGCAATCCATAGTGACAACAAACTTTGACGCAAAGTGCGTGAAGAAAAAAATATGAGTGTATATATCTGTAATTTAGGGTGATTTCGTTTATGTAATATGTATTTTGGATGGGGTTTATTAACGTGTCTGGGATAATCGGATAATGGACCGTCGTCACGGTAAATCATCCGATGATCCGAGGCGAATATGTAACGTGTTTTTCGAGGGGTTTTATGCAACTGGCATAAGTCAGTAGGAAGCCATTCTATATTTATTTACGCGGCAAATTGTTCAGCCAAGAGAATTTTTCATGGTAATTTATTATTATTATTAATTTATTATAATTATTATTAAGGTATTTTCGGAGCATTTTATAAAAATTATTAGCATTCAGATAGGTTTTCTATGTCTTAGAAAACGCTATCAAGCAAATTATTACGAACGACAATATTATAGAAAATTATGTGATTACGGAATTTTACGGAGTTTTGTCAGTTAGGGTATTTGAGAGACATGACTCACTGGGAATTCGAATACAAGCTGATTCCTGTCGAGAAGTATTACGCCAGGCTGGGTCGCAAGGTCTAGAAAAGGCGAATTGTTGGGACGGAAAACGACTTCTCCCTCTCGCGCGCCGAGTGTAATGAGGCAGAGGAGGGGAACTGGCGGCGTGCTCAGCCAATCAGGGAAGACAACGTAAGCTGGAAGACGGTACCGTGGTGGGGGAGCCAACAGGTGCATATATCGTTCGACGCGCCGTGAAACGAGGACTATCTGTGAAATACTTGACGAGTATGGATGCGCGTGCGAGTCGCTCCGATGTTCGGTGGAGTTAAGGACTATCTGTGTAGAACTTGCAGAGTACGGTCGCAAGTGCGTGTCGCTCCGATGTTCAGTGGAGTTAGCGACGAACTTTTGTAAAACTTGGTTGTACGAGTGTTTGGGTCCGAGGTACGGACCATAGAATTATCTAATCTACCAGAATATCATCAAATTCCGACGGAGATGACGACGTCCAGGAGACTGTGGGAAGCTCACGGCATCATCAAGTACGAGGGAAATGCTTTGGCAATTTCCAGTGGTAAGCGCAAATGACGCAGAAATACGCAATCTCTCATTTTTCTTTGTTTTACATTTCATATTTCAGTAACTTCATAGCTTGGAAATAAGAGTAAAATCAATTTATCAGACTCCGTTTTCACGTAATTTTCTATCGGTAATATTCAAATCACAACGCTCCAATTTAAATTTTATACTTATTATTATTAATTTTGCTATACTTGTTTTATATAATAAATTCATTTCTTTTACAATGCAATCTTTGCTTTCAGTAGGTAGCATTAGATATAGACCAATTCCTTCTCCTGATACAATTGTTTGTTGGGTTAATGATCAAATCATACCACGATCTGAGTGAATAGAGTCTTGAATGTGTTCTGCCAGAGCTAGACGTTGTTAAATACAAATTTAGATTTCAACATTGCATTGAGGTCTTGGCGCCCATTAAAACAACATAGCTTAGGCAAAGGTAAACAGTTACATTTATCTCACCCAACAGTTAGGAGCTAGCGAAGCGTTTCAATATCAGGGAAACGGTGAAGGTCAGCACAAAACAAGGACCAATTTCGAAAAAAAAAAAGATAAAAATAATTATCATTTGAATTTTGAAAACGTTTAACTTTGCTTCTAATAGCAAGGTGTGTGTGTTTCCTTGTAAATGAATATCATTGTTGTATAAGATTTGTGGCAGGCACAGTTATAATATTAAATTCGTTATTGCTGTGGCTCCTTGAGCTGCATGTGCACCCTGTCCTTAAGGTAATCGGAGTGTGGTCATGGCTAGAAGTTGAACTACTACAAGATTGTACTATACTTCAGGAGGCAGGCATTTACAAAACCACCCACTCTACCTCAGTCATTTCTGGTCTGTGATAAATAGGGCTCGGTTGTTTAGGAAAAATCATATTTTTATCTTTGCCTCTATTTTCATACCCGATTGGTTTCTGGTGCAAATCAAGTGATTATCGTCACAATACAGTGGTTTTTATTTGTCATACAAATTCATATTTCGAACATTTTTTACCATTAGGTCATATTTTGAGTATTTTTTGGTAAGAACGTCATATTTCGGTAGTTTGACGGCAGCTGTAGGCAGAGGCGGTACTAGCCCTGGGCCGGGGGGCGGGGGGGGGGGGGGGAGGCGCCCGACCCCCCCCCCCCCCAGTTTCAGTGAAATTATTATTTTAAAATTCCTTGGTTACTAAATAAATTGATAATTTACAGATATAATTCATCTGATATTTAACAAACTAATGCATTTAATAAAGTTAATTTTTCTTTCAATTTCAAGATTTATTTTATTACTAGCAGGTACCCGCGGCTTCGCTCGCGATCAAGACAATGGGGACGATGCATTATTGCTGATAATTGGTCTATTCTAGAGGTGGGTCCATTCTAATTCTGAAAATTTCTGATATGTACAGTATATTGAAACGGGCAGCAAAGTGGGAAATTTATAGAGTTGTGAAAGTCTGCAGGGTACGATGTTACATTATGTGAACACATTTGATAATTACGTTTTTGGTTTTGCCATCTTCTGCTGAGACATAACGATTTTGTGGTTCGGATACTCGTGAGCACGCCACATACAGTTGCCCATGAGAAGAAATGGTTTTGTCTAAATGTACACCTACTGCTGTTAAATGTGTGCCATTGCGCTTTGTTAATAGAAATTGCTAATATTGTTTGAAGAGGGAACTGCACTCTTGCACACTGGAATGGCAAATCTATCGGAATATGGGGAATTAAAAGTATTTTTCCTTAATCTATCCTGGGTGTAATTTTGACAAACTTATTGATGATTTGAACGTCAACATGTCGCTATTAATAGACCTATAGTAAAATAACTCTCACCTTGGCCGCTGATGTACATTATGCAGTCTCTACCAATGTTAGGCCTACATCCCAGGGATTGAAATTCCCCAACAACTCTTTTGCCTCACATGACTCTCTAAGTAATTAAAATTACAGATTGTTGTTGTTTGAGTCTTCAGTTTTTGACTGGTTTGATGCAGCTCTCCATGCCTCCGTCTCCTGAGCTAATCGTTTCATCTCTACATAGCTACCACACCCTAAATCCGAGGCAATCTGCTTAACCCTGGTCTACCCCTACAGTTCTTGTCCTCGACCCTCCCATCCATAATTAAGCTTGCTATTCCTGGGTGTCTTAATTTGTGTCGTACCAACCTATCTCTTCTCTTCATTAGCAGTCGCCAAAAACTTCTCTCCACTCCCACTCGTCTTAATAGCTCTTCATTTGTTACCCTATCTACCCATTTGATCTTCATCATTCTCATGTAAAACCACATTTCAAACGCTTCAATTCTCCTCTTTTCTGCTGCACCATTAGTCCAAGTTTCACTTACTTATAGTGTCACGCTCCAGACAAAAGCTTTCATAAATGACTTCCTAATACCTAAATGTATATTCGATGTCAACAGATTCCTTTTCTGTTGAAATGCTTTCCTTGCCTGAGCTAACCAACTTTTTATATCCTCTTTGCTTTGTCCATCGCTGTATATTTTGCTTCCTAATCAACAGAAATCTCCTACTTCCCGTAGCGTTTCGCCTGCCAATTCGACGTCCATAGCGATTTTTGATTTCTTTCGACTGCATTCCAATATTTTTGTTTTACATTTATTGATTTTCATCATGAATTCTTTCCTCAAGACGGAGTCCATACCATTCAAAACTCGTTCAAATCCCCTGGCGTATCGGCCACGATGACGATGTCATCTGCAAATCTCAGAGATGAAATTATTTCTCCTTGAATCTTCGCTCCCACTTTAAATTTTTCTCCAATTCCCTGATTATTGTGTTTTTAGAGATCTTTGAAATGCGTTGCCCCCGCAAATGGTGTAGATGCATTGTCAAAGGAAAACATTCCATGTTACGAACATGGGCCGCATAACCTGTACCGAAAGCCTATTCTGAACAGCAGTTCCTTGAACTCAGATTTGCCAACATTTTATTGTATCTTTCCATGTGGTATATCTCTGTACTTCAACATACAGAAGAAATCATGTCTTGTGTAAATTTTGGAAAAGGTAGTGAGTGTTTTTTTTTTTTTTTTTTTTACCGGAGTGGATATTCGCTCGTAGATTTTTTTTTCAGTAAAATAGACTGGTTCACAATTTTGTTAGTGCACATTGAGGTATGTTACGGCAGGATGCCTTAAGTGTTACGGAAACGGCAATAGCCGCCACAGACATTCGTTCCTACGGAAATAACGACCAGACTGATATTTGTACTTAAATATACGGGATTTGTGAGTCCAGTGTTTATGAAATTGAACGTAGCTATATCGCTACCTTTATTTAGTAGTCGCTTCGTTAGTGTTGAAAAATTAAAGGTGGTATTAGAAGGCGCTTTCCCTATATTTTTACCCCTGGCACTACAGCCCATGAAGGGCCTAGGTCTATCATGGGACCGCTTCCCTGCCATTTGGCCTGCAGATATTGTGGTCACGCGTGGTCAGTGCATCGTGTCAACTCGGCCGTTAATCTTGTTCTTCGTGACCGGGGCGCTGCCTCACTATCAGACAGCTACTCAATTGTCCTCACGAAGCTGAGTGTACCCCGTTTCAGCCCTCACGTCAGTGTCTAAAATCTCTGACGGAGCCGGGAATCGAACCCACAACACACAACAACACACAATTTAAACACACAATTGAAATCTCTCTATACATAAAAATGAAAATTTGTCTGTTTTTTCTGTGTCTGTCTGTCAGTCTGTTTGCTTGTCTGTGCACAAATTTGCACGCGCATCACTCGAGAACGGCTGAGTGGATCAACGTAAAATTTGGTATAGATGTCCATCAGAGGCACGAAAGTAATCATTGATGTAACTCTTCTCCATACCTCTCATAAAAGAGGGCCTACCCCCTTAAAATGCATGCTGAAATGGGCGTAGAAAGACAAGACAAGGCTTATTTTCAGCGTATCAATGTGCGAAACAAAACTCGGGAGCCCTACGGGCCCAGAAAACCACATTTTAAGGTCCTAAACCAACAATTTTTGAGATATACCCAGAAAACTAATTTCATTTATTAAGCTATTGAAAGAATGCAAGCCGGTAACCATAGCAACACAATCTCAGAAGTCCATCTACTGTATTTCAGTAAGACGCAATGCTATTCCATTTATTACATTACTGGGAACGTTCACAAACGGCTATAAGGTTATCTCGGAACCAACTTAAGCTGTAAAATTCATCAATACGTATATAATGCGCTTACGGGGGTCAAGGGGTACTCTTGAATTTTTTCACGTGATTTACACGGACGGGTGTGGTACTAAAGGTCTATTATATCCCTATCCCTATATTATTTAATTATTATTATGATTATTATTATATTATGGCATACAAGGACGAGACAAAACTCATTTTCAGCCCCTCAGTGGCTCGGAGGCTACTATGATTTAAGGCTCTAAAACCACGTTTCAGAGATATTCCCAGAAAACTAATTTCATTTAACAATCTAATAAATAGATGACGAGTACAGAAGATGACCAAATCAGGAGCTATATAGATATACTGAGAAAATCACAGATGTGGCCAGGAAGAGACGTCTGGCTTTCTACGGACATGCCTCATGGATGAACCCAACAAGACTAACCAACCGGCTTCTCAACTACTGGGGGAATAGAAAGAGCGTGACACCGTCACAAACAGTAGTTAACAAGGATATCCAAGAACTGAAGATAATGAAAAGTGATATTAGAAGCCGATCACATCTCAGAAAGATACTTAAACAGAAGAGTTTTCAGGACAGACCATCCTGTAAGAAAACCGGCATCATCTGGACAAAAGAGAGAAAGGAGAAACATAGCTAGAGAATGCACTAATATTGGGAAAACATCAAGTCCCTGGCCAAGCTGAAAAGTTGAATGTCGTGGTCCTTAGCTGGCCCATCCGAAAGAAGAAGAACAAGAAGAAACTAATGAAGTAATGCAAGCCGGTAACCATGACAACAGTAGGCCTATCACAAGAGGTGACATCCAACTTTCCATCTATTTCTGTAAGAAGCAATGCCACTCAATTTATTAAATTTCTGTGAAAGTTTGCAAATGGCTATAAGGTTATCGTGGAATCAAACGTAGACTGTAATATTCAACAATGTGATTAAGGGGGTCAAGGGGTGCCCTACAATATTTACACGTGACTTACCCGTGCGACATGCGATATGTTGTACAGAAGGTCTATTATATCTCCAAACAGCAACATTATTTTCAAAAATTCTTGGATTGGAATAGTGTCTTTGCAGCTTTTGGGAATTTGGGCCATTGGAGGCTAAAAATCCCGAATTTTCATGCACCACAAGCTTTTATAATTTATTAAAGGGGTCTTCCTGGAAATGGGGACTTTCCGCAACGGTGAGGGTCAGTTTTACTTTGACATATATTGCGTTTCTTCTGCGAGGTTTTCAATATTATTTTCACGTCAGGAAGTACACGTTAGGTGAATTTATTTTGAGAGCACATTTTAACTAATCATATTTTTGTCGACAAACGGGTTCATCGTAAAGATGATTTTGTTTGATACTGTGTGGTTGATATACACGGGTTGGTTTTTTAGTTTTGGCACCGATGCTTCAGTGCCAAGTTGCAACAATGTTGGGCGCTGCCACTTTTACCGACGGTTGCTGCCCTGCATCCCCTCCCTCAGAGCACATGACCTCCCCGTCCTCACCACCGCTCGTGCGCAGTCGCGCCTGTTAGATGAGTAGTGTGAGACCAGCGCTCGCGAAAGACAGTCGCAATGTTTTCCAAGCAGGAGCAGAGAACGTGGATAAAAATTCAGTGTGCTAGGGGTCGCAGTGCTGAACAGTGTCACCGAGGATTGCAGGAAGCGTGCGGTGCAGCTGCGTTACCGTTCAGAACGGTAGCAAGATGGGTTGCAGCCTTTCGAGATGGGCGCGAACGTGTGGAGCACATGCCTCGATCTGGTCGCCCAACAGTAAATGACAAAGTACAGATCGTGTCCGCGTTAGTAGAGGTGGATCGGAACGTAACGATTCGTCAATTAGAGCACGATACCGGACTGGCGCATTCAACTGTCCTCCACATCCTGAAGGACTTACTGAAAATGAGGAAAATTGCGTCCAAATGGGTTCCGCATGACTTAACCGACATGCACAAATGGCTGCGATATGACCCTTGCAGCGTTATGAGCGCGAAGGAGAGGCCTTCTTACGGCGTATCATAACCATTGACGAGACGTGGGCCAGATTTTATGAGCCACAGTTAAAACGCCAATCGAACGAGTGGCGGCACCACGGATCACCACGGAAACAAACAGTTCGACCAACCCCCACCAATGTGAAGGTAATGTTGATTCTTGCCTATGATTGGGATGGTGTGATCATTCACCATACTGTTCCCCGAGGGCAAACCGTTAATGCGGCGTACTATTGTTCGTTTCCGCAAGACCATCTCCGAGGAGCTCTGAGAAGGAAACGGCGCCACCACATGGTTACACCGCCCATCGTTCTGCATGACAATGCTAGGGCACACACAGCAGGCGTTGTGTCGGCATTGTTGGATCGCTGGGGCTGGGAGGTCCTCTATAACCCCCATATTCTCCCGACATCAGTCCCTGCGACTATGATCTCATCCCGAAGATGAAGATGAGAATGCGCGGGGAGCGCTTCCGTACCATTGAAGACGTTAAGCAGGCTGCCGAGCGCTTTCTTCCTACCATCAATAGATTGGGCAGTACCAACGGGATCCAACGATTTCTGCATCGCTGGGAACACGTTGTACGCAACGGTGGGGACTACATCGAGGGCCTGTGAAACTTAGAACCATCTATGTGAGTAATTAATCCAGTTATAACTAAGGTGCCAAAACTAAAAAACCAACCCATGTATCTTAATGTTTATGTACGCCTATAATTCATGTTCGGGTGCTTGGAGCATCGTAAAATTAGGTATTTTAACAATGAGTCAATACACTAATCATTTATAAAACTCTTCAATGTACTTCTCATAGAAGGGTGGGTATAACGAACATCTTTTCAAAATACATCCTAAAATAGGCGAAAAATAAAAATTATCCTAGAAGGACGACCAAAGCATATGTTACGCTTCTCAATGTGTGACAAAAAAAATAGGGAGTCTATAAAAGGTCTCCGAAAACCACATGTTATGGCCCTTAAATTAACAGTGTCTGCGATATACCCAGAAAACTAACTTCGTTCTGATAAACTTATGAAGGAATGACAAGCCCCTAACCATTGCAACAGTAGCTCAATTGATAACGTCTGGTTATTAATACCGAAGACCGTTCGAAGAGCGGGTACTTCTGCTAGTCGTGTATACATATAATATTTTTAAAATGCGTAGTGCATACACCAAGATCAACAAGTTTAGATATTTATTTACAACAACAATCAGTCAAAGCGATCTGCATTCAAAGTCTGACAGACGACATTGCCGACTGCTCGTTATTCTAACAATCACAGAAAGGATTTACCGTTTCGCAACAGTCTTCAGTAGCAGATGATTAGTCGCTATGGTTGAGCAGACGTGTTCTTGTATTAGTTACGGTATGTCAAAACAGAGTACTATTTTGAAGTTATTTTCCCGTGACAAGCGGAAGTGCGATGAAAGTGCATGTGAACCCAATGAACCAAACGGTATTAAACTCTTTTCCCAACTTTGTGACTTAAATGCAAGTTCAGAAGTTTCCAATGTAGACAAACCCCCATGCGATACAAGTGCATCGATATCTCCCCAACTCTGTGACAAAAATGTGACTGCAACTGTTTCTAATATAGACGAACCTGTACCATTTTATATAAGTGCATCGATCTATGATGGTCCATGCCAACCACGTAAATCAGTTTAAAAACAAACGTTACTATACAATAAGAACAGAAGTTTTAACAGTAAATGGTTTGATCTCTGTGGTTAACAGCCGTGAGGCTGGTTGGCAGCAGCTCGCCATTCTTCCCGTCTCTCAGTCTTCCTCTTTAGTTCACAGTATGAGCCACAACCCATATCTTGCAGTATTTGGCTCATGCACTCCAGTCTGGGTCTTCCTCTACAATTCTTGCCGTCTACTGTTCACTCGATTATAAGCTTAATCAGTCCATTGTGTCGCAGCATGTGGCCCACGAGGTGCTTCCTTCTTCTTTTTAAATATTTAAGGAAGCATCTTCTCTCTCCCACTCTTCTAAAGACTTCCTCATTTGTGGCCATTTCTTTCCAACTGATTTTCATAATCCTTCTATAGCACCAGGTTTCAAATGCTAGTAGTCTTTTCCTCTCTCTCTCTCTCTCCTATTGTCCAAGATTCGCTGCCATATAGCGCGACGCTCCATACATAGGTCTTCAACATTTGTTTCCTCACATCAAGACTTATGTTCCTTGCAGTAAATAGGTTCTTCTTTTTATAGAAAGCGTTCTTGGCTTGGGCAATCCTACTTAATATCTCTCTGCTGCTTCTTCCATCATTCGTTATTTTACTTCCCAGATAAACTCATTCATTTCTTTTATCTTTTCAGTTCTTAACTCTATTAATGTCTGGTTTTCGCCATGTCTACTGCAGACCAAAATTTTTGTTTTATTTGTATTTATTCTCATATTAAATTCTGCCTCCATTATTTTGTCCATCTTGCTCAGGATCTTTTGTAAGTCTTCTTCACTTTCTGCAATTAGCGCTATGTCATCAGCAAACCTTATCATGTCAACTTTTTCTCCATGAATATTCACTCCTGTGGCAAATTCTTCTCTTACTTGGTCGATCGCCTTTTGTACATATATATTGAATAGGTATGGGGAAATGGAACAACCCTGCCATACACCCTTTCTGATATGTGCTGTTTCTTCCTTGCTACCACAACAAACTATTCCAATTTCTTGCTTATAGATATTGTAGATGAGTCTTCTGTCTCTAAAGTTGATACCTGTTTGATGAAGAATGCTGAATAGAACATTCCAGTTCACATTGTCAAACGCCTTTTCAAGGTCGACGAACTCTAAGAAGGTTGGTTTGCCTTTCTTCATCTGCTTGCAGTAAATAGGTATACATTTATTTAATACTCTGAGAACAAAGATTCTGTTTTCTGTTTTCCGTGTCGTCATTTCGTTCAATCTGATTCAAGCAATGCTGAACATGTTTTCACTAAATCTGGATTTTGTAATTGGAAAAGAATAGGAGAAAAGCTTGCAAAGCATGCTGATTTGCTGACATTTTAAATGTAATTAAACTAGAAAGTGAAAGCACAAGGGAGAATGTAAACAGCCTACCAAAGAATGCAACTTACTCATCTAAAGATTCTGAAAATGAATTTCTTGATATCTCAGCTAATATAATAGTTGAACATATTGGAGGAGAGATGAAAAAATATAACAATGGTTATTTTTCCTTAATCCTGGATAAGGCTAGAGATGTTAGTAAAGTGGAACCGATGTCCATCTGTGTCAGATATGTAGGACAACATTCTATAGAGGAGCGTTTCATTGTTTTTATACATTTTTCTCAACGGGATGCAGAAAGTATAGCTAATTAAGCGTTAGAGTACCTTGCTTCAGTGGATTTCGATCCATTTAAGTGCATTAGACAAGTATATGATGGAGCCGCAGTTATGTCAGGGAAGATAAACGGTGTGCAAAGTTTATTGCGACAAAAGGTCAATAACCCGTGTGTTTACGTGCATTTTTATGCACATCGCTTGCATTTAGTTTTGGTGGACGTTTCAAAGGCAGTAGCCGTGGTAGGGGACACTTTTGGTTTACTGGAAGCAATTGATGCTTTTCAGTCTGTATTTACTGTAAGACACCAAAAGTTTGTTGAGATACAGTGAGATCATTATCCAGAAGAACGTGTTTTAGAGATACCTCTTCAAAGTGACACGCGATGGTTATGTAAATATAGAGAAACGTTTTGTTTCAGTTAAAGCAGCTCTAGAGTATTTTTCAAAGTCAGCTAACAAGAAAGAGGCAGAAGAAGCTTTGTAAAGTGAAGGTAATATTTGTGTTACAAATATTTTCTAATATTCTCGAGCTTGTCAATAGAGCCTCTATGTTCTTACAACAAAAACATGTGGACTTCGTAGGGGCACATAGATTGATCTATGGTCTCGTAAAATCGTTGCAAGAAAAACGAAATGATGATTATTTTAAGGAACTATGGGCGGTTACATGTGACTCTGCTCAGTCGTTAGGCGTGAAAGTTTATAAACAATCTAGAGTCTCAAGTATTCCAAAGAACTTTTCAGACTACGTTTTATAAATGCCAGTCTCTGCGGCGAAAGAAGAGGAAAATTCCACATTATCAGCGACATGTAAAATAAATCTGTTTGAAATATTAGACAACATGGTAGAAGAGTTTCAGCGTAGATTTACTGAAAATGGTTTTGTGTGCAATGCAATGGATGCCTGTAACCCAAGAAGTGAAAACTTTTTAAATTTTGAATATATTCTCACGATCTGTGGAAAGTATAATCTAATCTTCACAGACCGTAAGGTGCTACAGACTGAAATCAGTTTAGCTAAGAAGGTATTTAGAGGCAAATATCCAAACACTTCCTCATTCTTTTTTTCTGAACTTCTGAAAATGGAAGTTTCTTTTCCACAGCTACTATTATTTTTCAAGTTGATGCTGACTCTTCCTGTGTCATCTGCTTCTGCTGAGTGCAGTTTCTCTGTCATGAAACGAATAACATACTATTTAAGAGCAACAATGGCGACAATGAGGCTTTCCAATCTCGCAATTCTTTCAATTGAAAGAGAATTAAGTGGAAAATTACTTCAAGACCCTTCAGATACAGTGAACCAGTTTGCCCAGAGTGGAAACAGAAGAATATTATTGTTCAATATTATCTTATAATGCTTACATACAGTAGTAATAATATGCAGGGTATTTATTACTGTTGTGGTCTCATCTCTGTCCTATGGTAACTAACTTTCGATTCTCATTTTCTGATCATGGTTAGTTCTGTATGCATTACTGTAACTTATTGTTCTTTAAATAATATGGCATAGTAGTATGTGTGTAACTGAACATGTTAATGTTACCCATTGTATTTTCACAAATATGGTTACTTTTCTATTGAATTCTGTCACCCAAACTTTCAATTCCAAATCGGGTCCCCCCCAGATTTAAGCTTCTAGAGCCGCCACTGGCTGTAGGTGTGCAACCATCCTCAACTTACTGAACGGGAACTAGTGTTTACAGAATCAGAGTGTAAATACGCACACATGAATCTTCAGAAAATTAATATGAAAATAGAAATAAAGAATTTAGTTAACAATTTAATCTCCAAGGGATTGTCGCTTGGATTTATAATTAAAACAAGTAGTTCCGTGAAGAACTATACAGCCTTTTTTCATATATCCTAATCATGTTAATTGCCTCTATCAACATACAAAATTTAAGTTTGAAGGTTGTGATAGATTCGTAGATATTGGGACCGGTCTAAATATTTCAGATGGTCGCCAGGTTGGATTTTATGTACTGTTACATGAAGATTATTGAGTACATGTGAGTAGTGGGTTTTGGCCGGTTCTAAATCCTCCTACGGCTTTCCTCCTACAAGATGGCGGCGGCGCGATATCTCTCGAACGCATGGTCGGATTTTGACGAATGAGGTGTCATTGAACTCGGGCTGACACCCCCTTTCCAATGGATAACATATTTCCATCTCAAAAATAAAATCTACCCCTACTAGGGGGTGATTTTTTTTTTTTGAAATCTCGCTTTTCAAGTGCAACATGTGAGAGTTTGAATGCCAATATGGAATTAAACGTTGTTCCACACAAGAAACATGTGTACGGTGAAAAGCCACTATGAATTAACATGCTTGTTTTTCATTTTTTACGCATGTCCACTCATGGCTTTTGTAAGAGGGCAGGCTTTTTAAAGATGGTGGCTGTAGTGTAACCTAACCTAACCCAACCCACGAGGGGTGATCAAAAAGTTTTCCACGAGGCGCTTATTGATAGGCAAACCAATAATCAAAGAGGGGTATGTATGTCAGACCTTGAGGCGATAACCCCTTTTGATTGATCTATGTTGATTTGTTTCTTTGTACTGATCCCTGTTGACTAGCCCCTTTGGACGGGTCCTTCTTGAAGGGAGTCATTTTTGACAGGTCCTTGTTGACGGATCCTTGTTGACAAGTCCTTGTTGATGGGTCCCTGTTGACAGGTCCTTTTGACTAATCCCTTTGGACCGGACCCTTTGGACTGAACCCTATGGACTGGCCCATGAATTTATCCATATTGTGCCCAAGTCCTTAACTATTTTTGTTGTTGTTGTTAATATCTCACGGACCAATAAGGCTAGGAACTTGTATGAGGTATTGTAGGACTTGGGGTGAAGCCCCCTTTTAGAAAGTATTTTTGAAATGTTGACAAAGGACCTAACTACACTTTTGTTAATATCTCGCGAACCAATCATGCTAGTGACTTGTATGAGAGGTCCTAGCAATTGTGGCGATGTCCTCCTTTGGCGGGTGAAATTATCCCCCCCCCCTTCCAATTGAAAAATGGATATCTTGGAAGCTAAGAACACTAATATTATGTGGGATTGCTTTTAAAAATAGGTCATAAGACATACTTTTATCACGATAGGTCATTTCACTCCTAAAACAGTGAATGGTGATTTTACAGGAGAAAAGGTGTTAAACACCTAAAAATGATAAATGAACCTAAGATCTATTGTTTTTGATGAAAAAGAGTAGGAGGATGAAAACTACCCCAAAATTTAAAAATCGATATCCTGGAAACTAAGAACCCTAAAATTAGGTGTGATAGCTCAAAAAATTGGTCATTAAATACTCTTTTACCACGATCGGTCATTTTACCCCTAAACCAATAAATGTAGATTTTACAGAGAAAAAAGGTGTTAAACACCTAAAAATGATAAATGAACCTAAGATCTGTTGTTTTTGATGAAAAATAGTAGCGGGTGAAAAACTACCCCAAAGTTGAAAAATCGATATCTTGGAAAATAAGAACCCTAAAATTAGGTGTGAGAGATCAAAAAATTGGTCATTAAATACTCTTTTACCACGATCGGTTATTTTACCCCTAAAACAATGAATGTAGATTTTACAGGGAATAAGGGGAAACCAATAATCAGATTTGGACACAGTAGGCGCAATTGGTAGTGAACGTAAGTGATAGTAGGCGCAATTGACAGTTGGCGCGATTGATAGAAGGCGTGATTAGTAGTAGAAGGCGCGATTAGTAATAGGCGTGATTGGTAGTAGACGCAATTGGTAGTAGGTGGAATTAACAGTAGGTGCGATTGGTAGTAGACGCGATTGGTGGTGGACGTAATTGATAGTAGGCGCTATTGATAGTAGGCGCAATTGACAGTAGGCGCGATTAGTAGTAGGCGCGATTAGTAGAAGGCGCGATTGGTTGTAGGCGCAATTGTTAGTAGGCGCAATTGACAGTAGGCGCGATTCGTAGTGGGTGTAATTGATAGTAGGCGCTATTGATAGTAGGTGCAATTGGCCGTAGGCGCAATTGGTAGTAGGCGTGATTTGTAGAAGGCGAGATTGGTAGTAGGCGCAATTAATAGTAGGCGCAATTGGTAGTTGGCGCTATTCTCAGTAGATGCAATTGGTAGTAGGCGCAATTGATAGTAGGCGCGATTGGTAGTATGTGCAATTGATAGTAGGCGCGTTTGGTAGTAGGCACTATTAATAGTAGGCTCAATTGACAGTAGGCACAATTGGTAGTTGACGCTATTGATAGTATTCGCAATTGGTAGTAGGCGCAATCCTAAATTTAAAACTCTAGATGAGTTGTTTTGCTGACGTAATCGTATGTTCCCCCGCACGCACACGCCAGCTATGGCCGCCATCTTATTAGGTTAGGGTAGGTTAAGTTAACCTATGGCCGCCATAGCTGGCGTGTGCGTGCGGGGGAACATACGATTACGTCAGCAAAACATCTCATCTAGAGTTTCAAATTTAGGATTGCGCCTACTACCAATTGCGTCTATTATCAATATCGTCTACTACCAATTGCGCCTACTGTCAATTGAGCCTACTATTAATAGCGCCTACTACCAAACGCACCTACTATCAATTGCACATACTACCAATCGCGCCTTCTATCAATTGCGCCTACTACCTATTGCATCTACTAAGAATAGCGCCTACTACCAATTACGCCTACTGTCAATTGCGCCTACTACCAATCGCGCCTTCTACCAATCACGCCTACTACCAATTGCGCCTACTGTCAATTGCACCGACGATCAATAGCGCCTACTATCAATTACACCCACTACCAATCGCGCCTACTGTCAATTGCGCCTACTATCAATAGCATCTACTACCAATCGCGCCTACTACTAATCGCGCCTACTACTAGTCGCGCCTACTGTGAATTGCGCCTACTATCAATAGCGCCTACTAACAATTACGTCCACTAACAATCGTGCCTACTTTCAATTGCTCCTACTACCAATTGCGCCTACTGTCAATTGCGCCTACTACAAATCGCGCCTTCTACCAATCACGCCTACTACCAATTGCGCCTACTGTCAATTGCACCTACTATCAATAGCGCCTACTATCAATTACGCCCACTACCAATCGCACCTACTGTCAATTGCGCCTACAACCAATCGCGCCTACTACCAATTGTGCCTACTACTAATCGCGCGTACTGTCAATAGCGCCTACTATCAATTACGTCCACTACCAATCGCGCCTACTATCTATCGCGTCTACTATTAATTGTGCCTACTATCAATTGCGCCTACTACTAATTGCGCCTACTATCAATTACGCCTACTACCAATCGCGTCTACTACCAATCGCGCCTACTGTTAATTCCGCCTACTACCAATTGCGTCTACTACCAATCGCGCCTACTGTTAATTCCGCCTACTACCAATTGCGTCTACTACCAATCACGCCTATTGTTAATCGTGCCTACTACTACTACTAATCGCGCCTACTGCCAATTGCGCATACTATCAATTACGTCCACTACCAATTGCGCCTACTATTAATTGGGCCTACTATCAATTGCGCCTGCTATCAATTACGCCTACTATCAATTGCGTTGCGTATGAATAGCGCCAGCTATCAATTACACCTGGTAAAAATCGCTTCTAGTAAAAATCGCGCTCAGTATAAATCATAATCAGTATAAAACGCGCCCAGTATCAAACGCGTCTACTAATCGTACCTACTAAAATTGAGCGTGCTCTAAAACGCACCCAGTATACATTGTTCCTACTAACCATGGCTACTATCAATTACAGTCAATAACAAGTAGTTCCGTGAAGAACTATACAGCCTATTTTCATATATCCTACTCATATTAATTGCCTCTATCAACATACAAAATTTCAGTTTGATTGCTATGTTAGATTCGTAGATACTGAGAACCGACTAAATATTGCAGATGGTAGCCAGGTTGGATTTTTATTTATGTACTATTACATGAAGAATATTGTGTACGTGTGGTTTTCAGACTTCAATCGCATGATTAGGACACAAGAAGTGAAAACGAGATTTTAAAATTTCGCACAGCTACCATTTTGTGGTTATGAAAACAATTGAAATAAATTAGATACCAATGGATTAACATTTGTATAAGCATTAACGTGCAAAGTTTCACTGCACTCAGATGGTTAAATCGCGAGAAACGTCCATTTAAATATTTATAATTCGCGTCGCCGCCATGTTGGATTTGTGCTCACCAGGTTACTGAAAGTCATATAGGTGAACTTATGTTCATAGCCTCTAAGAATATAAAAAATCAGTTTGAATGCTGGAAAAGATCCTTAGATATTGAGAACCGTCAAAATATTTCGGATGCTCGCCATTTTGGATTGTTATATGTATAGGCCATAGAGTTATGTACCGGTACCATTAAGGGAATATTATTGCGTAGCTTCATTATTCAATCTTTCACTTCGATCGCATGATTACGACACAAGAATAAGAACTTAATTTTAAAATTTCGCACAGCCGCCATCTTCAGTTTATGAAAACAATTGAACTAAATTAGATGCCAGCGAATGACAATATGTATAATCATTTACTGTACAACATTTCAATGCGCTCATATGATAAAATCACGAGAAAAATGTATTAGAATGTGTCAACTTCGCTTGGCCGCCATGTTCGTTCGGTAGTTTACAGGTTTTTGAAAGTTACATAGATAAACTTGTAGCAGTGCTCCTTATCACCGTAAAAAATTTCAGGTTGATATCATAAATAGTTTCGGAGATTTTGAATGACTGTGAAATAATTTGCACAGCCGCAATTTTGAGGTTATGTAAACAATTGAACGAAGTTAGATGTCGGTGCATTACATTGTATATAAACATATACTGTGCCAAGTTCCATAGCGTTTGGTTAGTTAAATAGCGAGAAACGTCCATTAAAAAGTCGCAACTTCGCTTGGCCGCCATGTTGGTTTTGTAGTCGCCAGGTTTTCAAAGGTCACATAAGTGAATTTCTAGTAGTTCCCTTTATCACCATACAAAATTGCAGGGTGATATCGGTAATAGTGTCGGTGATATTGAATGCTGGTGAAATATTTCGCACAGCCGCCATGTTGGATTGGTGAGACGTAACAAAATTTGAAAGGCACGGTCGGGGTCGCCCGAAATAGTGCTATGAACTTACCGAGTTTCATTGAAATCTCTCCAGCCATTTAGATTTTATTAGGGGGGACACACACACGAATCACACACACACACGGTCAAAAGGTGATCTCATAAGCCTAATTTTTCAAAATTGAAAATAGGCTAAAAATCTTAATCACTATAAATTGTGTTCAGTATAAATTTTGACATTGGCCAATGTGTGTGTAAATCACTTGTAGTCTAAAAATTGTTCATGTAATTATTATTCCTGACAGTACTCTGAAAATTCCATCTTAAAACAAGTAGTTCCGTGAAGAACTATACAGCCTATTTTCATATATCCTGCTCATGTTAACTGCCTCTATCAACATACAAAATTTCAGTTTAATTGCTGTAACAGATTCGTAGATATTGAGAACCGTCTAAATATTTCAGATGGTCGCCAGGTTGGATTTTTATTTTTGTACTATTACATTAAGATTATTGTGTACGTGTGGTATTCAAACTTCAATCGCATGATTAGAACACAAGAAGTAAAAACGAGATTTTAAAATTACGCACAGCAGCCATCTTGTGATTATGCAAACAATTGAAATAAATTAGATGCCAGTGGATCAACATTTGTATAAGCATTTAATGTGCAACGTTTCACGGCACTCGGATAGTTAATTCGCGAGAAACGTCCATTTAAATATTTATACTTCGCGTCGCCGCCATGTTGGATTTGTGCTCACCAGGTTACTGAAAGTCCTATAGGTGAACATATGTTCATAGTCTCTATGAACATAAAAAAAAACAGTTTGGTTGCTGTAAAAGATTCATAGATATTGAGAACCGTCTAAATATTTCGGAAGCTCGCCATATAGGATTATTATATGTATAGGCCATAGAGTTATGTACCATTCACGGACAATATTGCCTAGGTTCATTATTCAAACTTTCACTTCGATCGCATGATTACGACACAAGAAATAAAAGTTAATTTTAAAATTTCGCACAGCCGCCATCTTGAGGTTATATAAACAATTGAATTAAATTAGATGGCAGTGCATTACAATCTGCAAAATCATTTACTGTACCACATTTCACTGCGCTCAGAGAGTTAAATCACGAGAAAAGTATATTAAAATATTTCAAATTCGCTTGGTCGCCATGTTCGTTTTGTACTTTACAGGTATATGAAATATACATAGGTAAACTTGTATCAGTACCTTTCATCACCGTACAAAATTGCAGGGTGATATCTGTAATAGTTTCGGAGATATAGAATGTCAGTGAAATATTTAGCACAGCCGCCATTTTGAGGTTATGTAAACAATTGAACGAAATTAGACTCCAGTGCATTACATTTTGTATAAACATTTGCTGTACCAAGTTTCATTACGTTTGGATAGTTAAATCGCGAGAAAAGTCTATTTAAAAGTCTCAACTTCGCTTGACCGCCATGTTGGTTTTATAGTCACCAGGTTTTTAAAAGTCTCACATGTGAACTTATAGTAGTGCCCTTTATCACCGTACACAATTTCAGGGCGATATCGGTAATAGTTTCGGAGATATTGAATGCTAGTGAAATATTTCGCACAGCCGCCATATTGAATTGGTGAGAAGTAACAAAATTTGAAGGGCACGGTCGAGGTCGCCGGAAATACTGCTATGAACTTACCGAGTTTCATTGAAATCGCTCTAGCCGTTTAGATTTTATTAGGGGGGGACACACACACACCTCACACACACACACACACACACACACACGGACAAAAGGTGATCTCATAAGCCTATTTTTTTTTCAAAATTGAAAATAGGCTAAAAATGTTAATCCACTTCATTTATTTTACTGTTATTATTACTAAAGTAAAAAAAAAGTTAACCCCTGGCACTATCCAGCCCATGACGGGCTAAGGCCGACCAAGCGACCGCTGCCCAGCCATTTGGCCTGCAGATATTGGGGTGACGCGGGATCAGCGCGTCGGGTCCCTCGGCCGTTAATCTTGGTATTCGTGATAGAGGCACTATCTCACTGTCAGACAGCTACTCAATTGTCCTCACGAGGCTGAGTGCACCCCGTTCCAACCCTCACGCCAGTTTTAAAATCCCTGACGGAGCCGGGGATCGAACCCGGGGCCTCCGGGTGAGAGGCAGACGCGCTACCCCAACACCAAGGGGCCGGCATTACTAAAGTGACTTTACTAAAATTAAATTCATGTGTATTAGTAAATATGGAAGTCTCAACAACCAGCCATGGTAAGCCATGTGTCTACTATAAAGGATATACATATATTGTAAAAACAACCAATAAAGATGGAACTGTTATTTGGCGATGTTCAAAACAACGATCTAAATAGTGTCGAGGAATCATTAAAACAAAATACTCCAATGTACTTACTTCAAACGAGCATCATTGTGAATCTCAAATTAATACACATTTAAATGGACAAAATACTCTAACCAAGGTAAAAATGCAAGTCCAAGAAAAAATATTGCTGCTCAAGTTGTGCAGTGTTTGTTCAAAATCACTTATCATGTCCTCAAAAAGTCATGTTAGGACAGTTGTCAACGTCTAAGAAACCCTTAACACTATCAAAAGCAACGCAGACTTTACAAGAGGTCTCTGTGGAAAAGGAACAAGAGGAATTGGATAGTTCTAGTGATGTTGAGGATGATGATGATGATGATGATGATGATAATGATGGTGACAATGACCATCATAATTTTGATGATAATATTCATAATGATGATGATGAGGAGGAGGAGGATGATGAAAAAGAAGAGGATGAGGGTTTTATGTCTATAAAACCATTGCGACTTCCCCAGTTTTTAAGAACAAGAGTACCTGGAGAAAGTTATAAAAGGATCTACAACAAGCGGTGTGTTTAAAAAAATCTATATCAAACAATGGTAAATAGAGAGAGTTGTATTCAGTGTGTATCTATTATAAAATGAATTTAATAAAAATATTTTATGGTTATTGTCTGCTTTTTCTTAATTACTATCACTATATCCTCCCACTATTAATGCAATTGTTAACCATCGACAGTCTCTAGCTATGTTTAGAAAGAGAGAGTGAACTTAAACAATACACTCTATCTATGGTTTGTGTATCGAGTATCATAATAATACAGTATCGCTAAGCTATGTTAAAGCAATAGTTATGTCAGGTAAGGGGTTCAAATCCTTGCTTGCCTGTATTGAAAATGTGAACATAAGTCAAACGCCTTAACCACTCGGCCAACCTGACAGTTAATAATGTAATTTGTTTTGTGCACTTGAGTGTTTACAAAATGTTCCAGTGTACATTGACTCAACTACTTGCTCGTTTTTAAATGTAGATTTTTTTGTTTTTTTTCTATAACATTGTAGTTATGAGTCTTGAGAACTGGGTGTATAATATAGGGTTAAAGGCATCTTAAAATAATTTTAGAAAAGCTCTCAGGTATCGTGTCATGGGTTTTAGTAATGCAATACATTTTGTTGACTAGCATTTACCATTACACAACATTATTTTGGTAAGCTCTACATGTTGTTTGAATCTTCAGCCTTTTGACTGGTATAATACAGCCCTCCATGACTCCCTGTCCTGAGCTAATCGTTTCATCTCTATATAGCTACCACACTCTACATCCAAGGCTATCTGTTTTACATATTATAACCTTGGTCTACGCCTACAGTTCTTGTCCTCAACCCTTTCTTCCATAACTAAGCTTGCTATTCCTGGGTGTCTTAGTATGTGTCCTACCAACCTATCGCTTTACTTCATTAGCAGTTGCCAGAAACATCTCTCCTCTCCCACTTGTCTTAATACCTCTTTGTTTGTAACCTTATTTACCCATTAATCATCATCATTCTCCTGTAACACCACATTTCAAACACTTCAATTTCCACTTTTCTGCTACACCAATAGTCCAAGTATCACGTTCATAGAGTGTCACGCTCCAGAGGTCTTCAAAAATGACTTCCTAATACCTAAATCTATACTCAATGTCAACAAATTCTGTAGAAATGCTTTCATTGCCTGAGCCACATAAGAATCCTAATCGTCTCTGATATAATGTCTTGTTTTGCAAACATAGTTGCTCAGTAGATCTATGCTTTTGTTGTATATAACCCAAAATAGCAAACAGTTTTTCTAAAACCCTCCTCACTGGTCAATAACAAGCATAGTCGCCAAAGTGTTTCGTTGGTATGTAGTTAACTCATGTCTGGTTAGTCAATTCTTATTGCAAGGCCAGTCAACACCTAAAAATTCATCTTAACATATTGTCTAATTATCTTTCTATTTACATACCAGTGTCTAATGAATAGTCAATATTAGTTTGGTCTTTACCTCAAATCTAAAATCCAATATCATATTTCTAAAATCTAAAACAAAAAAATTCTTAGTATAGAAAACATAATTCCAAGTAATACAAATCCTTATATGTTTTTCTTTAATAATTATTTACCGAAAATATAAAGTCATGACATTATGGTTTGGTCTTTTTGTAAATTCTAAAATCTAAAAAGTAAATTCTAAAATATAAAGTCTAAAATCAAAAACAAATCAAAAATCGTACTTGCATTAACAGTATATTGAACCCAGTCCACCTTTGTAATTGTAATCCAAGTAATAATTTGAAAAAAAACAAGTCTTAAAAGATTATCCCCTGCTTTTTTATATATTTTTGACATGCGTATTAACCTAAAATCAAACCCTGGTCTACCTTAGTCAAAGGCTAACCAGCTTAACCACTGCACCACCATAACCGTCTTTCTTAGTTAGGTTCGTTCTAAGCCTTAAAGCTAAAAATCGAGTTAAGACCTCGAGTGCAAAGGCCAAAAGCGCTTGCCACTGCAGCACAAAATGGTTAGCAAGTAACATTAGACATCCAAAAAGGATTGTATTGTTTCGGTTTGGTTCAGTGTAGTCACCATCTGTTTTTTTAGCTACCCTCTTTAACCAATCAATTAAAGTTAGTCTACTCTTAATTCTTGAATCAATAAATTTGATTTTGTACACACCGTTTGTCATGTCATGCCTGAAACCTATACTCCCTATGTACTGCGGTCAGGTTTAAAAACAAGTTTCAATGTTTAAAGACTTGTCAGTCACCATACGCGTAGCCTACAATAATTCTTTCTCTACCTAGCTATGTTTCATCACTCACCATAAACATCTAACATTATGGGTTTGCAATATATTAAGAGAAACAAAAGTTCATGACCTTGTTGTTTTCAATCTTTTTGGAAAATTCATAAGCCATAAAAAGAAAGCGTCATGTCAAGTTCTAGGACACCTTATGTGTCCAAATCCCATTATTAGTTAATAAAATTTCAAATCAGTAACCTTGTCGTTTTGGGATATTTAAATAAATGCATGCATCATAGGAAAAATCGTAAAAAATATTCTTAAAACAAGACGTCGCATGACCCTCGTCAATCAATTCTTCACAAAATATCGATTCATCCATTTGACATGGCCACCGTGGTCGGCGACATGCTCGTTTAAACACAACCGGTACTGTCTCTCTCTCTACTAAAAAAAATATAAAAATTAATTCAAAAGTTAAAAAAATAAATTTTCAAAATGTGTGGTTAGGCTCTTTGTCAAAATTTCAAAAAGTAAATAATAAATTCAAGAAGGGGTTGTCACCCTGAGTCTTATAACACCACATGTGTCCAAATCTGATTATTGGTTTCCCCTTATTCCCTGTAAAATCTACATTCATTGCTTTAGGGTTAAAATAACCGATCGTGGAAAAAGAGTTTTTAATGACCTTTTTTTTATCTATCACACCTAATTTTAGGGTTCTTATTTTCCAAGATATCGATTTTTCAATTTTGGGGTAGTTTTTCACCCCTACTATTTTTCATCAATAACAAAAGATCTTAGGTTCATTTATCATTTTTTGGTGTTTAACACCTTTTTCACTGTGAAAACTACATTCATTGTTTTAGGGGTAAAATGACCGATCGTGGTAAAAGAGTACTTAATGACCAATTTTTTTGAGCAATCACACCTAATTTTAGGGTTCTTAGTTTCCAAAATATCGATTATTCAATTTTGGGGTAGTTTTTACCCCCTACTCTTTTTCATCAAAAACAAGAGATCTTAGGATCATTTATCATTTTTAGGTGTTTAACACCTTTTCTCCTGTAAAATCACCATTGACTGTTTTAGGTATGAAATGACTTATCGTGGTAAAAGCATATCTTATGACCTATTTTTAAAACTATCACACATAATATTAAGGTTCTTAGTTTCCAAGATATCGATTTTTCAATTGGGTGGGGGTGGGGGTGGGGAATAGTTTCACCACCCAAAGGAGGACATCGCCCCAATTGCTAGGACCTCTCATACAAGTCACTAGCATGATTGGTTCGCGAGATATTAACAAAAGTGTAGTTAAGCCCTTTGTCAAAATTTCAAAAATACATTCTAAAAGGGGACATCATCCCAAGTCCTACAATACCTAATACAAGCTCCTAGCCTTATTGGTCCGTGAGATATTAACAACGACAACAAAAATTAGTTAAGCCCTTTGGCACAATTTGGATAAATTCATGGGCTGGTCCATAGGGACCAGTCCAAAGGGGCCGGTCCAAAGGGATTAGTCAAAAGGACCTGTCAACAGGGACCCATCAACAAGGACTTGTCAACAAGGACCCGTCAACAAGGACCCGTCAACAAGGACCCGTCAACAATGACCTGTCAACAATGACCTGTCAACAGGGACCCGTCAGAAAGGAACTGTCAACAGGGACCTATCAAAAATGACTCCCTTCAAAAAGGACCCGTCCAAAGGGGTTAGTCAACAGGGATCGGCCCAAAGAAACAAATCAACATGGATTAATCAAAAGGGGTTATCGCCTCAAGGTCTGACATACCCCTCTTTGATTATTGGTTTGCCTATTGATAAGCGCCGCTTAACATTTTGATCACCCCTCGTTCGTTGGGTTGGGTTAGGTTACACTATAGCCACCATCTTTAAAAAGCCCGCCCTCTTACAAAAGCATGAGTAGACATGCGTAAAAAAACGAAAAACAAGCATGTTAATACATCGCCGTGCCAGTGCAAGACCACGATAAGTGAAAATTTTTCAATTTTTATTTTTTTACAGCAATCAGTGTATTTTAATGTGACCTTCAATGTAAACGTGCAAAAATTGCAAAATTTATATAATTCGGCCCTTGAAGTAAAATGAATTGGTTTTGCATTGGAGTATTTTTTTAAAGATGTTCCGTGCAAAACAGCGTCATCTGCAGATGCATCGGTTTTACACTGGGAATTGAAAGAGAATTCATTTACCTTCAGTGCAAGACCACGATATCTGCAATGACTATATTCCTGATACCAGTAGTTCAGAAGAGGAAGATACCTTTGATGATAACAAACCAGGCAAGATGAGTATACAAGACAAAGACCTACCATCAACTAGCAAAGAACTCAAAAGCTCTAAAACTTCAGCATTTCCTTTGAAGGAAAGTTTCGTTAACGAAACATCAGACATCTGTGTTTCTTCGGAAAGTGCCAACTTAGTGAGTAACTGTGAAGGATCAGGCTCAACAACAACAGCAGCAGCAGCATCACCACCTCAGAAAGAAGCGTCGTCGTCAAAAACATAAATAGGCTCGAAACATAAGAAAACTTAAAGTAAATACAGGACAGTTAGTAAACAACAAAAATGGTACCTGTAGGAAGGATAAAACATTAAAGAAAGGATGCCAAGGAAACTGCAATTTTAAATGTCCACTTTCAGAGGAGGACAGGATTTCAATCATTAAGAGCTTCTGGGATCTTGGAGATCTGTACAGGCAGAGACAATTTATTAGTCATAACATGACGCAGGTAAAGCCGAAATATCGAAGAATCACTCCTGGAGGTGGAATGTCTTGCAACATGAATTAGGTACAATTTAACCATAAGAGGAGATAGAATAAAGGTTTGCAAGAAGATGTTCATGGGTACCCTTGGCGTGGGAAACACCATGATTTCTACAGTCATTTCCAAGAACAAGGATGGTTTTCTTGAAGAAGAAAGAAGGGAGAAAGCTTGGAAAGCAAAAGAAGCTACCCCCAATGATAAGGGATGGAGTGAGGCAACACATCAATTCAATTCCAAAAATGGAGTCCCATTACATTCGAACTGATACAACACGAGAGTATTTTGAAGGTTCGTTGGATATATCCACATTAATGCAAGTTAGAAAATGAACCGATTGCAAAGAAGCACGTACACGAAACAATATTTAATACGGAATTCAACATCGGGTTTCATAGACCTAAGAAGGATCTGTGAAGAATATAAGAATTCTACTGAAGAAGAAAAGCGAAAACTTAAAGACAAATATGAAAGACATCATGCAGAGAAAGAAACAATGAGACGAGAAAAAGAAAATGATATTCATCAGGCCACTGAGGAAACCCGTGGAGTGGTGGCTGTGTTTGATTTTCAAGCTGTTACACCTTGCCAAGTGGTGAAATATCATGCTTTTATTATAAAAGAAAACTTAATTTATTTAAATTCACTATTTACGAAGCAGTCTCTAAAATTGGAAGATGCTGCATGTGGCACGAAGGTCAAGCTGGAAGAGGAGCAAATGAAGTTGGTAGCTGCATAATAGAGTTTCTCAAAGAATACCCAAATCAAGAAGTGAAGAACAAATTCTTGTTATCTGCATACTTTTACGCTGTTCTAAAGTTAGAAATTCCGTCTATTCAAAATAAGTTTTTGGTAGTAGGACATACACAAAATGAGGGAGACGCTATGCACTCTCGCATAGTATATGAGAAGAAAAGAGCTCTGAAATCCGGTCCTATTTACGTTCCCCCTCAGCTTGCTACTATCGCAAGTCTTGCAAAAGGGACTGAGAAACCTTACCTTGTAAGACAAATGGAAACAACTGACTTCATAGATTGCAAGTCATTATGCAATGACCTCGGCAACAATTTTTCCATCAATGAGGATGGGGAGAATGTTTCGTGGAATGCTGTCACTGAGATAATGGTGAAGAAGAATTCCCCTGGGGTGTTCTTTTATAAAACTTCCTACCACGAAAGCAATATCAACTAGTGCATATTAACAGAAAGACAAAGAGGAGCAGTCCACATCAACATCCCGAAACTCTTAAACTCAAACCAGCTTATAGAAAGTCTCCAAAAATATCAGCTATCAAGAAGAAAGACCTTATTTCACTCTGTGCAAAAATCTAATACCGAAGACGCATCACCCATTCTTCGTTACTTTGGAAGCGGAAAAGGACTGAGGTTCTTACTATTGAAGCAAATGACGTGCTCATGCTGAACTTGTGAACTATTTTCCAACATTCATTCCATCTTTGGCCTCAGTGTGCTTATTTTCAATAACAAGTGATTTTTTTCAAATCATTATTGTATATAGAATTGTGTATAGAATGTTCAAATATAGCAGTAAACTAGGGAAAAAATGAAACTGAAGTGTTGGTATTGATTAATTGTCTAACAATTTTCACAGAACAGTCAGTGCGAGACCACGACATCTGCATTATAGCCCTTTTTGTGGGCCTTAATTACAAAATTTATAATTTTAATTAAAAGGACATGGTACAATATACAATCAACCGAAACATATCCAAAATTCAAAATTCTCTATAGATTTTCACACTGTCAAAAGGCTAATACAAAGTTATAGAAAACTTCAAACCCGTTTTTCTCAATAAAATGATTTTTGCAGATATCGTAGTCTTGCACTGGCACGGCGACATGGTGGCTTTCCAGCGTACACATGTCTCATGTGTGGAACAACGTTTAATTCCATATTGGTATTCAAACTCTCACATGTTGCACTTGAAAAGCGAGATTTTCTAAAAAATTACAATTTCACCCCCTAGTAGGGGTAGGTTTTATTTTTGAGGTGGAAATATGTTATCCATTGGAAAGGGGGTGTCAGCCCGAGTTCAATGACACCTCATTCGTCAAAATCCGACCATGCGTTCGAGAGATATCGTGCCGCCGCCATCTTGTTGGAGGAAAGCCGTAGGAGGATTTAGAACCGGCCAAGACCCACTACTCATGTGGTATTCAAACTTCAATCGCATGATTAGAACACAAGAAGTAAAAACGAGATTTTGAAAATTTCACACAGCTGCCATCTTTTGGTTATGGGAACAATTGAAATAAAATAGATGTCAGTGGATTATCATTTGTATAGGCATATAACGTGCAAAGTTTCACTGCACTCGGATGGTTAAATCGCGAGAAACGTCCATTTAAATATTTATACATCGCGTCGCCGCCATGTATGATTTGTGCTCACCAGGTTACTTAAAGTCCTGTAGGTGAACTTATGTTCACAGCTTCTATGAACATAAAAAATATCAGCTTGGTTGCTGTAAAAGATTCGTAGATATTGAGAACCATCTAAATATTTCCGATGCTCGCCATTTTGGATTGTTATATGTATAGGCCATAGAGTTATGTACCATTAAAGGAAAATTATTGCGTAGGTTCATTACTCGAACTTTCACTTCGATCGCATGATTACGACTCAAGAAATAAAAACTTAATTTTAAAATTTCGCACAGCCGCCATCTTGAGGTTATGTAAACAATTGAACCAAATTAGACGCCAGTGCATTACATTTGCTGTACCAAGTTTCATTACGTTTGGATAGTTAAATCACGAGAAAAGTCTATTTAAATGTCTCAACTTCGCTTGGCCCCCATGTTGGTTTTGTAGTTACCAGTTTTTTGAAAGTCTCATAGGCGAACTTCTAGTAGTGCCCTTTATCACCGTACACAATTTCAGGGTGATATCGGTAATAGTTTCGGAGATACTGAATGCTGGTGAGAAATTTCGCACAGCCGCCATGTTGTATTTTAAGGGCACGGTCGAGGTCACCCAGAATGGTGCTTTGAACTTACCGAGTTTCATTGAAATCGCTCCAGCCGTTTAGAAGTTATTAGGGGGACACACACATCACACAAACACGCACACACAGACACACGGACAAAAGGTGATCTCATAAGCCTATTATTTTTTTTCTTTCAAAAAATGAAAATAGGCTAAAATTGCCCATATTTAAATCAGTCATTTTCAGGTAATATTTTGTATTTTTTTAGTCATATTTTGTTATTTTGGAGGTCATATTTGCTTGCATATTCGGGCTATTTTTAGGTCCTAAACATCTGAGCCCTTGTGATTATATTAACCCTGCTTACTCTCAGAAAACATCTGTGGCTTCCATTGATTTATCAGCAGCCTATGATACCGTCTGGAGGCAAGGCCTACTCTACAAGCTGATGAAGATCATCCCATGCCAACATGTTACAAAACTCATCGATAATATGATTGATAACAGAGGATTCCAGGTTGTTAGGGGAAATAAAATCAGTAACCAGAAATTCCTCCAAAATGGCCTTCCTCAAGGTTCTGTTCTAGCTCCATTGCTCTTTAGCCTTTACATTGCTGATATGCCAGAAACAGTTTGCAAGAAATTCGGATATGCTGATGATTGGGCCATTGCAACTAGGCATACTCACTTTGAACCTATGGAAGAAAGTCTAACATCTGATCTGTCTACAATTGCAGAATATTTTCGAAAGTGGAGACTTCGACCAAACGCATCAAAAACAGAGGTGAGTTGCTTCCATCTCAACAATAGACAATCCAACAGGACTCTGGAAGTGTATTTTGATGGTACACAACTTACCCATAATAAGGAACCATCATATCTGGGTGTCAAGCTAGATAGAACTCTATCGTATAAATCACACCTTACAAAAGTTGCTGCAAAACTGAGGACAAGAAACAATATCATACAAAAGCTTTGTGGAACCACTTGGGGATCAAACGCCACAACTCTGCGGACATCTGCGTTGAGCTTGGTATACTCTGCGGCGGAGTACTGTGCACCAGTATGGTTGAACAGCACACATATAAACCAAGTCGATGTCCAGCCTAATAATACAATGCGTATTTTTTCGGGAACGATTAGGTCGACACCCATCATCTGACTGTCTGTCCTAAGTAATATACCACCCCCTCATCTGCGAAGGAAAGTTGCTTTGAGAAGAGAATACACCAAGATCATGGAAACCCTGATCTCCCGATACATTCTGATATCCCTGACCTTGGGATCAACAGACTCCGCTCAAGACATCCACCTCATGTACTTGCCAGCTGCCTCGACGAGTTCAACATCATTGACTCCTGGAGGAGAGATTGGCTCGAAAACGCTCCAGTTATTTGCCAGTCTATGCCTTGTATCAGTAAGACAGTTCCAGGTTTTGATCAGTCTCGTAAAATGTGGTCAGCACTCAATCGTCTTAGAACGGGACACGGACGATGCGGAGATTCGCTTTTTAAGTGGCGAATGCTACCCTCACAAGCATGCGACTGCGGAGCACCGCGGAAAACTGTTGAACACATTAGGAAGGACTGCACAATCAGAGCATATGAAGGACGCTATGAAGACTTCCTGTTGACAACCCCAAAAACCATTGAATATATACAGGGCCTAAATGTTTGTTTGTAATAATTGTTGTAAATTTGTAATAATGTATTTGTATGCCATTCGCTAAATAAATAAATAAACTCTCAGAAAGCGCTATATATTCTTAGGATCGTATACGTAACGACGATATGCACAATCCGTGGTCGAACACCAATGCTCAATACGGTTTTGGCTGCCACTAAAATCTATTTTCTACAGTTTGGACTTTTAATGAAATATATAGCCTATTTTCCATTGTAAAATGCACAGTATAACGCTTATTTTAATACGTCTAAGTAGTTATATAACAATTAATATAAAAGAATTCAATTAAAAGAAGCCACCTCTAGTAGGTTTTGGACCCCAGACGACTGCGTAAGAGATCAACGCTTTAAGCAAAATTATGTGTCATAATAGCAAATTGTGTAAATCCGTATTAATAGAATAATTAAAAAAACTTATGTAATATATTCGCCTAATCAATACTAAAAAAACTTAATTGTCTATATTTTATAGACTATGTGAACATGTTTCGAAACTCGTTGGTTTCTTCATCAGCACATTAATAGAACTTATCCTAAGTATACTTAAACTAAGAAAATGGATATCCTTACATTAAAATTTAAGAAATAATTAAGAAAAAGCATTAATAATCCTTTGAAAATATCTATAAACATTTGTATTATTAAATAATCCTTTGAAAATATCTATGAAAATTTGTATTATAGGCAATTACAGGTGTTATACAACAGTAATAATAGTCCTCGTTTGCCATATATCTTCTTCAAAATCTTCTTCAAAATAACTAGTAAAAGCCTTAATCCTTTGAAAAATACCTACGAAAATTTGTAATGTTCCTCATCTGGTAAACTTCCTCTTCAAAATAACTAGTAAATCTTTTCTTCCTTTTCTTTTCTTGGTTATTACGTGTCCCGCTGAATATTTATACTAGTTTTAGTTTGGTAAATAGTATCTTCAAAATAACTAGCAAAGTCTTTTAAAGTAGTTGCTCAAATTTATTTCTTTATACCGAAGATGTACGTCGCATGTAGACAAACCTCCAGGAACCGACAACCTATAATCCAACTCAGAGCATCAAGTCTTTATTCGTTATTATGTTCTTCAGTTCCGAAGGTTAACCATGTTGCTATTCCTGCAATTGTCTTTTATCTCTCTTGTTATGAAAATGTATATCGGAATAGACATTCCTTCAAGATCTGACAACCTACAAATATTTTATACGATGTTTTTATGTACCACTATGCAGCGGCATCTCGAATCTAGGAAAATCAATTGAGTTAATGTCGTTTAAGAACGTTTATAAATTTCCATTTCTGCTCAGAACTGGCTTTCTGTTAACCCATAAAAGAAAAGTCTATATAATGTAGCATGTTCATATTGAATATCCGTTATTAAACCACATGTTGTCTCATAAAGTTCGTTCTATTACTTCATGTTGTTTATCACCATGCATTTAACATATCATTTTCATTGCATCTGACCGTGTTCGGTCACCACAAAAATAAGCCATACTCCTTTGAGAAACGCAAGTAAACAGTCGAAGTTTTCACAGATTGGATTAGAACCTTTCCGCCCTACAGAACTTTCGTACTTTATAAATTAAGTGGAAAATTCTGGCAACTGTGCCCTTTCCCCGGTAGAGGTGAAAATCACAATGGATATTTAGAAAATTCGTTATACAGTATATTCTCTTCGTAATGTTTCGGTTACTATTCACTGGTTCATTTACACCGGATAAATTTCATTTCAAAATGGAATTGAAGTTTCCCACAGCCCGTTTATCGTTCCGGGCCCCTCAGCATGTCCGGGGCTGGGGCTACAGCCCCGCTCGCCCCTCCCTCACTTCGGGCCTGCCTGAGATTGAATTAATTTTGTCTTGTAATCACCAGATGTGATACGAGCCGACATCGTAAGACTCTGAGTGCTGTGGATTTTTTCCACCCTCTAAACATTCAACTCCCTCGGCGGGAAATTGAAACTGCGATCTTAGGACAAGGAGAAAGACGCTACCGCTGCCCCACAGAGGAAGCTTTGTGAAGAAATAATTGTATTTGTTTTTTTTTTAGATTAAATGTCATAGAATACGGGAAACGTTTAAGTACGTACTACTACTTGGTTGACCGTCCTTCATACGAGTGACAAGTAGTTCCGTGAAGAACTAAATAGCCTATTTTCATATATTCTACTGGTCTTACTTAGGACACAAGAAATAAACACTTAATTTTAAAATTTAACACAGCCGCCATCTTGAGGTTATGTGAACAATTGAACGAAGTTAAATTAGATGTCAGTGCATTACAATGTTTATAAACATCTGCTGTGCCAAATTTCACTGCGCTCGGATTAAATCGCGAGAAAAGTCTATTTAAATGTTTAACATTCGCTTGGCCGCCATGTTCGTTTTGTACCCAACAGGTTTATGAAAGTCAAATAGATGAACTTCTAGTAGTACCCATTATCAATGTACAAAATGTCAGGGTGATGTCTCTTACAGTTGCAGAGATATAGAATACCAGTGAAATATTTCGTGCGGCCGCCATGTTGTATTGGTGAAACGTATTAAAATTAGAAAAGCACGGTCGAGGTCGGACGAGGTAGAAATTAATTGTTACACTGGATCTATCAGTGCGTGTAAAATCATGTTTGCAACAATGTAATGTAGCTCATGTGTTGCTCATAATTATTCTGAAATAATATGATCTATTACTGTCGCAATTTTGAATGTAATCTATTTGTAAGTATAGAAGTTACATGCATTTACAATTTGACCTATCAGCAGGCTTAGTATCATGTTGGCAGCTCTGACGTATACTAGTTATCGTACACCAAATTAATCTAGAATGTCGGGTACCATACATGTGCAAAGTTGACAGCTGTTGGCTTGCATACTTTCCGATATATTGGTATTCGGATTTAAAAACATAGAAAGAGCATTAATTAACAGTTGGCAGCCCTGCTGTCTCTCAGGAATACGCATAGTCTTGTATGCTATGGTATACAAAGCACATACGAAATCTGGTTAAAATCCAACTGATAGTATAGAAGTTAGATGCATTTAAATTTTCAACCTATCAACAGGCTTAGAATCATATTGGCGAGACTGTTATATATGGGCTCCTAAAAATTAATCTGGAATGTGTTTATCTCTGTGTGTACCAATTTTGGAACAGTTCGCATGCATAACTTCTGAGATATCCAACATAGAGCTCAAATTTCAATTGTGATTCTTCAGCAGTTGGTAGCACTGATGTCATTTTAAAATATGGCCGTGATATATTCAGGTATAGATCTTTACTCATACCAAATTTATTCGACAGCTGCAGCCGTTTAGGAGTTGATAGAGGGGAAGGGGAGGGGGGTTGGATACAGACAGACCGAAGGGCAGACATACAGACAGACAGACAGACACACATTTGCCCGGATCGATTTGATAAGTCTACTCTTTCCCCAGCTCTACAAAATGTGAAAAGTAGGCTAAAAATCAGCTCAAATTAACACTAAGCCTCCATTTAAAGCGATTGAAAAGATGTGGAAAAGGGAGTCACCCATGGAAATGGAAGGCAGCCGTCCGCAAGCCCTCCTTTTCCACACACCGGCTCCCAGTTTCAGGTCTCCTCAATTGCCCCAAATAGAGGCTTAATGTTAATTTCAGCAGATTTCTAAAAAAAAGAATAAAAAATAAGAATTACATCGGAGAGATGTTAATGTTCACTATTGTTATAATACATCAACATTAACGCAACAACCATAGTAGTGAACAATAACAATTGTAAATAAGTTTGTGATGAACTCTTGATGATCGAAACATGTCATCCATTTTAAGTATCCCCATTTTTGTACATAAAAGCGTTTTATTTCATGATAAGATTAGAGAAATAAGTGTTTTTCATTTTATGGCATATACTCTTGTTTCACCTCCAATAGGCTGGTTCTCTCCACAGACAATAAGTTACACATTTTGTATTTATTTTCAAAAGAGATGCTCATCTCGGCTCGTACTTTTATTAAACAATCCTTCTGATGCTCAAGGAACTTAAAATAATAATAATGTCAGGGTGATGTCTCTTACAGTTGCAGAGATATAGAATGCCAGTGAAATATTTCGTGCGGCCGCCATGTTGTATTGGTGAAACGTATTAAAATTAGAAAAGCACGGTCGAGGTCGGACCGCACATACCTTTTGTGAGCATTTTTGATGTCTGATACGTAAAAGTATTATCTATCCCGACCCAGAGGACCAAAATATTTCACCTCCAATAGGCTGGTTCTCTCCACAGACAATAAGTTACACATTGAAAAAGATACCATACCCATGGTCATCCACAGCCTTCTCAATCATAATTGATGGTGCAGCCCTCTGACGGTTACGTGAGTAACTGTTCCAAACATTCTGCCCACCGTAATTTAGATAAATTACAACAATGAAACTAGAAAGCATATCTTATGAAAGCAAAATAATCCCTTTTGATCACTGTCCCATCTTCGTTTGCATCAAATAACACATTGAATTCAAGCACTTCACTTGTCTTGCGGAATTGCACAGACCTTCGTCACTGGGCGCTTGTAGGTCCCCCTTGAAGTGCGTACTGTCACAACACGCACGAGGCTGTCATTGACGGGGTGAACATCGACCACGATCCCCGTCTGCCATACAAGTGGTGGTTGGTTGTCTTCCTTCAAAAGCACAGAGTACCAGTCTGACGGTTCGCTGCATCAGAAGTCCACCAGGTGCATTATTGTAGCTGGGATAGGTAGTCTTTTGACCAACGCTTCCAAATGACTTACTAGTACTGCTGAATGAGCTGCTGGTGATGATTGGTTGCTGGATGCCGTCCTGATCTGCTCGGGGTAGGACTGAGGGACGGAAACGGGGTGATACGGCCGTGGCTTTGCCGGCTGCTGGTCCGGTCCTGGGAAGCTGGGTAGTCGTGACTCCTGAGGTTGAACCAGCACGCTCCTTGGCCCCACGACAGAGTACGAATGTGGAGAAACCAGCTTCTGGTACACCTGTTGAGGGAAATGATGGTAGATCTTGCTTTCTATTACTCCTGGCTGGTCCGAATCTCGCGACTGAAGACTCCGCACCTCTATCTGGAAGTCGGGTGAATGAGGCGAGTCCTGCTTGTGGAATGATGACCGGAGCACTCTCTCCAGGATGGGATTGGGGGATGTAGCTGTCTTCCTTCTTATCCTCTGCGGTCATCACGACGATCACCTTGCCACAGAACGTCACATTCTTCTTCCTCTCCTTCTTTTCTTCACGCTTTTTCTGCGAACATCCATGGCGTCAATACCGATGCTTGTGTTATCAATCTTGGTAGCGTCCAGTTGACTCACGATCGCCACGTGTCCGTCTACCACGTCCTGGTCCAGACACTCGATGGAGGACGTACTGCTTTTACGCTTCTTTACAGACAACACGCCTGTGTGAAAACCATTGTCGAAACGGTTCTCACATAAGTTTGCTGGATAGCTAGATAGGAAGTCATTTGCACTATCATAGTTTGAGATGGGGCAGGCAAAGTCGGATTGCCTGTTGTCGTAGGTACTGGGAACGTCGGGGACTTGACGGAATTGTTCAATGTGTTTTTAGATAGCCACGAATCACACTCGGCAGTATTCACAAGGGATTGGTCTTTGGGGGGCACCGTGTGGAGGTGAATGTTTTCAAAACGGGAAGCAAGAACCTTAACGGAAGAAGGCTTCTTATCGCCAGTATCACCGCCACCTGTTCGACTCGTGTCTCGTCGCGTCTTGTTACCGGTCGAGTTCGCCGTACCGTTCATCTTCTTGAGTCGCCTCTCGTCTTGCTTGGCCTGCAATTCCTTCAGCCACTCTTCACTCAACTTACCCGACATGGAACCCGAAGACTCTGCTTCACCATCCATATTTCCTTGTTGCCAGAATTGATCAACTTGTTTGTGAAGTACATCATTACGGATAAGGTAGGACATTACATGTTTCTTCTCAACCTTGATAGATTGTGTTGGTATTCTACCAGCCAACATCCATCCAAATGCTGTGTTCTGTATAGTGGGATGATTCTCTTGCTTGAATTGACCACTGTAGAGCGAATCAAAGAAAACATAGAAAAATATAGAAGGTCGACTTGATCCGGTTTATTGAAATGAGGATCAGCCAATTCAATGTCTGCAAGTATTTGCCAATCAGAACTATCGAAGGGTGTTGTTGATAGCAGACCTGTAATGCGAGGCAGCACTGCACAAACTGCATGCACATTGTAGTCGGTAACCCTATTAGAGCATCCAGCGTTGAGAAAGGACTGTGGTGCCTTATGGCGACAGTGTTGCTAGCTCTACGCAGAGGTAGCGCTGACGTCATACGCGCTTCGAGTACTGCGCTTTTATAAGTTAGCGATACAACACAACGCCTGAAATAGAACACGCCCTGGAAGGAGCAGTTTTGCAGGTGTTAACGTATTGGATAAGCGAACAGAACCAATAACGACAATCATTTTGCATTACTGATTGATAGATGTCGAGAGCACAACTCTTCCTTCCTTCTCGTATCTATGCTGACGATGTTAACTATTTTTACGTCAGCAATACGGTACTGTTGATCATCTTTTGCTATTAGTTAGGCTTAATTTAGTTTCTTTCAATTTTATTCTTGTTGTTTTGATTAATATTTGTAATATTGTAGCGAGTTAGTCGTGCGGTTAGGGGCGCACAGCTGTGAGCTTGCATTCGGGAGATACTGGGTTTGAACCCCACTGTCGGCAGTTCTGAAGATGGATGTCCGTGGTTTCCCATTTTCATTCCAGAGAAATGCTGGGACTGTACCTTAATTAAGGTCATGGCCAAGTATACAAACCTTAAAGTGTGCTCGTCGGGACTTTCCATGAATAAAGAAATATAATGCCTCGCACAAATCATCTGATGAATGAGCTGTTTCATATCCTACATGACGAGTTCATTCGTTGTTAATAGCCTGCGCGCGATAGGAATATATAACAGATTCTATCCTCCCCATTAGTATTCTTACGAGGGACAAGACAGTACTTATATAACTTATAATAATAATAATAATAATAATAATAATAATAATAAAATTAAAATAATAAAACAATAAATGATATTTAATTTGGGCTTTCCAGTCGTTCTACGTACCATGTAATCCTTCACTCGGCCGCCAGTGGCTCGATCCCTTCCATATCCACGTCGCTATCACGGTCATTATTATCAGAGGTGTCACTTGAACTATCTTCCAATTGAATTATGAAGGGCTCAATGTCTTCCTGCAGCTCATCTGCCTTCCACATATTGACTTCTATTTCTTTCACATGGTCTACGTAATTACTCCAGTTTTGATTTGAAACAATTCCGAAAGAATCGTGAATCAATTTTTCTACGTCTTTTGTTTTGTATGTTGTGTTATTCATTCCTACATAACGTTTAATTTGAGCCCACACGAGTTCAATGGGGTTCAGTTCACAGTGATACGGAGGTAGGCGAAGCACTTCATGTCCCAGTTCTTTCGCCATTTCGTCTATTTTATAGGCGTCATATTTCCATTTGATGGAAGTCACAAGTTCCATAAGATGTTTCTTAAGCATGTAGTCTTCATAATGGACACCTTTGGAAGTAAGCCATTCTCGCATGCTTTGCCGTTTCCATGACATTGTCGGAATGCGCTCTTTCTTCCTACTGTGGTACGATGCATTGTCAAGCACAATTACTGACCGAGGCGGGAGATTGGGGAGTAACTGGTGTTTAAAATAATGTTCGTAACATTCTCCATCCATTTCGTCGTGCGCATCGGCGGTATTCTTTTTACACAGGAATACTAACTTTGCGTCGTTCACAAATCCGCCTTCGTTACCTGTATGGACAATAGCGAAGCGGGGCCCTCGCGCTGTTGGTGCCTTTAAGCCAGGGGAAAGTCCAGCCAGAAAAGCCTGCCTTGATGACTTAACTGTACTGTCTTGCCAGTGTCTTTCAATGCAATGTCCCGTGTTTACCCAGGTTTCGTCTGTGTATACGATATTCCTCTTCTCCGCTCGAAATGTCTTTATTTGATATAAATACTTATGGCGCCAAGCAACTAGATCGTCTCTTTCCAACATAAGAGCTTTGTTACCACGCTTTTCGTAAACGAAACCAAGATCTTTTAGAAGGGCATGAAACGTGCTTCTTTTAAAATTCGGAAGTTCGGGGTCTGTATTCACGGCCGTTAACACATATGATAATGTCGGTGGATGATTTCTTAAAAAGAAACCATGCACCTTTCGCCTTATAGCACTTTTAACAAAATCACTAAATTTCGTAAGTCTATTGTCTTTTCTTTTCACTCTTCTCCTCTGCTTCTTATTAGGTGTCACCAGGGGGCCACAAGCCGATTCACTGCGCAGTTTGAACACTAATGATCTGGATGTACCTGTAGCAACAGCAGTTTCTTCGGCGACCCAACTCACACTTTGGCCGGGATTTCTGCTCTTTAAATAATTGAAAACGTTCACGACTATTGTCCTCTCCTTACTTCTCAGCGTCTCACCTCGTTTTCGTTTCACCAAAACACCAGCCATTTCGATTCGATCGAACAGAAAATAAGACACACGACAGTAACACCAATGACAGATAGTGCTTCAAAACTTATGTTGCTGATGGAACTGAGCACGTGCTCCACTCCGGGCGAGCATGCAGCGCGGGACGTGGCTCTTCTTTCCAGCGTGCAAACCTCGTAAATTTGTAAATAACTAAGACGTAATATAAACGATACTTGTATGCAATAACAATGGTAATCAATTGTCAGATAATTGTAGGAAGCTATTATGACGTAAAATATATATGTTCAGAGTTCCTTCATGATAAAAGGTGAGGTAACAAAACCAGTGTAGGGGGGGTTTCCGTTAAAGATAAAAGCCCATAAGACCCACAGTCTTTTCTAAACGCTGGATGCTCTATAGATGAGACATGAATTTGACAAATATGCAATGATTCAGCAGCCTGGGCATCACAGATGCCACTTATAGGAATAGACTGACGACTTAATTTTATTCCTATGCGGTCAGCTAAAGATTTAGACATACATTTCATTTGTGAAGCACTGTCAAGTAACGCTCGGCACTCGCACGTTTTCCTTCTATAGTCCGTTACTCTTACTACAGCTGTAGAAAGAAGAACGTCTACGTGATTGTAGTTATCCTTCACAGTCCAGTATGTCTGTTGATAAGGCCGGAAATAACTTGAATTTGTACTCTTGCGATGCCCCTCTTGGACCCTATGTAACAAGGTATTATGCTTGTTGTTACAGATACGGCAATTGCCTGCGGTACATTCTACTTGCCTATGGCCGACGCTCAAACAATTGAAACAAAGATTCTTCACTTTGACGATTTCTAATTTGGTTGAGAGATCCGTATCCTTACATTTCGAGCATTTTGTAAGCTTGTGGGGATGCCTACAAAATGCACACACTGCAGTAGTACTGAGGAACGACCTTCTGGAAAATCTATCAGAGTTCTGATGAGGGATCAGTTGTTTGTCGCGATGAATGAGCTCCAATGTCTGAGCAGTTCCTTCTAAAAAATTTACCAAATCTTTCAAAATAGGAAAATTTGTAGTGGAAGTTCTGGATTCCCATTGCTTTCTAAGGTTCCGATTGACTCTCTTCAAAACCATGTGTGATAGGATTAGTTCGTGTAGGGGAGTGACCCCCTCCAACAATTCTATTGCATTTAAGTTACTTAGCAGCTGGTTGAGTAACTGCCTGAGTTCTTTAGGAGACTCAGTTCTTGCAGTAGGTAGGTTTAATAGTTACTTAACGTGACAGTCCACAATTAGATTGAGGTTATCGTGTCTTTGGATGATCAACTCCCAGGCTACTCTAAAATTATTATCTGTGACAGGTAAGTTTTCTAATAATTTATGGGGCTCGCCAGATAAACATGATAGTAAATAATGATATCTTTGAATGTCTGTCAGACACGTATTGTTTATCACCAGTGACTGGAAGGTATCTCTGAAGTGTCTGAAGCTAGATCTTATGCCACTGAATGTTGGCAATGCAATCTTTGGCAGTTTAATATTTGGGGGGTTAGACGGAACAGAGTGTGAAGGTGAATTGGGTTCTTGTAAGGTGTGCGAACATCAACTTAGAGAGAGGCGTGAAACAAGGCGACCCCCTCTCACCAAAGTTGTTCACATGCCTACTGGAGAACCAATTTAGGAAGTTGGAATGGGACAACAAATACGGCATCGAAATAAACGGGGAAAGGCTGACACACTTACGGTTCGCAGACGATATTGCACTGCTAGCAAAATCGGCAACAGACTTGGAACAAATGCTAGCGGACCTGGACACTGTCAGTAAAGAAGTAGGTCTATCTATGAACCCCCTAAAAACAAAAATGATGACCAACTCACTGGAAGTACAAATCCTCATCAATGGCAAACCACTAGCCTACACACAGGAATACGTCTACCTTGGACAAAACCTGTCAATTGACTGCTCCCAGGAGAAGGAAATCAAGAGACGAGTTGGACAAGCATGGAAGAAGTTCTGGTCCTTAAAATTTATATTGATGGACAAATCCCAGAAAATAAGTCTAAAGTCAGAAGTGCTAGAAAAGTGTGTAATGCCGGTACTGCTATACGGCTGTCAAACCTGGGCGTTAACAGAGAAGCAAAGGCAAACAATCCGGGTATGTCAACGCAAAATGGAACGGAAGATCCTCCAAGTTTCCTTGAGGGACAGATTACGAAACGAGGAGATAAGAAGAAGAACTGCCATGAAAGATGCCGTGACAACAGCTGACAGGCTAAATGGAAGTGGGGAGGCCACGTGGCCAGAATGAAAGACGATCGATGGACGCACAAACTAACGGTATGGGACCCCAGAACGGGAAGAAGGAACGTGGGTAGACAGAAGACCCGCTGGGATGACTCAATCGTAAGGAAGACAGGCAAACACTGGACGAGGATAGCACGGGAGAGACAAGAATGGAGACGTATGGAACTATAAGAAGGGAAGAGAAGGAGAGCTTCAACAATGAAAGATCCTGGTATACAGCACACCTATGACATGAAAGATACACTTCTGCAACCTGTAACAAGCCAAACAACGCACGTAAAGCGAAGTGCAATGTAGTGTTAGTGAAGTGAAATACAGTGAAGTGTAGCAAGTGGAGTAAAAACTTCTACACAACTCCTTAGGACTTGCTCGCCTAACGAGTTTAAACCAGAGCACGTCCCTGTTCGCAGGAGGCCTTTGCCCTTATGGGATTATCTAGGCTATATTTATAAGGTGTCCATCCTAGACTCTATCTCTAAACACAGTTCTTCAAATGTCTCCCTATCAATATCATGTGATTCTTCAGTGTCTTTCATTTCTAACTGGCCTTGTACTACGTTGTACTCTTCCTTGGAAGTGTGTAATAACTTCTGCCTAACATGAATGTCGTTCAAGTTGCCACCTTGTTGAAAACTATCTATGTAGATGACAATTCGTGTCAGACGAGCTTTTATTACAGCTCTTTTTTTGATGAGTCCTTTCTTTTCAGCGACATCCATAATTAAGATTGTGAGCAGACAGGAAGTATTAACAGGATTATTAGGATAATTGTCACACTGTTTGAATTAATTGTCACATACCTTTTGTGAGCATTTTTGATGTCTGATACGTAAAAGTATTATCTATCCCGACCCAGAGGACCAAAATGTTTCAGCTCCAATAGGCTGGTTCTCTCCACAGACAATAAGTTACACATTTTGTATTTATTTTCAAAAGAGAACCTTATCTCGGCTCGTACTTTTATTAAACAATCCTTCTGATGCTCAAGGAACTTAAAATAATAATAATAATAATAATAATAATAATAATAATAATAATAATGAGACAATTGAAAAAAGATACCATACCCATGGTCATCCACAGCCTTCTCAATCATAATTGATGGTGTAGCCCTCTGACGGTTACGTGAGTAACTGTTCCAAACAACTGTAAACACTTGTTTACGCGCCTAATGTACGAGTAATTGGCCACAAACATTTATGTTTTGAGACTCCTCGAAAAAATAGGATGCCCAAATAAGGGCAATGGGTGGAGGTGAGGGATGGTTATAAGGAAACAGAACAAAATTCTCTACACTACCCTCATACAGGCCTTGGCGAAAAATCAGATGGAAACTCCTCCAGTGACGACCAAAGGAGATCAAGTCATGGCCATGGAGCCATAGAGGAAATCGTACAGTTTGAAACAGGTGAGGAAATAGAGAAACTGAGAGGGTAGCTCTCTTCCCAGATCTTTAATAACTGGTAGCCAAGTGTTTATTGTTCCGCCATGCTTGCTTATATCTCAGATTAACTCCAGCTTCAGAGGACACATCTAAAATATGCTCTGTTAGTTACTTCCGGAAGCAACAATTCAAATTCAAGTAGTACTACATAATGACCAACAGATGGCAGATGCCAGAGATTGATGATGATGATGATGATGATGATGATTGTTGTTTTAAGGTTCCGTCCAACGAGTTCCATTCCCATGAGTTCCGAAAACAAATTTCTTAGGAAAAATGTCCCATGAGTTCCGAACGCGTATTCACGCCTGAGTAAATAAGCTAATGAGTCCCACTAGTTCCGAATATCTCTGGAAAACCCAGCTGTCAGTTCTGAGGTTTGACTGGCTAATAAGTACGACGCGACCTAGAAGAGTTAATGGCCTTGTCACCAGATATGCCATTTGTGTTTGTGTCTTTTTAGCGGAGCAGATAAACATGGAGTTCACAACTAGCATTAAAGGAAACCAAATTTTGATATTTAAAGGTTACCGTTTTTATAAGAAACGCGACAACAAATCAAGTGAAGTGTGGATTTGTGCTGCAAAACCATGCGCCGGAAAAGTGATTAAAAAAATCGGGAATTGATTAAAGAAGTGGACCATGATTGTGTTCCTGATGTGGCCAGCGTTGAAGTGTTCAAAGCATCTTCCATGGCCAGGAAAAGAGCTCGCGAGGAGAATAACACTTCAGTCTCACCGGTCCATGGTGTTCGCCGCACTCTGTTAGAGGAGCGAATTCATTAAATAGGGCACGCATTCCCGGCTGGCACTAACAATGGACCTTATTTGTTTCAGTAATAAACAAATTAATACAATTTTGCTGCAGAAAACTAAGCTGGAACTCGCTCAGGCAGTGTTCGGAACTGATGGGACTCGGTCAGGTAGTGTAATTGGTAGATAGCTAATCTGCTAAAGAATTTGGAACTGGTGGGAATCGGAACTCATGGGAGGACACGAGTTTGTGCTACACACATTGGCTACTGCTTTTGCGGCATAAATTGGTGAGAATGGCACCGTTTCGGTACACTAACAAAGAAATGGCTGATATGCTCCTACTGTAGCTTATGGCGCAGAAATTGCAACGGGAGAGAAGCCGCACGGATTTATAGCGTCCGGCACCCTAATCGCCGCCAACCTCATCATTCAACCTTCGTGTCAATTGACAGGAGACTGCGTGATGGAGCGAGCTTCGTGCCTCAGATGCACGACTTTGGCAGAACGTAAATATAACTCAAAACTGATTATTTTGACGAAGGCACATGCTGATACAGATACTGACAAGGCGAAAGCTGCTTATGGACGGTACCAGTCCACGGGGTCTGACCCCCCCCCCCCCCCCCCATCTGATAGAGGAGCCAATTCATTAATGAGGGCACGCACTCCCAGTTGGCGCTAACAATGGACCTTATTTGTTTCAGTAATAAACAAATTAATACAATTTTGCTGTAGAACACTAAGCCGGAACTCGCTTAGGTAGTGTTCGGAACTGATGGACTCGCTCAGGTAGTGTAATTGGTAGATAGCTAATCCGCTAATGAATTTGCAGCTGGTGGGAATCGGAACTCATGGGAGGACACGTTGTTTTAAGGGGCCTAACATCTAGGTTATCGACCCCTAATGGTTTGAGTGATCGTGAAGATGATAATGAAATGTAAACCATAACTGAATTTAACTACTAACTTATATACTAGAAGAAGGAATGGAAAACAATAGGAGAATAAGGTAAATAAAGGACAGGAGGAAAAGAAATACCCTCAACCCTCGAAGAATGAGGATTGAGGGACTTGGAAGGAAGGAGAGCCATGAAAGGTAGATAGGAAAGTGAAAGACAAGAGGGTCCGCTCCAGAGGCAATGGAAAAAGGGGGGGGGGGGGCACTGGACCGAGCTCAGGAATCCCCCGGGGTCGCCAACTCCCGAACTCACCAGCCGTGAGCCCTTAAGGGCGTAGCACTATCGAGGGTGCACCAGGAGTGGTGGGGCTACAGACACCCTGCCTCCTTAAGGGCCTTGAGCAGAAGGCAGGAGATATCATGAAAAGAAAAAGAAGGCTGACCCCTCGAAGAATGAGGGTAACAGGAAGAATGAGACAAGGGCCAATTAACGCGGGAAAGTGAAAGACTCCATAGGCCTCGGATACCCTAATACCGTCGGGGTCGGAAAAGAATAAGAGTTGACCAAGAGAGGTCGAGAGGAAAGATGACAGAAAGGAGCCCGGCACAAATAAGTGGAAGTAATGACGAACTCAGCTGGGGCCCCGTGGTCGCCAACCCACGTCCCACTAGGAGTGAGCCCTTGGAGGGACCAGCCAGAGATTGACTCAGCACTGGAGAGTGAATGGGGAATATATAAAAAGAGTTCTTTTGCACCGTTTATAGATGGGCGAATCACTCAACGGGTTAATAGAACCAGGCAACACTGAAAACTGGCTTCTATTACTTCAATTATAATTATGTAACGTATGACGTATAACGTATAAATATTTCAGGTGGTCGCCATATTGGATTATTATAGAGTTATGTACTATTAGATGAAGATTATTGCGTAGGTTTATTACTCGAACTTCAATCGCATGATTAGGACACAAGAAATAAGAAAAGTAATTTTAAAATTACTGCACAGCCACCATCTTGAGGTTATGAAAACAATTGAAATAAATTAGTTGTCAGTGCATTGCAATTTGTATAAGCATTTACCGTTTCACTGCGCTCGGATGGTTAAATCGTGAGAAAAGTCTATTTAAATGTTTCAACTTCACTTGGCCACCGTGTTCGTCTTGTACCTAGATTTTGAATGTAACATAGGAGTACTTCTAGTCATTATCAGCGTACAATATTTCAGGGTGATATCAGTAACACTGTAGTTTTGGAGATATAGGATGCCGGTGAAATATTTCGCACAGCCACCATGTTGGACTGGTGCAACGTAATAACCTTAGAATCGTACTGTGTCCTTACTTAGTTTCATTGAATTCGCTCCAGCTGTTTAGATTTTATTAGACACACACACACATACATACACATACACACAAGCACAAAATATGGTCTCATAAGATTAAAAAGGGTCTTGACTCCTCCTTGCTGCTCTGGTTCTTGAGGTCCAGACGAAATGTTCTGAATTTAAAACTTGTTTCCCAGCGGAATGTCAGGCGACAGGATCCATGCACCATATATGGAAACTGCATGTGCTATATCAAGTTTCTTGAGGAGTACGAGCTTCGTACCCGAAACTACAGATTGTCTCCACATTCACGAAAACGCCTTTCGACCTGTAAGAGGACGGCATTGTGTGATCAATCAAGCGTACAATTCAGTAGAGAAGGTATATGGGCTCCTGTGGGCTTGATCCACTTCAAAATTAACACCAGCCCCCCAAGAATTACCCTGTATGTCAACTGATTGGTAACGTTTAGTTGGCAAACAAGATTTAATGCCCAATTATATGAGGCGTTAAATATGAGATTTTTCCTCCGAAAAACTTCTTATTCAGTAACTAAACTTTGACCAATTACAGTAAGTGTGGTCGGCATTTCCATCCTTCATTCTTTTCCGCCATTCCTTTCTGTTTAGGGCTGCTCCAATCTTTTTCCCTCATGTCTTTGGTAACCTTATCTCTCCACCTTAGTTTAGGTCTCCCAATCCTCCTACTTCCAGGGGCCTTCATCGTCTGCATTCTCTTTCCAACAGTCTTCATTTCTTCGTTCTACATGTTCAAACAACCTTAATCTGCTTTCCTGTATCTTCTTGCTCAGTGGTCCCACCTTAACTGTTCCTCTTATGCTATTATTCTTAATCTTGTCACGTCTGGTAACACCACCCATCCATCGTAACATCCTCATTTCGCCCCCCCTCGAATTTTCTTTCCAGTGCCTTGGTGATCACCCATGTCTCTGGACCATACATTATTGCAGGCCTCACCACTGTCTTATACAGAGTCTTTATATTTGCTTGGCTAGGACATTCTCTCTCACGCGCTCCGCCAGTGACGCCTGAGTTGCCGGCTGCCACGTGCGCGTATGTACGACAGAATACGGTACTTAAAATCAGCATCGTGCATTTTTACTCACCATGTTTACAGTAGATGCAGAAAATGTTCACCATCCGCTGCCAAACATAATTGGCATCTCCTTATGAAGTTTCCGGTTACTCCGGTTGATTAGCTTCAGTAATGAAATAACGAAATCTATTTTTATTGTTTACTGAACCTGCACGTTTGAGTCTCTTAGCAAGTTGTTTTATTGTCTGATTTATAGGAATGCGTCTCCCTGGAAATTTCACTCGAAACTTTTGTCTTGTTCTAGTGCACGATTTCCTGCACTTTGTGTACGTATTGTGCAGATATACACGTTCACGTAACGAATATTTCACATAAGGCATTACAGCACTATACACAATTACAAGGAAACACTATGCATTATGATATACAGTACACAGTAACTTAATAAAACACCAATTAGCTCGATACTTACACGTCTACCACAGCAAGAGCGTGGGAATACGGCCGGGGTCCGCGCGCGCCACCTGTAAGAGTCGGCTAAGGTCGAGCGGAATCGCATTGCCAAGCAAAAATAAAGAACCTGTACAAGTATCCTTTCATTGGGCAAGGCACTTCCCTGTCACATAACACTCCACGCAAAAACTACTTGCGATTGACTTTTAATTGTTGTTGATTCTTTTGGGTCTTAGTGACATCGAGGTCATGTAGCACGTTGCAAAACTTAGAAATGACTATCCCATCCACAACAAGTAGTTCCGTGAAGAACTATACAGCCTACTTTTCATGCCAATGATTATTCTACAGTATATGAACCTATCTAGAATAATGACGAAATTAAGTTGGTAATATCGACATATCTAATTAGTTCAAAATATACCTGGTATAATGTAGCCTAATAGAGCACTACAGTTGGCAGCCCTGGTGACTGAATATATTCTTAGTTCCACCTCTTAAGGTACAGAATACAAAATTTGGTTGAAGTCCAATGGACGTTACATGCAGTTAGACACTGGGTCTATTAGCACGCGTAAAAGCATGTTGCCAACAATACCATGCGTGTGCTCGTCAGAAATAATCTGAATTATTATATCTTGTTGTGCCAATTTTGGATGAAATCCATTTGTTAGTATAGAAGTTACATGTATTTTAAAATTGGACATATCAGCAGGCATAGAATCATGTTGGCAGCACTGCCTTGTATTAATTACTCCAAATTAATCTAGAATGTCAGGTGCTATACGTGTGCAAAGTATAGAGCTGTTGGCTTGCATACTTTCTGATATATTGATATTAGGGTAAAAAGAATATAGACAGCATTTATTAACAGTTGGCAGCCCTGATTGCTTTTAACAATACTTATAGTCATATCTGTTATGGTACACATAGCACATACGAAATTTGGTTGAAATCCTACTGATAGTATAGAAGTTACATGTATTTAACAAGTAGTTCCGTGAAGAACTATACAGCCTATTTTCATATATTCTTCTTATGTTAATTGCCACTATCAACATACACAATTTCAGTTTGATTGCTGTAATAGATTCGTAGATATTGAGAACCGACTAAATATTTCGGATGGTCGCCATGTTGGATTTTATATATGTAGGTCCTAGAGTTATGTACTGTTACATGCAGATTATTGTGAACGTGTAGTATTCAAACTTCAATCGCATAATTAGGACACAAGAAAAAACAAGGAGATTTAAAAAAATTTCACAGCTGCCATCTTGAGGTTATGGAAACAATTGAAATAAATTAGATGCCAGTGGATTAACATTCGGATAAAGATTTACTGTACCAAGTTTCACTGCACGCGGATGGTTAAATTGCGAGAAACGTCCATGTGAATATTTATAATTCGCGTCACCGCCATGTTGGATTTGTGATCACCAGGTTATTTAAAGTCCTATAGGTGAACTTAAGTTCATTGCCCCTATGAACATTAAAAAATTTAGTTTGATTGCTAAAATAGATTCGTAGATATTCAGTATCGTCTAAATATTTCGGATGGTCGCCATGCTGGATTATTAAATGTATAGGCCATAGAGTCATGTACCATTAAAGGAAAATTATTGCGTAGGTTCATTATTCAAACTTTCACTTCGATCGCATGACTACATCACAAGAAATAAAAACTTAATTTTAAAATTCGCACTGCCGCCATCTTGAGGTTATGTAAACAATTGAACTTAATTAGATACCAGTGGATTACAATGTGTATAAATATTTCCTGTACCAGGTTTCAGAGCGCTTGGAACATTAAATCGCGAGAAAGGTCTATTTAAAATGTTCAAATTCGCTTGGCCGCCATGTTCGTTTTGTAGTTAACCGGTTTTTGAAAATCTTATAGATGGACTTCCAGTAGTGCCCTTTATCTCAGTACAAAATTTTAGGGAGATACCGCTAATAGTTTCAGAGATATAGAATGCCGGTGACATATTTCGCACATCCGCCATCTTGTGATTATGCAAACAATTGAACGAAGTTAGATGTCGGTGCATTACAATGTATATAAACATATAGTGTACCAAGTTTCATTGCGTTTGGTTGGTCAAATCGCGAGAAACGTCTATTTAAAAGTCGCAAATTCGCTTGGCCGCCATGTTGGTTTTGTAGTTACCAGGTTTTCAAAAGTTACATAAGTGAACTTATAGTAGTTCCCTCTATCACCATAGAAAATGTCAGGGTAATATCGGTAATAGTTTCGGAGATATTGAATGCTGGTGAAATATTTCGCACAGCCGCCATGTTGGATTGGTGAGTCGTAACAAAATTTGAAGGGCACGGTCGAGGTCGCCGGGAATAGTGCTATGAACTTTCCGAGTTTCATTGAAATCGCTCCTGCCGTTTAGATTTTATTAGGGGGGGGACACACACACGAATCACACACACACACACACACACGCACACACACACGGACAAAAGGTGATCTCATAAGCCTATTTTTTCAAAATTGAAAATAGGCTAAAAATTGGTACTATCAGCAGGCTTATAATCATGTTGGTAGAACTGACGTATATAAGTTACTCCAAATTAATCTAAAATGTCAGAATATACGTGTGCATAGTTTAAAGCTGTTGGCTTGCATACTTTCTGATATATTGGTATTTGGATAAAAAAAATAGAGAGAGCAATTATTAACAGTTGGCAGCCCTGGTGGCTCTTAAGAATACGCTCAGGCATATCTGTTTATGTACAGATATTACATACAAAATTTGGTTGAAATCCAATTGATACTGTAGAAGTTATATGCATTTAAACATTGGACCTATCAGAAGGCTTAAAATTATTTTGGCAACACTGTCATGATTGGCCTCCTGGAAATTAAACTGAAATAGTATTATCTACATGTGTGCCAATTTTGTAATAGCTCCCATGCATACCTTGCAAGATATCCAACATGGAGCTCAAATTTCTAGTGCGTTTTTTCAGCAGTTGGTAGCACTGACATCATTTTCAAATATGGACGAGAGATATTCCGGTGCACATCTTTACTCATACTAAATTTGGTTTTTATTTCTGCAGCCGTTTAGGAGTTGATAGGGGGGGACACACACACAGCCAGCCAGCCAGATAGACAGACAGACACACATTTTCCCGGATCGATCTCATAAGTCTACGTTTTCCTCATTTTTGCAAAATGTGAAAAGTAGGCTAAAAATACTCTTTATCTTCCTAACTAATCTATGAAGGTGAAGTTACTATTGCTGTGATACATATAAACAGTAAGACCTAAACTACTGTAGAATAGTAAACTATAGTTTAAAAACATTAAAATAAATGCGTTAGTTCTTTCTTCGGGAGATTAATGCTTTAATATTTATCAGTGACACTAAGTCGTCTGACGGGATTTCTTGTATTTTGCTTTTGGAGGGCAGAGATTGTCTGTAGTTTCTGTAGGTTTGGTAGTGTTTTGTAGAGCTACTGTATTTTTCTTGCAGATTTGCATCTAATGATGCTCGCTTGACGAACAAAACACGTCATCCCCTAGTCTTCTTCTTCTTATTCAACATTCCGTAACAATTATGAAGTTGAACTTCGATATCGCGATATTTTTTCGCGGGTAGAAAATACGTACTTCGAGTTATCGGTAATTCGAGATGTAGAAATACAAGAGGAAAAGGGTTCTATTAACATAAATATATAAATATTGGTTGGTTCCTCAGTTTAGGGGCTGTGACAATGCGGGCATGTATACCCGTGTACTTTGGGTGTGTGTAGAATCTGTCTGATAACTGGTGTTAATTGTGATGGCTGTATTAGTGTGAGTTATCTGTCTTTTAGTTAAAGTAAGGACTGCAGATATTCAATTTTCAAGTAGTTCCTACATTTGCTACCAAACACCACCGTCAACGACAACTAGTTGTGAACTTGGTTACTAGATGCCACCGCAGTCGGCTCCTGGCGAAAAACGTTGGAACCTAAGAGTTTTAGTCAAATCTAAGCTGTAATTTAGCTTCACACAAGTGTAATTAGTGGAAGGTTCTTTTACATGTCATAGGCTAAATCTATGACATGGGACCGCCGGCATTACTTCCCCTCCAAAGGAAGGCATACTGAGGGATTTTTAACGCTCTTAAAAATCCGACGACTTCGACCGGGTTTGAACCCGCGACCTTAAGCATAGAAACTCAGCATGCTAGCAACTTCGTCACCGAAGCCCCTATCACTGGGATAGTGCACTACGTCCTGTAGGCCTATATGAAGTTCATCATAGTACTGTTTTGCTGGAGGATCTATGAGCACAGCGAGTCTCAATCATCGCAGCTGACAAGAAATATAAATCACGACATGGAAGAATTCATGATGGCAAATAAATGTAAAACAAATATATTGGAATGCAGCCGAAAGAAATCAGAAGCCCCCATGAGCGTCAAATTGACAGGTGAAACGTTAAGTAAGTGGGAGACTTCTGTTACTTAGGAAGTAAAATAACCAGTTTTGGACGAAGCAAAGAGGGTATAGAAAGAAGGTTGGCTCAGGAAACGACAACATTTTTACAGAAAAGAATCTGTTGACATCGAATATAGCTTTAGGCATTAGGAAGTCATTTTTGGAAGCCTTTGTCTGGAGCGTGGCACTCTATGGAAGTGAAACTTGGACTGTTGGTGCAGCAGAAAAGAGGAGAATTGAAGTGTTTGAGATGTGGTGTTACAGGAGAATGATAAAGATCAGATTAGGTTACAAATGAAGAGGTATTAAGACGATTGGGAGAGGAGGGATGTTTGTGGCGACTGCTATTGAAGAGAAGAGATAGGTTGGTAGGACAAATACTGAGACACCCTGGAATAGCAAAGCTAGTTATGGAAGGAAGGGTCGAGGACAAGAACTGTAGGGCTAGACAAAGGTTAGAATATGTTAAACAGATTGCCTCGGATGTACTGTGAGGTGTGGTAGCTATGTAGAGATGAAACGGTTAGCTCAGGGTAGGGAGGCATGGAGACTGCATCAAACCGGTCTAAAGACTGAAGACCCAAAGAACAACATGTAAGAAGTCCGGAAATACATTTCCTTTAAAAGAAGCCAGTTCCTTGCTAACTGCCAATAACACATGAATACCATTCGAATAATTTATTACCCGGAGGAAGAGTGGGATCTTCGTATAACAGCAAGCTTTATGTGATCGCCCTGATACCTTATCTTCCCGCCAGAGCACGTTATTACAAGCTCCAGCTCCAAGAAAGTTTTAGAGCTGGGGAAAGAATTTCTTAACAGAGGCTGGGATATCAGCGGTTTATGAGGTAAAGGTGAGTGCAAGAAGTTTTCCGTATATTGGAGAGGAAATTTCTATTGGAAAGTTCTGAATGAGAAAGATGACTCCTTCTTTTCTCTTTCTGAAGTTAATACACAGAATGATGTGCTCTATTCAACTACATTCCGAGTTTTTGTTGTTGTTGTTGTTGCCTTCTTCAATACATTTCAGGGGTTTGAGACATGTTAGACAACTACTCAGTTTTCTTGAGTTATTAGAATTTAAAAAAAAAGTTTTTCACTTATTTGTATCCACGCAGTATTTTCATTTGTTTTGACTATGATTTTGATCCCGCCACTTCCTTTCGTTTTGTGAAAATGAAAATCCACAGCCTGCATCCAGTCTCTGACCGGGTCAGGAATGGAATGAATGAAGCCCCCATCTAGCGGCAAGGATATGAACTGTGCCGGCTGCCGAGGCCTGACGCACTCCTCTGGGGCAATGATTAAATGAATGACAGATGAAATGAAATGAAATGATAGTGGAGAGTGTTGCTGGAATGAAAGTTTGACAGGGAAACCCGGAGTACCCGGAGAAAAACCTGTCTGCCTCCGTTTTGTCCAGCACAGATCTCACATGGAGTGACTGGAATTTGAACCACGGACCCAGCGGTGAGAGGCCGGCGTGCTGCCGTCTAAGCCATGGAGGCTTTTTCCTTTCGTTTTGTCCTAAGCTTAATTTCCTCTTTCGTAATGTGAAATTGCAAATTGATTATTTTTGGAATCAATATCCCAAAAGTTAGAAGATCAGATCTTCAACTGACCCAACAACACGAGGCTGATGACCGAAATGCCCCCAGCCCCTAAATATAATTAACAACAAGCCTCATACCAAATCCCGACCCCAGTTACAAGAAACACCCACACACTAATGCAGCGACAAATACACATACACACCCAACTGCATGGGGCAACAATACCAACGCACCAGGTTGAAGATCCCCGTGTGGTAAAACACCGTGAAGAAGAGAAGAAGTCCGTAACCGCCTGCTGCACATCCTCGTCCGGCAGGAATCAACGACCCTTCAAGGCCTTTTTTAAGGGACCCGAGGCGTGATAGTCACATGGGGAGAGATCAAGCCTATGGGGTGGATGCTCGAGTGTCTCTTACTTGAGATGACATACCTTCTGCATTGCGACCTTATGGTATGGGGCGAGCATAATCATGGAGCAGTAGCACCACTTGTCGCAGTTTTCCCGTACGTTTCGCCGTAATTTCTCCAGTGTTGCGGAGCACCGTTTCGCAGTGATGGAGTCACTAATCAATAAGCAATAATTAAAAAACCTATCCACCGGATGGATGACTCTTGAACTTGTGGGGACGAGGGGACGATGGATGACACCACTGCATCGTAAACGCTTTCGATCCCGCTTCCCAGTGCACAGTGGGTCAAAATCGAAATCTAGGAGAAAAAAATTATTTATTTTCATAATTAAAATCAGCATTTATTACTTCTACAGCATTCTCATATAATTTCCGCTCACTATTCTGGGATATAAACTCACGTTAGAGTAAATCTGTCACCACTGTTCGAGCAGTCTGAATTGGAGGGTGAATGTAAGTGGCTGTAGTTTGGTTTCCTTTGTGGTTAGTGTGATGATTTAAGATGGAACATGCAGCTGAAATCTTTGTAACGTGTTTTAGCTATTAATGGGCGTAATTGTTACGTAATTTCAGCTACATTTGCATTATATAATATTTAACTATTATTTTTAAAATTATATTTTCACTTAGATTTTTAGTATGTCGCGTCACTCTGCGTCACTTTCTACTTAATGTTAAAATGTAGATAAAGTCTTGTAGTTTACGCCTGCTATAAGATTTTTTGCATCTTTTTGCAACTTACTTAGTTATTTTACGTTTTAAAAGATGCCGCGCAACCAGTTCTCAAACGTTTACAACTGCTTGAAACACTGGGTTCGACGATTATGTGAAAAGTGGAACTTTGTGACTTTGTTCAAAGTAAATTAGGGGTAAAAAATTGTTCTGAAGAGATAACTGAATGCTCTATCCAACTCCTAGTCATAGACAATTTCTTGCATGTGTAGACGTCGCTTATAAAAGGTCTTAACTGATGTTTGTAATGAAGTAAACAAATTATATACGCTGCTAACACTCTAAATTCATGATAAAACATAAAAATAATTTTGTCCACCTAGATTTCGATTTTGACCCACTGTGCAGCGGTGGCACCAACTATTGTTGCCAGCAATAATACGCTCCAGGAACGTGTCACCTTCAACATTGGATCGTATCAGTTGCTGCAGGCAAACATCCATCCGGTGTGCATTTTGTTCGGCGGCAATCAAACGGAAACGTTTTAATCACCCCTTATATTATGTGAGTTCATTGATAGGGCCCTGATCGGCGGATATCCGCGGATAACCGCAAATTTTTTCGCCATGAGGACATTGTTTGCATGGCTGTGCGGATAGCGGATAAGTTGCAGATAATGTTTGCGGATAGAGTTTAGAATATAATACGAACTTCTTGAATATCATTACTGGGACTCGGATGTTTATGACATGTCATATTTTTCCGTTATGTTTTATCCATGACAAATCTAGGATGATGATTTGAGCTAATCTCATTCAAATTATGTCATTAAGCACAATTAGCGGCTTCGGTGGCGTAGTTGGTAGCATGCTGAGCTTCTATGCCCAAGATAGCGGCCGAAGCCGTCAGATTTTTTAAGAGCGTTAAAAATCCCTCAGTATGCCTTCCTTCGGAGGGGAAGAAAAGCCGGCGGTCCCATGTCATAGATTTATGGCATGTTAAAGAACTTCCACTAATTACACTTGCGTGAAACTAAATTGTACCCTATAGGTTAAGAATGTAAACAACGCTCTTAGGTTGCTACGTTTGTTGAAAAGAGCGGACTGCGGTGGCGTCTAGTAGCTAAGTTCTGAACTAGGCCTAATAATCGTTGACGGTGGCGTTTGGCTTCAAAAGTAGGAACTATTTGAAAAATTCAAAGTTGCAGTCCTTAATTGAATTAAAAAAAAACAGATACACACATTGATACAGTCATCACAATTAACACCGGTTATCAGACACATTCTACACACACCCAAAGTACACGGGGTTACATGACCGCGTTGGCGCAGCTCCTAATCTAAGGAACCAACCAAGCACAATTAACACTCCGAACTGAAAAGGATTGCAACTCTGGCTGTATAACATTCATTTTAAACATCGCATTCATAGCCTAGGGAAGGGGTGCCCAAGCTTTTTTTAACTAAGGGCTACATTATAAATAGTTGGGGACCTAGCGGTATAATAACATTCCGGGGATTAAGGAATTCTTTTTTAAATACGTACAATATGGTGAGATTTGCGGCTGTCTGACCTTAGTTTTTATTAGTATTGTTGCAGTTTTCTATATTTGTATGTAGTGGAAAAGAATGAAACACTAAAAATAAATTTACATATTTTTAATAAATCCCTTTAAAAATAGAATTACGATGATATTCAATACACATACAGTACAGCATGTTTGACAAAAGAGTGGGTATTTATGTTCATTTGACACAATTATTAATCAAATTATGAAATAAAGTTCTTGATAATATAATTTAGTGCGACGACTGGGTAGGGGTGTACATGCACTTGTTTGTCCAGTTGGCTTTAGTTGTTTGAAAGTTCTGGCGTGGGCGCGAAACGGCGGGCTGGAGAAAATGGTCTCGCGGGCCGTAGGTTGGGCAGTCCTGGCCTCAAATGTCTAAAGGTGTTGATTTAGTAATTTATCTAATTAAACATATTATTGTAATGTCAGTAGATTCGGATAACGAAAGTGCGGACGCGGTTAAACATCGTGCGGATGAGGAGCGGGTGTGGATAACGGCCATGCGGATGAGTATAACAGTCGTGTGGATGTGGGGCGGATGTGGATAACGGCCATGTGGATATGGGGCGGGTGTGGATAACGGCCATGTAGATATGGGGCGGGTGTGGATAACGGCCATGCGGATATGGGGCGGGTGTGGATAACGGCCATGTGGATATGGGGCGGGTGTGGATAACGGCCATGTGGATATGGGGCGGGTGTGAATAACGGCCGTGCGGATGAGTATAACAGTCGTGCGGATATGGGGCGGATGTGGATAACGGCCGTGTGGATATGGGGCGGGTGTGGATAACGGCCATGCGGATATGGGGCGGGTGTGGATAACGGCCATGTGGATATGGGGCGGGTGTGGATAACGGCCGTGCGGATATGGGGCGGATGTGGATAACGGCCATGTGGATATGGGGCGGGTGTGGATAACGGCCATGCGGATGAGTATAACAGTCGTGCGGATATGGGGCGGATGTGGATAACGGCCGTGTGGATATGGGGCGGGTGTGGATAACGGCCATGCGGATATGGGGCGGGTGTGGATAACGGCCATGTGGATATGGGGCGGGTGTGGATAACGGCCGTGCGGATGAGTATAACAGTCGTGCGGATATGGGGCGGATGTGGATAACGGCCATGCGGATATGGGGCGGGTGTGGATAACGGCCATGCGGATATGGGGCGGGTGTGGATAACGGCCATGTGGATATGGGGCGGGTGTGGATAACGGCCGTGCGGATGAGTATAACAGTCGTGCGGATATGGGGCGGATGTCGATAACGGCCATGCGGATATGGGGCGGGTGTGGATAACGGCCATGTGGATATGGGGCGGATGTCGATAACGGCCATGTGGATATGGGGCGGGTGTGGATAACGGCCATGTGGATATGGGGCGGATGTCGATAACGGCCATGCGGATATGGGGCGGGTGTGGATAACGGCCATGCGGATATGGGGCGGGTGTGGATAACGGCCATGCGGATATGGGGCGGGTGTGGATAACGGCCATGCGGATATGGGGCGGGTGTGGATAACGGCCATGTGGATATGGGGCGGGTGTGGATAACGGCCGTGCGGATGAGTATAACAGTCGTGCGGATATGGGGCGGATGTCGATAACGGCCATGCGGATATGGGGCGGGTGTGGATAACGGCCATGCGGATATGGGGCGGGTGTGGATAACGGCCATGTGGATATGGGGCGGGTGTGGATAACGGCCATGTGGATATGGGGCGGATGTGGATAACAGTCGTGCGGATGAGTATAACAGTCGTGCGGATATGGGGCGGGTGTGGATAACGGCCATGTGGATATGGGGCGGATGTGGATAACAGTCGTGCGGTTGAGTATAACAGTCGTGCGGATATGGGGTGGATGTGGATAACGGCCATGCGGATATGGGGCGGGTGTGGATAACGGCCATGTGGATATGGGGCGGGTGTGGATAACGGCCGTGCGGATATGGGGCGGATGTGGATAACGGCCATGCGGATATGGGGCGGGTGTGGATAACGGCCATGCGGATATGGGGCGGGTGTGGATAACGGCCATGTGGATATGGGGCGGGTGTGGATAACGGCCATGCGGATATGGGGCGGGTGTGGATAACGGCCATGTGGATATGGGGCGGGTGTGGATAACGGCCATGTGGATATGGGGCGGGTGTGAATAACGGCCGTGCGGATGAGTATAACAGTCGTGCGGATATGGGGCGGATGTGGATAACGGCCGTGTGGATATGGGGCGGGTGTGGATAACGGCCATGCGGATATGGGGCGGGTGTGGATAACGGCCATGTGGATATGGGGCGGGTGTGGATAACGGCCGTGCGGATATGGGGCGGATGTGGATAACGGCCATGTGGATATGGGGCGGGTGTGGATAACGGCCATGCGGATGAGTATAACAGTCGTGCGGATATGGGGCGGATGTGGATAACGTCCGTGTGGATATGGGGCGGGTGTGGATAACGGCCATGCGGATATGGGGCGGGTGTGGATAACGGCCATGTGGATATGGGGCGGGTGTGGATAACGGCCGTGCGGATGAGTATAACAGTCGTGCGGATATGGGGCGGATGTGGATAACGGCCATGCGGATATGGGGCGGGTGTGGATAACGGCCATGCGGATATGGGGCGGGTGTGGATAACGGCCATGTGGATATGGGGCGGGTGTGGATAACGGCCGTGCGGATGAGTATAACAGTCGTGCGGATATGGGGCGGATGTCGATAACGGCCATGCGGATATGGGGCGGGTGTGGATAACGGCCATGTGGATATGGGGCGGATGTCGATAACGGCCATGTGGATATGGGGCGGGTGTGGATAACGGCCATGTGGATATGGGGCGGATGTCGATAACGGCCATGCGGATATGGGGCGGGTGTGGATAACGGCCATGCGGATATGGGGCGGGTGTGGATAACGGCCATGCGGATATGGGGCGGGTGTGGATAACGGCCATGCGGATATGGGGCGGGTGTGGATAACGGCCATGTGGATATGGGGCGGGTGTGGATAAAGGCCGTGCGGATGAGTATAACAGTCGTGCGGATATGGGGCGGATGTCGATAACGGCCATGCGGATATGGGGCGGGTGTGGATAACGGCCATGCGGATATGGGGCGGGTGTGGATAACGGCCATGTGGATATGGGGCGGGTGTGGATAACGGCCATGTGGATATGGGGCGGATGTGGATAACAGTCGTGCGGATGAGTATAACAGTCGTGCGGATATGGGGCGGGTGTGGATAACGGCCATGTGGATATGGGGCGGATGTGGATAACAGTCGTGCGGATGAGTATAACAGTCGTGCGGATATGGGGTGGATGTGGATAACGGCCATGCGGATATGGGGCGGGTGTGGATAACGGCCATGTGGATATGGGGCGGGTGTGGATAACGGCCGTGCGGATACGGGGCGGATGTGGATAACGGCCATGCGGATATGGGGCGGGTGTGGATAACGGCCATGCGGATATGGGGCGGGTGTGGATAACGGCCATGCGGATATGGGGCGGGTGTGGATAACGGCCATGCGGATATGGGGCGGGTGTGGATAACGGCCATGTGGATATGGGGCGGGTGTGGATAACGGCCATGCGGATATGGGGCGGGTGTGGATAACGGCCATGTGGATATGGGGCGGGTGTGGATAACGGCCATGTGGATATGGGGCGGGTGTGGATAACGGCCGTGCGGATGAGTATAACAGTCGTGCGGATATGGGGCGGATGTGGATAACGGCCGTGTGTATATGGGGCGGGTGTGGATAACGGCCATGCGGATATGGGGCGGGTGTGGATAACGGCCATGCGGATATGGGGTGGGTGTGGATAACGGCCAGGTGGATATGGGGCGGATGTGGATAACGGCCGTGCGGATATGGGGCGGATGTGGATAACGGCCATGTGGATATGGGGCGGGTGTGGATAACGGCCATGCGGATGAGTATAACAGTCGTGCGGATATGGGGCGGATGTGGATAACGGCCGTGTGGATATGGGGCGGATGTGGATAACGGCCGTGCGGATATGGGGCGGATGTGGATAACGGCCATGCGGATGAGTATAACAGTCGTGCGGATATGGGGCGGATGTGGATAACGGCCGTGCGGATATGGGGCGGATGTGGATAACGGCCGTGCGGATATGGGGCGGATGTGGATAACGGCCATGCGGATGAGTATAACAGTCGTGCGGATATGGGGCGGATGAGTATAACAGTCGTGCGAATATGGGGCGGATGTGGATAACGGCCGTGTGGATATGGGGTGGATGTGGATAACGGCCATGCGGATGAGTATAACAGTCGTGCGGATGTGGGGCGGATGTGGATAACGGCCATGCGGATGAGTATAACAGTCGTGTGGATATGGGGCGGATGTGGATAACGGCCGTGTGGATATGGGGCGGATGTGGATAACGGCCGTGTGGATATGGGGTGGATGTGGATAACGGCCATGCGGATGAGTATAACAGTCGTGCGGATGTGGGGCGGATGTGGATAACGGCCATGCGGATGAGTATAACAGTCGTGCGGATATGGGGCGGATGTGGATAACGGCCGTGCGGATATGGGGCGGATGTGGATAACGGCCGTGTGGATATGGGGTGGATGTGGATAACGGCCGTGCGGATGAGTATAACAGTCGTGCGGATATGGGGCGGATGTGGATAACGGCCGTGCGGATATGGGGCGGATGTGGATAACGGCCATGCGGATGAGTATAACAGTCGTGCGGATGCGGGGTGGATGTGGATAACGGCCATGCGGATGAGTATAACAGTCGTGCGGATGCGGGGTGGATGTGGATAACGGCCATGCGGATGAGTATAACAGTCGTGCGGATATGGGGCGGATGTGGATAACGGCCATGCGGATGAGTATAACAGTCGTGCCGATATGGGGCGGATGTGGATAACGGCCGTGCGGATATGGGGCGGATGTGGATAACGGCCATGCGGATGAGTATAACCGTCGTGCGGATGCGGGGCGGATGTGGATAACGGCCATGCGGATGAGTATAACAGTCGTGCGGATGCGGGGTGGAAGTGGATAGCGGCCGTGCGGATGAGTATAACAGTCGTGCGGATGCGGGGAGGATGTGGATAACGGCCATGCGGATGAGTATAACAGTCGTGCGGATGCGGGGTGGAAGTGGATAACGGCCGTGCGGATATGGGGCGGATGTGCATAACGGCCATGCGGATGAGTATAACAGTCGTGCGGATAAGGGGCGGATGTGGATAACGGCCGTGCGGATATGGGGCGGATGTGGATAACGGCCATGCGGATGTGTATAACAGTCGTGCGGATATGGGGCGGATGTGGATAACGGCCGTGCGGATATGGGGCGGATGTGGATAACGGCCGTGTGGATATGGGGCGGATGTGGATAACGGCCATGCGGATGAGTATAACAGTCGTGCGGATATGGGGCGGATGTGGATAACGGCCGTGCGGATATGGGGCGGATGTGGATAACGGCCATGCGGATGAGTATAACAGTCGTGCGGATGCGGGGCGGATGTGGATAACGGCCTTGCGGATGAGTATAACAGTCGTGCGGATGCGGGGTGGAAGTGGATAACGGCCGTGCGGATGAGTATAACAGTCGTGCGGATGCGGGGTGGAAGTGGATAACGGCCGTGCGGATGAGTATAACAGTCGTGCGGATGCGGGGTGGAAGTGGATAACGGCCGTGCGGATGAGTATAACAGTCGTGCGGATGCGGGGTGGAAGTGGATAACGGCCGTGCGGATGAGTATAACGGCCGTGCGGATATGGGGCGGATGTGGATAATGGCCGTGCGGATGAGTATAACAGTCGTGCGGATGCGGGGCGGATGTGGATAACGGCCGTGCGGATGAGTATAACAGTCGTGCGGATGCGGGGTGGAAGTGGATAACGGCCGTGCGGATGAGTATAACAGTCGTGCGGATGCGGGGTGGAAGTGGATAACGGCCGTGCGGATGAGTATAACAGTCGTGCGGATGCGGGGTGGAAGTGGATAACGGCCGTGCGGATGAGTATAACAGTCGTGCGGATGCGGGGAGGATGCGGATAACGTTTTGTATATCCGCGCAGGACTCTATCCATTGATGGCATCCTACAGCCCAGCCTCCGCGTCACCGTATAGGTGGTCGAGGTTTGTTATGACAGACAGATTGTGAACTGACGCTACCAGTATCTAGGATACAAGTTTCCAAATAACGTCTGAGGAATGCAATTGTCTGCATGCAATAGCTGTTCGTGACTACTTAGCAAGCAAATCGCGAGCCATAGACAGGTCGGCGTTCTTTACGTACTGTTCAACTCCTCTCAAAGATGGTACTATACACTCGTGCCAAGATCTGAGAGTGGATAGGTGAGGAATGTCTTGTTGAACACAGCCTACGCCAATGTAAGTTCTGTCAAGAGTCAGCTGTAAGCTTGCAAGTTCTCACGGTTGCCTAATTTGCACAATCATGGAGTTATCTGTCACATATTATTAATCTAGGCTCCAGCTGTAATGCAGCTACTGCTCGGGTCTAAGCTGCGTGAACCTGAGAGGAATGTGCATCGCGGACTATGAGAAGTGGTGTCGATGAGTGATGAGGTTTCTCGGTCCGTGCATACTACAGAACAAATACATTGGTCGGTGACTCACTCATTCGTAACACCAAAGTGGTTTGAGCAACGGCCCTATGTTAGCAGTATTGGAATGGAAAGGAATACCAGATATCACGGCGGGCTGTTGACAGATGCTTCTCTTCTCGCCTGACCCTTCCCTGCTCTTTCCCCTCACCCCGAAAGTTCACAGAGCTGGGACCCGAGCAGTATGTGGTGCAGCGGAAGGTTTCCCACCAGCTGGGTCAGTCGATGCCAGTTGGCATCTAAGGGTGCTTGAACGTGATAGACCTATGTCAGCTGACGTATGTGCCATTGATACGATGCACAACAGACCTGATTTGGTTCTTGTTGACAAATGCATGAAGCACACTACCTTCATAGATGTGGCAATCCCAAACAGTGGCAACATGCTAACAAAGCATGTTAAAAAGCTGTCAAAATACACAGAGCTTTCAGAACTGATAAGGAAGCAATGGCACATGGCACAAGTCAGGACAGTTCCTATTATCTTCTCCAGCACTGATGTGATTTCCAACAACTTAAAGGAATCGCTCACTGAGTTGAAATTAGACCCGCGCCTTATCAAACTGACGCAGAAAACAGTCATACTTTCTATGTGTCGCGTAGTAAGGCTGTTCTTGGGCAATCAGGCCTGAAGGAGTGGGGGAAAAGCGTATAGCTATTAGCCTACTGAATGCAATCACCAAGAATTTGCTCCTTATGATATATACGGTATCTGGGATTGTAAATGTTTTCTTTCCAGCAAATATGCTGAGAATGTGTAAGCGCATGCGCAAATTAAATAATAATAATAATTTTAATTGAATTTAATTTATTCAATAATATTGATATTACATTAATGTGTATAAGCCTCCATGGCTTAGGCGGCAGCACCCCGGCCTCTCACCGCTGGGTCCGTGGTTCAAGTGCCGGTCACTCCATGTGAGATTTGTGCTGGACAAAAGCGGAGCAGACAGGTTTTTCTCCGGGTACTCCGGTTTACCCTGTCAAAATTTCATTCCAGCAACGCTCCCCACTATCATTTCATTTTATCTGTCATTCATTTATTCATTACCTCCGAGGAGTGCGACTGGCTTCGGCAGCCAGCACAGTTCATATCCTCGCCGCTAGATGGGGGCTTCATTCATTCCATTCCCTGACCCGGTCGGTCAACTGGAACATTATCATTACATTAATGTGATATGTCTCACCAATCTGTCGGCAAATCCATTACAGATTATATAATAATAATATCTTATTATATAATACGCTAAGGTGTATGTTTCACAAAACTCAAGTTCCTAAACCAGAGCGAGTTAGAACGTGTGTTTTATTTACCAAAATCTTCCTAATTGTCTCAATAGTACAGTAAAAATCTTGCATTTCTTGAAAAGCCAACGGAAATATATTTATTTGTTTAGAAAGTGCTTTTGAACAAATAAAGAAGATGATAGCCCCTAGCAGAATTTTGTCGCGTACAGCCCGCATAGCACTAGAGTTGGGAGGATGCTCTATACACATGCGAGAGTTCTCGCATGGGTCCGCTTGTAGTAAAAATAATAGTAATAATAATAATAATAATAATAATCGGAGACCATCCAGTATATCACAGGGGACTGTACAACAATTTTAACTACGCACTACTTGAAGAGGCATGACCAAGTAGCCAAGATAATCCACCTGAACCTGGCAAAGATGCACTCCTTAAGTAATAATGTTCTGCCTTACTATGAATACATTTCCGATGCTGTTCTGGAGAATGATACACACAAGCTACTCTGGGACAGGTCAGTGATCTCAGATAGACCTACAGTATATCTGCAAACAGGTCAGACATTATTCTTATTGATAAAGTGCAGAAGAAAAGTCTTCTAACAGACATCGCAGTCCCTAACTCGCATAATATCCAACACATTTATGCTGAGAAAGAGACGAAATACATGCATCTGGCTGAAGGGATCCGACAGAGTGGCGACAGGACTTCGTCACTGTATTGCCTATCATAATCTCTTCCACAGGTATCATACCGAAGTCGCTGAAGGCCAACCTTGATAAACAGGGACTCCACCATAATCTGCATACTAGTATGCAGAAAGTAGCTATTTTAGAGACCTGCTCCATAGTTCTGTTACGGCTGCGAGGTTACTTCAATCCCTTGCGCGTGACTCACAGCCACCCGAATCTATCCCCGGCCGGTCACTTGCGCAGCGGGAACAAAAGGGATGACAATAATGTTCGTGACCCAACTAGTGATGGAACTCTCGAAAAACCGTGAAACGTGGCCCGCTCCAGAAACATCCACTGAGTCACCAGCCCCGCTATATAAGCGATCTGGCCAGCGAGGGGAGTGAGTTTTTTGAGGAATGTGTTTATGAGCGAGTGAGTGTGTTTTCCAGTGCGACAGAGGCTATTGCAGAGCAGTGAGTGCAGTGTGGATTGCGAAACGCAGTGCACTGTTTTCCTAGCCTGCGGACGGCGAGACAGTGTACATTCAGAACAAGTGAGTGTCAGACTGTGGCTTGTTTACATGAGGAAGAGTGCCGTTACTTCTAGCCAGGAACGGGTCTACCTAATTATTGAGGGATTAACAGCGCGAGCAAGTGAAAAGGAGGTGAGTGAACTCCATAAGGGAGGAACCTGACTGAGACTGCCCATTGGTTTCCAAGTGTTTATTGTGTGGTGTACTCTAACTTGCTAGACCTGCAATAAAACGTATATTTCTTTAAGGGCCAATTGTGTTCGGCATTCTACCTACTGTGATCCAATTTAACGAACGTGCTACTAGGGCTAACACGTAACAGTTCGTTCGTTTCATAACCTACCAATATATAGAACTCTACTCCATCTTGCAACAATTGCTGATGAAATGATGAATTGTACCCAGTGACACGGTGAACATAATAATAATAATAATAATAATAATAATAATAATAATAATAATAATAATAATAATGTTATTGGTTTTACGTCCCTTTAAACTACTGTGGCTTTTAGAGACGCGGGGGGGGGGGGGGAATTTTGCCCCGAAGGGTATCCTTAACGTGCCAGTATATTTACTGACACGGCTCCCTCGCATTTGAGCACCCTCAAATACCAACTGACTGAGCCAGGATTCGATTCGCAATCTTGCACCCAGCAGGCGAGAAGGATACCGCTGAGCCACGCAGCCAATCTGCACAGTGGGAGTGTGTGCTTAGTTACAAGGATGACATCTTTGTTCATTAAGCGAACATTCTTATTATTATCTGTAAGAATAATGGCTAATTAAGTTATTATGACTTAAATACAAATTTGTTTTAATTGAATGTTTTTATTCTATTAAACACACCCAGAACATATGTGCAATGCCCATTGGTTTCATGACAAATAATAATATACAAGTAAACATTTGTTGAAAAATCACCTTCTAAACACACATATAGAATAATAGATTAATAATCATAAATTAACAATAATAATAATTAATAATGAAGCTGAAGGTTGAATTGTTAGCCTACTTTTCACATTTTGCAAAAATGAGGAAAAAGTAGACTTATGAGATCGATCCGGGAAAATGTGTGTCTGTCTGTCTGTCCTTCTGTCTGGCTGTGTGTGTGCCCACTAGAAATTTGAGCTCCATGTTGGATATCATGGAAGGTATGCATGGGAGCTATTCCAAAATTGGCACTATTTCAGTTTAATTTCCAGGAGGCCATGCATGACACTGTTGCCAAAATAATTTTAAGCTTTCTGATAGGTCCAGATTTTAAATGCATATAACTCCTACACTATTAATTGGATTTCAACTAAATTTCGTATGTGCTATGTGTAACATAACAGATATAACTTTAAGTATTCTTAAGAGCAATCATGGCTGCCAACTGTTAATAAATGCTGTATATATTTTTTTACCTTAATATCAATATATCAGCAAGTATGCAAGCCAACAGCTCTATACTTTGCACACGTATAGCACCTGACACTCTAGATTAATTTGGAGTAATTAATATAAATCAGTGCTGCCAACATGATTTTATGCTTGCTGATAGGTCCAATTTTAAAATACATACAACTTCTATACTAACAAATGGATTTCATCCAAAATTGGCACAACAAGATATCAAAATATTTCCGATTATTTCTAACCAGCACACGCATGACATTGTTGCCAACATGCTTTTACGCGTGCTATTAGATCCAATGTCTAACTGCATATAACGTCCATTGGATTTAAACCAAATTTTGTATACTGTCTACCTTAAGAGATGGAACTAAGAATATATTCAGTCACCAGGGCTACCAACTGCAGTGCTCTATTAGGCTACATTATGCCAGGTATACTGTATTTCGAACTAATTAGACATTTCGATATTACCAACTAAATTTCGTCATTATTCTAGATAGGTTCATATACTGTAGAATAATCATTGGCATGAAAAGTAGGCTCTTTAGTTCGTCACGGAACTTCTTGTTTCACATGTTGAAGTATCTCAAAACACACTTAACATTTCGCCATTCCTCCATACTCGACAAACAAGAATATTTCTTCCCACACAGACAAGAAAATGTTAGGAGTCGACGTTAGAAATAATATTAACTTTAATGAGACGGCGTGCAACTCTGTATACTCGAACAGTCACCACTGCATTGCCTGGCTGGCAAGCGCGCTCCTCACATGGAAAGCTCCTTCTAAGTCACAAACAAGGCAGGTGAAGACGGCTGGTCTCGAGCAGGGGGATGACAGATCATAGGGAGCGCGTGGGTCGGGATAAGGCCCTTAAAGCATGTTCTGCCAACCAATGAAGAATTAATTTTAGTACTATGGTTCCGTAGTTGGCACTCATGAACGTTCACACCAAACCGACTGGCGGAAGCGGGAATTGTCTGTTTTGATTGATTTTCCTCGGGGTGTTGATGGTTGTTTTGATTTGTTCGATATTTTGATTATTTATTTGAGTTTAATTGAGAGTCAATCATGCCACTGCAAGGGAGGAAAAATTGCCAAGCACCGGGATGTAAGAATTATAATGATAGTAAGAACAATACGGCAATTTTCATCTTCCTGGTGTTGCCCCTGTGTAAAACTAGTGGGCAATATGGACTACTCTCGAATAAAAATATATAAGGAATAAATGTGTGCATTTCATCTCTTGTTTGTTTTCTTACCCATTCTCCTTTGCATTGCAATCAAATTTGTGGTTTAAGGCTACGGGGAGGGGTGGGTGGCAGCCGGCATGCTAGGCAAGAAGTGAGGTTATGGCAATATAGTGTGTGCATTTGGACAGTTTTCTTTATATTCATCGAATATCCCAACAATTCTGTAGAGTAGGAGAGCAATTTTTTAATTAGCCTAAAGGTGAATTAAGCTCTAGAACGGCATAACTGTGTCCTTCGTGGCAAATCTATTGCCAACATTGATATATATCAAAATGTATTATTTTCCTATCTGGACGTATATTTCAGCGCCTAGCGAAAGGCGCAGTTGTGTTTGTGTTATTTTCATCAATAATCAATAACTCATCGCAGAACAAACTGTTCAATTACGTGAAATAAAGGCTACATTCATATGACTTTTTACTTTTTATGTTGCCAGACTTGCAAGTACAATCCATAGCCTCGGGTGGTGTTTTCTCTCGGAAATTCTATAACCAAAAGTGACGAATCTCTTATACTTACATGATCCTTGGTCTCGAGAGTAATATGTCGACCTGGAGTGTATAGTTACTTGCTCAACTTGTACGTCACAGAAATATTATACCTGTGTTCTTGTACTTATGGGAGGGTTTCCAATCTGCCCTTACAATATCTGTAAGCTATATTGGAGTTCATGGACCAAAGCCGATTGTAGATATTGGAGTGTAGAGCGCTCACAATCTTTGAGGACCCCAAATACTCATAGAGAACGTCTTAACAACATGGTAAAGTTCCAGGAACACATCTTTTATTTGTTCTTTTGAGATTCATGTGGCATATTGTCTTCAAGCCTCGATCATTACTACTACTATAGACACCGGGTGAGTTAGCCGTGGTCGTTACAGCGTGGCTGCAGGCAGTCGCTCACATCCGGGAGGCGAGGAGGTTCGAATCCCCCCGCCGGCAACCTTGAGGATGGTCTTCTGTGGTTTCCCATCTTCCTTCCAGGCAAATGCCGGGGTTGATCCCTAACTACAGGCCACAGCCGCTACCTTCCAATTCCTCGTCCTTACATTCACACATTCCTCCCCAGACAACACTCCACACGCGACGGTACTTGTAGCTCACCCCATGGGTGTCCGCACAGAAGCAGCTACGAACTCTGGCGAGCCAAACATGTCCTCGGACACTCCCGGCACAACAAAAGCCATACGCTAAAAAAAAGAACTAAGCTATAGACTCCTATTCCTAGACTGTGTCAATATGAAATTACAAATATAGACATATGTGTGACGCAGGGCACAGCTTTACCAACATAGAGTCGGACCTTAAAATAATCCATCACGAATCGAAAGGCAGAGCTCTTGACATAAAGGAAGCAATCGAGATACACCTAGCCAAACGAAACAATCCCAACAATCTAAATGAACACACGTTCATGGAGAGCTCACCCCTCTTCGCGCTACTAAAAAACACACTCTGTCGGAAACAAAACACAATTTAGCGACACAGCCAAGCTAGATAAAAAAGGGGGAAATTAGGGGTTTTTAATAGGTAAATGTTATCTGGATCCGGTGTACGATGTACTTTTTTTCTGCAATAAACCAAGGCCCATATTCGCGGCAGTATTAAAGGTGCCGGGACGTCCTGATAAGACCGTCAACGCTTAGTTCGAATGGGTTATGCTCCACGCATGGCGAGGGCTAATCCACGGTCTTTAATAGTTGTAGACCCACCTCATTCAATAACATACATCTTATCTAGGTTGGCAACACCTCACATAAACACATCGCTATCACTCCCCACAGCACGTACGGACAGGGGGGAGAAGGCAGGGAAAAACCAGTCGTTAAGATAACCACCGCAGTCGACCGCACAGTGAGTTCCAGTGAGCACGAAAACTGCGAGTAGCTGTAGTACGGAAGACAATCAGATAAGTAGTTAGCCTAAAATTTTATAGTTTAACCATGGTTTACAACCATATAATCTCTCTAAAGTACAATCTCCGGATAGCTATCACCATTTAGCATTTCACCTAACATATATACTGCATTTAGCATACACTGACAGTTGCAGTACCAATACTGCAACTAAATAATTGTACATATTGTAAATATTTTCACCTGTATTTCAAACATAGATTTTGTAGCCTAAGTGTAATGGATCTGACGATGATCGCTTGACGATCGAAACTGGTCATCCTAGTTGTTTTATTAATCTCATGTAATTTATTTCAGGATTAGGGCATAACCCATCTCTTTTGGGTACATTCGTGTTGACCGACTGAAAAGCACTAAACTCTTGTTTACTAAGGCAACACTGAAAATATGGCTTCAAACACCACAATGTTCACGGCTAGTCAGGCAAATCGTGAAGCCAAGAAATTCAAATCACTCAGGCTTAAACTCATGAATTTAGAAAAGTCAATTTGATTCAACAAAAAATATATAGAACTAAACCTCACCCCTAAATACGTACCAATTAAAACCGTACCGAACACACCAGCCTCGATCATTTCAAACAAACAAGCCAAAGCGCTTTGGATAAAAAACGAATTAAGATTTGCATACATAAGAAAGCAAAAAATTAACCAACAATTATACGACACTCAGTTGCAACTAAGTAATTTCTGGCACGCAGCCCAATGGGACAGCTTCACCGAGCACCTACATGACACCATCAAAATCAGAGCAACGAGGAAGCATGAAACGCTAGAAAATAAATTAAGAAAACTAGGAGAAACACAGAACCATCAATCTAACGAACAACACATGAATAACAATGAATTCAATTTCCACAGCAGAGTAAACAACAGAACGAACGTAACCTTTTCTCAAGGTGAAATGAATATGTTAGACAAAGGTTTGAAATACAACTGCACAGACGCACACACGAACCACAATATAAAACAGTTAATCACAGATATTGAGATAGCCAGTCACAAGCTCCCAGCAGAAGACAGGGAATTAACCAAAAATCTCGCCACCAACGAAGCCAAAAAAACCCTCAAACGAGAGGGCGATAGCAATAACATTCAAAACAACAAACAACTCAAAGAAATAAAGTCGTTGAAACAAAAAATAAAAGAACATGACTTAATCATCACAAAAGCAGATAAGGGAAACACTACAGTAATTTTGAACAAAACAGAATACATTGAAAAAAAAAACCAGTCGAATTCCTAAACAACAACGAAATCAAGGAATTAACAAAAGACCCCACCAATAAATTCCAAAAACAAATAAAAAGTGCGCTAAAAGAAACAGAATACATACTGACCAAAGCCGAAAAATCAAAACTAATAAACATGAACCCGAAAATACCGTCATTGAGGGGACAACCAAAAATACACAAAACGGAATGCCCAATGAGACCAATAGTCAATTGTAGGAATGCCCCTAATTACAAAATCAGCAAAGAGTTACTAAAAATCTTAAAATGCCGTCTTTCCAACGACAAAAACAACTCTGTAAAGAACACAACAGAACTAGTAACAGCATTGAACACCCTACAAATGAAACCTAGCTTCAGGCTAGTATCCTTCGACGTAACTAACATGTACACCAATATTCCGATTATTGAAGCAATCAACACTATCGAAAACAACTTAAAATCAAACAATTCGGTAAAAGAAATTGAAGAGATTGTGAGATTACTGAGGGTCGTTCTCACCCAAAACGTGTTTCAATTCGACAATAAAATATACACACAGAGAGAAGGCCTAGCAATGGGATCGCCACTAAGTGGGTTAATCGCTGACATCTTCATCAATGCACTAGAAAATGCGTTCTTAGAAAAGACTTCAACAAAGGGAATAGTAATATGGAAAAGATACGTAGATGATGTAATTTGCATCTACGATACTGAACTAACAAGCGAAGAAACAATTCTCCAATCCATTAATAGCCTTCACCACTCTATCAAATTCACTAAGGAATCCGAAATAGACCGGAAAATAAATTATCTCGATATAACTATTGAACTTAAAGACAACGACCTTTCATATTCCATATTCCGGAAAGCAACACAAACCTCGCATGCAATCGACAATCAGTCTAATCACCCCAGTACGCACAAACTAGCGGGTTTCAATTCAATGGTGCACAGGGCTTTAAACATACCCATGTCAAAAGACAACTATAATAAGGAAATAAGAACTATTATGCAAATAGCAAAGGAAAACATCTTCTCGCCAAGCAAAATAAATCAAATTATAGCCAAACATAAAAATAAAGATAAAACGATTCCCAACCCGGACAGTAATGAGAAAAAATTTGCGCGTTTCAACTATGAGAATGCGAATACATTTAAAATCACTAACCTATTCAAAAAACAAGGCATAAAGATAGCTTTCACGACGAAAAACACAACCGCTAGGCACCTCCTAAATACAGTAGTAATCTAAATAAACGTGACCCGTATTCAAGGTCAGGGGTATATTCTATAACGTGCCAAGACACCGATTGTCAAGCTAATTACATCGGGCAGAGTGGAAGGCGAGTAGACACACGCTAGAATGATCATAGGAATGCGATAAGATACGGAACACATTCAGCCGTGTGCGAACATATGTGTGACGCAGGGCACAGCTTTACCAACATAGAGTCGGACCTTAAAATAATCCATCACGAATCGAAAGGCAGAGCTCTTGACATAAAGGAAGCAATCGAGATACACCTAGCCAAACGAAACAATCCCAACAATCTAAATGAACACACGTTCATGGAGAGCTCACCTCTCTTCACGCTACTAAAAAACACACCCTGTCGGAAACAAAACACAATTTAGCGACACAGCCAAGCTAGATAAAAAAGGGGGGAAATTAGGGGTTTTTTAATAGGTAAATGTTATCTGGATCAGGTGTACGATGTACTTTTCTTCTGCAATAAACCAAGGCCCATATTCGCGGCAGTATTAAAGGTGCCGGGACGTCCTCATAAGACCGTCAACGCTTAGTTCGAATGGGTTATGCTCCACGCGTGGCGAGGGCTAATCCACGGTCTTTAATAGTTGTAGACCCACCTCATTCAATAACATACATCTTATCTAGGTCGGCAACACCTCACATAAACACATCGCTATCACTCCCCACAGCACGTAGGGACAGGGGGGAGAAGGCAGGGAAAAACCAGTCGTTTAGATAACCACCGCAGTCGACCGCACAGTGAGTTCCAGTGAGCACGAAAACTGCGAGTAGCTGTAGTACGGAAGACAATCAGATAAGTAGTTAGCCTAAAATTTTATAGTTTAACCATAGTTTACAACCATATAATCTCTCTAAAGTACAATCTCCGGATAGCTATCACCATTTAGCATTTCACCTAACATATATACTGCATTTAGCATACACTGACAGTTGCAGTACCAATACTGCAACTAAATAATTGTACATATTGTAAATATTTTCACCTGTATTTCAAACATAGATTTTGTATCCTAAGTGTAATGGATCTGATGATGATCGCTTGACGATCGAAACTGGTCATCCTAGTTGTTTTATTAATCTCATGTAATTTATTTCAGGATTAGGGCATAACCCATCTCTTTTGGGTACATTCGTGTTGACCGACAGAAAAGCACTAAACTCTTGTTTACTAAGGCAACACTGAAAATATGGCTTCAAACACCACAATAGTTATGGCTAGTTGAGCATATTTTCATTAAGTTTGTGCTTTTGATTTTATTTTGATAAATATTTTTTTTGTACACAATTATTATTTTTTATTTTAATATACCGTAAATAATTTGAGTTGTTTCGTCTTTTAGGTTGATTTCTTAGAAATCTAACTATTGCAATGGATACCATGTTTCGACTTCCAGAAAATTTCGACACATCTTCGCGTTTCACATCCCCTAGACCCCAAAAACCACTTACAGTTCAAAAGTTTATATATAATTTATGTATATATGTATGTATGTATGTATGTATATATATCACATTCTTGTGGACACGATAACTGTCGTAATTCGGCACCAATAACTTTGAATTTTTTACATAATATGTATCCCTTTAAAATCTCGGTCTAGTTCGTCAATGGGCAAAATCGGTCGAAGAGGGTGAAAATGGGGGGCTTTTTTTTTTTTTTTTTTTTTTCGAAAATGTGAAATTATGCTATAATTCTCTTAGGCTAATATGTGAAATATCGAATCTATTCAAATTTCATACTATGTGTCGGATAAGGACCAAACATTTATGTTTGAAGTTTTTTGATAGCACCAACCATTGACCAAAGGGGTGGGAAAAAGTGGGTTTTTTGGGAAGCATTAATCATATCTCTCTTAATAGCCACAATATCAAAACCGTACAAAATGGACAATATTCCCCAAATAATTACCTAAAACGTTTATCTGAAAAAAAAAATTGATATGACCCACCCTTACACCAAGGGATGAGAAAAATGATTTCAGAATTAGAAATAAATGCCAAGAGCCATCAGAGGTCGCCATGACAACGCTACTAAATTGATGAGGGATGAGCAATCAGAGGTTGCCATGACAACGCCATTGCACGAGATCACATTCAGTTTTCCATCTGACTCTGTGGGAAGCGGCTTCGGTGACGTAACTGCTGGCATGCTGAACTTCTATGCCCAAGGTCGCGGGCTCAACGCCGGCCGAAGTCGTCGGATTTTCTAAGAGAGCTAAAAATCCCTCAGTATGCTTTCCTTCGGAGGGGAAGTTCCAACGTTCGTTGGGATTTGCTGGTTGCAGTGGCATCTAGTAGCCAAGTTCACAGCTAGATGTCGTTGACGGTAGTATTTGGGTGCAAAATTAGGAACTATTACTTGAAATTGACTGTCTGCAGTCCTTACTTGAATTACAGACTAATACGGCCATCAAAATTAACACCGTTTATCAGACATATTCTACACACACCAAAAGTACACGGGGCTACATGACCGCGTTGTCGCAGCCCCTAAACTGAGGAACCAACCAACATCTCTGCGGGAGATAAAATTTTGCGTTAAGAAGTAACATAACAGACTATTAGATAGTTACACATCAGTGTCCAAACCTTGCATAAGGACTCTGTGACCACAAGTATAAAAGTGAACCCCAAATGACAAGAAGGTTACCGTCCCCATAAGACGATACAATGTTAAAAATATGCATAAAAAGACAAAACACAAAGTTAATTAAACTCCAATTGTAAAATACTGCCTCGCAATAAATGAGGTCTGATTCTTTTACGAAAACCTGCATATTCTTCCTATTTTTGCCTATCCCCTAGTTTGCCCGGTGAAATCTACCTCCGCCTTCCGGCGTGCCGAGAGGATTTTTTTTCATCTGTAACATTAAGCTCTTTTGTGCTGTTTTGATTTCGACGGTCTTGGCTCCGTATTTGCAACGGAGTTACGACTAACACACCTCTGGGACCCTTTTATTTAATTTTCGAGATTTTTTTATTTTTTATTTTGCCTAATGCAATTTAATCAATTTTGTTTTTATTTTAAGTGAATCTTCCCCTTGCTTGATTTACAGACCCGGGCCCAGCGGTAAATCAAATGAGATCTTGATTTACAAGTTTTTGCTTGTCTTTCTAGTTGCCTTCCTCTGCGACTGCGATCATCTTGCGAGTATAAGCTTATATTATTTTTGACAATAATACGTAAGCGTGCTCGGAGCAGCCCACTCTTCCAGTGGTGGTCCAAGAAGGGTGTACCAAAGCCTACTCAAACTAAATTGTTACTCCTAGACTAAACCCTGTGTCAGATAGTCGGAAACAAGGAAGATTTGCTGAAATTTAACCCCGTTAGTGCCACGCGCCGATCAGATCGGTTCTCGCTGCTCGCGCCAAAAGTGCCAAAGCCGATTGAATCGGTGCGCTGTTTATCTTATATTTGCAGATTTCTCTAGGCATATGTCCGTGATTATTTCATACTGCTGGAAAGGTGAGGTTCCAGGCTTGCCTGTGAGGTGTTTAATTTTTTCCTTCGAAGTCCGTTACGTGATATGTTTGAGTTTGTATTCACGCCCTCTCATAGCGCTCCCAAAATCACGCACGTTCCCGACAAAATTTTGGTGCAGTTGTTTTCTTCTTGTTGACGTTTTCTGCCTACAGATATATATAAGAGCATTATACAGCTGAAAACGTAGTATTTCTTCGAATATGACACTTAGGTGACCTTTATTTAGACTCAAAATTGATTTTTTTTACGAAGAAAAAAATTGAAAAATTGAAAGATTTTCAGAATAACCTACATTATAAAGGTTTAGATGCAGTATTTACTTTTTCGAACATAATGTACGAAAGAATGGGGTATTGGTTATAATGCAAAGCCAAAGTAATGATTCTATCGTTGAAAATTGGGTATTAATGATTTCTTTTCGAATAGTCTGCATAATCATTGAAAATAGCTTGGCATTCTTGGCAAGTATTTTAGGAAATGGCTTGGCACTAAGAGGGTTAACAATGACAGCGACTGAGCTAATAGCTGACGATAAAAGAGCTCTTTCACGTGAAAACATTCAATAAGCTCTTAAACTCACTGCTAATACCTGGATGGTGAGTCTACGTGGGCAGGCCGCTCGTCAACAAGCTTAGCAAGAATCACCGCCAGCCACGTCTGGAGTTAAATTTACCATGCCTCTTGTTAAAGTACACCAGAAATACCTGGACATTAGGCGTTCTCAAACTGGGATTATTTATTTATCGTATGGCTTCTGGTACCGGGAGTGTTCGAGGGGCTGTAGCTGCTTCAATGCGGACACCCATAAGGTGAGCTACAAGTTTCGTTCACTTTCAAGTAGTTCCAACTTTCACTACCAGATTTCACTGACACCTAGTGATCAACGTTGGAACTTTGATTGAGCGTTACAACGAAATCTAACCTAGAAATTTAGCTTCACACAAGTTTAGTTAATGGAAAGATCTTTTACATGCCGTAAATCTATGACATTGTACCACCGGATTTACTTCCCCTCCGAAGGAAAGCATACTGAAGGATTTTGACGCCCTTAAAACATCGAACGAATCCGCGATCTTGGGCACAGTAGTTAAGGATGCTACCAACTATGCCACCGAAGCCGCTCTAACTGGGTGATAATGATGATAACATTGGGGGAAAATTGTTTTATTACATTCATCACAACACTAGATCGTACTTAATTCGCATGTGATGATTCCAAACCTGAAATTAGTTCGTTTCTATAAGCTACAGGAGGCTGTGTAGCTCAGTTGGTAGAGACACTAAGCTTCTAACCGAACGGGAGTGGGTTTGATTCCCACCCAGATAGTGGAGTTTAGAAACAAAACAGTTACTATCATTATTGGAGACACAAATGGCCCTGAGGTTCATTCAGCCTACACCAGAAATGTGTACTAGGATAATTCCTGGGAGCAAAGACGACCGGGCATGGAGCTGACAACTCCATTCCATATAGTACCGATGTCACTGCTCCATAGGTCTCCATGACCGGGTGAGTTAGCCGTGGTCGTTACGGCATGACTGCTGGCAGTCGCTCACATCCGGGAGGCGAGGAGGTTCGACCCCCCCCCCCGCCGGCAACCTTGAAGATGGTCTTCTGTGGTTTCCCATCTTCCTTCCAGGCAAATGCCGGGGTTGGTCCCTAACTATAGGCCACAACCACTACCTTCCAACTCCTCGTCCTTACTTTCCAACTTCCCTCCCCAACGGTACTTGTAGCTCACCCATTGGGTGTCCGTCTCAAAGCAGCTACAAAACTGGCGAGCCGAACATGTCCTCGGACACTCCCGGCACTAAAAGCCATACGCTAAAAAAAAGCTCTCCATGGTCTGAACGGAGTTACCTTGCTTTGGCTATAAGCTACAGTTTCATTGAAATTCTAGTTGTTTGGATTCTAATGTAAATATTTGAACACTTACTAAATTTAGTTCAACATATTGATGTTGGTTGTCATCTCAAGGATCGTCATTTTGACAATACATTACATGGAAACGTACTTATCTTTCAAATGGGCTGTATATGTATCTATACCCAAGGTGATTTTTGGCATCTTCGACGGGGCTCACGCAACCACTTGCCGGGAGTTGACAGCTTGCCACACCAAACACGGGTCGCGTACTTCCAGGTGTCAGCGGCAAAGGAAGGAAGGCTGCAAGAGAAGGAAGGGAGGGAGGAAGGAAGGAAGGAAGGGACGAAGGAAGGGGAGAGTGAGTGAGTGAATGAGTGCGTGGATGGGTGAGTGACGTAGATACACATACATGTTAAATTTAGGCAGTAATACTGTATTCCTGTTTAGTTTTAAATTCCGGCTCTTTGAATTTTGGGTCCGTGCATAGGTCAGTGCCGCTCTAATTAGAATAAAATGCAGTACATTACAATAACATTAATAAATAAATAAATAAATAAATAAATAAATGCAAAAACAATCTCAGGCAAATTGGTATTCCAGACCGAGAAATTCGTTTAGAAGATTGGTGAACAACTACCAAGGTTTTAAAATTGTATCAACTTGCGGAAGACAGAGAGGACCTTTGTCCGAAGAACATAAACAGACAATCGTCGCTGGGGTCATGAGATACTGGCAGAATGTCAAAACCGGAACAAGAACAAGACCTAGACACTAGACACTAAAGTGAAGTTGGTTGTTACCACGCAGTCAAAATAAATAAATAAATAAAACCACACAGTCACTCAGTGATGTAATCATCGTTTCCAATGACTGCTTGCCAGCAATCAGATAGAAGTTCCAAGCCTCTCCTGTAGAACTGTTGCTGTTTCGAGTTCAAGAAATCTGTTAGCCAGTTGCTATGATCAGCTTCATCATCACGAAACACTAGTCCCTGAATGTTGTTAGAGAGAGATCGGAAAAGATGATAATCGTAAGGGCCTATGTCTGGTGAATATGCTGGATAAGGAAGTGGTTCCCAACCACGTTCACCATTCGCAGCAGTGGTGATTCTGGCCGTGTGTGTTTCGTTCATTATCGTGGAGTAACAAGACATGATTTTCCGTCTTAACTGTTCAGTATACACAGCAGCGTTTATCGTTGGAATATTTACAATCGTATTGGAGACTAAGGATACGTTCAGTTACTAAATAGAACCACCTCTTGGTGTAGCGGCTACCATTCTTGGCCGTCATCCCCGAGGTCCGGGTTCAATTCCCAGCCCTACCAAGAAATTTAATGATAGGGAATTAAAATGGCCGGCGTGTGCATGACCCTAAACAGTGACCCTCCGAAGGAAGGCATACTGAGGGATTAGCCGTTACCACATTAGTTCATAAATTACAACGCTTGGTTGGTTCCTTAGTTTAGGGGCTGTGACAACGCAGTCATGTAGCCCCGTGTACTTTGGATGTGTGTTGAATCTCGCTGATAAACGGTGTTAATTGTGATGTCTGTATTAGTGTGTGTTATCTGTTTTTAATTCAAGTGAGGACTGCAGACGATAATTTCAAGTATTCCAAGACACCTAGCTGTGAACATGGCTACTACTCGATGCCATCGCAACTAGCGCCCAATGGCGAACGTCGGAACTTAAGAGCATTGATCAAAACTGACCTACAAATTTTGCTTCACATAATTTTAGTTACTGGAAGGTTCTTTTACATGCCATAAATCTATGACATGGGCCCACCGGCTTTATTTCCCCTCCGAAGGATGGCATACTGAGGGATTTAAACGCTCTTAAAAAATCCAACGGTTTGAACCCGCGACCTTGGGCATAGAATCTCAGCATACTACTAACTACGCCACCGAAGCTGCCATAAATTACAACAGAATCCTGAAAAGAAAAATAACGTTCTGCATATTTTCGCTCCGCATTGCTTTACCCAAACAAGTTGTGTTGAATAGTAGTATTGGCTCAAGTTTCAGTTGTACACGCACTTGGCAGAAATACCCCACTTGTTTTGTTTTCTGGCGCCGAACATTTACAGGAGTTTTATGATTCAATAAATCATATTATCTAAGAATAGCACTTGAGATCTTAGTAACTGTTTAGAAACATGCCACTCATGCTTCACAAGAGCTAAAAGCATCCAATTTACTCGTGTCTTAATATCATGAACAGAGAACAGACTTTATCGCCTTCTAAATCAACGACTATTTTTATATTGGAACACTTTTATTTTTAGTAATGGATGAAACTGACCGAATATTTACTTTGGAAGGTAAGGCCAAGGTTAGATTGACTACCTTAATACTAGGGTCTAGTATTTCTAAAAGGAAAGATGTTCCTTCGTTTGTGAGAGCAAAGATCTTGAAAGTGACATAGCCTAGAGTATGTCTGGACCATCTCGTGATGCAGTCACTATCATTCTTGGCTGTTGTCCCATATGTCCAGGAGGCGGCTGTGTGTTTAAGTCAGGAATCATCCCGATTTCTTTTTGCAGTAGAAGCTCGATACCACGAATAACCACTTCTAGGATTGCTGATGTTGGAATCGATCCCACCTCATTTCAGTTCTGACTCATTCCAGGCTTCAGATCAGATTAAATTTCTTGGCAGGCCAGGATTCGAACCCAGAAGCTGTACGGTGACAGTAAATAATGCTAGCCACTGTGCCATGAGGTGGACAAGAAATAAGAGCGGAAATCATAGAACATCACTCCTAGGCGGGCTGAGATGAAAAGTGAACCAATCTGTTCTCAGTTGTTGCTTCGTTCCTCACAAGGGAAGTATCAGGTAAGACAGGTCAAAATCTATCTTCAAACTTTGTGGACGCAATCGTTGTACTATAAGAGGACTACGTGCGGTAAATCAGCCGCTAGGCTCCGAAATCGTACGTGACATCCTGGTGCGCAGGTATGACAGCTGGCTGCGGCACTCGGAGTAGTAGCGAGGCGGTGTATATGCTGACTGGAGTGTATGGCTGCTTCGCACCGGCCATGAGCGCCTGGACCGTCAGGGCTGTCCCTTCCAACATGTAAGGTACTCGCTACTTCCCATTGATGTACAGTAGAACGTGGTTAATTCGATCTTCTATAATTCGAAATCTTCTTTAATTCGAATTATTCTCTTGGTCCCTAGCATTTTATATACAATCAATGCTAAAAAAATCATTGTTAATTCGTTTTATATTTTGAATAATTCGAAGTTTTTACGTGTAAAAAGCCGATTGCAAGCCAAACAGTTGGGTTAGGAATTCCTGAAAAACGACGGCCCCTACTCGATTGTTAGGCGTTTTTTTTAAGTAGAAATGACGTAAGTTGTTTTCCGTTCCTTAAATTAGTTAGATACCTTTGTGATGCCCTATAGAGACTTAAATGTAGGAAACAGGTAAAAATCTCAAACGTTTTTGAAAAACAGTAGATTTCTCTAAGACTTAACTACATTGCTGGATTACTACTGTCGTTAAATAGGTGAATAGTAAATTTTGGTTTTATTTTATCATTTGAAACTTTTGAGGTTATTCACGATACAGGCATTATACAGTCCCGTTGTCTGTTAATCTGCTTTGTTGTTTAAATCATTATGTAAAAGTACAGTAATACATAGTATTACTTGTTAAAAACCCATGTAATATTATGTTTAATAAATGTTCTCGGATGAAAACTTTACATTTGAATATTTTCTCTACCCTTTTCAAAGAACTTTCTTAATTCGAATTTTTGTATAATTCGAATTTTTTATCTGGTCCCTTGAGGTTCGAATTATCAAAGTTTCACTGTATATGAGAGACTCGCCACATGATTTCGGAGCCTTGTAGTTCAATCTGGCAGCTGATTTTCCGCACGTTGTCCTCTTATTGTACAACGATTGCGTCCAAAATATTTCGAGATAGGTTTCAACCTCTCTTACCAGATAATTCTTTTGTCAGTAAAAGACCACCTCGAGGTGTAGCGACTATCATTATTGGCTGTCACCGCGGCAAGGCTGATAAGAGGTGAGTTTGGTTCCTACCTCAGCCATCCTGGAAATTGTTTACCATGGTTTCCCACTTCTACTGCAGTCGGATGTCGGGATGGTTCCTAACTTGTGGCCCCGGCTGCTTCCTTCTCAATCATCACCTGAATTACAAATACACACAATAATACAGCCTTCACAATAACACAGGTTATGAGACAAAATTCCACACTCATCCAAGTACACGGGACTAAATGGCCACGATATCCAAACCCCTCATATTAAACATCAGCAACAACAACATAACAACAACGTATTCTGGTCAGATTGCTGGAGGTTTGAACCCCCATGAAGGAAAAACAATCGTGTTATTGGCTCAAAAGTTCGGTGCAGTTGAGTTGAATCTTGCGATAGAATCTTGTTTAATTTGGATTTTGTAACGAACGAAATTCATGGAATAGATGCTGACTGCTATTCTTGGTCGATCATTCTTGTCTTGGTAGTAAAATAAAAATAAAAAATAACATTATGTCTTAGATTTTGAGTGCAAGGAAGTCTCCAGTAATTCTGTAATATCAACTGATGCCAAATACAATGAAAACTATATCATATTGCTTGATTTCATCCCGTTTAATATCGTTATTATAATTGGAACAACTTTTGAGAACACCCTGTATATCGTGTCCTATTACGTAGAAGAGATTATTAAAAATTAAGTTTTCGATGACGTTTCAAATCTATAATTTCCCATTTCTATTGACCACTGGCGAATATTCAACTGATTCTATTGGGGGATGCTGTTAGTAGGTACTCCTAGATACATCTGTCCCACTCCTGACTCGACAAGTGCCTTCTAATGATGTAGTGGCTAGCGTTTTTGGCTACTATTCCTGAAGTCCGGGATTCGATTCCAACCTCAGCTGTTATAAACGGGGTTTTCGTGATTTCCCGCTTCTACTGCCGGTGAACGGATGATTCTCAACATCTACTGGCCGGAAGTCATCTCCAACCATGAAATTTGGAGAAGGACGAGGGAAAATGAGATGGCCATACAAATCGAAAGGTGGAAACGGAAATGAATTGGGCGTACTTTGAGAAAGGGAAATAAAGCCATTGAAAGAGGGGCATTGTTTTTGAACCCGCAGGGTACTAGGAAGAGAGGGCGACCATGGCGAAGATCAGTACACATGGAAGCAATGGAAGAAGACAAGACCTGGGGCGAGGTGAACAGTTTGTCTTTCAATAGGACCAGATGGAGATGTTTTGTTGATGTCCTATGTTCCACGAGGGACAACAGGAATTAAGTCAAAGTAAGTCAATGCCGGTAAAATAGTGGATGATACCTGACTTAAAGCTCATGGCCGTCTGTTTCCAAATAATTCCTACAAATATAAATACACTACATTGTATAGACATCACAATAACACATGTTATATGACAGATTTCCAATACAAACTCTAGTACACGGGGATTATAACCATGATGTCGCAATCACTACAAAGAAAAGAACCTACAACCTTCATGATTTATTAAGTGGAATAAACTGCCAAGAAATGATAACTTTGGTGAGATTTAAATCTACAGAGATGAAACATAAATATATAGAGATGAAACTTAAATCTATAGAGATGAAACTTAAATCTATAGAAATGAGACATACATCTAAAGAGATGAAACTGAAATCTATTGAACCCGATGGGGTTATGCTGACTGGAATCGAACATGGTTCTCAGAGACTGTGATCTCAGTATAAAGGTTCCACCAGGGAGCGAACCAGAGATCTGTACAGGGAGTTTCTTGGTAAAAACCCCTCGAAAGAGATGTATATTTAATCACTGGTGTGATTTTTGATGAAATGGCATTATTTATTAAAATAATGTAGGAAATAATGAGCAGATAATATCATTATAAGACGATTTGGTGTAAGCTATTGGAGGCTTGAAGCACAGAGGAGGGCAGAGCTGACATTTACTAATCGGCCCAGAATTGTGGGTTGGTCCCAGTGGAGCCACGTCCATCTCTGTCACCCCATTATGTCGTCTGGAGCAGGGGAGAGGCCTGAATAATGACATAGTTATTCCCCGACGGAGAATAGATTTGGAGTAGGGGCGGAGAAATGCCCAGAAAAATCATTGATTACTCGTGATTGGAGTAACGAATCGAGATGAGAGTTGCACACAGGTGAATATCTTGGCAAGAAGATAATTTTAGAGTCTTTTACCTGCGAAATTGGTGCATATTTAGTGATGTGCGTAAGGACTGTAAAACGACCATTGTTCGCGGATGGATGTGAAGATGTCGCCGGGGATTTCCCGATTAGGTAGCGTCCCACGCCATGGAGAAAGGAATTAATATTAATTAATTGGACGAGCGATTCCTTTGCACACAGATAGTTTTGGGACCTGTGAAGAGAGAGGAACACAATGATCATGGTTTGAAGACCTGAATCATGCTGTGAGAGGAGCCAAGATTACGCGGGAAGATGTTGCTCTACATTCTGTGGAAATCCGATATAAGGGAGTAGACCCCAGGAGGAGCTCTCAGTTGTTACTCATTTGAAGCCCAGTTGTAAGTCAGTCGAGACGCAGCCAAGTGCAGTCTACATGCCGACAAGCGCAGTTACAGCCAGTTACAGTCTTACTCAATTGTCGATTGTAGCACAATGGCAATAAGTTGCAATCAGTATGCAGCAAATATGCAGCAGTACGAGACAGCGTGTAAGCCGCAGACAGAAGTCTTCAAATAAGTTACGTGCAGTCTTCGAGTGAAACTTCAGTCAGCTACAGCCAGGTTGAAGCCAGTTCGTCAAGGCGAAACGCATGACGATTCTATTCATCAAGACGCCGAACAAAGACTGGTATGTGTAAAAGAAACAGTAAATATGCTTGTATGAATAATAGTCGTGATACAGGCATAATCAGCCGCACGAACTATGACGTGTCCAGTTACGAAGCACCGTATAGACTAACGGTAGAACTATTGTATATAATTATTTGTGAAAGTGTTGAACTTTATTAAGCGCAGTGTGTATAGTATTAACTAATCGTATGTGTGTAACTACGATAGAATGCGCTAAAGAAACTCTACTAAGTGTTTGGTATTGCCATGAGAGTACCAGATGTTAACGCTCATGTTTGGGAGCCAGCGTATTGATGTAACGCAGGACGCTTACTGTAGGAGTAATGATCGTCATAAAACTGTTGGAGAGTTCCGAGAGCAGATAACCAGACTTTCAATCAGGAGTTGATAACGTAAGATGCCGTCGACACCTGCAATTTCGATCTCTGCTAGGGAATTTCAGCATTGAAGTGTGTATAAAGTGACGAGTGTTCAGTGTAATGTATATGTAAAAATATCATTTAAAGTAGTGTTTGATGAAGTGTTTCACATGTTTGGGGAGTGATAACTTCCTGAAAGGTATGCAACGTGTCGTGTTGGTGATAGAAATTATGTGTAATCAAATGTGTGTAAACAAGAGAAATATGTCGCGTTAAACCCATTATGGCGGGCGACATGGAAGAATATGATTGGTCGGAGCCACCTTAGATGCCTATAGAGATGTAAGTACCCCACAAATTATGGTTCTGATTATGTAGAAGTATGGACCGATGCATGTCTGTGATTCCGTAAAGGTATTGTGAATTCCTTATAGATGCCAGTAAAAATCAGTTAGGAGGCTGATCCTCCATGTTTAATCAGTATTGAGTTGATTTTGATAGAGTTGAAATGTTAATTTGCATCATTAAGTGGAGTAATTATTCCCACTATGAATTAAGAATGGCAATCAGTTATGTAAATGCAACGAACGCGATTGTTCGAGTTTAAAACGTCTAGCTATGTCGGAAAATTTGGTAATTTATATGAGAATAATAATAAATAATGATTTTGGTCATTTATGTCAGTGAGAAATGATGATAATAATAATAATGGTTATTAAGAGTATGAATGAACACATCAGGAAACAAATAAATGTTGTAAGCGAGAATTATTAACGCTAATTGCAAGACTTATCAATCTAAGCAGGAAGATGTTACAGTGAGATTACATTACAGTAACTATGGAAAGAAGTTTTATATCAGAATATTGCATATATTCAGTAATGATACCAGTAATGAAAGAGCTTTTAGTGAATTGAATTTGCAGCTTAATTGAGAAGCTTATAGAGTAAATGTTAGATTTCTCTTAATATTATAGGTCGGAGTGTCGTAGCATGGAGCATTAGGGGCCAGATAGTCTATTCTACGTATGAATTCTCCTATGTCGTGGACATTGTTGGAGATATTATTTATTCCAGAGTTCTAGTGAATGGACCCTAACTCTGAAGAAAGGATTGAAATGTGTTCCGGATTGGAATCTTTATAAGAGTCGAGGAAACAAGGACACCTCGCAGCTCTATGATTTCCCGAGAACTTTTTGATGAGTTATTTACGCTCGTGGACAGCGAAAACTCATGGCGACAGTGGTTTTCTGCGCCTATATTGTACTTGAGACATCGGTCAACCGCCAGGCTCATGCATTGCGAACCCCGAACCTTCATGTTGGATGGACCCATGTGAGGCCATTAATTAATCATTATCCTCGACGTAGGAATAATTACAAAAGCTCATTCAATACCTGTTGGCATAATAGTCAATTAAGATCCTTTGGGAACATGTGTGTCGGTCAGGACACAGTATTTGTCTTGTAAATCTCCACTGCTTAGAGAGAGGGAGGCTTTCAAACTTTTCGAAAGGTCGAGATAATTGGTGAAGCGACCCATTCCACTTTCTATTGTGTAGCGACTTCCTTAGCCAAGGGTCGGTGCCAGCCACTCGGACCGCTCAGGCAAGTTATAAAGGGAAGAGATTCTAGACCTTGTTAAAATGACATATAATGCAAGATTGTTATGTTGAGTATTATAGCCATGTGGTTTGTGAACACATGGATAATTGTAGTTTATCCTGATGGTTCATTATTCTAGCTATCTGACGAATAGTTACATGATATATTTGTACTGTCACTGGAACCAAGTCATGTAGTTGGTGACTAGATGCCAATCGCCATGAGCGCGAGGTAGTCTATCGTACAATCCGACATAAGCTATAACGTAACGTTTTATCTAGGAATCACAGACAGCATGCGGTGAAACCATATAATTGGAGGATGTGTAGGGGGTAGCTTACATAATTATGGAGTTGCACGTTGATTTTGGTGCAACGTCCAAATAGGTAAATGCATGCAAAGCATTTCATTGGTGAGAAGAAAAATATTAAAACACGCACGGCACACATAATTGTTTAACATAAAGAGGTTTAAGGAATAATCCTTGTTGTAATATTAAAGAAGTCACATTGTATGACTGTTATGTTAATGTACAGCTTGTTTTGAAGTCGTAGGTGCATCAGCGCACTAGTATATCCTTGTGAAGTTCACAGAAGGGTAAAGCCTTATGGCTAGGTATGACTTTGTTGTGATTTCATATTTGTTTACTTGTGGATTGTGGAAGTAAAAATTTTGTTTGCTTTATTTTATGCTTTTTGGGTATTGTTTTGTGTTTGAAGCCATGATTTATTTCAATGAATTAAAGTTTTAGAATAGAGTTGTGCCTTATCATTGTAGAGTTGATACCTTTTAGCCTCAAATCCAAAATATGCACTGCTAAATTGGGGTTACCGTACACGCCTGAGAGCTGATGCTAGTTGGAGGCAGATGCATATTATCCAACGAGATTACTCACATGGGTACATGGGAATTGATGTCCTATACTGTGATTTGAGCTAAAGGTACGACTAAAGTCGGTCAGATTTAATGCACACAACTCTATTAAAGTAAGAATTAACGAAGTAGGGTGTGACCGCTCCTAATCCATAGCTAAGTTCCGATACGTATATATAAATTTTGATAGATACCTGTAGACGATAAAAGCTCTATTAATTTATCATGGCCCAAGCAACGTGGGGCGGTATTAACTCTTTATGGAACCGCCTGCGTCAGTGCAATATGAGCGATTTTGGCATTGCACGAACCGGGCAACGATTATTCCCTATTCATTTATCATGGCGCCCAGAATACGTGGAACTTATGGGATTTAGGGAAAACCCATAGATTTTTATGGTATTTCAGGGGGAAAACCATAGTAATTGTTTTGCCTCAAACTGTGTTTGAGTGATTTTTGAATTCAGTAGGCTTTTTGAGGTAACGCAGAATCTCTCTATTGAGAAGAGAATGGCCTAAGGGTACTAGCGTTACATACCCAATCCGCAATCTACCATAATATTATCAGGTTTTGTACGACTTCACAATATGTGTGCAGTGTTTGATGTTTCTCTTCGAAACGTATCCACATATTTTTCCAGGAAGCCTGCCTGCATATTTAAGTGTGTTATTGTAAAATGTCAGGTACGGAGGAAATCTTGCAAGTTATTGCAGGACTGAAACAACATTTTGATGCTGCTCACGAGCAGAATAAGCTGGAAACCAAGGCTTTCCAGGAGAGTATAAACAATCGTTTAGATGCCAATCAGGAGGCAATTAATGCAACTCAGGTTGCAATGAACAATAACCAGATTGAATTAAACAACCGTTTAGAGGCAAATAAAGTTGAATATAAAGCTGAATTGAGTAATCGGTTAGATGCAAATCAGGTTGCACTAGATAATAAGTTAGGTCAAATGCAAGAAGTCATTAAGACCGAAGTAACAGATACTGTTGTAAGCATTGTATCGGAAATGCAGGTAAATACTGATAAACGTTTCGAGGCTATAGAAGCTAAACTTGAGGGTAATTTGCAAGCGTGTAGGCATGCTCAGGAGCAAACCAACAGTAAATTAGAGGCGTTGTCTAACGATATTAAGGATATTCAGATCCAAAACGAGGCGAATCTCGAACGCCAAGCGAAACAGTTCGCAGGGTTTACGAAAACAGTAGACCAGAGATTAGAGGAGAACGACTCCAAATGGGACCAGAAATTGAAAAGCTACGCTAGAGCAATTAACGGTGACCTCAAGAAACAGGACCAGAATATATTAGGTCAATGCCAGGAAATAGGCGAAATTAAGGCTATTGCTCAGGAAAGTAAGGAGCTGGTAGGCAACGTGAAAAGTCAGATGGGTAAAGTTCATAAAGAACTGGACCAAGTTCAGAGTGATATTGTCATAGTCAATAAAAGACAAGAGGAAAATAGAGGCGAGATCACCAAGGTCCGGAATGAATTGTCTAAAGTCAATGGACACATTCAAGATGAAATTAAAGGTCTGAGAGAAGAACTCGAAATAAGAGAAGGCCAGAAAACAGAGGCAAGCGACAAGACCCTTGCTCAAATTAAAGAGGACGTAGAGGATGAAATATCCCATATCAAACAAAGTCTGAAAGAAGACAAGGTGAAAATTTTTCAAGTAGCCGAGGAAAACCGAGATAGGCTTACAAGAATAGAAAAAGAAGTCATTACTCGCCTAGAAAGAGCAGAAATGCGCCATAACCAAATGGAGACTAGGATAATGGCACAGGAGGAGACACTTCTGAAATATCCTCAGTCAAGTGAAGGCAGCATAGAGGATATAAGAAAAACAAGGTGGGCAGACTTAGAAACCCAACCTATAAGCAGAAACGCTGCAGGCGCAGGAGAAAGTCCTTACATGACGCCAGGTGTACCAATTGCGGCATCGACGCCACATGAAAACGCGATGCACACCCAGGTGATAAACGTCATTAGGGCAAGCGAAGAAAAACCTAGGAAGTTTTCAGGTAGTCACTGTAGTATGACACCAAAATATTGGTTAAAGGAAGTGACTGAATATCTCAATGATGCACGAATACCGCAGGAGCGTAGGCTACGTGCTATAGAGAAGTTAACCGAGGGGGAGTGCGCATTATGGTTTCGCAGCTTCCGTTACACTTTTGATACTGTTGAGGAATTCCGCGAGGCATTCTTGAAGAGATATTGGGACGCCGCGACTCAGCAGAATTTACGGCTGGATTTGTATGCCAAAAAGTACAGCACGAACAACCCGACGAAGTACGCAGAATTCTTCATATCGCAGATGTGTCGTTTTAAAGAGCTGGATCAAAAACCTAGTGAACTGGAGCTATGCATTGCTATCGCCAAACAGCTTCCATACGAGATCCAAAGGCTACTAATCTCGGCTAATGCGAAAACGGCTATGGAAATGGAGACAGTTCTAAGGCAACTGGACCTCACCACAGCAAATACTATGCGTCAGAGTCGAACCGTGGAACAAGTCCACGTGACCAACACACAGACTGACCAACAGCAAGCTCCAAGGAACAACAAGGCCACGAGCACAGAAACTTTAGATTCCTATGGACGGCAATGGGAACAGGAACCCAGAAAATGGCAGTCAAGGTACAAAGGAAATGCTAATAAAGCAGGAAGAGGTCGAAGTTCGTGGAATAAACACAATAACAGGGGCAAACCGTACCATAACAATGGAGGTAATAATGGCCAGGAAGGCAATAATAGAAATTGGAGACCCCAAGAGAGAAGAAATAACTTCGATGACGAGGCGGAAGAGCGATATCATGCTTCTTTGCGATACCTCGAAGAAAGGGGAGATGAGCCCCAGAAATCACAAGTCCGCTGGCAAGAAGTCATGCAGAACAGGACATCGCCAGACAGATATGGAGATGGAGCTAAGAGTTTGGAACTACAGCGCAGCGAACAGGAGAGAAGGAACTCCAAAGGGGCGGGCGCTGAAGAAAAAAAAAAACGCCAAAATTAGAAGAGCTCGAGACTGATGGATGGAAGTCTATTAACATCATCAATTGGATAGCCAAACCAGAAGAATTGATTGAGGATACAGGAGGACCACAGGTCATGGTCAAGAGAGAATTGCCTATTATAATTGTGAGAGTGGCAGGATTAAAAGTCAGAAGTCTGCTAGACACAGGATCAACAGTGAGCCTGATGACACAAGCTCTATATAATGAAATAGCCCGGAGAGAGAACATTTTGAAGATACCGATCTCCAGTGTCAAAATTAAAGGGGTAATTCCAGACAGAACAATGATATGTAAATACCAGGTATTCCTAGATTTACAGATAGGAGGCTCTATTTTCTCACAGAGTTTCCTGTTAGTAAACAAACTACCTTATAACCTACTTATTGGGGCAGAGTTTATAAGGGAATACAGAGTGATAATTGACCTAGCACAGGACAGGGTTATGTTCCATGTGAATGAAGAAGCTGAAGGCTTAGAGGTCGCACTCAATGAAATTGAACCAGGGTCCAGTGAACAAGTATGGCATACATACAGAGATGTGGCTGATGAAGAAGTGTTAGCTATTGAGCAGTTAGAAGCGGAGCTCAAAACACTAGCCACAGACTTGGAAAAAGATCTGGAACCCAAATTGGAAGAATACATTTCGGAGAAGCTAGAAGAAGCGAAAATTGGGCTAAAAGAGAAGGAAAATTTAAAGCAGTTATTACTGGAACAGAAGGAAGTCTTTGATTCGAGACCTGGTCGGATAAAGAACTTCACTTATGCTTTTCAAGTCAGTGATTGGACACCATTTAGGCAGAAACCCTACCCTATAGCTGAAAAGCATTATGCTAAAGTAAAAGAGGCAATTCAGGAGATGTTGGAGGCCGGCGTTATTGAGAAAACACCTACGCCTTATGTAAGTCCATTGGTAATTGTACCAAAGACAGACGGATCTGTCAGAGTCTGCTTGGACCTGAGACGCTTAAATTTGAGAGTTATTCCGGAATTTGACCAAGTGCCACCTATTAAAGAGATCCTCAGGAAGTTTAGAGGGAAAACTATATTCTCAAATTTGGATATCACATCCAGTTTCCACCATCTTGAATTAGAGAAGAAAACTAGTCTGTTGACAGGATTTATGTTTGATCAACATACATTCACATTTTTAAGGCTACCTTTTGGGTTGAAAACAGCTGGTTCAGCCCTGATAAGAGCGTTAGATCGCAATCTATCAGATGAGGTTAAAGAGAGTACCATCAGATATGTAGACGACATTCTACTCACATCAGAATCTCTGGAGGAGCACATGAGAGACCTGAAGAAGTTGCTAGATGACCTTCGAGAGGCTAACTTTAAGGTCAATATCAAGAAATCGCACTTCTGTCAGAGGGAAGTTAAATTCCTAGGGCATGTTATTGATGCAAATGGAGTGAAGCCTAATCCAGATAAATTGGAGGTAATTCGGAATTTCCCTCGACCCACGAAAGTTAAGCACGTCCGACAGTATTTGGGAGTAATTGGATTCTTTTCGAACCACTGCCCAAACTATACTACGACAGTAGCACCACTGCAGGACCTATTGAAGAAAGGCGGCAGATGGAATTGGACGGAGCAATGTCAGGAAGCATTCGTGAGGTCAAAACAAATGCTTTTGGAATATGTGAAACTGGGATACCCAGATTATACCCAGAAGTTTATCATACAGACGGATGCATCACTTATTGGGATTGGAGCGATGCTATTCCAGGAAAATGTTGACCAGCCTGAGAAGAAAGTTTTTATCGCCCTTATCAGCAGAAGACTGAGAGCCCATGAGAAAAACTACACGATCACAGAGATAGAATTGCTCGCAATTTTGTACGCGTTGCAATCGTGGCACAAACTCGTGTACGGCTTCAGAATAGTTCTGAGAACAGACCATAAAGCTTTAACATTTTTGTTAAAGACAGATTTGTCTAGTCAGAGATTGACAAGATGGTCCCTGTATATCCAGCAATTTGATGTGGAAATAGAATACTGTCCAGGGAAAGAGAATGTAATACCGGACATATTAAGTCGTTACCCTAGAGAAGAAGAAGTACTAGCGGTCCAGATTGAGAATCGAGATCAGAAGACGTTGGATGACTTAAGGAACCTTACCAACCTACAACGCGAAGACCCATGGTTGAAGATGATAATCGATTACTTTGAGGGACGATTAGCAAGGGGAACTGCGATATACAGAGAGGCGGAGGCATTGGCAACAGATTATGTATGGTATAATCAGATATTACACAAGTGGGACGATGTGGATCACACACGTCAAAGGATTGTAATTCCTGCATCTTTGCAGAGGAGATTAGTATGGCTAGCCCACAGAGCATTTGGCCATCCGGGGATAGATAAAATCTGTGCTCTGTTGAAGGAAGCATTTACTTGGCCAAAATTGAGAGAAACGGTGAGAAATGCTATTAGAACATGTGATCTTTGCCAAAGGGTAAAGCCGAATCCCTTTTTAATGAGGCAACGACCTATCCCGTTATTACCAGAGAAGCCAAGGCAGCTATTGAGTATCGACAACTTTGGACCATTGCCTAGAGCACGTAGAGGCAATAGACACATTTTTGTAGCCATGGATGTATTTTCGAAAATGGTGGTGTTGTGCCCCATTCAAAAGACAAGTTCAAAACAGGTCTTGAAGCGCCTGAAAGAGAGAGTTATTCCGATTCTTGGGAAGCCGGATAACATTCTCTCGGACCACGGAAGTTGCTTTACTAGTGCAGAATTTCGTCGAGAACTGGAAACTCTAGGAATTAGGCAGATTTTATCTACCATTCGCCATCCTGAGGCAAGTCCCGTCGAAAGAGTAATGAGAGAGATCCAGAAATACATGAAGATCTACTGTTCTGAAGCGAATTGGCGTTGGATTGAATTTCTAGAAGTCATTGAATACTGTATAAATAATACTGTACATGAGGCGACAGGTCAGGTTCCCGTTACTCTACATCTGGATCAGAGACCAGAGAGACCGTGGAATGGTGTTATTCCATTACCAGTAGACGCACAGCCCGGTAGAGAATTGAGGATCCAACGAACCTTTGAATATCTCAAAGCACAGGCGGAGAGACGTCAGAGAAGGAATCGTGCGAAGAGGTATCATAAACCGCTTCTCGTGGGACAGAAAGTTTTAATTAAGAAACCCGCCAGTTCAGATCCAGAGGCACGGAAGTATAAAAAGTTCATTTTTGCTTACCACGGCCCGTTCGAGGTGATAAGAGACCTCCAGAACAATGCATACAGGTTAAGGCATTTAGAGAATGGAAACGAGGTCGTTATGAACATAGCCAACTTAAAAATTTATTACTCGCCAGAAGAATTCGATGAACCAGAAGAAGAATTAGTAACGCACACCCAACTCAACGTGGAGAGCGGAGGCAGCCAAGCAGGCAGACCTGAATGTTGGAACGGCGAGACGGGACGAGAAGCAGACAGTTTACCCAGTGTAAGCGGAGAGCAGAAAGAATGCCAGTGTTTCCGAGAATTCTATGAAGAAATGGTCAGAGTAGCCAGAGAGGTTGAGGCTGTAAACGCGACCCTTCGCAGGGAGAATAGACAGCTCAGAAACAAGGCCGAGTGTGGAAGGGGGAACACTACTAACCCACTCGTAGCCAGACAAGGTGAAGGACCCCAGACGTAAACACAGACGGTGGTCGACAGTCAGCTGGTTACTTATATAAGCCACTTGCATTGGACTTTTATAAGTTTTGCAAGGGGAACATGAACCCGATGGGGTTATGCTGACTGGAATCGAACATGGTTCTCAGAGACTGTGATCTCAGTATAAAGGTTCCACCAGGGAGCGAACCAGAGATCTGTACAGGGAGTTTCTTGGTAAAAACCCCTCGAAAGAGATGTATATTTAATCACTGGTGTGATTTTTGATGAAATGGCATTATTTATTAAAATAATGTAGGAAATAATGAGCAGATAATATCATTATAAGACGATTTGGTGTAAGCTATTGGAGGCTTGAAGCACAGAGGAGGGCAGAGCTGACATTTACTAATCGGCCCAGAATTGTGGGTTGGTCCCAGTGGAGCCACGTCCATCTCTGTCACCCCATTATGTCGTCTGGAGCAGGGGAGAGGCCTGAATAATGACATAGTTATTCCCCGACGGAGAATAGATTTGGAGTAGGGGCGGAGAAATGCCCAGAAAAATCATTGATTACTCGTGATTGGAGTAACGAATCGAGATGAGAGTTGCACACAGGTGAATATCTTGGCAAGAAGATAATTTTAGAGTCTTTTACCTGCGAAATTGGTGCATATTTAGTGATGTGCGTAAGGACTGTAAAACGACCATTGTTCGCGGATGGATGTGAAGATGTCGCCGGGGATTTCCCGATTAGGTAGCGTCCCACGCCATGGAGAAAGGAATTAATATTAATTAATTGGACGAGCGATTCCTTTGCACACAGATAGTTTTGGGACCTGTGAAGAGAGAGGAACACAATGATCATGGTTTGAAGACCTGAATCATGCTGTGAGAGGAGCCAAGATTACGCGGGAAGATGTTGCTCTACTTTCTGTGGAAATCCGATATAAGGGAGTAGACCCCAGGAGGAGCTCTCAGTTGTTACTCATTTGAAGCCCAGTTGTAAGTCAGTCGAGACGCAGCCAAGTGCAGTCTACATGCCGACAAGCGCAGTTACAGCCAGTTACAATCTTACTCAATTGTCGATTGTAGCACAATGGCAATAAGTTGCAATCAGTATGCAGCAAATATGCAGCAGTACGAGACAGCGTGTAAGCCGCAGACAGAAGTCTTCAAATAAGTTACGTGCAGTCTTCGAGTGAAACTTCAGTCAGCTACAGCCAGGTTGAAGCCAGTTCGTCAAGGCGAAACGCATGACGATTCTATTCATCAAGACGCCGAACAAAGACTGGTATGTGTAAAAGAAACAGTAAATATGCTTGTATGAATAATAGTCGTGATACAGGCATAATCAGCCGCACGAACTATGACGTGTCCAGTTACGAAGCACCGTATAGACTAACGGTAGAACTATTGTATATAATTATTTGTGAAAGTGTTGAACTTTATTAAGCGCAGTGTGTATAGTATTAACTAATCGTATGTGTGTAACTACGATAGAATGCGCTAAAGAAACTCTACTAAGTGTTTGGTATTGCCATGAGAGTACCAGATGTTAACGCTCATGTTTGGGAGCCAGCGTATTGATGTAACGCAGGACGCTTACTGTAGGAGTAATGATCGTCATAAAACTGTTGGAGAGTTCCGAGAGCAGATAACCAGACTTTCAATCAGGAGTTGATAACGTAAGATGCCGTCGACACCTGCAATTTCGATCTCTGCTAGGGAATTTCAGCATTGAAGTGTGTATAAAGTGACGAGTGTTCAGTGTAATGTATATGTAAAAATATCATTTAAAGTAGTGTTTGATGAAGTGTTTCACATGTTTGGGGAGTGATAACTTCCTGAAAGGTATGCAACGTGTCGTGTTGGTGATAGAAATTATGTGTAATCAAATGTGTGTAAACAAGAGAAATATGTCGCGTTAAACCCATTATGGCGGGCGACATGGAAGAATATGATTGGTCGGAGCCACCTTAGATGCCTATAGAGATGTAAGTACCCCACAAATTATGGTTCTGATTATGTAGAAGTATGGACCGATGCATGTCTGTGATTCCGTAAAGGTATTGTGAATTCCTTATAGATGCCAGTAAAAATCAGTTAGGAGGCTGATCCTCCATGTTTAATCAGTATTGAGTTGATTTTGATAGAGTTGAAATGTTAATTTGCATCATTAAGTGGAGTAATTATTCCCACTATGAATTAAGAATGGCAATCAGTTATGTAAATGCAACGAACGCGATTGTTCGAGTTTAAAACGTCTAGCTATGTCGGAAAATTTGGTAATTTATATGAGAATAATAATAAATAATGATTTTGGTCATTTATGTCAGTGAGAAATGATGATAATAATAATAATGGTTATTAAGAGTATGAATGAACACATCAGGAAACAAATAAATGTTGTAAGCGAGAATTATTAACGCTAATTGCAAGACTTATCAATCTAAGCAGGAAGATGTTACAGTGAGATTACATTACAGTAACTATGGAAAGAAGTTTTATATCAGAATATTGCATATATTCAGTAATGATACCAGTAATGAAAGAGCTTTTAGTGAATTGAATTTGCAGCTTAATTGAGAAGCTTATAGAGTAAATGTTAGATTTCTCTTAATATTATAGGTCGGAGTGTCGTAGCATGGAGCATTAGGGGCCAGATAGTCTATTCTACGTATGAATTCTCCTATGTCGTGGACATTGTTGGAGATATTATTTATTCCAGAGTTCTAGTGAATGGACCCTAACTCTGAAGAAAGGATTGAAATGTGTTCCGGATTGGAATCTTTATAAGAGTCGAGGAAACAAGGACACCTCGCAGCTCTATGATTTCCCGAGAACTTTTTGATGAGTTATTTACGCTCGTGGACAGCGAAAACTCATGGCGACAGTGGTTTTCTGCGCCTATATTGTACTTGAGACATCGGTCAACCGCCAGGCTCATGCATTGCGAACCCCGAACCTTCATGTTGGATGGACCCATGTGAGGCCATTAATTAATCATTATCCTCGACGTAGGAATAATTACAAAAGCTCATTCAATACCTGTTGGCATAATAGTCAATTAAGATCCTTTGGGAACATGTGTGTCGGTCAGGACACAGTATTTGTCTTGTAAATCTCCACTGCTTAGAGAGAGGGAGGCTTTCAAACTTTTCGAAAGGTCGAGATAATTGGTGAAGCGACCCATTCCACTTTCTATTGTGTAGCGACTTCCTTAGCCAAGGGTCGGTGCCAGCCACTCGGACCGCTCAGGCAAGTTATAAAGGGAAGAGATTCTAGACCTTGTTAAAATGACATATAATGCAAGATTGTTATGTTGAGTATTATAGCCATGTGGTTTGTGAACACATGGATAATTGTAGTTTATCCTGATGGTTCATTATTCTAGCTATCTGACGAATAGTTACATGATATATTTGTACTGTCACTGGAACCAAGTCATGTAGTTGGTGACTAGATGCCAATCGCCATGAGCGCGAGGTAGTCTATCGTACAATCCGACATAAGCTATAACGTAACGTTTTATCTAGGAATCACAGACAGCATGCGGTGAAACCATATAATTGGAGGATGTGTAGGGGGTAGCTTACATAATTATGGAGTTGCACGTTGATTTTGGTGCAACGTCCAAATAGGTAAATGCATGCAAAGCATTTCATTGGTGAGAAGAAAAATATTAAAACACGCACGGCACACATAATTGTTTAACATAAAGAGGTTTAAGGAATAATCCTTGTTGTAATATTAAAGAAGTCACATTGTATGACTGTTATGTTAATGTACAGCTTGTTTTGAAGTCGTAGGTGCATCAGCGCACTAGTATATCCTTGTGAAGTTCACAGAAGGGTAAAGCCTTATGGCTAGGTATGACTTTGTTGTGATTTCATATTTGTTTACTTGTGGATTGTGGAAGTAAAAATTTTGTTTGCTTTATTTTATGCTTTTTGGGTATTGTTTTGTGTTTGAAGCCATGATTTATTTCAATGAATTAAAGTTTTAGAATAGAGTTGTGCCTTATCATTGTAGAGTTGATACCTTTTAGCCTCAAATCCAAAATATGCACTGCTAAATTGGGGTTACCGTACACACCTGAGAGCTGATGCTAGTTGGAGGCAGATGCATATTATCCAACGAGATTACTCACATGGGTACACTATAGAGATGAAACTTAAAACTAAAGAGATGAAACTTATATCTATAGAGATGAGAATTAAATCTATAGAAATGAGACATACATATAAAGAGATGAAACTGAAATCTATAGAGATGAAACTTAAAACTAAAGAGATGAAACTTATATCTATAGAGATGAGAATTAAATCTATAGAAATGAGACATACATATAAAGAGATGAAACTGAAATCTATAGAGATGAGACTTAAATCTAAAGAGATGAAACTTAAATCTATAGTGATGAGACTTAAATCTAAAGAGATGAAACTTAAATCTCCAGAGATGAGACATAAATCTAAAAAGATGAAACTTACATCTATAGAGATGAAACTTAAATCTATAGAAATGAGACATACATATAAAGAGATGAAACTGAAATCTATAGAGATGAAACTTAAAACTAAAGAGATGAAACTTAAATCTATAGAAATGACACATAAATCTAAGGAGATGAAGACTTAATTCTATAGAGATGAGACGTAATTCTATTATGATGAAACTTATATTTCTAGAGATAAAGCATGAATCCATGGAGATGAGATTTAAATTTATAGATATGAAGCTTAAATCTAAAGATGAAATTTTCTATTTTTTCTGTCTACTGGCTAAAATTAAGCTGACCATGTTGGGAGCCCTGTCCATGCCATGTAGGCTACAACCTTATCTCCCCTGACCCGACAAGGTACTGCAAACAAGGTTGTTAAAATGAATGGAAAGGAAACCCCACATGTCTGCATCAGTCACTCCCAAGGCAGTGGACGTAACATAAATCCACACGACTACCTGTGATAAATTCACGCAGGTGTACGTACATTTATTCCGGCCAGACTTTTATTTTGTTAGCTAAAAATATTGCATGGTAAAATATCGCCCATTGTGTTGTTAAGATTTAAGATTCAGGGTTTCTCCAGCATAATATGAGGTCCGTCTGTTTTCTCCATGATCAGTAATTCATGCTGAATGAAACTACCGGATACAGCTAGTGTTTCTCGAGAGCTTTGGTATGGTCTACTGCAGGCGGTCTCAACTCGGTGCTCTAGCCATACGAGTCAAAAATTGCTCGTGAGCACAAGCTTCCCGAAGATCCTTTCTTTAATTCAAATTCTGCTACACGAGCAGGAATAATAGTGTTGACATTATTAATTTTGACAGTCAGAAAAGTTATCATTTTGTTGTTTGTTTGAGTTTTCAGTCTTTTGACTGGTTTGATGCAGCTCTCCATGCCTCCCTGTCCTGAGCTAATCGTTTCATCTCTACATAACTACCACACCCTACATCTGAGGCAATCTGTTTAACATATTCTAACCTTGGTCTACCCCTACAGTTCTTGTCCTCGACCCTTCCTTCCATAACTAAGCTTGCTATTCCTGGGTGTCTTAGTATGTGTCCTACCAACCTATCTCTTCTCTTCATTAGCAGTCGCCAGAAACATCTCTCCTCTCCCACTCGTCTTAATACCTCTATGTTTGTAACCCTATCTACCCATCTGATCTTCATCATTCTCCTGTAACACCACATTTCAAATGCTTCTATTCTCCTCTTTTCTGCTGCACCAATAGTCCAAGTTTCACTTCCATAGAGCGCCACGCTCCAGACAAAGGCTTCCAAAAATGACTTCCTAATACCTAAATCTATATTCGATGTCAGCAGATTCCTTTTTTGTAGAAAAGCTTTCTTTGCCTGAGCCAACCTACTTTTTATATCCTCTTTGCTTCGTCCATCACTGGTTATTCTACTTCCTAAGTAACAGAAGTCTTCTACTTCCTTCAGCTTTTCACCTGTCAATTTGATCTCCATAGAGGTTTCTGATTTATTTCGGCTGCATTCCAGTATTTTTGTTTTACATTTATTAATTTTCATCATGAATTCTTTCTGTAAGACGGAGTCCATACCATTCAAAAACTCATTCAAATCCTCAGGCTTGTCGGCCAAGATGACGATGTCATCAGCAAATCTCAGAGTTGAAATTATTTCTCCTTGAATCTTCACTCCCACTTTAAATTTTTCTCTAATTTCCTTCATTGCTTGTTCAATGTAAAGATTGAAAAGTATGGGTGATAAGTTGCAGCCTTGCCTTACACCTTTCTGAATACCAGCTTCTCTCTCATGTCCTTCAACTCGAATGACTGCTGTCTGGTTTCTGTATAGATTGTATATCACCCTCCTATCTCTGTACTTTATTCCAATCGATTTCAAAATGTCAAACAATTTAGTCCAATCAACGTTATCAAAAGCCTTTTCTAAGTCTACAAAAGCCATGAACGTTCTCTTATCTTTCCTTATTCTACCTTCCAAAATCAGCCTAAGACTTAGTACAGCTTCCCTTGTTCCTACATTTCTCCTGAAACCAAACTGGTCTTCACCCAACTCCGTTTCTATCTGGCTTTCAATCCTCTTCTAAATTATCCTAGACAGGATCTTTGAAGCATGCGTAATCAAGCTGATTGTACGGTAATCTTCACATCTGACAGCTCCCACTTTCTTTGGTATAGGGATGATTACATTCTTCTTGAAATCAGGGGGTACCTCACCTGTCTCATAAATCCTACACACCAAGTGAAATAACCTGATCAGACCTTCCTCTCCTATGCAGCGTAGCAACTCAATCGGTATATCATCTATGCCTGGTGCTTTGTTCCTGCTTAAGTCTTCCAAAGCTCTATCAAATTCTGATCTCAATATTAAATCTCCTTTCGCATCCTCATCAATTTCCTCCTCCCTTTCCATTACATGATTCTCAATCTCCTTTCCCTTATACAAACTCTCTATGTAAGCTTTCCATCTCTCAACCTTTTCTTCCCTATCTGTTAGAGGCTTTCCATTTGTGTCCTTAATATTACAGCACTTAGTCTTCTTTTCCCCAAAAGTATTCTTAATCCTTCGATAAGCTGTGTCTACTTTACCTAATTTCAGACAATTTTCTATACCTGCACATTTCTCTTTCAACCATTCTTCTTTCGCTTCCTTGCACTTCTTGTTAACCAGGGCTGGCATGCGAAACGAAATGCATTATCAATTTAATTTAGCGTCGCGAAATGAAATTGTTCAATGGAATAACATTTCACTCCTGGCGCGAAATGATATTTGTTACAGACTTTTAATTTCGCTCCTGGCGCGAAATTATATTCATTACGGACTTTTAATTTAGCTCCCGGCGCGAAATGATATTTTGTACAGACTTTTAATTTCGCTCCTGGCGCGAAATTATATTCATTACGGACTTTTAATTTAGCTCCCGGCGCGAAATGATATTTGTTACAGACTTCTAATTTCGCTCCTGGCGCGAAATTATATTCATTACGGACTTTAAATTTAGCTCCCGGCGCGAAATGAAATTCGTTACAGACTTTTAATTTCGCTCCTGGCACGGAATTAAATTCATTACGGACTTTTAATTTAGCTCCCGGCGCTAAATGAAATTTGTTACAGACTTTTAATTTCGCTCCTGGCGCGGAATTAAATTCATTACGGACTTTTAATTTAGCTCCCGGCGCGAAATGAAATTCGTTACAGACTTTTAATTTCGCTCCTGGCGCGAAATTAAATTCATTACAGACTTTTAATTTCGCTCCTGGCGCGAAATAAAATTTGTTAACGACCATCAATTTCGTTCTCGGCATTTAGTCCCCCCCTCCGGCCTGAAATTAAAACGCATGGAACATTTCATTTTGTTTCTGAAATGAAATCTGTTTCTTTTCTTCCCCGAAAGCCTTATTTGTTCCCGCGTCCTACACCTAGCCACCATCTACATTCGTCCCTACCACCCCATCCCCAAAGACTGCATTACCCACGTGTCTGAAGACTTCCCCATTTAATTCTAATGGCCGACCTCAACCTTCATTCCCGTTCGGCCCTAGAACTTCATAGCCTAGACATCTACCTACGTCACATCGACGCCACCCTCGTCCATCTCCTAGAATCTACCCGTTCTTCCTCCAATACCACCCCGACGCAGTCATTGCTCATAACTCCCTCCTCCATCTGTTTCACGTGTCTGTCCTGCCACTCAAAGGAGGTGATCATGCCCCCGTTTTACTCAACTTCCCTCTTCCCCCACTACCACCTCCCAGGATGGTCCAGAATTTCTGCACAGCAAACTGGCAGGAATACCGCGCCTACGTCAACAATCACCTCCGTGCGGACCATCTCCCACTGGATAACCAGACGACGGTCGACGCATATACTGCACACATAGATACTATACTACGACAAGCCTCCCAGGTAGCAATCTCCCTCATTCCAACGACCCCGTGCACTACATTTGAGTCGTCCAGTTGCAAAAATCGTTTAATCCACTTGTGAATAAGGATCATGTCGTAAAATTATTTATTTAATTATTTTATTTATTTTACCTCATTTTATTTTGTTTTATTTTATTTTGCTTTATTTTGTTTTGTTTATTTTTTGTTTTACTTTATTTCGTTTTATTTTGTTTTAAATTGTCTTGTTTTATTTGTTTTATTTTGTTTTTGTTTTTATTTTGTTTTGTTGATTTTGTTTTATTTTGATTTCCCAGAAAACAAATGCAAAACCAAAAACACAAAACACGAAGTAAAATTCTAAATTCAAACACAAAAGCAAAAGCAGAATAAAAAAGAAACACAAACCAAAAAGCAAAATTCAAAAACAGCAAAAGCAGAAAACAAACACAAAATCAAAACAAAAAAGACGAAGCAGAAAGCAAAAGCAGAACAAAAACAAAGCAAAATAGGAAAACAAGAAACATAAAGCAAAAAGCAAAATTCATAAAAGCAAAAGCAGAAAACAAACACAAAACAAAAACAAAAAAGACGAATCAAAAAGCAAAATTCAAAAACAAAAGCAAAAGCAGAAAACAAAACACAAATAATATAAAGCAAAATTCAAAAAAGCAAAAGCAGAGCACAAACACAAAACCAAGAAAGAAAAGCAATAAGTCAAATTCAAAAGCAAAAGCACAAAGCAAACACAAAAACACCAACCAAAAGTAGAAAACAACAAACACAAAACGTTTCTCATGAAAATGATCCTTATTCACAAGTTGATTAAACGAGTTTTGTAACTGACGACTCATTTGCATTTGACTGTTGGCACGGGCTAGAGTAAAATGTGGCTTTTCACCGATGTCTCAGTCTTACACATGGCTGTGATTATATGGAAGCTACTGAGGTATGGGTGTGCTTAGTAATGAAATTCGGGGCAGTCAGTGCCTGTGGATGCTGTGAAGGGTTCTACTCATAGGGTTAGTACTGCTGTTCTGACTCAGTGAGGAAAGCAATGGCAAACTACCTCACCCCCCATCTTGTCTAGTACGCCTCACTATAGCGCTGCCTTGAGTTTTTGTGGGTATCTACCCACATAACCTACGGGCGGTACTTTTTGAGGATCCAACCAGCCTTCGGGCTGACTACCTAACAGACAGACGTCAGGACTTTGAACATCGTACAGAACATTATTTAACTCTCGAAACGAATATACTGTATTTTAATTTCAACAACGAAATTAAATGTTTCATGCATTTTAAATACACGTCGGAGAGCGAAACTTAATGCCGTTTGGGAATTTTATTTCGCCTCGGGAGCGAAATTAAAAGTCTGTAACGAATTTTACTTCGCGCCGGGAGCGAAATTATAAGTCTGGAACTAAATGAATTTCGCGCCGGGAGCGAAATTATAAGTCTGGAACGAAATTAATATCGCGCCTGGAGCGAAATTAAAAGTGTGGAACGAAATTAATTTCGCGCCGGGAGCGAAATTATAAGTCTGGAACGAAATTAATATCGCGCCTGGAGCGAAATTAAAAGTGTGGAACGAAATTAATTTCGCGCCGGGAGCGAAATTAAATGTGTGGAACGAAATTAATTTCGCGCCGGGAGCGAAATTATAAGTCTGGAACTAAATTAATTTCGCGCCGGGAGCGAAATTAAAAGTCTGGAACGAAATTAATTTCGCTTCGAATTAAGTTTCGCTTTGATTTAATTACGCGCCGACAATCATTATCATTTCGCTCCCGAATATCGCGCTTACGGCGAAATTAAATTATTTTCGTCCCCACAGCCATGAATTTAATTTCGCATGCCAGCCCTGTTGTTAACCTCATTTCTCAGACGTCTGTATTCTGCTTTCCCCTTCTCATCTCTTACATTCTTGTGTTTCCACCTTTCATCCATCAATTCTAGTATATCCTGAGTGATCCACGGTTTTCTACCTATTCTTTCTTTTCTACCAATGTTTTCCTCTGCGGATTTTGTTATTTCATTCTTCAAAAGTGCCCATTCGTCTGCAATCGAAGTTTGTTTAGGGTTTTTCATTAGTCCTTCCTTTATACTCTTCTTGAATCTTTCGTTTACATCCTTCTCTTTCAGTCTGTCTATTGCCCACCTTTTTGGCTTTTGACTTTTCTTCAGTTTCTTCAACTTTAATCTGCATTTCATTACGACCAGATTGTGGTCAGAGTTTATGTCAGCACCAGGATATGCTTTACAATCCAAAATCTGGTTTCGAAACCTCTGCTTGACCATAATGAAGTCGATTTGGTAACGCCCTGTATCTCCTGGTCTCATCCATGTGTATATTCTTCTATTGTGGTTATTGAATAAGGTGTTAGCTATGACCAACTCATGCTCGGTGCAGAATTCTACCAGCCTGCTTCCTCGATCATTCCTTTCACCTAATCCGAAATCTCCTACTATTTTCCCTTCTCTCCCTTTTCCTACCACAGCATTCCAATCTCCCATTACTATAACATTTTCATCACCCTTGATATACCTCAGAATTTCGTCTATTTCTTCGTAGACCTTTTCAATATCCTCATCATCAGCTTGACTGGTAGGCATATAGACTTGTACCACTGTGGTGCAGGTAGGTTTAGTATTGATTTTGTGAAATAGTATTTTTTAATCTACAGTAAAAATAATTGGACATCCCTGTTTTATTGAGTAACACAAAATATGATGATTCAACTTAGACTGATCACACGTAAATGAATCTTAACTGCACGAGTCATGTAAGCAGAGCAGTGACTATTTCAGCACTTCAGAGGGAGAGAGACAGGAAAAGGAAGGAAAGACCTGCTTCAAGCCTTTTCGGGGGCAACACATTATTATTATTATTATTATTATTATTATTATTATTATTATTGTTATTCATTCATTCATTCATTCATTCATTCAATTTCGCTAATCGGCCAACTAGGGACCACGATAAGCCTCATTTTACATTCTGGCATTTGCACATTTTTAGCTTGATCCACGTTGTCTTCATGAGCTCACTGTGTTTAGCACGACGTTCCTCTGTCCATTTCGCACCAGTTGTCCGTTTTTCGTTCCGGAAAGCCCCAAACGTCTTGATGGCTGCTCTATAAGGATTTCGATCTTGTGCATATTCTGCTCGTATCCCCATTTCTTTCAGATCTTTCTGGACGTTAACATACCACGGCATTGTAGTTTTTGGTTTTGAGTCGAATATACTGAAGATACGTTTCGTCCATCGGGAATCGATCATCCGTCGTATATGACCGTAGAAGCAAACTCTGCGTTTTCGCATTGTGTCTGTGATCTTCTCTATCCTCGAGTATATTTCTTGCTTGGATTTTCTGATGAAGATGCCATTTTTGTAGTCTGGGCCAAGTATGCTGTGTAGGATCTTTCTTTCTTTCTTTTCTCTCTAAGTTCGCAAGCATATTATTGTTATTATTATTATTATTATTATGGACACGTCCTGATAATGGATGGAAACAGACTGACAAAATGAATTCTCGAATTTCTCAGGAAGAGAAAGACAGAGCTTAAATAGTTAGGAGAAGTGAGAACGGACCTAGCCAAGGTAGGGGTACAAGAAGACGACATAGCTGATGGGGAGACATTTAGAAGACTAATTAAGGAGTACAGAGGTTTCCAGGAGACGGGGTAGGAACCAGTGACAAATATAAGAAAATACACAGAAGAACAGAAAAGGGAAGTGGGAGAAAGGATAAGAAGATACTGCCAGAGAGTCAAGGCAGAGAAGGCAAAACATAATGTAAAGACTGTCAAGCATGGTCCATAGAAGACCAAGATGAAAATAAATAAAATAAAAAAGTGACAGTTAGTCTGCAAGACCAGGCTTTGTATCATTTTAAATGCTACAAATTCTGAAAAATGCTAGAAAGGCTGCAGGCTTCTCGCTATGCTCGAAGCCCAAGACTCTTGACATGTTAGAAAATTATCTGCATAATAGGCCTACTTATCTTGCTTTATAATACTTTACCTTGTTTCAAATTACTCGCGAACGGCAAGTGCAAAGCAAGGGCAAAGCAAGGTCAAGCGCGGGGATGCCGTCACGCTCACCAGAGCGCACGGGGACGTGGCCCTTCCATCCAGTCTAAAAACACTTATAGTGGGCGATGTATTGAAGATAGATACATGCTCTCGTGGACTTTTTTGTAGAAATTTTCATGCTGACCAATTCTTATGCTCATAGTATATTGATATTTTTAACGGCTTGCCCAGCGTAAGCTTAAGAAGCGCACTGATGCCAAGTGTGTTTTCGACTTTTTCACTGAAATCGTTACTGCTTGTCTTCCTTTCATCATACATAAATTATTTTCTACAGAATTTTTCCTCGAGATATCCTTTACAGAATGGTGAAAACCGCATCAGATTCCATCCAGTGGTTCTCGAGATTACCCGTGACATCCAAGAATCGGGGATTTTTGTCTTATACTAACGAAGTAAAAATTGTCGGGGAACACATGCACCAAGCGGTACTATGACGTCACACACCTCAGTGCATCTGGGTACAATTCGTCCCGTCACCGTAACGTAACGCCAGACCCCAGTGTAACGACGAAGTCGACAAGATCATTTAAAATGATAAAATAATAATAATTATTAATACAGTATATCCAATTTAATGATGCTCGGCTGCAGAGTATGACATGAGGGTGGTGCTCACTGTCTCAAAGACGGTTGAGAACGCTTGTTCTAGAGATTAATTCTTAGTAGTTTTCTAGTGACTCTCAGGGTGCGTCCACACTATGCTTTCTATTAAACAATGCTTCAAACTACAGTTCTTGGCTGTCACCCCGGAGGTCCGCGTTCGAATGCCAGTGTGAGGGCTAAAACGGGATACACTCGGCCTCGTGAAGCAAAGCTGGGAAGATTCCGACCTCAGCCATCCTGGAAGTGGTTTTCGCTGGTTTCCCACTTCTTCTCCCGGAACATGATGGGATGGTTCCTTACTTAAGACCACAGCCACTTTCTCCCCAATCCTATCCCCAATTTGAAAATGCATACAGTAGTACAGCCATCACAATAACTCAGGTTATCACAAAACTTCCACACATACACAAAAATACACGGGACCTAAAATAAGCAACAACAAAAAACACAGAAAATAGGCTGAAGTGAAATGCTTGGTTGGTCAATATGGGACCGGGAAGCGTGACTAGCGATAGGGGATAGAATAGAAGTTAACGAAATTATCACATAGCGGATTTTTCAGGCGCAACGAAGATCTCTTTTTTCTAGTACCAGGGCTACTACCCCAAATATTTGCAGGTACACAGTAAACTACAGTCTTCATAATAATTCAGGTTATCAAATAAATCGATCATACACAAGTACACAGAGTTGATGACCAAATAACAACAATAAAATGTCCATGAATTGGCCAATCAGCTCAGTGCTAGAGAGAGAGAAAGAGAGAGAGAGAGAGAGAGAGAGAGCGAGGGAGTCCACATCGTGGGGAAGTATATTCTTGTCACCCTAGAGGTTCGGGTTCGATTCCAGACTCTGCCAAGAAATGTAATTTTGGTCTGAAGGTTGGAACTGAGTTCACTCAAACACGTGGGCAGAACTGAGAAGAGATTAGTTCGACTCCCACCTCAGCCATCCAGGAAGTAATTTTACGTGGTTTCCCTTTTCTACTCCAGTCAAATGCCGGCATGGTACCTGAATTAAGGCAACCTCCTTATCCAATACTCTTCTCAGCACACACTAATATTGCCGTCACAATAACGCAACTTACCAGACAAATTACACACACACCCAAGTGCATGTGGCTACATGATCATTATGTCGCAAATTCCCTACATAAGTCAACAACACCAATTTATAAAATTCATGTTTGGAAATTTCGAACGTTTCTTATTATTTGTGAGTTACAAATTTTTCTGTAATGCTATATAACCAACGCTACTCATGCTTCATACAGCATGAATAGAATTTTCACGCCACGTCTGATATCTCAGGAAAACAATATCCATCTATACATGACCCTAGTACGACCCGTTTTAATGTATGGTTGTGAAACGTGGGTGACTCCAAGAACTTTTGTAGAACGTATATGTGCATTTGAAAGAAAAATGCTGCGGAAAATATATGGCCCAAAACACTGCCCAGAAACTGACAGTTCGGAAAGACGGAGTAAGAAAGAGTTATATCGCCGTTATGAGAAAGCAGAAATCAGTAGAGAGATAGAGAGAAGACTATTACAATGGTTAGGACGCATTATCACAGCAGAAGATACTCTCCCGAACCGTGTGTTCAATTTTCAACCAACGGGGAAATGTCCAAGAGGTCGACCAAGAACAAGATGGAAAGATCGAGTTATGAATCAGGTGGATCCTGATGGAAGTATGGAAGATGCCAGCGATAGAAATCGTTTGTCTAAGATATGCAACCATTATTTTAGAAGCAGATATCATTCTTCCTGTTATGAAATACAATGTAGTGTTATATTACGTTGTGCTTTCTTATTGTAATTAAGAATTATTGCATTCCCTTGTTGTTGATGTGTAACATATTTCCAGCTTCGCCTCCGTAGCGTAGCGGTCAGCATGGTTAGCTGCCGCCCCGGAGGTCCTGGGTTCGATTCCCGGCTCTGCCACGAAATTTGAAAAGTGGTACGAGGACCGGAACGGTGTCTACTCAGCCTCGGGTGGCTCAAATGAGTAGAGGGGATTCGATTCCCCCTCAGCCATCCTCGAAGTGGTTTTCCGTGGTTTCCCACTTCGTCTTCGGGCAAATGCCGGGATGGTACTGCACCATTATTCATAAAGGTCTTAAGTACAGACATGGTTACAGTATTTTGGGAACACCCTGTAACTTCCTAAGTAGCCTCTGAAGTCTATAATTACAGCTGGTCTACAGCGAGCAAAAGTCATGCTATCAAGAATGAGATCGGCAGAGCTCGTGTTTCCGACGAGAAACCCGAAGGTCATCGATAATAACCATGTTGACTGTGTCTAAAACTATATCGATCGATTCACCTGAGAGTGATTAATACAAATTTAAGTATATTTAGCGCTATATGTAAGCAGTTACATACGTCTGTATGTATATTTCCATGGCAGAAAGCTATTATTAAGAAAGTATGAAGAACAGAAGATGATCTGTTAACTCACTGCTGATTACGTTTCAACTGCGACATATTTCATATCGAGTCGTGACGTATAGAGGAGTGGGGGAACGGATGTGAGGCCAAGGCGACCTCGTGCAGAGAGCAATGAGTAGAGAAACCGACAGCGTACAGGTTTGAGCCTGAAAACAGTGAAAGTGAAGTCGCCAGCTAACGGAAGTTTTAAAAACGTGTGACCGTGCTGAAGTGTATACGCTAGTTCGTTCGGCATTCTACGTGAAGTAGACACGTGTTTAATAGGGTTCAGACATGGTCTTAAACATGTAATAGTTTATCTTTGCGACCGTGTATCTACAGCTACTAACGAGCCATACGGATGGATACTTTCATAATCCCGACCGCCAGCTCGGCCGTAATGTGTCATAAAACTCTGCACATAAACCTTTGTGGAAATGCAGCCTAGACTTGATTCACTCTTCACAGTGCTTATACTTCTTTGAAAAAAGCACATTCTCAAGCAAGGTGTCAGAGGGAAGGAACACTATGAAGCTTATATCCATTACGATGGTAGGCTAGATTAATATAAGAATACTGCATTAGCAGGGTGTAGCGGGGACCTGTTGGCAGCAACTTTCATTTAGCATGAAGAGTGCAAGCGACTCTCGTGATGCAAGGGGCCGCGTGGACTCTTGTGAACTTGCTCACATTCGCGTTCATATATTGGAACTATTTAGCGACTGTTCGAGTTCACCCTCGCTTCGTGACGAGTTGATAAACTGTGTGCGGTCCGTCCATCGGTATTCGAATATGTGTGGGAAGATATCGCCAGGATATGTTGGGACTATTTCGACCGACCGGGTGTTGTTCGAGCCTAGGAGGACTTTGGTTCGTTCTATGGAAACCCAGTTGGAGTCCAGCATGTGTTCTGTTGGTCTGGAGCTTAGTATGGCCAACGATATCCTTTTTTCCTCATCTAGATTCGTCAAAGGTACAGATCACTTCAACTTGTTACAGTAGCGTAGCGTGGACATTTTGAACTACCACATATTGCCATATTTGATTTTGTAGATTAAATGGTTGAGTAGAAAGTGCAGGTTCGATGTTTATTTCGAAACTGACCTTCTATGATGCCAGGATTTTGACTCATAAAAATGTGTGCATCCTTTGTGTATTTTGATGGATAAATTAAAAATTTCAGTAGTATTTTACAGTATTTAAACTGATATGCTCATTCTTATTTGTCGAGAAATAAACGTAGGAAGAAGATCTACAATTTTTTTTCTGTGTAAGAACATTTTAGTAACACAATTTTCTTTTGGGAACTCTGATTGAGTTTTTCATATTCTAGTGTATTGTTCTTTAAGCACTTTCGCGTGGATCATCGTATTCTTTGAGGGGAATTTTCCTTTTCGTATTCTTATTACGATATTAGGAAGTTTTCGGATCCTGTTATTCTGAATGTTACTTCGAGTCCTTTGACTATTTTTTTCTGCAGTTCATTAACAGATTTAACTTGTATTTTCTGAGCGTGATTTTCGAAATGGATTGCCTAATGGGTCATTAGTCGCTTAGCCTTTGTTGCTAACCTAGACCCATGCTGTAGGACTAATCCATCGACATTTTCGCGTTCGGGAAATTCAGGGAAAATCTTATTTTGAGATTGAATTTTTTTTTTAATCGCTTTTACAACCTCAGTTTGTGTGGTTGGGGAGTGTTATACTGTTCTTTTCTTGTGAAGTTAACACTGGATTAAATTGATATCATTGCCTTTGGTGCAATAGTTTTTCTCTATTAAGAGGGTATTTGAACGACATCCAAATTTGCGAGGATAATCCCAGGGACGACTTACTATAAGTCATACGTTTAAGAATTATGGATAATGTAATACATCAATGTAAGGCAAGTTTTTAAAGATAGGTGGAATATTTCTGGAATCCACTGGGCTTTGTTGGTAATCTGTTACAGAATCATATTTTTTTTTTCGCACACGAGTTCAGGATTTTACTATAAACAGCTGATTTTCATAATTGTGGATTTATAACAGTAAGGCTCCTATTATAGGTGCATGTTCGACTTTAGAGAGGCATGTATTATGAATATTGCCTTTGTGTTTAAGTATATTGATGCAGTGCTTTGTAAAGCATATTTTTCTTGTTGAGGATTGAGCCAGGTGTGCCAATCAGGATTAGATTGATTGGGGTTTTAACCCAGAGAGGTGTTGTTTTTAACCTAGTGTGGTTAATATTTGGTCATAGTTGACTTTATCGCTGTTATCGTGAAACTACCTGTGTGAAGATTAATATTTTTCTGAGCAGTATTGTTGAGAATCTTGAGTGGATATCCGGTTCAATATTTCCAGAAAAATTAATATAACGATTTTGCCATAAGATGTATGTTTAACAAAGAAACCGATAACTATTTAATGCTGAATTTATGATTAATTTTGCTTAGCTTAACTGTCCGGCAGAATTACCCTGAAAGTAGAAATGAAACAATTTTAAGCAGAAATGAATGTCGTGACATTAAGTCAGTGGGAAGAGAATAATTGAAATTATTCTGGAATTTTGTGTAAATTATATGCCGTAAATAGGCCATATGAATTTCTTCATTCAATAACAAGAACATATAATGTTAATGAAGATGTCGTGTAGGATTATTAGTTTTAATCAGGATATTTTTGTATAAGATGTTATTTCCGTTAAGGAACCGAAATGAATTTAATTTATTCAAGTCTTATAATATTTTTCTTTTGTAAATGCTTACCCTATGGGATTGATCATCATTATTATTAATATGCCTTATATTTTAATCAATTTAAAGTAAGTTGAGATAATGGTAATATTTTTTTTTGAAAGACAATCCAGTATTATCAATGAGGTTTTTTTTTGATTGGTCGTGGTATCGACAAAATTGACTGTTTTTTCTGTCTTGTTTATTCTTACAATAAACTACTTTATTACTTGGTTTTAATTATTGCGTGATGCTTTATAGAGGTGATGGAAGGGTGTATTAAGGGGGCCATCGCTAGGTATTTTAGGGTTTACCACACCTTTGAGATTCTTTCTTCCTCTTGAAGAATTCTTGTGTTTTGAGCTAGTCTTTTCTTTCTCTGAGCCTTGGTCAGTCTTAATACATCCTGTTAGGTATTCGAGTGGCCCTATTATCCCTATGTCTGTTGGTAGAACTTGGGGGTCTTTAGAGCCGGGGAATTTTCAGGTTCTACGATCCAGCTGCTATCCAGGGATTCAACAGGTATTGGTAGGTAAAAGGTACATTAGGTGGCGCCTAACGTGGGGCTTCGAAAAACTGGAATACCAGAGCGAATACCAGGTTATGAATGCCATAACTCTGCCAAAATTGAAACTGAAAGTACAAAGTGGAAATTAGTTTTATGATCATGTAACACAGATCGCGAATTGGAACACCGTGTTTCTTGTGTGACTATGAATCAAGGCGATAAAATAATGGTGAACCAATATTTTGGCACGAACTATTGGAATTCCTATGGAACAAAGCAATTACGAGGATACTCGAGCTACTTGAATTACAAGTGGTATTGCAACCATTATTAATTTTTATTTTATTTTATGTATTGGAGTGGTGCCACACGCTTTGTTAATAATTTGTTCTACTTGTTTCCGGCTGATGATCATTGCTGACATCATTAAAAATAGAAGTATTTGTAGTAAATTTAAAATTTAAGTAATGGTAGAATCATAGACCTTCACCGATATAAACCAACATGCACTTGTATATGGTCGATCCCAAATCAAATGGGGCACTTTGTGTTTAGACATAAGGTAATGCCAGACAATAAGAATGAGCATGTATGGTAAATGGTGGTTGTTTGTAGATGTTCTCGCTGTGCTTTGTTGGTGTGGTATTCTTATTTCTTGTGAAGTGTAGTGAAGCATGTCTGAAGGTAATATGGTGACTGTGGGTGACGTTAAGAAGATGTTTGAAATTATTCAACATAAAATGGACAATTTGAATCAGGACATAGAAAATATTAAGGTCCAAAATAAATCTGCATTAGACCATATGTCTGAAACTGTTATTCAAAATCAGGGTGCAGTTGCTGAAGGTATCAGGGGGGAAATTGATACTATGCAATCCTCCTTGAAGGCTATCAATGACAGTTCTAAAAGGGTAGAAAAGAAGGTTACCATTGTAGAATCTAATATCGAAGATATCCAGGACGATAATAGAAAACCACAACTAGATATCAGTACACTACGGGCTAATGTTGGCTTGGTACAGGTTGCCCAAGAAAGAATCCAAACTAGTCAAACATCAATGCAAAATAGTCAAACATCAATGCAAAATAGTCAAGCTTCAATGCAAACAGATCTTAACAATATCCATACTAGTCAAACATCAATGCAAAATAGTCAAACATCAATGCAAAATAGTCAAACATCAATGCAAAATAGTCAAACTTCAATGCAAACAGATCTTAACAATGTTCAGACTAGTCAAAGGGGAATTGAGGAAACAGTAAAGGATGTAAACTCTAATGTAAGGATTATGCAATCTCAAATCAATGATTTAAGAACAGATGTGGGATTAATAGAATCCAGTCAAAATAAAATGGAGCTAGAGGTCCGAAAAATCGAATCTAGTCAAAATCAGACGGAGGTTAAGTTAATGGAGCTAGAAAAATCTAATAAAGAGTTTCAAGTTGAGATTAGACTAGACTTTGAAAAAAGTGTGAAGCTCAGTAAAAAAATATAGAAGCACTTCAGCTACAGTTTTCCCATGACACTAATCAGACCCAGAATAGCCTGGAGCAGTTGAAATGTGAAATGGGGACACTCCGAGCTCAAGTCACTGATCATACGAAACTTCTCAGGGATGATTTTGACATCGATTTGAAAGGGATCATAAGAGATAATATTGTAACATTTCGTAAAGATATCATGAAAATTAATGAGGAATGTTTTAAAGTTGAGAAATCTAAGTTAGAATCTAAACTTGCCACTGGTCTTGCAACTAATAGCAAAGACATAATATATGTTAGGGAAGATCTAAGCAAAAGAATGGATGGAATTCAAAATACACAGGTTAATAACATATCCGATTTAGAGAAACGTATTAACAGTGTTGAAACTAAAGTCGACCAAAGTAAGATAGAGTTAAATGAGGTCAGGGAGAAGAAAACTTCCGAGATTAATGAAATTAGAAAGGGTCTCGAGCAAATTAATCTAGAGGGGCATATCAATTTAGATACGCTAAAAGATCAATTGCGATCACTTTTACAGTCAGATTTTAGAGTTGTAGTTGAACAACCTGAAGTGATAGTACCTGATGGTAGGGAAAGGATGATGCAGGAATCTCCCAACAACGAACCCAACGTTCGGCTCAGTCAAATGGAACATCTGAGTCCCATTCGAACGAGCAGGGAAATTTTAGTTCTCCGAACCCCAACGTAGGCGTGGATGATTATACTTCGAAATCATTGGAAAGGACACCGAATGTAACCATAATAAGAAACTTTGATGACAAACCTAGGAAGTTTAGCAACTTGGATGGAATGACACCAATCGAATTTGTAAGGGCATTAAGAGATTACTTTTTGGAGTCACATGTGCCACGTGAGCGTGAGCTACGTATGGTGGAAAGGTTTCTTACCGATGCTCCGTTACAATGGTTCAGGGCTTTTCGTGTTACATTTGACAATTTTGAACAGTTTTCGGAGGCCTTCATACAAAGATTTTGGTCGATCGAGGTCCAACAAAATGTGAGATCGGAAGTCTATTCACGCAAGTACTCCAGTACAGGACCAACCAGCTATGCTGAATACTTTGCGTGTCAGTTAGCAAAACTCCGTTTTCTTCAGCCGCCGTTAACCCAGGAAGAACTCCTTGAAGCTATCTCACGTCAATTGCCTGCGAAAGTAAGGAGATCAATTATTTCTTCCGGAGTATCGTCTTTAACGTCGTTAGATGACTTGTTACATCGATTAGATCACATGAGTATGATGACGCAACCTACCATAGTCAAAAATGCCAGGCAGGAATCGAAAGTTGTAAACGCGGTAATGATGAACCGTACACAGCAGACGGATCGTTTTGGGCAAAGAAGAGATGATAGAATGGGTCCTATTAGAAATACCCATCAGGAAGAGAGGAGATGGGAAAACCAACGTAGGGACGTCCAGGAGAGGCCATGGCAACGCCGCTACGAGGAGAGAAATTTCTATCGAAGAGATAATGATCGAAACCGGAATGATCATCGAGAAACGCCTTATAACAGGAATTACAGATATGATCAAAATAATCGAGATAACAGATATAATAGGAATGATAGGGATACCCCTGACAACAGAGATAAGAGACAAAATCAAGGGTACTCAAGATACAACAATTATCGGACGGAGGCATCCGATAAGAAAGTGCAACAGGAGATGCTCAAGAGAGGGCGAGAAAAGTCCACGGAGGTTGGACGAAGAAAATCGAAGGAAAGAAAGGATGAAAATCCAGATAAGTCACAACCCAGCACTAGCAGAGAAGGTCGGAGTTCAGAAAGAACGCCTGACCGGGACAAAGGAAAAACATTTTCAAAAAGAAATTAAGCACTGAGATGTCACGCATTCTACCTGTTCACGACTACAAGAAAGAGATTACCATTACAGAGAAGTCACTATAATAAAATGAAATAATTGTTATGAGGTAGTAAGCCTAAATGGAAGAGAAATAATAGGTCGTTTCAATGCAAAAAACCTGAAAAGATATGTGCAGAAGATAGTCTGAGTATTGACTGAATAATGCTACATATGCCGAGATTACCTGGAATGGTGTAAATAAAAGTTGAGGAGACTTTTATTTAAGGTATCAAAGGGAAAAATGCACCATTATTCATAAAGGTCTTAAGTACAGACATGGTTACAGTATTTTGGGAACACCCTGTAACTTCCTAAGTAGCCTCTGAAGTCTATAATTACAGCTGGTCTACAGCGAGCAAAAGTCATGCTATCAAGAATGAGATCGGCAGAGCTCGTGTTTCCGACGAGAAACCCGAAGGTCATCGATAATAACCATGTTGACTGTGTCTAATACTATATCGATCGATTCACCTGAGAGTGATTAATACAAATTTAAGTATATTTAGCGCTATATGTAAGCAGTTACATACGTCTGTATGTATATTTCCATGGCAGAAAGCTATTATTAAGAAAGTATGAAGAACAGAAGATGATCTGTTAACTCACTGCTGATTACGTTTCGACTGCGATATATTTCATATCGAGTCGTGACGTATAGAGGAGTGGGGGAACGGATGTGAGGCCAAGGCGACCTCGTGCAGAGAGCAATGAGTAGAGAAACCGACAGCGTACAGGTTTGAGCCTGAAAACAGTGAAAGTGAAGTCGCCAGCTAACGGAAGTTTTAAAAACGTGTGACCGTGCTGAAGTGTATACGCTAGTTCGTTCGGCATTCTACGTGAAGTAGACACGTGTTTAATAGGGTTCAGACATGGTCTTAAACATGTAATAGTTTATCTTTGCGACCGTGTATCTACAGCTACTAACGAGCCATGCGGATGGATACTTTCATAATCCCGACCGCCAGCTCGGCCGTAATGTGTCATAAAACTCTGCACATAAACCTTTGTGGAAATGCAGCCTAGACTTGATTCACTCTTCACAGTGCTTATACTTCTTTGAAAAAAGCACATTCTCAAGCAAGGTGTCAGAGGGAAGGAACACTATGAAGCTTATATCCATTACGATGGTAGGCTAGATTAATATAAGAATACTGCATTAGCAGGGTGTAGCGGGGACATGTTGGCAGCAACTTTCATTTAGCATGAAGTGTGCAAGCGACTCTCGTGATGCAAGGGGCCGCGTGGACCCTTGTGAATTTGCTCACATTCGCGTTCATATATTGGAACTATTTAGCGACTGTTCGAGTTCACCCTCGCTTCGTGACGAGTTGATAAACTGTGTGCGGTCCGTCCATCGGTATTCGAATATGTGTGGGAAGATATCGCCAGGATATGTTGGGACTATTTCGACCGACCGGGTGTTGTTCGAGCCTAGGAGGACTTTGGTTCGTTCTATGGAAACCCAGTTGGAGTCCAGCATGTGTTCTGTTGGTCTGGAGCTTAGTATGGCCAACGATATCCTTTTTTCCTCATCTAGATTCGCCAAAGGTACAGATCACTTCAACTTGTTACAGTAGCGTAGCGTGGACATTTTGAACTACCACATATTGCCATATTTGATTTTGTAGATTAAATGGTTGAGTAGAAAGTGCAGGTTCGATGTTTATTTCGAAACTGACCTTCTATGATGCCAGGATTTTGACTCATAAAAATGAGTGCATCCTTTGTGTATTTTGATGGATAAATTAAAAATTTCAGTAGTATTTTACAGTATTTAAACTGATATGCTCATTCTTATTTGTCGAGAAATAAACGTAGGAAGAAGATCTACAATTTGTTTTCTGTGTAAGAACATTTTAGTAACACAATTTTCTTTTGGGAAATCTGATTGAGTTTTTCATATTCTAGTGTATTGTTCTTTAAGCACTTTCGCGTGGATCATCGTATTCTTTGAGGGGAATTTTTCTTTTCGTATTCTTATTACGATATTAGGAAGTTTTCGGATCCTGTTATTCTGAATGTTACTTCGAGTCCTTTGACTATTTTTTTCTGCAGTTCATTAACAGATTTAACTTGTATTTTCTGAGCGTGATTTTCGAAGTGGATTGCCTAATGGGTCATTAGTCGCTTAGCCTTTGTTGCTAACCTAGACCCATGCTGTAGGACTAATCCATCGACATTTTCGCGTTCGGGAAATTCAGGGAAAATCTTATTTTGAGATTGAATTTTTTTTTTAAATCGCTTTTACAACCTCAGTTTGTGTGGTTGGGGAGTGTTATACTGTTCTTTTCTTGTGAAGTTAACACTGGATTAAATTGATATCATTGCCTTTGGTGCAATAGTTTTTCTCTATTAAGAGGGTATTTGAACGACATCCAAATTTGCGAGGATAATCCCAGGGACGACTTACCATAAGTCATACGTTTAAGAATTATGGATAATGTAATACATCAATGTAAGGCAAGTTTTTAAAGATAGGTGGAATATTTCTGGAATCCACTGGGCTTTGTTGGTAATCTGTTTCAGAATCATATTTTTTTTTTCGCACACGAGTTCAGGATTTTACTATAAACAGCTGATTTTCATAATTGTGGATTTATAACACTAAGGCTCCTATTATAGGTGCATGTTCGACTTTAGAGAGGCATGTATTATGAATATTGCCTTTGTGTTTAAGTATATTGATGCAGTGCTTTGTAAAGCATATTTTTCTTGTTGAGGATTGAGCCAGGTGTGCCAATCAGGATTAGATTGATTGGGGTTTTAACCCAGAGAGGTGTTGTTTTTAACCTAGTGTGGTTAATATTTGGTCATAGTTGACTTTATTGCTGTTATCGTGAAACTACCTGTGTGAAGATTAATATTTTTCTGAGCAGTATTGTTGAGAATCTTGAGTGGATATCCGGTTCAATATTTCCAGAAAAATTAGTTAAACGATTTTGCCATAAGATGCATATTTAACAAAGAAACCGATAACTATTTAATGCTGAATTTATGATTAATTTTGCTTAGCTTAACTGTTCGGCAGAATTACCCTGAAAGTAGAAATGAAACAATTTTAAGCAGAAATGAATGTCGTGACATTAAGTCAGTGGGAAGAGAATAATTGAAATTATTCTGGAATTTTGTGTAAATTATATGCTGTAAATAGGCCATATGAATTTCTTCATTCAATAACAAGAACATATAATGTTAATGAAGATGTCGTGTAGGATTATTAGTTTTAATCAGGATATTTTTGTATAAGATGTTATTTCCGTTAAGGAACCGAAATGAATTTAATGTATTCAAGTCTTATAATATTTTTCTTTTGTAAATGCTTACCCTATGGGATTGATCATCATTATTATTAATATGCCTTATATTTTAATCAATTAAAAGTTAGTTGAGATAATGGGTAATATTTTTTTTGAAAGACAATCCAGTATTATCAATGCGTTTTTTTTTTTGATTGGTCGTGGTATCGACAAAATTGACTGTTTTTTCTGTCTTGTTTATTCTTACAATAAACTACTTTATTACTTGGTTTTAATTATTGCGTGGTGCTTTATAGAGGTGATGGAAGGGTGTATTAAGGGGGCCATCGCTAGGTATTTTAGGGTTTACCACACCTTTGAGATTCTTTCTTCCTCTTGAAGAATTCTTGTGTTTTGAGCTAGTCTTTTCTTTCTCTGAGCCTTGGTCAGTCTTAATACATCCGGTTAGGTATTCGAGTGGCCCTATTATCCCTATGTCTGTTGGTAGAACTTGGGGGTCTTTAGAGCCGGGGAATTTTTAGGTTATACGATCCAGCTGCTATCCAGGGATTCAACAGGTATTGGTAGGTAAAAGGCCACGGCCACCTCCTTCTCTCTTCCTTGCCTATCCATCCTCCCCATCCCTTACCTTCGCTCATGAGGACCCTGTTTGCTTTGCAGGTGAGGCCGCCTGGGGAGGTGCCAATCCCACCTCCAGTTGTATCCCTTCCGATTCGATGTTCCCAGCTATAGGACACTGCCCGTAGAGGCGGTAGTGGTGAGTTCCCTCCCTGAGTCCGTGGGTTCCACCAACCTGGAGGGTAAAACGACAAAAAAAAAACATATTTCCACTCGGTTGCTGGATATTTTTGTGGGAGTGATTTTGAAAAATGGGACGGAAGTGGATCGGAACGATCGAAGTGGCACCAGCTGGCACACTTCCGTTCGATCGAACGGAAGTGTAAGACGCACTGCCAACTCGATCGATCGATCCAGCTGGCAATGGCAAGATCCAGCTGGCAGTGGTAAGAGAAACAATGAGCGCGCGGTGTCGGAAATTGATACTTTGGCGTACGCTCGGCCATGCGGAATGTATATGACATACTGAACGGTAAACGCTCATGCGAACTGTGGTGTCAAGTGATTGAAACAAAGCACATGGTACATGTTCGAAGTCCTCGTATCAGTATTTAAATGGTAAAATGCCTTAATATCAAACATTGTAAGTAGTCGGCATTGCCGGTATTATGTTTCTGCACAATGGCTATTCAAATATTAACCCACATAACCGTAATGCAGAGTTATAGTTATTGTTGTTTTAAGGGGCGGAACTACGAGGTCATCTGCAGTCATCAATCATACTAATATATAAAAATGAGATGGTGTGTGTCTGTCTGTCTGTCTGTTACTCAATAACGCAAGAACCACTGGTCCGATTTAAATGAAATTATGCATGGATGTAGCTGATTTACCATGTTTACATATAGGATACTTTTAATTACGATATTTTGCACTATTAAAAATGGCGACCATTTTAGTGACGTCACTACACCCTTTGGTTTCAAAATTTCATATTTCCATAGCAAATAAAAAGAGAACGCTAAGAAATAGCTAACTTTTGATGGCACATACGAGCTTCAAAATGTAATATCCTATCCGAAAGGTCCTTATCACTTTTCGTGTATCTCCAACGGTTAGCGAGTAAAACCCACTTATGTGACGTCACTACACCCTTTGGTTTCAAAATTTCATATTTCCACTTCAAATAAAAATAGAACGCTAAGAAATAGCAAACTTTTGATGGCATACATGAGCTTTAAATTTTTTTTTTTTTTATCCGAAACGTCCTTATCACTTTTCGTGTATCTCCTATGGTTAGCGAGTAAAACCTCAATGTGTGCAATAAAACACGGTCAACACCGAGCGGTGCGGTATACAGTATCTCTCTAATATAAAAATGAAAGTTTCTGAATTTCTACGGAAATTTGAGTTGTTTACGCGTTTCAAACTGTTTTATGATGGATGCGCGGGAAAATAATGTTTTGTCTGTCTGTTTGTTTGTTTGTTTGTTTGTTTGTCTGTGGACAACTTTGTTCCCTTATAACTCGAGAACGGCTGGGTGTATCAACTTAAAATTTGGTACAGTTGTCCATCAGAGGCACGACACTAATCATTGATGTAACTCTTCTCCCTACCCCTCATAAAAGGAGGCCTACCCCCTTAAAATACACGCTGAAATAAGCGTAGAAGGGCGAGACAAAGCTCATTTTCAGCCCCTCAATGTGAGAGACAAAACCTCACTTTAAGGTCCTAAAACCAACAGTTTTTTAGATATTCCCAGAAAACTAATTTCATTTCATAAACTAATGAACAAATAAAAGCCGGTAACCATGGCAACAGATTCTCAGAGGTCCATCTATTGCTGTAAGACGCAATGCAATTCCATTAATTACATTAGTGTGAAAGTTTGCAAAGGCTAAAAGGTTATCACGGAACCCAATTAAGCCGTAAAATTCATCAATACGTATAATGCGCTTAGGGGGTCAAGGGGTACTCTAGAATTTTTTCACGCGATTTACATCTGCGGGTGTGGTACGGCAAGTCTATTATATTCATATCCCTATATTATATTATTATTATTAGTATTCTACGTTCTGCTGCACTCGCTCTCGTGTATTCTGCTGGTGAATACTGTGCCCCTGTATGGGAAAACAGTGCTCATACCACCAAGATTGATGTGCAACTCAATGAGGCCATGAGAGTCATCACTGGTACTGTTAGATCTACTCCCACACAATGGCTACCAGTCCTAGCTAATATCGCTCCGCAAGATCTAAGGAGGAAAGCAGCTAAGGTAAGCTTGCTCAAGAAGACCACTTCTGATAAGAACTCTCTGTTGTATGTTGCCCTGCAAGATCCACCAACAACACGTCTGAAATCACGCAAGCCACCCTGGGTTGATTCAGAATGTATCAATTCTTTCAACATGACCTCCAAGTGGCAACAACGTAGGAACGAGCATCCACCCAACAATGCTCACCTGGTTAAAGATCCTACAAAGAAAGTTGAGGGATTCCAACTTCCACGCCAAACCTGGTCGAAGCTGAACCGCATTAGAACAGGTCAAGGAAGGTGTGGTCACACTTTGAAGAAATGGGGTTTCCGTACATCTGCTGCCTGTGACTGTGGAGTGGAGGACCAAACTATAAAACACATTGTTCAGGAGTGCCCACTCCGTGCATTTGATGGTGGTCTGAAGACTCTACACCAAGTGACACCAAGTGCTCTGGAATGGTTGTCAAATTTGGACATTTCAATTTAAATAATTGTAAACTTTTGTGTACTTGTACAACCATACGATATATATTATTAGTAGCCTATTATATTATGGCGTACAACGACAAGACAAAGCCCCTCGGTGCCAGAAACAAAACTCGGGGGCCCTAAAGGGTCTTCGAAAAGTACATTATAAGGCTCTAAATCCAACAGTTTATGAAATATTCCCAGAAAACTAATTTAATTTAATTTAACAAACTAATGAAGGAATGCAAATCGGTAACCATGACAACATTATCTCAAGGGGTGGCATCCAACTTTCCATCTATTTCTGTAAGAAGCAATGTCACTCCATTTATACCTTGCCACGGTGGGTGAGTGGATAGCGTGTCGGTCTACTAAGTCCAAGATTGCAGGTTCACTCCTGGCCGTGGTACAGGCCGGACGTTTGTTTTAGACGAGTGAAAAATCTTAATGGAAGCCTGGAGGCGAGTTACTACAGTACCTGTGTTGTTATCAGCTGCCCCAAGCGCTCCGATGATTGATAAAGCTGTTTCACACTATTGCTGAAGTATAGTCACTGGCAAATATAATGACGTTCTGTTCGTAACTACGTAACGTGTACTTCCGTGTCACACAATACTTCGACGTGGACTGTACTGTCTGCTCAAGTCTGGAATTCCATTATATCAGATCGGTGGTGACAAATGTGAAGTGATAGGGTGAGAGAGTGACTGTGTACAGGCTCACCCGCAGGCTTCAAGGTCAAGGGCAATCGTCTAAAACAAACGTCTGGCCTGTACGTGATTTTTGAAAGGCGGCAAAAATTTGACTCGCATGTCATACGATGTTGGCATGTCAAAGAACCCATTTGAATTCAGTAGGCCGTGTTCATAATGGCAAAATTAACCTCAGGAGTTTCCGCCAATACAAAGTTCCTCATTTCTCTACTAGAAAGCGCTATAGTGTTCAAGGAGCTTAGATATCTACCCTCCTTGACTTTCATAGTGATTAAAGGAACAACGATATTTCGACATGCAAGCTACCCTCTGGGTGTCAAATTACGAAGCTTGCACCCGGCACCCGAGGCCATACGATATTATTATTAGGCTACTCCATTTATTACATTTCTGTGAAAGTTTGCAAATGGCTATAAGGTTATCACGGAACCAACGTAGACTGTATAATTCGTCAATGCAATTAAGGGGGTCAAGGGGTAACCTAGAATTTTTTCATGCAATTTCACGTGCGACATATAGTACAGAAAGTCTATTATATCTACAAACAGCAAAATTATTTTCAAAAATTCCTGAATTGAATCAGCATTTTTTGCGGCTTTTAGGAATTTGGGCCATTTGAGGCTAAAGAACCTGAATTTTCATGCACCACAAGCCTTTATAATTTATGAAAGAGATCTTCCTGTGTGTGGGGACCTAACACAACGTAGAGGGTCATTTTTTATGTGAGGTGTATTGCGTTTCGTATACAAGGCTTTCAAATCTATTTCACGTCAGGAGGTACACGTTAGGTGAATTTAGTTTGAGAGCTCATTTTAACTAATCCTTTTTTTTTTTTTTTGTTGACATACGGGTTCATCGTTGGGATGATTTTGTTTGATACGTAAGGTAGATATACCCATATTTGAATATCTGGGTGATATGTTGTAGACAATAGAATTGTCTGTCTGTCTTTCTGTGTATATTTATGTACGCCTATAAATCGTGTTCGGGTGCTTGGTGCATCGTAAAATTAGGTACCGGTATGGTAAACATGAGTAAATACACCAATCATTCATAAAACTCCTCACCGTACTTTTCATACAGTAGAAGGGTGGATATAGGGAAAAACTTCTCAAAATACATGCTAAAATAGGCGAAATATAAATATTATCCTAGAAGGACGATCAAAGCATATGTTGCGCTTCTCATTGTGACACAAAATTCGCGAGTCTATAAAGGGTCTCCGAAAACCACACTTTAAGGCCCTTAAATTAACAGTGTGTGTGATATTCCCAGAAAACTAACTTATTTCTGATAAACTTATGAAGGAATGACAAACCGCTAACCATTGCGACAGTAGCTCAATTGATAATGTCTGGTGTTATATAACACCGTTCGAAGAACGGGTACTTCTGCTAGTATAATATAATCGTTGTGGTTATACGAGAATTGAGCAAGCCTCCATGAACTATTGCTCAATACATTTTCTTTACTCACAAGAGAGCCTATTCATAAGGCATTTTAAACTCAATTTCACGCAGGAACCTTATCGAAACAAGCAAAATATAAATGAAACTTAATTCCGTAATGCAGTATTATTGGAACGTGGAAATAAGTCACCATCTTGTGCACATTATTTCTGCAGTCGAAATAGCCGTGGGGATAGCACCTATGACTGTAAATCTAGTGATCTTGGGTTCGAATCCGGGACGGGGTAGATATATATTTTTTTTTGCCACCATATTATCATTTTAAACGATATTTATCATTATCAATAACACTCATTTTAACAGAATCCATATGAAATTACGTGTTGGTCTATGAATGAAGAGGACTTGTTTGTAAGGAATTTAAGGTTATGAGCGGTGTCGCGTCTATTAATCTAGTTGATCCATATCGTATTCTTTATTTAGGCTAGTGCTGGTGGAAGCTACAAATCATCTAATAAAATGAGTTCCGTATTATAAACTACAATATCTGTAAAACACTCCCTTTTACAATAGATTAATATTTGTGCCAATAATAGTATAAAATACCGGTATATCAACAATTTCACGTGAGGTTTCTTCTATGTCAGATGTTACACATCATATGCGACTACTGTAAGGCTCGTTTTTGTTGTTGTTGCTATGGTTCTTAATGGCCTGTTACATGCAATACATGATGATGATGATGATGATGATGATGATGATGATGATGATCAATGCTAAATGCGTCACCTTTTGGTGTAGCGGCTAGTATTCTTGGCTATCATCCCGGAGGTCGGGATCGATTCTGGTCACGGCTTCGGTGGCATAGTTGGTAGCATGCTGAACTTCTATGCCCAAGATAGTGGGTTGAAACCTGGCCGAAGCCCTAGGATTTTTAAGAGCGTTAAAAATCCCTCAGTATGCCTTCCTTCGGAGAGGAAGTAAAGCTGGCGGTCCCATGTCATAGATTTATGGCATGTTAAAGAACCTTCCACTAATTACACCTGTGTGAAGCTAAACTGCATAGGTTAAGAATGTAAACAACGCTCTTAGGTTCCTACGTTCGTTGCCAAGAGCCGACTGCGGTGGCGTCTAGTAGCTAAGTTCTGAACTTGGCCTAGTAGTCGTTGACGGTGGCGTTTGGCGTCAAAAGTAAGAACTATTTAAAAAAAATTGCAGTCCTTACTTGAGTTAAAAAACAGATACACACACTAATTCAGCCATCACAATTTACACCGGTTATCAGACAGATTCTACACGCAACCAAAGTACATGGGACTACATGACCGCGTTGTCGCAGCCCCTAAACTGAGGAACCAACCAACCATCGATTCTGGTCTGAGGGCTGGAACGGGGTCAACTCAGCCTCGTGATGCAAAACTGAGGAGGGTTCGATTCCAATCTCACCCAACTTGGAAGTCGTTCTCCCTGGTTTCCCCACCTCTAGTCCAGGAAAATTGCGGCTGCCTCTTTCCCAATTCTCACATAAATTACAAATACACTATCTAATACAGCAATCACAATAACTCAGGTTATCAGACAAATTCCACATACCCAAGTACACGGGGCTACATGCCTATGATATCCCAAAGCTCTTAAATCAATCAAGAGAGTAATGCTTAATTCGAAGTTTCATCTCTGCACTGAAGGTACCTTATCAATATTTATTACATCATGATACGCCAGACGTACAAACGAATTTACGACATTGTATTCAATCGGACAAAACAGACTGGAATTATTGGGACTACGAAATCTTGTATTCTCCACTGTTCGCCTTCAAAGCGAGTTTTGTATCTGAGTGACTTCATTGTCCGCAGTATCCTTGCACTGCACTTGAATGTAGAATAACCGCAGGCGTGATTCCCACCCCATGCGACTCTGGTTTTGGCGCTCCAAGCGCATCTACAAACAAGCATTGTTAAGGACGGCTCATCCATTCTCGGCCCCCTATTACGCGAGTAGAAGTCGCTACAAAGTACAGTACGGTACCTAACCTAGAAAGACAATCGTTAAAACGCCAGATGTGTCGACTTGTCTGGTTGGTTGGTTCCTCAGTTTAGGAGCTGCGACAACGCGGTCATGTAGCCCCGTGTACTTCGTGTGTGTGTAGAATGTGTCTGATAACCGGTGTTAATTGTGATGACTGTATTAGGGTGTGTTATCAGTATTTTATCATTTCAAATGATCTTGTCGACTTCGTCGTTATGCTTGATTCTAAAGTTATGCGGGACGGAGACGGTTGCGTTACGGAGACGGAAGTGACGTCAGACGGAAGTGACGTCATGCAGCCGCGCGGGAAGCCAAAGTTAATGGGTAAAGGACGGCGAGTGCGTGACGTCATGCAGCCACGCGGGAAGCCAAAGATAATGGTTAATGGAGTCTGTTGAAAGAGTCCTGGGGCTTTGAGCGAAGCGAAAAGAATACAGGGTGACTCCTAGAGTGGTGTACAAGATGCCAGATAAGAACACAGGGTGACTCCTAAAGAGATATACAAGACGCCAGATAAGAATACAGGGTGACTCTTAAAGAGGTGTACAAGATGGCAGAGAAGAATACAGGGTGACTCCTAAAGAGGTGCACAAGATGTCAGACAAGAATACAGGGTGACTCCTAAAGAGGTGTACAAGATGTCGCACAAGAATACAGGGTGACTTCTAAAGAGATAAACAAGATGCCAGATAAGAATACGGGGTGCCTCCTAAAGAGGTGTGCAGGATGTCAGAGCAAATTACAGGGTGGCACTTAACGAGGTGTACATTATGTTAGATTCAATTCAAATACAGGGTGACCCTTCAAGAGGTTTGCAAGATATCAGATTCAAATAATGGGTGACTCTTCAAGAGTTGTAAAAAATGTCCGACTCAAATACAGGGTGACCCTTAAAGAGGTGCCCGCGCGGGAAGCCTTTCTAACATGTGTAGCATTTGTAGCATGCGTCATTTAAAAATGATATAACGTCTAGTCTTTCAGACAGACTGTAATTTTGTAATTCAAGTAAGGACTGCAGGCATTGCATTTTTCAAGTAGTTCCTACTTTTTCTGCTTAACGCCAACGTCAACGACTACTAGTTCAGAACTTGGCTACTAGACGCCACCGCAGTCGGCTCCTTGCGACGAACGTAGGAACCTAAGAGCATTGTTTAAACTTAACCATTATAATTTAGCTTCTCACAGGAGTAATAATGGAAGGTTCTTTGACATTCCATAAATCTATGATATGGTACAGCCGGCTTTACTTCTCTTCCAAACGAAGGGATACTAAGGGATTTTTAACGCTCTTAAAAAATCCGACGAATTCGGCCGAGTTTGAACCGGCGATCTTGGGCTTAGAAGCTCAGCATTCTACCAACTACGGCCCCGAAGCCGCTGCCAACTTTTCTATGGGAAGACCTTTGAGGACCACTTATTGGTGTAAGTGTAGTTCTTAATATTCTTCTTTCACCCCTAATGTCCGGGTTCGATTCCTAGCTCTGTCAAGATATTTTACTCTGGTCTGAGGGCTGGAACGTGGCACACTTAGCCTCTTGAGACAAAACTAAGAAGAGGTGTCTTCGGTTCCCACCTGAGCCATACTGGAAATGGTTTTCCGTTGTTTTCCTCTTCAACTCCAGGCAAATGCAGGGATGGTTCCTTACCTAATGCCACGGCCGCCTTCTTCCCAATCCTCATCTGAATTACAAATACAGATATTACTACAGACACAAAATAAAAAAAACACTCACCCAAATATGCGGGGATAAATGACTACGATGTCCTTGTTCTAAAATGAAACAACAACGCCTCATTCAAAGCACCCGGCAATTCATTCTTAGTGTCGTATAATTACTGTGTTCTTTAATAGCAAGGCCTGTCTCATGAATGTGGCAAGCAAATTACACATGTGAAATTTAAATTTCACTGCTATGACCTGGGAAAACATTTGCTTCTGAGGAATGAGGCTCATAACATAACATTAATTTTCAGTAAGATGAATTATATCAAGCAGTTTAAATTTAAACCATCATCATCATCATCATCATCATCATCATAAACCTCTGTAAGAATGTCGACTGTGGTGATATCAGCATGTTACGAGGACATTCCGGTCTTTACATACACAGACTGCTGCACACCTGAAGGCAAAACCATTGGATGAGCTGTACTATATTCCAGGCAGGGTTTGAGTAAGTTACATACAAAGCAAGTAAATCCTTGTCCTCAGTCCTTGCTCCTTGGTCCTAAGTCCTTGGTTCACAATTGCAACTTAATGAAAACTTAGGCTAGAATGCACCAGGTGGACTTAAAAGTGATTCTGCCCCCCCCCCCCTCCCTCCCCCAACACCACTACTCCCAATGCGAGCCGATAACTCCCGAACCCGTGGTCGGAGATTTACGAATGAGGTGTCGTTGGACTCGAGCTGACGGGGGCTTTGCTAAGGACCACTTGTTATATTTTTAGCCTACTTTTCACATTTTGCAAAAATGAGGAAAAAGTAGAATTATGAGATCGGGCAAATGTGTGTCTGTCTGTCAGTCCTTCTGTCTGTCTGTCCTTCTGTCTGTCTGGCTGGCTGTGTGTGGGTCACCCCCTATGAACTCCTAAACGGCTGCAGCAATCGACACAAAATTTGGTAGGAGTAAAGATCTATACCTGAATACCTCACGGCCATATTTGAAAATGATGTCAGTGCTACCAACTGCTGAAAATTCGAAATTGAAATTTGAGCTCCATGTTGGATATCTTGGAAGGTATGAATGGGAGCTATTTCCAAATTGCCACACGTATAGATATTAACATTGCAGTTTAATTTCCAGGAGGCCATACATGGCAGTGTTGCCAAAATGATCATAAGCCTGCTGATAAGTCCAAATTTCAAATGCATATAACTTCTACACTATCAATTGGATTTCAACCAAATTTCGTATGTGCTATGTGTACATAAACATATATGGTTGAGCGTGTTCTTAAGAGCCACCAGGGCGGCCAACTGTTAATAAATGCTCTCAATTTTCTTTATACAAATACCCATATATCAGAAAGTATGCAAGCCGACAGCTTTATACTATGCACACGTATAGTACCTGACATTCTATAATAATTTGGGGTAACTTATATACGTCAGTGCTACCAACATGATTCTTAGCCTGCTGAGAGGTCCAACCATAAATACATGTAACTTCTATACTATCATTAGGATTTCAACCAAATTTCGTGTGTGCTATGTGTACCATAACAGATATAACTATGCCGATTCTTAAGAGTAACCAGGGCTGCCAACTGTTAATAAATACTCTCTCTATGTTTGTTACCCTAATATCAATATATCAGAAAGTATGCAAGCCAATAGCTCTAAACTTTGCACACGTATAGTACCTGGCATTCTAGATTAATTTGGAGTAACTAATATATGCCTACGCCAGTGCTGCCAACATGATTCTAAGCCTGCTGATATGTCCAATTTTAAAATGCATGTAACTTCTATACTAACTAATGGATTTCATTCAAAATTGACACAACAATAGACCATATTATTTCAGATTATTTCTGACCAATACATGTATGCCATTGTTGCCAACATGACTTTACGCACGCTCTTAGATCCAACGTTTAACTGCATGTAACGTCCATGCTATCCATTGGACTTCTACCAAATTTTGTATTCTGTGCCTTAAGAGATGGAACTACGAATATATTCAGTCACCAGGGCTGCCAACTGTAGTTCTCTATAAGGCTACATTATACCAAGTATACAGCATTTCGAACTAATTAGAAATTTCGGTATTACCAATTCAATTTCGTCATTATTCTAGATAGATCCATATAGATTAATCATTGGCATGAATCTTACATTTTAATAAAAGTAGGCTCTTTAGTTCGTCACGGAACTTCTTATTTAAAGTTTTTTGAACATTTTTGTTTTTGAAAATATTCGATAGTTAAAAAACCAAACATGATAGAACGTTGTGCAATACCTTAAACGAACGATCTTTATGTCCTTTATTTTTAATAATAAAACTTTTTAATTTTTTATGTTTTTTTGAAAAAGGTGTAATTTTGAAATTCTTTTATTTTGGAAACTAAAGAGTTTACAAAAAAAATTGTTTGACATAAATGAATGGCCCTGACCCCTTCTACCAGCAAAATAAATGTCAAGCCTCTAGGACTAAAACTGTGCAGTAGTTGGATGGAGACAGTTCTACTTCACTCCCTACTTTCATATAAACTTTGGGCGATATCTCCCGAAAGCGTGGTCGGATTTAAACGAACGAGGTATTGTTGGCGTTTGGGTTGACGTTCTCTTGGCTAAGCATGTGTGTTGTTGTTTTTTTTTTCTAATTTGAAAAAGGTTGTTTTTTGGATTGGCGCTATTTTGGAAACGGTGAATTGGAAAAGAGTTTGTTTGACGTTAATGAAAGGGGGGTATGCCCTCTAGGCCGACAGAAAGTTTCAAGGGTGTGGGAGAAAAAAAATGATAGCCTACTTTCTCGCGAACATTGGTGATCATTGGCGAACGGATGGTCGGATTTTAACAAATGAGGTGTCGTTGGACTCGAGCTGACGTCTTCTTTCCTATAGACCACTTGTTATATTTTTCAAAAATTTTCTGAAAAATTTTGTTTTCGAAAGTAGGCGATAGTTTGAAAACCAAACGTGATAGAATGTTGTGCAATAGTTCAAGTCAATGGCCTCTAAGACCTTTATTTTTTATAATAATACTTTTTTATTTTTGAGACTTTTTGAAAACACTGAAATTTTGAATTTTTACTATATTGGAAACTAACACGTTAACAAATAAGTTTGTTTGACATAAATGAAAGGTCCCTACCCCCTCTACCACGAAAATAAATATCAAGTCTCTAGGACAAAAAACTATGCATTTTAAAACTTTTTTTTAAATAAAAGAGTGTTTGTAGACAGAGAGCCGGTAGCGCTTGACGTATGTTACAACGAGGCTATGATTGGCCATGGTGGATACGGGAAATGGCTATTTCGACGGGGCGATGTATGGCAAAACGAGGGGTCGCTTTTCGATATATTTTTTTTCCTATGACAGATGAATGAAGGCGAATATTTTCAAAAAATCCCTCATGGCGATCGTTAAAACAGGTTGGTAAACACTGACCAGTAACCAGAAAAAATTCATAATGCTATGAGACGAATAAAAATAGTCGGCAACAACAGTACTTGTTTTTCTATGTCTGACTGGCAGCCAGAATGGGAAAACAGAATATCTGCTCGAGAGGCCAGCTTGGAGCCTGGCTAATTGGCTAAGAGAATGGAATGTGGTTGAGAGCTGACAACATTGGTGTCATATGATAACAGGTTGGAACCATGTGGCAACTCTGTAAAAAGGTGATAACAGCTAGCCAGGCGAGCAGCAGCAGCAGCAGCAGGCAGGGTCCCCGCAGAGAGGAAAGGGGAAGGAGGGAAGGGTGAACACAAAGAGAGAACAGGAAATCACGTGACCACTACAGAGCGCTGAGAGGGCGGGGCCAGAAGGCTGGGGAGGCGAGGGAAGGTGTGGAGAACCCATGACAGCCAATAGCTGAACGAGTTGTATGTCAACATGGAGTGAAGGAGTGATACACAGGTGTGGAGAGAGAAAGACAAACATGTATGGACATGCAAGAAGCGCGGGGCGCCATACACAGAGCTCTCGTACATCATGATTCAATAAATAAATAAATAAATTTAAAAATAAAAAATGCCCAGGTTCACACGACATGTAATTTATTGATCCAAGCATTAAACGTACAGTTAAATCCTAACCATTTGGCATGTAGTTTATTTCCTTTTTGTTTCAACACTTTTTCCACAAGATAATGTTTAGGAAATGCTGTTTTTTTGAAGTTCACGGAGATAAAATCTACCTTTTATGGGTTGATGGTTGAGGTCTTGGAGTAAATAGGTGACTGGACTGTCCAAGTTGACTTGACGAATTCGAAATAGTTCAGTCCCCCACTGAGGCGTGTAGCCCTCATTGAAGGCAGACTTAAATTTGCTCACACATACAAAATCCCAAATTTTCAGTCGGTGACGTTTAGGATCTGCTGTTTTTATGGGGTTAAACAGTTTATCCAGTCGCTGAATAGTTTTGGTCACGAGGCGTGGTTTGGTCCCAATGGTTCTATGTTTGGTGTCATTGTAACGTGACACTAGCTCAGGTAACATGTCCAACCAGCGATAAGTGCCCTGAGCGGTAAACGCTTTCCACATATGGGTTTTCAATGTTCGGTTAAACCGCTCGACCACGCTGGCTTTGAGATTGCTGTACGTGGTGTAATGGTGAATATCCTTAGATTTGAGGAAACTGGAGAAATCCTTGTTGAAAAATTCTTTTCCCTGATCGGTTTGTAGCAACTGATGTTGGCGTTTGGAGTGTTGAATAATATGTTGAAAGGCCTTGGTGACTAGTGGACCAGACTTGCGACGCACAGGTTCAACAAAGACCATTTTGGAATAGACATCAATGACAGTCAACATATAGCGTACAACGTCGTTAACGCCAGCATAGGGTATCATTTCAACCAAGTCAGCCTGCCAAAGTTCATCCACACCTCGTGAAATCACCTTGAGTCGCGGATAGTGACGCCTAACTAGGCGATGTAACTCGTGAGCAATACCCATTTTAATGGGTGAGGGCTTAAACAATAATTTTGGCAATCGAAGTTCTGGTTCAATTTCTTGAATTTCCAAATTGTGACCGGTATGGCCGGCTTGACGTGAAGCATGCAACAACTGTAGCCGCTGGATGAGCTTATTGGGATTGTGCCAGTAGGTAACATCCACAAGGGGTTTTAATGGTTTAAATGTCACTCCCGAAGCGGACACTTTACGACGAGTACTTTGACTGGTGGGAAACATTTTTGCAATGATGTTTTATATTTTTGAGATATATTGACATTCACTTCTTGAGCTGGATCATACTGTCTTTTGTGGGCATGGGTATCCAATAAAATGGATTTATATTTGCCAAGGTCCTCTGACGTATAATCATGGAATGAGGGTGTTCGAGAGAAGAGCAGCTTTAACAATCCTGGCGTCAATTTATAGTTGATGTTCTTAATGACAGCTTTAGTACGAGCAAATTTAATGGATGAATCCCCAATTTTAAAACTATCATCCTCATAGCGAACACCATACGTGGTATCTGTGTTTCCAATAAATAGATCAATGAGATAGGGTTCTAGTGTTGATCCATAATATTTTATTAAAATGTTTTTCAGTTGAGCTTTATTTTGAGGGGGGCCAAGACTTGTGAAAACGGAGACGATCTGGAAGGCAAGATGTTTCGACCATGGCCAAGGATTTCTTTTTTCTCAGAAACTCTGCAAGGCGTGCGGCCTTTTTTTTGAGGCGTAAACACTTGTTCCTCGTCATCCTCAACTTCGCTAACACTAGTCAAATCTTACTGTTCCTGTTCCTCTTCCTCTTCCTCAGGGTCCTCGTGCAGCGTCTGAGTGGCTTGTGAAACGATGGGTAGTGTTTCAGATGGCTTGAAACAGGGTTTCAACATGGCTTTTAGCGGAGGTGCTAAATGATGTTGAATAAACAAAGCATGATCTGCACGTGATCGTTTCAATTGACGAAACTTCTGGCGAATAGTATTTTATGCTCTAATAATATGCGTTTTCAATTGACTCTCTGCTAACGCCATGGTGTCGTGACAAATGACTTGAGAGGGAATGAGACAGGGCCTTAAATAGCAATAAAATTATCAAACCCTAAGCGATATCGTCCTTGGTTGAGTTCACTTTGTTTGTCAATCACTAAACAGGCATGGCGTTGAGTGTTCCAGCACTTGCCACACAATTCAGTAAACATTTGAAAGGTCAAATCCGGATTCACATGTTCATTATAAATGTGACGACTGTTCCTCTCGTCTTGGCGAAATAAAACAATGACATTGGCATTGTCACGAATCAACTGTTTGGACATTTTAGAATACGTTTGTCTAAGATAAAAAGCAATCGATATGTTTGTGTCGACCCATGCTGAAATAGCTTCGAATAATGCCTTGACGTTCAGTGGATACATAATCGAAAATCATGAGTGAATCAGGCTTTACCTCATCCGGTGAAATAACATTTTCTTGCGTGGAAAATGTGAAATAACCCATATTCTCTTTTTGTAATCCAGACATGAATTGATCCAGAAACACGTAGAGGGGTTGGTAGAGAGATTTTGCAAAAATATAAATATTTTGAAAACGCAGACCATTGGGCGATGTGATGAGTGTTAGCAAAAGATTGGTCTTTCCACAGCCGGAAGGTCCCACAATGATGCAGCAAATGGAAGATGGAAACAGTGAACCAAGGCGTTGTTCACGTGATGTGGGACAGAGATGGGAAATCATGTCCCCCACGGGGAATGACTCTTGCTGCTTAATAATCTTCATATCAACTAAGGCTTAGACAGGCTAGCAGGCTGTCTATATACAGGACACCGAGCCTTGTCATAGAAACAGTAGACTCGTACTACAGGTTGACGATGGATGTCTTTGGACGTGCGTTGATGGCCAAAGCTAGGTCTGTCCCCATACATGATCCCAAACAAGAAACAGATCCTGCTAATAAACACTATGTGGATAGGTCTGTAGTGCCACACACAAAACAGGGAGATTATGACTTTACGGGAAAGCGGTTAACCCATGTAAAACATCCTCAAGTGTCTACAGACGTTACTACGAAAAAGTATGTGGATAACAAAGTGTAGGAGTTTTATGACAAATTGCCTCAGCTTACGGTGAATGGCTATAGCGCTAATCACCATCGGATTATTCACGTGGAAGACCCGCAAGACGAAGACGATGTCTGTACCAAGCGTTACGTGACCTATGAAATGAAAAGGCTTCATAAATTTATCCCATCTGTATTTTTAGTGTATCTGACAAATGAAAAACCTGTGAATGACAGAAACCATATACCGATAATCCATGATCAGCACCTGACCTATGTGCTTGCTTCGGGTTTACGCCACTATCGATTACACTATGATGGAATCATTCACATCAAATATGCCATACCTGATGAGAACCATTTACAAATACAGATAAATGGTCATAGGATGTTGGTCCATAACCATGAAATGGTCAATGCAGGTGACGAATTATCCTTTCATCTCATGTTGACATGGGATGAAAAGCAAACGGGAAAAACCATAAACGATTTCCCACTTTATGTGGAATTGGAATATACAGCCATGAAATAACAATCTGACGTTAGTTGTGACTTAAACTTTCTTGTGAAAGGTTGTTGGTGATTATCATCATGGTGAAACAAAGGTATGTGGTGAGAAAGACTAAAAAGACTAAAAATAAGACCCTGTCCTTGGCTAAGCCTGGGCTCATGACATTCGTGGACAAGCCCTTGCGAAAGAAAAAAAAGAAAGTAATGTATTGACCATAAGGAAAGCCCTTCGAGCAGCACAGAGACACGAATATCCAAAATGTCGGCGACAGGGTTCAAAACAAGGGCGAGTGTTTCCCGTCCCCAAACGAGCAGGATTTTTACCTGCAGTATTTGCCGGTCTGGCTGCACTGGGTTCACTTTTGGGCGGTGCCAGTGCAGTGGCGAAAACCATTAAAGCCGCGCAGCAGGGCAAGCAACAACTCAAAGAAGGTCGGCGACATAATGAAACGATGGAAGCGATTGCTATGGGGGCTAGAAATGCCAATTTAAAGCCAGCTTTTTATCAACAAGGATTTGGGATTTCACTATTTAGAAATATAAAAAAATACCTCAGCCATAGCAAGACATACCCTGACGCATCAACAAGTGGAAAGCTATGCTAAACAACTAAAGCTTTCTCATTTTCGAGGTGTGTTTATGCGAAACCAATTACCCCCACGACCCTGGAAACAGGAATGCGCTCTTGTCAATTTGGATGATCACCGAGGACCAGGAACGAATTATGTAGCTTATGTCAAAGAGGGATCCACCGTATAGTACTTTGACAATTTTTTGGGAATTTGCCCCCGCCCATGGAACTAGTGACCTATTTTGGAAACAAGATCAAGATATATTATAATGTGAAACGTGAGCAAACGTATAATAGCCAACAGTGTGGACGTTTGAGTTTAATTTTTTTATATAAGGCACAGCATAAGCCAAAACGCCAACAGTATGTCGGCAGAAAGTAAAACGTTTACACTTCATGGACGTGGAGCTGAAGTCAACCTAGACTTTTACCCACCAATTGAATTGAGTGAAAAACCCTATGGTTTAGGACTTATTTCTCTTGAAACGTACAATCGAATATACAACATACGTGAAAATGTGAACAACAAGTTTTACTATGATGATTCTCTGCTCACCCTAAACTCTGGTGGATATACGATCGATGATATTTATGAAAACATTTATTTGGTGTTGATCAATGAATATGGTTTAAAGTCATTTCTCGATGGAACTCGCAAGTTTGAACTTGTAGGAAATACCAACACTCATCGCTGTAGTATTTTCTCCACATTCAAAATTGACTTTAAAACACGCCCCGATTCCATTGGTCCATTACTAGGATTTAAACCACGCGTGTTGGAGCCCAACAAAAAACATGAATCAGACCATGCAGTGAAATTCATTGAGGACCATCATGTGTCAGTGACGTGTAATATTATTAGCCAAGTGTATACCAATCAAGAACCATCGCATTCGCTTTATGGTTTTATTGTGACATCGCCCAATGGCTATATTATTCGTGAAAACCCTTAAGTGGTGCTTTTTCATTCTGTGGCTGTCGATAATATTAGTAATATAACATTAAGACTGATCAATAGAGATCAACAACGCATTGATCTAGATTCTACCACACCAGTGACTTACAAGTTGGTGCTAAAGCCACTATGAAGTTTGTATGTAAAGCAACAACACCGTGTAGGAATGGTGTTAGTTGTTTGCCCCGTGAATACACGTTAACATCTCAGGACAAGCAGATTTTACAGCATTTGGGTTACCACGTCAACCCCGATGATGAATTCCATCCTAGAGGTAGTGAACCGCATCGAGGAGCAACCAGGAGTGGTAAGAATTGATCTCCATTCCTATCAAGCTCAAACACCTGGACTCAATAACAATGATGAAATTCAATTTGTTATCAACAACCAAGATATTTACACCCTACCGCATGAAAGTGTCATTCAGATCGAAGGTCGGCTCACCAAAGCCGATGGCTCTACACCCTCCACATCCAAGTTGGCCAGCCATGGTTTGGCCTTTCTGTTTTCTGAAGTACGTTATGTCATTAACGATATCGTGGTGGATAGCACTCGAAATGTGGGTATTTCCAGTGTCATGAAACTATATCCCTCTTACAGTGAGGAAGAAGGTAAAACACTTTGCACGGCAGGTTGGTGCCCTGACTCGATGGTACACACCGATGGGACCTTTACTGGATATTTACCTCTTAAACTGATTTTAGGCTTTGCCGAAGACCACCAGCACATTGTAGTCAACGCAAGGCAAGTGCTTTATCTGGTGAGAGACAGGAGTGATAATAATGCACTCAATGGAGGTGACAATGCCCCCATAGATTCAAAAATTCAACTACAACGCTTGCTATGGAAAGTGCTCCATGTGACCCTTGGCGATAGCAAAAAACTGGACATACACAAGATGGAAAAGAGAGATATGTCTCTACCTATGGAATTTAGAAGCTGGGCACTCCATGAGTACCCGCTATTGCCCACCACCAACACACACAGTTGGTCTGTAAAAACAGCTGGCTATACACAGAGACCTCTCTACATTATCGTGGGTTTTCAAACGAATCGCAAGTATCAACAAACCAAAGATGCCACGCAATTTGATCACCTGCAATTGAGAAATGCACGTCTTTTCCTCAACGGAGCTGTGTTTCCCTATGAAGGACTGGATTTGGATTTTTCAAAAAATAAGTTTGGCCCCCTGTACGACTTGTTTTCTAAATTTCGATGGTCGTATTATCAAAAAGAGAACGGCCCCTTGCTGCTACCCCAAGCGTTTAAGTCAAGGGCGCCACTGATTGTCTTTGACTTTTCTTGCCTGGAAGAGTCTGTCAAGCCATCCAATATTGACATTCGACTAGATTTTGAAACGCATGACAATGTACTAGCCAATACGACAGCCTACTGTTTGATTATTCATCACAAACAAGTCAACTATTATCCACTGTCCAACCAAGTGACGAGTGTATAAATAACAGGTCAACCCACGTCAAGCCGCTCAGTAATGTCTTGCTTTAAAGCATCAAGAGAAGCCACATCCATGAATTTAAACTCTGAGGAACAACGTTTCAAGACTTTTGCAACATGGCCAGTGCCTTTCATAAACCCTCAAGCCTTGGCGACCGCTGGATTCTACTATTTAAAAACAAGAGATGAAGTGAAATGTGCCTTTTGTCCCATCATCATAGACCAATGGCAAGAGTACGATGAACCCATGCAGGAACATCAGCGCTGGTCACCTGCCTGCCCCTACCTGTGCAGAATGGAGGTGGGAAATATACCCTGTCATTCAAGCTATCCCTCACTCGTGCCTCTGAGTGATGACCAAAAAAACAAGTTACGATACGTGTGGATTGTATGGTGTCAACGGTGCTTCGGCGAGCAGCTCACCGTCAGAAACGCCTAGTTTAGAGACATTGGGACATCATCGGTGTTATGGACGTTACAAACACAAGAGACTATATTGTTGTATGAGTTGGTATCGTCCTTATCCCAAAATGACAAAAGCCTGTAAGACGTGTTATGATAATTCTTAAATTCTTATTTTTTTCATGTCCCCCTGTCCTACCCTAACCTCAATTTTTTTTTCAAACTAGCATGGCAGGTAAGTCCATGTCATGACAACACCTTAGTGGCCAATGGTTAGTCAGTCGTCAGTTGAACTTGGTCCAGGCAAGCGGCAACATGTTTCGCACACTCATTGAGGATTGCCAAGGGTTTAAAATTGGTGACAACAAATGTATATTTAAACAAGTGGCCATTATCGATTGTACCACGTTTTGGATATCGCAAGCAACTCATTTGCTATATAAACCGCCCCATGCTTTTGATTTGTTGTGTGAAAAAGACCGCAAACAAACCCAGTGGATTGAAAATCATAAGCAACTAGACTGGAATCAAGAAACTATTTCCTATAAATATTTGGACGTGGTCATGAAAGCACACTTGTCCTCGGCCAATGTGGTATTTGTGAAAGGTAATGAAGAACGTGAATGGTTGCAACCATTTTTGGCGACTTACTGTCAATGTCTCGACCTCATGGACCTGGGCTGCCCCTCCCTGCAAACGCTGATGGATACTTCTTCCTGTGGCAACATTACCCATACAGCCCTAGCGCATGCGTGCCATCTCTTTCATTGGTTAACCACCCATGCCTGATGGGAGTTGTTGAACAAAATTATAACTCAAGATTTACCTGTGAATGACGCCAGTGAGATTTCTACAAGCGACGTGTAAACATCTACTACACGTGATACCATGGAGAAAGGCAATGCTACGGACAAAGCCATCGGAAAGTTCTTTATATGCAAAAAGAAACGAGACAGTTTTACCAAAGAAGAGCTCTTGGCGCTGCCCAAGTCGTTCATATATAATGTGGCCACCAACGCGGTGAAAGAAATCTGGCAAAATGTACCAAAATCATGGACTCAAGACCCTGTGTTGAGTGAATTGCAACCCTGTACGGATTACGATCACCATAAGCAAGTGGCCATGGCAAAAGTACCCTCTATGCGTCAATGCGCGACTTGTCAGCTAGTGAAACTGTATCACGGTCATAAAAGTCCGTGTAAAGACTTTGTTGAATCATTCCACGGGTGTCATGGCGACAAAAAGCAACAACAACAACAACAACAAACACGAACATCGTCCACAGAGGAGGAGGAAGACCAAACCTTTTCACCATCGATGGAAAAGGATATGCCAGACCTGTACTGGCAGTGGCGTCATTGACAAAGTGATTCAATACTTACCTTTCGAAATCCATCTTCCAGGTTATCGTTTTTGTGGCCCTGGAACTCATCTTGAAAAACATTTGCAGCGTGGTGATATACCCATTAATCTTTTGGATCAAGCATGCAAAGAACATGACCTATCTTATCACCATAGTCATCCTGGTTTAAGACATGTGGCAGGTAAATTGTTATTGAAAAAAGCTAAACAACGTTTCACATCCTGTGATGCCTCAGTGGGTGAAAGGATGGCAGCCCTGATTGTGATGAGTGCTATGAAAGGAAGTGGACATGAACATTAAGGAATTGAGGATTAAGGAATTGGGATGTGTTTGTATTCTATTTTCTTTTGTCAATTCCCTATGGTTATGAAATAAAAAACAAAGGTTTACCAGAACACAATGTTTCATTTTAATTTAAAAGAAATCATGATGTTGATGGGCTGATTTTTTCATTTTCACATTTTCACACATTGTCATTTGCCAATTTGCAATTTACAGTTTTTAAAAATGTCTGTTTCAAGTTTTGCGTTTTCGATAATATGGATTTTCCATTTTGTTGATGACACTTTTTAAAAATGTCCGTTTTATGTTTTTGATTTTATATTTCACATATGGCCATTTCCAGTTTTTAAAATGACTGTTTTACGTTTTTTGAATTTTGGTGTTATCGAAACATGGATTTTCCATTTTGCTGTTTTCACATTTTTCCATTTGGTATATGTCGAAAGTTGAGATTTGTCAATTATGTTGATGCGAGTGCTTGACCATGATGATGATGATGCAGTGAGTTTATGTGTGTTTGGAGGAACGTAGGGGTCTACGACTAGTGCAGGTAAGACTGTTTAACAAAAATAATGTATATTGACCACTACATTTAAAAGAAGAAAACTATCGACAAAACAAAATGAGTATATAAGTGAAAATTTCCCCCTCCCCACCCACCCTACCTCACCGTGTTTGCTCTGGTCATACATACACACCAGCTTTCTCTCTACTCATACATTCACACCTGTGTTTGGGAACAAACACAACCACTTTATTTATCCCCAAAAGCACATTCTCGACATGCACACTCATCCGAAATACCTTTTTTTTAGTTTACCATTTACGAATTACGTTACAAAAAATAATAAAAGTTACTAAAAAATGTATTACTTATTTTATATTTACAAAAAACTACAACTTTGTACAGCTTTAAAAGAATCAAACTTTAAACCATTTTCCAATTCCCAACTCTGTTAAATTTAAAATAAAAAATAAAAATAAGGTTGCACAGAACTTTTTATAAGAGAAAAAGGTCCAAGTCGGTTGCCACTATTTACAAAATCTACTATTTAGAATGACAAAAAATATTTACAAAATACTATATCTACAAGTTACAAAAAAGCCATGTCCCTAAACGAACAAACAGAAAAATCACACCTCCTCCTCCTTGCTGTCATAACCCCAGGGCAGGCTGGTGAGCAAATCATCAGCCCACACACGTTTGTTATCCATGGAGGCAAGGGTGCGTTTTCTCTGTTCCACAAGATACAAATGATGGTTGCTGGATTGTATCCTGCACTGCGTATGGGACATAGCTTTGCCAGTGCGTAAAACCGCTAAGTAATCGTCTACACGTAGCGATTTTACGACTGCCCTACCTACAACTTTTGCTCTTTTGGCTTCCTTACAGTCTAGTGTGCGATAAGCATACATTTTCGAGGCCAAACCTACGAATTCCGTCATAAGGGAATCACCGCATTCATCTTTTAAAACGCCCATTTCCTTCTTGTTTTTATGGGCAAGTGAAACACGTTGTCAGCGATATACGAAGAGGTGTCGAACCAGTCACTATGCTGCCTCATAACGTCATAGGGGTTGCAGTGGCGAATGTGTTAAATAAATAAGTCCGTATCCATGTACAAAAGAGAGACGTCCTCAAAATGGCGTTTGGCAGACTCATAGTGGAATCGATACATGCCCGATTTAGAAAAGTCTAAAATGACTTGGCCCAAGTAAATGGGCTTATCCATGGTCACGCTGGTCTTACTCATTTCAATGGTGGCCAAATCCTCATCGATAATGTTGATCGATTTAAAATTTGGTTTGGCAATGTTCCGCCGGGCACCGTAACGTCCATCGCAGACATTCACCAATTTAATGTCACGGTATTTGTGGACATTCTCCATGGACTTGCCATAGATGCAGTTGTTCATTAATTTTAAAAAAATAATTTCAAACTGCTGTGTTGACATTTGTCGGTGCTCTGTGTTGAGTTGCATGTATGGCTTGAGCCATGGTTTTTGGGCAAAGGAAATACCCCTATGGATTTTCCTCAACACCAAGCCTTGGGCGAGACATTGCACCAACATTTGGATATGCAGCACATTCCGATTTTTGTTGTAAAGTGTGCCCATGAGTTTTTCAATGTTCACTTTACTGTCAGGGGGAACCATTTGCTCAAGGCAGAATGGGAAATTGGCATGTTCATCATACAAGAATGAGGGATATTCAATAACCATTTCTAAGACATATCCACGGCCTGTTTCTTGGCTAGCCTTGATCACATCGAATTCTGACACTTGTTTCTCTGTCAGCCAAGCAAACTTCCCATGGGGCAAAGGCTGACTCATGGCGTAACCATAAAAATTATTCACGTCATTGTACATTAAGTACGATTCTGGTTTGTCTGGTGAATAATCAGGCATGTAGACATTGTTCGCTTCGGCATGGCGCTGGTTAAGCGACACAAAGCCACCGCGAATGCCCTTTTCAAAAAATAGAACCATGTCTACATCAGAGAGTAAATCCAATTCCACTTGAGTGTATTTTAAAGCGGCTTCAAACGAGAGCCCAGGACTCGTATAATAGTGAGCCGGGTCAAGACCATAAATGTGCTGACACAACTCACGAAATTTTTCAAACACATCAGTGAGCAGCAATACATCCAGTTTTAGGAAATGCATAGCATATTCACTTAGCGTCTTAATGCCAAACACTCGCCAAACTTGACATGCATGTGCATAGTCTTCATCGGAAACGGTGCTACGTGTTAGTTTTGAGTAACATTTCTCTTGAGGTGGGAGTTTTGTTTGCTTTAACACGTCCCAGCTGTTGCAGAATTCATACGGGAATATACCTTTCCGAATGCACAATTGAAATTGCTTAGGATCATTAAAATACAATCTGGGATTTTTAAATTCCTCTTCATTCAAGCCATTCACAATACTGTCTAGCGAGGATGCCATAAACTTAAAGGAATCCAAAAATCGAATGCTAAAGTTGCTCAACCGCCATGTGAGGGCTGTAAGACGCTCATGGTTTTGGGGGATAATGGTAAACGAGCCATTGTTGACATGACCTAATTCACGAATCAAAAACTGAATGTCATAATTTGCCAGATTGTGGAAAAAGACACTGCTGAAACGAGGAGCTGAAAAGTTCAAATTGCATTTACTATGCGCAGCTCCACGAAGCTCTCCCGTAAAGTGTGAGTGATCACGAACGGTGTCTTCAGCACTGATCAGTGGCTTTTCGCAAATATGGCCTGTCGTGGCACGCTCATACAGCTGTTGCTGTTGTGGCGTTAGGCTCATGGGTACTGGGTGGTCCAGTAATCCCTGTACATGGTCGGCCAACTTAACAAGTTCATCCAAAAACCATCTGGCACAATCTGGCCCCTCACGGTATTTGTAAACGGATTGTGTGGGGTCATAGGCACACACCACTTTAAATCCTATGGCAAAAGGTTCATGTTTTTGAATGGGTGTGGTTGAGCTAATGGTGGGATCTGGTTCACATCCCGCCATGGGTGTAGTGAGTGCTTCGAAATCTGCATACACCACATAGGGGACAGTGTCACGCTTGTGAATGTCCTTAAACTTTAACACAGCCTTGTCCCCTTGTGGCAATATCAATCTCACCGCTTCCTGAGAAACGCAATCTACACTATGACGTTCTAAAAGCGTAGGGGTTGTAAAATATTGCAGGCAACGATCACAAATATATGATTTATGTCCTTGCTTAGACGTTTGACTGCTTAGCAATCTACTCAGGCTTTTAATGAGGCAATAGTGATTCACTTCTCCGTAAGACAGGTATAAAAGATGAATGTGGTGTCGTTTCGGTTCTTTTGTGCCATAAAGAGGACCCACAATCTCATCACCATCAAGGCCATACACCATGAACGAAAAGTCCTGGTTGTCTTGTTCAAACCTATGGATTTCCGTTAAGTCCATAGGGAACGATACTCTAGTTAAATTTAATGTTTGTTTTAATTCATCAAACTTGGTCTTGTACTTTGCTGGTTTGTTAAAATGACGGTCTTGAACTGGCTGCAAATACGCTGCCACAGCCCACAGAAAGCATTCATCATCAAAATTTGCAATATTCACCACAGCCTTTTTCGAAGCTATTGCTGGTGGTGTTTTAATATAGCTAGACCCAGCATTCAACGGGTTGAAATGACAAATGTTGATTTGCAGGTAATGGATTTTGACTAACGCTAAACCACTTGGTCCTTGTTGCAGTTTATCAAATTTTGATAGCAAGGCATTGACCACATGGCTTTGACACCACTCGTTCATATTATCGGCTATCAAAAGCTCTTGCATTTTACTGCCGATATAAAATGGTCTTTTATGCTCACCGTCCTTGTTTTTATATATGAAATCGCACACGAGTTGTGTATTAACCTTTAAAGCTGTATGCAACCTTTGCGCTGTACAAATTTGTTCTTTAAAAATTTCAAAACATGATTCCATAAAGTCTTTTGGGATCAAACTCTCTCTAACATTCACTATTCGGCCAGAGCACACATGTGACTTGAAACAGGACTCGAGAGGCTCCCAAGTTAATGTATCAGTAGCAGTGGAAAAAGACGTGATTTTTATAAAAAAAGAACAATCTCACCAGAGTTTTCAGCCGTATACTGCCTGGTAAGCAATAGCCCCAAACACACACGTTATGGGTGTTCAGCAGTGGCTGTAGTGGACAAGCCTTTACCAACACACACTAAAAAAAGAAATAAAATAAATCACCATGAGTATATCTATTTCAAATAGCACCTTTCATAAACAAAAATAAATAAATAAATAAAATAAAAAATCTTTCCTTGCTTTGTAAAAAGCCCTGCCTTTGCCTTTCCCTAGGTTCGAGTGGAATGGTGTTTCTGTCTCCCAACACCAGGTATGCCAATTATCTAAATAAAAAACAAAATAACAATGCATCAATCAAATGGTAAACCAATAATCATTTAATCATTGATTAGCATAAAATAAAATAAACAGTGTTATTCCAACACTTACCTCAAATATATAATGTATCCAATATAGTGACCAACTGGGGTTGAGCACACGAATGCAATTAATTTTATACACTTAAGACACAGCCTATGTTAACAGTGTAAAACAGTAATGACTGACTGTGTGTCATAATATGATCAACGCTCTAATACCCCCTGCCCTCCTCTCCTCGCCCAGCCCCTCGCCCTGTGTCCCTCTTACCACAGCTGTTAACATCGCTCTTGCCCTGCAATTGGCTATGGCAATGGTAGGGAGAGGAGTTATACTCGCTTACTGCATTATTTCTCTGACGTCGTTGCGATATTGTTCGACCTCCAAGTGACCTCTACGTCACTGTAATTTTCCATTGGCCTGTTGTCAGCTCTGGCCACATTCCTGAAACGCGATAACATGTCACATCCTGTCACCCAGCCAGCCAAGCTTCTGGCAGGCCTCTCGAGCAGATATTCTGTTTTTTTCCATTCTGGCTGCTAGTCTCATTCGTCTCATAGCATTATGAATTTTATTTGGTTACTGGTCAAGTGTTTACTAACCTATTTTAAAGATCATTATAAGAGATAATCGAAAATATTCGCCTTCATTCATCTGTCATAGGAAAATATCGAAAAGCGACCCCTCGTTTTGCCATACATCGCCCCGTCGAAATAGCCATTTCCCGTATCCACCATGGCCAATCATAGCCTCGTTGTAACATACGTCAAGCGCTACCGGCTCTCTGTCTACAAACACTCTTTTATTTTTAAAAAAAGTTTTAAAATGCATAGTTTAATTTGTCCTAGAGACTTGACATTTATTTTCGTGGTAGAGGGGGTAGGGACCTTTCATTTATGTCAAACAAACTTATTTTTCAACGTGTTAGTTTCCAATATAGTAAAAATTCAAAATTTCAGTGTTTTCAAAAAGTCTCAACAATAAAAAAAGTATTATTATAAAAAATAAAGGTCTTAAAGGCCATTGGCTTGAACTATGGCATAACATTCTATCACGTTTGGTTTTCAAACTATCGCCTACTTTCGAAAACAAAATTTTTCAGAAAATTTTTGAAAAATATAACGAGTGGTCTATAGGAAAGAGGACGTCAGCTCAAGTCCAACGACACCTCATTTGTTAAAATCCGACCATCCGTTCGCCAATGATCACCAATGTTCGCGAGAAAGTAGGCTACATTTTTTTCCTCCTACACCCTAGAAACTTGCTGTCCTCCTAGAGGGCATACCCACCTTTCATTAACGTCAAACAAACGTTTTTCCAATTCACCGTTTCCAAAATAGCACCAATCCAAGAAACAAACATTTTCAAATTTAAAAAAAAATACCAACACACATGCTTAGCCAAGAGAACGTCATCCCAAAGCCAACAATACCTCGTTCGTTCAAATCCGACCACGCGTACGGGAGATATCGCCCAAAGTTTATATGAAAGTAGGGAGTGAAGTAGAACTGTCTCCATCCCACTACTGCACAGTTTTAGTCCTAGAGGTTTGAAATTTATTTTGTAGGTAGAGGGGACCAGGGCAATTCATTTATGTCAAACAATGTTTTTTGAAAAATCTTTAGTTTCCAAAATATAAGAATTTCAAAATTACACTTTTTTCAAAAAACATAAAAAATTAAAAAGTTTTAATATAAAAATTAAAGGACATAAAGGTCGTTAGTTTAAGCTATTGTACAACGTTCTATCATGTTTGGTTTTTTAACTATCGTCTATTTTCAAAAACAAAAATTTTCAAAAAAAAAATATATATATAACAAGTGGTCCACGACACCTCATTCGTAAATCTCCGACCACGGGTTCGGGAGTTATCGGCTCGCATTGGGAGTAGTGGGGGGGGGGGGAAGAATCGGCACTGCTCCCCTACTACCGACCGGGGTAGATTCGCGTGCTAAGGCGCAAGGCTATCTCCTGATTCGGAAGAGCCCCAACTTCAATGTCACCGTCCTCCCCTTGACGTATGGGAGTTCATTCTTGGCTGTCACCGAGGAGTTTAGGGTTCAATTCTCAGCTCTACCAAGATATTTAATATTGGTCTGAAACCTGGAACGGTGAACACTCCTAGCCTCAACCAGAACTGAAAAGAGATGGGTCCAATTCCCACATCAGTCAAACTAAATTGGTTCTTCCGTGGTTTCTTACTTCTACGTCAGGAAAATCCCGAGACAGTAATTAAATTAAGATCACAGACGCCTCCTTCCCAAAGCTTAGCCCCAGTTAGAAATTTCTTATATACTGTATAAAATGCTACGGTTTAGGTTTCACAAAACTTAAACCAGAGGGGATCAAAAGTGTGGTTTGTGTCAAAATCTTCCAAATCATCTTAAAAGTACAGCGGCTTCGGTGGCGTAGTCAGTAGCATGTTGAACTCCTATGCCCAAGATCGTGGGTTCAAACCTGGCCGGAGTCACCGGATTCTTAAGAGCGTTAAAATCCTTCAATACGCCTTCCTTTGGAGGGGAATTAAAGCCGGCGGGCCCATGTCATAGATTTATGGCATGAAAATGAACCTACCACTACAATTGGTAGTGTGTAGATAAATTTGTAGGTTATTTGATTAGAAACACTCTATCAAGTTCCAACGTTTGCCGCTGGGTGTCAGTGATGTCTGGTAGCCAAAGTTGGAACTACTTGAAATTTAACTTGCCCAGTTTCATTCGTCTTCATTCATTTCATCTCATCCACACGCAACGGTACTTGTAGCTCACCCCATGGGTGTCTACATAGAAGCAGCTACAAACTCTGGCGAGCCAAACATGTCCTTGGACACTACCGGCACTAAAAGCCATAAGCTAAATAAATAAAATGAGTACAGGAAAAATCTTGCATTTCTTAAAATGTCAACGGAAATATATTCATTTATTTATATAGTGCGTTTAAACAAATAAACAAAACGATAGCCCCTGCCAGAACTGTGTCGCGGCAGCCCTCATAACAGTCAAGCGTGGGTTCACAAGGTTCCACAAGTAAACGATCGTAACAAACGACCATTCAAAAGAAAGAGAGAGCTCCCACAGCTTTGACGAATTTCAATCTGATTTCTTGAATATCGGCAATATGTTTAATAAGTTCGTGTAAACAAATAAACAAGACGATAGCCCCTGCTGGCTCTGTGTTGCCTCGAGCCCGCATAACAGTAAAGCTGAAAGGGTGGTTTAACATATGCGTGATTTCTCGCACAGGCCCACTACAGGGTGATTTTTAGCCTATTTTCAATTTTGAAAAAATAGGCTTATGAGATCACCTTTTGTCCGTGTGTGTGTGCGTGTGTGTGTGTGTGATTCGTGTGTGTGTCACCCCCTAGTAAAATCTAAACGGCAGGAGCGATTTCAATGAAACTCGGAAAGTTCATAGCACTATTCCCGGCGACCTCGACCGTGCCCTTAAAATTTTGTTACGACTCACCAATCCAACATGGCGGCTGTGCGATATATTTCACCAGCATTCAATATCTCCGAACCTATTACCGATATTACCCTGAAATTTTCTATGGTGATAGAGGGAACTACTATAAGTTCACTTATGTGACCTTTGAAAACCTGGTAACTACAAAACCACATGGAGGCCAAGCGAATTTGCGACTTTTAAATAGACGTTTCTCGTGATTTGACCAACCAAACACAATGAAACTTGGTACAGTATATGTTTATATACATTGTAATGCACCGACATCTAACTTCGTTCAATTGTTTACATAATCACAAGATGGCGGATGTGCGAAATATTTCACCGGCATTCTATATCTCTGAAACTATTAGCGGTATTGTGCCCGTTTAGACCGGAGTCCGCACGACCACATATGCACTTTACCAATAATCAGTCAGCACGAGAATCAAAATATCCCGGAGCGCCAGATGGGTTAAAGCAAATCGCAAAAACGACATCAAATTTATAAAAATGCTTTGCTGATTTTTGGCTTAATGCAACAATAAGGATAGAAGGAGATTTAATTGGGTGAAACACATCTGGTAAAATTATCTCAGTTTATTTAAAGTTAAAATCTGACTGCAAGAATAATGCTCAAAGCAGCATCATCCACGTGTGGCGATCCACACTCTTATTTACACACAATATACAGAATCTTCCAAACACATTAGACAATGTTTTTGAAAACACAAGTCCGATTGTTAGTCCTGTGGACTGTGTTCCAAAATTATTAACATTTTATTCCAGTGCAAAATGAATTGTCCATACTGGAAATAACGTAGATCACTGTTTGACTATTTACATGGTATTAACACTCGTAGAATAAATGTTTATAGAATTTCTTAGACTTTCATTTGTTTTCCAGTTTTCCAAAATATATCGTTGAAACTATTATTATCATCGTAGCAACACAAATTATTAACACATATTAACAACATCTGAAAAATATTTGACCATTGAGCATAGCATCGAAGAACTGTGCGAAGCACAACAACAATTAATTGTTCTTCTGACATTAAATATTCGAGAAGTGACTCGATTATGAACTTCAAGTTCCAAACAAAATATATGATTTCTGAATCATTAACTTGATCAATAAATGGTTGAACCATTCAATTATTAGATTTCCCACTTGGAATTATTATGAAAAAAATGTTTATATTTATGGCCATTTCTAGCAACTTTCACAACTTGCAATTCTTCGACAGAATGCGGAAATTAGAATTGTAGTCTTATAATGAATTCATTTAGTTCATGGCACTAGGATTGAAAACATCCTTCAAATTATTCGTGGTTAAAGAATTATTTTAAATTGGCAGTGGCCCATTCTACTATTTGTGTAAGAACACAATATTATAACAACAACAACAACGGCAAAGGTCTTCCTCTGAAGAAGAATAAACTACTATCATGACAAATCCGGGTTCTAGCAACATCAAATTCTAAATGGAATTCGTAAACAAGGTTGAAATAAGAACTGATGGTTTCAAAGAAATAACCTTCGGGTTATTCATACGACGAAATGTGTGGCTCCAATACTCCAACTATAAACCTGAGCCATCGAACCTGCTATTTGATTGATGCTCGAAAAAACCTTCATTCCTGCGACTTAACATGCGCACCTGGGAATGGCATTACAACTATTCCACACACATAAATTATCTTCCCAAAATTTATACAATAAATCAAGCCTCTGCTTGTCATCAACACTGGAAGATTAATAAACTTACAAGTTTATTTTATTTTACCATTCAGTTCAACCCGTGAATTTACCATACTCATGAAAAGCTTCATTTCACTTTCGAAGTGTATTTACGTCATGATTTTATATAAATACAAAATATCCTATTTGATACAAATATCAATTGCTTCCCGTTTCATGCCTCTCCGTGTTATATGAAACATATACTTTGCTCATTGCAAATATCAACTGTTCAACCAGAACTGAAATGTAGGTTGAATGCGGGCTTGCGCTAACCACTCTCCTTCGTAAAATCTCCTGTTCCAAACTAGAAATGTTTCAACTACTTCATAGGCTCTTTCTCAATACATATGATTATTATAAAATATAATATCCAAGAATTATTTAGAAAAATTATGAAAATTATTATTATTATTATTAGTGGATTATTATTATTATTATTATCATTTCAAATATGTTTAATTATCATCTCATTATGTGAGAATCCACATGTTCGAACCTTCGAATATGGAAAAAATATCCATTCCTCAACAAAAATAAATTTAACTTTTACAGTTACATCGGCTGATTACCGTGATTTCCCAAAAATATGAAAATTTCAAATAAATGCTCAAAATGCTCGGTCATCGATCCTAAACTGTTCTGAGTGCTGAAAATGCTCAGAATAAATCTAACTAGTCTTGCGTAAATCATTACAAGCTTTAAATACGACGAAAAAAATGTGTTGGTCATCTGCAGAAAAATAGTTTGTTCCAATTAGCTAAGCATAAAATAATTCAAATGTGGCTTACATTTCTTGATGTTCTTGAAGTGTCGTAAACCTGGTCTATACCAGATTTATCCGTAGACATGCCCTAGCGGACAAGCACGTATAATCCTTGTATCGGCCGCCATTGTAGACCCACAAATCGTCTAGTCAGACATAGTGGTAGTATCTTTCGACGTTTTAAATGACTGTGGTTCCATTTTAATATGTGCTTCTAACAAAGCCATAACAGTTTTGTTGAAAAGGGTCAGATCTAAGCGATCTCTTCTTAAATGTGTCAGTTGTAACTTAACTCACTGTAATCTCATCAGTACAAGAAAAACGTTGACAGTCTAAGCAGTTAACGGCTGTTCTGAAGATCGTTCCCTGGGCATGGTTTGTATATCACCATCTGCCATGCGCTAGACAACTTGCAGTTTCCCTTGCGTAGACTAATGAACGCCACCGTTATAGACTATTCTTCAATGTACTGACGGATTGAAGTGGTTAAATAGTTACAAAATATGAAAACTGACTTTAAATGGATCTAAACATCCAAGTATTAATTTACTATTGGACTGTGACAAATACTACTTTCTAGACAGAGTCTAGCATATGTCCTTTTTGGAAATATAAATATTTCCACCAATGTCTGTAGAAATACAATCACCTCAGTGATTCTCCTCACCAGAAACTTACTAAGTTCCAACTCGTTTGCGTAGCACTTCTCGTGACTATCACGATTTGAAAAGTACTTCTTCGTAGACGTGGCAACCATGTGCCTTGGCTCAGCGTAGACGCAACTTGTTCGCCAAGTGCTTGTGATGAATTGAGCTAACTAATCCTGCTCCAGCTTGCTTTTATACAAAAACGGTCAGGGTCACGCGTCATCGCCTGATATCTAAAAATCCTCATATCTCTTGAATCCCTGGTCCGATTTACTTGATACTAATTGCATTCTCTTTTATTTGGCCGTGCCAGTAATCTGATCCCAGTCTCAAGTCTCTGCTCCATAGTTAACTATTTAATCAATAAATAGTCTCCACCTCTGCTGTTACTCGCTACGTCATTTACCATCCAACTATCGGTAATTTCCTTCGAATGGCTTCGAGAAGCAATGTAGCGCGATATTCAAATATCTGAACTTTCAAACGCTGCTACAGCCTTTCCCTTGATATCTAGGTGTCTGAAACTTGGAATACCCATTCCTAGATTTGGGCACAGTATCTCCCTAAAATTTTGTACGGAGATAAAGGGCACTACTGGAAGTCCATCTATAAGACTTTCAAAAACCGGTTGACTACAAAACGAACATGGCGGCCAAGCGAATTTGAAAATTTTAAATAGACCTTTCTCGCAATTTAATGTTCCAAGCGCACTGAAACCAGGTACAGGAAATATTTATACACATTGTAATCCTCTGGTATCTAATTTAGTTCAATTGTTTACATAACCTCAAGATGGCGGCAGTGCGAATTTTAAAATTAAGTTTTTATTTCTTGTGATGTAGTCATGCGATCGAAGTGAAAGTTTGAATAATGAACCTACGCAATAATTTTCCTTTAATGGTACATGACTCTATGGCCTATACATTTAACAATCCAACATGGCGACCATCCGAAATATTTAGACGATACTGAATATCTACGAATCTATTTTAGCAATCAAACTGCATTTTTTAATGTTCATAGGGGCTATGAACTTAAGTTCACCTATAGGACTTTAAATAACCTGGTGATCACAAATCCAACATGGCGGTGACGCGAATTATAAATATTCACATGGACGTTTCTCGCAATTTAACCATCCGAGTGCAGTGAAACTTGGTACAGTAAATCCTTGTTCGAATGTTAATCCACTGGCATTTAATTTATTTCAATTGTGTCCATAACCTCAAGATGGCAGCTGTGAAAATTGTTAAAATCTCCTTGTTTTTTCTTGTGTCCTAATTATGCGATTGAAATTTGAATACTACACGTTCACAATAATCTGCATGTAACAGTACATAACTCTAGGACCTACATATATAAAATCCAACATGGCGACCATCCGAAATATTTAGTCGGTTCTTAATATCTACGAATCTATTACAGCAATCAAACAGAAATTGTGTATGTTGATAGTGGCAATTAACATAAGTTGGATATATGAAAATAGGCTGTATAGTTCTTCACGGAACTACTTGTTTTTTTTATTGATACAACGGGACCAGTGGGCAGCTACCAGGATTCGTACCTCCTCACCTCCCGGATGTGAGCGACTGCCTTCAGCCACGCCGTAACGACCACGGCTAACTCGCCTTGTTATTTACCATTCATACTCCATATGCTATAGTAGAAAAGAGAATCATTATGTATAACTTTTTTATGTGTTGTATTTTACAGCTTCACTTGTATTGCCATTAATTGTAGAAGTTTACAATGATCTCTTATCTAAAATAATTACACAAAGTTCTATGCTCTTAGGACATAAAAGCGTAGACATTATATATTTCTGGGTATTTTGTGATGAAATTTCCTATAGAATACTCACAATTGTCCACGATAGTGACCCCTCCCCCGATTTATTTTTCTATATAAGCTGTCAGTTGGTATTTGAGGGTGCACAAATGTGAGAGAGTCGTATCAGTAGATTTAAAGATACCTTTCGGGGCAAAATCCCGGCACCCCGATGTTTCTAAATGCCGCATAAGTTACAAAGGATGAGAAGGGACATTAGATCATTAACATTAACTTTATTATTGTTAGTAGTGGTAGTATTTATTGTTATTATTATCATCATCATTAAATCATCATAATAACACAGTTTATTAGACAGATTCAGCACACACCCATGGGAATATATAACCACATTATTACAAAGCCCCTAATTTAACCAACGACAACAACAATACGGGAGCAGATGACCTCGCAGTTCCGCCCCTTAAGACTACAATAACTAACAACTAAAAGTTCCCCGTCCTTGAAATGTCTTTACCGTAGTAACCCATATTTAACTAAGAGCAAATGAAGAGACGGCAACTTCTAATAGGCGACGGTTGATTTCTTCCAGCTCCTTGCACAGTTTCATTCACCCTCATCTAATTTCTGATTAATTTTTGAATCTAATTAATAATAATAGGTTTGAAGTATATTCCGCACGAAGCTTACCCTGTCTAAGTGATTTATTAGTGTAGTCCATGGCGTAAGTAATGACGTACGGACGTTGATATTCGTTCGTTTGATGTTGTGCATTGAATTGCTGCCATATTACTCTGGTGTATGATTAACATTAACATTTTGCTCTTAAAAGGGGTTAAACACTTACCAGTCAATCTTCACAAGGTTTCCTCGCATTTAAGAGCTCAAAAATGTCAAGTTAATGCCCTGAGATTCGATCCTATAACAGTGCATCGTTACATGTGGATGCAGTTACATGTGTTTAAATGCGAGGTTTGATCTTGAGTTACGAATGTCCATTAATTAATTTTAGTTATTCAATGTAATTGAAAGTTGCACTGCTCTCTTCTAAAAAGCCATGGTGAGAAAAACACCATTGGTCACTACTAGGATAGACACCAGTTTGATCGAAAATATGCGCTTGTACTACAAGTAAGGAGGTCAGGGCGAAAGCCCCATGCTAAGTTTATGTTTGTAAGTAGAGCCTTATTAACACAAAGATTTTAATAAATGAGCATGTTTTAAACTTTTAGTGTCGTCGTCCATGACGTCGAGGATATCACCATTTTTGTCTATGGAAATCGTGGAATCTATACTACTACCTATAATAATGACAATATCAATATTATTCGTTTTACGTCCCTTTTAACTACCGCCGATTTTAGGGATGTCAGGTTGCTAAAATTTTTCTCTTAAAAGGGGTTAAACACTTACCAGTCAATCTTCACAAGGTTTCCTCGCATTTAAGAGCTCAAAAATGTCAAGTTAATGCCCTTAGATTCGATCCTATAACCTTGGACACAGTAAGCGAAAACGCACTCAGCCATGTATCCAACCAACCTGCTGATAACGAAACAGACAGTGAATACGGTGATGAGAGTCAAGTCACGAGGTACGCATGCTGGAGTCCAATGAATCTTCGTGGAGAGATTCCCTCTCTAAGATGTCCTTCGAGTTTCGTCACTGTATCTATCCTCCAAGATCCACCACAGTAGCTCGTAGTGTATTCCCAATACAGCGCTCTCTGTGGTCGTGCCCAGGGTAACTGATTTATTGTATAGTATTACAACATTAATACTGCACGAGTAGTTAGTAGAAGTAGCGATTTGCTCTTACTTACGGGAACCACGCCACCCCTATCTCGATAATGCTACATACGAAACAAAAACATTAACCATATTGGATAACGTGCTAGTGTCGTATTAGCTCAGTTATGTCTTACTTGCTTATACTTATTTAAAATAGTCCGGCCAATCAAAAAAATATCCATTCAAATGTTAGTACATATTTTGATCCAACAATGGGACTTATTTCCGCAAAATTAGAAACAAATATTAAGAAACTTATCTAATAAAACTAAGTGTTGAGAAACAAAATTAATTAAAGAGAAATAAAATAACTAAAATATATAATACACAGGATGAAATGAAGAAACTGGAAAACAATGAATAAGAACGATGAAATTGATTCTATTATTTTACATTCTACAAGAATACTTATCCATTAGATTTTAAATATTTATTGTTGTAAATTGTTTACAAAGCCTCCGTGGCTTAGGCGGCAGCACGCCGGCCTCTCACCGCTGGGGCCGTGGTTCAAATCCCGGTCACTCCATGTGAGATCTGTGCTGGACAAAACGGAGGCAGACAGGTTTTTCTCCGGGTACTCCGGTTTTCCCTGTCAAAATTTCATTCCAGCAACACTCTCCACTATCATTTCATTTCATCTGTCATTCATTTAATCATTGCCCCAGAGGAGTGCGTCAGGCCTCGGCAGCCGGCACAGTTCATATCCTCGCCGCTAGATGGGGGCTTCATTCATTCCATTCCTGACCCGGTCGGAGACTGGAAGCAGGCTGTGGATTTTCATTTTCATTGTTGTAAATTGTTTAGTTTATATTTTCATCGTTCTTATTCATTGTTTTTCAGTTTCTTCATTTCATACTGTATATATATACACCCCGGACAGGCCAACAAGAACCACGCAAATATCACTTCTTTATAGGTCTAGTTTCCTCCTTTATATCCAGAAGTCTTTCATCCTGGTCGACTGCGCAGCTCTTCTTTCAGCAGTCCATTCTCCTCTGTTGAGATTCTTCTTCTCCCCGACAACAATTTTGAGGCCAATTTTTTTTCTGTACTCTATTCGATTTAGACAATCTTCTTCAGTAATTTTGAATTTTTGAAGTTCTTCTTTCATTTGTTTTGCATAGCCTCCTTGCCCTTTATAGTTCCAGATTTTATCAAAAATTTGTTTGTTTAACCTTGAGCAATCCATGCGGACCATATGTCCGTAGAACTGAAATCGCCGTTTTCTGATCATCACTTCGAGGTTGTCGATTTTACTATAAATTTCTGCATTGGATCTCAGTCTATAACCTTCCTGTGTTTTCCTAGGACCATAAATCCTTCTTAAAATTCTTCTTTCTATCTTGAACAAATTCTCCATTCCCGTTATATTTGTAGTTTCCATGCCGTACAAGATGACTGGTCTAACAACTGTATTAAAATGTCGTAATTTTGCATTGATAGACAGGTTCTTTTTACTGTATATATTTTTTGTACAAAAATTTAATCTTTTCAATTTCACTTTTTTGTTCACAATTGCCAATTTATCCGTCCCATTGCTACTAATTATTTCTCCAAGATATTTAAATCGGTCAGTGACCCTAATGCTCCAATAATTTGCTTTTATCATTTTCTTTTTGTATTTCTGATCACTTGTCATCATCCTGTATATTATATATTTTAGTTCATTTTGTTTCTGAACAATTAGTTTTATTAAATTAGTTTTTAAAGGTTTAACTCTGATATGCTGAAGAAGGTTGCATTGTTGGACCGAAACATGTACTAATTTGAATATAATTTGTATTGAATGGCGGAGCATTTTAATTAATTATCTATTAATCAATACGGCCATTTTCTTGCTTTTTACTTGTTTATGTTGTTTCAAAAGGTTACGCCCGTTGCACTCTCAATATTGACCCCAACAAAAAATACACAGGCTAATACAGACACCACAATATCACAGGTTATCAAATTTGAAAATTAGGTATTAAGTTTTGATATTTAATATTTATAACCTTATCCTTGTTTCTTGAATAAAGATACGTTCTTAAAAATTTAAATTAAATATTCCTAAATGGATTCTCTTGTATTTCTCATTTCGATCAGAAATGCTAAAATAATTTAATGAGCTACTTCCCAGAAATCTTATATTTTTCACATTTCTACCGGGAACGTTCCTCTTCAGTCCCGTAATTACGGCGGGTGATTAGGGGGATCAATCTCCCCCAGAGTTTAATAAAATTCCCTCCAGGGGCTCACATCTAGTGAGTCGTGGGTTGGTGACCACGGGACCCCAGCTGAGTCCAGCGTTGCTTCCGCTTACTTGTGCCGGGCTCCTCTCCGTCTTCATTCCTGTCAACCTCCCATGGTCATCTCTTGTTCTCTTCCGACCCCGATGGTATTAGGGTATCCGAGGTCTAGGGAGCCTATCACTTTCCCGCCTTTGTTGGCCTTGTCTCATCTTTCCTGATACCCTCATTCTTCGAGGGGTCAGACTTCTTGTTTTATTTCGATTATATTTCCTTTTCTCTTTAAGATTCCCGCACTGTTTTTTTTTTGTTAATTGGAACCCCGTTTATCCAAATAACCTTACGCGTTTTTCTTTTGAATCTACACTACTGTACATTTCATAGGTATTTTCAATCTAAGTTGCATTTTGTAAGTCTGTTCGATCTAAATTGCATTTTGCGAGTATGTTCAACCTCATTTGCATTTGGTTAGGATTGATAATATAAATTGCTTTTTAGTAAGTCTTTCAATATAGCGGCTGGCACTTGAGTGAATGTTTTGAATTTCAATTGAATTGTGTACGTATTTTCAACCTAAACCGCATTTTGCAAGTATTTTCAATCTACATTGCATTTTTCATGGTAGGCATTTTGTAAGTATTTTGATTCTCAATTGCATTTTGTGAGAATTATCAATATAAATTACATTTTGTAAGTATTTTCAATCTAAATTGCTTTTTGTAATTATTACCAATCCAACTAAATAGTTTGAAGCATTTTCAATTTCAATTGCACTTTTGTGAGTATTTTGAATCATAAATGGGCTTTTTCAATCTAAATTGCATTGTGTATCTACAATTTCAATTGCATTTTGTAAGTATTTTGAACCTTAATTGCATTTTGTACGTATTTTCAATCTAATTTGCATTTTGTAAGTATTTTGAATTTCAATTGCATTTTATAAGTATTTCAACTCGAGATTGCATTTTGTACGTATTTTGAACCTAACCTACATTTTGTGCGTGTTTTTTCAATCAATTCCTTTTGTGAGTATTTTCCTTCTAAATTCCCTTTTGTTACGTATTTATACTCTTCATTTTATGAGTCGTTTCAATCTGAGTTCCATTTTGTAACTATTTTTAGTCTCACTTAATTCTCGTTATGGTTTTCATTTCATTGTCATTTTCGCTATCACCCAGACCATTAGAGGCACATAACCTAGATGTTAGGCCCCTTAACACAACAATTATCATCACCATCATTATCATCATCAAATAAATACAATATTTTTTTAATAAAACGTTTCAAATGCTATTGAGATCAAACACGAAAATGTGTAGTTTTACTTTCATTGATCATGTCTCAATTTGATCCAAGTCTCCCCCCCACCCTTGCCCAGCATGGAGACGCAGAAAGCAATAAACAAAAGGAGAAATGAACACAAATCCAAAAAAGCAGAAACAAGAAGTCAAAAAATAAAATAAAAAGCAAAACACAGCAAAAAATTACAAACAAAATCAAAAACAAGCACCATGACACAAAATTATACTGAAAACAAAAGAAAAAAAAAAGAAAACATTTTAAATAAAAATCTCTGTTCTATAAAGAGTTTGTCAGGTAAGAGAACAGACCTAGCAAAACATTACTCAATCCTCTCCAGAAGTCCCTGGTCCGCTTAACCATCGCAGAGACAGGGGGCCGATATATCAGTCCAGGGAGGTTTTGCTAAAATTAGAATGGGCCCCATTGATTTAAATAATATCTTTATTATTATTATTTGCAGCCACACACTGCTATCAGTGTCGTATCGAAAACAACGCAGGAATCATTCTGGATATATCGATGTGTTTAAGTTCCGCGAATAACTGAATTTATATAAGTATTCTTTGAACAAGCTGCAGTCAGCTGACTTCCCTCACGTGTTACTTTTCGAAGTCCTATGTTTTACGCTCTTGCTCGGAGCTAAATAATATACGTGGTGATGAACAAAGATGAAATAAGGATTAAAACAAGAAGTTCCGCGATGAACTAAAGAACCTACTTTTCTTCAAATTTAAGATTCATGCCAATGATTTATCAATATGCACCTATCTAGAATAATGACGAAATTAGGTTGGTAATACCAGCATTTTTAATTAGTTGGAAATTTACCTGACATAGGGTAGCGTAATTGAGAACTACAGTTGGTAGCACTGGTGACTGAATATATTCTTAGTTTCATCTCTTAAGGTACAGAATGCACATATAAAATTTGGTTGAAGTCCAATGGATAGCTTGGACGTTACATAGAGTGAGACATTGGATCTACCAGCGCGAGTAAAATCTTGTTGGCAACAATGTCATGCATGTGCTGCTCAGAAATAATCTGAAATATTATGATCTATTGTTGTGCAAATTTTGGATGAAATACATTTGTTAGTATAGAAGTTACATGTATTTAAAAATTGGACCTATCAGCAGGCTTAGAATCATGTTGGTAGCACTGGCGTACATTAGTTACTGCAAATTAATCTAGAATGTTAGGTACTATACGTATGCAAAGTTTAGAGCTGTGGGCTTGCATACTATCTGATATATTGGTATTAGGATAAAACATACAGAGAGCATTTATTAACATTTGGCAGCCCTGGTGGCTCTTAAGAATAAGCACAGTCATATATGCTATGGTATACATAGCATATACAAACTGTGGTTGAAATGCAATTGATAGTATAGAAGATACATGAATTTAAACATTGGACATATCAGCAGGCTTTGAATCATGATGGCAACATTGTCATATATGGGCTCCTGAAAGTTAATTTGGAATGTAATTATCTATGAGCGTGCCAATTTTGGTATAGTTCACATACATAACTTCTGAGATATCCAACATAGAGCTGAAATTTCAATTGCGATTTTTCAGCAGTTGGTAGCACTGACATCATTGTCAGATATTGCCTTGAGCTATGCAGGCATAAATCTTTACTCATACCAAATTTGGTTTCGATAGCTGCAGTCATTTAGGAGTTGATAGGGGGGGGGGGGACAGACACAGAGACAGACAAAAGGACATACAGCCAGGCAGAAGGAGAGACGGACAGACACACATTTGCCCGGATCGATCTCATAAGTCTACCTTTTCCTCATTTTTACAAAATGCGAAAAGTAGGCTAAAAAACAATTTTCATTTTGTAGGCTATCAAAATTATAATGATATTCACAATTTAAAATTAAAAGGATAAACTTTAAATGAGTTTTGATATGAAACAAATGAAACAACGTATTAACTATTTAGGATCTAATACGTTTAAATAAAATATATCTGCTAGCTACGATAAAAACACAACATTTTATCTTATAATAATAACTTTATTGGCTTTACGTCCCTTTTAAATACTGTGGCACTTAGAGACACCGGGGTGCCAAAATTTTGCCCCGAAGAGAATCTTTAACGTGCCAGTAAATCTACTGACACGGCTCCCTCACATTTGCGCATCTTCAAATGCCAACTGGCTGAGCTAGGATTGAATCCTGGAACCTTGGGAACAGCAAGGGAGAACGTTACCGCTGAGTCACGCAGCCAGCCTGTTTTATCTTAAAAATTGAAGTAGGAGATATTTTCAAATCAAAACTTGTAACTCTACATAACTTGGCGTGGCATTTTTAGTATAACCACTCATAATAACTTGGCATCAAAAGTTTTATATGCATTTGCGCCCCGATCAACAAGGCAAGCTAAGCCGGCTGTGACACGCGCAGATCGCGGGCGCACGTACCCGGTTCAGCCGGTGGTGGCGCGCACTTTCACACTTTTACCAAACATGTTCAATAATGTGTACTTACAGTGCTCATAGCCGATGCTGAAAATGTCCTCCCTCCCTTGTAACACACACCTGACATCTTCTGATGAAAGAATGTCTGTCAACTCTTTTATTATTTACGAAGCAAGTTTCCTTGAATTGTTTAGCGGGCCTCCTAATTGTACTGGCATTGGGCACAGGTCTTCCTGGAAACTTGATTCGAAATTTTCGTCTCGTTTCAGAACAAGATTTTCTGCTTTTCATATACGAATTATGGATATACACACGTTCGCGCAATGTGAATTGGTGTCTAGGCATGACCAACAATCACAGTAATCACAATACTCACTAAACGTGCAACACTAACGTCTAAGCTTTGCAGATGCACGTCCATATGAATGACATTACACTTGTGAACTAACGATATGAGTCAGCGGAGCACGCCACAACCGGCTTAACCGCGTACGTGTGCCCACGATCTGCGCTAGTCACAGCCGGCTTAGCTTGCCGTGTTTATCGGGGCGCACATAGATAATGACCCTGTACTTGTAGCCTCACGAGGCTACTTAGAACAAAATTATATTTCTTGGCACAGGCGGGAATCGAACACAGGCCACGGCAGTGACAGTCAAAAATACTAGTCACTACGCCACGCTGCAGACAAGCAGCTGTTGAAGCGGTTTGTGGTTTCGGGTTATGAATTGAAACTCTGGATTGAAGGGCCTTCGCTGGAAGAAATTATTTTGGTCGGCATCCACTTCACGGGGAAGATAAACTCAATGTTCCTCCCCTTAAATAAAAAATACTCACTACCAAAACCAGATCCCGTGTTAAGGTAATGTAGTCCCATGTACTTGGGTGTGTGTGAGAACTGTGTGTTTTCAATTTATATTTTGCAGTCGTTCAATGAACTAATCTGGCCATCGAAATAACACAGGCTTTCTCACAAACAAATCCACTCACACCCAAGTACACAGGGTTAAATTACCATGATATCTCAATTCCTCAAATGAGACAACAGCAGCAACAACAACTAATCCAGGCTCTTTTAACCAATGTGTTCCTTATTTTGGAAATGTAACTTATAAAACTTGTCTGGTATATACGCAATAATAATTGTAACTCTGACTTTAACTGTGGTGTAAGGCATTTTTCTTTCTGTACAAATCAGAAGTTTTTTTTATTAGAATGCGTTTTGTCACTGTGCCCATGAAGCCTGTGTGTAATCAGTGTGCACGATTACCAGATAGCGAGCTATCTACCTGTGGTGCTCTTCCATTTCCACCCTCATTGCACATACAGAATTACCAGTGACCGCACGGTTGATACTCCAATGCTCAGTTAGGTGCTACTAATTGACTCAGGTCACTGTTATTGACCAAACCATGAGTCAGCACTGTCCACTACCAACCTGACATCATGTGATTAGCAGTACCATCCCCATAATATTTCACCCTGGGGTCCAGTTGAGGTGACAGATAATTATTATTGGAGGGGGAGACTTAAATGTGATTATCACAAGCAATTATATTAATTGTTATAAGTATGGAGACACTTTCGGAGTTATATTCATCGTATGGCCAAAGTAAGGAACTCAGTATGCATTTACTACGAGAACGACCGAGATTACCTATATCATACGTTCATCGTCTGCGCTCGTTGGGCAGCGAAAAAACAACGATTTGAAGCTATGGTTGGTCCAATAACGCTGGACAATATAGTTGAAATTATTTTGAGGGATCAGCTGATGAGCCGGCTTGGTGTCCTAGGCGAAACCCCACACAAGGCACGGCACAAACGTAGAAGAATTGCTGAGTTTTAATTCACTGGCCGTGAAAGTCAATATACCATCTTCTTTGAAGCCTTCATAGGGAGGTTATGCCTGTTTGAGCTTTTAGTTCTCGCAATGAAGAGGCTCAGGTGCGCTTTATATAATGGGAGGTAGCGCGCAGTTCGCTACTCCTGTGGGGGTCCAGGCGGGCACACCAAGAGCCCACTGATGAGCCAGCTTGGTGTCCTAGGCGAAACCCCACACAAGACACGGCACAAACCTAGAAGAATTGCTGAGTTATAATAAAGAAATTGAATACAATGGACAATAGCCAACGTTGATTCATCGCACCCTCCAAATGGGTTATTCGAAAGGAGAAGAAGAAGAAGAAGAAGAAGAAGAAAGAAAGCTTTTCAGTCGGTCAACATGAATTGTGCCCAATTACATTAGGCGGGAAACAAATATTTACATAACCAACAAACTAACAGGCTTTTTATGCACAAATACCTACTTAATTGGATGACATGTTTCGAACGTCTCGCGTTCATCCTCAGATCCTGTTCACGTAGGCTTAACTAGTGTACGATGTTTATGAATCACTCTTAAACACAAATAAATACGAAGGACGTCCAGAAAGTAAGCTCCGTTTGGTAATAAAATTAAATTGTGTACAGATACAGAAAAAATATTTATTGCACAACATTCTACACCTCTTAAACTATTTTTCCACATAACTGCCGAACTTTTGCAGGCATTTGTCATAGCGTGGCACAAGTTTTTGGATACCTTCTTCATAGAAGTTTGCCGCCGACCCGTAAACGAGAGTGAAGACTCCCCTTAAGATATCCTACTGTTTGGCCATCACTGTTAGGCAAATTGCGTATGTGGTCAGGAGAACTCCTAAACATACGCAGTTCTCCTGGTAAGCACGCAATTTGCCTAACAGTAGTGACCAAACAGTAGGATATCTTAAGGGGAGTCTTCACTCTCGTTTACGGGTCGGCGGCAAACTTCTATGAAGAGGTATCCAAAAACTTGTGCTACGCTATGACAAATGCTGCAAAAGTTCGGCAGTTATGTGAAAAGGTAGTTTAAGAGGTGTAGAATGTTGTGCAATAAATATTTTTTCTGTATCTGTACACAATTTAATTTAATTACCAAACGGAGCTTACTTTCTGGACGTGCCTCGTATATGCAATATGTATGTTACATAAGTTTGTAAAAACTTGAGTAACGTGCCAACTATTTACAGGCAGTATATTACACTTCTATGGTTGTTGAGTTATTATTATTATTATTATTATTATTAGAAGAAGAAGATATTAGAAGATAAGTTGCAGCCAGGACTGAGAAAACCAAAGCAATTACCTCATGCGCACATTCATTGTACGGATATAAACCTGCCCATCGACGACTGAGGTCTAGGAGGAGTTTCCTGAGTACAACAGAAGATCTACATGAATCTGCTAAGTCCACAAGGTTAAGATTATGGAGATCTAGAAATAATCAACTTGATGGCTGGATGCTACCAATTGAACATCTCTTTCCAGGACATGAGGAACACTGGTCTACGTGGAAGTCATTGAACAGGCTTCGCACTGGTGTTGGTAGATCAAGAACCAATATGTTAAAGTGGGATTTTCCTGGCACATCCAGCCTATGTGATTGTGGTGAAGTCCAAACCACAGTCCATTTCATGAACTGCATTAAGTGTCCTTTAAGTTGCACAATGGAGGACTTGATGGTTGCGACACCTAATGCCCGTGACTTGGCAAAATTTTGGACAGAAACGATTTGATATGTGCATTGTTAAGTACCATATTTTTAAATGTAAAATGTATACTTCTGATACGAATAAATAAATAAATAAATTATTATTATTATTATTAATGTGGATTAAGTCTATTGAATTGTTATTATGAATAATTTCAGTATTGAAATTGTCAGTTCGTTATTATTGTTCTAGCTCAACCGTTCCTTCTATTGGCCTATTGTAAATAGCCTACGTGTTTCCCGCCTAATGTGATTGGGCACAATTCGTGTTGACCGACTGAAAAGATTTCTTTATTAGAATTAGGCAACACTGAAAAGTGGCTTTTATCACTAGAATTTTTAAGTTTTTCAACTTTAAAATAAATAGTTCCTTTTTCGGGTGCTGAGTGTCTTAATATTATTAGTCTAGTAATAATAACCACACTTGATACAGTTAGGAGAAAACATGTATGGGAGTGCCTACTGGAAAGGAATGCATCGAAATCATTGATTAATGAGATAACAATGTTGTATCATGAGAGTAAAAGCAGTGCACAAGTCGGAAGTGGTGACTCTGAAACATTCTATACAAAAAAGGCCTCGAGCAAGGAAGTGCATTATCACCATTATTATTTATTATACTGATGGATGAAATCATAAAACATGTAAAACGGAGTATCAGTAATGCTGAAGTGAACGCTTTGGTATTTGCAGATGATGTGGTGATTTGGGGAAAGGGAGAAAGGGAAGTACAAAAGAGACTGGACATTTGGAATGAAAATTTGATGGAGTTTGGAATGGTAATTAGTAAAAAGAAAACTGTAGTCATGTACTGTGGAAAAGAGAAAAAGAAAAGTCAAGTGAACATAGATGGGGTACGGTTAGAGAATGTAGAACAGTTTACATATCTAGGTAGCACTATAAATGGAAGTAATGACATCAACATTGAAATTAATAACAGACTAAGTAAAGGTACAACATTTTATCACCAAGTCAAGGAACTTTTATGGGATGACAAATTACCCAAGAGAACGAAATTAGCACTATATAAACAGTACTTCATACCAATTGTAACATATGGACTGGAAACACTGGTAACGAATAAAAGGCAAAATAGTAAGATACAAGCAGTAGAAATGAAATTTTTAAGAACTTCAACGAAAAAGACAAGAAGGGATAGAATTCAAAATATTTAAATCAGAGAAGAGTTAAATATGGAACCGTTAAATCAGAAGATACAGAAAGCAAGGTTACGTTGGTTCCGACATGTAAAAAGAATGGGTAAAGAAAGAGTAGCTAGAAGGGAATTAGAAAGAGAGGTCAAGGGAAGGAGAGCAGTTGGAAGACCGAGAAGAAGGTGGTTGGACCAAATTTTGAAGGACATTGGAGAAGTTCGATTGAATGTGACAGAAGTGATGGAACAGGAAAAATGGAAGGACCGAAAGGAGTGGAGGAGGCTTGTAAACCACACCCGGGTGACTGGAGTGGGTCTTGGATGATGATGATGATTAATTTTCTGACAGGTTTTTAATTTTTGATTTTTAAAGTAGAGACTATCTGTGGGTGTCACTCTAGGTTTGGTGGGTAGATTTGGATCTAATGATGCTCGCTTGACGAGCGAAATATACCCTCCTTTAGTTTTCTCCTATTTCAATAGTCCATAACAATATACTGTATCTTAATCACATGTAATTTATTTGAGGTTACGTTTTCACATATTCCAGCAATTGAAATTATTTTGTGTTGACCGACTGAAAGTAGACATTTCAATGAGCCGAGTTGCTCCAAGCAATGTAAATAGTATGTTGTTTTTGTTGTTTCATTTGAGGGGCTTGGACATCGTGGTCAGTCACCCCGTGTACTTGGACGTGTGTTTGAGTCTTCAGTCTTTTGACTGGTTTGATGCAGCGCTCCATGCCTCCCTGTCTTGAGCTAATCGTTTCATCTCTACATAGCTACCACACCCTACATCCGAGGCAATCTGTTTAACATATTCTAACCTTAGTCTACCCCTACAGTTCTTGTCCTCAACCCTTCCTCCTTCCATAACTAAGCTTGCTATTCCTGGATATCTTGGTATGTGTCCTACCAACCTATCTCTTCTCTTCAATAGCAGTCGCCAGAAACATCTATCCTCTCCCACTCGTCTTAATACCTCTTTGTTTGTAACCCTATCTACCCATCTGATCTTCATCATTCTCCTGTAACACCACATTACAAATGCTTCAATTCTCCTTTTTTCTGCTGCACCAACAGTCCAAGTTTCACTTCCATAGAGCGCCACGCTCCAGACAAAGGCTTTCAAAAGTGACTTCCTAATACCTAAATCTATATTCGATGTCAACAAATACCTTTTTTGTAGAAAGGCTTTCCTTGCCTGAGCCAACCTACTTTTTATATCCTCTTTACTGCTTCCTAAGTAACAGAAGTCTCCTACTTCCTTCAGCTTTTCACCTGCCAATTTGATGTCCATAGAGGTTTCTGATTTATTTCGGCTGCATTCCAGTATTTTTATTTTACATTTATTAATTTTCATCATGTATTCATTCCGTAAGACGGAGTCCATGCCATTCAAAAACTCATTCAAATCCTCAGGCGTTTCGGCCATGATGACGATGTCATCAGCAAATCAGCGTGTGTTTATATAGATTTTTTGATAACCTGTGTTGTTATGGTATCTGTATTAGTGTGTATTTGTAATTCAAATAATGATTGCGAAGGAGGCAACCGTGGCCTTAAGTTAGGAACCATCCCAGCATTCCTCTGATGTATATAAAAGTGGGAGATCACGAAATACCAATTTCAGAATGGCTAAGGTAGGAGTCGAATCCACCTCTTCTCAGTTTTGCCTCACCAGGCTGAGTATACTCCGTTTCAGCCCTCAGATCAGAGCCGGGAATCGAACCCAAACCTGCAGGACGACAACAAAAAATGCTATCTGCTATACTCTGATTTATCAATAATGAACGGTGACAGCTGTCAAAGCTAGCATGTGGGGAAATGCTGCGTTGCAACTGAGGCAGATCATGACTCATAACATTCCAAGTGGCTTGCAGGAAGAGACAAATACTGGGGAAGTTGCCCCCCCCCCCCCACTTCACCCACCTTCCTGGTGGTCTAATGACCTCGGCGAGTGAAGGCGCAGTAGAACGCTGAGTCAAACCATGTGCTCACTGCTGTGTCTGCATACATGGCAACACTGCTCGCTGTTGCCATGGAGACCGTTACCCCGCTCGTCTCCACTCCTCACCTCACCGTTCAAGCGGATGACAGCTTTCACCGTTCATCTTTTGTAAATCAGAGCATACACCAGGAGGTAATCCAATGTAAAGGGACTGGGAGATATTTCTTGTTCTTTTCAACGATGCAATTTAAGTATATTGTTTTCTTTGGCATTCTTTTGAAATTTATTTAATTTATTTATTTATTTATTTATTTATTTATTTATGTTCGACCCTGACTATTATATGTCAGAAAACTGAAGTATAATGAGGCTCATTATAACACTATTTTTCATTATGAAACAGATTCTCCCACCAATCAGAGCTCAAGAAACAGTTGTTTGACCAATTAGATAATTAGATGCACTGAGTTCCACGGTCTTCTAATTTAAATTTTACTGCCTGGCCTAGTGTCATAGTAGGGTAATCGAGGAGACCATGGTCATATACAAGGCATTCTCTGCGTCTCCTGCGCTCTGTTCTGTACATAAAACTGGCAAAATCTCGACAGATATTTGTGAATATTTATGTTCGAACATAAAATAGTCATGATAATTATCGTCGAACATAAACAGTCGTATGCAACTCGCCTATAATGGCAATTAAGACACTCGTATGAAAAATTATAAAACTCGCATACGCTCGTTTTATAAACATACTCGTGTCTTAATTATTGCCATTATAAGCTCGTTGCATAATGTACTATTATTTAATTGACTTGTGGATATGGATAGTGTAGCAAATTACAATAAACTGCGGTTCAATTTAGAAAAAATGCAATGTTACATTTCCGGAAAACTAATAATAATAATAATAATAATAACAAATAATCTCTTGCAATCCGTTGCTATAATCACGATTAATCTTAAATACTACCCCGTCCCCTCTCGAAAATAATGAAACACCCTCAGAAAGAACCCAGCATTTTCCACTGGTACCCTTTGGTTCAAATGGCTTAGATTTGGATTCCCAGCAGGGTCGTGGGGTTTTAGATTCATTGTCGTAATTCCCCTTGCTCAGAACTGCGTGTTAGCGAAGTCACTGATTTTATTCTTACCACGACACCCAGTTCGTCCACCGATGTCTAGTACAAAACCTTGCACCATGCCTCTCCTGAGGCTACTTACTATCTTCAGGGATTTTCTTTGAAACGTGCTATATTATTACATCAGCCAGCAAGTGGTGTGTGTTCCTGACATGTAGAACGATACGCCCTGTTGCGAGATGCAGTGATGGACACCCTGAGGCCTCTCACAGATTTTAGGACCAGTTTCATGCGAGATGACGAGAAGAGAGTAGGGAGGGGCACGCGCCAGAGAGACGAGTTAAGAATCTTCCTTCCTGAGGGCAGGACAGCTCGTGTCTTCACCTCTGACACCAGAAGGCTGTCCGTGTGGAACTGTAGTGCTTCTTTTTCTCTTTGTTACCTCATCAAGCGAGTAGACTCTTGGCCATTGCCGTCAAGGTTAAGTAACAATTCGTGGGGGAAAAGGGAGGAGAAGAAATGTGTGCGTGAATGCGGAAATGGCGCATTTGTCAGGTATTAAGTTATCACAATTTCTGGGTGGTATACACCTGTATCTATTTAGTTACTGTAATATCGTTTCGATATAAGGAGACCAGTTGAGGAACTGAGCACAATATTTCAATTAATCATGAGGCCATCTTACTCCTAAACTATTAATTTCAAAGCATTAAAACTTCACACATGCATTAAGTGATATCCCCTCAACCTAGGAAGACTGGCTGTGTGCCTCAGCGGTAACGTTCTCGCTTGCTGGTCCCTAGGTTGCAGGTTCATATCCTGGTGCAGTCAGCTGGCATTTGAGGGTGCGCAAATGTGAGGGAGCCGTGTTAGAAGATTTACTGGCACGTTAAAGATCCCCTTCGGGGCAAAATTTCGGCACCCCGGTGTCTCTAAAAGCCACAGTTGTTAAAAGGGACGTATAACCAATAACATTATTATTATGAACCCAGGGAAGGAGTATTGGTATGATTCAAATTCCCCGTTTATAGGCCTATACAATGAATTTTAAAATGAACATGAAAAATAATTTTTGGGAATGTTTTAATCTCATTAAGTAGCCTACACTTTTCTCAGAAAGTGGCAGACAGAGAGCAATGAGAGTTACACAGTAGGTTAAACATTTTGTTCACTATATTATTATTTAGTCGCCTCCGTGGTGTAGTGGTCAGCGTGATGAGCTGTCCCCCTGGAGGTCCGCGGTTCGATTTCCGGCTCTGCCACAAAATTTGAAAAGTGGTACGAGCACTGGTATGGGGTTTACTCAGCCTCGGGTGGTCCAAATGAATAGAGGGGGTTCGATTCCCACCTCAGCCATCATCGAAGTGGTTTCCCACTTCGTCTTCGGGCAAATGCCGGGATGGTACCTACCAAAATGTCACGGTTGCCTCCTTCCCACTTCCTTGCCTAACCCTCCCTCTCTTCCCATCCCTTTCTTCAGGCCCCTGTTCGCTTTAGAGGTGAGGCCGCCTGGGCGTAGTGCTGGTCACACACCCCAGTTGTATCCCCGGCTCAGAGTCTCAATATCCAGGACACTGCCCTCAGTGGCGGTAGAGGTGGGATCAATCGCTTAGTCCGAGGGAAACGCCAACCCTGGAGGGTAAAACGATAACGGAAACGGAAATATTATTTGGCAAATTAAAAATATATGTTTGATATACCAAACCTTTTAAATTTGAATTGACCAGATAATAATATAATGAATAAAATCGCTCACCTAGTGTGTAAATATAAGCCTTATACAACATATGTGAGCAGTTTAGTTGTTCTCTTGTCAGCTACTTTCTGAGGAAAGTGTACATAAAGAGAATAAAACATTCTCAAAAATTAATTTTCATGTTATATTTAAAATTCATTTTGTATAAACTGGGAATGTGAATAATTCCAATACTCTTTCCCTGGATTGAGGATATATCACTAAATGCATGCGTGAAGTTTCAATGCTTTGATGATAATAATAATATCGTATGGCCTCGGGTGCCAGGTGCAAGCTTTGTTATTTGACACCCAAAGGGTAGCTTGCATGTCGAATTTCGCTGTTCCTTGAAGCACTATGAAAGTCAAGGAGGTTAGATATCTACGCTCCTTGAACACTATAACGCTATCTAGTAGAGAAATGAGGAACTTTCTGTTGGCAGAAACTCCCGAGATTAATTTTGCCATTATGAACAAGACCTACAGAATTCAAATGGGTTCTTTGACTTGCTAACATCGTATGATATGGTGTCGTAATTTTTGCCGCCTTTCAAAAACCACTTACCAGGGCCAGGAGCGAACCTGTAAGCTTGGGGTTAGTAGACCGACACGTTGACTACTCACCCACCGTGGTAAGCAATGCTTTGAAATTAACGGTTTAGGAGTGATATGGCCTCAAAGTTTATTGTAATATCGTGCTCAATTCCAAGGCGAACTCTGCCAGGTGTCCTAATTTAGCAATAAAACACTACAAATTATATTTGTGCATTACTCATCCTTCCCAATCACCAATTTCCTATTGTAAACAGATTGGCTGCTTCAATGCATTCCATAGCCTCTATGAGATTATATTGGTAATGTAGAATTTTCTAGTAGTTTATGTATCTATTGAACCCTTTATCCTCTGTTGGATAAATGATTATATGTTTTATTTCTTCAATTAATAAATATTTCCACCAGCATCATGAAAGTAGCCAGACGGAGATGAGGAAATTTCAAGCATTTGTTGGAGACAGCGGGTACATACCTGAAGCAGATTGACAAAAGGCTAAATATTTTAGCTGTGAAAGGAAATAGCCTAGCGATGTGTCAGAAGGACAGGTGTGGGCCGCCTCAAAAATAGAAGCGACGCGCAGTGAGACATGCTGCTGGTATGTTCATTGTGATATTCGCGCCTAGAAGAAATATGATGCAGTAACGTGAGTGGCTGATGAAGAAAATAGACACTCCTACGACGCCAAGATCTGCTAAAAACCGCCAAATTACAGAAAATGTGGGAACCAATGAGAGAAGAATGCCTATTTAGCGCGGCAGGTCTAGCGTGGGCACGCTCGGCTAGCATTCACGCGGGAGATCGCCTAGACAAAATCTCTACGATCGATTCTAGGATTAATGGGCATATTCTTGAACTGCGCTATTTTTCGAGTTCAGTGATATTTATTTCATTCCTGTAACACCATTATTTTGAGAAATTTTTGTATAAAATCCCCCCCCCCCCCATCAAGACCTAGGGCCAGTTCATTTATAAGTGGTTTGAAGAGCCAAGACTTTGCTTATTATTCTGTGCGTCTACGGACGTAAGCTTATTATTACTTTGTGCGTCTACAGACTTTGCTTATTATTATTGTGTGTGTCGAGGGCACAGGACTATTACTTTGTGCGTCTACGGACGTAGGCTGTTATGTTGTGTGTCAGTGGACACAGGCTTTTATACTTTGCGCGTCTAAGGACGTTGACAGTTAAACTTTGCGTGTCATGAAGGACACAGAAATTATTATTAAAAGTGTTAAATTCAGTGTTAGATAGTCACAGTACTATATTTGTAGGGGCAGTATCTTTGATAATTCGCCAATAAACTGTTTTGGGGAAAGAAGTACCCGAACGGCGAATTTAGTAGTCAGACATCAAGTGTATAATAATTTAATTTTTGAATCAGCACGAGAGATGACATCATTGACCATGGAGGAAGCCTGGAAATATCAAGACTCCGTCAAGATGGTTGAGATGAGATAAGAAGGATCCAGTTGGGAGATGGCAGCAGATGTTCTTTGACGGGTGGCTGGCTGAGGATGAGTACCGAATAATATTTATTATTATCTGATAAATTAACTTATGGTGTATGGGACATATTTTGTTTTTGTAAATAATTTGCTTGTGTGATTAACGTAGTGTATTTAGTTTTGGTCTGACACACCTTTTGCATGGAAACAGCTCGCATATATATTTAGTAGAAGGTTCTTTTCTTGTTTGTTGTTTTAACTAACGTAGCTATGTGAACGGCCGTGTTTGCATATGTTACGCAATGCGGTTAAAAACGTCTCTCGGAGATATGTTGTGTTTCAGAAGTAGGACTGAAGTAAAATAATTATACAGTAGATTGGAGGGTAATTAATTTCTTTTGTTTTATTATTGATCAGATTCAATGAGATTATTGCCTTTGGAGCAATGTGATTTGTGACGAAGAGCAGTCAGCTCTATCGTAGGTTTTAATATTTTTTTAAATTGAATGGGCGAGCATCCATTCAGCCGATCTGTGTGAAAAAACGTATTGTCATTCCCAAATATGTGTGTGTGAGTGTGTGTTTTGTGTCATTACAAGCGGGAATTCAGCATAGACTGATTTCTGGCAGCTTGATGACAAATCTAGATTGTGACCTCGCGAGGGCAATTCTGGATATTTTGATTAATGTCTGACCATATTTTGAAGTGGTTGAGTTTGTTGCTGTTGATTCCTTGAGATAACGGCACAGCTGGTCAGGTATTTATACACACTGGAGTGGGACAATGGCAGGTGATTGAGGAAGAGGGGAGATGTTGCACAAGACGGACTGAGGATTGCCAGCCAGGTCATTAGGGAGAGTGCCTGTGTGGCTCAGTAATAACTTAAATACAGATTAAGAACTGATCAATGGTAAAAATTGTTTAAATAAATGGGAGTTGCCTACGAATCACGATAATCTCCGAAGCGTTAGCTTAACATGCAGTTTTGTTCATATAAAGTAATGTCAGCCAGTCAGGCTTTTGTTGTTGTTGGTTTATTCCATGTTTATATTTCATTCAGTGACCCGTGAGTCACATGCTTGCTGTATTTCCTTGTTTGTGTTGAGCAATTTGGCCCGTGTTGGCAGCTCATAGTCAAGTGCGTCTTCGCGCTAATGAGGGTCTCAGGGAGATTCCTGTAAATAGTAGATTTGTAGTGCGTGTGTCAGCATTACTTTTTAAAGGTTTTTATTAATGTCATGTTCCATATCCATAAACGTTGATTTACGAGATGATTGTTCGTAAGCATCGTGGCTGTTAACCCGTTGTAAACGAACAGTCATCCAAAGTACTCATTCCTCGTAGTTAGTCATTACGCGCACATAAAACCCAAATTGCAAGGTAGTGGAACCAGGATCCACATTTTAAATAAAAGGGGAGATCCGTCTGACTCCTCAAATTTATAGATATTCTTGTCATGGAAAATTCAGGGAGGATTGTTTTATATTTTATTGTTGTTTATTTCTTTTTATGCACTATTAGTCATTAAATCATGTTATTATTTTACATCTTGTCACCTTTCTTTCTTGTTTTATAGTTTATATCCTATGACCCTTACCTCAGTAGAGCATGTTGTTTGGCGAACGTAAACATCACATAGGAACTGAGCGCGACCCCTTGATTAAGATTTCATACATTAAACACTGCTTTTCTGAAGGGTTCATAGGAGTAAACTGGCGCGGCCAAGCGTGGGGCGGTTCACTGTGGTGTAACGGCAAAAATTTTGCACATGTCAGTGTAAGCGTAGTTGGGTTTTCAAACTGACGCAACAATGAAGGTGTAATTTTATTGCTGGTTCGCTACTTGAACACATTTTAAGCGGCGTATTTGAGTAAAACTGACATGCCGCAAGTGCAGGCAGATATGGCAGTATTTTAATCACCGGGAAGTGATATTTTATTAAAAGTAAGTGAGGCGAAGAGGATACCGCCAAAAGTGTGAAATATAAAGTAAAATCAGGAGTTTGCAAAGTAAAATACGGTTCACGTTTTTGTCTATTGAATTAAAGTAAAAGGTAATATATATGTGATACCGGGCGCCCAACGATTAAAGTTAAAATTAGATTTGTTTAGAAAGTCAAACTCGTGAAAATGTTAGGAGGCTGTAGCCTTAAATGACAATTAATACTTTATTAATTAGTCAGTGTTAATATCAGATCAGGATAACAATTTAATGACTGAATATGTGTTTGGGTTTAAATTAAATTGAGTAAAGTTAGAACTACTCAGAGATGCAATCGACTAGTGGGATTAAATGTAAAAAATAAATGAACTGAGTAGGGTAAAGAAATTAAATGTGCATTGGATTTTATGTGTGTGTCAAAGGGCATTGCTTTATGCCATTTCCCTAATGTCTCATATAAAGTGTGTAATATGGCAACGGTTGAACAGATTCAAGAAATCATTGAGAGTGCAGCTAGGAGAACACAGGCATTGTTGGACACTAAATTGGCGGAACAGAGTCAATCATTAAACAATAGTATGTTAGAACAAAGTGAAGTATTAAACGCTAAATTATCAGAACAGAGTCAATCATTGAACACAAAATTATCTGAACAAATAAACGCTAAACTATCAGAACAGAGTCAATCATTAAACACTATTATGTTAGAACAAAGTGAAGCATTAAACGCGAAATTGTCTGAGCAAATAAACAATAGTTTGTTAGAACAAAGTGAGTCGATAAACAAATTATCAGAACAAAGTGAATCATTGCGGACACAATTAAATAACAGTAGAATTGAACAGAATGAATATCAGAAGGAACAAGCTAGGTTGTTAAAAAGTGAAATTAATGACACTATCAATTCACAGTTAGAGACGCTAACCGCAGAGATGAAAGATCACACTAATCAACAGATGATATTACTGGCCCTAGATGTGAGTAAAAATAATGAAAAGCAATTAGACCAGATTAAGAAAATGGAAAATATTTTTGAACAAAAACTTAGCATTCTGGATGAAACGGTGTTAGCTAAATTAGAGCAAATTGAAATAGCGTGCACTATGAATACAAGCGAGGTCAAGATAGCTCAGGAGAAGTTAGAAGGACGATTTATGGAGATGGAAAAGAGCGGCAAAGTCATTCAACAACAATTATCAGCGGTAGATGAGAATATATCCGGCATAATTAAAGATATGGATCGTCTCGAAATAAAATCAGCAGAGCACTGGAAAAGCCTAGAAGCGGATCAGGAGCAGTTAAAGAGTACCTTAAACGACACTAAAAGCCAGATTGAAGAGAAAGTAAGCACGATTAAAGAGCAGATAAGAAAAGATTGGAAAAAAATGAATATCGATTCTAAAGAGGAAAGATCCACCATTCTTAAAACAGTAGGCGAAAATCACATTCGTATTCAAGCATTAGAACAAGAAATGAAGAGCAAGCTTAAAGAACAGACGGACAGGATCATTAAAGCCGAACTCAGGTCACTAGAGCAATCGTCGATATTTAGAACAGGAACATTGAAAGACAAGCAGGATGACTCAAATAGCCCGGAGGGTACTAGCACAGCAGGAAGTCAGACTCAGGCGGAGAGCCCATTAACAACAAACACGGAAGGGTTTCGCAAGAATATCGATAGGAGCTCAACACCACAAGACGGTCATCAGCCTACTCAACTTATCCAAGTAATTCGCTCAAGTGATTATAAACCACAGAAATACACGGAGAATTCAGGGGTAACACCTAAAGCTTTTATCAAAGAGATTGAAGACCATTTCAATGACACTGGGGTACCTGAAGCACGTAGATTGAGGATGATGGAGAGATTTTTGTCAGGAAATGTCCTTACATGGTTTTTAAGCTTCAAATATACATTTGGAACCATGTCAGATTTTAAATTGGCGTTTCTGCGCAAATATTGGTCGCCCGCAACACAACAGAGTCTAAGGATGGAGCTTTACTCTAGAAAATACCAAACTACCCAGCAAACAAAATACTCAGATTTCTTTAACATGCAAATGTTAAAATTTCGCGACCTTGATTACCCTTTAAATGAAGCGGATCTGGTGATGACAATAGCGAGGCAATTGCCAGTCAACGTGCAACAAGTACTAGTCGCAGCGAACGTTAGTACGGCCATACATGCAGAGCAGATATTACGCCAGATAGATGAGACTACGTCTCATAGTCATTATAGAGGAGGAAGACAGCTGGAGTTAGTCAATGCGACAGAGGTCATAAAACCTAAGCAGGCAAACACTAAAACGCAGGGCACTAATACAAGCACTTCCACACCTAGGCGAAACCAGGAAGAAGGAGAAAACAGACCATACCAGCGTAACGAAAATAACTACAATAATAGATCATATCAAGGCAACAATAGGTATCAACAGAGAGGATATCAACATTGGCGTGAAAATCGAAGAAATGACAGGCCTTATGGAAGATACGGTGATTACAATGCTAATCAAAGATGGAAAGGAAGAAGAGACCAAAATCAAGGAGAGCCACGAAATTATCGAAATGACTGGGATGATAGGCACGCTCAATCACAAAATTACCTAGAGGAATTACACGCTAGTCAAGGTGGAGAGCTAGGAAGATGGGAAAAAGCCATTGGGAACATGAAGAATCCTGATACACATACTGAGGAAGCTGGAAGTCTACTGAGACAAGAGGAATATCAAGGACATCGGCGACAAACGGATGATGGGAGTCGCACCGGAGCTAAAAAAAAATGTTAAATTTGGATAAAGAAGACAGCCTACAAACGCAACAGTCGGAAGTTGAAGAGGGATGGATAGTAGCGAACATACAAGAATGGATTGCTTTGCCAGAAGACTGCCTGGAGGAGACGGTGAAACCACGGAACGATGAAATTAGGCAATTACCCATTATTTACGCAAGGATTGGTGGAATTAATATAAGATGTTTATTGGATACGGGGTCACAGATCAGTCTGGTATCGGAGGCCTTGGTTCGAGAGTTGGGACGGAGTCAAAATATTCCTGTAATTCCCGTACCACAGCTCAAAGTGAGGGGTGTTATTCCTGAACGCACCGTCACTTGTAAACGTCAGGCATACTTAGAGCTGAACATATTGGAACACACTTTTGGGCAAACATTCATTATCATGGCAAAGATGAATTTCAATAAAATTCTTGGTGCAAATTTTATTTGTGACTATCAAGCAGTGATAGATTTGCACAAGAATACTGTCAGTTTTAGAGAGTATGATCAGCTGAAGAACGTGGGATTGCATATGGATGAAATCACCACCGGAAGAGATGTAAATTCGTGGGCATTGGAAGCAATATCGGAAGAGACGGAAGAGGAGGTACGAAAGGCAGAAGATAACATCATAGAAGGGGCTGTTGTGGAACTAGATGAGGAGAGTGAATCCCAGGAGATATGGTCTTTATTAACGGAAGGAGACGACAGTGATGCACAATTTGAAGAGTTACTACAGGAGCGGCTCAATGACATTCAACTTGGGGGTGAACACAGAAAGCAATTGGAAGAGATTTTAAGGAAGCACAAAACAGTATTTGATACAGTACCTGGGAAAATATTAAATTTCAAATATTCTATGCAAGTCGAGGACTGATCATAAAGCATTAACATTCTTGTTTAAGACGTCGATGGCAAGCGAACGTGTGACACGTTGGTCTATATATATTCAGCAGTTTAGCATTGAGATTGAACATTGCCCAGGGAAGATGAACGTGATTCCGGATGCACTCAGCAGGAACCCAGAGCCTGATAATGAGGAAACAGCGATGGTACAACACTTGGAGTTAACACCGAAGGACCGGGAATTCTTGGAGGAGTTACGTGAGATACAGCGAGAACAAGAAGCGGAACCATGGATGATGCTTTTAATTCAATACTTCAGAAAGCAACTACCTACAGGAACACCAGCATTTCGAGAAGCGAAAGCCAAAGAAGGAAGATATGTTTATGTCAACAATTTGCTGCACAAATGGGTAGATAATGACCACACCAAGTTACGCATATTAGTACCTGCTTCTTTACAACGAGGATTGACATGGCATACGCACGAAAGTTACGGTCACGTGGGCGTAGACAAGTGCGAAGCGACTATAGGAGAGACATTTACATGGCCACGTATGAGAACAACTATATGTGACGTCATTACAACTTGTGATCCGTGTCAGAGGACAAAGCCAAATAATTATTTAATGAGGCAGTATCCTAGACCATTGCTACCTCAAAAACCATGCGAGCTACTGGCACTCGACTGTTTCGGTCCAATCCCGAAGGGAAGGCGAGGTTGCCGACACTTACTAGTATGCATTGATGTATTTTCTAAGTTTGTCGTATTATGCCCCATTCAGAAAACTACTTCAAAACAGGTACTCAGTCGTATTCGGAATAGAGTTATTCCAATCCTTGGAAAACCAGAATTTATATTATCAGATCATGGCAGTTATTTCACAAGCGCCGAATTCAAGAAAGGTATGGAGGACATGGGTATAAAACACATTTTAAGCAGTATCCGACATGCTCAAGCAAATCCAAGTGAGAGAGCAATTAAGTGTGTAACTTCATATTTGAGAATCTTCATTCCAAATGAACATCACAGATGGGTGGATAAAATCAAGGATGTAGAGACATGCATGAATTCTACCAGACACGAGTCAACAGGACAGATCCCTATGGTCCTACACAAAATCGAGTATCCAGTGAGATCGTGGAAAAGCATCATTAACTGCCCACAAGATCCAATGATAGCACCTGACTTGCGAATTGAGAGAACGAGAGCCTACATGAGGAAACAGGCAGACCGCAGATTACGGCGAGTAAGAAATAAGAGGTTTCACAGTGATCTTGAAATCAACCAGCTCGTTTTGGTGAAACGACCCGCTACATCGGACCCAGAGAAGAAGATCTTCAGTAAATTCTGCGAAAAGTTCATAGGACCCTATTCTATCGTAAGAAACCTTGGAAATGATGCTTACAGAGTGAAAGAATTGAGTACAGGAACAATGTCAGTTTACAACGCTGCCAACCAAAAAAAAAAGTATCGTAGAAGTGAACCGTGGGAGCGCCGAAATAACGATGCAGTTTGAATATATGGACGTCCTACTATCAACACAGTGAACGGGGAGCAGTTCAGTACGGCACGTGAAGGAGGAAGTAGAGTTGGTGTTGACAAACATTAACGAGGCGAGCAGAGTGTTGCCCCAGGCACCTATGCGTCACGCAAGCAGTTGAGAGAGTCATTATGAGCAGGATGTGAAACGAGTAAATGCCATTCAAGACAAGAGCGGCTAGACCAAGTAATAGAAAAGGGGTGATTCCGAAATAAAACAATTGGCCTACGGAAGTCTTTTAAAATTATCGACTTTCTCCGAAGTTCGAAATTTTGTGAGTGGGAGAGTTGTGAACCCTTTATCCTCTGTTGGATAAATGATTCTATGTTTTATTTCTTCAATTAATAAATATTTCCACCAGCATCATGAAAGTAGCCAGACGGAGATGAGGAAATTTCAAGCATTTGTTGGAGACAGCGGGTACATACCTGAAGCAGATTGACAAAAGTCTAAATACTTTAGCTGTGAAAGGAAATAGCCTAGCGATGTGTCAGAAGGACAGGTGTGGGCCGCCTCAAAAATAGAAGCGACGCGCAGTGAGACATTCTGCTGGTATGTTCATTGTGATATTCGCGCCTAGAAGAAATATGATGCAGTAACGTGAGTGGCTGATGAAGAAAATAGACACTCCTACGACGCCAAGATCTGCTAAAAACCGCCAAATTACAGAAAATGTGGGAACCAATGAGAGAAGAATGCCTATTTAGCGCGTCAGGTCTAGCGTGGGCACGCTCGGCTAGCATTCACGCGGGAGATCGCCTAGACAAAATCTCTACGATCGATTCTAGGATTAATGGGCATATTCTTGACCTGCGCTATTTTTCGAGTTCAGTGATATTTATTTCATTCCTGTATCGCCATTATTTTGAGAATTTTTTGTATAAAATCCCCCCCCCCCCCCCCCCCCCCATCAAGACCTAGGGCCAGTTCATTTATAAGTGGTGTGAAGAGCCAAGACTTTGCTTATTATTCTGTGCGTCTACGGACGTAAGCTTATTATTACTTTGTGCGTCTACAGACTTTGCTTATTATTATTGTGTGTGTCGAGGGCACAGGACTATTACTTTGTGCGTCTACGGACGTAGGCTGTTATGTTGTGTGTCAGTGGACACAGGCTTTTATACTTTGCGCGTCTAAGGACGTTGACAGTTAAACTTTGCGTGTCATGAAGGACACAGAAATTATTATTAAAAGTGTTAAATTCAGTGTTAGATAGTCACAGTACTATATTTGTAGGGGCAGTATCTTCGATAATTCGCCAATAAACTGTTTTGGGGAAAGAAGTACCCGAACGGCGAATTTAGTAGTCAGACATCAAGTGTATAATAATTTAATTTTTGAATCAGCACGAGAGATGACATCATTGACCATGGAGGAAGCCTGGAAATATCAAGACTCCGTCAAGATGGTTGAGATGAGATAAGAAGGATCCAGTTGGGAGATGGCAGCAGATGTTCTTTGACGGGTGGCTGGCTGAGGATGAGTACCGAATAATATTTATTATTATCTGATAAATTAACTTATGGTGTATGGGACATATTTTGTTTTTGTAAATAATTTGCTTGTGTGATTAACGTAGTGTATTTAGTTTTGGTCTGACACACCTTTTGCATGGAAACAGCTCGCATATATATTTAGTAGAAGGTTCTTTTCTTGTTTGTTGTTTTAACTAACGTAGCTATGTGAACGGCCGTGTTTGCATATGTTACGCAATGCGGTTAAAAACGTCTCTCGGAGATATGTTGTGTTTCAGAAGTAGGACTGAAGTAAAATAATTATACAGTAGATTGGAGGGTAATTAATTTCTTTTGTTTTATTATTGATCAGATTCAATGAGATTATTGCCTTTGGAGCAATGTGATTTGTGACGAAGAGCAGTCAGCTCTATCGTAGGTTTTAATATTTTTTTAAATTGATTGGGCGAGCATCCATTCAGCCGATCTGTGTGAAAAAGCGTATTGTCATTCCCAAATATGTGTGTGTGTGAGTGTGTGTTTTGTGTCATTACAAGCGGGAATTTCAGCATAGACTGATTTCTGGCAGCTTGATGACAAATCTAGATTGTGACCTCGCGAGGGCAATTCTGGATATTTTGATTAATGTCTGACCATATTTTGAAGTGGTTGAGTTTGTTGCTGTTGATTCCTTGAGATAACGGCACAGCTGGTCAGGTATTTATACACACTGGAGTGGGACAATGGCAGGTGATTGAGGAAGAGGGGAGATGTTGCACAAGACGGACTGAGGATTGCCAGCCAGGTCATTAGGGAGAGTGCCTGTGTGGCTCAGTAATAACTTAAATACAGATTAAGAACTGATCAATGGTAAAAATTGTTTAAATAAATGGGAGTTGCCTACGAATCACGATAATCTCCGAAGCGTTAGCTTAACATGCAGTTTTGTTCATATAAAGTAATGTCAGCCAGTCAGGCTTTTGTTGATGTTGGTTTATTCCATGTTTATATTTCATTCAGTGACCCGTGAGTCACATGCTTGCTGTATTTCCTTGTTTGTGTTGAGCAATTTGGCCCGTGTTGGCAGCTCATAGTCAAGTACGTCTTCGCGCTAATGAGGGTCTCAGGGAGATTCCTGTAAATAGTAGATTTGTAGTGCGTGTGTCAGCATTACTTTTTAAAGGTTTTTATTAATGACATGTTCCATATCCATAAACGTTGATTTACGAGATGATTGTTCGTAAGCATCGTGGCTGTTAACCCGTTGTAAACGAACAGTCATCCAAAGTACTCATTCCTCGTAGTTAGTCATTACGCGCACATAAAACCCAAATTGCAAGGTAGTGGAACCAGGATCCACATTTTAAATAAAAGGGGAGATCCGTCTGACTCCTCAAATTTATAGATATTCTTGTCATGGAAAATTCAGGGAGGATTGTTTTATATTTTATTGTTGTTTATTTCTTTTTATGCACTATTAGTCATTAAATCATGTTATTATTTTACATCTTGTCACCTTTCTTTCTTGTTTTATAGTTTATATCCTATGACCCTTACCTCAGTAGAGCATGTTGTTTGGCGAACGTAAACATCACATAGGATCTGAGCGCGACCACTTGATTAAGATTTCTTACATTAAACACTGCTTTTCTGAAGGGTTTACTATTTCTAGGAGTTTACGAACTTTCATTTAACAGTTACCCTGCTGATGACTTAAATGTTGCCCCTCACCCCTGTGCTGGCTGATTTCCAGAATTTATGGTTATATTCAGAAAGGTACAAACTGAATGTGGTTTGAGTTACATATAAATTGAAAAGTCCGTTCGATTTCCGAACCCTTACACTACAAATTTAATAAAAATCCGACTCGATTGAAAAAAACCTATAATGTAAAAAAAAAGGCCGTAAACAGCTGTTGCGCGCGCTCTCGTCCTGGAACGAGCGGGCGCGCCGGCAGAAGTAGAAGGGAGAAATGTCTCTTCGGTTGCGTCAGATTCAGAATCTGTAATGCGTATTATAACCCCAAATATATATACTAGTCATTGAATAAACTCAACGTTTTTGCGAGAGAAAAATCTGCCCACAAAGGATAAAAACAAAGGAAAGGAAAACAGATTTGACCTACTTGAACTTGCATCGCTTGCCTTCGAACAGATCGATATTCTTCCGCTGAATAGTGACGTGTTGCTATCTAGCGATAGTATGTGCAACTTCATGCTTACTGGCACCCACACGCGAGTGCTAGAGCTGTAATGTTATGTTCGTCTCCAACACAAAGCGCGAGAAATCGATCAACGTAATATTACGCTCGCCGCAGTTTTAAAAAGTTACCTTCGAACGTAATATTACGGCGCCCGCGTTCTAAGTGTTAATAATAGTTTGCTCCATGTCAATCACTATTTCAAATAAGCCTACGTGCTAAGTTTCTCCCGGACAGCACGGGGAGCTGGACGTCCAGGGACAGAAGAACTGCTTGCTCTTCACATGCACGCACACAGTTGTTAGCGAAGGAATTTTACAGTGACCTGCCTTAGACAGTAAAAACACCTTCGTTAACAAGAGACTCTCGTGGGAGCACACAGTATTTTCAGCGTAGGAGACGGCGTTATTGACTGCTGTTTGTACAGTACTTTGTGTGCCACCGTCTCCCTTGAGTACGACAGCCGAGGTGTGAGTGTTTAACAAGCACTCAACTTGTTTAGTCGTGTTACGATCAAAGACTCACTACTCGATTAAAGGATTGTAGTTCTAGTTGTTAGTTATTCAGAGCCTCGGGACATCGCACTCAACTACGGCATGGGCTTACGGCGCGCGATAGCGGCTTTGGTGACGTAGTTGGTAGCATGCTGGACTGCTATGCCCAAGATCTTGGGTTCAAACTAGCCCGATCACGTCTGGGAGATCAACTTGTCGACGCCGAGAATAACGAGGTTCATTCTCCATCATTTCCTTTCAGTCCGGAAAGTGTTTGAACTAGTCGTATTTACACGTCTTCCTGTACAATTAATTTAATTCGTCTCCGCAGTCGTATTTCCTAATTTTACTAGAACAAATCTTCACTCGTAATTCAATTACATTGTAAGACTGTCACGTTGACTACGCTCAACTACCCACAGTGAGTTGACGCTGATGACCACGGGTACTCCACACTAGAGCGCTTCTCGACTTGTCTCAGGATAGCCACTGCATGCGCGCGCACTTAGCTTATTTTAACGTTGAGACGTCGCATTATGCACTAACAAGGGAACGGATTGCGGTGTAAAATTCTAATCTGGTTGAAATTTAGTACACAATAATCATATAGAGTTGTACAATGACGTAGTGAAAACCGCAAGGGCCACTTTGAATTTTGAACGCCAATAATGAACGCCGAAAACCTGCTGGGTGACGGCATGATCGAGGAGAAGGGAAGAGGTAAAGCTGGCCTTTAATCCTAGCAGTACGCGATGGCTTACGGCCACCAGGCGTGCTGCGTTTCATTCCCTACCTTAAACAATCCCCTCGCTCACCCTTCTACCCTCTCGATTATAAAATGCAACATAATGTGATGTTTTGCGCTTGGCCATAAAACAACCCTTCATTTTTTCCCTCCTTTACTCTTTGTAATCCTTGCAATAGTGGATACGAAGTGATAAGGGAGTGACGGGATGAGAGGAAGATGGAAGGTGGGGATATGCAACGCAACACGCAGGTCGTTGCCTGTTGGCCGGGAGCCATCGCGTGCTACTAGGATTCTAGGTCAGCCTTACCTCTTCCCACCTCCTCGATCATGTCGTCACCTGACAGGTTTTCGGCGTTCAATATTGGCGTTCAAAATTGAAAGTGGCCCGTGTGGTTTTCGCTACGTCATTGAACAACTTTGTAGGAATATTGTGTACTAAATTTCAACCAGATTAGAATTTTACACCGCAATCCGTTCCCTTGTTAGTCACACTACGTCGAGTCCAATAGTACAGTACATTACTGAACGTTAATTTTTCGCTTTACTAAGGCTTGTTTGCTGTTGTTGCTTCACTTGAGGGGCTTAGACCCGTGTACTTGGGTGTGTGCAGAACTTGTCTGATGACCTGTGTTATTGTGGTACCGGTATCTGTAGTAGCATGTGTATTTGTAATTCAGCCGTGGCCTCAAGTTAGGAGTCATCCCGGCATTTGCCAGGCGTACAAGTGGGAAACTACAGAAAACCACTTCCGGAATGACTGAAGTGGGAATCGAACCAACCGCTTCTCACGTCAGCTGTGCATCAGAAGGTTGAGTGTTCCTCGTTGTACTGTAACTAGAATTGAATTTCTTGGCAGAGTCGGAAATCGAACTCGGACCTCTCTACTGAGGAAAATGAACTTAACGCGAAAATATTTAAAATAGAGGTTTTCCGTGGCTATCTACTACAAAACCTAGAAAAATGGTACCTAACATAAAGCAAAGGCTGTCTCCTTACTAATTAGACAGATTCCACACACACACACACACACACACACACATCCACGGGGCTCATGGCATTGGTGTCTTTAAGAATATAATATATTTTGTGGCAAGGATTAACGGGCAGTTATTTGATTGATTGTTTATTTTGGAAGCCCCATTCGTTGTATGCAATCTGCTCTTCTACATTACATAGCATTACATTAAATAGCATTAGATTACATTACATAAAATAACAATAATCTCCCTATTAAATCTCAAGATGCGCTTGCAATGACCCTGTCTCCATCTAAAAATTATCATTAAAAACCATCGTATAATACATTGGTAAGGTGTCTCCTGAATACGGAGCGATGGTAAATTCTCATGCGCATGCAGGTTATACAAATACAGGGTCTTTCATATAAAGTAAGAACGGCAAGTGGCAGTTTTGTTATTCGATGCTGCGGTGGCCTTGGCCGAGCTTGTGGCGCGCCATGGCCCCCTGCTGTACTATGAAAAGCACGCGCATAGTACATACGAGGGCTGTTTTGATGTGTAACATCTTTCCACTCGGTATCTGGATATTTTTTGTGGCACTCGGTAGCTGGACATTTTTGTGGGAGTGATTTTGGAAAAGAGACGGAAGTGGATGGGACGGAAGTGGAAGGGACGGAAACAATGAGCTCGCGCGGTGGCGGAGATCGGTACAACGACGTACTGTAGGCCATGTGACTATGTGGAATGTAAATCGCATACGGTTTACCTCAAGGTTTGGAGACCCCATTAAAGAAATTCCTGCAATAAATCATCTTCAAGTTGTCGTTCATTGGTGTGAAAATATTCATTATATCATATTTGCTGAAAACAATTACAATTTATTAAATCTTCATACTTTTGCTGTTTTCTTATTTAATGTAAGCACTCGATACGTCGAGTGCTATATCGCATCAACCAACACTCCAAACAACGTAGGAATTCAGTATATTAACGCCGACTACTAACAATAATTGAAACTTCGTTGGTCTAAACGTATCACTGGGAGAAACGCATTTAATATACCTACTGCACACCTAATTTTTAATCGCGCCTATTCTTGGCAGTGCGCTATATCGGCAATAATAGGCCATTTTCAATAACACCGCTGGCATGGGTTCACTAACTGGCCGGTATAAATTACAGCTTGCATCAAGTAGGCAGTGAATTGCTCCCGCACTAAGCTGCAGGTATATGGCACTACTGCAGATGCATTGGAGAACTTTTTTTAATTAAATATATATTTTTCCATTGCAAAATACAACGCTCAATTGTATAACGCCTCAGCACTCAAAAGATTATGTAATGTAAGCACTCGAGGTACTGTCGGCCAAAATACAGCCCTATTACATCATATTTGCTGAAAGGATTTGTCACTGGAGTTCTACAAGTAGTTATTGCAGAAAAAATAGTAATGAGAAATTACCGATGGTAATAACACGAAGGAAATCTTCATGTTTGCTGGCACAAGGTAGCCATTCTTTAAAAAATGAGAGTAAGTAATATGGCATTATTCGAATAACATGTCAGATGTTACACATCATATGCGACTACTGTAAGGCTCGTAATTTTTAGCCTACTTTTCATATTTTGCAAAAATGAGGAAAAAGTAGACTTATGAGATCAGGCAAACGTGTGTCTGTCTGTCCTTCTGTCAGTCTGCCCTTCTGTCTGGCTGAGTGTGTGTCCCCCACCCTATCAACTCCTAAACGGCTGCAGCAATCGAAACAAAATTTGGTAGAAGTAAAGATCTATACCTGAATATCTCACGGCCATATTTGAAAATGATGTCAGTGCTACCAACTGCTGAAAAATCGCAATTGAAATTTGAGCCCCATGTTGGATATCTTGGAAGGTATGAATGGGAGCTATTTCAAAATTGGCACACGTATAGATAATAATACCGCAGTTTAATTTCCAGGAGGCCATACATGGCAGTGTTGCCAAAATGATTATAAGCCTGCTGATAGGTCCAAATTTTAAATGCATATAACTTCTACACTATCAATTGGACTTCAACCAAATTTCGTATGTGCTATGTGTACATAAACAGATATGACTGAGCGTATTCTTAAGAGCCACCAGGGCTGCCAACTGTCAATAAATGCTCTCAATTTTTTAAAATCCAAATACCCATATATCAGAAAGTATGCAAGCCGACAGCTTTAAACTATGCACACGTATAGTACCTGGCATTCTATATTAATTTGGAGTAACTTATATACGTCAGTGCTACCAACATGATTCTAAGCCTGCTGATAGGTCCAAATTTAAATACATGTAACTTCTATACTATCATTTGAATTTCAACCAAATTTCGTGTGTGCTATGTATACCATAACAGACATGACTATGCCGATTCTTAAGAATAACCAGGGCTGCCAACTGTTAATAAATACTGTCTCTATTTTTGTTACCCTAATATCAATATATCAGAAAGTATGCAAGCCAATAGCTCTAAACTTTGCACACGTATAGTACCTGTCATTCTAGATTAATTTGGAGTAACTAATATAGGCCTATGCCAGTGCTGCCAACATGATTCTAAGCCTGCTGATAGATCCAATTTTAAAATGCATGTAACTTCTAAACTAACTAATGGATTTCATTCAAAATTGACACAACTATAGATCATATTATTTCAGATTATTTCTGACCAATACATGTATGTCATTGTAGCCAACATGCTTTTACGCGCGCTGTTAGATCCAATGTTTAACTGCAAGTAACGTCCATGCTATATATTGGACTTCAACCAAATTTTGTATTCTGTACCTTAAGAGATGGAACTAAGGATATATTCAGTCACCAGAGCTGCCAACTGCAGTTCTCTATTAGGCTACATTATGCCAGGTATACAGTATTTCGAACTAATTAAAAATTTCGATATTACCAACTTAATTTCGTCATTATTCTAGATAGATCCTTATAGATTAAATTTTAAGAAAAGTAGGCTCTTTAGTTCGTCACGGAACTTCTTGTTTATTTTCAAGTTCCGATGGACTGCATAAAATAACAGATTGACATACCAAACTGATTTTACTACTAATTGTTTGCTTGTTTTATTCTTATGTCTCAACATAATCGCCAAAACGATTGAAACATGAATTTGTCGTATCATTACACCAGCTTTCCAATGCCCTCGGCAAAATATTCTGCCGCCACTGAGGTGGGTACGTCTAGACAGCCTCCTGAAGTTTTTCCTTTTTGGCTAGGCGTTGTCGCCCAACCATACCTTCAATTCTCGAAAAAGGTGAAAACCATTCACGACCACACAGTACCAACGTTACGATTAACTTTTACAAAGAATTCAAGTGTGAAGTTTTGGACCATCTGCCGTTTAGTCCAAACCAGCACTGAATGATTTTCATTTTTTTCGAGTAAGGTAATCTGTGGTATGTACTATGCGCGCGCTTTCAATAGTACAGCAGGGGGCCATGGCGCGCCACAAGCTCGGCCAAGGCCAGCGCAGCAACGAATAACAAAACTGCCGCTTGCCGTTCTTACTTTTTATGAAAGACCCTGTAAATGCTTGATTCACTACATATAAACAATTTATTGTATTTAGAAGTGATGTCTCTGAATTGTGAACTCGGTAAATCTGTTGCTTACCGTTTCCATACGACAAAATCCGTTGTAAAAATTGGGGATTTCTGTTTAAGAATATTTACAGTCAATAATAATGTAGTTGCAGCTGAAACCGAGCCGTGGGTAATAGAACGTGGAGGAACCTTTAGATCATGGGTGCTCAACCTTTTTACAAGTAGGGGCCAAGTTTAGTTTTACTTAATAAGTGGGGGGTTGCAAGTTACCTTTCACCATATAGTACTTGCCAAACCCTACCGCTAAAGCTAATTTTACTATTAACTGAATAACCTATTTTACCAGCAGTCCAAAAATGTGTTTAATTACCATTTGTGTGTCCTCTAAATGGTTTAAATCCATTTCTGTTTTTTTTGTTCTATTTGCGAATTGCTTTATAAGTTATCAAATTACTGATTTACAATCAACTTACTCCTAATTCGAAAAGGTTTAGTGGTATATAAAATAAAATAATACTGTCACAAAGTTGTAAAATTTCATTTTAAAATCTGTCCAATAATTGTTTACTTTTTAATGTATTTCTAACGAAACATTCTTATAATGTTCTTATTTTAACTAGGGCCTACAATAATGGAAAACATCTCATCATTCACAATATATATATTCACGTTTTCAATAGTACAAAATATTTATCCGTGGGCCGAATAAACTGACTTTGAGGGCCACAAGTGGTCCGCGGGTCGCTGGTTGTTTACCCCTGCTTTAGATAAATAGGGAAATCCGAGAATAATCCTCTGATTGGCATGTTGGCTTTCACAGTCAAGTTAAACTCTAGAAAATCATGTAGCTGAAATTCGTGAAATCTAATATTTCATATTTTGGTACTCTATAAGGAAGAGACATTGGCGTAACTACAGAGGGGGGTGACCGGGGGAATCAGTCCTCTCCCAGAGGCAAATAACAAGAATATGACAGATGTAAGTTTTTAATTTTGAATAAAACCAATCCTCGGATTGATAACTGATCGCATTATATAAGCTTAGAGTTACTAATTTGAAAGTATTTCTATTTTCACTCGTGTAAAATTTTTAACGTTACCCAAAATAAACTGAGTGTGCAAAATGATCACCTGTTTAGTTCACATGTGGGATGACATTGAGATGGACGTTGCACTATCTGTCCTCATCCCATTCCAAAAGTTCAACATTTGTCAGTTGACATTCTGTCAGTATTCCAGTTTGAGTGTCATTGTGGAAAGTGAGTAATATTGTGTTTAATTGTATTAGTGTTTTAAGTTAAACTTTACTTGTAAACTGTAGTTTCCTCATTATTCCATCCTTCGGAGAAGAAGTAAAGCCGGGCGGTCCCATGCCATAGATTTATGGCATGTTAAAAAACTCTTCCACTAATTACACTTGTGCGAAGCTAAATTATAGGTTAAATTTGACTAACGCTCTTAGGTTCCAACGTTCGTCACCAGGAGCCTACTGCGGTGGCATCTAGTAACCAAGTTCAGAACTAGTAGTCGTTGACGGTGGCATTCGGCGGCAAAATTAGGAACTACTTGAAAAATTTAATGTCTATAGTCCTTACTTGAATTAGAAACAGATGACACACACTAATGCAGCCATCACAATTAACACCGGTTATCAGACCGATTCTAGACACACCCAAAGTACACGGGGCTACAAGTCCGCGTTGTTGTAGCCCCTTAACTGAGGAACCAACCACCAAACTGTAGTTTATTAATATTTATACGATGTTGTGGAATAGAAAATGCCAGATGATTTCGCGAAGAAAACTGGAGTCTAAATTTATTATCAACAAAATTACAAAATTCGAGAATTTGCACATTGATATGTGCAATTACAACGTATCAAATGCTAATGAATCTAACATGAATAAATATACATGGGAGGTTTTGGAAGTTAGGGATCGTATATTTGCTCATTATGTCCGAGCCCTTACTTGGGTGGGAATCACATGAGGAGAGTGGGATGATATCTAGACTCTGCGCTATGTACAACACGTATACAAATCAACCAGCATGGGGTGAGCTTAGCAAACGTATGGGAAAGCCCACTTACATGGGTAGGGGCGATCACCCTTTCAAAGTTAAGGGCCGACCACAGAGAACAAATTATGGTAAATATTATTTCGTAAACCGTGCCATTGATAACTGGAACTCTCTACCTGCCGCAGTCGTAGAGCCTTTTCCCAATCATATAGGGGTGTTTAAGAAAAGCCTGACTATTTGTGTAAATACTCCAGTTTAATTGTTATTGAATTGTTATGTATAATTTTTTATTTGTTATGTATATCCAATTTGCCACCGGGGGACACTCCCCCAATTGCAAATAAATGAATGAATGAATGAATGAATCTGACCCTCACCCCCAATGTATTTTGACTCAGGTCACCTCATCCCCCTTCAGTAACAAACCCTAGTTACGCCACTATGAAGATATACTGTTGAGGGAACTCTTAGTTCCTCCAATGTGCTTTATATGTATAATTTTACTAATGCATCCAACGGTCATTTCTTTTATCTCCAGGATGGGTCAGGGAAGGGATTTTGGAAGGAAATTTGGCGTGGACCTATTCAGAGGAACAGTCGCGGCATTTGCCTGGTGATGAAAAGCCAGGTGATGAAAATGGAAAACCACAAAAACTATTTTCATGACGGCCGAACCCCACGCTCACCCGACGCCAGAAAGGCATATAATAATAATAATAATAATAATAATAATAATAATAATAATAATATCGTATGGCCTCGGGTGCCGGGTGCAAGCTTTGTAATTTGACACCCAGAGGGTAGCTTGCATGTCGAATTTCATTGTTCCTTGAATCACTATGAAGGTCAAGGAGGTTAGATATCTAAGCTCCTTGAACACTATAGTGCTTTCTAGTAGAGAAATAAGGAACTTCATGTTGGCGGAAACTCCCGAGATTAATTTTGCCATTATGAACACTGCCTACTGAATTCAAATGGGTTCATTGACATACCAACATCGAAGGACATGCGTGTCGTATTTTTGCCGCCTTTCAAAAATCACTTACCACGGCCAGGGGAGAACCTGCAATCTTGGGGTCAGTAGACCGACACGCTATCCACTAACCCACCGTGGCAAGCAACCAGAAAGGCATGAGTTTGCGCTTTAGTGATTTCGGCCACCGTGGCTGCTCGTATTGCTAACTACACTATCCCATCGGATTCCAGGCAGGGTGTACCCAAAGCCTGCTGATTATCCTAACTTGGTATATCTAGGTGAAATCCTGCAACAGATATGGCAAAGATCTGAAGAATTTTCTGGAATTCCTATGATTATCAAAGATAACTTTTGAAGCCAACCGAACATCTTCCGATCTGATGATACTTAGTGATACTGTTCTCATATTAGATTCCTAAGATTGTTGTTTTCTTTTTCTGTTACGAACAAACATGTCCTCAACATAATTTTAATAACAGTAATTTTCAATCTGATGAATATCACAGGTTCATTTACCTGTAGCGCGTGATTGAAAACGCTTTAACCTCATTATGTCTAGTGCGGTGTTTCAAGTGATCTCGAGGCTCGTGGCAAAGTGGTACGCTCTCTGTCTGTGTCTGAGCCTGCGGGCCACAAGGCGAGAAGATGTAGGCAGCAGCAGCCTCGTAGATTCAAATACTTAAGAACCTCATTAAACATAAGACAAGTAGCCTACTGTATATTCTGAAATTGGTATTAGGTGCAAAACTAGATTTGACTTCAATAATACATTTGCCTAATAAACCGTCGTATTCATCTTCTGCTCGGCGGCTTCGATGGCGTAGTTGGTAGCATGGTGAGCTTCTATGCCCGAAGGTCACGGGTTCAAACCCGGTCGAAGTCGTCAGATTTTTAAGAGCGTTAAAAATCCCTCAGTATGCCTTCCTTCGGAGGGGAAGTAAAGCCGGCGGTCCTATGTCATAGATTTATGGCATGATAAATAACCTTCCACTAATTACACTTGTGTTAAGCTAAATTACAGGTTATCTTTGACTAACGCTCTTAGGTTCTAACGTTCGTCGCCAGGAGCCAACTTTTGTGGCATCTAGTAACAAAGTGCAGAACTAGTTGGTCGTTGACAGTGGCGTTTGGTAGCAAAAGTTGGAACTAATTGAAAATCGAATATATGCAGTCCTTACTTGAATTAAAAAAAGATTCCTCTCGGCACGCCGGAAGGCGGAGGTAGATTTCACCGGGCAAACTAGGGGATAGGCTATAATAGGCAAAATATGCAGGTTTTCGTAGGAGGATCAGACCTCATTTATTGCGAGAAAGTATTTTACAATTGGAGGTTAGTTAACATTTTTTCGTCTTTCTATGCATACTTTTAACATTTTACTGTCTTATGGGGATGGTAACCTTCTTGTCATTTGGGGTTAATTTTTATACTTGTGATCACACTGTCCTTATGCAAGGTTTGGAACTAATGTGTAACTATCTAACAGTCAGTTACTTCTTCACGCAAAATTTTATCTCCCGCAGAGATGTTGGTTGGTTCCTCAGTTTAGGGGCTGCGACAAGGTGGTCATGTAACCCCGTGTACATTGGGTGTGTGTAGAATCTGTCTGATAAATGGTGTTATTTGTGATGACTGTATTAGTCTGTAATTCAGGTAAGGTCTGCAGACGGTCAATTTTAAGTAGTAGTACCTAATTTTGTACCAAATACTAACGTCAACGACACCTAGCTGTGAACTTGGCTGCTAGATGCCACCACAACCAGCAACTTGCAACGAACGTTGTAACTTCCCCTCCGAAGGAAAGCATGCTGACGGATTTTTAGCGCTCTTAGAAAATCCGGCGACTTTGTTCGGCTTTGAACCAGCACCTTGGGCATAGAAGTTCAGCATGCTACCAGTTAGCCGCTTCCCTCATAGTCAGATGGAACAAGAAGTTCCGTGACGAACTAAAGAGCCTACTTTTCTTAAAATGAAGATTCATGCCATAGATTAATCTACAGTATATGAACCTATCTAGAATAATGACGAAATTAAGTGGGTAATATCGAAATGTCTTAATTAGTTCGAAATAAGGTATACTAGGCATAATGTAGCCTAATAGAGCAATAAAGTTGGCTGCTCTGGTGACTGAATATATTCTTACTTCCATCTCCTAAGGTACAGAATACAAAATGTGGTTGAAGTCCAAAGGACGTTACATGGATTTAGACATTGGATCTATTAGTACACGTAAAAGCATGTTGGCAACAATATCATGCGAGTGCTGGTCAGAAATAATCTGAAATATTATATATTTTTGTGCCAATTTTGGATGAAATCCATTTGTTGGTATAGAAGTTACATGTATTTAAAAATTGGTCCTATCAGCAGGCTTAGAATCATGTTGGTAGAACTGACGTATATAAGTTACTCCAAATTAATGTAAAATGTCGGGTAATTTACGTGTGCATAGTTTAAAGCTGTCGGCTTGCATACTTTCTGATATATTTGGATACAAAATAGAGAGCAATTATTAACAGTTGGCAGCCCTGGTGGCTCTTAAGAATACACTCAGTCATATATGTTTATGTACACATATTACATACAAAATTTGGTTGAAATCCAATTGATAGTGTAGAAGTTATATGCATTTAAAAATTGGACTTATCAGAAGGCTTAAAATTATTTTGGCAACGCTGTCATGTATGGCCACCTGGAAATTAAACTGAAATAGTATTATCTACATGTGTGCCAATTTTAGAATAACTCCCATGTATACCTTCCAAGATATCCAACATGGAGCTCAAATTTCTAGTGCGTTTTTTTAGCAGTTGGTAGCACTGGCATCTTTTTCAAATATGGGCCTGAGATATTCCAATATACATCTTAACTCATACTAAATTTGGTTTCGATTGCTGCAGCCGTTTAGGAGTTGATAGGGGGGGGGGGGACACACACACAGCCAGACAGACAGAAGGACAGACAGACAGACAGACAGACAGACAGAAGGACAGACACATTATCCCGGATATATCTTATAAGTCTACTTTTTCCTCATTTTTGAGAAGTGTGATAAGTAGGCTAACAAGTAGTTCCGTGAAGAACTATACAGCCTATTTTCATATATCCTACTTATGTTAATTGCCACTATCAACATACACAATTTCAGTTTGATTGCTGTAATAGATTCGTAGATATTGAGAACCGACTAAATATTTCGGATGGTCGCCATGTTGGATTTTATATATATAGGTCCTAGAGTTATGTACTGTTACATGCAGAATATTGTGAACGTGTAGTATTCAAACTTCAATCGCATAATTAGGACACAAGAAAAAACAAGGAGATTTAAAAAAATTTCACAGCTGCCATCTTGAGGTTATGGAAACAATTGAAATAAATTAGATGCCAGTGGATTAACATTCGGATAAAGATTTACTGTACCAAGTTTCACTGCACGCGGATGGTTAAATTGCGAGAAATGTCCATGTGAATATTTATAATTCGCGTCACCGCCATGTTGGATTTGTGATCACCAGGTTATTTAAAGTCCTATAGGTGAACTTAAGTTCATAGCCCCTATGAACATTAAAAATGCAGTTTGATTGCTAAAATAGATTCGTAGATATTCAGTATCGCCTAAATATTTCGGATGGTCGCCATGTTGGATTGTTAAATGTATAGGCCATAGAGTCATGTACCATTAAAGGAAAATTATTGCGTAGGTTCATTATTCAAACTTTCACTTCGATCGCATGACTACATCACAAGAAATAAAAACTTAATTTTAAAATTCGCACTGCCGCCATCTTAAGGTTATGTAAACAATTGAACTAAATTAGATACCAGTGGATTACAATGTGTATAAATATTTCCTGTACCAGGTTTCAGTGCGCTTGGAACATTAAATCGCGAGAAAGGTCTATTTAAAATGTTCAAATTCGCTTGGCCGCCATGTTCGTTTTGTAGTTAACCGGTTTTTGAAAATCTTATAGATGGACTTCCAGTAGTGCCCTTTATCTCCGTACAAAATTTTAGGGAGATACCGCTAATAGTTTCAGAGATATAGAATGCCGGTGAAATATTTCGCACATCCGCCATCTTGTGATTATGTAAACAATTGAACGAAGTTAGATGTCGGTGCATTACAATGTATATAAACATATACTGTACCAAGTTTCATTGCGTTTGGTTGGTCAAATCGCGAGAAACGTCTATTTAAATGTCGCAAATTCGCTTGGCCACCATGTTGGTTTTGTAGTTTCCAGGTTTTCAAAAGTCACATAAGTGAACTTATAGTAGTTCCCTCTATCACCATAGAAAATGTCAGGGTAATATCGGCAATAGTTTCGGAGATATTGAATGCTGGTGAAATATTTCGCACAGCCGCCATGTTGGATTGGTGAGTCGTAACAAAATTTGAAGGGCACGGTCGAGGTCGCCGGGAATAGTGCTATGAACTTTCCGAGTTTCATTGAAATCGCTCCTGCCGTTTAGATTTTATTAGGGGGACACACACACACGAATCACACACACACACACACACACACACGCACACACACACGGACAAAAGGTGATCTCATAAGCCTATTTTTTCAAAATTGAAAATAGGCTAAAAATGAATGTGATCTCGTCAATGGCGTTGTCTTGGCAACCTCTGATAGATCATCCCTTATCAATTTAAAAGCGTTGTTATGGTAACCTCTGATGGCACTTGGCATTTTTTAAAATTCTGAAATCATTTTTCACATCTCTTGGCGTAATGGTGGGTCATATCAAAAATTCTTTCAGACAAACGTTTTAGGTAATTATTAGGGGAATATTTTCCATTTTGTACGGTTTTGATATTGTGCCTATTAAGAGAGTCATGATTAATGTTTCCCGAAAAACCCACTGTTTTCCACCCCTTTGGTCAATGGTTGGTGCTATCAAAAAACTTATTTGACATATATTTTTGGCACTTATCCGACACATATTATGAACTTTGAATGGATTCGATATTTCACGTATTAAGAGAGTTATAGCGAAATTTCACTTTTTCGAAAAAAGCCCCCAATTTTCACCCCCTTCGACCGATTTTGCCCATTAACGAACTAGACCGAGATTTTATAGGGATACATATTATGTAAAAAATTTAAAGTGATTGGTGCAAAATTACGGCAGTTATCGTGTCCACAAGAAACTGATATATATATATATATATAGATATATAGATACATATATACATAAATTATATATAAACTTTTGAACTGGCGGTGGTTTTGTGGTCTGGGGGATGTGAAACGCGAAGATATGTCGAAATTTTCCGGAAGTCGAAACATGGTACCCATTGCAATAGTTAGCTTTCTAATGAAATCTACCTAACAGATAACGCATACAAATACAGACATCACAATTAACACCGGTTATCAGACATATTCTACGCACACACAAAGTACACGGGGCTACATGAACGCGTTCTCACAGCCCCTAAACTGAGGAGCCAAGCATTTTCTGCTCAAGTTCTTCTTCTCTTTCATCATGATCTTCATCGCTTTGGAGGTCCACGGACATGCCATCGGCACTTGATTGTATGGAGTTGTTTCCTCCGAGGTCAGCTGTCGTTGCTACCAAGAAATACCCCCCGTTAATCACTACTTTTAGCTTTTGCGTTTATGGAAGTGTTAAGACAGACTATCAGGCGTGGATATGAACCTACACCCTTCCAGTGGAAAGCCGAGAATCTCTAACGACTGACATACGCAACCACAAAAAAAAAAAAAAAAAAAAAAAAAAATGGATGGCCAACGGTGGGGTTCGAACCCACGTCTACACAGTTCGACTGCTTGGCGCCATTGTCTGGAGCTGCGCGTGAGCGAGTTTAGCTACTGCCGAAAATGTCAATGAACTGCGGTGCTGGATAAAATATTTCAATAAAAAATAATGCGTAAATAGTACATTATGCAACGAGCCTTTAATGGCAATAATTAAGACACGAGAATGTTTACAAAACGAGCGTATGCTCGTTTTATAATTTCCATACGAGTGTCTTAATTACCATTATAGGCGAGTTGCCTACGACTGTTTATGTTCGACGATAATTATTATAACTATTTTACGTTCGAACATAAATATTCATAATTATCTGTCGAGATTTCGCCAGTTTTATGTACTGAACAGAGCGCATGAGACGCAGAGAATGCCTTGTATTTGACCATGGCCTCCTCGATTACCCTACTATGACACTAGGCCAGGCAGTGAAATTTAAAATAGAAGGCCGTGGAACTCAGCACCTCTAATTATCCAATTGGTCAAACAACTGTTTCTTGAGCTCTGATTGTTGGGAGAAACTGTTTCATAATGAAACAAGATGTTCAGTAAAGAACATATAGCCTACCTTCTCCTAAATGCATGGGTATTGTTATAACTCTTTGTCCTTTTCAAGGAGTATAATTGAATGTTGGTTGTGGTAGCTTGTTGAAATACAACGTTCTATAGGGATATTAAACATGAAAATGAGGTGCCCTTTGCTAGTGCTACCTCTGTAAAAAAAAATCATTCAATTCGGTTTCACCGTGTTTGAATTGATCTAGGGAATGGATTTGCACACATACATGGCCGCTATTTGCAAACTATTGGGCAAACTATTGAAGTCAGTCATAAGATGCTTTCCACAGAAAGGCACGGTGTTGCAAAATCCGGTAGAAATCAAATTATTAGGATGGTCGAAATTTGATTTAAGCTTTTAACATTTGGGTGGCCGTCATTCCGTTTCCGTCAATATGGCGGCGATATAAATCATGACACTGAGGTGCCTTTTGCTAGTGCTACCTCTGTACCAAATTTCGTTCAATTCGGTTTCACCGTGTTTGAATTGATAGGGGGAATCAATTTGCACACATACTTGGCCACCATCTGCAAACTATTGGGCTGATGATCTAGCAGTTTGGTCAGAATATGCTTCCCACATAAAGATTTGTTGTTGCAAAATTTGGTAGAGACTAGATTATTAGGTTGGTCGTAATTACATTTTAGCCTTTAACATTTGGGTGGCCGCGATTACGTTTCCGTCAAGATGGCGGTGATATAAAACATGACACTGAGGTGGCCTTTTCTAGTGCTACCTCTGTACCAAATGTCGTTCCATTCGGTTTCACCGTGTTCGAATTAATAGGGGGAATCGATTTTCACACACAGATGGCCGCCTTCCGCAAAATATTAGGCTAATGACCTATTAGTTTGGTCAAAGGATGCTCCCTCCATAATGGTATGTTGATGCAAAATTTGGTAGAGATCGGATGATTAGGTTAATCGTAATTTGATTTAAGCTTTGAATATTTGTGTGGCCGCCATTACGTTTCCGTCAAGATGGCGGCGATATAAAACATGACACTGAGGTGCCCTTTGCTAGTGCTACCTCTGTACCAAATTTCATTCCATTCGGTTTCACCGTGTTCGAATTAATAGGGGTAATCTATTTTGACACAAAGATGGCCGCCATCCACAAACTATTAGGCTAATGACCTATTAGATTTGTCAAAGGATGCTTCCTCCATAAAGGTATGTTGTTGCAAAATTTGGTAGAGACTAGATTATTAGGTTGGTCGTAATTACATTTTAGCCTTTAACATTTGGGTGGCCGCGATTACGTTTCCGTCAAGATGGCGGTGATATAAAACATGACACTGAGGTGGCCTTTTCTAGTGCTACCTCTGTACCAAATGTCGTTCCATTCGGTTTCACCGTGTTCGAATTAATAGGGGGAATCGATTTTCACACACAGATGGCCGCCTTCCGCAAAATATTAGGCTAATGACCTATTAGTTTGGTCAAAGGATGCTCCCTCCATAATGGTATGTTGATGCAAAATTTGGTAGAGATCGGATGATTAGGTTAATCGTAATTTGATTTAAGCTTTGAATATTTGTGTGGCCGCCATTACGTTTCCGTCAAGATGGCGGCGATATAAAACATGACACTGAGGTGCCCTTTGCTAGTGCTACCTCTGTACCAAATTTCATTCCATTCGGTTTCATCGTGTTCGAATAATAGGGGTAATCTATTTTGACACAAAGATGGCCGCCATCCACAAACTATTAGGCTAATGACCTATTAGATTTGTCAAAGGATGCTTCCTCCATAAAGGTATGTTGTTGCAAAATTTGGTGGAGATCGGATGATTAGGTTAGTCGTAATTTGATTTAAGCTTTGAACATTTGTGTGGCCGCCATTACGTTTCCGTCAAGATGGCGGTGATATAAAACATGACACTGAGGTGCCCTTTGCTAGTGCTACCTCTGTACCAAATTTCATTCCATTCGGTTTCACCGTGTTCGAATTAATAGGGGTAATCGATTTTGACACAAAGATGGCCGCCATCCGCAAACTATTAGGCTAATGACCTATTATATTTGTCAAAGGATGCTCTCTTCATAAAGGTATGTTGTTGCAAAATTTGGTAGAGATCGGATGATTAGGTTAGTCGTAATTTGATTTAAGCTTTGAATATTTGTGTGGCCGCCATTACGTTTCCGTCAAGATGGCGGCGATATAAAACATGACACTGGGGTGCCCTTTGCTATTACTACCTCTGTACCATATTTCGTTCCATTCGGTTTCACCGTGTTCGAATTAATAGGGGCAATCGATTTTCACACGAAGATGGCCGCCATCCGCAAACTATTAGGTGGATGACCTATTAGTATGGTCAAAGGATGCTGCCCCTATAAAGGTATGTTGTTGCAAAATTTGGTGGAGATCGGATGGTTAGGTTAGTCGTAATTTGATTTAAGCTTTGAACATTTGTGTGGCCGCCATTACCTTTCCGTCAAGATGGCGGCGATATAAAACATGACACTGAGGTGTCCTTTGCTAGTGCTGCCTTTGTACCAAATTTCGTTCAATTTGCGCTCACCGTGTTCGAATTGATAGGGGGGGGGACAGACATTCAGAGTACACACACTCACACACACACACACACACACAGAGAGAGACTCACACAGACAGACTTTTTTTTCGCCCTGTAGTGATCTCATAAGTCTACTTTCATTTTTTGCAAAAATCGAAAGTAGGCTAAAATAGTGTTATAATGAGCCTCATTATAGTACAGTTTTCTGACATATAATAGTCAGGGTCGAATATAAAAATATAAATAAAATATAAATACAGGAACTCTATCTAAGTATATCCCTTATTAATCCCGTTTCCAACAGGGTCGGGGATCAGATGCGATGTAATTCCACGTGGCTGATGGTGTCTATGGTCAGATGCCATTCCTGACACCAACCTCAGGAGAGGAGTTAATGAGACATGAAGATGAATGAAAGTTAAATTTCAAGTAGTTCCAACTTTGGCTATTAGAAGCCACCGTCACTGACACCCAGTGGCGAACGTTGGAACTTGATAGAGCGTTTCTCACCAAATACCCTACAAATTCAGCTACACACTCCTAATGTTATCTTTCATGCCATAAATCTATGAGATGAGCCCGCCGGATTTACTTCCCCTCCGAAGGAAGGCAAGCTGAAGGATTTTAACGCTCTTAAAAATCCGACGGGCGGCTTCGTTTGCGTAGTTAGTAGCTTGTTGAGCTTCTATGCCCAAGGTCGCGGGTTCAGTCCTGGCCAAAGTCGTCCGATTTTTTCAAAAGCTTTAAAAATCCCTTTGGAGGTGAAGTAAAGCCGGCGGTCCCATTACATAGATTTATGGCATGGAAAAGAACCTTCCACTAACTACACTTGAAGCCGAAAATTGTTGGCTAGATTATTTGATAACGCTATATTAGTTCCAACGTTCGCCGTCAGATGCTGACTGCGATGGCATCTAGAAGCCAAGTCCACAGCTAGGTGTCGTGGACGGTAAAATTTGGTAGCAAAAGTAGGAGCTACTTGAAAATTTGTTAGTCTGCAGTCCTTACCTGAATCACACTTAACACACACTAATACAGCTATCACAAGTAACAACGGTTATCAGACAAATTCTACACACAACCAAAATACACGGGACTACATGACCGCGTTGTCTCAGCCCCTAAACTGAGGAATCAACCAACCAAAAATCCGATGACTACGGCCAGGTATGAACCCACGATCTTGGGCATAGCAGTTCAGCATGCTACCGACTACGCCACCGAACCAATTTGTATTACCAATCTTAATGCTAAGTGCCATTATTGGATATGTATTTTTATAGAAACTTTCAGGATAGGCTGTTTAGTCATAAGGTGCACTTGCAGTGGCAGTTACAGCAATGAATACAAATCGAGGTAAATACACAGAGTACTAGCCTATTGAGGAGAGGAGAATCATTATAGTTTCACCTCTCAAACAGTCTTAACCCACCGTTTGGTCACGTGGATTACTATTGTCATCCAGGGTCTTTTGTTTTATATCTGCGAACATAATACACTAGATTTTGGTATATACTGTTCAGTACCTTCCATAGAAGGTCTCTCCACTTCAATCACCGTGAAATATTACATCAATGACTACTAGCGCCTCAGTAGCATAGTTAAGAGTTAACTTGGATTACAACTGACGCGACTATTTACGAAACTACGCTCGAACTGCGTTGGTTTGCTTGTATGGGTATAGCATTGTATAGAATTGAGAAACTGAATATATTATAAACAATTAATTGTAGAAATATACTCATCTCTTCGCAAATATTTCATGATTTTACTCAATACGGGAAATATTACCAAACTTCTATCAAAAGTTCAAATGAAATAACTTTTCCTTGCTGTGTCAAAGCATTTGGTATTTCATCTACTTGTCTATGATTAATATATTCATCACACTCGACCCTTATTACAAAATTGAAAATATTAATATGAAAACAAACAAGTAGTTCCGTGACGAACTAAAGAGCCTACTTTTCTTAAAATTCAAAATTCATGCCAATGATTAATATATAGAGACCTATCTAAAATAATGACGAACTTGAGTTGGTAGTACTGACATTTCTAATTAGTTAGAAATATATCTGAAATAGTGTAGGCTAATGGAGCACTACAGTTAGCAGCCCTTGTGACTCTAAATATATTGTTAGTTCCATCTCTTAAGGCACAGAATGTACAGTGCTGGAAAAAAGTTTAAGACCACCCCTAAAAATCAATGAATGTGCTTTCGGTCTTAAACTTGTTACTATTTCACCTTTCCTTTAATATGGCATAAAATAGAATATTTTGGTTAAATGGGATATACTGTATCAGAAGCGGTTCAAAAGTTACAGAAATTTTTAGGAATTATGAAACAACAAAAAAATATCTATTTCGTCATGAAGAAAACCTCACAATTCAAAAATGGGGTAAGGCAGGGGTACGATTTTTGTTGTACAAAGAGAACATAGGTAGGGTACTTCAATGCAAGCCTTGGAAAAAAATTACAAAACATATGTCATACAAAAATTCGGGGTTTTCCCCCTCAGAATTTAGGACTAAAAAGTGTCAATTTTTGCACTTTCCATTTATTGCAGTTTAAAATCCCCTCCTTCCCTTTTAGTTTGCAATATGTGTTCATTCTGATATTACAGACTCTATGCAAGTCAGTTGGCACTCCTGCTTCGCAGTTCCCGCCATTTAGCTGTTGTTTGTTTCAACATTTGGAGGCTAACTCTGGTGCTGAAGACAATACGGGGAAAACGTCGGTGTCAGAAGTCACCAAGTAGCAAATTATTGGTTTAAATAAGGGTTAAAAGTGACAGAGAGAGATTGCTGAGATTTTGGGAGTGTCTAAGGGGTTCGTGCAACAAACAATTCATCGATACACTGAGTTTGGAACAGTTGTTGACAGGCAAAGGCCTGGTTGCCCAGGGAAGACATCACCAAGGCAAGACCGTAAGTTACTGCAACTTTGTAAGAGGAACAGAAATGCTTGTTGTAGTGATCTTCTGAGAGATCCAATGAATCCTGTGGCGATATTGCCATAGACAAAGACGTTATGCTGCTTCACTGGCCTCCTCGTAGTTCAGATCTCAACCCCATAGAAAACTTATGGAACACAATGCGATACCCGTTGGCAAAACACAAGCCCAAGAATGTAGAAGAATTGAGACTGGCAGTCCTCACACTACGGCAAGAAGTGTCCCAAGCCCAAGAATGCAGAAGAATTGAGACTAGCAGTCCTCACACTAAGGCAACAAGCATCACGCGAGCAGTGTAAGAAGCTGATCCACTCTGTGCCGGAAAGGGTCAAGGCATGCTACAAGTCCAGACGGGGTCCAATAAAGTACTAAACTTGTAGTTTTATGTATCTTTGTTTTAAGTAAATAGATGACTGAATAATAGGTTGAATTATGTATAATGACATGTTTTATTGGGTGGTCTTAAACGTTTTTCCGGCACTGTACATTAGGGTGGAACGAAAAAATATTGTTTTCAATTTCAATACGCAATAGTGATAAGAAGTTGCCTTTTGCTATTATTAAATCAATTGTAAAGTTTGAACACGATTGGAGTAGGGTAAGAGGTGCCGCTAAGGGATAGAAATTGTGATTTTTTAGTGAAATTTACGAAATTTCAATACATTTGGATAGGAAAAAATATTGTTGTATTTATCAATTTCTGCTTAAAAATGGCAGTTTTAGGTGACTAAAATGCACTAGCTAACAGCTGATCAATGTGATCATAGTTGGTGACATGGTATGTACGGTTAGAGTGGAGGGGGGAGAGTGTTACTGCTTGTCTGCAGCAAGTAGGTGGGAGGGGGAGTGTACCGTTTCATGTCGCGACTTGTCTCTCTATGCCTCAGTGGTCAGTCCAGTATAAGTGTTGGAGGGAGACACAAGTAGTTGTTGTGAAGTGCAAGTTGCGAATGATTAATTTTGATCGTGTTGGTAGTGTCAATAAATAATTTATTAATAGACCTTTAGTGTATTTGCATAATACTTACAAGGTTTTTTTTGTTTGTTAATGAGATGGCAGAGAAGTTGTCAAAGTGAGTTCAGACTAGACTTCAGTGGGAATGTCCCATTTTCGGTCATCCTAAAGTATTGAGTGATATTTTTTTACCAACCTATGATGATATTCGACATGAGTTGAAACGAGATATATCAACAAAAGAGCCAACGGTGAGTGAGATATTAGATATTCTAATGGAGAAAGTTGAAAATGTTTGGGTTAAAGCATCAATTCCTACAGTGTCTCGTATCCGTATGTTGCAAATGGGAAAAGCATTTCATGACATGTATAGAAATATATTGAGATCAAAGGTAAGAAAAGGCACAGAAAATTATGCTATTGCTGTAGACAAATTTTAAAATGAAAATAAGCGTCTTTTTAATATAGCATCTTGCAAGTGCAAGTTACTCTCAGAGTGTAAGTGTACAAAAGGCAAAAAAGTACCTGTGCTTGAACAAAAGTTTTTAGTAGATCAAAGAACTGATAGGAAAATGTTTATCAGCATACTTGGTAAGTCGGTTACTAAGATTTTGAGCCAGAGAGAGGATCGAATGTTAAAGGTGATTCGACAAGAGCTTAAATACAAACAACATTTGGAAGCTGAGACAGCTAATACAACAAAAAATGACGTGGTGCTTCAATCTGATGATTCAGATGACGAGGTGCCGGTAGAATCGGCCAATATGTCTAGAATTGATGTGCTTCAAACTGAAGATTATGATACAGTAGATGAGTTTCTAGCTGAATCAAACACTTACGGAGACTGATTTCGTTTTCACATTACCTTTGCAACGAACATCTCAAAGTAATCGACCCGGTTATTCAAAGAATTGGCTATTACGCTCATCCTGAAAACATGCTTCTCTGTATGATAAGTGATGAGAGAAAACACATAAGAGAGTTAGGCCTCCGACGACTTTTGATGGCAAGGTCAGAACAGAAGAATGAGATACGGAAGTTTGTGAGACCTAAACTAAACTTCAAAGCTGAAGATTACATCGACATGATCAATTGGGCTGATGTAACAATCACAGAACCACCGATGACAAAGCACGTACCTGATGAGGACTTAGCCAAGTACATAAGTGAAGCAAGAGAAAATTGACTGATGGATTCTATTGATTTTCCACGTTTTCCCTGTCATACACAAGCAGTAGAAAGAGAACCGTAATCAAACTTCTAACAGAATCATCATTCTGTGTTTGTGGTCTAGAAGAAAGAAATGGATTTGTCAAAGCCAGAATTGCTTCACACAATATGATGCCAAAATTTGAAACAAATAAACACTTTGCCTAAAATCCATTTGAGAACATTGAATATTGATTTAGCTTTGTTATAATGTTTTATTTGTCTATTATTTGCATTTTATGAATAAATGTGTGCTCTTATCTCAATGGTTATGACTTTATTGCTTAGGTTAAGTACCTTTTCTACTCTCTGATTTGGTTCAATATTATCACTGTATTATAAAAATGAAAGGAGACATTCTAAGTACCTTAAATAAGTTTTAGTCAAAGAAAAATCATTACAATATCATTTCTACCCCTATCTTACTACGACAAAGCCAAAAACGTACATTATTAAAGTAAAACCTTGATTTATTCCTGTTTTAATATCTACTAAGTGGGCCTATAAAATGATGATGAACAACAAATTTTAATTATTTGCATTATCTTAGGCGTAGTTTTAATGACATTGAAACAATACACATAAAAAACCATCAATAAAATAAATAAAATTCTAGAAAATTTGAAAATTTAAAGCAAAAAATTATGTTCAAGGCTTTTGTGGCTCCTCAAGATGTGGTTCTACAACAATAAAACTTTGTAGAATATCTTCTCACATAAAAAGACAAATATTAATCACTATTAGAATGGGTAATACAGAAAACTATTTTTTGCCCTATACCAACGTTCCACCCTACTGTACATACAAAATTTGGTTGAAGTCCAATGGATAGTAGTGACGTTACATGCAGTTAGACATTGGATCTATCAGCGTGCGTAAAATCATATTGGCAACAAAGAAATTTTATGATCTATTATTATGCCAATTTTGGAAGAAATCTATTTATTAGCATGGAAGTTACATGTTATTAAACATTTAACCTATCAGCACGCGTAGGATCATGTTGGCTCCGTGAATCTTAACGTGTGGTACAGTATAACTGTCTTTCTTGGAGAAATAAGAAATAGCCTAGTTATCTCTTAATTCCAACTTCTTTGAAATTATTGCTCAATATTGCTGATGATTCATCACAAAATAACCCAATTAAATGACTCATATAAAATTCCAACATGTTACTAGAACATGAACTCAATGAATGTCACTCCTCCAAATATGACATCATGAGTAATCTTGAGACGATCCCAACAAAATTGTCGCAGGTGGCGGCAGTTCCAGAAGCCGTTCTGTAATCACTGGGTTTTGTAACAGAGGAAGGAGTGGCAATCTCAAACATAGTGATTTGCTTTGAATTGCCAATCATTAGCCTAAATTTCGTACAGTCTAATTTATCTTATAAGACTACTGAATATGTTTGCCTTAAAGGCCAAGAACACACCCTCACAGATATGTATCAAAGTCAATGAAATCTTGGTCTCACAGAGGAGCGATGCAAAGTCGGGCACCGAATTCCTTCATTCCTTTATTATTCATTTATCCGTCTATTCCTTCATTCATTCTTCTATTCCTTTATTCCTTTATTCCATTATTCCTTTCTCACCTTAGTCCTTAATTCCTTTATTCCTTCTTTCCTTCATTATTCTACAATTCCTTTATTCCTTCATTCATTTATTCCTTCATTCGTGTATGCCTTTATTCCTTCATTCCTTTATTCTTTATTCATTTATTCCTTCATTATTTTATTCCGTCACCTCCGTAGCGTAGCGGGCAGCATGGTTAGCTGCCGCCCCGGAGGTCCTGGGTTCGATTCCCGGCTCTGCCACGAAATTTGAAAAATGGTATGAGGACTGGAACGGGGTCTACTCAGCCTCGGGTGGTCCAAATGAGTAGAGGGGGTTCGATTCCCCCCCTCAGCTATCCTCGAAGTGGTTTTCCGTGGTTTCCCACTTCGTCTTCGGGCAAATGCTGGGATGGTACCTACTGTGAGGCTACGGTCGCCTCCTTCCCTCTTCCTCGCCTATCCATCCCACTCTTCCAACCCTTCCCATCCCTTATGAGGCCCCTGTTCGCTTTGCAGGCGAGGCCGCCTGGGCGAAGTGCTGATCACACCTCCCCAGTTGTATCCATCCCTACCAGATGTTCCAGGCTCCAGGACACTGCCCATAGAGGCTGTAGTGGTGAGTTCCCTCGCTGAGTCCGTGGGAACCACCAACCTAGAGGGTAAACTGACTAAATAAAACATTAAATAAAAAATAATAATATTATTTTATTCCTCTATTTCTTTATTCCTTTATTCCTTCATTCCTTTATTCTTTTCCTTTATTCTTTCATTCGTGTATGCCTTTATTCCTTCATTCCTTTATTCTTTTCCTTTATTCTTTCATTCGTGTATGCCTTTATTCCTTCATTCCTTTATTCTTTTCCTTTATTCTTTCATTCGTGTATGCCTTTATTCCTTCATTCCTTTATTCTTTTCCTTTATCCTTTCATTCGTGTATGCCTTTATTCCTTCATTCCTTTATTCTTTTCCTTTATTCTTTCATTCGTGTATGCCTTTATTCCTTCATTCCTTTATTCTTTTCCTTTATTCTTTCATTCGTGTATGCCTTTATTCCTTCATTCCTTTATTCTTTTCCTTTATTCTTTCATTCGTGTTTGCCTTTATTCCTTCATTCCTTTATTCTTTTCCTTTATTCTTTCATTCGTGTATGCCTTTATTCCTTCATTCCTTTATTCTTTTCCTTTATTCTTTCATTCGTGTATGCCTTTATTCCTTCATTCCTTTATTCTTTTCCTTTATTCTTTCATTCGTGTATGCCTTTATTCCTTCATTCCTTTATTCTTTTCCTTTATTCTTTCATTCGTGTATGCCTTTATTCCTTCATTCCTTTATTCTTTTCCTTTATTCTTTCATTCGTGTTTGCCTTTATTCCTTCATTCCTTTATTCTTTTCCTTTATTCTTTCATTCGTGTATGCCTTTATTCCTTCATTCCTTTATTCTTTTCCTTTATTCTTTCATTCGTGTATGCCTTTATTCCTTCATTCCTTTATTCTTTTCCTTTATTCTTTCATTCGTGTATGCCTTTATTCCTTCATTCCTTTATTCTTTTCCTTTATTCTTTCATTCGTGTATGCCTTTATTCCTTCATTCCTTTATTCTTTTATTCATTTATTACCGGGTGAGTTAGCCGTGATCGTTACGGCATGACTGCTGGCAGTCGCTCACATTCGGGAGGCGAGGAGGTTCGAATCCCCCCGCCGGCAACCTTGAAGATGGTCTTCTGTGGTTTCCCATCTTCCTTCCAGGCAAATGCCGGGGGTTGTCCCTAACTATAGGCCACAGCCGCTACCTTCCAACTCATCGCCCTTACATTCCAACTTCCCTCCCCAGCGGTATTTGTAGCTCACCCATTGGGTGTCCGTTTCGAAGCAGCTACAAAACTGGCGAGCCAAACATATCCTCAGACACTCCCGGCACTAAAAAAACCATACGCTTAAAAAAAACATTTCTTCCTTTATTCCTTCATTATTTTATTCCTCTATTTCTTTATACTTTTATTCCATCATTCCTTTATTCCTATATTCCTTTATTCCTTCCCGTGCAACCCACACCGGCCTCGCCCGGGAACAGTTATGAATGCATTACGTGATAAGCAGTTTCTTTCGATGCCAATGAACTACGACCTATATCCGTTTTACGTCTCGGCATGATGGGTTAAAATCACTGACTGGACTATTAATTATATTATCACGGAGATGCATGTGCAACGAATTCTTGTCAGACCTAATTTAAGAATGGCGAGGTGCATGAAACACAAATCCCCCTTCCGTCCAAACTTAACTTGTCTATGTATCGTGCGGAACGAAAGGTTCACAGGCGAAATCAGGAAAAGCCGACTTGCATTTCCAGAGAAACTCCACACACCACCACTCTTCTCTGAAGTCTTAACTCAACACGACTCAACAGTTTGCTGCTGGCCGTATCTGGGATAATAGGCTCGCCCGCCAGCTAGGCTGTAACTGGAGTGATAGGCTCGCCCCTAGCTAGCTCGTAAACCGTCGCCTCAGTAATGGAATAGAGATTGTTGGAAGAAATGAACACGTAAAAACACTTATAGTGGGCGATGTATTGAAGATAGAGATATGTATGCTCTCGCGGACTTTTTTGTAGAACGGTTCATCCTGAACAATTCTTGCACTTATAGTACATTGATATTTGCAACAGTTTGCCCAGCGTAAGCTTAAAAAGCGCGTGGACGCTAGGTTTTTATTTCGACTTTTTCACTGAAATCGTTACTGCTTGGCTTCCTTTGATCATAAATAAATTATTTTCTACAGAAACCTTCCTCGAGATATCCTTTACAGAATGGTGTAAACCGTTCTCGAGATTACTCGTGGCATCCAAGAATCGGGAACTTTGTTTTATACTAAGTAGAGGTTTATTTGTTTAAAAAAAATACCATGACGAATAAAGGAAAGGCGCGATGCAATAGAATAAAACTTAGACACCAGTTACGAAAGGACTGTCCGTGCACGTGTAATGGTGTTCCATGCAGCGGAGGGTTAGACAGCTAAGCACAGTAAGTAAAACAACAGCGTACAGTTTATTGAGGTTTGTATTCACATCTCAGTGTGATTATACCCTAAGTAGCTGGAGGATAAGAACCCATCCATCTCCATCTCGCACCCAATAAACACATAATTAGCGATAGAGTAGCCTGTAGCTCACTCTAATTGCTCTCGCTCCCACACCTGCACAAGTGCGGATAATTGCACCTCAAGCAGCTGCAATTGCTACCTGCAGGCGTCAATTTCCTTGGGATCGTCTCTCGATTCAGCGAAAATAACCTTGACGTGGTATCTTCAGCATTTCCTGTTTAATGGATATTTATAGACCCTTACATGTAGAGCCCTGCGCGGATGAACAAAACGTTATTCGCATCCGCCCCGCATTCGAAAGACAGTTATCCGCACCCGCACCGCATCCGTGCCCCTCGATGTGAGAAACGAAATTCGGGGGGCTCTAGGCCCTAAAACCAACAGTTTTTGAGATATTCCCAGAAAACTAATTTCACTTAATAAATTAATGAAAGAATGCAAGCCGGTAACCATGGCGACAGGATCTCAAAGATCCATCTCTTTCTTTAATATAAGATGCAATGCAATTCCATTTATTACATTACTGTGAAGGTTTGCAAACGGCTATAAGGTTATAACGGATCCAAATTAAGCTGAAATATTCATCAATACATATAATGCGCTTAAGGGGAATAAAGTACAGGGATAAGAGAGTGATCAATCAATACAGAAACCAGAAAGCAGTCATTCGAGCTTAAGGACATGAGAGAGAACCTGGTATTCAGCAAGTTATCACCCATACTTTTCAATCTTTACATTGAACAAGCAATGAAGGCATATCGAGAAAAAATTAAAGTGGGAGTGTGAAGATTCAAGGAGAATTAGTTTCATCTCTGAGAATTGCTGACATCGTCATCTTGGCCTACACGCCTGAGGATTTGAATGAGTTTTTTTTGAATGGTATGGACTCTGTCTTGAAAGAATTCATGATGAAAATTAATAAATGTAAAACAAACAAAAAATGGAATGCAGCCGAAATAAATCAGAAACCTCTATGGACATCAAATTGGCAGGTGAAAAGCTGAAGGAAGTAGGAGACTTCTGTTAGTTAGGAAGCAAAATAACCAGTGATGGACGACGCAAAGAGAATATAAAAAGTCCAATGGATAGCATGGACTTTACATGCAGTTAAACATTGGACTTATCAGCGCGCGTAAAATGATGTTGGCAACAATGTCATGCATGAGTTGGTCAGAAATAATCTGAAATATTATCATCTATTGTTGTGCCAATTTTGGAGAAATCCGTTTGTTAGTATAGAAGTTACAGGCATTTTTAAATTGGACCTATTAGCAGGCTTAGAATCATGTTGGTAGCACTGACATACATTAGTTGCTCCAAATTAATCTAGAATGGCAAGTACTATACGTGCGCCAAGTTTAGAGCTGTTGGCTTGCCTACTTTCTGGTAGCCTATATTGATATTAGGGTAAAAAAATATAAACAGCATTTATTAATATTTGGCAGCGCTGATTGCTCTTAACAATACGCATAGTCATATATGTTATGGTACATATAGCACGTACGAAATTTGGTTGAAATCCAATTGATAGTGAAGTAGTTATATGCATTTAAACATTGGACATATCAGTAGGCATAGAATCATTTTGGCAACACTGTCGTATATGGCCTCCTGAAAATTAAACTGAAGTATTATTATCTATATATGTGCCAATTTTGGAATAGTTCCCATGTATATATTCCAAGATATCCAACATGGAGCTGAAATTTCAATTACGATTTTTCAGCAGTTGGTAGCACTGACATCATTTTCAAGTATAACGTTGAGATGTCCCGGTATATATCTTTACTCATACCAAATTTGGTTTCGATTGCTGCAGCCGGAGTTGATAGGACACACACACACACACACACACGCAGACAGACAGACAGAAGGACAGACAGACAGACAGACAGACAGATAGACAGACGGACATTTTCCCGGATCGATCTCATAAGACTACTTTCTCCTCATTTTTGCAAAATGTGAAAAGTAGGCTAAAAATGAGATGGTGTGTGTCTGTCTGTCTGTCTGTCTGTCTGTCTGTGTGTGTGTTACTCAATAACGCAAGAACCATGGTCCTATTTAAATGAAATTTTGCATGGATGTAGCTGATTTACCAGATTTATATATAGGATACTTTTGATTTCGAAATTTTGCACTATTAAACAAGTAGTTCCGTGAAGAACTATACAGCCTATTTTCATATATCCTACTTTCGTTAATTGCCACTATCAACATACAAAATTTCAGTTTGATTGCTATAATAGATTCGTAGATATTGAGAACCGATTAAATATTTCGGATGGTCGCTATGCTGGATTTTATATATGTAGGTCCTAGAGTTATGAACTGTTACATGAAGATTATTGTGTACGTGTAGCATTCAAACTTCAATCGCATGATTAGGACGCAGGAAGTAACAAGGAGATTTTAAAATTTCGCTCAGCTGCCATCATGTGGTTATGAAAATAATTTAAACGAATTAGGTACCAGTTGATTAACATTCTTATAAGGATTTACTGTACCAAGTTTCACTGCACTCGGATGGTTAAATTGCGAGAAACGTCCATGTCAATATTTATATTTCGCGTCGCCGCCATGTTGGATTTGTGATCACCAGGTTATTTAAAGTCCTTAGGTGAACTTAAGATCATAGCCCCTATGAACATAAAAAAAATCAGTTTGATTGCTATAATAGATTCGTAGATGTTCCGAGCCGTCTAAATATTTCGGATGGTCGCCATGTTGGATTGTTAAATGTATAGGCCATAGAGTAATGTACCATTAAAGGAATATTATTGCGTAGGTTCATTATTCAAACTTTCACTTCGATCGCATGACTACGACACCAAAAATAAAAACTTAATTTTAAAATTCGCACAGCCGCCATCTCGAGGTTATGTAAACAATTGAACTAAATTACAATCTGTATAAACATTTCCTGTACCAGATTTCATTTCGTTTGGAACATTAAATCGCGAGAAAGGTCTATTTAAAATCTTAAAATTCGCATGGCCGCCATGTTCGTTTTGTAGTTAACCGGTTTTTGAAAGTCTTAAAGATGAAATGCCAGTTGTGCCCTTTATCTCCGTACAAAATTTCAGGGTGATCCCGCTAATAGTTTCGGAGATATAGAATGCCGGTGAAATATTTCGCACATCCGCCATCTTGTGGTTATGTAAACAATTGAACGAAGTTAGATGTCGGTGCATTACAATGTGTATGAACATATACTGTACCAAGTTTTATTGCGTTTGGTTGGTTAAATCGCGAGAAACGTCTATTTAAAAGTCACTAATTCGCGTGGCCGCCATGTTGGTTTTGTTGTTACCAGTTTTTCAGAAGTCACATAGGGGAACTTCTAGTAATTCCCTTTATCACCGTAACAAATTCCAGGGTGATATCGGGAATAGTTCCCGGAGATATTGATTGCTGGTGCAATATTTCGCACAGCCGCCATGTTGGATTGGTGAGACGTAACAAAATGTCAAGAGCACGGTCGGGGTCGCTCGGAATAGGGCTATGAACTTACTGAGTTTCATTGAAATCGCTCCAGCCGTTTAGATTTTATTAGGGGACACACACACACACACACACACCTCACACACACACACACACCTCACACACACACACACGGACAAAAGGTGATCTCATAAGCCTATTTTTTCAAAATTGAAAATAGGCTAAAAATGGCGACCATTTCAGTGACGTCACTACACCCTTTGGTTTCATAATTTCATACTTACATATCAAATACAGTAAAAAGAGAACGCTATTAAATAGAAAACTTTGGATGGCACGTACGAGCTTTAAAATTTAATTTCCTATCCGAAAGGTCCTTATCACTTTTCTTGTATCTCCAACGGTTAGCGAGTAAAACCTACATTTGTGACGTCACTACACCCTTTGGTTTCAAAATTTCATATTTCCATTTCAAATAAAAAGAGAACGCTAAGAATTAGCAAACTTTTGATGGCATACATGTGCTTTAACATTTAATTTTCTATCTCAATGGTCCTTATCACTTTTCGTGTATCTCCAACGGTTAGCGAGTAAAACCTAAATTTGTTCAAAAAACACGGTCAACACCGAGCGGTGCAGTATATCTCTCTATATAAAAATGAAAGTTTGTCTGTTTTTTATGAATTTCTCCGGAAATTTGAGTTGTTTACACGTTTCAGACTGTTTTATGATGGATGCGCGCGAAAATATTTCTTGTCTGTCAGTCTGTTTGTTTGTTTGTCTGTCTGTGGACAACTTTGTTCCCTTATACTCGAGAACGGCTGGGTGTGTCAACGTAAAATTTGGTACAGATATCCATCAGAGGCACGACATCAATCATTGATGTAATTCTTCTCCGTACTTCTCATAAAAGGGACCTACCCCCTTAAAATACATGCTGGAATAGGCATAGAAGGACGAGACAAAGCTCATTTTCAGCCCCTCAATGCGAGAGAAACAACTCTGGGACCCGTCCCCGAAAACCACATTTTAAGGCCCTAAAACCAATCATTTTTGAGATAATACCAGAAAACTAATTTCATTTAATAAACTAATGAACGAATGCAAGCTGGTAACCATGGCAACAGATTCTCAGAGATCCATCTATTGCTGTAAGACGCAATGCAATTCCATTAATTACATTAGTGTGAAAGTTTGCAAACGGCCAGAAGGTTATCACGGAACCAAATTAAGCCGTAAAATTCATCAATTCATATAATGCGCTTAAGGGGGTTAAGGGGTACTCTAGATTTTTTTCACGCGATTTACACCTGCGGGTGTGGTACAGCAGGTCTATTATATTCCTATCCCTATATTACTTTATTAGTATTATATTATGGCGTACAACGACGAGACAAAGTCCCTCGGTGCCAGAAACAAAACTCGGGGGCCCTAAAGGGTCCTCGAAAACCACATTATAAGGCTCTAAATCCAACAGTTTCTGAAATATTCCCAGAAAACTAATTTAATTTAATTTAACAAAGTAATGAAGGAATGCCTATCGGTAGCCATGACAACATTATCTCAAGGGGTGGCATCCAACTTTTCATCTATTTCTGTAAGAAGCAATGTCACTCCATTTGTTACATTTCTGTGAAAGTTTGCAAATGGCTATAAGGTTATCACGGAACCAACGTAGACTGTATACTTCATAAATGCAATTAAGGGGGTCAAGGGGTAGCCTAGAATTTTTTCATGCAATTTTCACGTTCGACATATAGTACAGAAGGTCTAATATATCTCCAAACAGCATCATTATTTTCAAAAATTCCTGAATTGAACCAGCATTTTTTGCGGCTTTTAGGAATTTGGGCCATTTGAGGATAAAGAACCCGAATTGTCATGCACCACAAGCTTTTATAATTTATGAAAGGGGTCTTCCTGTGTATGGGGACCTAACACAACGTAGAGGGTCAGTTTGTCTGTGACGTGTATTGCGTTTCGTCTACCAGGCTTTCAATTCAATTTCAAGTCAGGAAGTACACGTTAGGTGAATTTAGTTTGAGAGCACATTTTAAATAATTTTTTTTTTGGTTGGTTGACATACGGGTTCAACGTAAGGATGATTTTGTTTGATACTGTGTGGTAGATATACCCATATTTAAACACAAATAGTGCTCAACGGACAATACATATTTTTCTTTTGAAAATTATATATTCAATGCCAAGGTAAGGTTATAATTGCTTTGGAATGGAGTTTCGACTCCCATAGTGCACTGGCTTTGCTCGTGACGTGGATACACATGTATCAAATACGTCTTGCAATGGCCTTCCCAGTGTGTACTAGACAGTGTCTTAGTGAGGTGTGCTTTAACCAACTGAAGAGCCCAATAGCACACCGGGGCGAAACACTATCATCTTGTTGGGTTATGCTGGAACATTTAGCACTATTTGTGTTTAAATATATAATGGCTCAACGGACAATACATATTTTTCTTTTGAAAATTATATATTCAATGCCAAGGTAAGGTTATAATTGCTTTGGAATGGAGTTTCGACTCCCATAGTGCACTGGCTTTGCTCGTGACGTGGATACACATGTATCAAATACGTCTTGCAATGGCCTTCCGAATGTGTACTAGACAGTGTCTTGGTGAGGTGTGCTTTAACCAACTGAAGAGCCCAATAGCACACCGGGGCGAAACACTGTCATCTTGTTGGGTTATGCCGGAACATTTAGCACTATTTGTGTTTAAATATATAATGGCTCAACGGACAATACATATTTTTCTTTTGAAAAAAGTTAGATATACCCATATTTGGATATCTGGGTAATATGTTGTAGACAATAGAATTGTCAGTCTGTCTTTCTGTGTATCTTTATGTACGCCTATAATTCGTGTTCGGATGCTTGGTGCATCGTAAAATTAGGTATGGTAACCATGAGAGTCAATATACCAATCATTTATAAAACTCTTCACCAAACTTTTCATACAGTAGAAGGGTGGATATAGGGAAAAACTTCTCAAAATACATGCTAAATTAGGCGAAATATAAAAATTATCCTAGAAGGACGACCAAAGCATTTGTTGCGCTTCTGAATATGAAACACAGGATTCGGGAGTCTATAAAGGGTCTCCGAAAACCACATTTTAAGGCCCTTAATTTAACAGTGTGTGTGATATTCCCAGAAAACTAATTTCGTTCTAATAAACTTATGAAGGAATGACAAATCGCTAACCATTGCAACAGTAGCTCAATTGATAATGTCTGGTGTTAACACCGAACACCGTTCGAAGAACGGGTACTTCTGCTAGTAAACTAATAAAGGAATGCAAGCCAATAACCATGACAACAGTATCTCAAGAGGTGACATCCAACTTTCCATCAATTTCTGCAAGAAATAATGCCACTTCATTTATTACATTTCTGTGAACGTTTGCAAATGGCTATAAGGTTATCACGGAACCAACTAAAACTGTAAAATTCATCAATGAGCTTAAGGGTTTCAAGGAGTACCCTAGATTTTTTTCACACGACTTAAACGTGCGATATGTCATACAGAAGGTATATTATATCTCCAAACTGCAACATTATTTTCAAAAATTCCTGATTTGAAATAGTAGATTATTTTTTGCTGCTTTTAGGAATTTGGACATTTGGAGGCTAAAAACACTGAATTTTCATGCACCACAAGCCTTTATAATTTATAAAAGGAGTCTTCCTGTGGTTGGGCACTTGACTCAACGGTTAGGGTCAGTTTGTATGTGACGTGTATTGCGATTCGTCTACGAGGTTTTCAATTTGATTTTCACGTCAGGAAGAACACGTTAGGTAAATTTAATTTGAGAGCACATTTTAACTAATCATTTTTCTTTCTCAACAAACAGGTTCCAAGCCCCTAACCATTGCAACAGTAGCTCAATTTATAACGTCTGGTTATTAATACCGAAGACCGTACGATGAATGGGTACTTCTGCTAGTTTAATATAATTATCACGTTATTTGCACCGGTGGATGAACACGGTAAAGCGTCAATTACCAACCACTCACCCATGCCACGAGCACGTGGTAGTTCAGTTTGATAATGCAACTTCTCAGTCTGGCCGACAGAATTTTGTTGCCAATATATTCTCAATTACTGAGACAAGCGAAAAAATAACCTGAAAATCTTACAAGTGATTAAAACATGTATATATATGTTATGGACTATAGGTTATAATTTGAGTCTTTCCTTATGAAACTGTCTGGCTGCGTGGCTCGGGGTAACGTTCTCGCTTGCTGAGCCCAAGGCTGCAGGTTCGAAACCTGGCGCAGTCAGCTGGCATTTGAGGGTGCGCAAATGCGAGGGAGCCGTGTCAGTACATTTACTGGCACGTTAAAGATCCCCTTCGGGGCAAATTTCCGGCACCCCGGCGTCTCTAAAAGCCAGGGTTGTTAAAAGGGACGTAAAACCAATAACATTATTACTAACATTTCCTTATGAAAGTTGGCAACCCTAGCTGTCCAAAGGTACTAGCGCTCAGAGACAGCCCAGCGGGGCTAACGAAGTGACCCGAATGCTCACGAATATAACCGATCAGCCAACCTCTTCCACGTACTATACCACTATATGCCAGAACAAGCGGGGCATGATCCTTGGGCAGCCATTTTCTTTCGTTTATCGACGAGCTATTTGTTCTGTGATTACTCGCTTGATTTGTTGTTCTGTGCGTTAATTCTTAGAGTCTCAGGCACTCACTGGACAACTGAAATAAACTAAAGTCCAGCCGCTGAGTCTCAGGCAGGGTGTCCATTCCCTTATCCCCACTAATATCTTACCTGGCCCTTTCTCAACAGCTTATGAATTGCTTGGAAAATCCGTTCCATGTACCTGAGTTTCTAGTGAACAAATATATTTCACTTACGAAACAAGAAGTTCCGTTAAGAACTATACAGCCTACTTTTCATGCCAATGATTATTCTACAGAATATGAACCTATCTAGAATAATGACGAAATTAAGTTGCTAATATCGAAATTTCCAATTAGTTCGAAATACTGTATACCTGGCATAATGTATCCTAATAGAGCACTACAGTTGGCAGCCCTGATGACTGAATATATTCTTAGTTCCGTCTCTTACGGTACTAAATACAAAATTTGGTTGAAGTCCACTGGATAGCATGGACGTTACATGCAGTTAAACATTGGATCTAACAGCGCGCGTAAAATCATGTTGGCAACAATGTCATGCATGTATTGGTCAGAAATAATCTGAAATAATATGATCTATTGTTGTGCCAATTTTGAATGAAATCCATTAGTTAGTATAGAAGTGACATGCATTTTAAAATTGGACCTATCAGCAGGCTTAGGATCATGTTGGCAACACTGACGTATATTAGTTACTCCAAATTCGTCTAGAATGCCAGGTACTATACGTGTGCAAAGTTTAGAGCTATTGGCTTGTATACTTTCTGATATATTGATATTAGGGTAACAAAAATAGGGACAGCACATATTAACAGTTGGCAGCCCTGGTTGCTCCTTAGAATACGCATAGTCATATCTGTTATGGTACACATAGCACATACGAAATTTGGTTGAAATCCAAATGATAGTATGGAAGTTACATGTATTTAAAGTTGGACCTGTCAGCAGGCTTAGAATCATGTTGGTAGCACTGACGTATATAAGTTACTCCAAATTAATATAGAATGTCATGTACTATACGTGTGCATAGTTTAAAGCTGTCGGCTTGCATACTTTCTGATATATTGGTATTTGGATAAAATAAATTAGGAGCATTTATTAACAGTTGGCAGCCCTGGTAGGTCTTAAGAATACGCTCAGTCATATCTGGTTATGTACACATACAACATACGAAATTTGGTTGAATTCCGCTTGATAGTGTAGAAGTTATATGCATTTAAAAATTGGACATATCAGGAGGCTTATAATCATTTTGGCAACACTGGCATGTTTGGCCTCCTGGAAATTAAACTGAAATATTATGGTCTGTACGTGTGCCAATTTTGAAATAGCTCCCATTCATACTTTCTAAGATATCCAACATGGAGCTCAAATTTCAATTGCGATTTTTTAGCAGTTGGTAGCACTGACATCATTTTTAAATATGGCCGTGAGATATTCAGGTATAGATCTTTACTCCTACCAAATTTTGTTTCGATTGCTGCAGCCGTTTAGGAGTTGATATGGGGGGACACACACACAGCCAGACAGACAGACAGAAGGACAGACAGACAGACAGACAGACAGACGGACAGACAGACAGACAGACAGACAGACAGACACACATTTGCCCGATCTCATAAGTCTACTTTTTCTTCATTTTTGCAAAATGTGAAAAGTAGGCTAAAAATATTTTTCTTTTACAGTAAGAGACAGAATATGTAATTTTGAGTAAATCTAGTAAAGTTATGTTTAAAAAATTTCATTTTGATCAAATATGTAAAATAAAGACACAGAATATTCATTTTAAAGTAAATACCGGTATATCTAAAAAAATGTCATTATGATCAAATATGTAAGATATGTAACAATAAAATGTAATTAGATGATAGCTAAGGTTATAATTCATGGACATTTATAATTTAATTATGTATAAGCAAAGGGAAGGCATATGTATTTATATAAAAAACCTAGCCCTATTGATCGGTCTAGGTTGTGAAATTTCGGGTACGTTCGGTTGCCCCGCTGCGCTGGTCTGTCTCGGTGCGTGTCAGAAGATCGTGAAGAGGGATGGATGATCGGTTGCGGTCGTGAGTATTCGGGTCGCTTCGTTAGCCCCGCTGGGCTGTCTCTAAGCGCTAGTCCAAAGGTGCAAACTTAAAGTAGACGAACTTATATCCGAATCTACTGGCATTACAATAATATTTTTAGATAAAGCATAAAGTGTTAAAGCAACACATTTAGACATTTGAGGAGAAGGTCGCTCCCTTAGGTTATGTATGCCATGTGCTAGGCTATGTTTAAACTGAATGTTACAGCCAGAATTGCAACAGTTTTTAGTTCGAAGCTAAAGCTTTTAGTTTTACGTGACCGTTAATCATGCGGTCATGAGCCACGGGACCTCCTTTTTACGTGGAATCCGAACCACAGGACATGGCATTTCACTTCGAAAAACTCACATGCATTGGCCGGGATTCGAACCCGGTCCACCTTGGTGAGAGGCCAACAGCTTGACCACTGCGCCACAACGCCCCCATGTTTTCAGTTCGGAGTGTTAATTATGCTTAATAACATAATTGGAATGAGATTAGAATAAATCATCATCTTACATTCGTCATTAAAAAAAATATAACGGTAAATATTAAAGGCTATGTCATAAACATCTGGGTCCTAGTAATGATTTTCAACAAGTTCGGATTGGATTATAAAATCTATCCGCAAATTCACTCCAAACATTATCCGCAGCTTATCCGCTATCCTCACAGCCATGCAAACTATATCCGCATGGTGAAAAATGTTGCGGATATCCGCATCCGGCAGGGCTTTACATATAGGTGTCCAGTTCCATACCCGTCGTTGACGGTTTCATGAAGATAAAATAGGCAGTTTATGAAGACAACTTCTAGGTCGTTTCCCCGTCAGCGAACAATGACAGTAAAATGGAGGACAGCTTTACCCTCTAAATCTCTAAGAGTGGAGTAAATTACACTTACTCATGATCCATGAAGAATCGACAAAACATAAATAAATATGTTCTCTTCCGACTCCAACGGTATCAGGGTATGTGGGACCTAGGATATCTAATCTTCCCGCCTTAATAAATAAATAAATAAATAAATAAATAAATACACAAATAAATAAATAAATAAATAAATAATGGAATGAAGGAATAAAGGAATAAAGGAATGAAGGAATGAAGGAATGAAGGAATGAAGGAATGTAGGAATAAGGGAATAAAGGAATTAAAGAATAAAGGAATGAAGGAATAAATGAATGAAGGAATAAAGGAATAATGGAATGAAGGAATGAAGGAATGAACTAATGAAGGAAAGAAGGTATGAAGGAATGAAGGAATGAACTAATGAAGGAAAGAAGGAATGAAGGTATGAAGGAATGAAGGAATGAAGGAATGAAGGAATGAAGGTTAAAGGAATGAGGGGATAAAGAAATAAATGAATAAAGGAATGAAAGAATAAAGGAATGAAGGAATAAAGGAATGAAGGGAGAAAGGAATAAAGGAATAAAGGATTGAAGGAATAAAGGAATGCACGAATGAAGGAATAAGGGAATAAAGGAATAAAAGAATAAAGGAATGAAGGAATAAAGGAATGAAGGAATAAAGGAATAATGGAATGAAGGAATAAAGGAATGAAGGATTAAAGGAATAATGGAATGAAGGAATGAAGGAATAAAGGAATGAAGGGATAAAGGAATGAGAGGATAAAGAAATAAAGGAATAATGGAATGAAGGAATAAAGGAATGAAAGAATAAAGGAATGAAAGAATAAAGGAATAAAGGAATAATGGAATGAAGGAATAATGGACTGAAGGAATAAAGGAATGAAGGAATAAAAAAATAAAGGAATAATGGAATGAAGGAATAAAGGAATGAAGGAATGAAGGAATAAAGGAATAAAGGAATGAAGGAATAAAGGAATTAAGGAATGAATGGATAAAGGAATGAGGGGATAAAGAAATAAAGGAATAAAGGAATGAAAGAATAAAGGAATAAAGGAATAATGGAATGAAGGAATGGAGGAATGAAGGATTGGACGAATGAAGGAAAGAAAGAATGAAGGTATGAAGGAATGAAGGAATGTAGGAATAAAGGAATAAAGGAATAAAGGAATGAGGGATAAAGTAATGAAGGGATAAAGGAATAAATGAATAAAGGAGTAAAGGAGTAAAGGAGTGAAGGAGTGATGAAGTGAAGGAATGGAGTGTACCCCGTTCCAGCCTTCAGACCAGAATTAAATTTCTTGAATCGAGCCTGGACCTCAGGAATGACAACCAAGAATGCTAGCGGCTACTCCAGGAGCTGGTCTGGCAACAATAATGTCAACCGTAAGGAGTAAGTCATGGTCTCCGTTGAATAAAGGTGACCAATTAATGTACACTTACCAACAACCCTCAATATAGTCTGCAGTTGAGGGGTGGAACGGGGTACACTCAGCCTCGAGAGGCATAACTGAGAAGAGACAGGCTCGATTCTTACCTCAGCCGTCCTGCAAGTTTCTTTTCATGGTTTCCTTACTTCTACTCCAGGAAAAGGCATGGATGGTAACCAACGTAACGCCATTTTTATTTATTCGTGTCAGAAGCCTACCTTTACAATACACACAGTTGTATACAGTATACATGTTTACAAAAACAAAAGAACAAATTAAGAAATATCATTGACAACAAGAAGTTCCGTGACGAACTAAAGAGCCTACTTTTCTTAAAATTTAAGGTTCATGCCAATCTATATAGACCTATCTAGAAAAATAGCGAAATTAAGTTGGTAATATCAAAATCTCTAATTAGTTCGAAATATACCTGTAGCCTAATAGAACACTACAGTTGGCAGCCCTGGTGACTGAATATATTCTTAGTTCCATCTCTTAAGATACAGAATACAATATTTAGTTGAAGTCCAATGGATAGCATGGACGTTGCATGCAGTTAAGACATTGGATCTATCAGCGCGCGTAAAATCATGCTGGCAACAATGTCACGCATGCGTTGGTTAGAAATAATCTGAAATATTATGATATCTTGCTGTGCCAATTTTGGATGAAATCCATTTGTTAGTATAGAAGTTACATGTATTTGAAAATTGGACCTATCAACAGGCTTAGAGTCATGTTGGCAGCACTGACGTATATTAGTTTCTCATAATTAATCTAGAATGTTAGGTACTATACTTGTGCAAAGTTTAAAGCTGTTGGCTTACATACTTTCTGATATATTAATAATTGGGTAAGAAATAGAGACAGCATTTATTAACAGTTGGCAGCCCTGGTTGCTCTTAAGAATAAGCATAGTCATATCTGTTATGGTACACATAGCACATAGGAAATTTGGTTGAAATACAATTGATATTATAGAAGTTGCATGTATTTAAAAATTGGTCTTATCAGCAGTCTTAGAATGTTGGTAGCACTGATGTACATAAGTTACTCCAAATAAATTTAGAATGTCAGGTACTATACGTGTGCATAGTTTAAAGCTGTCGGCTTGCATACTTTCTGATATATTGGTATTTGGATAAAAGAATAGAGATAACATTTATTGACAGTTGGCAGCCCTGGTGGCTCGTACGAATACGCCCAGTCATATCTGTTTATGTACACATAATGCATACAAAATTTGGTTGAAATCCAATTGATAGTATAGAAGTTATATGCATTTAAAATTAGACCTATCAGCAGGCTTAGAATCATTTTGGCAACACTGCCATGCTTGGCCTCCTGGAAATTTAACTGAAATATTATTATCTATACGTGTGCCAATTTTGAAATAGCTCCCATTCATACCTTCCAAGATATCCAACATGGAGCTCAAATTTCAATTGCTATTTTTCAGCAGTTGGTAGCACTGACATCATTTTCAAATATGGCCGTGAGATATTCAGGTATAGATCTTTACTCCTACCAAATTTCGTTTCGATTCCTGCAACCGTTTAGGAGTTGATAGGGTGGGGGACACACTCACAGCCAGACAGACAGAAGGACAGATAGACAGACCGACAGAAGGACAGACAGACAGACAGACAGACAGACAGACAGACACACATTTTCCCGATCTCATAAGACTACTTTTTCCTCATTTTTAGCCTATTTTCAATTTTGAAAAAAATAGGCTTATGAGATCACCTTTTGTCCGTGTGTGTGTGCGTGTGTGTGTGTGTGTGTGTGTGTGTGTGTGTGAGGTGTGTGTGTGTGTCCCCCTAATAAAATCTAAACGGCTGGAGCGATTTCAATGAAACTCGGTAAGTTCATAGCACTATTCCCGGCGACCTCGACCGTGCCCTTCAAATTTTGTTACGTCTCACCAATCCAACATGGCGGCTGTGCAAAATATTTCACTAGCATTCAATATCTCCGAAACTATTACCGATATCGCCCTGAAATTGTGTACGGTGATAAAGGGCACTACTAGAAGTTCACCTATGAGGCTTTCAAAAACCTGGTGACTACAAAACCAACATGGCGGTCATGCGAAATTGAGACTTTTAAATAGACATTTCTCGCGATTTAACTATCCAAACGTAATGAAACTTGGTACAGCAAATATTTATGCACATTGCAATGCACTGGAGTCTAATTTAGTTCAATTGATTACATAACCTCAAAATGGCGGCTGTGCGAAATATTTCACTGACATTCTATATCTCCGAAACTATTACAGATATCATCATGCAATTTTGTACTTTGATAAAGGGTACTGATACAAGTTGATCTATGTATATTTCATAAATCTGTAAAGTACAAAACGAACATGGCGACCAAGCGAATTTGAAATATTTTAATAGACTTTTCTCGTGATTTAACTCTCTGAGCGCAGTGAAATGTGGTACAGTAAATGATTTTGCAGATTGTAATGCACTGCCATCTAATTTAATTCAATTGTTTACATAACCTCAAGATGGCGGCCGTGCGAAATTTTAAAATTAAGTTTTTATTTCTTTTGTCGTAATCATGCGATCGAAGTGAAAGTTGTTATAATGAAGCTTGGCAATAATTGTCCTTGAATGGTACATAACTCTATGGCCTATACATATAACAATCCTAAATGGTGTGCTTCCGAAATATTTAGACGGTTCTCAATATCTATGAATCTTTTACAGCAACCAAACTGAATTTTTTATGTTCATAGAGACTATGAACATATGTTCACCTACAGGACTTTCAGTAACCTGGTGAGCACAAATCCAACATGGCGGCGACGCGAAGTATAAATATTTAAATGGACGTTTCTCGCGAATTAACTGTCCGAGTGCCGCGAAACGTTGCACGTTAAATGCTTATACAAATGTTAATCCACTGGCATGTAATTTATTTCAATTGTTTGCATAATCACAAGATGGCTGGTGTGCGTACTTTTAAAATCTCGTTTTTACTTCTTGTGTTCTAATCATGTGATTGAAGTTTGAATACCACACGTACACAATAATCTTATTGTAATAGTATAAAAATAAAAATCCATCCTGGCGACCATATGAAATATTTAGACGGTTCTCAATATCTACGAATCTGTTACAGCAATTAAACTGAAATTTTGTATGTTGATAGAGACAATTAACATGAGCAGGATATATGAAAATAGGCTGTATAGTTCTTCACGGAACTACTTGTTGCAAAATGTGAAAAGTAGGCTAAAAATTGCAAATCAGATGGCAATTGTCCAAAACTGAGCCATACCTATGGCACTACCGTTTTCAAGCATACGGTCCTGCGTTGAACAGGTAAATAGACAAAGAGGCCACTGGCACAGGTGTTCTACACAAGCTATTCTCTGTGAAACCCCCATAGGTCAAGAGAGGACTTCACATCTTAATTAAGTGGTTAAGGGACCTCCAAACACCCCAGTCCTCGTTGTGACCTGCCGGAAGATGTTCTTGCGGTTCCATCCAATCTTGTACCGATTTCCATCGAAGAAGTCTTGTCTTGTCTGTAGGGACTTTCAAAAGTTTTGCTGTTCGAAGGAAACTTTTCCTTGATTTTACCCTAGGCTGAGGTATTATATGGCCTAACAGCGGATGAGCTTCAACGTTATCAACCTTCAGTCGTTCATGATCAGCGGCAACTTCTCGACGAATATTTGGAGGTGCCACGGCCGCTTTCTATCCAAATCCTACTTCGATTACAAACACACACATTAGTACAGACATCGCAGTGACACAGGTTATCAGACAACTTCTACATTCACGCAAGTACACGGGGTTGCAAAGCTCCTAAAGAATCAACAACAAGAAGAATAGAGGCTATCATAATCGTGCTAGCAGATAGTGAGGTAATGTCGTCGTTTTGGAACAGTGATGGTTGGTTGGTTCCTCAGTTTAGGGGCTGCGACAACGAGGTCATGTAGCCCCGTGTACTTTGGGTGTGTGTAGAATCTGTCTGTTAACCGGTGTTAATTGTGATGGCTGTATTAGTGTGTGTATCTGTTTATTTTTTATTTTTTAAATTCAAGTAAGGACTTCAACTTTGAATTTATCAAATAGTTCCTGCTTTTGCCGCCTAACGCCACCGTCAACGACTACTAGGCCTAGTTCAGAACTTAGCTACTAGACGCCACCACAGTCGGCTCTTGGCAACGAACGTAGAAACCTAAGAGTGTTGTTTACATTCCTGACCTATACAATTTATCTTCACACAGGTGTAATTAGTGGAAGGTTCTTTAACATGCCATAAATCTATGACATGGGACCGCCGGCTTTACTTCCCCATCGAAGGAAGGCATACTGAGGGATTTTTAACGCTCTTAAAAATCCGACGGCTTTGGCCGGGTTTGAACCCGCGATCTTGAGCATAGAAGCTCAGCATGCTACCAACTACGCCACCGAAGCCGCCTATGGGACAGTGAACGTAAATTGCATATTGCTTTCACGGCCGGTGAATTAAAACTCAGCAATTTTTCTAGCATTGAGTCGTGTCTTGTGTGGGGTTTCGCCTAGGACACCAAACTGGCTCATCAGCGGGCTCTTGATGTTCTGCGCCCGGACCTCCACAGGATTAGCGAAGTGTGTAATACCTACCTTCTTATGAAGCGCACATGCGCTTCTTAACTTCGAGAGCTAAGGAAAAAATTCAAGCAGCATTTCACCTCCCTATAAAGGCTTCCATGTGCGCTTCATAAGAAGGGAGGTAATGATGCACAGTTCGCTACTCCTGTGGGGGTCCGGGCGCGGACATCAAGAGCCCACTGATGAACCAGCTTGGTGTCCCAGGCGAAACCCCACCCAATACACGGGACAAACTTACAAAAATTGCTTAGTTTTAGTGAACGTAAATGTTTATGAATCTTTGGAGAAATCTTAAGAGCAGTGAACGCGAAGTTTATAAGAACAAGGAAGAGCGAGTGTAAAATTTATGATGCTGTAGCTCACTCCTCGATGTCACCAACAGTTTCCGGTGGAAGAGATCATGATTTAGAGCGCGTTACAGGCACCTGAAGGCCTAGGAATTTATAGCTTAAGTGAAGTACGTTAAAACGTAAGCAAAGTTTTGTGTGTAACAATTTTTTCTGGTCCTTCATGTTGGAGAGCGCTTGCCACAAGGTTTGGATACTCCAAGCTGGTTGCCGAGAGCGCTGGCATAGCCTGATCACCATGGATTGCAAGGCAGTGTGTAGTCGTGTGTGTACACTCTGTGAAAACAAACTCTTCCATCTCCAATGCTTGTGGTGGGCTTAGAGTACATGTTATATTGTTAAAATGTAGTCTATGTCAAATAAAAATGCACTCAAGTGTTACAGTTAATCGATCGTTGATATTTATAATTAGCTGCTAATTCGTCACTTCAAGAAGACTGATTTACTCAGCGACAGTAGGCCTACTTTATTGTATTACTGTTAGGGTAAGTCATTTTTAAGGATGTTTCGACGTATTAGTTTACTTGGAGGTATTTCTCCCGTAATGCTCAGGCTGGACTCCTGATCACTACAGGTTGGAATTTTCTCCTCAATAATGAATATTAATGACGTATCATCAGGAAAGGCTTTCCATTTGAACCTCCAGCCGACCGCTAAATGAATCCCTATCGACTCCATATATCTCGAAAGATCGGATAAACAGACGAATATTTTTATGGTGTCAGTTAATCCTGTGTAAAGGCAAATGAACAAGGAAGTGCGAGTGTAAACTTTATGATGCTGTAGCTCACGCCTCGATGTCACCTACGTAGGCTACATGCTTATTCTTCTTCTTCTTCTTGCTTCGTTACGGCCAACTAAGGACCACGTCATGTCAACTGTTTCTGCTGCATTTTAATTTTGGCCCAGTACTCTTTCATTCACAATCGATGTTGCACCTTTCTGTCCGTCTTCCACGCCTTCCCGGTTTCCAGTTACGGCTTAGGTTGAAAACTCCGATGTTCTTGAAGTTTTCCCTTAAGTGGGCCACGCTCCTGGATATCTTCACATGTTATCCCAATCTCCAACAGATCTTTCTCTACTTCACTGAACCAGGCCCCCTTTGTCTTTTTCACATGGACAAAAGCAAAAATTTGTTTGGATAGCCGTGATGATTTCATTCGGGTTATATGTACATAGAAAGAAATCCTCTTTTTACTCAATATGCCAGTTATTTTCTCTACGTGTGTGAACAACTCTTGGTTGTGGCTTCTTCTCTTTCTTCTTCTTCCTCTTCTTTTTATTATTGTACAACGCTGAACAGAGAGGAAACATGGAGAGGCAAATTATTATCTGACCCAATCTCTGACTGGAATTATGTATTTTCGGTCTTACCTCAAGAAGATGGGGAAGGTGTATTTCCTACAATGCATCTAATGCTCAGAATCTATTGATGATGCCCAACACACCTTTTTCTCCTGTAAGAGGGAATTGATAAAAGAAAATTACTTTAAAAGAGGATTGGACAACAGATCTCCCCAGACATCGTGGAAATGATGCTTCAAGATGAGTCGCATTGGAACAATGTAGCTCATTGCACTGAAGAAATTCTTCTAACGAAGGAAAGGAATCTGGATAGTCATGGATAAAAAATAGCTGAGGACAAGTGTCCTAGCATATGGTCCTAGCCTGAAGTAATGTGTTAAACGGTTCCAGGCTAGGTTCCAGAAGTCACGAGGGTAGTTTTAGTGGGTAGTCTGCCACTCAGGAGTCCGACACTATCTTATGAAATACGAGCCACGTCCAGAAAGTAAGTTCCGTTTGGTAATAAAATAAAATTGTCTACAGGTACAGAAAAAAATATTTATTGCACTACATTATACACCTCTTAAACTACTTTTCCACATAACTGCCGAACTTTTGCAGGTATTTGTCATAGCGTGGCACAAGTTTTTGGATACCTTCTTCATAGAAGTTTGCCGCCGACCGTAAACGAGAGTGAAGACTCCCCTGTAAGATATCCTACGGTCTGTCCACCTCTGTTAGGCAAATTGCGTATGTGGTCAGGAGAACTCCTAAACATACGCAGTTCTCCTGGTAAGCACGCAATTTGCCTAACAGTGGTGGCCAAACGGTAGGAGAAATGTATGATTATCTACTTGAGTTCTGAACTTCTTTCTGTTGAGGATCAATCCGGATGCAACCGGGTTTTATTATTGTTAATACTCGGCTCTTCAAGAAAGTGTCAGCGTTTAGGAGCGGGACTTACATTTCTTCTTCAGTACTATTATGACGACGACGAGTTACTCGACAGGATCGTCACTAGCGATGAGACGTGGTTTGCTGACTTTCCTGTCCTCCGGGCAGTATTTACATAACGACGAAGAGCTGAGGACGAATATCACACGCTGGTTTCGTTCCCATGTGGCAGACTTCTTCGACACAGGAATGCAGAAGTTAATCCCATATAAGACAGGTGTCTCACGTCTGGTGTCAAAAATTAGCTCAAATAATGCTGTATCTGGTGCCAATAAAGTTTTCTCCTTTATTTACAAGATAAGGAAACTTAATTTCTGAATGGTGTCTGTGTCTGAGTCTTCAGTCTTTTGACTGTTTTGATGCAGCTTTCCATGCCTCCCTGTCCTGAGCCAATCGTTTCATCTCTACATAGCTACCACATCCTACATCCAAGGCAACCTGCTTAACGTATGTTAACCTTGGTCTACCCCTACAGTCCTTTTACTCAACTCTTCCTTTCATAACTTAGTTTGCTATTCCTGGGTGTCTAAGTATGTATCCTACCAACCTATCTTTTCCCTTCATTAGCAGTCGCGAAAAACATCTGTCCTCTCCCACTTGTGTTAATACTTCTTCGTTTGTTACTCTATCTACGCATCTGATTTTCATTTACCTGTAACACCACATTTCAAACGCTTCTATTCTCCTCTTTCCTGCTGCGCCAACAGTCCAAGTTTCACTTCCATAGAGCGCCACGCTCCAGACAAAGGCTTTCAAAAATGACTTTCTAATACCTAAATCTAGTAAATCTATATTTGATGTGAACAGATTTCTTATCTGAAAAAATGCTTTCCTTGCCTGAGCCAACCTACTTTCTATATCCTCTTTGCTTCGTCCATCACTAGTTATTTTGCTTCCTAAGTAGCAGAAGTCTCCTACTTCCTTCAGCTTTTCACTTTCTAATTTGACGTCATAAGGAGTTTCTGATATCTTTCGGATGCATTCCATTTTTTTTCTTTTCCATTTATTGATTTTCTTCAAGAATTCTTTCCTCAAGACAGAGTCCATACCATTTGAAAACTCACTCAAGTCACCAGCAAATCTCAGAGTAGACAATTATTTCTCCTTGGATCTTTACTCCTACTTTAAATTTCCGAATGGACCTCGTATAAGGGTTAAAGAGTTAACCCTTTATGGGATAGTGGTCTCTATATTAACCACCTGTCATAAGGACAGTTTATGCTTTCAAAGATGCTGACAGTTGAATCTTTAAACCAAATTTCTGAGAATTTCCATTTCTAAAAATCAAATATACCTACGTTTTTACTTGACGTAATATGTTGGATAAAATTTAAAAAATTAAAACTAAGAACATAAACAATTAATGTGTAATAATAAAATACAGTGAAACAAATCTGAACCCCGGAAATCCGAAATCCCGGGTAATCCGAACGACAATTTTTAGTTGGAAAAACACACGCAAAAAAGATAAAATTATTTAGTCATAAAATATATTCGACATTATAACCTTAATTTGCATAATTATTTGAGAAATTAACAAAGAAGTACAGTTAGCATAACTAACAAACACGCTACAAACTTATCTCATCCAGGATTGAAAAACGTAATAGTTGGTCATTGTTTGCAAAAACAATGAAATGACAATACAACACTCAAAATATCACGCAATCTTTCACTAGAAATCAGTTATCTTCAATTGTCGAAGTGATGAAAATCTTCCCGCGGAGACAATTGAGCGCCAGCGTCGCATGAACATGACCTTGTTTGGCGTGGCTGCAGCGTATTGTTCTACGAAGCGCAATGCGACGTCAAGAGCAGATGCAGCTTCAGTATAAGTTACATTGTCTGTCGAAGTTTCTTCTTCCTCACTGTGACTAGCCTATCTCGCTCAATGTACAGTCCGATACCGTGACGAAGGCTGGTTATTATGATAGGTTATTCAATTTTTTCGGATAATCCAAACAAATTGAAATCCGAACAGGCTACAGCCCCAATTAGTTCGGATTTGAGGGATTTCACTGTATAGAAATAAAAATCATAAAAATAAAATTACAAAAATAAGAGAAATATGAAAATGAACATAATGTACATAACTATAAAAATATGAAAATAATAGTAAAAATCAATTCAAAATTATTTAAGTAATTAATTCAATAAAAATAACGTTTGGTGCTCAACACGAATGTACCCGAAAAAGTTGGGTTATACCCTAATCCTGAAAAAAAAAAATTACATGCGTTTAATAAATACATGTAAATACATATATAATACATAAGTACATGTATTTATTTTCAGGATTAGGGTATAACCCAACCCTTTTGGGTATATTCATGTTGACCGACTGAAAAGCACCAAACTTTAGTTTACAAAGGCAACACTGAAAAATGGCTGCGAACCTCACAATGTTCAACAAAATTATCAAAATTAAATCTATAAAAACATAAATTAAAAATAAAGATATAAACATTAACATAAGAGAAACAATAAGTAACATTATTAATCATCTTGAGCAGTTTCCGACCACTGGTCGGGTCTGCTTGGAACATAAGCCTCTCCATCGTTTCCTGTCCATCCACCATCTTTCGTCATTCACTGTGTCCCAGCACACTTCTCTTTCCTCCATACTCTTCTTAACTCCTTTTGGCCATCTGTCCCTTGGTCTTCCCCTTGGCCTCCTTCCCGTCATTTCCATTCCAAACATCTTCTTCGGTATCCTCTCCTCTTGCATCCTCCTCACATGTCCATACCATTGTAGCCTAGACCGCTCTATTCTATCTTGCAATGGTTCCTCTCTTACCATCTCTCTGACTCTCTCATTCCTTACTCTGTCCATTCTTGTCACTCCTACCCTACTCCTCTGGACCTTCATCTCCACTGCTAGTATTTTATTCTTGTCCCTTTCCTTCATCACCCATGTTTCTGAGCCATATGTCAAATTTGGCACAAAGTAGGTCTTGTAGATGATTCCTTTACATTTTTGTGGTACATCTTTATTCCATATCATCCCCCTAACACTCTTGAACAATCCATCTGCGCAACTTCCCCTTTCATTTATTTCCATCCTATTGCCTCCCTTTTCTTCAATTATGCTCCCAAGTACTTGAAGCATTCTACTTTCTGCAACTGCTGTCCTCCAAGTGTTATGCCAATATCCAGTCTGTTCTTCCTCCTCGTTGTGATGACCACTTCACTCTTTTGTGCTGAGAACTTCATCCCATATGATAACACCACCTTCTCCCACTCATCTAATTGCTCTTGTACGTCTTCCTCATCCTCTCCCCATACCAGAAGGTCATCAGCAAACAACATTGCCTTCATTTTCCTTTCCCCAATGCTATTTACCACTTTTCGTATGATTTCATCCATCACCACTATAAATAACAGGGGAGAGAGGGCACTTCCCTGTTTCAGACCACTCTCCAGTTGAAACAATTACGTTCTCTCTCTTCCCACCTTTAATTAACATTATTAATAATTATAATAATTAAAATAAAATGAAATGTTAAAACACATATTTTTTTGCCCTATAAAGGGTTAATTTCATCATATTTGTAACCTATGAAGTCTGATACCGCCTTCCTCCTAGTAATCACAATTCACAATGAAAGAATTACAAATTGTTGTGCTTCCAGTTGTCCGGTTTCACGAGGTGCAATGCACTCGTGTTGTAGAATAAGAGACATTTAAAATGCAAAAAGGGTGAGAGGTCACACTCATTCTTTCATTGATGAGTCGGATATGTTCAGTGACGTTCTGCGATAATAAACAATACAGCCCTCGCTAGTCTTCTTGAGAACGATAAGAATAGCTCTAGCGTAAATCTGTTTTTCTTGTAAAATGCTGAGAGTGTTTTTTGTAATGGAGGCAGCTAGTTCCCGAGAGTGGAAGCACCAAATATGGACTGAACGTACATCACCTAAGATATGAACTGTTCCCGTCCACCGCCCTCTTTTATATGCATGTGCAAACAAGGCAGTGCTCACCGCCTTCTAAAAAAAAGTACACTTTTATCTCTCGCATAAGTTATATTAAATTTTCCCTCGTTGCGTGTGCGGGCTTAAAAAAATACGACCATTGAAGAACTTCATTAAATTTCTCTGCCTGGATAGTTCTTTTCATAAATGTTCTGTTTAATTAATTTTAGGAGCTTGAACAACCTCGTGGTGTAGCGGCTAGCATTATTGGTTGTCGCCACGTTAGTCCGAGTTCTCCAAGTTCGATTCCCACCTCAGCCATCCTGGAGATGGTTTTCCAGTGTTTCCACCACTTCTACTCCAGGCAAATGCTGAGATGGTTCCTAACTTAAGTCCACGGCCGTCTTCTTCTCATTGATATCCCCAATTTACAAATACACACAATAGTACAGCCATCACAACCACATAGGTAATAACACATATTGCACACACAGCCAAGTACACGGGGCCTACCCGTGTTGAAACACCAGATCTCATGACAACTTCGCGGTTAAGCAGCATCGGGCGTGGTCGGAACTTCGATGGTATGCCGGTTCTAGATACTGTGCGCGGTTTGCCAACATAAGGAGGAACGGAAAGGCACTGACCACCCTACCGCACGTAAACTCCGGCTGGGGGTAGCCTCTTCGGAGGCTCGGACCTGCCTTCGGGCAGAACACCAATTAATTAGTATTATGACTACGAGGTCGTCACAGCCCCTAAAATAAGCAACGACAACAAAACGTTAGGAGCTTGTGGCAACGTGGACACGCATAATGTTAATTAATTAATTAATTAATTGGTTATAAATAAATAATTGATATATTTATTTATTTGTTTATTTATTTATTTATTTATCTATTCATTTATTTAATTAATCATTTATTTATTCATTTATTTAATCATTTATATATTTATTTATTTGTTATTTTTAGACAATTAATTAATTAAAAGATAGGTAGATATTAAATAAATAAACAATAAAAACTTCATTTATAATAATAATTTGATAAACACAATGAAATGTTCAAGTCACAAAATGGATACAACATATTTGTCCAACACTGAAAATTGGGATTTTAAAAAATCCGTCGTGTTGTCATCGATTCTCCTCTGTGTATTTTGATAATGTACGTGTTCCTCGCCCAGCAATTCTCTTTACGACTTAAAATACAAGCATGCGACAGAGAACAACACAGTCATGTAGAATAAAGAACCATTCGTTTGAAGTCTCCTTATATAAAGCCATAGATTTGTCTACCTTTGTTCTGTTTTAACATTTTATGTTCAAAGTGCTCAATAAATCCCTTTGTTTCTAGTTTGTCTGACTTCCTTTTTCTATAAAGAGTTCATGGAAATGTGGAAACTGGGAGAGTAAGCTCGTTCGATTCACAGCTTACTAGCTGAGATTTTAACAGAAAATGTCTGCGAACAGATTTTTATTGTGTATTTCTTTAAAAATAAAATCTTTCGACAACTCCCATAAATGGATATACTGTCGTTTCTTATGTTACTAGAAGTGACTTTACTCGTTACTGCTATTTTCAGTGAAACCTGCATTAAGGAATTTTATTCACGAAATAATCTGTAAACATAGTTTTTTTTTCTTTTTTCAAGTTCATCTGATAGGATATATGTTTTGTTCCTGCATAAACTTTTATGCAAACAGTTCCAAACCTTCTTGCGGTATTTGAATTTCAGTGAGAAGGTGTATGAAGGTAACGGCTCAAGCTGAATAAGTACAGTATGTAGAAAGCTTTCTTCGTGAAGGTTGTGATTTTCCTTGCAATAAATATATGTCGAACATTGTAGTTGTCTGTGTTTTTCGATGCAAAAACTATTTGTCAAAGATTTGAAATTGCCTGAGTGTTTCGTTGCAAAAACTAAATGTCGAACATTTGAAATTGCCTGTGGTTTTCGTTGAAAAAACTATTTGTCGAACATTTGAAATTGCCTGTGGTTTTCGTTGAAAAAACTATTTGTCGAACATTTGAAATTGCCTGTGTTTTTTGTCGCAAAATGTATATGTTGAAGATTTGTAATTGTCAGTGTTTTTTCATTGCAAAACATATATTTCATGATCTAATTGGATGATTCACTAAAAAATTTGACTGAATTCTTTATAAACCGTAAATATGTATTTATTTTTAGATACAATCGTAAAATAGTAGGACAAAATTAATATAAGTATAACAAATTAGATGACCATTGATGTTCATCTTTGAGAATAAATATGAACCTCAGCTGTCACACATACTTAAAAGATGAAGGAGTTACAGAGAAAAGCAAACAAACAAGGAAGACCAAGAAGTTTATATTTCAAAGAATTAAAATCTGTGCCTTCGTTACAACTACATAAATGTACCTGTTAAAGTCCCGATGGTTCATCCACGGTGGGTGAGTGGTTATAGTGTCGGACTACCAACCCCAAGATTGCAGGTTCGCCCCTGGCCATGGTAAGTGATTTTTGAAGGCGACAAAAATCACGATACTCATGTCATACGTTGTTGGCAGGTTAAAGAACCCATTTGAATTCAGTAGGCCGTGTTCAATGGCAAAATTAATCTCGGGAATTTCCGCCAACACAAAGTTCCTCCATTCTCTACTTGAAAGCGCTGTAGTGTCAAGGAGTTTAGATATCTAACCTCCTTGACATTCATAGCGTTCAAAGGAACGACGAAATTCGACATGCAAGCTACCCTCTGGGTGTCAATTAACAAAGCTTGCACCAGGCACCCGAGGCCATACGATATTATTATTATTATTATCCTCTAGAATACAACCTGTTCTTTCCTAAGATGTGAAGATGTGAAGACTACGACCGCCTCTTTCCCAACCCTAGTAATCTACCAATTACAAATATACACACTAATACAACTATCAAAATGATAAAATTTAACAGATGGTATAATCCACACTCACACACCAAAATACACGTAGCTACATTACCTCGATCTGATGTTCATTCATTTAGGGGCATTGGGACATCATGAATACAGTATCAGTATCAGCCCTTAAGGGATCAATTAATATTTTGAGACAACATTTGCAGTATATTCTTATGCATATTAATTAAGAAGAAGAACCAGTCATAAACGTTTCTTAGTGAGCTTAAATGCATAATAATAATATATATTTCTTTTAGGGGAAGAAATACATTTTCGCACATAGTGCCGGGCTCCTGAGTAGCAGACTACCGACTAAAACTCCCCCCGTTACTTCTGGACACTAGCCTGGAACCGTTTATCACATTACTTCAGGCTAGAGTCAGTTTATATTTGCCCGTAGGGCACTCTTACGTAGTGGCGATCCAGATCTGTCTTCTTTGTTCGGAGGATATCTTCAACAAAAGTTGCTGCCAGCTTCCAATTTTCTTCATTTTGTAGCATCACCGCAACAATATTGTCAGGAGATATATCTACATCAATGTGATCTTCAAGATACTGCCTATTTTGACCCATCGTCCACAAGAGGAGAACATGTGATTAGCATTATCTAGTTCAAAAAATAATAATATTAATAATAATCAAAGTTGAAGAAGATCTTCAGGAAGTAAGAATACACTTAAATACATCCAGGAACCTGCACCCCTCCAGAGAAGACTTAGAGCAGACAAGAGCTTTCAAGAAAAGCCAAAAGTGAAAACCGATAAGAAGTGGACTGATCATAGAAAGGAGGCTCAAAGAACGCGAATGCGATAATATTGGGGAGGGGTTAAAGCTCTAAGGTGCAAACGGTTGAAGTAACGTGCTACACAGCAGGTCAAAACCAAAAAGAATAATGAGAATAATAAAATGAAAATCCACAGCCTGCTTCCAGTCTCCGACCGGGTCAGGAATGGACTGAATGAAGCCCCAATCTAGCGGCGAGGATAAGAACTGTGCCGGCTGCCGAGTCCTGACGCACTCCTCTGGGGCAATGATTAAATGAATGACAGATGAAATGAAATGATAGTGGAGAGTGTTGCTGGAATGAAATTTTGGCAGGGAAAACCGGAGTACCCGGAGAAAAACCTGTCTGCCTCCGCTTTGTCCAGCACAGATCTCACATGGAGTGACCAGGATTTGAACCACGGACCCAGTGGTGAGAGGCCGGCGTGCTGCCGCCTAAGCCACGGAGGCTTCCAGTGAGAATAATATTAATGATCAAAATTATTAATGTTTTTTGGGCTATTGTTGTGTGAAAATAATTTTAATTTTTATTTTAATTTCAATTTTAATTTCAATTTCAATTTCAATTTCAATTTTAATATTAATTTCAATTTCAATTTCAATTTCATTTTCAACTTCAACTTAAACTTCAACTTCATTTTCAACTTCAACTTCAATTTTAATTTTAATTTATATATCAATATCAATATCAATTTCAATTTCATTTTCAACTTCAACTTAAACTTCAACTTCATTTTCAACTTCAACTTCAATTTTAATTTCAATATCAATATCAATATCAATATCAATTTCAATTTCAATTTCAATTTCATTTTCAACTTCAACTTAAACTTCAACTTCATTTTCAACTTCAACTTCAATTTTAATTTTAATTTCAATATCAATATCAATATCAATATCAATTTCAATTTCAATTTTAATTTCAATTTCAATTTCAATTTCAATTTCAATTTCAATTTCAATATCAATTTTAATTTTAATTTTAATTTCAATATCAATATCAATATCAATATCAATATCAATATCAATTTCAATTTCAATTTCAATTTCAATTTCAATTTCAATATCAATATCAATATCAATTTCAATTTCAATTTCAATTTTAATTTCAATATCAATATCAATATCAATATCAATATCAATATCAATATCAATTTCAATTTTAATTTTAATTTTAATTTCAATATCAATATACTATCAATATCAATATCAATTTCAATTTTAATTTTAATTTTAATTTTAATTTCAATATTAATATCAATATCAATTTTAATTTTAATTTTAATTTTAATTTTAATTTCAATATCAATATACTATCAATATACTATACTATCAATGATGATTATTGTTGTCGTACTGAGCGGTTGGTGCGTCTTGGCTTTCGTGGTTTAAGTGAGTTTGACGGTATATTTCAGTGACTATATTAGTTGAAAGGGTTGGGTTTTGTGTGGCAGTGCCTCTTCCGCACGACGAAGTGATTTCTCTACCTGAGGGGTGGCTGGGTGAGTAATTCTTCCATCTGTTCAGGAATTGTGTCCCCGTCGCTTGTGGAAAGTAAGGTTATGTCCAACAGTAGAGAAGAGATTGGTGTCATGGAGAGATTGTGTGTGGAATCCACCGAGATTGTAAGCCGCGCAGATACCAGCGCTCAGGCCCAAGTGGGAGATTCCAATGGTGCGCGATGTGTGGCGTCTACAAGAACTACTTCATCTAGGGAGCTGGACGTTGTATCTAATGTCATGGCGGGGCAGAGTACAATACTCTCGGGTGAGAATGGAGGTTCAGATGAATTGAGATTCACTGCGGACAAAGGTAAATGTCGAAATGAAATAGACATAAAAGAAGAGTCAGAGATTCTGAAAGGAATAGGATTACTGAAGATCATGATGGCAGCTACCAAAACTCAAAGAAATGTGAGTAATAATATCAAGAATAGCCTAGCGCAGTTAGTAGAGGTTTTTGATGTCCTCGATCACTGCCGCAAAACTAGATTGGCAACAGAGGTCACTACTATCACTCGACCTAGAACTCCCATATGCGAGAAGGCTGCAAGTCAAGGAGAAACAATGATTACTGTTATTGAGAGCAGTGTCAATTCCGAAAACATATCTGCAAATGAAATTGTGGTCATTGAACCTCCCGTGGAGAAGTTAGCAGAAAATGCCTGGCAAACAGTTCGAACAAGGAAACACAGGGGTCATAGCGGTAAAGTTATTCTGGAGGACGAAAAGGGAGAACTTAGAAGTAATCATTCTCTACATCAGAAGGGAAATAAAACGAAGGATAGGAGACGCAACGAGGCAATGGTTATCAAGCCTACTGAGGGGAAGACATATTCAGAAGTTCTTCAATCATTGCGTCAGCAAGCAACAACTGATTGCAGTGGCGTAAACCTTAAATCGATTCGCAGAACGTCGACTGGTGCGGTGCTCCTTGAAATGAGAGGGAAAAATGGAGATAAATCTAAGTTCAGGGAGATGATTTACAAAGCCGCTGAGGGTTTGGGTGAAGTCAAAATGTTGGCTCCTACCATAACCTTGGAAATTAGGGATTTGGACTGTCTTACAACAACAGAGGAAGTCCAGGCAATATTAGAGGACCGGCTTAAGGATAACATGGGTGAAATAAAAGTTACTATTACCAAGCCCAATTCCAGAGAACAGCGTATGGCCATAGTTGTGGTAAACTCCAATGCGGCAAATGAGTTGCTCCTTGATCAGCACATTAAGATAGGCATGGTTAGCTGCCGTATTCGGAAAAGGACCAATGTGCTGAAATGCTTTCGATGTATGGGCTATGGTCACATGGCAAGACAATGTACAGGTCCTGACAGGTCTAAGTTGTGCTACAGATGCGGGGGAAAGGAGCATAAAGCTGCTCACTGCACGACTGCCCCAAAATGCTCGATCTGCGCGTGTGAAGGCAAAAATGACGACCATGTGATCGGGTCAGGTATGTGTGCTGTATTTCGACGTGCATTGGAGAGTGCTCAACAGTCAAAATGCTAAGATTTCTACAAGGCAACATTCATCGTAGCAGGGTGGCTAACGATCTCCTAGTTCAGTTTGCCGCGGAAAAGAATATTGATGTTGTGCTTATTAGCGAACAATATAAGAACAGGGATATTCCATCTTGGTACTCTGATGAAAGTGGGACGGCTGCTATATGGGTAGCGGATCCAAGCAGAGTTTTTATTGAAAAGTTTGGTGCTGGAAATGGCTTTGTCTGGGTCAAGAGCAGAAATATTTCTTATGTAAGCTGTTACTTAACACCCAATGAATCAATTCGGCAGTTTGAGACCCGACTATCTGCCCTTGAGGATTTCCTAGGTACAGTAACTGGGGGTATTCTGGTGGCCGGTGATTTTAATGGTCGAGCAGTTGAGTGGGGCTTGGCTCATACAAACGGGAGAGGCCATAGGATTTTGGAGATGACTGCTAGGTTGGACTTGGTGCTGCTAAATAGCGGTGATGTTCCAACATTTTGTCGGCCTGGGCAAAACGGAACCACACCAGACCTAACGTTTGTCTCTGCAGATCTTGCTGCTTGCATTGCAGACTGGCATGTAATGCTAGATTATAATAACAGTGATCATAGATACATCCTTTTTAATACTAGGCCTCGAGGAGGCCTAGTCCATGAAATTCCAATACCGTTTAGATGGAATGTTGATCACATGGATGGTGAAATTCTTCTTGCAGTAATAGCACAAGGGAAACAAGTTCTGGAGGATTTGTATCGACATAGCCCCGCGAATTCTGCAGAAACCCTGGTTAGGTCGACCATTGATCTCATTGTTAAGGCTTGCGGAGCATCCATGCCCAAAAAGAAGATTTTTTCGAACAAACGGCCAGCCTATTGGTGGAATGTTGAAATAGCAGAGGCTCGACGATTGTGTTTTCGATTAAGGAGAAGGGCACAAAGGCTCTGCAGAGATTCTCTAGAGTTTGCAAATGCGATAGAAGAGTGTAGAGTAGCGAGGAGGGCTCTAAAACGGGCCATAGCTCAAAGTAAGGCACATAAATGGAACGAGCTCATTAACGATCTGGATCAGGACCCATGGGGTCTGGGCTACAAAGTTGTCAATAAGAAGCTCGGCGGCATTATGGTGTCTACTGCTGCTATGACGGCATCCCAGAAGGAAGCTATTATAGATGAGCTATTTCCTAATCATCCAGAGAGAATTCCCGATCACATTCCGGTGATGCTTGATGATATTCCGCTATTCACTAGAGAGGAATTACAAACTACAGCACGATCTTTTCAGAATAAGAAGGCACCAGGGCCGGATGGAATTCCTGCTGAAGTGATAAAGATGATATCCGAAGAGGAACCAGATGTTTTGCTGAACATGTATAATTGTTGTTTACTGCAGGGAGTCTTTGCGACCCCGTGGAAAGTGTCCAGGCTTGTGCTCATGCCTAAAGGCAAAGGAGATCCCACTACTGCTTCAGGTCAGAGACCTCTATGCATGTTGGACATGGCTGGCAAACTGTTTGAGAAGATGATTAAAGGAAGGCTTCAGGCAGCGATTGTTGCTGCAGGAGGTCTGTCCCCCAAACAATACGGTTTTGTGAAGGGTAAGTCCACCATCAGCGCCATTGAAGAAGTGGTGATGGCTGTCAGATCCATTGAGCAGGGCAACCATTTCTCTAGGAAAATGTGCTTACTGGTTACTCTGGATGTGAAAAATGCCTTCAATTCTGCCCGGTGGATTGACATAATAGCTGCACTTGAAACAACATTCAACATTCCTCGCTACTTGGCGTCTGTTCTGAGGAATTATCTTTGTGATCGTTGGATACAGTATGACACAGATGAAGGAGTCAAGTGTCGCAAGGTAACAGCGGGGGCGGCTCAAGGCTCCGTGTTAGGTCCTGATTTATGGAACGTAAATTATGACAGCATTTTACGGATGGAGATGCCAGAAGACACATCTTTGGTGGGATATGCTGATGATCTTGTTGTGCTCATTATGGAGCGCTCCATGGAGGGTCTGCAACTTAAACTTAATCAGGTAATGCGGAGAGTTTCCACCTGGATGAATGAACATGGTCTCCAACTAGCAGTTCATAAAACAGAACTAGTCCTTGCTACTAAGAAGAGAGTTCCACGAGTTGTACCAATGCTAGTAGATAATCAAGTGATAGAAACAGCTCCTGCTGTTCGTTACTTAGGTGTTATGATTGACAGCAAGTTAACATTCTGGAATCATATCAGCAAGATTGCTGATAGGGCTGCAAGGATTGTTAACAACTTGTCGCGGCTCATGGCTAATATTGGCGGCCCTTCACCATTGAAGAGGAAACTGCTGATGAGAGTGGCGGAATCAGTTATTATTTATGGTGCAGAGATTTGGTCAGTAGCTCTTGGCTCTGAGATGTATAGGAAGCGGATAACCTCTGTTCACAGAAGAGCTGCCCTCAGAATAACTTCTGCCTATCGTACAGTGTCTGGACCGGCAGTGTTAGTAATAGCTGGGGCGATACCCATTTACATCCTGGCCAAGGAAAGGCGCCGTATATACTTGCGCAAAGACGAGCATTCTAAGATACGCGTGAAGATGGAGGAAAGAAACAGATCTCTTCTGGAATGGCAGGAAGAATGGGAACGTGAACATCGTGGCAGGTGGACCGCTAGGCTCATCAAGCAACTGAAGCCATGGTTGTCGAGGGAACATGGTGAGGTTAACTATTACATTACCATGTTTCTCTCTGGCCATGGTTATTATGATGCATACCTCCATCGAATGGGAATTTCACCGAGTTCACGGTGTCGTTATTGTGATGATCAATGGGACGATGTTCAGCACACATTCTTTGCATGCTTGAGGTGGAGAAATCTTCGAAGGCTTCTGGAGACAAAAGTTGGAGTCATTACACCAGACAATGTGGTGGATAAAATGCTCAGCAGCAGAGAAAGTTGGGCACAGATTGCAGTCTACATCTCTGAGCTGCTGAAAACAAAAAAAGAGGAGGAACCGAGAAGATTGGTTGCTGAAGACAGTGAAGATGATGGTGAGTAATTTCATTATCATCATGTTAAATGAAATTGACTGAGACCTCTGGTCGTAACAGTGGCTCCACCCTGAAGTAAGGCTGAACAGGCAGTTCCGGGGTGGCCTTAAGCCAAGTATAGGGTTTGTGGGTTTTTAGTAGGTAAGAATCCTGCACAGTTGTAGGTCCGGAAGCTTGCAATCTGTCTTTTGAAGATTTCCCCACGGTTTCCCTCGAAAAACTAAAAAAAAAAAAAAAAAAAAAATATACTATCAATATCAATTTCAATTTCAATTTCAATTTCAATTTCAATATCAATATCAATATCAATATCAATTTTAATTTTAATTTCAATTTCAATTTCAATTTCAATTTCAATTTCAATTTCAATTTCAATTTCAATATCAATTTTAATTTTAATTTTAATTTTAATTTCAATATCAATATCAATATCAATATCAATTTCAATTTCAATTTCAATTTCAATTTCAATTTCAATATCAATATCAATATCAATATCAATTTCAATTTCAATTTCAATTTTAATTTCAATATCAATATCAATATCAATATCAATATCAATATCAATTTCAATTTTAATTTTAATTTTAATTTCAATATCAATATACTATCAATATCAATATCAATTTCAATTTTAATTTTAATTTTAATTTCAATATTAATATCAATATCAATTTTAATTTTAATTTTAATTTTAATTTTAATTTTAATTTTAATTTTAATTTTAATTTTAATTTTAATTTTAATTTTAATTTTAATTTTAATTTTAATTTTAATTTTAATTTTAATTTTAATTTTAATTTCAATTTCAATTTCAATTTCAATTTCAACTTCAACTTAAACTTCAACTTCATTTTCAACTTCAACTTCAATTTTAATTTTAATTTATATATCAATATCAATATCAATTTCAATTTCATTTTCAACTTCAACTTAAACTTCAACTTCATTTTCAACTTCAACTTCAATTTTAATTTCAATATCAATATCAATATCAATATCAATTTCAATTTCAATTTCATTTTCAACTTCAACTTAAACTTCAACTTCATTTTCAACTTCAATTTCAATTTTAATTTTAATTTCAATATCAATATCAATATCAATTTCAATTTCAATTTAAATTTTAATTTTAATTTTAATTTCAATTTCAATTTCAATTTCAATTTCAATTTCAATTTCAATATCAATTTCAATTTTAATTTTAATTTTAATTTCAATATCAATATCAATATCAATTTCAATTTTAATTTTAATTTCAATATCAATATCAATATCAATATCAATTTCAATTTTAATTTTAATTTTAATTTTAATTTCAATTTCAATTTCAATTTCAATTTCAATTTCAATATCAATATCAATTTTAATTTTAATTTCAATTTCAATTTCAATTTCAATTTCAATTTCAATTTCAATTTCAATATCAATTTTAATTTTAATTTCAATATCAATATCAATATCAATATCAATTTCAATTTCAATTTCAATTTCAATTTCAATATCAATATCAATATCAATTTCAATTTCAATTTCAATTTTAATTTCAATATCAATATCAATATCAATTCAATATCAATATCAATTTCAATTTTAATTTTAATTTTAATTTCAATATCAATATCAATATCAATATCAATATCAATTTCAATTTTAATTTTAATTTTAATTTCAATATTAATATCAATATCAATTTTAATTTTAATTTTAATTTTAATTTTAATTTTAATTTTAATTTTAATTTTAATTTTAATTTTAATTTTAATTTTAATTTTAATTTTAATTTTAATTTTAATTTTAATTTTAATTTTAATTTTAATTTCAATATCAATTTCAATTTCAATTTCAATTTCAATTTCAATTTCAATTTCAATTTTAATTTTAATTTCAATTTCACACGGCAATAACCCAAAAACCATGAATAATTTTAATAGTGCTCCGGGTCGTGAAAGCCTTCATCAACAAATAATAATGATAATCGTTAAACTTTGTACTTTGCAGCCTTGTAAGTCGAGAAAGCACGTAAAATAAAACAAAGTGTGTAGCTGTATGAGGGACAGGGATGGGGAAGGTGGCCCGAGACTTAGAAATCATGTCCTATCCCGGCATTATCCTGGAGGAAGTTTCGAAAAGCCTGCGGAGGAAGCCATTGTCAGCACCGGGATACGAACCTCTGATCACCGGACTTGATGCAGTTCCCCATCGCTGCCATGATAAGCTATTTAATAGGGATGTAGCGGGAGAAAGTTCGCGCCAGATAGCGCTCGTGTAGTACTGGGTAAGCGCAAGGCGATCGTCATATGTTTCTCCCAGTCAGCTGCGACGAATGTGTAAATTGTGACCGAGTTCTCTAAGCTATAGTAAATTATATCTTCTCTAATTTTACTCCAATACTGTATTAATTAATTCTATAGATATATCTCCTAATATATGTTAAACGATTTTCAGCGTTTAAGCGTTAAACAGCTGCAAAATGAGCTACGGACTAGAGGCACTAAAACCAGCGGGAGGAAGGAAGAATTAATAGCATACAGCGGTAATAATTAAATTCTAACACGCTTTATTATTCAAATAATGAATATGAGTCAGCATGCTTTCTCCTAAAGAGTATTGTAGGCCTATATTGATAAATATATCTCCAAAAGACTTAAATCATAAATTGAGATTTAAATATTCACTTGTTCCCCCTGCTTACAGACTTCGATTCATGTATTTTTTAGGTTGATAGCTTACATGAAACTGTCGTGTTTTAAGGTAAACATAATCAAAGAAAGTTGATACCGGTAATTAAATGTGTACCTCGAAAATGCATCGCAACGTTTGCTTCTTATGTAATTTTGTCAATTTCGCAATAAGAATCGTTCCCTTACCCCTGGGAAAGGACTTGAGGGTACAATTTTTTTTTTAAAGTTTGAGTTCCCTGCTTTAGGGCCACGAACTGTTTCCATTCATCTGACTATGTCTCAAGAATGTAGAAGTCAGTCGCTACCACATTCTCCGTCAGGCAGATGGAAATTGACGATTAATTCCGATTTCAAGAAACCAACCATAATACGTTTGTGACTGTTAATGTTGCGACATTTATTCTTGAAGTATTTGACCGAGTAGCCTATTGATGTCTTTGAAATGGGAGTCAGAAATGTTACTTTCATTTCTTCGTGTATATTGACGATTTCTTCCCGTACTTCAATGGAGATGATTTCTGAAGATTCCGATATTGTAGGCTTATCGTGATAATCCGGCAATTTTCTTGTGTATGGCCTCTTCCTAAATAATTATTTTTGTTGTGTTCGTGGTCCACGGAAAAAGCGGTAGAACAGCGCCCGGTTTTTATCTTGCTCTCTCACCTTCAAATAGGCCTACAAACGCATAAATTCAGTGGATGTTATCGAAATGTCTAATCAGTTTATAGGTACAAAATAGGAATTATTTTCCATTGTAAGTCACACTTATCGAACACTGTTTTCGTTGTCATCGGGTTGTAAATTATGGAAACACACTTTAATATATTCGGTCAGATTTTCTCACCGAAATGTTTCCTTCTAAAAGCATGTGACCATTTCTTTATTTTGTGGAAATTGGTGAAACGAAAACGGGCTTCCCTGATTTTTGCAAAGAGGAACACTGCAATAGCTCGGCATAGTTACGAAAATAAAAATTTAAACAACTTAAATTCGTGGATATTAGCGGCATGAGAACATAGGAGACAAATGAAGAGTGCCTTGCGCTTACCCAGTACAACAGCAGTGCGCTCTATCGGTGCTAGTTCTATACATCCCTATTGAAATGATAGAAGTTATTTTCCAATGTTGCCTAGTTCTATTACGGAAAGTTTCCAGTCGATCATCACAAATTGCGCCCAATTATATTTGGCGGGAAACAAGTACAGGGTCTTTCATATAAAGTAAGAACGGCGAGCGGCGGCTTTGTTATCCGCTGCTGCAGTGGCCTTGGCCGAGCTTGTGGAGCGCCACGGCCCCCTGATGTAGTATTGAAAGCGCGCGCATTATACATACCTGACCTTGCAATAAACTTGCAGGAGTAGTCGCCAGTCTGAACCTCAGATGCTAACATGATGAGGCAGTTATCATTCCAACATCGCACTTGTGTATGTAAAACTTATTTTAAGTACGAGTCGGCTCGGCGGGTACGTGATGCATTTGTTCAGCAATTTCCGGATGAAGTGCCACCTTCACTAGCGCATATTCACGTAATTGAAAATAATTATGACACTACTTACTCAGTGCTCAATAAAACACATAAAATAACAGATCAGAAACATTACAGTCGCAGAACTCACTCGCGACAGTCAGAATGTGGTTATCAGATACAACGCCTGTATAACCCAGGAAGTACGACACTTCCAGCATCATTTAAAAGGTAATATTTCATATAAGATTGTGCACAAGCTTAAAGCAGGGGGGGGGGGGGGGGGGTATGGTGCGCCACAAGCTCGGTCAAGGCCACCGCAGCAGCGGATAACAAAACCGCCACTTGGCGTTCTTACTTTATATGAAAGACCCTGTATTTATATACCCTAACATAAAGGATAGCCGATATGATATTTATCACAAAATAACACGCTTTTATGTAAAATAAAAAGGGGGTTATGAATAGGATGACATGTTTTGATCGTCAAGCGATCATCATCAGATCCTACTCACTTAGGCTTAATAGGTTAGTTGGTTGGTTGGTTTCTCAGTTTAGGAGCTGCAACAACGTGGTCATGTAGCCCCGTGTACTTTGAGTGTGTTTAGAATATGTCTGATAACCGGTGTTAATTGTGATGGCTGTATTAGTGTGTGTTATCTGTGACTCAATAAGGACTGCAGATAATCAATTTCAAGTAGTGCCTACTTTTGTTACCAAATGGTACCGTCAACGACACCTAGCTGTGAACTTGGCTACTAGATGCCACCGCAACCGGCACCTGGCGACGAAAGTTGGAACTTTAATTGAGCGTTTATCAAATCTAACCTATAAATTTAGCTTCACACGATTGTAGTTGGTGGAAAGTTCTTTCACATGCCATAATTCTATGCATGGGTCCGCCGGCTTTACTTCACCTCCGAAGGAAGGCATACTGAGGGACTTTTAACGATCTTAATAAATCTGACGACTTTGACCGGGTTTGAACCCGCGATTTTGGGCATAGAAACTCAGCATGGTACCAACTACGCCACCGAAGCCGCTAGGCTTAATAAATGTAGCCTACGATGTTTATGAATTACACTTGTGTACAAATTATACAATGTTTAGATTACATTAGTTCGTAAAAACTTGCGTAACGCGTCCAACTTATTTACAGATGTTATTGCTCACTACTATGGTTGTTGCGTTATTATCAACTAGCAATCCGCCCCGATTTCGCCCAGTATCTTAAACGGTTTACCCAGCGTAAGCTTAAAAGGCACACGGACGGCAGATCCCTGACGCAATTCAGAAAAGCCGAGATGAACAACGAAACTCCAAACACAAATACTCTTCTCTGAAGTCATAACTCGACACGACTCGACAGTTTGATGCTGGCCGAAGCTGGAGTGATGGGCTCACTCGCTTCGAAGCTAGAAATGTACTTATCCACTGAATGGAGATTGTTGGAAGAAATGAAAACGTAAAATCACTTATAGTGGGCTGATGTATTAAAAGATGTATGCTGTCGTGGACTTTTTTGCAGAGCCTTTTATGCTGAACAATTCTTACACTCATAGTTTATAGATATTTTTAACGGTTTACCCAGAGTAAGCTTAAACGATGCACGGACGGCAGATTTTCCTTCGGCACGATTTACTGAAATCATTATTGCTCGACTTCCTTTGGTCATAAATAATGTTTTTTCCTGTAGAAACTATCCTCGAGAAATCCTTTACAGAATGGTGAATACCGCATCAAAATCCATCCAGTGGTTTTCGAGATTACCCGTTACATTCAAGAATCGGTGACTATGTATTACACTATGTAGAGATGTACAGGCTCGTCGAAAAGATTGCAGCAATTTCAAATCATCTTAGCTCAGGAACTTTTTGAGATATTAAAACAAGGATTTTTTGGTTAAATTCACCAACTCAAAAAGTTTTTATTTTCATATCTTATAGTGTTCCTATGTGCGCTCCCTGGTTCGTCTCTTGTTCTAGGGCGTCCGGGGGCTTCGTAACGTCAATGCTGCCAGTTTTCTGAAACGGTTCATACCACCGTCTAATACTATTAGCATGGGGGATCCCTACCATAAACACGTCGGAAAGTGCGCTGAACAGTTATATCAGATTTAAACTGCGCTAACCACAACACACACTGTGCTTTCTGCTGAAATTTCGCCATTGCAATCACACTTACTACTGAAACAGTGGCGTGACAGCTACCTGCTGCGCACTCATCCTGCTTAAGGTCACGGGCAGAGTACAGTCACATCTAATACTAACACTCGATGAGTTTCTGATTAGTTTTCAGGTCGAATTATTATCTTATCTCACTTTTTTTTGTCATGTGGCCTCCTGAGAGGCCGAGTGCAGGTCTTTCTAGGAGACGCCCGTGGGCGACCTGCGCGTCTTGGTGAAAGATGGAATGGATGAAGATGAATGAAACTGGGCAAGGATGTGGAAGGTAGCGGCCGTGGCCTGTCAGAAGGTACCGTCCCAGCATTTGCCTGGTGTTTGAAATGGGGAAACCACGGAAAACCATTTCAAGGACGGCCGACGGTGGGGCTCGAACCCATGCGTCTACCGAGTCAGCAGAGTGCTTGGCCCCATGACCTAACGTTGCGCTTTAGCCAGCGTAGCCACTACTGTCGGTACTTATCTCAGTTACAACGGGATATATGATTTTTCAAAATTGCTGCAACCTTTTTCGCTGACTCTGTACAGTATTTTATGTATGTTACCCTGAGCTCGCTTGCCACGGTGAGTGAGTGGTTAACGTGTCAGTCTACTAAACCCAAGCTTGCAGGTTCGCTCCTGGCCGTGGTAAGTGATTTGTGAAAGGCGTCAAGAATGACGACACCATGTCATACGATGTTGGCATGTCAAATAACCCATTTGAATTCAGTAGGCCGTGCTGAAAATCCACAGCCTGCTTCCAGTCGACCGACCGGGTCAGGCAATGGAATAAATGAAGCCCCCATCTAGCGGCGAGGATATGAACTGTGCCGGCTGCCGAAGCCTGTCGCACTTCCCTGGGGCAATGATTAAACGAATGACAGATGGAATGAAATGATAGTGGAGAGTGTTGCTGGAATGAAATTGTTGACAGGGAAAAAACCGGAGTACCCGGAGAAAAACCTGTCTGCCTCCGTTTCGTCCAACACAAATCTCACATGGAGTGACCGGGATTTGAACCACGGACCCAGCGGTGGGAGGACGGCGGGCTGCCACCTAAGACACGGAGGCTTTGTAGGCCGTGTTCATAATGGCAAAATTAATATCGTGAGTTTCCGCCAACACAAAGTTCCTCATTTCTCTACTAGAAGCGCTATAATGTTGAAGGAGCTCAGATATCTCACCTTCATGGCTTTCATAGTGCTTCAAGGAACAACGAAATTCGACAAACTACCCTTTGGGTGTCAAATAACAAAGCTTGCACCCGGCACCTGAGGCCTTACTATATTATTATTATTATTATTACCTGTGCTCTATTGAAATATTATTGTGACTAAATTCAGGAATGATGTTGTCTACACTACTTAATGCGCACGGGTACACCACGGGATGTCAAGAAAAGTGGATGACTCTACCTTCTGATACTCTATGGTCCTCCATGGCCTGTAGAGGAGTTGGGGTTTTTCTATCTTTTATACTACGAGGGATAACGAAGGTTGTACATGCTGAGACATGACAGTGGAATTCTGTGTCTCGCACTCTACCGTCTAAGTGTGCTCCTTCAAGTTTTATTAGCGCTGACAGATCTATAAATAGATGTGTGCTCGTTAGCACTCAGACTATATTTTTATCATGTGGAATAAAACAAAATGAGCAACTTAAATGTAGTCATCAGTGCTAACGGCTGGCGCTGCGCGGGTCAATGGGTTGGACGCCCAGGGAGAAGAGAGGCTGGCGTCGGGCCAGAAACCTCGTCACTCAAGGGAACTTTTGTCGTTGTAGCTTTATTTTGATGCTTATTGTCATCTTCTCATTCATGATCAGCGACTCGCAACACCACTACATTTCCTCTCACCATTTGAGGTCGTATTCTTTTATTTTCTAACTTAATCTCTTCTTGGGGTTTTCTAATGAGAAAGGAAATGAGAGCCCTGACCATTTAACGCGATTAATGTTGCCCGAGGCCGCTTGCCTTTTATCAGTTAACACGCTGGTGTGAATAAAATTAAATGAGCCGGGTATCGATATGGGAAGTTTTGCACAGTGCACAGTGCCACTAATTCAAAATGAGTATCTCATTCGGGGAGGATGCACTTTATGGCGTAGTGAATAGCATTCTCGGCTTTCATCGCAGAGCTCATTTAGATTTTCGACTTTACCAAGAAATGTAAGTCTTGTGTAAGAACTGGAAAGGAGTTCACTCAGCTTTCGAAGGCAGAACTGAGGAGAAGAGTTGGGATTGATTCTGACCTCAGCCATCCTAGAAGTAGATTTGCGTGGTTTCCCCCACTTCAGCTCCAAGCGAATGCCGGGATGGTACCTAAATTAAGACCATTGCTGCCTACACAAATCATAGCCCCGATTACAAATACACACACTAGTAGAGCCATTGCACTGACACGGGTTACCAGACAGATTCAACACTCACCTCGGGCTACATGACCGCGATGCTGCAAATCCCCTAAATAGACCTACAACAACAACAACAACAACACACAATTGCAGGGAGGGTTTCCCGTTCTCTCTAAAATTCGATTAACCTACCATATATGTTGATGTAGGGTCACCTATATAATAATAATAATAATAATAATAATAATAATAATAATAATAATAATAATAATAATAATAATAATAATCCTTCAACACAAAACTAAAACATTACTGCAGTGTCATCCGTCCGGAGGTCTGGTATGCTTCTGAATGCCTCACGATGAACAAAAAAGGCTTGGTCGAAAAACTGGAGGCCAAAGAAAGGAAAATTTTGAGAACGATATTGGGCCCATCAAAGACAATGGGGATTACAGAAGACGGCATTACCATGAACTACTGTATATACTCATGTGGAGAAGATAAGTGACGTCAACCGGAAGAGAAGCATACCATTTTATGGACATGTGAAACGAATGAGCCCAGCGAGACTGACCAACCGCAACATAACTTACTTTCAGGAGAAGAAAACAAAATGGGCCTGGTTCATTGAACTGGATAAAGATCTGAAATAAGTGGGGATTACACCAAAAGACATTCAGGAGGGCGCCCCACTGAAATGAAAACTTCAAGCTTGCAAAGCTTTCCAAGAAAAACCGAAGCTGAAAACGGGAAAGATTTGGATCCAGGAACGGAAGGAACTCCACCGAGAACAAATGGGGGCGTACTGGCAAACTTCAAAGCCTGTAGGAGACAGTTGGAATGACACGATCCATGAATGGCCTATACGAAATGAATGAATAATAATAATAAGAGGGAGACTACTCTAAGCAATACTCAAAACATGTTACGTCAGCGCGTGTAGCGAGAGTAGTCCTTAAAATATTGATGAAAATTGTATGCATGTCTACCCCTCATTATTCCCGTTTCTAACGGGGTCGTGGATGAGATTCGATGGATTTCTATGTGGCGGATAGTTTTATGGCCGATTCCCTTCCTGACACCAACCTCATGAGAGGAGTTAATGAGAGATGAAAAGAATTAAGATGAATGAAACTGCGCAAGGATGTGGAAGGAAGCGGCCGTGGCCTGTCAGAATGTAGCGTCCCAGCATTTGCCTGGTGTTGAAAATGGGAAACCACGGACAACCATTTCAAGGACGGCCGACGTTGGGGCTCGAACCCACGCGTCTACCAAGTCAGCAAAGAGCTTGGTCCCATGACCTAACGCTGCGCTTTAGCAGCGTACCTACCGCTGTCGGTAAAATGTTGATGATAAGAAAGGGTAAATAAAATGGGTAAATTGCTTCCTGTCGCCTCCGTAGCATAGCTGTCAGCGTGATTAGCTGCCGCCCCGGAGGTCCTGGGTTCGATTCCCGGCTCTGCCACGAAATTTGAAAAGTGGTATGAGGACTGGAACGGGGTCTACTCAGCCACGGGCGGTCCAAATGAGTAGAGGGGATTCGATTCCCACCTCAGCCATCCTCGAAGTGGTTTTCCGTGGTTTCCCACTTCGTCTTCGGGCAAACGCCGGGATGGTCCCTACTGTAAGGCCACGGACGCCTCCTTCCCTCTTCCTTGTCTATCCATCCTAACCTTCCAATCCCATCCCTCATGAGGCCCCTGTTCGCTTTGCAGGTGAGGCCGCCTGGGCGACGTGATGATCCCACCTCCCCAGTTGTATCCACCCTTAGCGGATGTTCCAAGCTCCAGGACACTGCCCATAGAGGCGGTAGTGGTGAGTTCCCACGCTGAGTCCGTGGGAAATACCAACCTAGAGGGTAAATCGACAAAAAGAAAATTGCTTCCTCATTTCTTAACTTTCATTGCTCCATAACTGCTCATTTTTGGTAGTAGACCTACTGTTTCAAGCTTATAAAAACGAGTGTTTGAGTTGAAAGTAAAATTGTACAGCACTGACATTAATTTCTAGTTCTTTTTTCGGCACCGTACTAAAATATTGCGAGCTTAATGTATGAGCGGCGGAGTTGAGAGCATGAGTTTAAGTTATGCATAGCGCTGACATACATTCTTTGTCAAAACACATTATTTTCATTCACGGTGTCAAGAAGGTAGTAGTCACTTAATTCCGAATGAGGTATATTTTATGCAGCAAATTATGTTTGGGGGCTGCGTGGCGCTGAACTTCTAACTGAAAGGGAGTGTGTTCGATCCCCACTCAGGTAGTGGATTTTAGAAACAAAACTACCACTTTTGGAAACGCAAATAGCCCTGGGATTCACTAAGCCTACCCCAGAAATGAGTAGCTGGGTAAATCCTGGGAGTAAAGACGGCTGGGCGTGGAGCTGACAACTCCATCCCATCTAGTACTGATGACACAAAAAATGGAAGCCTCTACCTTCCACTGATCTCAGGGTCTCCATGGTCTGTACGGAGTTGACTTTGCTTTTGCTTTGCAAATTATTTTAGTCAGGGCTGTACAGGACTTGAACTTTTGCTGTCAATAACAGCCACTCATTTTATAAGCTCAAAACTGTACCTGCACCTGTACAATGTTCCCCCGGTAACACATTTGATTCGGCTGTTAGCCCTGATGCCCGAGCTCGATTCCTGGGTGTGCCAATACATTTAATTCAGGTCTAAGGTCTGGAATGGCGTTCACTCAGCCTCGTGTGACACAACGGAGAATAGTTGGGTTGGATACTCTCCTCAGCCATCCTGGAAATGGGTTTTCGTGGTTTCATCACTTCTACTCCAAGAAAATGCTGGGTTGGTATCTAAATAAGACCATTGCCGTCTCTTGCTCAATCCCCGACCCAATTACAAATAGGCCTATGCACACCAATACAGCCTAGGGCCGTAGAGAGCTAACACAGGTCCTAGAACTAGAATTTGCGGGGCCCCTCCATCTTTGTTCGTCTATAGACTTCCTGGAAGTATCAAGTTCGCAATTGTTTAAGCCTTCTCTCAAAAAAAAAAAAAAAAAGCAAGAGTTTCGTAGAAATTAGTTTTTATTTTGGTATGTTTTAATTATTTTTCAAAGTAAATTTTAAATCTCGTTATCGCTATATCTGACTGTACAAGCGTTTTTCACAATTGTATGAAGTAGAAATTGGATTTTGCAAAAATCTAGAAATTTTCCGCCCTATAATGGCTCGACAACTTTGGAAACTGTATTTCTCTGGCGGTGTATATATAAAGTGAGAGCCTTCTGTATAAAAAGGGGCCTTTGCGGGGCCGTGTGACGGGTGGAGAGCGTTGAGTCAGCACCAGTTGACTAGCATCTACCGTTACACAACAGCGGTTCGGGAAGCCCCAGATGCAGTCATAGCTTGATTGCATTCCCAGCTGGCAAGATACCATATTTGAGTGAGTTAAGACTTGTGGTGAAGTACTGTAGCCTATCTCGTATCCCGTGAACATGGCTAGGAATAGAACAAGAAACGAATTTCCCTGGTGGAAACTTATCTTCTCAAGAACCAGTCATAGAGTAAATGTGTTTGTACGTTTCAGTGACCTGCGAATTTTATCTACTTATGGGGAAGCTCAAACAAAACATAGCCTATACAGAAACAATCCGCGTACTCTGAAGAACGAAATAACTGCGATGATACAAAATATCAGTGAGGGTGAATTAAAGGGATTGTACCAAAACTTCCTATATTGGTGCAATGTGTGTTTAGAAAATGAAAGACAGCATTTCCAGCAACTACTCTGAAATTATGGTAAGTAATTATTATTATTAGGCTTAACCCTTAATGGGATAGTGGTCTCTATATTAATCACCTGCCATAAGAACAGTTTGTGCTTTCAAAGATGCTGATATTTGAATCTTTTAGCCAAATTTCGGAGAATGTTCATGCCTTCTTGCTAGTAATTCTAAAAATGAAATATACCTACGTATCTACTTGACGTAATGTGCTGGATGATTTTTTAAAATTTAAACAAATACCAATAACAATTAAAGTGTAAAAATAAAATATAAATATAGAAATAAAATTATAATAATAAAAGAAATATAAAACTTAAAATAATTGTAAAAATTTATTCGAAATAAGTTAATTAATTTATTCAATAAATTATCAAAATTAAATCTATAAGAACATAAATTGAATATTAAAATTAATATACTAACATTAATATTAGAGAAACAAAACATATTATTAACAATTATACTGCAATAATTAAAATAAATTAAAATGTAAAAACACATTAATTTTCCCCCCCTATAAAGGGTTGAAAAGTGCAAATGTGTTGAACTAGTTGGGCGCTTATGCTGCTGCTAACCTCAGTGCCTTGCTCGACAGGCTGCTACACACAATGCCCCAGCCGTCACACTGCTCATCTGAAGCTCGTTCTATAGGAAGCATCTCACTGTATAATCCTAATGGTTATTTACAAAATTGATGCTATGTTCTCTTGATAATATGTTGTCATCTATTGACTGGACTCACTTACTATGAATATAGGCCTGCCAGAAAATTTCAAATTTGTATGAAAATTAAACTTTGTCTACTTAGGGTTCTTGTATCAACCCTGACCCCTTCAGCAGGTCTAGGCCCAAGGGCTGTAACCCAGTTTGTCCCGCCCTTTAGGCCTGGATTACAGCCATCACAATCACCCAGGTTATCATACAACTTCTACACTCACCCAAGTACACGGGGCAAAGCCGTTGAATGAATCAACGTTAACAACCAGTTGATTCCTATATTACATGCAAACAAACAAGAAGCCAATTGTCCTCGTCTTATTTCTAATGCGTGTTTCTTTTCTTCCAGGTATGTGGACAATTTCTTGTAAGCTGTGTGATGGAAATTCCCAACCAGTGAGTAAATGTACTAATATCTTATACTAATTTGCTGTTAATATTGTCGCTTTCAGTCGGTCAATACAAAATAATACCAAGTAAAGGAATTTGTGAAAAGAAAAACAAGTAGGTAGTTCTGTGACGAACTAAAGATACTTTTGTGCTGATGGAGAACTCAATGTACAGGGTCATTGAAAAATAATGCCAATATTTTAAAAAAATGATAGCACCGAAACCCTTTATGTTAAACGCGTAATTCTTTCACTGAACGCCAGCTGGTTAAAGTAAGTTTTGTTTTGGAGGGGACGTGACCTTGCTATGCGCACACTAGATGCACAGTAGCCAAGGTCGGCCGGGGGCTCGCGCGCCAATGACTGCACCGCCCGACAAACTGCACCTGATTACAAAGCTGTCATTCGATGGTTTAATCAGTTTAAGGAAACAGGGACTGTAGAGAAAAAATCTAGGCCAGGCCGATCACCAACATCAGCATTGAACGCACGCTTTCCCAATGGCTGGATTGGTACGTGCAATCATTTCAGGAGTAACTGTTAAGATTGCTTGCGGCAGAAATTCGCTCCCGCTGGTGCTCCAAATCCCGATTTTTTTCTGCATTCACATTGTTTTTAATGTACTCCCAGAAAAAAAATCCAAAGAGGTGAGGTCAGGACTTCATAGGCGCGCGCGCGCCCCCGGCCGACCTTGGCTACTGCGTATCTAGTGTGCGCATAGCAAGGTCACGTCCCCTACAAAACAAAACTTACTTTAACCAGCTGGCGTTCATTGAAAGAATTACACGTTTAACATAAAAGGTTTCGGTGCTATCATGTTTTTAAATGTTGGCATTATTTTTCGATGACCCTGTATTATCAATTAATATGATAAAATTGGTCCGGTTAACTCAAACATAAAATGCCAGTGATTCGCCCCGGTGTGCCGTTGGGCTCGTCAGTTGGTACAGACACACCTCACTAGTACGCGTGGCTAGCACATACTGAGAAGGCCATCTCAAGACACAAAATACAAGTAGTATCGACGTGAGGTGAGGCTTTTTTTTTTTTTATAAAGGGAGCTTGACTTCCGTAGCACATTGGCATCACTCGTGACGTCGATACTACTTGTATTTTGTGTCTTGTGATGGCCTTGTCAGTATGTGCTAGCCACGCGTATCGGTGAGGTGTGTCTGTACCAACTGACAAGCCCAACGGCACACCAGGGCGAAACGCTGGCATTTTATGTTTGAGTTAACCGGACTAATTTTATGATACTAATTGATAATTCATCTGCTCAAACGATTTACATCATATTCCCATTCGAGAATGTTCATAACCCATTTGAACTCAATGTAGGTATGAAAAAAGTTCACAGATTTTTTAATTAATTAATTAAGATTTTGTGATAATACATCTCTATATATATAAAAATGAAAGTTTGTGTGTTTTTTCTGAATTTCCACGAAACTTTGCGATATTTGCGCGTTTCAGGCTGTTTTATGACGGATGCGCGCAATTTTTTTTGTCTGTCTGTCTGTCTGTCTGTCTGTGTGTCTGTGGACAACTTCTTCGAGTCCTTAAAACTTGAGAACGGCTGGGTGGATCAACGTAAAATTTGATACAGATATCCATCAGAGGCACCACACTAATCATTGATGTAACTCTTCTCCGTACCTCTCATAAAAGGGACCCTACCCCCTTAAAATACATGCTGAAATAGGCGTAGAAGGGTGAAACAAAGCTCATTTCCAGCCCATCAAAGTGAGAAGCGAAACTCGGGGGCCATAAAGGTACCCCGAAAACCACATTTTAAGGTCCTAAATCCAACAGTTTTTGAGATATTCCCAGAAAACTAATTTCACGTAATAAATTAATGAATGAATGCATGCCGGTAACCATGGCAACTGAATCTCAGGGGTCCATCTATTTCTGTAAGACGAAAAGCAATTCCATTTATTACATTACTGTGAAGGTTTGCAAACGGCTAAACGGTTATAACGGATCCAAATTAAGCTGAAATATGCATTAATACATACAATGCGCTTAAGGGGTCAAGGGGTCAAGGGGTACTCTAGAATTTTTTCACGCGATTTAAACGTGCGGGTGTGGTACGGACGGTCTATTATATCCCTTCTCTATTATATAAAAATGAATGTTTGTCTGATTTTTCTGCATTTCTACGGAAATTTGACATATTTGCCCGTTTCAGACTGTTTTGTGACGGATGCACGCAAAAATATTATTTTTGTCTGTCTGTCTGTTTGTCTGTGGACAATTTTTTGTGTCCTTATAACTCGATAACGGCTGGGTGGATTAACGTAAAATTTGATACAGATATCCATCAGAGGCAAGACACTAATCATCGATGTAACTCTTCTCCGTACCTCTCATAACAGGAGGCCTACCCCCTTAAAATACATGCTGAAATAAGCGTGAGACAAAGCTCATTTTCAGCCCCTCAATGTGAGAAACGAAACTCGGGGGCCCTAAAAGGACCCCGAAAACCATATTTTAAGGCCCTAAAACCAACAATTTTTGAGATATTCCCAAAAAAATAATTTCACTTAATAAATTAATGAAGGAATGCATTCCGGTAACAATGGCAACAGAATCTCAGAGGTCCATCTATTTCTGTAAGACGCAATGCAATTCCATTTATTACATTACTGTGAAGGTGTGCAAATAGCAATAAGGTTATAACGGATCCAAATTAAGCTGAAATATTCATCAATACATATAATGCGCTTAAGGGGTCGAGGGGTAATCTAGATTTTTTTTAACGCGATTTACACGTGCGGGTATGGTCCGGGAGGTCTATTATATCCCTATCCCTATATTGTTATATTATTATTATTATTCTTTTAATTATTATCATTATTATGGCGTACAACGAAGAGACAAAGCTCATTTTCAAACCCTTTGTGTCAGAAACAAAACTCGGGGCCCCTCAAGAGCCGTACAGGGTCCCCGAAAACTATATTTTAAGGCTCTAAACCCAACAGTTTCTTAGATATTCCCAGAAAACTAATTTCATTTAATAAACTAAGGAAGGAATGCAAGCCACTAACCATGACAACAGTATCTCAAGATGTGGCATCCAACTTTCCATCTATTTCTGGAATAAGTAATGCCACTCCATTTATTACATTTCTGTGAAAGGTTGCAAATGGCTATAAGGTTATCACGGAACCAACTAAAACTGTAAAATTCATCAATGCGCTTAAGGGGTTCCAGGAGTACCCTAGATATTTTTCACACGACTTACACGTGCGACAAGTCGTACAGAAGGTCTATTATATCTCCAAACAGCAACATTATTTTCAAAAAATTCCTGATTTGAAATAGTAGACAGTTTTATGCTGATTTCAGGAATTTGGGCCATTGGAGTCTAAAAAAACTGAATTTTCATGCACCACAAGCCATTATAATTTATAAAAGGGGTCTTCCTGTAGTTGGGCACTTGACACAACGATTAGGGTCAGTTCGTATGTGACGTGTATTGCGATTCGTCTACGAGGTTTTCAATTTTATTTTCATGCCAGGAAGAACACGTTAGGTAAATTTAGTTTCAGAGCACATTTTAACTAATAATTTTTCTTTGCCAACAAACAGGTTCAAAGCCCCTAAACATTGCAACAGTAGCTCAATTGATAACATCTGGTTATTAATACCGAAGACCGTTCGAAGAATGGGTACTTCTGCTAGTGTATTTATTAGCGTAAATAATATCAACTTTTTAGATTCTTAATTTGTTTCCGGATACTCGTGGTCAGCTTTGTTTCAAGGTCCAATGATTTATTTTTGGATAAACCTTTCTTTCTCCAGAGATTCACATCTCCTGCCTTGAACGCTGAACTTGCGACCGCACCTTTTGTAAGATTGTGTTGAGGTACGAACTTGTGACCTTTGTGGTATGAAACAGTAAATCATCTGGTATAAGTAGTGGAGCTGGCGGTCTCCCAATTGCAGTGAAGACAATGAAGGATGCGGGCCATATGTCCATTTTATTGGGCTGAACGAAGAGTGTGAGCGTGTGATAATGCGCAGGCAGAGTCTCTTCACGAAAGAAATGTGCCCTCAGCTGAGACGTAAGTCCAAAAACATTAGTTAAATTTACCGACACGTATATTATAGAAGTGGAGTTTTCAACCATTACAGAAAGGTGCCCTTGACTAGAAAAGGAAGATACGCCGATGGAATTACATTAAGACTGCGACGTAGCAGAGCGCGATATATCGCACACCCCGACTGCGATGGGGAGCTGTAGCAAGTCCGGAGATGGTAGGTTCGAATTCCAGCGCTGACAGTGGTCATTCTGAGTTTGGATTTCCTTCGGTTGGTTCCAAACTTCCTCCAGACAAATGCCGGGAAATTACCTTAATTTAAGCTTGCCACGGTGGGTGAGTGGTTATCGTGTCGGACTTCCAACCCCCCCAAGCTTGCAGGTTCGCTCCTGGCCGTGGTAAGTGATTTTTTTTAAGGTGACAAGAATCACGGCACGCATGGCATACGTTGTTGGCATGTTAACGAACCCATTTGAATTCAGTAAGCCGTGTTCATAGTGGCAAAATTAATCTCGGGATTTTCCGCCAACACAAAGTTCCTCCTTTCTCTACTAGAAAGCGCTATAGTGTCAAGGAGCTTAGATATCTAACCTCCATGACATTCATAGCGTTCCAAGGAACAACAAATTTCGACATGCAAGCTGCCCTCTAGACGTCAAATTACTAAGCTTGCACCCGGCACCCGAGGCCATACGATATTTTTATTGAAAAATGAAAATCCACAGCCTGCTTCCAGTCTCCGACCGGGTCAGGAATGGAATGAATGAAGCCCCCATCTAGCGGCGAGGATATGAACTGTGCCGGCTGCCGAGGCCTGACGCACTCCTCTGGGGCAATGATAATGAATGACAGATGAAATGAAATGATAGTGGAGAGTGTTGCTGGAATGAAATTTTGACAGGGAAAACCGGAGTACCCGGAGAAAAACCTGTCTGCCTCCGTTTTGTCCAGCACAGATCTCACATGGAGTGACAGGGATTTGAACCACGGACCCAGCGGTGAGAGGCCGGCGTGCTGCCGCCTGAGCCACGGAGGCTTACGACTTTAATTTAAGTTCCGAACTATAGTCACGATAGCCAACAGAGTTCTAGGTGGTTTCAAACGAATCGGCTTGCGATTCACCCTCAGTCTTATGCAAGTGTTTCTCACACAGCAGGTGAGTGTTCTTTTAAACAAGGATTAGGGGCTTTAAGTGGAAAATTGTTCTTACGTCTTATCTCTCCAAGTTACACAGTCAAAGTACTTTTAACCCACGATGGACATCTGTTGTCGAGGGAAAGGAAGCCAACACCAAACCCTCACAATTTGTTGGGAGGGACTGAGCGGCAGGATTATGGGGCAGGAAGAACGCCACCTAGGTATGCGTTGGCCGTGACGACTAACCAATCCTCGACCCTGGCGGCTTCGGTGGCGTAGTCGGTAGCATGCTGAGCTTCTATACCCAAGATAGCGGGTTCAAACCCGGCCGAAGCCGTCGGATTTTAAGAGCGTTAAAATCCCTCAGTATGCCTTCCTTCGGAAGGGAAGTAAAGCCGGCGGTCCCATGTCATAGATTTATGGCATGAAAAAGAACATTCCACTAACTACACTTGTGTGAAGCCAAAATGTGAAGGTTAGAATTGATAACGCTCTACTAGTTCCAACCTTCCCCATCGGGTGCTGACTGGGATGCCACCTAGTAGCCTAGTCCGCAAGCTAGGTGCCGTCGACGGTAGCAATTGGTGATAAAATTAAGAACTACTTGAAATTATTGTCTGCAGTCCTTACTTGAATTAAAACAGATGACACACACTAATACAGTCATCACAATTAACACTGGTTATCAGACAGATTCTACACACGCCCAAAGTTCACGGGGCTACATGACCGCGTGTTCGCAGCTCCTAAACTAAGTAACCAAGAAACCAACAGTCACGCCAGAAACACATGTTATCAGACAAATTTTAACATACATCTAAGTACACGGGGCTGATGACCAAGATGATTCAATCCCCCCTAAACAACAAGTTATTACTTGAATGTGTCATGTAAACAAATGCCAAAAGGTAACATCAGTTTTGTCACACAGAAGTAACCACATGACCTTCGATTCACCTGGAATCCGAAACACTAGATGTGACTTACCACTTCGAAACCCCGATCCGACTAGCTGCACCATAACGCTCCATCTTTTTAATTTTTGGACCACGTCATGGTGTAGCGGCTAGTATTCGTGGCTGTCATCCCATAGACCCGGGTTCGATTCCCAACTCTGCCAAGAGAGTTTAATTCTGGACTGAGGGCTGGAACGGGGTACACTCGTAAGGCACAACTGAGAAGAGTGGTGGGTTCGATTCTCGTATCAGTCATCTTGGAAGTGGTTTTCCATGGTTTCCCACTTCTGCTCAAGGCAAATGTAGGGATGGTTCCAATCTGAAGGCCATGACTGCCTCCTTCCCATTCCTCGTTTGAATTGCAAATACACATACTAATGTATGTCTACCCCACATTATTTCCGTTTCCAACGGGATCGGGGATGAGATGCGATGATATTCTATGTGGCGGATGGATTTTACGGCCGGTCACCCTTCCTGACGTCAACCTGATGTGAGTCGTCAGTGAGAGATGAAATGAATGAAGATGAATGAAACTGGGCAAGGATGTGGAAGGAGGCAGCCGTGGCCTGTCAGAAGTACCGTCTCAGCATTTGCCTGGAGTTGAAAATGGGAAACCACGGAAAAACCATTTCAACGACGGCCGACGGTGAGGCTCGAACCCACGTCCGCAGATAGCTTGGCCCCATGGCCTAACGATGCGCTTTAGCGAGCACTGTCGGTGAAAATACACGCGCTAATACAGCCATTAAAATACCACAGGCTATCAGACAATTTCCACACATACCCCAGTACACGGAGCTACATGGCCACGATGTCGCAAATCCCCTAAATCAATCAATTAATAACAATATTTTAAACTTTTGAATTAGAATAAAGGATACCTCTGTAACGAATGTCAAAACGTGCCCCAGAGTACAGAGATTTTGCTTAAGGGAGACTTAAACAGGAGGATGGAAGATAAGACGTCCCTTGCAGAACAGAGGTTAATGAGGCATTCAATAAGAAATAAAATACATAGGGTTCCACGTGTTCAAGTACATTTCCGTCCATTCCCTTATGCACAGGCTACAACGTTCATTCGAACAATTTTCCATTAGGCTTATTTGCTTTTATGTTTGAATTGAAACTAAGACAATAGCATACGATTAATTCACGTCCGTCGGTGCCTCGTGAACTGGTTATACTCTACTCCCACATCAGCCATCTTGGATGTGATTTCCCGTGGTTTCCCACTTCTACTCCAGACAAATGCCGGGATGGTTCCAATTTAAAGATCACGACTGCCTCCTTCCCAATCTTCGTTTGAATTGCAAATACACACTAATACAGCCATCAAAATAAATAAAAAATAAAAAGATTAAACATTTCCATAACTAAGTTAGCTATTTCTGGGTGTCTTAGTAAGTGTCCTACCAACCTATCTCTTCTCTTCATTCCCAATCGCCAGAAACTTCTCTCCTCGCCCACTTGCTAGAGAAGATACCAAACGTCCTCTCAAATACAGTAGAGTCGCTAATCTGAACTAATTGGACCGAACCCAGTTCCGATTAGCGAAAATTCGTCAAATACGATATTATATTGACTTTAAGGCTCGAAAACCAATACTGTACTGTAATGCTTCTACAAGCACTGTTGGCGTCTACCTAGCTTGCAGCATTTCCTCTGCAACACATAAGCTTCCACTAATGGCAATCGACAAATCGGCAAAACCACTGCGTTTCAAAAACATGATCATGAACTCACTTTCTGTTTTTTACAAAAATCACTAACTTCACTTGTTAAGTGTTAATTTGCTTTTCTGTTTGCTTTTTCGTTAACGTAAAGAAAATTTAATTCAAGCTTTGTTATGCACATTGTTATTAGGTTTCACTGTTTACTCCAGTAGCATATATTTCATGGTTTTCTGTGCTAATACATTTACTTTTTTACTTGGAGGAACTAGTTTAATCTCAATCTTTATATTTCTAGTTTTAAAATACAAAACCAATTTGGTTTTCCTAGCCCTGTTTGGATTAGGCGGATTTTTGGATTAGCAGAGTTCGGATTGCCGGGCCTCTCAATTACACCCTATTTAGCGACTTGTAACTGCTCTCGTGTGGTTTCCGTTTATCTCTAGGTCTAGATTATCATCACATCACCGTGTCTCGTTGCTCATCGGCAAGACGAGCTCGCCAGTTATACATTATGTATACAGTAGGAGCATTAAGTGGCAATATAACGTGATATTACCATGGAAACGGTTCATCTAGAGAGGGCATGATGGGATGTGAAGCAAGGGACATTTCCTGCCATTAGTTTAAGTAATTAGCATATCCATCCAAGTAGAGCAATTACACAATTTGTTAAGTTAATAAGGAGAGCATGTGATATGGAATACTTGTTGTTTCAATCCTCAGTCTTTTGACTGGTTTGATGCAGCTATGCATTTCTCCCTGTCCTGAGCTAATCGTTTCATTTCTACATAACTACCACACCCTACATCAGAGTCAATCTGTGTAACATATTCTAATCTCGCTCTACCCCTACAGTTCCCATCCTCGACCCTTCCTTCCATAACTAAGTTCGCTATTCCTGGGTGTGTTATACATGTTATCCCATTGTCATTGATGATACCTCCTAGGTAATTGTAATGTGAGACTTTTCATTCTTGCCTGATTTATGTACAAGTTTGCTCCTCTGATATTTTCTTTGCTAATGATCATGAGTTTGGTTTTACTAGTATTAATATCTAGTTCATATATTTCACTTGTATCTGTGATTTCGTTCATCAAGGTTTGCAGGCCTTCTATTGTATCTGCAAATACTATTGCATCATCTGGATAACGTAGGCTATTGACTTTAATCCCGTTTATCGAGAATGTTAGGCCCCTTAAAACAACAATCATCATCATCGTTTATCGAGATACCTTCGTGTATGTTATGGGATCCTCAAAAACGTAAAATTAAGCAATTTTCTCAATTGTGCCAAAAATTGTGCGTTTTAAAGAAATTCATCAAACTAAAAAAATAATCAAAAATCACTTCCGGCCTAAATCAGTTTCTAAAAAACAGCCTAAAATCGATTGTTTCCTCACTCGTTTTCTTTTTGATTAAAATCCTAGCCAAATTAACTTATTTACATAACTATTTATTTAATGTGTTCCTTGGTTCAATACCTTTCACATTGGAAGTAGTTATAAGGGTTTATGGCTGGCTGCGTGGCTCAGGGGTAACGTTCTCGCTTGCTGGGCCCAAGGTTGCAGGTTCGTATCCTGGCGCAGTCAGCTGGCATTTGAGGGTGCGCAAATGTGAGGGAGCCGTGTCCGTAGATTTACTGGCACGTTAAAGATCCCCTTCGGGGCAAAATTCCGGCACCCCGGCGTCTCTAAAAGCCAGTGTAGTTAAAAGGGACGTAAAACCAATAACATTATTATTATAAGGGTTTAAGTGAAACTCTGCATTGACTCACACTTGCACTCGTAGTGGTAGGAAAGGCAAACTGCTAATCTAATCGTCCAAATATGATGGAGTTTCATTGACTCACATCAGCTCCCGTAGTGACAGAAAAAAACTGCTAATCTAATTGACCGGATTTGGATGTGTATCCGGCGAATAACTAACAGTCTCAACGGCACCTCGTAAGAAACGTTGACTGTAGTGTGTCCTTTACGTTTGGAAAAGTGCACCAACAATAAGATTCAGTGAAGAACCGAAGATGTCCCTGTAGGGAACAGCACAAAGTTGAACATCGAGTTCTCAAAATACAATTATATATTGTAAAGGTCGTTACAAGCTGAAACAAGTTTGGAGGATCGAATTTTTCGCCAGACTATAAAGGATTTGTAAAAATCTATATTGAGTTACTTTTGCATCACATTGTCTAAAATTTTTGAAAGTACAATTTTTAGTCTATTTATGGGAATTCAAACACAATTTGTTTTAGATTTATGTGATTTTTCACAATTATTTTATATTATCAATTTAAAGACCACATTTGTGACAGGACTGTTTTTAATATATTTTTATATAAAAAAAAGACCAAGTTTAAATGTTGTTTTCAATGCTTTGCTCGTAGTTTTCCATTGGTTATTTTTTCTTTTCTTCTTTGAAAAAGCTGAAGAAGGCCATAATGTGTCCGAAACTGGTATTTAATACATACATATTGAACCCTTTATCCTCTGATGGATAAATGATTCGATGTTTTATTTCTTCAATTAATTAATATTTCCACCGGCGTCATGAAATAGCCAGACAAAGATGAGGAAACTTCAAGCATTTGTTGGAGACAGTGGGAACATACCTGCAGCAGGTGACAAAAGGCTAAATACTTTAGCATTGTGAAAAGAAAGACCCTAGCTATGTTTCAGAAGGACAGGTGGTGGCTACCTCAAAATAGAAGGGACGCGTGGTGAGACACGCTTATGGTATGTGCATTGTACTATTCGCGCCTAGAAAAAACATAATGCAGTAACGTGAGTGGCTGATGATACTACTGGACACTCCTACGAGGCCGAGGTCTGATAAAAACCGCCAAGTTATTGAAAATGTGGAACCAATGAGAGATGAATGCTTACGAACGCGCCAAGTCTAGCTTGGGCACGCGACAGCTAGCATTAACGCGGGAGATCGGCTAGACAACATATCTGCGATCGATTCTAGGATAAATGGGCATATTCTTGACCTGCGCAATTTTACGAGTTCAGTGATATTTGTTTCATTCCTGTACCACTATTATTTTGAGAATTTTTTATATAATTTCCCCCTCTATCGATACCTAGGGCCAGTTCATTTATAAGTGGCGTGAAGAGACAAGACATTGCTATTATACTTTTGTGCGTCGGAGGACGTAGCCTATTATATTATGTGTGTCGGAAGACACAGGTTACTATTATTTTTGTGCGTCTAAGGACGTAGGCACTTGTACTTTGCGTGTCATGAGGACACATATTTTTATTAATACAAATGTGTTAAATTCAGTGTGATAGATAGTCACTCTACTATTTTTGGTAGGGACAGTATCATCGACAATTCGCCAACAGACTGTTCTGGGGAATTAAGTACCTAAAACGGCGAATTTAGTAAACAGATATCGAGTGTGAATTAACCTATAACTTTTTGCATCAGCACGAGAGATGACATCGCATATCCTGGAAGAAGTTTGGAACTGTCAACACTCCATCGAGATGTTTGAGATGAGCTAAGCAGAATTTAAGTAGGGAGATGGCTGCAGATGTTCGTTGACGGTGACTGGAAGAATGAATAATATTCTTATTATCTGACAAATTAACTTATGGTATATGGGACATATTTTGTTTGTAAATATCTTGCTTGTGTTGATTAACGTAGTGTATTTAGTTTTGGTCTGACACACCTTTTGCATGGAAACAGCTCGCACATATTTTATCAGTCGTAAGTTCTTGTTTGTTTGTTTGTTTTAAGTAACGTAGCTATGTGGACGACCGTGTTCGCATATGTTTACGTAGTGCGATTAAGAAGCGTCTCTCGGAGATATGTTGTGTTTCAGAAGTAGGACTGAATTAGTATAATCATGCAGTAGATTGGGGGGTAAATTAATCTTGTAATGTTTATTATTGATCAGATTCAGTGAGTTTATTGCCGTTGGAGCAATGTGAATTGTGGCGAGGAGCAGTCAGCTCTCTCGTAGGTTTTAATATATTTTTAAATAGTTTGTGAGGATCTGATTCAGCCGACCTGTGTGAAAAATGTTATGTCATTCCCAGCAGTGTGTGTGTGTGTGTATTTTATTGGTCACTAGCAGTAGTACCCGGCTTCACCCGGTGGAATGATGATAATATTTTAAGGTCTCCTTAGAAATATAATGGACTTAAAATCTAAGTCATTTGCCCCCAAAGACAATGAGGGAGTAATATCTAGGTCATTTGCCCTTTTGATAAGGATGATAATAAAAACTACTGTTGAATTGACACGTCAAACTAACAAACTACCGTAATAGAAATACATATTTCAAAATTCACAGGCGAGGAAGACTTACTGTGTGTGGTGATTAATGGTGTAATGGGCGTAACATCTACTGTAGGTCATTTGCTCTTATGATGAGGATGATAAGGGAAACTACTACCGGTATTGAATTGACACTTCAACGTATAATGTACACAATGTACTGTAATAAAAATAACTATATGGCGGCTTCGGTGGCGTAATTGGTAGCATGCTGAGCTTCTATTCCCAAGATAGCGGGTTCAAACCCGGCCGAAGCCGTCGGATATTTTAAGAGCGTTAAAAATCCGTCAGTATGCCTTTCTTCGGAGGGGAAGTAAAGCCGGCAGTCCCATGTCATATTTATGGCATGTTAAAGAACCTTCCACTAATTACACCTGTGTGAAGCTAAATTGGTTAGGTAAACAACGCGCATAGATGTCTACGTCCGTTGCCAAGAGCCGACTGCAGTGGCGTCTAGTAGCTAAGTTCCGAACTTGGCCTAGTAGTTGTTGACGGTGGCGCTTGGCGGCAAAAGTACGAACTATTTGAAGAATTCTAAGTTGCAGTTTGTACTTAAATTAAAAAACAGATAACACACACTAATACAGTCATCACAATTAACACCGGTTATCAGACAGATTCTACACACACCCAAAGTACACGGGGCTACATGACTGCGTTGTCGCAGCCCCTAAACTTAAGAACCAACCAACCAAAAATAAATATTTTAAAAATCACAGTCGAGAAAGACTTTATGCGGCGGTGATTATTGGTATGATGCGCGTAACATCTAGGTCATTTGCACTTATGATGATAATAATAAGGTAATGAAAAAATGACTACTAAAGAACATGGTGTTATTTTAAAACTGATATAGGTAATTCAGGTGTCTAGCTTCGATGTCTTCCAAAGTCTCAACCTTATTTTCTGGCTTAGGCCTGTACTGGATGCGTCTAGTGAAAGAGCGTACTGCTCGGCAAAGACAAAGAATATAGGTCCAAGCTGCACGAACCTGAGATGATCGCAGATGATGACGAAATATGATGACACACGTTCGGGGTTCCCCGTCCTATACAGATTGACCGGGAATCACTCGCTGTTTCGCAACGGCCCTGTGCTGGCATCAGCATAGACAGCAGGAGATAACACGGCGGGCTCTGGAAAGTACACTCAAGTCACCTCGCGATGAATCAGCAAGCTATTCTCACAACTGACCCCCCCCCCAGGGTCTCATAACTTGTGGGACGTGGGTTGGCGACCACGGAACCCCAGCTGAGTCTGGCATCGCTTCTACTTCCTGGTGCCGGGCTCATTTCAGTTCTCTTTCCTGTCGGCCTCCCTTGGTCAACTCTTGTTCTCTTCCGACCCAGACTGTATTAGGGTATCCGAGGGCTAGGGAGTCTTTCAATTTCCCGCCTTAATTGGCTTTGCCTCATATTTCCTGATACCCTCATTCTTCGATGGGTCTGCCTTCTTTTCCTTTTCATAATATCTCCTGTCTTCTGCTCAAGGACCTCAAAAAGGCAGGGTGTGTGTAGACCCACCACTTCTGGTACACCCTCAAGGGCTCATGACTGGTGAGTTAGGAAGCTGGCAACCCCGAGGAATTCCTGAGCTATATGCAGGGAATGGAGTGGTAGGCCTATGTCAGAAATTTCAAGTGGACAGTGTTACGCGTCGGGTTCCAAAGGGTAAGTAAGTATACACACTTTGTTTTCGATCGGTGAACGATGTAGATTTGTACCAAAGGGCCTTAATGCGGGAAATGGAGTGGTCTATCCGAAATTTCGAGTGAACAGTGTTACTCGTCGAGTTCCAAACGGTAATTATGTAAAATCTGGTTGAGATCGGTGAAACTGTGTAGTTTTGTGCCAAGGGCCAAAATGCAGGGAATGGATTGGCCTGTCCAAATTTTAAAGTGGACAGTGTTACTCATCATCATCATCATCATCTTGTACAGTTTCCAGCCCCAGGCTGGGTCTGTTTGGAACATCGGGTTACTCATCGGGTTCCAAAGGGTAAGTATACACATTTTGTTTTCGATCGGTGAACGATGTAGATTTGTGCCAAAGGGCCTAAATGCGTGAAATGGAGTGGTCTGTCCGAAATTTCGAGTGGACAGTGTTACTCGTCGAGTTCCAAAGGGAAATTATGTAAAATCTGGTTGAGATCGGTGAAACGGTGTAGTTTTCTGCCAAAGGGCCAAAAAGCAGGGAATAGTGTGGTCTGTCCGAAATTTAAAGTGAACAGTGTTACTTGTCGGGTTCTACGGGTAAGTATATAAAATTGGGGTCAGATCGGTGAAACGGTGTAGATTTGTGCCAAACAGCCTAAATGCAAGGGATGGAGTGGCCTCGCCGCAATTTCAAGCAGACAGTGTTAGTCGCAGTGTTCCAAAGGGTAAATATACAAATTTTGGTTGAGATCGGTGAAACGGTGTAGATTTGGGACAAAGGGCCTAAATGCAGGGAATGGAGTGGTCTGTCCGCAATTTCAAGCAGACAGTGTTACTCGCTGGGTACCAAAGGGTAAGTATACACATTTTGGTTCAGATCGGTGAAACGGTGTAGATTTGTGCAAAAAGGGCCTAAATGCAGGGAATGGCGTGGTCTGTCCGAAATTTCAAGCAGACAGTGTTACTCGCAGGGTTCCAAAGGGTAAGTATACACATTTTGGTTCAGATCGGTGAAACGGTGTAGATTTGTGCAAAAAGGGCCTAAATGCAGGGAATGGCGTGGTCTGTCCGAAATTTCAAGCAGACAGTGTTACTCGCAGGGCACCAAAGGGTAAGAATACGAATTTTGGTTCTGATCGGTGAAACGGTGTAGATTTGGACCAAAGGGCCTAAATGCAGGGAATGGGGTGGTCTGTCCGAAATTTTAAGTGGTCAGTGTTACTCGCAGGGTTCCAAAGGGTAAATATACAAATTTTGGTTGAGATCGGTGAAACGGTGTGGATTTGGACCAACGGGCCTAAATGCAGGGAATGGGGTGGTCTGTCCGAAATTTCAAGTGGACAGTGTTACTCGCAGGGTTCCAAAGGTTAAATATACAACTTTTGTTTCAGATCGGTGAAACGGTGTAGATTTGTGCAAAAGGGCCTAAATGCAGGGCATGGGGTGGCCTGTCCGAAATTTAATGTTGACAGGGTTACCCGCAGGGTTCCAAAGGGTAAGTATACAAATTTTGGTTCAGATCGGTGAAACGGTGTAGATTTGTATACATAACAGACAGACAGACAGACAGACAGACAGACAGACAAACTTTGTGCTTTATATATATAGATTACAAGCGGGAATTTCAGCGTGGACTGATTTCTGTCAGCTTGGTGCCAAGTCCATATGGTTACCTTGCGAGGACATATGTGGCTATATCGATTAAGGTCTTACCATATGTTTATGTGGTTGAGATTTGTTGCTGTTGATTCTACGAGATAACGGTCTGTTGGTCAAGTTATTTTTACACACTGGGGCTGGACGATGACAGAGTGAGGAAGAGGGAAGCTGTTTCACAAGGCGGGCTGAAAAGATTGCATCAAGGTCATTAGGGGAGTGCTTGTTGGCTCCGTATATTTACTTGAAATACAGAATAAGAACCGATCAATTGTAAAAATTGTTTAAATAAATGGGAGTTGCCTACGAATCACTATAATCTCCGAAGCGATAGCTTAACGTGCATTTTTATTCATATAAAGTAATCTCAGCCGGTGAGGCTTTTGTTGTTGTTGGTTCAATTCCATGTTTATGTTCTGTATTAGTGACCCGTGTAGTCACGTGCGATACTGTCTTTTCCTTGTTTGTGTATTGAGCAATTGGCCGGGTTGGCAGCTCATTTGTCAGATGCGTCATTGCATTGAAGGAGGGTCTCGAGGGAGATTCCTGTAAATATTAGTTTTTAGATTGTGTGTCAGCATTAATTTTTAAGGGTTTTATTAGTGTTGTGTCCCATATCCGTAAACGTTGATTTACGAGATGATTGTTCGTAAGCGTCGTGGCTGTTACCCGATGCAAACGAACAGTCATCCTAGTACTCATTCCTCGTAGTTAGTCATTACGCGTACATAAAATCCAATGCAAGTTAGTGGAGCTTGGATCCACATTTTTTTAATAAGGGGGAGATCCGTCTGACTCCTCAACTTTTGATAAATATTTCTGTCATGGGAAGATTCAGGGAGGAACTTTATTATTGTTGTTGTCTATATTCATTTTATTTGCACTAATAGTCATTAAATTATGTTATTATTTTACGCCTTGTCACTTCCTTTCTTAGTTATAGTTTTAATCCTATGACCCTTATCTCAGTAGAGCATGTTGTTTGGCGAACGTAAACATGACACTATGAACTGAGCGCGACCCCTTGATCAAGATTCTTGCATATAAACACTGCAATACTAAAGGGTTCATAGGAGGTAAACTGGCGCGGCCAAGCGTGGGGCGGTTCACTGTGGTGTAACGGCAAATAAATTGCACATGTCAATGTAAGCGTAGTTGGGTTTACAAACTGACGCAACAATGAAGGTGTATTTTCGTTGCTGGTTCGCTGCTGGAACACATTTAGTTGGCGTATTTGAGTAAAACTGACAGGCCACAAGTGGAGGCAGTTATGACAGTATTTTAATCACCGGAAAGTGATATTTTATTAAAAGTAATTGAGGCGAAGAGGATACCGCCAACTGTGTGAAATATAAATTAAAATCAGGAGTTTGCAATGTAAAATACGGCTCACGTTGTTGTCCATTGAATTAAAGTAAAAAGTAATATACGTGATATCGGGCGCCCAATTATTAAAGTTAAAACTAGATTTGTTTAGAAAGTCAAACTCATGAAAATGTTAGGAGGCTGGTAGCCTTAAATGACAATTAATACTTTGTTAATTAGTCAGTGTTAATATCAGATCAGGATAACAATTTAATGACTAAATATGTGTTTGGGTTTAAATTAAATTGAGTAAAATTAGAACCACTCAGAGATGCAATCGACTAGTGGGATTAAATGTAAAATATAAATGAACTGAGTAGGGTAAAGAAATTAAATGTGCATTGGGATTATATGTATGTGTCAGGGGACATTGCTTTATGCCATTTCCCTAATGTCTCATATAAAGTGTACAACATGGCAACAGTAGAACAGATTCAAGAAATCATTGAGAGTGCAGATAGGAGGACACAGAAATTGTTGGATACTAAATTGGCGGAACAAAAAGAATCACTAAACACTAAACTATCAGAACAGAGCGAATCATTAAACGCGAAATTATCTGAACAAATAAACAGTAGTATGTTAGAACAAAGTGAAGCTATAAACAAATTGTCTGAGCAGAGTGAATCACTAAAAACTAAACTATCTGAGCAGAGTGAATCACTAAAAACTAAACTATCCGAACAAAGTGAATCATTAAACACTAAGCTATCAGAAAAGAGCGAATCACTAAACACAAAACTATCTGAACAAAGTGAATCTATAAGCAAATTGTCTGAGCAGAGTGAATCATTAAAAATTAAACTATCCGAACAAAGTGAATCATTGCGGACACAATTAAACAACAGTTGGATTGAACAAAATGAATATCAGGCGTAACAAGCTAGATTACTAAAAAATGAAATCAATGACACTATAAATTCGCAGTTAGAGGCGCAGAATGTTAAAAACACGAACCAATTAGCTTCGTTAACCGCAGTGATGAAGGAACATACTAATCAACAGATGGTATTGCTGGCCCTAGATGTTAGTAAAAACAATGAAAAACAATTAGATCAGATTAAGAAAATGGAAACTATATTTGATCAAAAACTTAGCATTCTGGATGAAACGGTGTTAGGTAAATTAGAGCAAATTGAACTAGCATGCACTATGAGTACGAGCGAGGTCAAGATAGCTCAGGATAAGTTGGAAGGACGATTTAAGGAAATGGAAAAAAGCGGCAAGGTCATTCAACAACAATTATCAGCGGTAGATGAAAATATATCCGGCATAATTAAAGATATGGATCGTCTCGAAATAAAATCAGCGGAGCAATGGAAAAGCCTAGAAGCGGATCAGGATCAATTAAAGAATACCATCGACGAAAGGTTGAGCCAGATAGAAAGCAATCAAGATGACACTAAAAGCCAGATTGAGGAGAAAGTAAGCACGATTAAGGAGCAAATGAGAAAAGATTGGCGAAAAATGAATATCAGTAGTGTGTTTTGGCCGGTTCTAGCACCTCCTCCTCCTCCCCTCCTCCAAGATGGCGGCGGTGCGATTTCTCTTGAACCCATGGCTGGATTTTAAAAAATGAGGTGTTGTTGAACTCGGGCTGACACCCCCTTTCCAATGGACAACATATTTCCACCCCAAAATAAAACCTACCCCTACTAGGGGGGTGAAATTGTAATTTTTTAGAGAATCTCTCTTTCCAATTGCAACATGTGAGAGTTTGAATGCCGATATGGATTTAAACGTTGTTCTACATAAAGTGCATGTGTACGGTTGATAGTCACTATGAATTAACATGCATGTTTTTTGTTTTTGTTTTTTACGCATGCCCACTCATGGCTTTTGTAAGAGGGTGGGGGAGTGGATCCCTATGGATGGGTTATTGTTGACGGGTCATTGTTGGCGGGGTCATTGTTGTCGAGTCCTTGTGGACGAGTCCTTGTGGACAAGTCCTTGTGGACAGGTCATTGTTGACAGGTCATTGTGGACGAGTCTGTGTGGACGAGTCCTTGTGGACAAGTCCTTGTGGACGAGTCCTTGTCCCTTTGGACTGATCCCTTTGGACGGGTCCCTTTGGCCTGGTTCCTACGGACTAGCTCATGAATTTATTTAAATTATGTCAAAGGGCCTAACTACATTTGTGTGTGTGTTGAATTGACGTTGTTCACCACTACTATAATGGAATAATGATATGAAAGGAAATTGACGAAATACATGTAAACACGTGTGAAATGACCTTATTACCGTCCTCCTTGTGAAACAAGTCACATCCTGTTTTGCTTCATACGTGAGAAAATGTGAGTTCGAACCCGTGGTCGGATTTTGACGAATGAGGTGTCATTGAACTCGGGCTGATACCCCCTTTCCAATGAACAACATATTTCCACCCCAAAATAAAACCTACCCCTACTAGGGGGTGAAATTGTAATTTTTTTAGAGAATCTCTCTTTCCAATTGCAACATGTGAGAGTTTGAATGCCGATATGGAATAAAACGTTGTTCCACACATGAGACATGTGTTTGGTGGATAGCCACTATGAATTAACATGCTTGTTTTTGTTTTTTGTTTTTTACGCATGCCCACTCATAGCTTTTGTAAGAGAGCAGGCTTTTTAAAAGATGGCGGCTGTAGTGTAACCTAACCTAACCCAACCCACGAATGGTGATCAAAAAGTATTTTAAGTGACGCTTGTCGATTGGCAAACCAATAATCAAAGAGGGATATGTCAGGCCTTGAGGTGATAGCCCCTTTTGATTGATCCCTGTTGATTGATCTCTGTTGATTTGTCTCTTTGGACTGGTCTCTGTTGACTAGCCCCTTTTGGACGGGCCCTTTTTGACAGGGGGTCATTTTTGATGGATCCTTTTTGACAGGTGCTTTTCGACGAGTCCCTGTTGACGAGTCATTGCTGACGGGTCCTTGTTGATGAGTCCCTGTGGACGGGTCATTGTTGACGGGTCCCTATTGACAGGCCATTGTTGACAGGTCATTGATGACAGGTCATTTTTGACGGGTCATTGTTGATGGGTCCTTGCTGACAAGTCCCTGTTGATGGGTCCCTGTGGAAGGGTCCCTTTAGACCGGCCCCTTTGGACTGGTCCCTATGGACCGGCCCATGAAATTTATCCAAATTATGTCAAAGGGCCTAACTACATTTGTGTGTAAAGCAGTGTGTTGAACTGACGTTGTTCACCAGTCCTTACTACTACAATTGGATAACAATATGAAAGGAATTGATTAACCAGACATGAGTTAACTACCAACGAAACACTTTGGCGACTCTGCTTGTTATTGACCAATGAGTAGGGTTTTAGAAAAAATGTTTGCTATTTTGGGTTATATACAAAAAATGCTTAGACCTTTTGAGTGACTATGTTTGCTAAACAAGACATTATACCAGACACGAATAGGATTCTTATGTAGCTCAGACAAGGAAAGCATTTCTACAGAATCTGTTGACATTGAATATAGATTTAGGTATTAGGAAGTCATTTTGAAGGCCTTTGTCTGGAGCGTGGCACTCTATGAAAGTACAACTTAGACAATTGGTGTAGCAGAAAAGTGGAGAATTGAAGTGTTTGAAATGTGGTGTTACAGGAGAATGATGAAGATTAGATGGGTAAATAGGGTTACTAACAAAGAGGTATTAAGACGAGTGGGGGAGAAGAGATGCATCTGGCGACTGTTAATGTAGTAAAGAGATAGGTTGGTAGGACACGTACTAAGACACCCAAGAATAGCAAACGTAGTTATGGAAGAAAGGTTCGAGGACGAGAACTGTAGGGGTAGACCAAGTTTAGAATATGTTAAACAGATAGCCTTGAATGTAGGGTGTGGTAGCTATATAGAGATGAAACGATTAGCTCGGGACAGATAGGCGCTGAGATCTGCATCAAACCAGTCAAAAGACTAAAGACTCAAACAACAACATGTAAGTTCACTGAAATAATGTTGTGTAACGGTAAATGTTAGTCAACGAACAGTAATGCATTACTAAAACCCATGCCATGATACCTAAGAGCTTTTCTAAAATGATTTTAAAATGCCTTTAACCCTATATTGAACACCCAGTTCACAAGACTCATAACTGCAATGTTATGGTAAAACAAAACAAAATCTATATTTCAAAACAAGCAAGTGGTTTAGTCAATGTATACTGGAAAAAGTTTTGTAAACACTGAAGTCCTCAAGACTAATTAAATTAGTAACTGTCAGGTTGACCGAGTGGTTAAGGTGTTTGACTAAGATCAAATTTTCTGTATATGGAAGCAAGGGTTCGAATCCCTTGCCTGACATAACTATTGCCTTAACATGGCTTGGCCACACTGCATTATTATGATACTCGGTACACAAACCATAGATAGTGTATTGTTTAAGGCCACTCTCTTTCTGAACATAGTCAGAGACTGTTGATGGTTAACAATTGTATTAATAGTGGGACATGGGGATAGTAATTAAGAAAAACAGACAATACCCATACAATATTTTTATTAAATTCATTTTATAATAGTTACACACACTGAATTCAACTCTATCTCTTTACCATTGTTCGATATAGATTTTTAAACACAACGCTTGTTGTAGATCCTTTTACAACTTTCTCCAGGTACTCTTGCTCTTAAAAACTGGGGAAGCCGCAATGGTTTTATAAACATAAAACCCTCATCCTCTTCTTTTTCATAATTATCATTATCATCATTATTAATATTATCATCAAAATTATTATAGTCATTGTCACCATCATTATCATCATCATCATCATCATCATTCTCAACATCACTAGAACTATCCAATTCCTCTTGTTTGTTTTCCACAGGGACCTCTTGTAGAGTCTACGTTGCTTTTGATAGTGTTAAGGGTATTTTGAACGATGGTATTTGTCCTAACATGTCTTTCTGAGGTGATGATGAATGCTTTTTAACAAACAATGCACTATCTTGAGCAGCAATATATTTTTCTTGGACTTGCTTTTTTACCTGGGTTAGAGTATTTTGCGTATTTAAATGTGTATTAATTTGAGATTCACAATGCTGTTCTTTTGAAGTAAGTACGTTGGAGTCTTTTGTTTTAATCATTCCTCGACACTTTTTGGATCGTTATTTTGAACATCGCCAAATAACAGTTCCATTTTTATTGGTTGTTTTTACAATATATGTATATCCTTTATAGAAGACACATGGCTTGCCATGACTGGTTGTTGAGACTTCCATATCAACTAATACATATAAATTAAATTTTAGTAAAGACACATTAACAATCTTTAGATTACAAGTGATTTACACACACACACACACTTTCCTAAATGTCAAGATATATGGATGTTGTTTTCCGCCAACAGCTGCTTACTGCGTATGACAAGGCTGGAGACTGGTAGGTGAGACGGTCTTTCACGATGTGAACACAGTAACAGGCAGTAGTCAACTGACAATATTCTTATACCCTAGTCAAGGTTAACTGGTACTTACTGCGTATGACAAGACCATACACTCGTAAGTTAGACCGTATTTTTTTGTTTGTTGCTAAGGGTCCCATATATACCCTAGACATGTTAGTTCTGAACACTTAGTGGTTAATTGTATATATTGAATTTAAATACACAGCTTATACAAGCACGTTTTGCAGATGGGAGGGGTGAGAGGCTGGCAAAAAAGGAAATGTTTTAGTTTAATGAAACGTCATGTCCTAGTAGGCGTGATTTATAGTAGACGCAATTGATAGTAGACGTAATTGATAGTAGGTGTAATCGATACTAGACGTGATTAATAGTAGACGATATTGTTACTAGGCGTGATTGATAGTAGGCGTGATTTGTAGTAAGCGCAATTCATAGTAGGCTCAATTGATAGTAGATGCAATTGATAGTAGGCGTGATTGATAGTAGGCGCGATTGATAGTAGACGTAATTTGACATGGGCGCAACTTAGATCATTTTTGATATCAAAAAGTTACAGTGTCAATGTTTATACAAAGTACAAGGTAGAGAGGGGGTATTTTAAGACTTTACCTCAGCTCACTTAACATAACCAAACTTTACCTAACCTAACTTTGTCACGTGACATGTTCTACAAGTTTAGACTTGCCTTAAGACTGATTATGTCGTCATAGATTGATGGGAGGGGTGAGAGGCTGGCCAAAAAGGTAATGTATTAGTTTAATGAAACGTCATGTCCTAGTAGGCGTGATTTATAGTAGACGCAATTGATAGTAGACGTGATTGATAGTAGGTGTATTTGATACTAGACGTGATTAATAGTAGACGCAATTGATACTAGGCGTGATTGATAGTAGGCGTGATTTGTAGTAAGCGCAATTCATAGTAGGCTCAATTGATAGTAGATGCAATTGATAGTAGGCGTGATTGATAGTAGGCGCGATTGATAGTAGACGTAATTTGACATGGGCGCGACTTAGATCATTTTTGATATTATAAAGTTACAATGTCAATGTTTATACAAAGTACAAGGTAGAGAGGGGGTATTTTAAGACTTAACCTCAGCTCACTTAACATAACCAAACTTTACCTAACCTAACTTTATCACGTGACATGTTCTACAAGTTTAGACTTGCTTTAAGACTGATTGTGTCGTCATAGATTGATGGGAGGGGTGAGAGGCTGGCAAAAAAGGAAATGTTTTAGTTTAATGAAACGTCATGTCCTAGTAGGCGTGATTTATAGTATACGCAATTGATAGTAGGCGCGATTAATAGTAGACGCAATTGATAGTAGACGTAATTGATAGTAGGTGTAATCGATACTAGACGTGATTAATAGTAGACGCAATTGTTACTAGGCGTGATTGATAGTAGGCGTGATTTGTAGTAAGCGCAATTCATAGTAGGCTCAATTGATAGTAGATGCAATTGATAGTAGGCGTGATTGATAGTAGGCGCGATTGATAGTAGACGTAATTTGACATGGGCGCAACTTAGATCATTTTTGATATCATAAAGTTACAGTGTCAATGTTTATACAAAGTACAAGGTAGAGAGGGGGTATTTTAAGACTTTACCTCAGCTCACTTAACATAACCAAACTTTACCTAACCTAACTTTGTCACGTGACATGTTCTACAAGTTTAGACTTGCCTTAAGACTGATTATGTCGTCATAGATTGATGGGAGGGGTGAGAGGCTGGCCAAAAAGGTAATGTATTAGTTTAATGAAACGTCATGTCCTAGTAGGCGTGATTTATAGTAGACGCAATTGATAGTAGACGTGATTGATAGTAGGTGTATTTGATACTAGACGTGATTAATAGTAGACGCAATTGATACTAGGCGTGATTGATAGTAGGCGTGATTTGTAGAAAGCGCAATTCATAGTAGGGTCAATTGATAGTAGATGCAATTGATAGTAGGCGTGATTGATAGTAGGCGCGATTGATAGTAGACGTAATTTGACATGGGCGCGACTTAGATCATTTTTGATATTATAAAGTTACAATGTCAATGTTTATACAAAGTACAAGGTAGAGAGGGGGTATTTTAAGACTTAACCTGAGCTCACTTAACATAACCAAACTTTACCTAACCTAACTTTATCACGTGACATGTTCTACAAGTTTAGACTTGCTTTAAGACTGATTATGTCGTCATAGATTGATGGAAGGGGTGAGAGGCTGGCAAAAAAGGAAATGTTTAGTTTAATGAAACGTCATGTCCTAGTAGGCGTGATTTATAGTAGACGCAATTGATAGTAGGCGCGATTAATAGTAGACGCAATTGATAGTAGGCGTGATTGATAGTAGGCGTGATTTGACATGAGCGCGATTTATAGTAGACGCAAATGATAGTAGGCGCGATTGATAGTAGGCGTGATTGATAGTAGACGCGATTGATAGTAGGCGCAATTTGACATGGGCGCGACTCAGATAATTTTTGATATTATAAAGTTAGAGTGTCAATGTTTATACAAAGTACAAGGTAGAGAAGGGGTATTTTAAGACATAATCTCAGCTCACTTAACATAACCTAACTTTACCTAACCTAACTTTGTCACGTGACACGTTCTACAAGTTTAGACTTGCTTTAAGACTGATTATGACGTCATAGATTGATGGGAGGTGTGAGAGGCTGACAAAAAAGGAAATGTTTTAGTTTAATGAAACGCCATGTCCTAGTAGGCGCGATTTATAGTAGACGCAATTGATAGTAGGTGCGATTAATATTGGACGCAATTGATAGTAGGCGTGATTGATAGTAGGCGTGATTTGACATGAGCGCGATTTATAGTAGACGCGAAAGATAGTAGGCGCGATTGCTAGTAGGCGTAATTAGACATGGGCGCGATTTATAGTAGACGCAATTGATAGTAGGCGCGATTGATAGTAGGTGTAATTGATAGTAGGCGCGATTTGACATGAGCGCGATTTATAGTAGACGTAAATGATAGTAGGCTTGATTGATAGTAGACGCAATTGATACTAGGCGTGATTGATAGTAGGCGTGATTTGTAGTAAGCGCATTTCATAGTAGGCTCAATTGATAGTAGTTGCTATTGATAGTAGACGTGATTGATAGTAGGCGCGATTGATAGTAGACGTGATTGATATGGGCGCGACTTAGATCATTTTTGATATTACAAAGTTACAGTGTCAATGTTTATACAAAGTACAAGGCAGAGAGAGGGTATTTTAAGACTTAACCTCAGCTCACCTAACATAACCTAACTTTACCTAACCTAACTTTGTCACGTGACATGTTCTACAAGTTTAGACTTGCTGTAAGGCTGACTATGACTATGACGTCATAGATTGATGAGAGGGGTGGGAGGCTGACAAAAAAAGGAAATGTTTTGGTTTAATGAAAAGTCATGTCCTAGTAGGCGTGATTGGTAGTAGACGCAATTGATAGTAGAAGCGATTAATGGTAGGTGCAATTGATAGTAGGTGTGATCAGGTACTTACTGCATATCAAAAGGCTGTACACTCGTGTGTTAGACACTCTATCTTGTTAAGGACCCCTATATTCCCTATACTAGGCTATACATGTTAGTTCTGAACACTTAGTGGTTATTTGTATATTAAATTTATATACACAGGTTATACAAGCACGTTTTTTCACACAGTAAAACTTTGTCAAATAGCCACATGCGACACGCAAAGTATGTTTCCGCTATCTAGAGGTGACTATGGAAACTACCTGAACATATCCTAATCTAATCCTAGCTAACCTCGCCTGCCGTGACCATACCGGTTTGTAAGCAACAACAACAACACACTAAGATTCCATGAATTCCAGAGTACTTTTAGATTAATTATCGACTCTCAACTCTTATAACTATGTCTATCCCACTCTGTCAAAAACACGATATATTTTTTTAAAATTTTTGCTTGATGTCAATACTAAAGTGATAATGGGTTTTCCGATCCTATCACTATAAATTCATGACCCCCCACTCTTATCTCGGGTAGTAGTGTGTTTTGAGGGGTTCAGATCCCTCCTCCTCCTCCTCCCCTCCTCCAAGATGGCGGCCGTAGCTTAACTTAACCTAGCCTAACCTAACAAGATGGCGGCCGTAGCTTAACTTAATCTAACCTAACCTAACAAGATGGCGGCCGTAGCTTAACTTAACCTAGCCTAACCTACGAGGTGTGATCAAAAAGTTCCAAAAATGTGGCTGCGACTTAATCAAACCTAACCTAGCCTAACCTAACCTACAAAGTGTGTTCAAAAAGTTTCAAAATGGCGGCCGTAGCTTTACTTAAACCTAACCTAACTTAACCTAAACCTACGAGGTGCGATCAAAAATTTTTCAAGATAGTGGTCATAGCTTAAACGGGTCCCGGAGGACGGGTCCTTGTTGACGGGTCCCTGTGGGCGGGTCCTTTGGACTGATCCCTATGGACTGGCCCTTGCATTTTATCCAAATTATGTCAAAGGGGAACCGCCACAGGGACCCGTCAACAAGGACCCGTCCTCCGGGACCCGTTTAAGCAATGACCACTATCTTGAAAAATTTTTGATCGCACCTCGTAGGTTTAGGTTAAGTTAGGTTAGGTTAAGTAAAGCTACGGCCGCCATTTTGAAACTTTTTGAACACACTTTGTAGGTTAGGTTAGGTTAGGTTTGATTAAGTCGCAGCCACATTTTTGGAACTTTTTGATCACACCTCGTAGGTTAGGCTAGGTTAAGTTAAGCTACGGCCGCCATCTTGTTAGGTTAGGTTAAGTTAAGCTACGGCCGCCATCTTGTTAAGTTAGGCTAGGTTAAGTTAAGCTACGGACGCCATCTTGGAGGAGGGGAGGAGGAGGAGGGATCTGAACCCCTCAAAACACACTACTACCCGAGATAAGAGTGGGGGGTCATGAATTTATAGTGATAGGATCGGAAAACCCATTATCACTTTAGTATTGACATCAAGCAAAAATTTTAAAAAAATATATCGTGTTTTTGACAGAGTGGGATAGACATAGTTATAAGAGTTGAGAGTCGATAATTAATCTAAAAGTACTCTGGAATTCATGGAATCTTAGTGTGTTGTTGTTGTTGCTTACAAACCGGTATGGTCACGGCAGGCGAGGTTAGCTAGGATTAGATTAGGATATGTTCAGGTAGTTTCCATAGTCACCTCTAGATAGCGGAAACATACTTTGCGTGTCGCATGTGGCTATTTGACAAAGTTTTACTGTGTGAAAAAACGTGCTTGTATAACCTGTGTATATAAATTTAATATACAAATAACCACTAAGTGTTCAGAACTAACATGTATAGCCTAGTATAGGGAATATAGGGGTCCTTAACAAGATAGAGTGTCTAACACACGAGTGTACAGCCTTTTGATATGCAGTAAGTACCTGATCACACCTACTATCAATTGCACCTACCATTAATCGCTTCTACTATCAATTGCGTCTACTACCAATCACGCCTACTAGGACATGACTTTTCATTAAACCAAAACATTTCCTTTTTTTTGTCAGCCTCCCACCCCTCTCTTCAATCTATGACGTCATAGTCATAGTCAGCCTTACAGCAAGTCTAAACTTGTAGAACATGTCACGTGACAAAGTTAGGTTAGGTAAAGTTAGGTTATGTTAGGTGAGCTGAGGTTAAGTCTTAAAATACCCTCTCTCTGCCTTGTACTTTGTATAAACATTGACACTGTAACTTTGTAATATCAAAAATGATCTAAGTCGCGCCCATATCAATCACGTCTACTATCAATCGCGCCTACTATCAATCACGTCTACTATCAATAGCAACTACTATCAATTGAGCCTACTATGAAATGCGCTTACTACAAATCACGCCTACTATCAATCACGCCTAGTATCAATTGCGTCTACTATCAATCAAGCCTACTATCATTTACGTCTACTATAAATCGCGCTCATGTCAAATCGCGCCTACTATCAATTACACCTACTATCAATCGCGCCTACTATCAATTGCGTCTACTATAAATCGCGTCCATGTCTAATTACGCCTACTAGCAATCGCGCCTACTATCTTTCGCGTCTACTATAAATCGCGCTCATGTCAAATCACGCCTACTATCAATCACGCCTACTATCAATTGCGTCCACTATTAATCGCACCTACTATCAATTGCGTCTACTATAAATCGCGCCTACTAGGACATGGCGTTTCATTAAACTAAAACATTTCCTTTTTTGTCAGCCTCTCACACCTCCCATCAATCTATGACGTCATAATCAGTCTTAAAGCAAGTCTAAACTTGTAGAACGTGTCACGTGACAAAGTTAGGTTAGGTAAAGTTAGGTTATGTTAAGTGAGCTGAGATTATGTCTTAAAATACCCCCTCTCTACCTTGTACTTTGTATAAACATTGACACTGTAACTTTATAATATCAAAAATTATCTGAGTCGCGCCCATATCAAATTGCGCCTACTATCAATCGCGTCTACTATCAATCACGCCTACTATCAATCGCGCCTACTATCATTTGCGTCTACTATAAATCGCGCTCATGTCAAATCACGCCTACTATCAATCACGCCTACTATCAATTGCGTCTACTATTAATCGCGCCTACTATCAATTGCGTCCACTATAAATCACGCCTACTAGGACATGACGTTTCATTAAAGTAAAACATTTCCTTTCTTGCCAGCCTCTCACCCCTCCCATCAATCTATGACGACATAATCAGTCTTAAAGCAAGTCTAAACTTGTAGAACATGTCACGCGATAAAGTTAGGTTAGGTAAAGTTTGGTTATGTTAAGTGAGCTGAGGTTAAGTCTTAAAATACCCCCTCTCTACCTTGTACTTTGTATAAACATTGACATTGTAACTTTATAATATCAAAAATGATCTAAGTCGCGCCCATGTCAAATTACGTCTACTATCAATCGCGCCTACTATCAATCACGCCTACTATCAATTGCATCTACTATCAATTGAGCCTACTATGAATTGCGCTTACTACAAATCACGCCTACTATCAATCACGCCTAGTATCAATTGCGTCTACTATTAATCACGTCTAGTATCAAATACACCTACTATCAATCACGTCTACTATCAATTGCGTCTACTATAAATCACGCCTACTAGGACATGACGTTTCATTAAACTAATACATTACCTTTTTGGCCAGCCTCTCACCCCTCCCATCAATCTATGACGACATAATCAGTCTTAAGGCAAGTCTAAACTTGTAGAACATGTCACGTGACAAAGTTAGGTTAGGTAAAGTTTGGTTATGTTAAGTGAGCTGAGGTAAAGTCTTAAAATACCCCCTCTCTACCTTGTACTTTGTATAAACATTGACACTGTAACTTTATGATATCAAAAATGATCTAAGTTGCGCCCATGTCAAATTACGTCTACTATCAATCGCGCCTACTATCAATCACGCCTACTATCAATTGCATCTACTATCAATTGAGCCTACTATGAATTGCGCTTACTACAAATCACGTCTACTATCAATCACGCCTAGTAACAATTGCGTCTACTATTAATCACGTCTAGTATCGATTACACCTACTATCAATTACGTCTACTATCAATTGCGTCTACTATAAATCACGCCTACTAGGACATGACGTTTCATTAAACTAAAACATTTCCTTTTTTGCCAGCCTCTCACCCCTCCCATCTGCAAAACGTGCTTGTATAAGCTGTGTATTTAAATTCAATATATACAATTAACCACTAAGTGTTCAGAACTAACATGTCTAGGGTATATATGGGACCCTTAGCAACAAACAAAAAAATACGGTCTAACTTACGAGTGTATGGTCTTGTCATACGCAGTAAGTACCAGTTAACCTTGACTAGGGTATAAGAATATTGTCAGTTGACTACTGCCTGTTACTGTGTTCACATCGTGAAAGACCGTCTCACCTACCAGTCTCCAGCCTTGTCATACGCAGTAAGCAGCTGTTGGCGGAAAACAACATCCATAAATCTTGACATTTAGGAAAGTGTGTGTGTGTGTGTAAATCACTTGTAATCTAAAGATTGTTAATGTGTCTTTACTAAAATTTAATTCATATGTATTAGTTGATATGGAAGTCTCAACAACCAGTCATGGCAAGCCATGTGTCTTCTATAAAGGATATACATATATTGTAAAAACAACCAATAAAAATGGAACTGTTATTTGGCGATGTTCAAAATAACGATCCAAAAAGTGTCGAGGAATGATTAAAACAAAAGACTCCAACGTACTTACTTCAAAAGAACATCATTGTGAATCTCAAATTAATACACATTTAAATACGCAAAATACTCTAACCCAGGTAAAAAAGCAAGTCCAAGAAAAATATATTGCTGCTCAAGATAGTGCATTGTTTGTTAAAAAGCATTCATCATCACCTCAGAAAGACATGTTAGGACAAATACCATCGTTCAAAATACCCTTAACACTATCAAAAGCAACGTAGACTCTACAAGAGGTCCCTGTGGAAAACAAACAAGAGGAATTGGATAGTTCTAGTGATGTTGAGAATGATGATGATGATGATAATGATGGTGACAATTACTATAATAATTTTAATGATAATATTAATAATGATGATAATGATAATTATGAAAAAGAAGAGGATGAGGGTTTTATGTTTATAAAACCATTGCGGCTTCCCCAGTTTTTAAGAGCAAGAGTACCTGGAGAAAGTTGTAAAAGGATCTACAACAAGCGTTGTGTTTAAAAATCTATATCGAACAATGGTAAAGAGATAGAGTTGAATTCAGTGTGTGTAACTATTATAAAATGAATTTAATAAAAATATTGTATGGGTATTGTCTGTTTTTCTTAATTACTATCCCCATGTCCCACTATTAATACAATTGTTAACCATCAACAGTCTCTGACTATGTTCAGAAAGAGAGTGGCCTTAAACAATACACTATCTATGGTTTGTGTACCGAGTATCATAATAATGCAGTGTGGCCAAGCCATGTTAAGGCAATAGTTATGTCAGGTAAGGGATTCGAACCCTTGCTTCCATATACAGAAAATTTGATCTTAGTCAAACACCTTAACCACTCGGTCAACCTGACAGTTACTAATTTAATTAGTCTTGAGGACTTCAGTGTTTACAAAACTTTTTCCAGTATACATTGACTAAACCACTTGCTTGTTTTGAAATATAGATTTTGTTTTGTTTTACCATAACATTGCAGTTATGAGTCTTGTGAACTGGGTGTTCAATATAGGGTTAAAGGCATTTTAAAATCATTTTAGAAAAGCTCTTAGGTATCGTGTCATGGGTTTTAGTAATGCATTACTGTTCGTTGACTAACATTTACCGTTACACAACATTATTTCAGTGAACATACATGTTGTTGTTTGAGTCTTTAGTCCTTTGACTGGTTTGATGCAGATCTCAGCGCCTATCTGTCCCGAGCTAATCGTTTCATCTCTATATAGCTACCACACCCTACATTCAAGGCTATCTGTTTAACATATTCTAAACTTGGTCTACCCCTACAGTTCTCGTCCTCGAACCTTTCTTCCATAACTACGTTTGCTATTCTTGGGTGTCTTAGTACGTGTCCTACCAACCTATCTCTTTACTTCATTAACAGTCGCCAGATGCATCTCTTCTCCCCCACTCGTCTTAATACCTCTTTGTTAGTAACCCTATTTACCCATCTAATCTTCATCATTCTCCTGTAACACCACATTTCAAACACTTCAATTCTCCACTTTTCTGCTACACCAATTGTCTAAGTTGTACTTTCAAGGAGTGCCACGCTCCAGACAAAGGCCTTCAAAATGACTTCCTAATACCTAAATCTATATTCAATGTCAACAGATTCTGTAGAAATGCTTTCCTTGTCTGAGCTACATAAGAATCCTGTTCGTGTCTGGTATAATGTCTTGTTTAGCAAACATAGTCACTCAAAAGGTCTAAGCATTTTTTGTATATAACCCAAAATAGCAAACAGTTTTTCTAAAACCCTACTCATTGGTCAATAACAAGCAGAGTCGCCAAAGTGTTTCGTTGGTAGTTAACTCATGTCTGGTTAATCAATTCCTTTCATATTGTTATCCAATTGTAGTAGTAAGGACTGGTGAACAACGTCAGTTCAACACACTGCTTTACACACAAATTTAGTTAGGCCATTTGACATAATTTGGATAAATTTCATGGGCCGGTCCATAGGGACCAGTCCAAAGGGGCCGGTCTAAAGGGATCCTTCCACAGGGACCCATCAACAGGGACTTGTCAGCAAGGACCCATCAACAATGACCCGTCAAAAATGACCTGTCATCAATGACCTGTCAACAATGATCTGTCAATAGGGACCCGTCAACAATGACCCGTCCACAGGGACTCATCAACAAGGACCCGTCAGCAATGACTCGTCAACAGGGACCCGTCGAAAAGCACCTGTCAAAAAGGATCCATCAAAAATGACCCCCTGTCAAAAAGGGCCCGTCCAAAAGGGGCTAGTCAACAGAGACCAGTCCAAAGAGACAAATCAACAGAGATCAATCAACAGGGATCAATCAAAAGGGGCTATCACCTCAAGGCCTGACATATCCCTCTTTGATTATTGGTTTGCCAATCGACAAGCGTCACTTAAAATACTTTTTGATCACCATTCGTGGGTTGGGTTAGGTTAGGTTACACTACAGCCGCCATCTTTTAAAAAGCCTGCTCTCTTACAAAAGCTATGAGTGGGCATGCGTAAAAAACAAAAAACAAAAACAAGCATGTTAATTCATAGTGGCTATCCACCAAACACATGTCTCTTGTGTGGAACAACGTTTTATTCCATATCGGCATTCAAACTCTCACATGTTGCAATTGGAAAGAGAGATTCTCTAAAAAAATTACAATTTCACCCCCTAGTAGGGGTAGGTTTTATTTTGGGGTGGAAATATGTTGTTCATTGGAAAGGGGGTATCAGCCCGAATTCAATGACACCTCATTCGTCAAAATCCGACCACGGGTTCGAACTCACATTTTCTCACGTATGAAGCAAAACAGGATGTGACTTGTTTCACAAGGAGGACGGTAATAAGGTCATTTCACACGTGTTCACATGTATTTCGTCAATTTCCTTTCATATCGTTATTCCATTATAGTAGTGGTGAACAACGTCAATTCAACACACACACAAATGTAGTTAGACCCTTTGACATAATTTAAATAAATTCATGGGCTAGTCCGTAGGAACCAGGCCAAAGGGACCCGTCCAAAGGGATCAGTCCAAAGGGACAAGGACTCGTCCACAAGGACTTGTCCACAAGGACTCGTCCACACAGACTCGTCCACAATGACCTGTCAACAATGACCTGTCCACAAGGACTCGTCCACAAGGACTCGACAACAATGACCCCGCCAACAATGACCCGTCAACAATAACCCATCCATAGGGATCCACTCCCCCACCCTCTTACAAAAGCCATGAGTGGGCATGCGTAAAAAACAAAAACAAAAAACATGCATGTTAATTCATAGTGACTATCGACCGTACACATGCACTTTATGTAGAACAACGTTTAAATCCATATCGGCATTCAAACTCTCACATGTTGCAATTGGAAAGAGAGATTCTCAAAAAATTACAATTTCACCCCCCTAGTAGGGGTAGGTTTTATTTTGGGGTGGAAATATGTTGTCCATTGGAAAGGGGGTGTCAGCCCGAGTTCAACAACACCTCATTTTTTAAAATCCAACCATGGGTTCGAGAGATATCGCACCGCCGCCATCTTGGAGGAGGGGAGGAGGAGGAGGTGCTAGAATCGGCCAAAACACACTACTAATATCGATTCGAAAGAGGAAAGATCAACCAACCTTAAGACAGTAGGCGAAAATCATACTCGTATTCAAGCATTAGAGCAAGAAATTAAGAGTAAACTTAAAGAACAAACAGACAGGATCATTAAAGCTGAACTGAGGTCGATAGAACAATCCTCGATATTTAAAACGGGAACAATGGAAAATAAGCAGGACGACTCAAATAGCCCGGAGGGGACTAGCACAGCAGGAAGTCAGACTCAGACAGAGAGCCCATTAACAACAAACACGGATGGGTTTCGCAAGAACGCCACAGGACGGTCATCAGCCCCACAACTTATCCAAGTAATTCGCTCGAACGATTATAAACTGCAGAAGTACATGGAAAATTCAGGGGTGACACCTAAAGCCTTTATTAAAGAAATTGAAGATCATTACAATGACTCTGGGGTACCTGAAGCACGTAGGCTAAGGATGATGGAGAGATTTTTTATCAGGAAATGTCCTTACATGGTTTTTAAGCTTCAAATATACATTTGGAACTATGACAGATTTCAAAATCGCGTTTCTGCGCAAGTACTGGTCGCCGGCATTACAACAGAGTTTAAGGATGGAGCTTTACTCTAGGAAATACCAAACTACCCAGCAAACGAAATACTCAGATTTCTTTAACATGCAAATGCTGAAATTTCGCGACCTTGATTACCCTTTAAATGAAGCGGATCTGGTGATGACTAGCGCGGCAATTACCAGTCAATGTGCAACAAGTACTAGTCGCAGCGAACGTTAGTACGGCCATACATGCAGAACAGATATTACGCCAGATAGATGAGACTACATCTCATAATCATTATAGAGGAGGAAGACAACTGGAGTTGGTAAATACGACAGAGGTCATAAAACCTAAACAGGCAAACACGAAAACGCAGGGTACAAATACAAGCACATCCACACCTAGGCGGAACCAGGAAGAGGTAGAAAACAGACCGTACTAGCGTAACGAGAATAATTACAACAATAGGTCATATCAAGGCAACAATAGGTATCAACAGAGAGGGTATCAGCAATGGCGTGAAAATCGAAGAAATGAGAGTCCTTATGGAAGATACGGTGATTACAATGGGAATCAAAGATGGAAAGGAAGGAGAGATCAAAATCAAGGAGAGGCACGTAATTATCGAAATGACTGGGATGATAGGCACGCTCAATCACAAAATTACCTAGAGGAATTACACGCTAGTCAAGGCGGAGAGCAAGGACGATGGGAGAAAGCCATTGGGAACATGAAGAATCCAGACACACATACTGAGGAAGCTGGAAGTCTACTGAGACAAGAGGAAAGTCAAGGGCGTGGGCGACAAAATGATGACGGGAGTCGCAACGGAGCTAAAAAAAATTCTAAATTTGGATAAAGGAGACAGTCTACAAACGCAACAGTCGGAAGTTGAAGAGGGATGGATAGTAGCGAACATACAAGAATGGATTGCTTTGCTAGAAGATTGCCTGGAGGAGACGGTGAAACCACGGAACGATGAAATTAGGCAGTTACCTGTTATTTACGTGAGGATTGGTGGAATTAATATAAGTTGTTTATTGGATACGGGGTCGCAGATCAGTCTGGTATCGGAGGCCTTGGTTCGAGAGTTGGGACGGAGTCAGAATATTCCTGTGATTCCCGTACCACAACTCAAATTGAGGGGTGTTATTCCTGAACGCACCGTCACTTGTAAACGTCAGGCATACTTAGAACTGAACATATTGGAACACACTTTTGGGCAAACATTCATTATCATGGCAAAGATGAATTTCAATATAATTCTTGGTGCAAATTTCATTTGTGACTATCAAGCAGTGATAGATTTGCACAAGAATACAGTCAGTTTTAGAGAGTATGATCAACTGAAGAATGTGGGATTGCATATGGATGAAATCACTACCGGAAGAGATGTAAATTCTTGGGCATTGGAAGCAATATCGGAAGAGACGGAAGAGGAGATACGAAAGGCAGAAGATAACATCATAGAAGGAGCTGTTGTGGAACTAGATGAAGAGAGTGAATCCCAGGAGATATGGTCTTTATTAACAGAAGGAGATGACAGTGTTGCACAATTTGAAGAGTTACTACAGGAGCGGCTCAATGGCATTCAACTTGGGAGTGAACATAGAAAACAATTTGAAGAGATTCTAAGGAAGCACAAAGCAGTATTTGACACAGTACCAGGAAAAATATTAAATTTCAAATATTCAATGCAAGTCGAGGATTGGTCACCTTTCAAAAGTAGATTGTACCCAATTCCGGAAAAATATCGTGGTCAAGTCAAGGTCATTATAGATGAGATGTTACAAGCTGGAGTGATAAGGAAGACACCCACACCTTATCTAAATGCGATTTTGGCAGTCACAAAACCAAATGGATCTATTAGACTTTGTTTAGATGCCAGAAATCTCAACATGAGACTCATTTTTCCTGAGTATGACAGAGCACCAATTATCAGAGACGTACTAAAGGCTTTAAGAACAAGAGCATCTATTCATCAGTAGACCTGACGAGTTCGTTCCACCATATTGAATTGGATGAGAAGTCACAGCTTCTAACTGGCTTCTTATTTGATAACCAAACGTTTTGTTTCGTCCGAATGCCCTTCGGAGTCAAAACAGCGGGCTGTGCTTTAATCCGAGCCCTGGATCGGAATCTAACCGAGGAAGTTAAGGAGATGACGGTGCGCTACATTGATGACATTCTGCTGGCATCCGACAACATTGAAATTCACATGGAAAATTTAGATAAAGTATTAGGCAACCTTAATGCATCAAATTTCAAAGTAAACCTGAAGAAATCGCATTTCTTCAAGAGCGAGATCTTATATTTGGGTCACATCATTGACAAGGAGAGAGTGAAGCCAAACCCAGCTAAGATCGAAGCGATAAAGAATTTCCCTACACCAACGAGAGTCAAGCACATTCGGGCTTTCTTAGGCGTCACGGGATTCTTTAAAGAAAACTGTCCAGGTTACACGGAGACTGTAGCTCCAATGCAGGAAATGCTAAAAAAGAATAATAAATGGTTGTGGAATGCGGAATGTGAGAAAGCGTTCCAAGCAACAAAACAGCTACTGGAAAACTGCATTAAGTTAGGATATCCAGATTTCAAGCACAAATTTATAATCCAAGAGGATGCTACACTAATTGGTATAGGTGCTATGCTCTACCAAGGAGATCCAGCTAACCTGCAACATAAAACATATTTGGCATTTGTCAGCCGAAAATTGCGTAAGCACGAGCGCAATTATACTGTAACGGGGCTAGAGCTGTTGGCCATCCTTCATGCGCTCCAACAATGGAAACGAATAATTTATGGCTATCCCATTGTTGTCAGGACTGATCACAAGGCACTAACATTCTTGTTTAAGACGTCGATGGCAAGCGAACGTGTGACACGTTGGTCTATATATATTCAGCAGTTTAGCATTGAGATTGAACATTGCACAGGGAAGATGAACGTGATTCCGGATGCACTCAGCAGGAACCCAGAGCCTGATGATGAAGAAACAGCGATGGTACAACACTTGGTGTTAACACCGAAGGACCGGGAATTCTTGGAGGAGTTACGTGAGATACAGCGAGAACAGGAAGCGGAACCATGGATGATGCTATTCATTCAATACTTCAGAAAGCAACTACCTACAGGAACACCTGCATTTCGAGAAGCGAAAGCAAAAGAAGGAAGATATGTTTATGTCAACAATTTGCTGCACAAATGGGTAGATAATGACCACACCAAGTTACGCATACTTGTACCTGCATCTTTACAGCGAGGATTGACATTGCATACTCACGAAAGTTAGGGACACGTCGGAGTAGACAAGTGCGAAGCGACGATAGGAGAGACATTTACATGGCCACGTATGAGAACAACTATATGTGACGTCATTACGACTTGTGATCCTTGTCAGAGGACAAAGCCCAATAACTATTTAATGAGGCAGTATCCTAGACCATTGCTACCTCAGAAACCCTGCGAGCTACTGGCCCTGGACTGTTTCGGCCCAATCCCGAAAGGTAGACGAGGTTGCCGTCACTTGCTAGTGTGCATTGATGTGTTTTCTAAGTTTGTGGTATTATGCCCCATTCAGAAAACTACATCGAAACAAGTACTCAGTCGTATTCGAAATAGAGTTATTCCAATCCTTGGAAAACCAGAATTTATATTGTCAGACAATGGCAGCTAATTTACAAGCGCCGAATTCAAGAAAGGTATGGAGGACATGGGTATAAAACACGTTTTAAGCAGTATCCGACATGCCCAAGCTAATCCAAGTGAGAGAGCAATAAAATGTGTAACATCATACTTGAGAATCTTCATTCCCAAAGAACATCATAAGTGGGTGGATAAAATTAAGGATGTAGAGACATGTATGAATTCTACCAGGCACGAGTCAACAGGACAGATCCCTATGGTCTTACACAAAAACGAGTATCCAGTGAGAACGTGGAAAAGCATCATTAACTGCCCACAAGATCCCATGATAGCACCTGACCTGCGAATAGAGAGAACGAGAGCCTACATGAGAAAACAAGCAGATCGCAGATTACGGCGATTGAGAAATAAGAGATTTCACCGTGATCTAGAAATCAACCAGCTCGTTTTGGTGAAACGACCCGCTACATCGGATCCAGAGAAGAAGATCTTCAGCAAATTCTGTGAAAAGTTCATAGGACCATATTCTATTGTAAGAAACCTAGGAAATAATGCATACAGAGTGAAAGAGTTAAGCACAGGAACAATGTCGGTCTACAATGCAGCCAACTTAAAAAAGTATCGAAGAAGCGAACCATGGGATCGCCGAAATAATGATGCAGTTTGAATATATGAACGTCCTATATCAACCAAGTGGACGGGGCGCAGTTGAGTACGGCACGAGAAGAAGGAAGTGGAGAGGGTGTTGACAAACATTAACGAGACGGGCAGAGTGTTGCCTAAGGCATCAGCGCGTCACGCGAGCAGCTGAAAGGGTGAGGTACAAGCAGGAAATAAAACGAGGAAATGCCATTCAAGACAGGAGCGGCTAGACCAAGTAATAGAAAAGGGGTGATTCTGAAATAAAACAAATTGGCCTACGGAAGTCTTTTAAAAATTATCGACTTTATCCTAAGTTCGAAATTTTGTGAGTGGAGGAGTTGTGAACCCTTTATCCTCTGATGGATAAATGATTCGATGTTTTATTTCTTCAATTAATTAATATTTCCACCGGCGTCATGAAATAGCCAGACGAAGATGAGGAAACTTCAAGCATTTGTTGGAGACAGTGGGAACATACCTGCAGCAGGTGACAAAAGGCTTAATACTTTAGCATTGTGAATAGAAAGACCCTAGCTATGTTTCAGAAGGACAGGTGGTGTCTACCTCAAAATAGAAGGGACGCGTGGTGAGACACGCTTATGGTATGTGCATTGTACTATTCGCGCCTAGAAAAATATAATGCAGTAACGTGAGTGGCTGATGATACTACTGGACACTCCTACGAGGCCGAGGTCTGATAAAAACCGCCAAGTTATTGAAAATGTGGAACCAATGAGAGATGAATGCTTACGAACACGCCAAGTCTAGCTTGGGTACGCGACAGCTAGCATTAACGCGGGAGATTGGCTAGACAACATCTCTACGATCGATTCTAGGATTAATGGGCATATTCTTGACCTGCGCAATTTTACGAGTTCAGTGTTATTTGTTTCATTCCTGTACCACTATTATTTTGAGAAATTTTTATATAATTTCCCCCTCTATCGATACCTAGGGCCAGTTCATTTATAAGTGGCGTGAAGAGACAAGACATTGCTATTATACTTTTGTGCGTCGGAGGACGTAGCCTATTATATTGTGTGTGTCGGAAGACACAGGTTACTATTATTTTTGTGCGTCTAAGGACGTAGGCACTTGTACTTTGCGTGTCATGAGGACACATATTTTTATTAATACAAATGTGTTAAATTCAGTGTGATAGATAGTCACTGTACTATTTTTGGTAGGGACAGTATCATCGACAATTCGCCAACAGACTGTTCTGGGGAATTAAGTACCTAAAACGGCGAATTTAGTAAACAGATATCGAGTGTGAATTAACCTATAACTTTTTGCATCAGCACGAGAGATGACATCGCATATCCTGGAAGAAGTTTGGAACTGTCAACACTCCATCGAGATGTTTGAGATGAGCTAAGCAGAATTTAAGTAGGGAGATGGCTGCAGATGTTCGTTGACGGTGACTGGAAGAATGAATAATATTCTTATTATCTGACAAATTAACTTATGGTATATGGGACATATTTTGTTTGTAAATATCTTGCTTGTGTTGATTAACGTAGTGTATTTAGTTTTGGTCTGACACACCTTTTGCATGGAAACAGCTCGCACATATTTTATCAGTCGTAAGTTCTTGTTTGTTTGTTTGTTTTAAGTAACGTAGCTATGTGGACGACCGTGTTCGCATATGTTTACGTAGTGCGATTAAGAAGCGTCTCTCGGAGATATGTTGTGTTTCAGAAGTAGGACTGAATTAGTATAATCATGCAGTAGATTGGAGGGTAAATTAATCTTGTAATGTTTATTATTGATCAGATTCAGTGAGTTTATTGCCGTTGGAGCAATGTGAATTGTGGCGAGGAGCAGTCAGCTCTCTCGTAGGTTTTAATATATTTTAAATAGTTTGTGAGGATCTGATTCAGCCGACCTGTATGAGATATGTTATGTCATTCCCAGCAGAGTGTGTGTGTGTGTATTTTATTGGTCATTACAAGCGGGAATTTCAGCGTGGACTGATTTCTGTCAGCTTGGTGCCAAGTCCATATGGTTACCTTGCGAGGACATATGTGGCTATATCGATTAAGGTCTTACCATATGTTTATGTGGTTGAGATTTGTTGCTGTTGATTCTACGAGATAACGGTCTGTTGGTCAAGTTATTTTTACACACTGGGGCTGGACGATGACAGAGTGAGGAAGGGGGAAGCTGTTTCACAAGGCGGGCTGAAAAGATTGCATCAAGGTCATTAGGGCAGTGCTTGTTGGCTCCGTATATTTACTTGAAATACAGAATAAGAACTGATCAATGGTAAAAATTGTTTAAATAAATGGGAGTTGCCTACGAATCACTATAATCTCCGAAGCGTTAGCTTAACGTGCATTTTTATTCATATAAAGTAATCTCAGCCGGTGAGGCTTTTGTTGTTGTTGGTTCAATTCCATGTTTATGTTCTGTATTAGTGACCCGTGTAGTCACGTGCGATGCTGTCTTTTCCTTGTTTGTGTATTGAGCAATTGGCCGGGTTGGTAGCTCATTTGTCAGATGCGTCATTGCATTGAAGGAGGGTCTCGAGGGAGATTCCTGTAAATATTAGTTTTTAGATTGTGTGTCAGCATTAATTTTTAAGGGTTTTATTAGTGTTGTGTCCCATATCCGTAAACGTTGATTTACGAGATGATTGTTCGTAAGCGTCGTGGCTGTTACCCGATGTAAACGAACAGTCATCCTAGTACTCATTCCTCGTAGTTAGTCATTACGCGTACATAAAATGCAATGCAAATTAGTGGAGCTTGGATTCACATTTTTTATAAGGGGGAGATCCGTCTGACTCCTCAACTTTTGATAAATATTTCTGTCATGGGAAGATTCAGGGAGGAAATTTATTATTGTTGTTGTCTATATTCATTTTATTTGCACTAATAGTCATTAAATTATGTTATTATTTTACGCCTTGTCACTTCCTTTCTTAATTATAGTTTTAATCCTATGACCCTTACCTCAGTAGAGCATGTTGTTTGGCGAACGTAAACATCACACTATGAACTGAGCGCGACCCCTTGATCAAGATTCTTGCATATAAACACTGCAATACTAAAGGGTTCAATATTAATTTAAAAATAAATACTGACTAAGGTGTATTTTTCACAAAACACTAGCTCCTAAACCAGAGGGAGTTAGAAGGTGTTGTTTGAGCCAAAATCTTCCAAATTGTCTCAATAGTACAGGAAAAATCTTGCATTTCTTGATAAGTCAATAGGAATATATTATTATTATTAATCGTATGGCATTTACACATCACTTGCTTTTTAACAAATAAACAAGACGATAGCCCCTGGCAGAACTGTGTCGCGTACAGCCGCATAGCACTAGAGCCGGGCGGGTAGTCTGTACACATGGGGCGCACACAACCCATTGTGCAACCAGCAGCAGTGATGAATTGCTCTCTGATTTCATAAATATCGACAATGTTTAAACAAATAAACATATTTATAGAAGCCCGCATAACAGTAAAGCCAAGCGGGTGGTTTATACACATGAGAGAGTTCTCGCACGGGTCCGCTAGTTATTATTAAATACCTGTGGGTAATTCTTTTTAGATTGTCGATAAGGAAATAATGAGTAGGATTAGGTTCATATCATTATGTTGGAAGAAGTAGAAAACCATCTCAAATTATAAAAGCCGCCTTGTCAAACACTAGAAAGTTATCAATGATAACTTCGTCAGCGTGAAGAAATCTTAGAAGCTATCTTAACGAAAACCACAAAGAAAATGGATTTCCTTATAAAATGTCATTAATTTAAATAAATGAAAGGTCACAAATAAGAATTATAAATAATTATACAGGGTGCCAGGAAATGTTCTCCCGCGGCTTCGGTGGCATAGTCGGTAGCATGCTGAGCTTCTATGCCCAAGATCGCGGGTTCAAACCCGGCCGAAGCCGTCGGATTTGTTAAGAGCGTTAAAAATCCCTCAGTATGCCTTCCTTCGGAGGGGAAGTAAAGCCGGCGGTCCCATGTCATAGATTTATGGCATGTTAAAGAACCTTCCACTAATTGCACCTGTGTGAAGCTAAATTGGATAGGTTAAGATTGTAAAGAACGCTCTTAGGTTTCTACGTTCGTTGCCAAGACCCGACTGCGCTGGCGTCTCGTAGCTAAGTTCTGAACTTGGCCTAGTAGTCGTTGACGGTGGCGCTTGGCGGCGAAAGTAGGAACTATTTGAAAATTCTAAGTTGCAGTACTTAAATAAAAAAACAGATAACACACACTATTACAGTCATCACAATTAACACCGGTTATCAGACAGATTCTACCCTCACCCAAAGTACACGGGGCTACATGACCGCGTTGTCGCAGCCCCTAAACTTAAGAACCAACCAGGAAATGTTCTCCACAGTGCCTACAAGCGTCTGCGACAGCTCGCATCAGTTGTTACGTTGGCAGCACGACTGTCGCTTGTATTAAAACAAACAAACAAACAGTAAACTTTGTACTCACCACAGCCATTCATAACAGATGCTGGAAGTGCTGATGACACACACGCTCGCTAATTGCAATACACACTGACGATTTCGACAGCCTATAGCCCACACGTGTGGGATTCACCCTGTCAAGGACACCGTGCTGCCAACTGAACTGCTGATGCTAGCTCTGGCAGAAGCCGGCAGTCACTACGGAAAACATTTCCTGGCGCTCTGTAGGATGTGTGAAATACTTGGACATTGATATTACAACCGTAAATGAAACGATAATATTGCACCACATCCACCTGACATATCAGTCAACACGGAAAATATTTAATACCATCTTCATAATGAACGGGGTGCACTCAGTCTCGTGAGGACATTTGAGTAGCTGTCTGACAGTGAGGCAGCGCCCCGATCACGAAAACCAAAGTTAACGGTCGATGGGACCCGATGCGTTGATCACGCGTCACCCCAATATCTGCAGGCTGGGCAGCGGTCGCTTCGTAGGCCTAGGCCCTTTACGGGCTGTAGTGCCAGGGGTTTTTATTTATTATTATTATCTTCATAATGAGTAATGTCTATGCATTTTATGTAAGAAACCATGTCAAACCATTTCCAAGATGGCTGAGGTGGGAATTGATCTGACCTCTTCTCAGGTTTGCCTCACGAGGCTGGGTGTAACCCGTTCCAACCCTTAGACCAGAATTAAAGCTCTTGGCAGAGCCAGGAGTTGAACCCGGTCCTCAGGGGCGACAGCCGAGAATGCTAGCCACTATACCATGAGGTGCACCAGTAAGGTTGTATCCGCATTGCATTGAACAATAGTATATGTACTCCACATTTCACCCATTTATTTATTTATCCGAGTTCAAAACACATACAAATATACATATAAATTGCACTAAATTTCATTTCTCCAGTGTTCAACTGTTAGAATGGCACAGTCATTAGCTTCTATCAAGTCCTGCATATCACATGGTCTTGGTAACATGCTGCAATTCAGAAGGTGCTCAGGGTCTTGTCTTTCAACACATTTACAAAGTTCTTCAGTACTGTATTCCCACTTCTTCAAATTGTTTTGCACCGACTCACACCAGTTCTCAGTCAGTTTAGCGTCTTCAAAGATCCGTATTGTAAATGGCCGCCTGCTGCCGGCTTCTTCATTCCCCACGATCCTCCCGGAGATTTTGTTTTCCAAAGTTCAAATCGGCGAGCTTCAGCTGAGGAAGAAATGGATATCGTTGTTTGGTGGAAGCTCTTTCTTGACTTTAGCCTTGGTGGATGGACCTCAAGTCCATACATTGGGTGTCTTGGATCTGTTTCTTGCTTTTTCTTAAAAATGGTCATGAAATTGAGCAACGATGTCTTACTGTGCGTACGTTCCAAACGCCTGCGGAAGCTTCTTCCTATCAATCAAGTACTACAGGGCCATCCCTATGTCGTGTCTTCGCAGCTCAGGCGGGGTTCCGATAAGCTATCGGCTTTTGTCTGCCGGAGCAGCGTGTGTGCGGGGGGAAGGAAGCGGTCCGCGGCGATAACTGGTGATCGCAGTTTGTATCAGCAGAGAGAGACCCTTCCTCGGCTGCGGAGACACGATATATGGTTGACCCTGTACACTAATGCTTGGTTACTTGGCCACCGTTGCGAGCCGAGTGAACATACAAAGTGCGCTGTTATTGATAGGCCTGGAGTATGATTGTTTACATGACGGTGATTCATCGTATCAGGTTATTGAGTGACCTCTCTATGTGTGGACAAAGCTTCCTCTCCCGCAGTTTTGTACGTGGTCAATTAGTGCACATACAAAACAAAAGTACCATCTTACTCCACAATAAAAAAGTTCTATTATGTCAATGGACTCAGTCGCAATCACTAAACCCCTCTTTAACTAACTATCTAATTCAATAATCAGCTAACAAGGTAAATAATTAACTAAGGACCATTTTCACCAACTCTTTACAAACGATTAGTTAGTTAATTCATATTTAACTTAAATACAAGAGTTAATGCATAATAACAGTCGATGCTTTTCACGCGGTGAAACCGAATTGAACCAAATTTGGTACAGAGGTAACACCAGCAAAGGGCACCTCAGTGTCATGTTTTATATTTCCGCCATCTTGACGGAAACGTAATGGTGGCCACTCAAATGTTAAAAGCTTAAATCAAATTACGACCAACCTTATCATCTGATCTCTACCGAATTTTGTAACAACATACCTTTATGTGGGAAGCATATTTTGACCAAACTACATCATCATTAGCCCAATAGTTTGTAGATGGCGGCTATGTATGTGTGCAAATCGTTTCCCCTGATCAATTCTAACACGGTGAAACCGAATTGAACGAAATTTGGTACAGAGGTAGCACTAGCAAAGGACACCTCAGTGTCAAGTTCTATATTGCCGCCATCTTGACGAAAACCTAATAGCGGCCACCCAAAAGTCGAAAGCTTAAATCAAATTACGACTAACCTAATCATCCGATCTCTACCAAATTTGGCAACAACATATATATTCCTATGGCGAGCTTCTTTTGACTAAACTACTAGGTCATCAGCCCAATAGTTTGCAGATGGAGGCCATGTATGTGTGCAAATTGATTCCCCACATCAATTCAAACACAGTGAAACCGAACTGAACGAAATTTGCTACAGAGGTAGCACTAGTAAAGGGCACCTCAGTGTCATGTTTCATATCGCCGCCATCCTGACGGAAACGTAAATGAGGCCACCCAAATGTAAAACGCTTAAATCAAATTACGACTAACCGAATCATCTGATCTCTACCAAATTTTGCAACAACATACATTTATGTGAGAAGCGTTCTTTGACCAAGCTACAAGATCATGAGTCCAATAGTTTGCATATGGCGGCCATGTATGTGTGCAAATCGATTTCCCCTATCAATTCAAACACGGTAAAAATAAATTGAACGAAATTTGGTACAGAGGTAGCACTACCAAAAAGGCAGCTTAGTGTCATGTTTTATATCGCCGCCATCTTCACGGAAACGGAATGGCGGCCAACCAATTGTTAAAAAGCTTAAATCAAATTACGACCAACCTAATCATTTGATCTCTACCAAATTTTGCAACAACATACCCTTTTGTGAGAAGCATCCTTTGTCTGACCTACAAGGTCATCTGCCCAATAGTTTGCAGATAGTGCCCATGTATGTGTGTAAATCGATTCACCATATCAATTCAAACACGGTGAAACTGAATTGTATGAAATTTTGTACAGAGTTAACACTAGCAAAGGGCACCTCATATTCATATTTAATATACTTATAACATGTTGTATTTCAACAAGCTACAACAACCAACATTCAATTACACTCCTTGAAAAGGACATAGAGTTATAACCATACCCATGCATTTAGGAGAACGTAGGCTATATGTTCCTCGTAGTTCCGCCCCTTAAAACAACAATAACGAACTAACTAGGCTATGTTCTTTACTGAACATCTTCCGTATTGTTCTTTCTTAGTATTAAACATGTATGATCGTTTATAATTTCATTATCATAAACATATGTTATATCCATATGGATGAAAGTTCGTGTGAAACTCGGAAAGAAACCACCATTGAGGGATAAGCGAGGTAGAGTTTGGCTGTTTCCCTCCACTTTAACGATACTTTGGAGAGTTGAGTGGTCAGATTTGGTCATTTAACGTAATTGCTTGTTAGTGGTAAGTTAACGAGCGTTTCTGTTTGATGAAATGCTCGTGGAAAGTTAAATACCCTTTAATGATGAATTAAGAGATAATTGACCTTGTTGAAAACGGACGTAGATAAGTAACTAACTAACGGTGCAACTTCTAAAATCAAATTTTCAAAGTAATTCAAATCAACACATCCTCCAGCACCCGGACGATGAGGCCGATCTACAATAGTTGTTTTTGCTTATTTTCTCGGCTCTGTGACGTCGTGGTCATGGTTCTCCGTGTACTTGGGTGTGTGTGGAATTTATGTGGTCCCTGTTAACCTGTATTATTTTGATGACTCTGCTAATGTCTGTATTTGTAAATTGTAAAAATTGTGTGACTGTAGCACCCCCTATTTTGTACATAGAAGCTGGCGCGGATTCAAGGAGGGGTTCACGGGGGTCATGACCCCCCTCCCCCAAACGGAGACCAAATTTTTTGCAAACTCAAAAAACGAAAACACAATAACCAGACAAATAAAACTTAACGAATTTTAACTGAAAAACAGTTTTTTTTTCATTTTATCCAATACTGAAATATCTTTATTGGAATTATTCTGTTGTGTTACAACTATATATATTTACAACTTCATACCTGTTATATAAAAACAATTATTTATATAACAAAATCAACTCGTCTATTTTGTTTAGCAAACCTTGTGATTACCGAATCGATGTCTAGATGAATGTGCAGCAATGCACGGATAGGAATTTGGGGCTGTTTTCGCACCAACAAATTTTGCCGACGTCCAAACTGCAAGCTTGGTTGGCAATTTAAGCTGTGACTTTCTCCCTTTGTCGGTACCAACTCGACTTGCCGAAACTGTAACGTACCTTGATACTTTTCTCGAAGCTCGATGTAAAAGTCGCAAAACACGCCGTTGCAATTTGTACGAATATTTTTGGTGCGCTAAACGCATCAAATTTCTATCCATGTGTAATTTCGTGTAAAACATCTTATGTAATATTTTTCAGGTTAGGGCATAAAAATACTTGTTTTCCTGCCTAATGTAATTGGGCACAATTTGTGTTGACTGACTGAAAAGCTTTCTTTAGTATAACTAGGCAACTCTGAAATAATGCCTTCTATCACTTCAATTGATTACTTTTGTAATGTTGTCAGCTTGCTTGGGTGACAGGTTCAGTCGCGAGGGAAGTATATAACTTACGCCCAGTAGACTTTCATTGTTTAACTCTCCGTGGTTACACGATCTCCTATTAAGCTTGGTTGGTTGGTTGGTTCCTCAGTTTAGGGGCTGTGACAACGCAGTCATGTAGCCCCGTGTACTTTGGGTGTGTGTAGAATCTCTCTGATAACCGGTGTTAATTGTGATGGTTGTATTAGTGTGTGTTATCTGTTTCTTACTCAAGTAAGGGCAGCAGTCATTGAATTTTCAAGTACTTCCTACTTTCGCTACCAAACGCCACGGTCAACGACAAACTAGTTCTGAACTTGGTTACTAGATGCCACCGCAGTCGGCCCCTGGTGACGAACGTTGGAACCTAAGGGCGTTAGTCAAATGTAACCTATAATTTTGCTTCATACAAGAGTAATTAATGGAAGGTTCTTTATCATGCCATAAATCTATGACATGGGACCGCCGGCTTTACTTCCCTTCCGAATACTGAGGGATTTTTAACGCTCTTATTAAATCTGGCGACTTCGGCCGAGTTTGAACCCGCGATCTTGGAATAGAAGCGCAGTATGCTACCAACCACGCCAGTGAAGCCGCTCCTATTGATCTTAGCTGTGCTGTTGAAACGCACCATTCTTATTTCGCCCATTAATATTATGATTTTTTCCGTTCACATTTCTCAATATAACTTCTGTGTAACACAAGTAGCGCGCGCAATGCTGCTTGACTTATGTGCAGACCGTACTCTGTCATCGCTGTGTCCTCCATTCGTTCTGCAAGACTCCTGTTGCTATTATCAACAAATATTGGTGCTGCCAAGTTCAGCGGCAAACGTGTCATGAAAGGCTGTCAATAAATCTTCATTTATCAACATGTTGACAAACTTTCATCCATATCGGGAACTTGAACCTTGCGATGTTCCCCTGACAGACTTGAAATATTGGTGAGTTGGTCCAGTTCGACAAACTAATTGGATAGGACGTCCACACCCTTCACTAGGCTGTGGGACATAATGGCCAAAGAGTAGGCGTTTAGGGTCATTGATCTGTTCCTCTTAACTCTTTCAATTTCAGATGCCACACACTTTGTAATCGAAGATGGAGGTGAACCAATTAGTGGGTCGAGTTTTCCAACAGAAGTTCGTTTTAAGCAACCTGTCACTTAAATGTGTTGTTTCTTTAATGGATACAACCACTGTTTTGAATATACAATCTTGTGTCACACACACACACATGCAGCACGTGGACTAACAAGGAAACATAGCAAACGTCAAGGTCCTAATCTCAGTGAAACTTTGCACACATGTAGGACAGTGATAATTTTTCGTTACTCTTTGCTCACAATTAGGGTAAATAGGGGGAGAGATGGCGCATCAGGAGAGGTGGCGCCCCCCTTGTCGAGACGACTGTGGTGGGGGTAGGTTGTTCCGACGGTTGTTGAGTGGAATCGTCACTGAGGGAGAGTTGTACTAGAAGCTTTGTAGCGAGTATTGTTACATATATTCGTTGTGAGACGTGCTTTTAATAAAGGACGGGAGTTGATGCGTGCAATAAGTTTATTAGTTCTTTGAATAACTTGCTACTTACTCTGGTATTTCTTACACACTAAAGCATTATATTGGGTATGTTCTCCCTTCACCAGCGCAGTTACGAATGCTGTTAATCCATTTGCGAGGGACTAGGTAGATGCACCATTTCTCCCACCGGTTGGAGATAGTTGACGCGTTATCACCGCGTCGCGTTCCCTCGGCCATTTACCTGTATCATGGTTTCTGTGACCGGGATGATGCCTCACTATTCAATTGTCCTCTCGAGGCTGAGTACAACTCGTTCCATCTCACACGTCAGTTTCTAAAATTACTGACGGAGCTGGGAATCAAACGCGAAATCCTGGGACGACAACCAAGAATGCTAGCCACTACACCACGTAGTGGACAAACTGTGTTCATCATGTAGGCGAACTCAGAAGAAGAAGGAAAATACACCCTTTTAGTTGGAAAAGTAAAGAATCAGTGAGTATTTTCACATTATCCTAATCATCTCTCCCTCACAGTTGCGTCATCTAACCCTCTGCCTTGGGAGAGACGAAGAAAAATTAATCTTTCTTAAAGATGTTGTTCCTTAGATAAATTACCAACGTGTAGAGTATACAACTATATGTTTTATTCATAAATAGTGTGTCCACCAAAATCCCATGAATGTAATCTCTAAGATGTTTTAACAAGATGTTCAGGAAAGAACATAATGCCTACTTTTTCCTAAATGTATGGGTGTTGTTATAACTCTTTGCCCTTTTCAAGGAGTATAATAATGTTGGTTGTAGTAGCTTCTTGAAATACTGTACAACGTGCTATACGGATATTAAACATGAATATGAGGTGCTCTTTGCTAGAGCCACCTCTGTAAAAATATTATTTCAATTCGGATTCACCGTGTTTCGATTGATATGGATAATCGATTTGCACACATACATGGCCACTATCTGCCAACTATTGGGCTGATGATCTTGCAGTTCAGTCAAAAGATTCTTTAAACATGAAGGTATAATGTTAAAATTTAGTAGAGATCAGATGATTAGGTTGGTCGTAATTTGATTCAAGCTTTTAACATTTGCGTGGCCACCATTACGTTTTAGTCAAGATGGCGGCGATATAAAAAACGACACTGGAGTGCCCATTGCTAGTGCTACCTCTGTACCAAATTGCGTTCAATTCGGTTTCACGTGCTTGAATTGATAGGGGGTAATCTGTAGCACACATACATGGCCGCCATCTGCAAACTATTGGGCTGATGACTTTGTAGTTTAGTCAAAAGACGCTGACCATATGAATATATGTTGTTGCAAAATTTGGTAGAGATAGGATGATTAGGTTAGTCGTAATTTGATTTAAGCTTTCAACATTTGGGTGGCTGCAATTACGTTTCAGTCAAGATGGCGGCGATATAAAACATGATACTGAGGTGATCTGTGCTAGTGCTACCTGTGTACCAAATTTCGTTCAATTTGGTTTCATCGTGTTTGAATTGAGAGGGGGAATCGATTTGCACACATAGATGACCGCCATCTGCTAACTATTGGGCTGATGATCTTGTAGTTTGGTCAAAATATGTTTCCCACACAAAGGTACAGTATGTTGTTGCTAAATTTAGTAGATATCAGATTATTAGATTGATCGTAATTTGATTTAAGCTTTTAACATTTGGGTGGCCGCCATTACGTTTCCGTTAAGATGGCGGCAATATAAAACATGACACTGAGGTGTTATTTGCTAGTGCTACCTCTGTACCAAATTTTATTCAATTCGGTTTCACCATGTTTGAATAGATAGAGAGAATAGATTTGCACACATACATGGCCGCCATCCGCAAAGTATTGGGCTGATGACCTTGTAGGTTGGTCAAAAGATTCTTCATACATCAGGGTAGAATGTTGCAGAATTTGGTAGAGATCGGATGATTAGGTTAATCGTAATTTGATTTAAGCTTTGAACATTTGGGTTGCCGCCATTACGTTTCCGTCAAGATGGTGGCGATATAAAACATGACACTGCGGTGCTCTTTGCTAGTTCTACCTCTCTACCAAATTTCGTTCAACTCAGTTTCACCATGTTCGAATTGATAGGGGGGGACGACGACGACGACGACGACGACAGACATTCAGAGTACACACACTCACACACAGATACACAGACACACAGACACAGAGACTGACACACAAATTTTGGCCCTGTGTAGATCTCATAAGTCTACTTTCATTTTTTGCAAAAATCGAATGGAGGCTAAAAACAGGTGCGCCATCTTTAACGACTCTACCCTAGATAAATAAACCTAACTGATTACACCGAATATTATCATTTCTGTGTGTGTGTATAGCCCCACCATCCGGAATAGCGCTACATCCTCAAAGTCTCCCGGCTGGTGAGATCGGGAGTTGGAAACCCCGAGTGATTTCTGAGCTGAGGGGAATGTTTTACTCTTCCCAGGAGGGCAGACTCTCTCCTCTTTACGTTTTCTATCTTCTTTTCAAAACTCTTCTTTCTTCCTAGGCTCACTTTGAGCATTTCAATTCCCTGTGTTTTAGATTTCATGAGATTGCTGCCTGTTGCAATGGGTACCATGACGTATCAGGGTAGTCACATCGAGGGAACAATAATATGGTTCAGCTTTTCCTAGGCGAAATCCCACACAAGACACGGCACAAACCGAGAAAAATTGCTGAGTTTGGTTCAGTATCGTTTGCAGGATATCCTTGCCGTGCAATAGTACCATACGAGATGCAAGCAGAGAATTATCGACCTTCCTGCCAACACATGTTAGTTGGGTTGCAACAAACGATCAACTCCCTTGTTTCATCTACTTCCTTGAGGACCTTTTGGTTTGACGTTTTCTCTATCCAGCTTATTTTAAGCATCCTCCTCCATATCCACACCTCCATTGCTTCCAGGCGTTTCATATCTAAAACCCACAGCCGTACACAAACATTTTGACAAAGTCTTTCCTAATTTTAGTGTTTATGTTTGTCATAAGATGTTTCTTGTTACTGAAAGCCTGTCTAGCTAAAGCAATCCTCCTCGTGATTTATCTCCTGGCACTGTCAGTTGATATTTAAGGATGCGCAAATGCGAGGGAGCTGTGTCAGTAAATAAAAGAGGCCCTTGGGGGTAAAATGTTGGCTCCCAGTCGTCTCTAAAAGCCTCAATAATTAAAATAATAATTAAAAGGGACGTATGTACGTATTTCTACCCCTTATTATTCCCGTTTTCCAACGGGGTCGGGGGTGAGATGCGATGGAAGTCTTTGTGGCGATGGTTTTTACGGCCGGATGCCCTTCCTGACGTCAAACTCATGAGAGGTGTTAATGAGAGATGAAATGAATGATGGTGAATGAAACTGGGCAAGGATGTGGAAGGAAGCAGCCGTGGCCTGTCAGAAGGTACCGTCCCAGCATTTGCCTGGTGTTGAAAATGGGAAACCACGGACGACCATTTCAAGGACGGTGGGGCTCGAACCCACGCGTCTACCGAGTCAGCAGAGAGCTTGGCCCCATGACCTAATGCTGCGCGTTAGCCAGCGTAGCCACTACTGTCGGTAATAATTAAAAGGGACGTAAAACCAACAAAATCATTATTGAACTATCTATTATGTAATACGGGAAGCTCATCCGACAAAAAACTCAAGCTCCTGAACCGGTAGGAGTTAAAAGGTGCGTTTTGTGCCATATCTTCCAAATCGTCTCAGTAGTACAGGAAAAATCTTGCATTTCTTGGAAAGTCAACGGAAATATATTTATTTGTTTAAAAGGAGTGTTTAAATAAATAAACCAGACGAAAGCCTCCGGCAGAACCGTGTCGCGTCCAGCCTGCATAGCACTCGAGCTGGGTGGGTAGTCTGAACACACGGGGCGCACACAAACCATTGTGCATTGGAAAGAATATTCAAACAGAATTATTCGCAGCAGTGACGAATCGCACTCTGATTCCATAAATGTCGACAATTCGTTTCAAAAGAACGTTTAGACAAATACAGTAATCATATTTATAGAAGCCCGCATAACAGTGGAGCCGGGTAGGGGGTTACTGATCATGCAAGATTTCTCGCACAGGTACCCTAGTTATTATTATTATTATTATTATTATTATTTTAACTGTCTACGGCCAGAAGTAAGGATAATTGATTATCTTCACAGCTAGCCTACTCCACTGGTTTTATCCCGACGAGAGATGTGCTAATATTGATTTCTTGCTAAATATTCCAATGGTAGGAAGTCCTTAAGTCTTCAAGGAACATCTGGTTAGTAATTTACTCCACTATTAGCTATTTAGTGGGGGGGGGGGGGGGAGCGTGATGGCGCAGTGGCTTAGCTTCTCGCCTTTCACCCGGACGGCCGGGGTTCGAATCCCGGTGACAGCGGGGTGGAATCTTCACCTGGAAAATCACGTGGTGTCAGGAAGGGCATCCGGCCTTAAATTCCCGGCCAAAACCAAAATGAGCCTGGTTGGCTCCGGCGACCCCAATTAATTGGGAAAAGCCGAAGGGAAAGAAGAAGAAGAAGATTAGCTATTTAGGGGGCAAGGTTGTCCTCCATTTCTCAGTAATAGGTCTCTTATTTCTTATCTTCAGTGAAGGGGAGATGTTGTTCCTCAGTTTAGGGGCTGCGACAACGCGGTCATGTAGCCCCGTGTACTTTGGGTGTGTGTAGAATCGGTCTGATAACCGGTGTTAATTGTGAAGGCTGTATTAGTGTATGTATCTGTTTTTTACTTCAAGTAAGGACTACAACTTCGAATTTTTCATATTGTTCCTACTTTAGCCGCCAAACGCCACCGTCATCGACTACTAGGCCTAGTTCAGAACTTAGCTACTAGACGCCACCTCAGTCGGCTCTTGGCAACGAACGTAGAAACCTAAGAGCGTTGTTTACATTCGTAAATTATACAATTTAGCTTCACACAGGTGTAATTAGTGGAAGGTTCTTTAACATGCCATAAATCTATGACATGGGACCGCCGGCTTTACTTCCCCTCCGAAGGAAGGCATACTGAGGGATTTTAACGCTCTTAAAAATCCGACGGCTTCGACCGGGTTTGAACCCACTATCTTGGGAAGGGGAGATGATTTCGTAGTTGTTGACACTTAACTGTTGCACCCGTCGTTGACGGCTGGGAATAGCTAGTACACTGATAAACATGCGTCTATGATTAGTGAAGGTAAGACAACATCATCCTTCGATTGCCCACCTCGTGATGTAGTGGCTGTCGTCTTGGCTGTCACCCTGGGAGTCTGAGTATGAATCCCATCTCTGCCAAGAAATTTTAATTCTGGTATACGGGCTGGAATAGGGTAAATTCAGCCTTGTGAGGTAAAACTGAGAAGAGCATCTTGGAAGGGGTTTTCCATGATTTCCCCCACCCCCACTTCTAGTCCAGGAAACTGCTGGGATGATTCCTAGTTTCAGGCCATGGTCGCCTCCTTCCCAATCCTATCCCTAATTTACAAATAGACACACTAGTACAAGTTATCATACAAATTCCACACACATCCAAATACACGGAATATGACCACGATGTGTCAGCCCCTAATAAAAGCAACAATGACATCTCTTCAATTAATGGAGCAAACGAAAACACCTTCTAAACCTCGAAAAGAATTTTGTTGTCAAGTTCTTTGTAGTTATTTCTCTCTGTAATTCCAATAAAAGAAATTCTTGTATGAACTTTTACCCACTTACAAGTATTCATCAAGAAGGTGAAATCTTAGAGAGAATAAATAATTCTTCCTTGCTTGTCTCCCATAAACTTTCTTGAAGACAAACTGGTTGAAAATCGCATGAACATTTCTGAGAAATGAAGAAACAAGAAGGAATCTTGTAACTTCCAAGATCGACTTACCTCAATAACATTGAAGAAAAAGAAACTATGTCATACAGCTGGTCTATTCTGTGCGATAGAAGCGGCGATTGCATGTCGGTTTAACTACTGAAGACATACTACTAATCTGCTTTGAATTATATAGCGGAAGAAATGAATTGGTGGGAAGAAAGGAGTACCTGTCCTTTCTGAAATACTTGTTGCTCCTTACGGGAGATGTGTACTGAATAAACAATTTGTGAATTGTCTTCTTCAAATGTTTATAGCTCTCGTTACATTTTGCTTTTTGTCGGCAACATTGCTCTAGCCTTATTGCTTCTTGAGTCAGAAAAGTGAACCTACTGCATATACAAATCTTGTGGTTGACGGCAGAAAAACGGTATAAGTCATGATGTTTTTATAGAACATTCTTACAACTTCTTGTTCGATCGCCTTACATGTTACTTTATTGATCCACAACCTGTTGGTAGGGAAGCTGCATATCATTGACTTGCGGAGTTTACTATCTGATTCAGTAGAATTGAAAAACATCTCAGTTGTGTTCCGCTGCTTCATTTGCATTCTTCTCGTTACCTAATGTATTCAACAATGGAGTGTAAAGGTATTTATTAACTTGTCTAATGAATGCTAAGCAAATCAATTAGCAGTGTTTGGAACCAAAAATACCCCATTAAAAGTGAAGATAAAAATATACCCTGAAGCGTAGAATAGAGCGGTCTTTATTAAAAGACACGAAAACTGGTTATGTAGCATAAATTATTACTGGACGTTATCTGAGAAGTATTTTAAGGAGCCACTGATAAAAAGAAGAGTACAGTGCGTATCACACATCCAGAAAATACTTCTACATTTTTTAATTAACCTGTGTTGGAGAATGTGATGCCGTGAAAAAAAACTGTATCTAAACAGTTAGCGGCCTTCTATGGTCTCAGTTCTAGCGGCTAGCATTCTTGGCTGTCGCCCCGGTGGTCTAGATTCGATTCCCGGCTCTGTCAAGGAATTTAATTCTGGTCTGAGGGGTGGAACTGGGTACACTCAGCCTCGTGAGGTAAAACTAAGAAGAGGCAGGTTTGATTCCACCTCAATCATCCTGCAAGTGGTTTCCCACTTCTACCCCAGCCAAAGTCCGGGATGGTTCCTAAGTTAAAGCAACGGCTGCCTTCTTCCGAATCCTCATCTCAATTACAAATACCCACACTACTACAGACACCACAAGAATACAGGTTATCAGACACATTCTTCACACACCAAGTACATGGGGCTAAATTACCACGATATCTAAGTCCCTCAATTGAAACTACTACAACAATCTATTGTATAAGTTCAGCTGCAAATTCGGACTAAATGCACTGTATGTAGGTAAACGATTCATACCGGTGCCGTGTTGAATTATTTGTACGCTAATATTACTATTGATAGAATATAACATTATGGATATTCTCGTTGTGAATAATCCCGGAGTTATAAATTGCACAGTTTAATGAAAAATGCTTGCCATGGTGGGTGAGTGGTTATTGCGTCGGACTACCAACCCCAAGCTTGCAGGTTCGCTCCTGACCGTGGTAAGTGATTTTTGAAAGGCGACAAAATCACGGCACGCATGCCATACATTGTTGGCATGTTAAAGAACCCATTTGAATTCAGTAGGCCTCGTTCATTATGGCAAAATTAATTTCGGGATTTTCCGCCAACACAAAGTTCCTCCTTTCTGTACTAGAAAGCGCTACAGTGTCATGGAGCTTAGATATCTAACCTACTTGACTTTCATAGCGTTCCAAGGAACGACACAATTCGACATGCAAGCTGCCCTCTGAGCGTCAAATAACACATCTTGCACACGGCACCCGAGGCTACACGATATTATTATTATATGAGATGCTTTACCAAAAGTGTTACAGCTGTGTTCAGAAAGGCAACGGACGATCAAACTGGTTCTAAACAAAGAGAGGTGTCCAACAAGGAAGTGCCTTATCACCACTCCTGTTTGTAATAGTAATGGACAAGATCATAAAATCTATAAAGAAAATGGAGAGTGAACCAAACGCTATGATGTGCTTTTATGGGGAGAGACAGAAGTTGAAGTACAGAAGAAACTAAATTAATGGAACAAAACAATCAAATATTTTTACTGAAGATGAGCAAAGCAAAGACAGTAGAAATGACCATGAACAGGGAAGGAACAAGCTCAAACATTTTTCTAGAAGAAGTGAAAATAGAATCAGTTTCTCACTTCAAATACCTTGGAAGCACAATCTCGGAAGACAACACTGTAAAGCAGGAAATACTCCTCAGGACACAAAAAGCATCAAACTTTTACAGTCAAATCAGAAATCTTCTCTAGGACTCCAAAATACCACAAAAAGCAAAATCAATCATGTACCACACCTACATATGGTTTAGAGACAAGTACCCTACTAAACAAAGACTACAGTAGAATTCAAGCAACTGAAATGAGAATCATCAGAACCATGAACCAAACTACAAGATAGGACAAGATCAGAAATGAAGTCAGTAGGAAATTAGCTGGCATCGTGGTTCCAATTACATGTGTCATAAAGAAACGCAGACTTCAGTGGTATGGGCACATAATGAGGATGAATATAAGAAGACCTGCCAGAAAATATTTTGACCTTAACCTCATATGAAGAATACCACGATGAAGACCAAGAAAACGATTACATGACAGTTCGCCACACTGAAACTTCCACACACTGCCCAAAATACTGACAATTCGCCACAGCCCTTGGACGCGGCTACCTGTTTAATGACTCAGAAATAATCTCGACTGACAGTTCCACACACATCCCCCCCCCCTTAAGGCTATAGGCTTCAGCGATCATCGTTACAGCCGCACCAATGACAATGCACCTTAACATAATACTCCTTTGGAGTGAAGAAAAGCGCTCGGTCTATGTACTTCATTACTAACACGGTCTCGAAAATATCATTGTGATGTAGTGTAATTTCCATCAAAATAAATAAATGCAGAGTCTGATTTCCATCACACTTTATCCAGGCTGTGGACTGGCAAAATAATAACAAAACCGATCATTTTGGTGTGTTTAAAATCAGATTTCTAGGCTTCGTCAGTTGTTTTGTATTTATTTTGTTCAACAATAATATTAACCTACTCCATTTTCTGTGAATAGGCAACTGCCTTCAGAAAACTTTTTTTTTTTTGTCATTTTCGAACTTATTCTGAATGTTCTCAATCCGTCCGTCCAGTTTGACATATTTTCGTCTTCTTTTTTTCCTTCCATGTTGAGCTCGGACTTTAAAATTGCGCAGTTTGTCTTCTCAGCTTCCGTCTTCAACACTTTGACAACCTCTTTTAATTTGGGGTGAGGTCTCCCGTAAGATTGTTGAGTCGGTTGTTCCAGCCCACAACAGCATTCGTTGTCCTGTGTCGTGCTTGGTGGCAGTTCTACATCTCGATTGGAATGTCTTGGTTATCTTGCCAGTTGTCAACGAAATAGTAAAAAACTGGCTAAGTTTGGGACTTTCTGGAGCTTGAGAGTGTATTTCAACCCATCCATCGAGAACATCTTCAGGCTTTAAAAACCCAAGTGCTGCGCACATACGGACATGAAGGCTGATTTCGTTATTCTCTCGGTACTCCACCGACAAGCGGAGATCCTGTACTTTTCTCCATAAGCATTTTGTCATGTGAAAATGACAGCCATGTATTGTTGTTGTTGGAAATACGTCTTTCAGGGAAGAAATTACAGCAGCTTCAAAATCAACATTTGTGTCTTCAACTTGATGGTTTTCATAGTAGCCTTGGTGGTGGGGTGAAGATGTGTGTGGAAATGTCAGTCGAGATTATTTCTGAGTCATTCAACAGGTAGCCACGTCCAAGGGTTATGGCGAATTATCAGTATTTTGGGCAGTGTGTGGACGTGTCAGTGTGGCGAACTGTCCGGACACCAAGAAAACGTTGGATAGAGACTGTAAGATCAGACATGGAGGAGAGAGGACACAAATGGGAAGATGTCCTGGAACTGTATGAAGATAGAAGGAGATGGCGATCGCTTGTACACCACACCCGGGAAACTGGAGTAGGAGAATGATGATGATGATGATGATGATGATGATGAGAAATAGAAGTGTAAATACATAGATTTCCTACCTCGTGTGGGCTAGGCTTAAATTTACCAGTATGACCTAGCTGGGAACAGCTCTGGAAACTGGTTTTATATAGCCTACTGGGGGGCTATAGTGCCGTAATTGCTTTACTATAGATGGTCTTAGGACTGAGTCCCGTAGTGAAAATTGTTTTTCAGGGCGTATTTAATATGTTGCTCTTCTTAAACTTTAACATTCAGAGTGCTTATAGAGGAAAACAATCAGTTCCGTTGAAAACTAAATAGCCTATTTTCATATATCCTACTTATGTTAATTGCCTATAACAACATACAAAATTTCAGTTTGATTACTATCACAGATTAGTAGATATTGAAAACCGTCTAAATGTTTCGGATGGTCACTATGTTGGATTTTTTATATATTTAGGCCATAGAGATATGTACTATTAGATGACGATTATTGCGTTGGTTCATTATTCAAAAGTTGATCGCATGATTAGGACACAAGAAATAAAAACTTAATTTTAAAGTTTTGCACAGCCGCCATCTTAAGGGTATGTAAACAATTGAATTAAATTGGATGTCAGTGCATTACAATGTCTATGAACATTTGCTGTAGCATGTTTCAATGCGCTCGGATGGTTATATCGCGAGAAAAGTCTATTTACATGTTTCAAATTCGCATGACCACCATGCTCGTTTTGTACTTAACAGGTATTTGAAGTTCACATAGGTGGCCTTCGAGTAGTGAATTTTATCACCGTACAAAATTTCAGGGTGATATTAGTAGTAGTTTTGGAGATATTGAATGCCGGTGAAATATTTCGCACTACCACCATGTTAGATTGGTGAGACGTAATACAATTTGAAGGGCACAGTTTTGGTCGGACAAAATAGTACTATGACCTTACCAAGCTTCATTGAAATCGCTACAGCCGTTTAGATTTTATTACGGCGGGGACACACACAGACACACATACACACATACACACACACACACACACGGACAAAACGTGATGTTATAACCCTATATCTTCATAAATGAAAATAGTCGAAAGATTATACTTTCTATCTTTTTAGTAATCTGAATGAATTTAATGAATGTGATATTTGCATACGTAGTACAAGGGGGCTGCGTAGCATACTGTAAGTGAATAGTTCCGTAATTGCTTTATTATATTATGGTCATAAGACTGTGTCTTGAAGCGGTAGCAGACAGTAGAGTCGCTGAGCTTCTAACTGAAAGGGAGTGGGTTTGATCCCCACCCGGGTAGTGGATTTTAGAAACAAAGCTACCACTTTCGGAAATGTAAATAGCCATGGGGTTCACTCAGCCTACACCAGAAATGAGTACCAGGGTAATTCCTGGGAGCAAAGACGCCCGGGCGTGGAGCTGACAACTCCATCCCATCTAGTGCTGTTGCCTCAAAGAATGGAACCTTCCATTACTTTACTGGTTTTTATTCCGAAAATCAGTGTGTCACTTTGCTTTACTCATTGAAGGTTCATAGACCTGCTATAATAATGTTTAACTTAAAGAACGCATTGAATACCCCCCACATATTAGATTTATGGACTAAACTGATATGAAAAGGAATCCTGGATGCACGCCTTATTGGAGGGTCAATTATTAGTGTACCAGGTTGTACTATTAATAATATGGTGTACTCAGAGGAAGGAGGAATTACAGTATCGATTACAAAACAAATAGGCTCCCAAACAGGTAACTCGTTTCAACACTCTTTCCATTTACATCTTCCGGTCACGCAGGAAACATTAATTATCAATTACAATCTATTTAAAAATAATCTCAATTATAGGTTTTGATTCTGTTGCCCTCTGGCAGGTGCCATAAATAAACAAACTACCTCATCCTAAGCCACTTCCGAATCGCAAGCTCGGTGGATGTGTTGGGCCTGATAATAACATGGCCTGGCATAAATCTCCCACTGGAAAGCGTAATCCTCTTAAAGCAATTATCAGGTCTGACCAAATATACAGAATAATTGGCCAATCATAATTAACGAGTTGTTAACCTAGAATTCGTGAGGTAGTAGTTTAAATAATCAGCATGTTCTTCGTTTCAGACACGTGTTGTTCATCACTAACAATGCAACTCTGGTAGAGTCTACCAGTGAATTAAAACTAAGCAATTTTCTTAGGTTTCGCCTAGGAAAACTAAGCTGGCTTACCAGCGGGCCCGTGCCCAGACCCCCACAGGAGTAGCGAACTCCGCACTACCTCACCCCGATTGGATTGTAATTCACAGAGGAAAGTCTTTGAAGTCACTCTTTACGATGGGGGCAAAATAATTGGCTAAAAATAACATTAAGTCTGAATTTAAAGCCATTGAAAAGATGCGAAACAGCGAGTCGCCACGTGGAAGTGGAAAGCCGGCGCGGCGATTGCCTGGTCGTTTCGCATACAGACAGCTGCCTTCCTCTTCCACGCGCTGTCTTTTTGTTCCACGTCTTTTCAATAGCTTTAAATAGAGGCCTAAGCCTAATGTTAATTCAAGTCGATGTTTGTTACCAATCATAGTATAGAGTGATCTTCGAAGAGTATCCTCTGTCAATATCAAACCGATCAGGGGGAGGGGGAAGGGCGCTACCAAGAGTTCCCATTTAAGTGTGAACTTGGGCAGATCACGTGGGAGAGCAAAGTTCAGCCAGGTAAATGGAAACTTAAGGGGCTCGGGAATGCCAATAATCTCCATAATTTTCGAAAGAATGTTTTTTCACCATGTCCATCTATGGACTTTTAGCTGTTTAACGGTACATAAAAATAGTTTTCAGATCTTATTCCTGAGGTTACTTTCCTTATACTTTCCCACAAACATGAATCTTATTAGTACACTCATCAACATGCAATTTTGTATTTTATATTGGACAATAACCATAAACATATAAGACTGAGTCAGAAGCGAGGGCAATGGGGCGTGGACCAACAGCAAAATATATGCTAGTGCTTTAAATGATAGAAGAGGAATCCTACGATACTGGTAAGTAATAAAACCCGGAAAAGGTTTATTTCTTTCTCATTTCCCGTTAAAATGTATTTCTGAATACAAAAAGTCCCTTTCCTTCTGGAACTATTGAACGTAAAAAGCTGTATTCTTTTAGAAAAAATTCCTCCTTATTTGTGTTGTATTTTTATAACGACCGACGTGATGTTCATGAAAATTCTATTAAAATTATGCCTTTTAAGATTGATTAATGACAAATCAAAAAAACACTAATAATTTTCAAGAAACCTGTATTTAAGTAAGGAGTTATTATTGAAGAAAATCCCTGAAAATGATGATTAGTTTTTGTGAATAATTTCTGACAGAAAGGTATATAACAAGAAGTTCCGTGAAGAACTATACAGCCTACTTTTCATGCCAATGATTATTCTACAGTATATGAACCTATCTAGAATAATGACGAAATTAAGTTGGTAATATCGAAATATCTAATTAGTTCAAAATATACCTGGTATAATGTAGCCTAATAGAGCACTACAGTTGGCAGCCCTGGTGACTGAATATATTCTTAGTTCCATCTCTTAAGGTACAGAATACAAAATTTGGTTGAAGTCCAATGGACGTTACATGCAGTTAGACACTGGATCTATCAGCACGCGTAAAAGCATGTTGCCAACAATACCATGTGTGTGCTGGTCAGAAATAATCTAAATTATTATGATATCTTGTTGTGCCAATTTTGGATGAAATACATTTGTTAGTATAGAAGTTACATGTATTTTAAAATTGGACATATCAGCAGGCATAGAATCATGTTGTCAGCACTGCCTTGTATTAATTACTCCAAATTAATCTAGAATGTCAGGTGCTATACGTGTGCATTTATTAACAGTTGGCAGCCCTGATTGCTCTTAACAATACTTATGGTCATATCTGTTATGGTACACATAGCACATACGGAATTTGGTTGAAATTCAACTGATAGTATAGAAGTTACATGTATTTAAAAATTGGTACTATCAGCAGGCTTATAATCATGTTGGTAGAACTGACGTATATAAGTTACTCCAAATTAATCTAAAATGTCAGAATATACGTGTGCATAGTTTAAAGCTGTTGGCTTGCATACTTTCTGATATATTGATATTTGGATAAAAAAATAGAGAGAGCAATTATTAACAGTTGGCAGCCCTGGTGGCTCTTAAGAATACGCTCTGTCATATCTGTTTATATACAGATATTACATACAAAATTTGGTTGAAATCCAATTGATAGTGTAGAAGTTATATGCATTTAAACATTGGACCTATCAGAAGGCTTAAAATTATTTTGGCAACACTGTCATGGTTGGCCTCGTGGAAATTAAACTGAAATAGTATTATCTACATGTGTGCCAATTTTGGAATAGCTCCCATGCAAACCTTGCAAGATATCCAACATGGAGCTCAAATTTCTAGTGCGTTTTTTCAGCAGTTGGTAGCACTGACATCATTTTCAAATATGGACGTGAGCTATTCCGGTGCACGTCTTTACTCATACTAAATATGGTTTTGATTGCTGCAGCCGTTTAGGAGTTGATAGGGGGACACACACACACAGCCAGGCAGACAGACAGACAGACAGACAGAAGGACAGACAGACAGACAGACAGACACACATTTTCCCGGATCGATCTCATAAGTCTACTTTTTCCTCATTTTTGCAAAATGTGAAAAGTAGGCTAAAAATTTAATACTTATCATGGGCTGTAGCCTATAGGACAATCCAAAACCCCGTAAAGTTATTGAAAGAACACTAAAATAAGAATATAGTGCTACAATTTTAACTGACGTCAACATAGACAACAAAGAAGCTGTGCAAGTAAGCCGTTATTGCCATTTTAGAGCGGATCACAAAAGGCAACAGAAGTACACCTGAAGTAAAAATTAATTAAAATATGGACTATTGGTTTTCACGGCCAAGGAATTGAATTCCAGTATATCTAGGTCAGGGATTCTCAAACATTTTAAAAATTGTACCCCTAAGTCATGACTAGTTTTCTATTGTGCCCCCACAATTTTTTTTTCAAAATTACGTTTAAAACTATATTTAGGATCAGTTTAGAAAAGTTGAATCATTACAGCTTCAATCAAACATTTAAAAATGTTAAAAACAAGTAGTTTCGTGAAGAACTATACAGCCTATTTTCATATATCCTTCTTATGTTAATTTCAGTTTGATTGCTGTAATATATTCCTAGATATTGAGAACCGACTAAATATTTCGTGTGGTCGCCATGTTGGATTTTATATATGTAGGTCCTAGAGTTATGTACTGTTACATGAAGATTATTGTGTACGTGTAGCATTCAAACTTCAATCGCATGATTAGGACACAAGAAGTAGCAAGGAGATTTTAAAATTTCGCACAGATGCCATCTTGTGGTTATGGAAACAATTGAAGTTAATTAGATACCAGTGGATTAACATTCGTATATGGATTTACTGTACCAAGATTCACTGCACTCGGATGGTTAAATTGCGAGAAACGTCCATGTGAATATTTTTATTTCGCGTCGCCACCACGTTGGATTTGTGATCACCAGGTTATTTAAAGTTCTGAAGGTGAACTTAAGTTCATTGCCCCTATGAACATAAAAAATCAGTTTGATTGCTATAATAGATTCGCAGATATTCAGAGCCGTCTAAATATTTCGGATGGTCGCCATCTTGGATTGTTAAATGTATAGGCCATAGAGTCATGTACCATTAAAGGAAAATTATTGCGTAGGTTCATTATTCAAACTTTCACTTCGATCGCATGACTACGACACAAGAATTAAAAACTTAATTTTAAAATTCGCACAGCCGCCATCTTGAGGTTATGTAAACAATTGAACTAAATTACATACCAGTGCATTACAATGTGTTGAAACATTTCCTGTACCAGATTTCATTGCGTTTGGAACATATAATCGCGAGAAAGGTCGATTTAAAATTTTCAAATTCGCTTGGCCGCCAAGTTCGTTTTGTAGTTAAACGTTTTTTGAAAGTCATATAGATGAACTTCCAGTATTGCCCTTTATCTCCGTACAAAATTTCAGGGTGATATCGCTAATAGTTTCAGAGATATAGAATGCCGGTGAAATATTTCGCACATTCGCCATCTTGTGGTTATGTAAACAATTGATTCAAGTTAGATGTCGGTGCATTACAATGTGTATAAACATATACTGTACCAAGTTGTATTGCGTTTGGTTGGTTAAATCGCAAGAAACGTCTATTTAAAAGTCGCAAATTCGCGTGGCTGCCATGTTGGTTTTGTAGTTACCAGTTTTTCAAAAGTCACATAGGTGAACTTTTAGTAGTTTCCTTTATCACCGCAAAAAATTCCAAGGTGATATCTGTAATAGTTTCGGAGATATTGAATGCTGGTGAAATATTTTGCACAGCCGCCATGTTGGATTGGTGAGACGTAACAAAATTCGAAGGGCACGGTCGGGGTTGTTCGGAATAGTGCTATGAACTTACTGAGTTTCAGAGAAATCGCTCCAGCCGTTTAGAAGTTATTACGGGACACACACACACACGCGCGCACACACACACACGGACAAACTGTGATCTCATAAGCCTATTTTTTCATAATTGAAAATAGGCTAATAATGATAAAGTTATTAACATGCACTCTCTTATCTCCAAAATTAATTACATGGACTGCTTCGATTTGCGAGCGAGGTAATAAAATAATGCTACATCGCATTGTTATGTAAGTTATTTAAGTCGAACAAGAATGAATGTCGCAACATTAACAGTCACAAACGTATTATGGTTGGTTCATTGAAATGAGAAATAATCGTCAACTTCCATTGCTGGGAATGATTCACAGAGTCACGTGTTAAAGTAAAAATGCAGAATCCCCCAATGCAGTAACGCCGATGGTAAACCTGCGGCAGAAATACTGTGTCAGATATTACTATGCTCCTCAGACAATCAAAGAAGAAAGTTGATATTGTATACCTCAAAAACTGATCGCAACGTTGGTTCTTTTGTCATTTTGCAAATTCCACGCAAATAATTGTTCCCGTACCCCTTGGAAAACGTCCTCGTGCCCTTCAGGGATACGCGTGCCATAGGTTGTTTTTGTGTCTGATGCGGAGCTCTCCTAAATGCATCTAGTCAGGCTTATCGTACACCCTTGAACTTCGTCCCAAACATGAATCACATCGTGATTCTTTGCTGGGGGACTAGGAGCTCCCTCAACATTACCTCCAAAAGGTGGAATATTGGCTTAATTATGTGGTTGTAAAAGCTAATGCTTCATCTTATGGAACCTCTAGGGGTTGCATATAATTTGGACGTAATGCAAGATTCACTATCCCTAGGCCGAGTGTATCAAACGCTTGCTGATGGCCTGACTTGGTACACCTGGCCAAAACCCTGAGAAAGAGACTGCAAACATCTAGAAGGTTTGCTGGAGTTTAAAACAATTAAAATGACCAATCAAACTTCTAAAACAAAATGCAGTCTCTTCATTCCCCACCACTGATGAGACACATGAGTTGCACAGGGGCGTCCAGCCTTGGTACGCTCGGCATGCTGCGCCACGCACCTTCATACTGTCTCCTGCCTCTCTTGGTTGCCCTGACTGCCGGTGCTTCAGACCGAGTCAAGGTGGGATCGTTAGCGCACTGAAAAAATTACGAGCCTTACAGTAGTCGCATATGATGTGTAACATGTGACATGTTATCCTACTATGTGTGTCCTGGGAGCGCAAATCCCTTGTTAACAGTGAACTCTGTTGGTCATTGAAATAACTACTTGTAAATCTCCAGTGCCAAATCCTTTCAGCAAATATGATATATTGAATATTTTCACAAGAAAAACGACAATTTGAATATGATTTATTGTAGGAATATCTTTAATGGGCCTCCAAACCTTGAAATAAACCGTAAGCGATATACATTCCACAGCCACATGACCGACAGTACGTCGTGGTTTCAATCTCCACCACCTCGCGCGCTCATTGTTTCCGTCCCATTTCCGTCCCTTTTACAAAATCTCTCCCACAAAAAATATACAGCAACCGAGTGGAAAGATGTTACACATCAACATAATGCAAACAAACAAAAAAAAGAAAAATGGTCCATCCTATGAGTTGGTTGTCCGACGCATCTACATTGTGTTTGGCGTGTTTCTCCGCATACCGGTACTTGAACTTCACGTGCTTAGCATTAAAACTGTTAGAAATATTGATAAGGAACTTATTTATGACATTGCAATATCAATCACATTATTATATTTCCTTGTTATCGTTTTGTTTCAATTTGTTTTCATATTTACAATATACTGAATACCTTTTGACGTTCGACCAATCAGCCATAACACAGCGAAGGCAGTACGAGAGGGAGTGAGACGGGAAAGTGAGCAAGAGGGACAAAAACCTTCCTTCACCATCGCGCCAGAAGCACACCGGCGTGCTGTATGGACACCTCTAGTCTAGACTGCCTTTCACATCCTCACAAAAAGTGCACGCTCAAAGTCACACAACTGCACATTAAGTCTTCTTGGAGTAGCATTCACTCTCTTTGATCTACTCACACAACAGAATCTCTTATGCAGACGACCTTTCTTGATAGGTAGCGATGAACAGAGGTAAACTGTGAACTCTTATTAACCACCCAGACGCAGGTACAGATACTTGAGATTGTGCCTCGCGCTGACACTAATGTTGCTGTCCTTTCTAATGGTTGTCAAAGAAACTACGAAGCTGTGGAAAGACGAACCTCGTTAATATGAATCAATGTGTGTAGGCCTACAAACAAGTTTCGAGGTGACAATGGACGCAATAAAAACAGCCGTTATCAATGCGCTCAGTTATTTTCTTCCACCAAAATGGATACAATATTTGTATGTACACAAAAGGTTTTGCCATTATAACTGTGCATGAATATTTGTTCAGTTATTTATTATACTGTAGACTGATTATGAATTTTAATGGACCTACGTATTACTTCATCAATTTACTTGCAGATAAATCTATTTAATACACTAAGTTCATCTGACAAAGAACTCAAGCTCCTGAACCTGAAGGAGTTAGAAGGTTCGGTTTTAGCCAAAATCTTCCAAATCGTCTCAATAGTACAGGAAAAATTTCGCAGTTCTTGAAAAGTCAACGGAAAAATATTTATTTGTATAAAAAGAGTGTTTAAACAAATAAACAAGTCAATAGCCTCTGCCAGAACTGTGTCGCGTCCAGCCTGCATAACACTACAACCGGGTGGGTAGTCTGTACACAAGGGGCGCACACAACTCATTGTGTATTGAAACGAATATTCAAACGGAATTACCCACAGCAGTGACGAATTGCACTCTGATTCCATAAATATTGACAATTTGTTTAAAAAGTGCGTTTAAACAAATAAACGTATTTATAGAAGCCCGCATAACAGTAAAGCCGGGCGGGTGGTTGGTTAATGAACATGCGAGATTTCTCTCACAGGTCCCCTTGTTTAATTTAATTTACTTACGAAGTATGTTAGCTGCTACACCACGAGGTTAACTTCTATTATCGATTTACATTCAAGGTATTCAGCTAAGTCTTGAAAACATTCTGGGAATAAAATGATTCTCTATTCATTCCATCAGCAAGGTAGTTTGTGGAGCAATAAATTGTTAGCATGTTCTGTTCAGACGATAATTTATGAGATCAGAAATAGGTTCAGCAATCCTCAGCGTGACTGGATCGTATGAGAAGAAAAATATTGTTTCGTCTGGTGTCGTTGTCGACTTGGCCAAGGTAGAAGCGAGCTGAATGACAAGACGTAACAGATGCGACCTGTGAAAGACCGTTCAGCTTTTAAGTGTAATTTCCGCAGGCGTGGTTGGCATAGTCCCAAATCACCGGGTGCTTTATTCTGTTTAACAGGAAGTGGCGTGTCGGGGAGCTCCTTTATCTTATGACATTTTTATCACATCACCCTCGACTCCTTTCACCATTGTACCGTAACGACATTAAAGAGTGTTATTCTAATAAGGACCCATACTCTTAGAATCCTAACCACAACGTGGTGTAGTGACTAGTGTTCTTGGCTGTCGTCCCGGAGGTCCAAATTTAATTCCCGGCTCTGCCAATATATTTAATTCTGGTTTGAGGGCTGGAACGGGATGCACTCAGCCTCGTGAGGCAAAACTGGGAAGAGGCGAGATCAATTCCCACCTCAGATAACCTGGAAGTGGTTTTCCGTTGTTTCCCCACTTCTACTCCACGAAAATGCTGGGATGGTACCTAACGTAAGACCACGACCACTTCCTACCCAAATCCTACCTCAATTAATAGTACACACACTAGTACAGGCATCACAGTGATACAGGTTATCAGACAAATTCTACAAACACCCAAGTGCACGGCGCTACATGACCACGATGTCGGAAAGGTCCTAAAGAATCAACAACAACAACAACAACAGCAAACCCAAAATGAAGGTTTTTGTTTTTCTCTAGATTTCTCTCGGGATTCTTAGTTTTGTCTCTATTACACAATGGACATAAAATCATTTTTAAGAAAGCAAAACGTCTGCTGCGGTGTCAGAGACGACCTCGTCCTGAAACCAAGCCATTTCCTCAGCTAGTAAAAATATCTTTGATTCCAGTTCTCTGCTAAAATACATGTCTTAATATAAAAGTTCCCTTCTCCTCCACAACTGTTTAACATACAAAGCTGAAAGGTTTAGATGTAATTCCTCCTGATGTTTATGTTATGATTTAACATAGACGTTTTTCAAAATTTACTTTAGTTTAGTTTTGTCATAAGGAAATGTTGTTGAAGATGCCTTTTCTAAAAAAATGCACGTAGAAAAATAATCCTATTATCGAAACTACTGTGTTAAACCTTGAGAACTTGCGTGAAAAAATATAACACGAGGATTGACGCCGAGTCATTTTGACCCATAGTGTGTCACTTCCTTTTTGTCGTAGTCGTACGGATTTTAATGGAGTAATTTTACACCTGGTGTTTTCCTACGAACTATTCCCCAATATAAAATGAAGTTTATTTATATTTTTCAAATTTAACATGCAGGAAAATCACAATAATTTCGTAATTGTACGATTGCCTTTGATAGTGGCCGTAAACCAGTCATCTCCATTTTTTGGAACAAAAGGAGCTGATGACCAAGGTGTCCCTAGTTCCTAAATACGGATGAACAAGAACGTGAGCTATGTGATTGTGCTGCACCAAAATATAAGTAGTTGGATTTTTTCCCTCATATTTTACAGACTGTCCCGACAAAGGTAAGCCGAAAATTGTCACGCGAGGACTGGCGCCATGGGTAAATCTGATCCGACCGTAAATAATATAGAAATAACTTGATTGTTCAAAAAGATATGGGCATGTTACTTTTGCAGGGTGAAGTTCACGGCTAGGAAGGAAGGTACAGTAAGTGACAGGAAATAAGGGCTGACCAAAACTAAAATATAGACCATTATTTAAGCCTCGGGTCAAAAATACCCATGCGCCAGTCCTCGTGGGTTAAACGAGAGCATTACGGATCATTCCTGGAAAATATGCAATGAGTTCCTGTTAATAATTTATAGGAAAATGGTAAATAAAACGTTGAAAATTAACACGGACAGCTTACTGTAGGACATTCCGACTCTCCATGGTATCTAGCGGATTTTCCCTCACGTTCACCTTTATGTACACCCTTTCTTTTACTGTCATTCCTGGCTACCCAACAGCAAATATCCCACGTCAGATTGCCTTGAGTAATCAGGTAATCAAAGGGAAGGGAAGGCAAGACATTTATATTGGAGTGGAGATTATATCGCATTGACCTTTACGATCAGAACAACATCAATCCAGGACACAATTGATTGTTCCATGTAATTAGTATACCGCAGACACGACCTTGACGACAAACAGCACGTGATAAGATATACAGTATTCTGCATAGGATTGATCTAATAAACATATTCCTTTACAGTCGGTCAAACATTAAGGTACCCAATTGAATCGGACGGAGAATAAGAGCAATTTATCACACTCTCATTTCTGGATTAGTTAATTTAGAGTAAATATACACTATTACACTTTATGTGAAGGATTGAAGCCATTGTTGCCTGGGCAAACTATCAATTTAAACTTTTCAGTCGGTCAACACGCTTTTGCCAAATTACGAGGCTCATCTAGAAAGTAAGTTGCGTTTTTTTCTGTTTTTTGTGTTTTATGCAAATCTTGATTGGAAACAGGTACAGCAACGTGTCACCTATTTTTCGACCAAGTTACCCAACAAATTGAGACACTTGTCATAGGGTGGTTTGAATTTTATTTTCTTGTCCTGTGTCATAGAAGTCTGCCGCCTGCGGATGGAACCAGCGCGTGACAGTCGTCTTCAGCTCTTCGTCAGTGTGGAAATGCTGAGTGGAGGACAGAGATTTCTTGAGATTCGATAAAAGGTGGATATTACTGGGACCAAGATGAGGACTGTTTAGTGGATGATCAAACAACTCCCAGTCAAACTCCTGCAGAACAGTTGCTGTACTGACCTTGCTCCCAACGATATCAGGGTGCATAAAGTCTATCCCTCTTCACTGGCTACCGCCTCTAAGTCACATGCACGTGATGTGGCGCACCAAATCTTCGGAGACAGAACGCCCTCCTAAAGGAATATAAAAGTTAATTATCAATCCTCAGCTTCCAATCCACTCTGATGTACCTGTACTTTAAAAAAATCCGATTAAAATCCAGACGGCCACCCTTCACACTGGCAGAATCGTTGCAAGCAATGAATTTCAACATGAACAGGAAATGGTCAGGAATGTGGACTAGTGCTGCACATGAGGACTACCAGGCTCTCGTTAGACCAGGTATACAGCCAGTTGGCATGGAATTACTGCGACGTGTTTGGAAGACACTTTACAGGCTCCGTACAAGCCATGGCATTTGTGCAGAGAACCTCCACCGATGGGGATTGGCGGCATCTTTCCAATGTGACTGGCAGTGAACACCAGACCATCAAACACATTGTAACATCCTGCAGCAGACGAGCTTATTCTGCAAGTCCAGAAGATTTCTTTGAAGTGACGGCTTCTGCCTTTCAATGGATTAAAGACATTAAGACATTAACTTGTAGATTTTCAGTATTTGTAAACTTTGTATATTAGTTGCTCTTCAGTTGCCATACGCTAAATAAATCCCAGCGATTTTCAACCTTCCTTGCATCTCAAAAAATTCCTGGCCTCCGGTCAGCATTTTCACACTGACGAAGAGCTGAAGAAGACTGTCAGGCGCAGGTGGCAGACTACTATGGCACAGGACTACAAAAGTTGATACCACGCTATGACAAGTGTCTCAATTCGTTCGGTGCCTATGTCGAAAAATAGCTGACTCATTACGGTACCGTTTGCTAATAAAGTTTTGCATATAATTATGTTCTCTTTTTATTTCAAAATAGGGAAACATACTTTGTGGATGCGCCTCGTAGATTAAGTGGTGTAACTAAAGATACAACAATCTTTTCTGTAAAATTTAACATGTTTTAAAATTATTCACCGATAAAAAGATAAATTTAGGATTACGTGCTTCAACCGTCACGCGGCCATCGACAGTTTCTGATCACTAGGGTTGGAGTTTAAAATTATACAATTATTTATCAATATGGTTTATTGGCTTTCACGCCCAGTGAATTAAAACTCAGCAATTCTTCTAGGTTTGGGCCGTGTCATGTGTGGGGTTTCGCCTAGCACACCAAGCTGGCTCATCAGTGGGCTCTTGGTGTTCCCGCCCGGACCCCCACAGCAAGCCTTCATAGGGAAGTTATGGCTGCTTGATCTTTTAGTTCTCGCAGTAAGGAGGCGCAAGTGCGCTTTATAAAAAGGGAGGTGGAGGTGGAGGTCCGGATATTTCTAAATATTACCGGTAGTGAAATAATAAGTATAAATTTAATTTAAAATTAGAAATTAAAATTAAACTGTAAAGTAAAATGTAAATTCAAAAATGATTAAAAATAGTTTTATCATATTAAAATAAATAACCATCAATTATACGACACATTTATCTATTTAGAGGGTCTTAAGTCAACTACTTCACATTCATTCATTTATTTACTTTATTCGCAAATGGCGGTAATTTCCCGGTGGCAAATTGTACAATTACAGAAAATTACCAACAATAATAACAAACACAATGTTCACAGGTCGCGATTTGGGAACTATATCGTAGTATCTACACAAAATGTCAGTCTTCTGTTAAACACATCAATATGCTTGGGGCAGGTAATGAGTTCCAATTATCAATATGAATGAAATAATGAAATAATATTTCCCTTAATTTGTACGCCGCGGTCGTTCCTTAACTTTATGCGCATTATCTGCCCTTCTTAGGTAGGTGGGATTTCCCAGACGTTTGCTTAGTTCTCCCCATGCTGACTGATTAGTGTAAATGTTAAACATAGCGTATAGTCTGGATTTTTTCTATCTTCCAGAGATTCCCACCCTAGCTTTTTCCAGTTACACTACTTCTATGCTTAAAATCGTTGATAAAATGCATAGACATTAACAATTATGTAGATGGTATTAAATATTATCCGTGTTGACTGGTTTTAATCTAAAATTATAAGAAGTAGTTCCGTGAAGAACTATACAGCCTATTTTCATATATCCTACTTATGTCAATTGCCACTATCAACATACAAAATTTCAGTTTGATTGCTGTAATAGATTCGTAGATATTGAGAACTGACTAAATATTTCGGATGGTCGCCGTATTGGATTTTTATATATGTAGGTCCTAGAGTTATTTACTGTTACATGAAGATTATTGTGTACGTGTAGCATTCAAACTTCAATCGCATGATTAGGACGCAAAAAGTAGCAAGGAGATTTTAAAATTTCACACAGCTGCCATCTTGTGGTTATGGAAGCAATTGAAATAAATTAGATGCCAGTGGATTAACATTTGTATAAGGATTTACTGTACTAAGTTTCACTGCTCTCGGATGGTTAAATTGCGAGAAACGTCCATGTGAATATTTATACTTCGCGTCGCCGCCATGTAGGATTTGTGATCACCAGGTTATTGAAAGTCCTACAGGTGAACTTATGTTCATAGGCCCTATGAACATTAAAAAAATCAGTTTGATTGCTATAATGAATTCGTAGATATTCAGAGTCGTCTAAATATTTCGGATGGTCGCCATGTTGGATTGTTAAATGTATAGGTCATAGAGTCATGTACCATTAAAGGTAAATTATTGCGTAGGCTCATTATTCAAACTTTCATTTCGATCGCATGACTACGACACAAGAAATAAAAACTTAATTTTAAAATTCGCATAGCCGCCATCTTGAGGTTATGTAAACAATTGAACTAAATTACATATCAGTGCATTACAATGTGTATAAACATTTCCTGTACCAAGTTTCATTGCGTTTGGAACATTAAATCGCGAGAAAGGTCTATTTAAAATTTTCAAATTCACTTGGCCGCCATGTTCGTTTTGTAGTTAACCGGTTTTTAAAAGTCTTATAGATGAACTTTCAGTAGTGCTCTTTATCTCCGTACAAAATTTCAGGGTGATACCGCTAATAGTTTCAGAGATAAAGAATGCCGGTGAAATATTTCGCACAGCCGCCACCTTGTGGTTCTGTAAACAATTGAACGAAGTTAGATGTCGGTGCATTACAATGTGTATGAACATATACTGTACCAAGTTGTATGGCGTTTGGTTGGTTAAATCGCGAGAAATGTATATTTAAAGTCGCAAATTCGCTTGGCCGCCATGTTGGTTTTGTAGTTACCAGTTTTTCAAAAGCCACATAGGTGACCTGCTAGTAGTTTCCTTTATCACCGTAAAAAAAATCCAGGATGATAACGGTAATAGTTTAGGAGATATTGAATGCTGGTGAAAGATTTCGCACAGCCGCCATGCTGGATTGGTGAGACGTAACAAAATTTGAAGGGCCTGGTCGGGGTCGTCCGGAATAGTGCTATAAAATTACCGAGTTTCATTGAAATAGCTCCAGCCGTTTAGAAGTTATTAGGGACACACACACACCATCACACACACGGACAAAAGGTGATCTCATAAGCCTAATTTTTCAAAATTGAAAATAGGCTAAAAACCGCCTTGTCAAACACTAGAAAGTATTTTAAAATCAAATTAATATGTGCATGTGTCGTTGTATCAATGATAACTTGGTCAGCGTGAAAAATCCTAGAAACTACGATATCTTAACAAAAAACTAAAAAGAAAATGAATATCCTTACAATAAGTCATTCATTTATTTTTATTTATTTATTTTTCTCGTGTGACCTCCTGAGAGGCCGAGTTCAGGTCTTTCTAGTTGACGCCCGTGGGCGACCTGCGCGTGGGATGAGAGATGGAATGGATGAAGAGGAATGAAACTGGGCAAGGATGTGGAAGGAAGCGGCCATGGCCTGTCAGAAGGTACCGTCCCAGGATTTGCCTGGTGTTGAAAATGGGAAAACCACGGAAAACCATTTCAAGGACGGCCAACAGTGGGGCTCTAACCCACGCGTCTACCGAGTCAGCAGACAGCTTGGCCCCATGACCTAACGCTGCGCTTTAGCGAGCGTAGCCACTTCTGTCGGTATTTAAATAAATGAAAGGTCACAAAAGAAATAATTAATAAATAATTATAGCATGTGTGAAATACCTGGTCGTACCATATCCACCTAAGATATCAGTCATTTCAAACCTTTCCCATGTGCAAAATTTATTGAAATGACCGATATCTCAGGTGGATATGTTACGACCAGGTATTTCACACATGCTATAATAATTTATTAATTATTTTTTGTGACCTTTCATTTATTTAAATTAATGACTTATTACAAAAGTTTGGTGCTTTTCAGTTGGTCAGCGAGAATGTACCCAAAAGAGCTCGGTTATGCCCTAATCCTGAATTTAAAAAAGTCCTCTCGGCACGCCGGAAGGCGGAGGTAGATTTCACCGGGCAAGCCTGGGGATAGGCGAAAATAGGCAGAATATTCAGGTTTTCGTAGAAGGATCAGACCTCATTTATTGCGAGAAAGTATTTTATAATCGGAGCTTAATTAACTTTGTTTTTCGTCATTTTATGCATATATTAAACATTTTATTGTCTTAAGGGGATGGTAACATTCTTGTCATTTGGGGTCCATTTTTATACTTGTGGTCACACTGTCCTTATGCAAGGTTTCGACACTGATCTAACGATCTGTTACTTGTTCACGCAAAATTTTATCTCCCGCGGAGATTTTGGTTGGTTCCTCAGTTTAGGGGCTGCGAAAACGCGGTCATGTAACTCCGTGTACTTTGGCTGTGTGTAGAATCTGTCTGATAAACGGTGTGAATTGTGATGGCTGTATTAGTGTGTAATTCAGGTAAGGACTGCACACGGTCAATTTCAAGCAGTAGTTCCTAATGTTGCTAACAAATACTACCGTCAACGACACCTAGCTGTGAACTTGGCTACTTGATGCCACCGCAACCAACAACTCGCAACGAACGTTGGAGCTTCCCCTGCAAAGGAAAGCATACTGATGGATTTTTAGCGCTCTTAGAAAATCCGACGACTTCGGCCGGCTTTGAACCCGCGACCTTGAGCATAGAAGTTCAGCATGCTACCAGTTAAGTCTCTGAAGCCGCCTCACACTTTAAGTCAGATAGAAAACTGAATGTGATCTCGTGCAAGTGCGTTGTCATGGCAACGTCTGATGGCTCATCCCTCATCAATTTAGTAGTGTTGTCATGGCAACCTCTGATGGCTATTGGCATTTTCTTATAATTCCGAAATAATTTTTCTCATCCCTTGGCGTAATGGTGGGTCATATCAAAGAATCTTTCAGACAAAAGTTTTAGGTAATTATTAGGGGAATATTGTCCATTTTGTACGGTTTCGATATTGTGCCTATTAAGAGAGATATGATTAATGTTTCCCGAAAAACCCACTTTTTCCCACCCCTTTGGTCAATGGTTGGTGCTATCAAAAACTTTTCAAACATTAATTTTTGAGCCATATCCGACACATAGTATGAACTTTGAATGGATTCGATATTTCAAATATTAAGAGAGTTATAGCGATATTTCACTTTTTCGAAAAAAAACACCTTCATTTTCACCCCCGTCGACCGATTTTGCCCATTAATGAACTCGACCGCGATTTTATAGGGATACAATTTATGTAAAAATTTCAAAGTGATTGGTGCAAAATTGCGGTATTTATCGTGTCCACAAGAAAGTGATATATATATATATATCTAATATATAAAAGTGAAAGTCTGTATGTATGTATATATGTTGGTTCCGTATACAAATCTACACCGTTCCACCAATCTCAACCATATTTTGCATACACATAGTTTAGGACCCAGAAGGAACCGCTGGCTACATGAATTTTCGATAGTCTTTCACATTCTTCTGATTTCGGCCCTTTTTCACTCAAAAACAGGCTAATCAAATCATAAAATATACTCATGAAGGAATGGCAAGGCAGATAGTTTCCATGGCAACATAGCTCAAGTCCAGACACGGCCGACTTGATGCCAATTGCGCTCAGCACTACCGGTATAGAAAAAGAGGATCTTTACTTGAAATCCCGTTAGTTACTCAACTGCTCACACAGCACTGTCAACCGAGTTAAGCATAACAAAGACTTGACACTATCTTCTTTCTACTATATATTTTTCAAATACCACTCACTCACTCACTCATTCATTTATTCATCACGAAATCTCAGAAACCAACGAACGGGTTGGAATGAAATCTGGTATGCAGCTTCCTCAAGGGCCGCAAATGCCCACTAAGAGAGACATTTTGGCTATTCAGGTTCTAAAGGGGTGTTAAGGGGGTAGACCTGCATTTAATTGAATAGCAATATCTCCCGATTGGTTTCATGGGGGGATGTGATACTCGGCATATAAACTCATCATTAAAAATAAGAAGACATGTTGTAATGGTATTTAGTGCCCCATGTTGGTAGCGACAAATGAAACGTTTTTGCTAGCCCACACTGTTGGGTGAGAAATGTAACTGTTTACCTTTGCCTAAGCTATGTTGTTTTAATGGGCGCCTAGACCTCAATGCAATGTTGAAATCTAAATTTGTATTTAACAACGTCTAGCTCTGGCAGAACACATTCAAGACTCTATTCACTCAGATCGTGGTATGATTTGATCATTAACCCAACAAACAATTGTATCAGGAGAAGGAATTGGTCTATATCTAATGCTACCTACTGAAAGCAAAGACTGCATTGTAAAAGAAATGAATTTATTATATAAAACAAGTATAGCAAAATTAATAATAATAATAACTATAAAATTTAAATTGGAGCGTTGTGATTTTAATATTACCGATAGAAAATTACGTGAAAACGGAGTCTGATAAATTGATTTTACTCTTATTTCCAAGCTATGAATTTACTGAAATATGAAATGTAAAACAAAGAAAAATGAGAGATTGCGTATTTCTGCGTCATTTGCGCTTACCACTGGAAATTGCCAAAGCATTTCCCTCGTACTTGATGATGCTGTGAGCTTCCCACAGTCTCCTGGATGTCGTCATCTTCGTCGATGTTTGATGATATACTGGTAGATTAGATAATTCTATGGTCCGTACATCGGACCCAAACTCTCGTAAAACCGCACTGGTTACGTTTTACAAAAGTTCGTCGCTACCTCCACTGAACATCGGAGCGTCACGCACTCGCGACCGTACTCTGCCAGTTCTACACAGATTGTCCGCTCCACGGAACATCGGAGCGTCCCCCGCGTATAACCATACTCCGCAAGTATTTCACAGATTGTCACTAACTCCACTGAACATCGGAGCGACTCGCACGCGTACCCATACTCCTCAAGTATTTCACAGATTGGCCTCCTCTCACGGCGCGTCGAACGATATATTCACCTGTCGGCTCCCCACTCTTCAGCCGACTCCTAGCTTACGTTGTCTCCGCTGATTGGCTGAGCACGCCGCTAGTTCCCCTCCTCTGCCTCATTACACTCGTCGCGCGAGAGGGAGAAGTCGATTTCCGTTTCGACAATTCGCCTCTTCTAGACCTTGCGACCCAAGATTGCGTCATGCTTCTCGACAAGATTAAGCGTGTACTTGAAATCCCAGTGAGTCACGTCTCTCAAATACCCTAACTGACAAAACTCCGTAAAATTCCGTAATCAGATAATTTTCTATGATATCGTCGTTCGTAATAATTTGCTTGATAGCGTTTTCTAAGACATAGAAAACCTATCTGAATGCTAATAATTTTTATAAAATGCTCCGAAAATACCTTAATAATAATTATAATAAATTAATAATAATAATAAATTAACATGAAAAATTCTCTTGGCTGAACAATTTGCCGCGTAAATAAATATAGAATGGCTTCCTACTGACTTATGCCAGTTGCATAAAAACCCCTCGAAAAACACGTTACAATGTGTCTGAGGGTTTTTCGATGTGGTGTATATAATGAGGTGAAAGGGGTGAAAAGTGGGGATTAAAAGATTCTTAACGGAGCGTGTGTCTCTTAAACGACATAGGCGAGGAGTTTGAAACACAGCGAAAAAAAATCAACATAAAAAAGAAGTAAATATGTGTTTGACAGTTTTTTCATAAATCCAATTTAAGGGGCCCATGGGGAGAGATGAAATTCTGGGGGGGGGGGGAACAGGAAAGAAAGTGTCCCAACTGATTGACTGACTGGCTCACTCATCAAACTCAGGGGGAAAAACTGCTTTAAAGTAAGTAAATAGCTGTTCGACAGTTTTTTTTTCATAAATCAAATTTAAGGGGTTCATGGGGGGGGGGGGGGGGGTGAAATTCTGAAAAAAGAAAATTGAAAGAAAATGTCCAGACTCACTCACTTACTCACTCACTAATCATCGCCTAGCCAAAATTATTGAAGTTAGAAACATGACAGTTTGGGGATATGTTCATTGTATGTCAAAACCGTCTACTAAGGGAGGATTTTCGGATATTCAGGTTCTAAAGGGGTCTTAAGGGGATTAAACCTGCATTTCATTGAATAACAATATCTCCCGATTGGTTTCATTGGGGGATGTGATACACGGCATATAAACATATCATTAAAAAGTAACAAGACACGTGTCTGAGGGTTTTTCGATGTGTTTATGAGGTTAAAGGGGTGAAAAGTGGGGATTGAAAGATTCCTAACGGAGCGTGTATCTCTTAAACGACATAGGCGAGGAGTTTGAAACTCAGCGGGAAAAAATCAGCATAAAAATAAGTAAATATGTGTTTGACCGCTTTTCCATAAATCCAATTTAAGGGGCCCATGGGGAGGGGTGAAATTCGGGGGGGGGGGACAGGAAAGAAAGTGTCCTAACTGATTGACTGACTGACTCACTCATCAAACTCAGGGGGAAAAACTGCTTTAAAGTAAGTAAATAGCTTTTCGACAGTTTCTTTTTCAATCAAATTGAAGGGGTTCATCGGGAGGGGTGAAATTCTGAAGAAAAAAAAATGAAAGGAAATGTCCTGACTCATTCACTCACTCATCATCGCCCAGCCAAAAATATTGAAGTTGGAAACATGACATTTCGGGGATATGTTCGTTGTATGTCAAAACCGTACACTAAGGGAGGTTTTTTTGGATATTCGGGTTCTAAAGGGGTCTTAAGGGGGTTAAACCTGCATTTCATTGAATATCAATATCTCACGAGTGGTTTCATTTGTGGATGTGATACTCGGCATATAAACTAATCATTAAAAATACACAGACATGTGTCTAAGCGTTTTTCGATGTGGTGTATTATTATAAGGTGAAAGGGCTGAAAAGTGGGGGTTGAAGGATTCCTAATGGAGCGTGTAGGCCTATCTCTTAAACGACATAGGCGAGAAATTTGAAACTCAGCGAAAAAAAATCAGCTTAAAAAGTAAGTAAATCGGTTTTCGACTGTTTTTTTTTTCATAAATTAATTTAAGGGGCCAATGGGGTGGGGTGAAAATCTGGGGGAAAAATGAGAGAAAGTGTCCTAACCGACTGACTCAGGGGAAAAAGACAGCTTAAGAAATAAGTTAATAGGTGTTCAAGCGTTTTTTAATCAATCCAATTTAAGGGGCCCATGGGTAAAATGGTAAAATAAATGAAAGAAAATGACCTGTCTGACTCACTCACTCATCACGCCCAGCGAAAACTATTAAAGTTGGAAACATGAAATTTTGGGAATATGTTCGCTGTATGTCGAAAACGTTAACTAAGGAATGATTTTTGTTTATTCGGGTTTTAGAGATGTGTCAAGGGGGTAAACGTGCATTTCATTGAATAACGATATCTCATGAGTTGTTTGTTTGGGGATGTGATATTCGGTATATAAACTAATCATTAAAAATAATCAGACATATGTCTAAGGGTTTATCGATGTGGTGTATATTATGAGGTGAAAGGGGTGAAAATTGGGGGTTGAGGGATTCTTGACGGAGCGTGTATCTCTGAAACGACATAGGCGTGAAGTTTGAAATTCGGTGGGAAAAAAACAGCTTAAAATACAAGTAAATAGGTGTTCGAACGTTTTTTTCATAAATCCAATTTAACGGGCCCTTGGAGAGGGGTGAATTTATGGGGGAAAAAACCAGGAAAGAAAGTGTCCTAACTGATTGACTCACTTACTCACTCATCAAACTCAGGGGGAAAACAGCTTTAAATAAGTAAATAGGTGTTTGACAGTTTGTTTCATAAATCCAATTTAAGGGGTTCATGGGGACGGGTGAAATTATCAAAAATAAATGAAAGAAAATATCCTGACTGACTCACTCACTCATCATCGCCCAGCCAAAATTATTGAAGTTAGAAACATGAAATTTTGGGGATATGTTCGTTGTATGTCGAAAACGTCCACTAAGAAAAGAGTTTTGGATATTCAGGTTCTAAAGAGGTGTTAAGGGGGTAAACGTGCTTTCCATTGAATAACAATATCTTACGAGTGGTTTCATTTGGGGATGTGATACTTGGCACATATACTAATCATTAAAAATAAGCTGACACATGTCTAATGGTTTTTCGATGTAGTGTGTATTATGAGGTGAAAGGGATGAAAAGTGGGGGTTGAAAGATTCCTAACTGAGCGTGTATCTCTTAAACGACATAGGGAGGAGTCTGAAACTCGGAGGAAATCTATCAGCTTAAAAATAAATAAATAAATAAATAAATAAATGAATAAATAAATAAAATAAATAGGTGTTCGACCGTGTTTTCATAAATGCAATTTAAGGGGCATATGGGGAGGGGTGAACTTCTGGAAGAAAAACGTCCACTAAGGAAGGATTTTTGTATGTTTGCTCTCATCGACCAACCAAAACTATTAAAGTTAGAAGAATGATATTTTGGGGATATGTTTGTTTGTTGTGTGTCGAAAACGTCTACTAAGGAGGGATTTTTGGGTATTCAGGTTCTAAAGGGGTGTTAACGGGGTTAAACCTGCATTTCATTGAAAAACAATATGATACGACTATGACGCGACCGAAGCGAGGCAAAAATTGAGATGGTGTGTGTCTGTGTATTACTCAATCTCGCAAGTACCACTGGTCCGATTTACGTGAATTTTACATGGAAGTAGCTGATTTACCTGGTTAACATATAGGTTACCTTTGATTTCAATACTTTGCACTATTTAAAATGGCGACCATTTTAGTGACGTCACTACACCCTTTGGTTTCAAACTTTCATATTTCCATTTCAAATAAAATGAGAACGCTAAGAAATAGCAAACTTTTGATGGCATATGCGAGGTTTAAAATTACATTTTCTATCCGAAAGGTATCTGCAACTGTTAGCGAGTAAAACCTAAATTTGTGCTATAAAACACGGTCAACGCCGAGCGGTGTAGTTGGACAAAATGTTCCATCCTTAATCTCCCTCTGCGCAGCACCTCGCCTATCCCCTGTTTTAACTGTCACCTTCACATTTTAATTTATTTATGACGCGTAGCGAAGCACGGGCACTTCAGCTAGTATATATATATATATATATATATACATATATGCATAAATTATATATAAACTTTTGAACTGACGGTGGTTTTGGGGTCTAGGGGATGTAAAACGCGAAGATATGTCAACATTTTCCGTAAGTCGAAACATGGGACCCATTGCAATAGTTAGCTTTCTAAAGAAATCTACCTAAAATGCATGAGATTAATAAATACACTAGGTTGACCAGTTTCAATCATCAAGCGATCATCATCAGATCCATTACACTTAGGCTGTAAAATCCATGTTTGAAAATACAGGTGAAAATATATAGGCCTACAATATGTGCAATTATTTAGTTGCAGTATTGGTAATGCAACTTGTCAGTGTATGCTAGTTGGCTTCAAACCCCACAATAATGACTTATTGTATGGATATCCATGTTCTTTTTAGGTTTTTGTTGCGATACCGTTGTTTTTAAGATTTTTCGCGCTGACGAAGTTATTAATGATATAACGAAACATGTACGTGTTAATTTAATTATTAAACTACTTTCTAGTGTTTGACAAGGTGGCTTTTATAATTTGAGATTAAAAAAGTGACAGTCTGAAAGACTAGACTTTGTATCATTTTAAATGCTAGAAATGCTGAAAAATGGTAGAAAGGCTGGAGGCTTCTCGCTTCGCTCGAAGCCAAAGACTCTTGACATGTTAGAAAATTATCTGCATAATATTTATCTTGCTTATCTTGTTTCAAATTACTCGCGAACGGCAAGTGCAAACCAAGGGCAAAGCAAGGTCAAACGCGCGGGGACGTGCCCTTTCCATCCAGTCTAAAATCACTTATAGTGGGCGATGTATTGAAGATAGAGATATGCTCCCGCGGACTTTTTTGTGGAACTTTTCATGCTGACCAATTCTTACGCTCATAGTATATTGATATTTTTAACGGTTTGACCAGCGTAAGCTTAAGAAGCGCACGGACGCCAAGTTTGTTTTCGACTTTTTCACTGAAATCGTTACTGCTTGGCTTCCTTTGATCATACATAAATTATTTTCTACTGAATCTTTCCTCGAGATATCCTTTACAGAATGGCGAAAACTGCATCAAAATCCATCCAGTGGTTCTCGAGATTACCCGTGACATCCAGGAATCGGGGATTGTTGTCTTATACTAACGTAGTAGAGATTGTCGGGGAACACATGCACCAAGCAGTACTATGACGTCACACACCTCAGTGCATCTGGGTACATTTCGTCCCGTCACCGTAACGTAACGCCAGACCCCAGCATAACGACGAAGTTGACAAGATCATTTAAAATGATAAAATCGTTGAGCACTAACCTATCAGCCTTCCTTTGACCATCTCCAGCTCACTGATGAGCCCTACTTGATATGGGTCCCAAACCGCTGAGCCGTATTCGAAGATTGACCTCACTAGGGTTTTTAATAACATGACCATGACTGTAGTACTCAATATTAGCAACAATAACATCGTCCAGGTACTTAACATTCCTAGTATTCTTCTGCCTTAATAACTTGCCAGTTGTTAGGCGTAAATGTACCGCAGCGAAGATCCAATTGCATTTATAAATAAACTCTGCCACGCGCGTGCGGAACCACCAATGTGCCCTTTGGCCGGAGGATATGAGTCACATATTTCAGTAATTACATATGTTGAGCTATTCTTACATAAATCTTATCTGTAATTTATGATTCTCTGACATATGTTGTCAGTGACAGCGTAAGTACCTAGCCCTGGGCTTAGCTGGATGTAAACACAGCTCGTTGCTGAAACTGAGGCTAGAGGAGGATGTTTCACGTCACATCCAATAAGGATAAGGACACAATGATACTTCTTTATCATACCTGGGTGACTACATGTATGGTGGAGGAAGAACATGGAAAGTACAGATGTGGTCATAGAGTTGTTGTTTTGGTTGCTTGGTTCCTCAGTTTAGGGGCTGCGACAACGCAGTCATGTAGTCCCGTGTACTTTGGGTGTGGGTAGAATCTGTCTGATAACCGGTGTTAATTGTGATGGCTGTATTAGTGTGTGTTATCTGTTTTTTAATTTAAGTAAGGACTGCAACTTTGAATTTTTCAAATAGTTCCTACTTTTGCCGCCAAACGCCACCGTCAACGACTACTAGGCCTAGTTCAGAACTTAGCAACTAGACGCCACCGCAGTCGGCTCTTGGCAACGAACGTAGGAACCTAAGAGCGTTGTTTACATTCTTAACCTATACAATTTAGCTTCACACATGTGTAATTAGTGGAAGGTTCTTTAACATGCCATAAATCTTTACTTCCCCTCCGAAGGAAGGCATACTGAGGGATTTTTATCGCTCTTAAAAATCCGATGATTTCGACCGGGTTCGAACCCGCTATCTTGGGCAAAGAAGCTCAGCATGCTACCGACTACGCCACCGAAGCCGCTCAGTTGTTGTTTTATTTGAGGGGTTTGTACATCATGGTTATTCAGCCCCGTATACTCGGGTTGGTTTGGAATTTTGTGTTATCGTGATGGCTGTATTGGTGTGTGTATTTAAGGATTGGGAAAGAAGGGACCATGGCCCTAACCTTGATTGGTTAGTGATCTGTATATTAACCACCTGCTAGCTATATTGTCAAAGATGCTGTTGGTCAACGAATTTTCTTTTGGAAGTGTTCAAATTTCAAAAAACCAAATAATATTTTTCTATCTTCTTGGCCTGAAATGCTTGATGATTTTTAATAAAAACAATTAAAACGTTAATAATAAAATAATAGAAATTTAAATTAAAATTGAAAACAAATACATTCTAAAAATTAATAAGCTTATAGCCTACAATTAAAAATAAAAGAGCTTATAAAAATATTATGATCATAAAAATAACACAAATTATAAAAATTTAAATCTAAAAGTTAAAAAATAACACAAAATAAAATTAATAAATTAAAATTTGGCTAAAAGATTTAAATTCAAACAAATAGTCCACATAAGATATTTATATAAGAGTTGTGCCCTATAAAGGGTTAAGTTAGGAACCATCACGACCTTCATCTGGAGTAGAAGTGGTAAACCACGGGAAACCATTTCTAGGATAGCTGCGGTGGGAATCAAACCCACCTATTCTCAGTTTTGCCTCACGAGGCACTATAAACTCCGTTCCAGCTCTTAGACCAAAATTGAATTTCTTGGCAGAGTCGGGAATCGAACCCAAATATGCTAGCCACTACACCACGAGGCAAAAGTACCGTATCACCATGCATTATATATGGACTGGAACGCATTTGGGATCACTTAACTGGAACACTGCTACAGTGAGGGTCATCCCTGAAGAACAGGGCTCCAAAGGCCGTGCGGCCGACAGGTTCCAATGACTCACCGTCTCATTTGTAGCATGTGCCGATTACAACTGCGCGGCAATAAGCCGTAGGTGCTGGCATTGCATTTATTAGATACGGAGTTGGCAATTTACCTTAGTTGTGATAATTAACACTTAACTGTAGCCAACATAGTATCACGTAAACATGGTTAGGTACAGAAGAAAACATCGAATTTTGCTAGTGGAAACCTTTCTTCTCAAGAAATCTTCCAGTACAAGTCAGACGTTTGTTTTTGACGATTTCCCTTGACCTTGACCCTTGCGGGTGAGCCTGTGCACAGTACTCTCTAGCCCTCCCACCTCACATTTGTCACCAACGGTCTGATATAATTGAATTCCAGACTTGAGCACGTGACGACACCACCGTGCAGACAGTACAGTCCACGTCGAAGTATTGTGTGACGCGGAAGCACACGTTACATGGTTACGAACAGAACGCCATTATATTTTCCAATGACTGTACTTCAGAAGTAACGTGAGATAGCTTTGTCAATCATCTGACCGCATGGGTCAGGTGACAACCACACAGGTACTGTAGTAACTCACCTCCAGGTTACCGTTAGGATTTTTCACTCGTCTAAATCAAACGTCCGGTCTGTAAATGTGTTCATGCGTTTCAGCGCCGTGTGATTTTTACTTGTGTGAGAATCTCAAACAAAAGGTATACAGAAACAATCCGCTTTCTCTGGAGGCTCTCGAGAACGAAATAACTGTACTGATCAGTGAGGATGAATTACAGCGAGTGTACCAAAACTTCCTACGTTGGTGCAATGTGTGTTTAGAAAATGAAGGACAGCATTCCAGCAACTGCTCTGTAATTAATGTACTGTAAGTAATTATGATTATTAAAATCGTAAAACGTGTAAATGTGTTAAACTAGCTCCTAGCGCTAGTGCCTCCCTACACACAGTAGCCAAACCGTCACGTGGCGCGTCCGTGGCTCCGTTCTATAGTGATGCTCCTCACTGTAGTAGACATAGAACGAGTTAAAGGGATATATTTAAACAAAGTTCTCTGACTTTTAAAATGCACGCTCAATAGGGATGTCAGCATATTTTGCGGTCGCATTAAATTAATTTTTATTCTGCGGCAAAACTCAATCCTATTTCCTCTGTCTGTTGGGTAGTCAGCCCGGAGGCTGAGAGACAGCTAATGTAAGTAAATCACAATCCGCGATATTAAATATTAAATTTTATTCCTACTTACTGATAATTTTTAAAGGCTTCCTAAGCATTAAATCTGGATTTTGTGATTGGATCATTCATTGCTCCTCCCATTAAGAGGATTTCCATGAATTATTTCAATCATATAGCAGTGGATATTGTTTAATGCGAATTTAGTCTGGAACCAGCTTTGGTATTACGTAAAGTATTGGTTAGTTGGTTGCTCAGTTTAGGGGCTGCGACAACGCGCTCATGTAGCCCCGCGTACTCTGGGTGTGTGTAGAATCTGTATGATAACCGGTGTTAATTGTTATGGCTATATTAGTGTGTGTTATCTGTAATTCAGGCAAGACTGCAGATGATCAATTTCAAGTAGTTTCTACTTCTTCTACCTATTGCTACCATCAACGACACCTAGCTGGGAACTTGGCTGCTAGATGCCACTGCAACCGGCACCTTGCGGTGAACGTTGGAACTCAATAGAGCGTTAATCAAATCTAACTTAAAACATTAGCTTCATTCAATTGTAGTTAGTGGTAGGTTCTTTAATATGCATAAATCCATGAAGTGGGTCCACCGGTTTTACTTCCCCGCCGAAGGAAGGCATACTGAGGGATTTTTAACGCTTTCAAAAAATCCGACGACTTGGGCCGTGCTCGAACCCGCGATCTTGGACCTAGAAGCTCAGCATGCTACGAAATACGTCACCGAAGCAGCTACGTAAAATATTAAAGAAGAGATTGTTCAATGCCGAAAGCATATCCTTTTCTGTTTTCACGGTTGTAAAACATACGTCCTGCTGCATCTAGGGATCGATTTCTGAAGATAAATAATATCTTACACAATGCTGTCACTAATTGGCAGCATATACAATTATTGAAATGTATGCCTTTCTCGGTTGAGCTGTGCTCGTGTAACCACCTTTCTTGTTTCGTTCGTATGTGACGATGATACTGATATGGTCTACGTGATTTGTTGACTGCTGAGGCATGCTCCGCACCCCGTGTAGTGAAACAGGAGAACTGTCATGTTAATTCAAGAACATTCCAATAGGCTATTTACTATATAAAGCTCAAATACCACTCACTGATTCATTCATCACGAAATCTCAGAAACTACCGAACGGATTGGAATGAAATTTGGTATGTCGCTTTCTCAAGGGCCGCAAACGCGCACTAAGAAAGGATTTTTGGATATTCAGTGTCTAAATGGGTGTTAAGTGGGTAAACCTGCATTTCATTGAATAGCAATATCTCCCGATTGGTTTCATTGGAGGATGTGATACTCGGCATATAAACTCATCATTAAAAATAAGAAGACATGTGTCTGAGGGTTTTTCGATGTGGTGTATATTATGAGGTGAAAGGAGTGACAAGTGGGGGTTGAAGGATTCATAACGGAGCATGTATTTCTTAAACGACATAAGCGAGGAGTTTGAAACTCAGCGGAAAGAAATCAGCATAAAATTAAGTAAATAGGTGTTTGACCGTTTTTTCATAAATCCAATTTAAGGGGCCCATGAGGAGGGGTGAAATTCTGGGGGGAAAAAGTAATTTGTAAAATTATGCATGGCCTATGTTGTAGACAATAACACATTACATCTTTTCTGTCTCTTTTCCATTGCATCATACGACGAATACTTAGGGAGTTATTAATGATTTTGTACTATTTGGCCGGATTTTTCTAAGTCCCAGGAATGACATAAAAATTGATTCGAATTAAATTTAAAAAAAATAGTTTTTTTAATAATTTTATTATATTTTTCACGTCTTTTAGGGTCCGAATACAACATGATATTTTGATGTTTTTTCGTCCCATGCATTTTTGGTTTCAGGTGATAGAATTATTTTCCACTAGGACCCATGCTTATCTATCTATTTAACTAATGTTATAACGGGATTCCAAATGTTATTACGGGCGAAGCCGCAGGTAACAGCTAGTATTGTATAAACCTCAAACAGGCGCCACCTCAAGCCATTCGGAACAATTATTTGAAAATGCAAGACGTACTTTTTGAGGAAATGTCAGACCCCAAGATACATTAACACGACCTTAATAACCCAAAAACCGTTCTGAAAAAATTATAATGATAATAGTAATAATAACAAGAAGTTCCGTGAAGAACTATACAGCCTACTTTTCATGCCAATGATTATTCTACAGAATATGAACCTATCTAGAATAATGACGAAATTAAGTTGCTAATATCGAAATTTCCAATTAGTTCGAAATACTGTATACCTGGCATAATGAATCCTAATAGAGCACTACAGTTGGCAGCCCTGATGACTGAATATATTCTTAGTTCCGTTTCTTACGGTACTAAATACAAAATTTGGTTGAAGTCCACTGAATAGCATGGACGTTACATGCAGTTAAACATTGGATCTAACAGCGCGCGTAAAATCATGTTGGCAACAATGTCATGCATGTATTGGTCAGAAATAATCTGAAATAATATGATCTATTGTTGTGCCAATTTTGAATGAAATCCATTAGTTAGTATAGAAGTTACATGCATTTTAAAATTGGACCTATCAGCAGGCTTAGAATCATGTTGGCAGCACTAACGTATATTAGTTACTCCAAATTCGTCTAGAATGCCAGGTACTATACGTGTGCAAAGTTTAGAGCTATTGGCTTGCATACATTCTGATATATTGATATTATGGTAACAAAAATAGGGACAGCACATATTAACAGTTGGCAGCCCTGGTTGCTACTTAGAATACGCATAGTCATATCTGTTATGGTACACATAGCACATACGAAATTTGGTTGAAATCCAAATGATAGTATGGAAGTTACATGTATTTAAAGTTGGACTTGTCAGCAGGCTTAGAATCATGTTGGTAGCACTGACGTATATAAGTTACTCCAAATTAATATAGAATGTCAGGTACTATACGTGTGCATAGTTTAAAGCTGTCGGCTTGCATACTTTCTGATATATTGGTATTTGGATAAAATAAATTAGGAGCATTTATTAACAGTTGGCAGCCCTGGTAGGTCTTAAGAATACGCTCAGTCATATCTGGTTATGTACACATACAACATACGAAATTTGGTTGAATTCCACTTGATAGTGTAGAAGTTATATGCTTTTAAATATTGGACCTATCAGGAGGCTTATAATCATTTTGGCAACACTGCCATGTTTGGCCTCCTGGAAATTAAACTGAAATATTATGATCTGTACGTGTGCCAATTTTGAAATAGCTCCCATTCATACTTTCCAAGATATCCAACATGGAGCTCAAATTTCAATTGCGATTTTTTAGCAGTTGGTAGCACTGACACCATTTTCAAATATGGCCGTGAGATATTCAGGTATAGATCTTTACTCCTACCAAATTTTGTTTCGATTGCTGCAGCCGTTTAGGAGTTGATAGGGGGGGACACACACACAGCCAGACAGACAGACAGAAGGACAGACAGACAGACAGACAGACAGACAGACAGACAGACAGACAGACACACATTTGCCCGATCTCATAAGTCTACTTTTTCCTCATTTTTGCAAAATGTGAAAAGTAGGCTAAAAATAATTATTCATTTCGTATGGAAAAATGAGATACATTGAGGCAGAGAATTAAAAATAATTAGACAAACGTTGCTTCTCGTCCATAGGTATGACCATTAAGTACCCTGCACGTGTCTCCCAGGTGGTGCTAAGTGAGCAACAGAGTTGGCTGTTGGACCTGAAGCTCTACTTCAGGATATCCAAGCAATAAGAGGATCATGGAATATAATAATAATTAAGGTTACTTGCTTAGCTTTAGCAGACGACCTAGCAATACTAGCGGACAGTGAAATCACTGGAATCAGACAGATAGAAGTCCTCGAGGAATGTGCTGGAAAAGTTGGCCTATACATCTCTTTTGAGAAAACTGAGTTTTTCTCTACTGGGTTCAACATTCAGAAATTGAACAGCAAATATGGAAAGATCAATCGCGTCTCACACTTCAAGAACCTAGGGGAGATCTTGGAACCAACAGGTTTAGAGAAAGAAGCACAAAGAGTTCGGCTACAGAAATCGAAGAGAGCGTATGGGAGAACGCGCGACATCTACAACAAAAAGTGCATGACCACACATACAAAGATCAGACACTACAACACAGTGATCAAACTGGAAGCTCTGTATGCAAGTGAAACTCTAATACTTAATAGGAAGGGTGTCTTGGAAAATCTCCTAAAGGAAGAACCCAAGATCTTGAGGATAATTCTTGGCCCAGAAAGAACAGAAGATGGATACAGGTTGAAATCTCGTAAAGCAACTGAGAAATTATCTAATCTTGCGGCGGACATCAGAAAACGAAGATTGAAGTTTTATGGACATGTTCAAAGACTTCCACCGTCTAGGCTTACACACAAGATCATGACCTACGCAGACTGAAGAATATACCGTGGATTCAGCAAGTCATACAGGACTTGGAGAAGGCCCAAGTAAGAACAGTGGAAGTCTTTGACAGGAACCTGTTCCGATGTAGGGTAAATGGATGGAATGTAACACCAGAGAATGACGCACCAAAGAGACCAGGAACCAAGTGGACTGAGGAAAGGAAGGTACCCACGGAGAGAGAATGAGGGAAGATCAGAAAGGCGAATCATAAAAGTACTGCGTGATCCATCTGGGTCCATTCGCACATAATAATAATAATAATAATAATAATAATAATAATAATAATAATGAAAAAGGCAATCAGGTATTGCCTGGTGTTTGGAGACTCGCGGGCTCAAATGATCCTTAGAGGTATGCTAGCGGGAGAGAGATTCGGCTCCTGGTCACCCCAGCTGGACAGGCCTAAGGTGATGGGTCAGACTAAGAGCGGTACTAGGTCCTCCAGGTTTGGGGTTGGACAGAGGGTTAACAACCCTACCCCGGAAAAAAAAATACGGAACCAAAGGACAAAGTAAACCGGACGGATGACATGGATAAACGACCTTGACAACCGAAACGGTACATGCCATTGTATTTTGGGACATGGAATGAGGAATTGTTAAGGAGATTGGAAAGGCCTATACTCAGGAAAGTGTATGGACCAGTAAAAGAGGGTGAATTCTGGTGAATCAGAAATAATAATATGGAGATAAGAGAGTTGTATGGTAAGCCAAATATTGTAGTGGAAATAAAGAGTAGTAGACTGCGTTAGTTGGGACATGTAGAAAGAATGACAGAGAACAGGATGGTAAGGAAGGTCTTCGATGGGAAGACAGGAGGACGTCGTGTGAGAGGAAAACCTTGGACAAGATGGCTGGATAACGTGGAGGAGGATCTGAGGAAGATGGGAGTCAGAAGATGGAGAACCAAATCAGTCAATAGAGAAGAATGGGTGGAGATTGTCCGGTTGGCCAAGTCCTGTAGAGCCAAGGAGTATGTAATAATAATTAAACAAGGCACTGTCGTAGCATTTGCCTGGAGAGCGTGTGGAGAAACCACAATGAGGATAGTCGCTGTCAGCTCCGTGCCTGGATTAGAACCACCGATTTCCAGCCTTGGTGTAGCTCCCCTTGGCGGTCGTGGTGAGCGATTTCAAACGCACGGCTACGCCGGGATTTATAGTGGTTTGCATTCTCGGCTATCACCGAGGAGTGTGTAAATAATTCATGTAACATTTCTTTCTGTTTTTAGGGTGATAATGGATCACTTCCTACCCAATCTGAATGGATGCGCTCGTGTTGACCGACTGATAGATTAAACAGGCAACACTGAAAAATGGCTTCCAACATTTCATTGGTTTAAGGAGGGCGACTGGTTGGAGAGGATATCAGTGCACACCTACCAGAGCCGTTCCAAGTCACGCGTAGCTATTCACATGCGTTCTTCTCTAGAGACGGTCTTAATACACTGGAAGATGAAATGGCTTTACAAATGTTTTCCGTACGATGTGGCCAACTCATAGGAAAATATTTAGTGAGATAGGCAGATTAACGTTCGCAATTTTTCCTTGCAGCCACAAAACGGACGCAAGTGAACTATGACCTCAGACAATATGTAAATGACATGATTTGCCAGACATCGATTCCACCACCTACTCTACAAAATTGACAAGTTTCACCAACCTGAGGAGATTTGTACCTGCAGCCATCTGTGACAAATATTGCTATTTTAGCCTTTCAAGATACGAATGCCGCTGAACTTGGCTGCGCTAGCGTTTGTTTATAATAGTAGCAGGAATCTTGCGGGACAATGAGGGGGACACAGTGGTGACAGCATTGCGCGCGCTACTTGTGTTAGGACAGAAGTTATACTGTGAATTGTGAACGGGGAATAAACATGATAATGGGCGAATTAAGAATGTTGTGTTTCAACAGAACAGCTAAGCTTAATAGGAGCTCATGTCACCACCGAGAGTAAAACGATGTAAGACTACTGGACGTGAATTATATCCTTCCCTTGAAACTGTACCTGTCAACTGAGCAAGCTGACAGCATAACGAATAGAATATAAAGTGTGATCTCTTCTCCCTCAATAGCATGTAATGAATACGGATCGGGTTGGCACTCGCCGCTACGCAGCGTTACAGTCGACTTGAGATTGTTGATTTCCACATATGTTTATGTGTTTATGTGCGATATATTAAGTATTTAATCGGTCGGAGTGTTTTGGTGGTGTTCTGTGCAAACGTTTATTGATATACAAGTGCTTACACTATTACTTCATAGTATTAATACCTGAAATGCTATTGTAGGAAGCATTAACTGAAATGGAATTTAATTTCTTGTCGTGTGTTGACGTTATCTTCGTGTGTTAATTTTATTGTTATTTAATGTAAGTAAACAGCAGTTTAGCCCTTACATTTTCATGAGTGCTTAATGTGAGTAGTGAAGATGCCTTGCTCTATTGTACCAGGATGCAGATCTAGCTGTGGGGACTGTAAAGCGGTCAGACGGTTTTTCAAACCTCCTAAAGATAGGAACGTTTTATCAAGTGCAAAGGGGCCATACCGGGGAAGGATAGGGAACTTAATGAAAAGTCCTACATCTGTGATGCTCACTTTTCAGAAGATTTAATTATTAAATTTGACAAATTTGTGATAGAAGGGAAGGAAGTAGTACTTCTCCCAAGAACCAACTGGCGATTGAAAGACTATTCTGTTCCACACATATTTCCTAATTTGCCTAAGTATTTGTCCAGTATGGTGAAAATAAAAATGCTCTTGATGCCATTAAAGACTACTTCTGTGAAGAAAGGGATGAGAATAAAAAGACAATGAGTTACAAAAAACATATATGTACCGTAATGCTGAAGGAGGCGTGATCAGTTTTAGGCAATAGCCTACTCTAAGAAGGGGTCATGACTGTGCCTTCTATGTCTGTTAAATGTTAAGTGCTTCTGAAATTATGGTAGTTAATTGATTTTGGTGTTTGTGGAGTGAAATTTATGGGCATAATTGATTTTTGTAATCATACTAATATATAAAAATGAGATGGTGTGTGTCTGTCTTTCTGTCTGTCTGTCTGTCTGTCTGTTACCTAATAACGCAAGAACCACTGGTCCGATTTAAATGAAATTTTGCATGGATGTAGCTGAAATACCAGGTTTACATATAGGATACTTTTAATTTCGATATTTTGCACTATTAAGAAATGGCGACCATTTTAGTGACGTCACTACACCCTTTGGTTTCAAAATTTAATATTTCCATATCAAATAAAAAGAGAACGATAGGAAATAGCAAACTTTTGATGGCACATACGAGCTTTGAAATTTAATTTCCTATCCGAAAGGTCCTTATCACTTTTCGTGTATCTCCAACGGTTAGCGAGTAAAACCTAATTTTAGGACGTCACTACACCCTTTGGTTTCAAAATGTCATATTTCCATTTCAAATAAAAAGAGAACGCTAAGAAATAGCAAACTTTTGATGGTATACACGAGCTTTAGCATTTAATTTTCTATCCAAAAGGTTCTTATCACTTTTCGTGTATCTCCGACGGTTAGCGAGTATAACCTAAATTTGTGCAATAAAACACGGTCAACACCGAGCGGTGCAGTATATCTCTCTATATATAAATAGAAAATTTGTCTGTTTTTTTTTCTGAATTTCTACGGAAATTTGAGTTATTTACACGTTTCAGACTGTTTTATGATAGATGTGCGCGAAAATAATGTTTTGGTCTGTCTGTTTGTTTGATTGTCTGTGGACAAATTTGTTCCCTTATAACTCGAGAACGGCTGGGTGTATCAACGTAAAATTTGGTACAGATATCCATCAGAGGCACGACACTAAACATTGATGTAACCCTTCTCCGTACCTCTCATAAAAGGGGGCCTACCCCCTTAAAATGCATGCTGAAATAGGAGTAGAAGGACGAGACAAAAATCATTTTCATCCCCTCGATGTGAGAGACAAAACCCGGGGGCCCTGAAGGGTCCCCGAAATCCACATGTTAAGGCCCTAAAACCAACCGTTTTTGAGATATTCCCAGAAAACTAATTTCATTTAATAAACTAATGAACGAATACAAGCCGGTAACCATGGCAACAGATTATCAGAGGTCCATCTATTGCTGTAAGACGCAATGCAATTCCATTAATTACATTGGTGTGAAAGTTTGCAAACGGCTAGAAGGTTATCACGGAACCAAATTAAGCTGTAGAATTCATCAATACGTATAATGCGCTTAAGGGGGTCAAGGGGTACAGTAGAATTTTTTCACGCGATTTACACCTCCGGGTGTGGTACGGTAGGTCTATTATATTCCTATCCCTATATTATATTATTATTATATTATGGCGTACAACGAGGAGACAAAGCCCCCTCGGTGCCAGAAACAAAACTTGGGGGCCCTAAAGGGTCCTCGAAAACTACATTATAAGGCCCTAAAACCAAAAGTATCTGAAATATTCCCAGAAAACTAATTTAATTTAACAAACTAATGAAGGAATGGAAATCGCTAACCATGACAACATTATCTCAAAGGGTGGCATCCACCTTTCCATCTATTTCTGTAAGAAGTAATGTCACTCTATTTATTACATTTCTGTGAAAGTTTGCAAATGGCTATACGGATATCACGGAACCAACGTAGACTGTATAATTCATCAATGCAATTAAGGGGGTCAAGGGGTAACCTAGATTTTTTTCATGCAATTTTCACGTGCGACATATAGTACAGAAGGACTATTATATCTCCAAACATTTGCAAAGTGAAATGCCATGCCCTGTGGTTCAGTTTCCACGTAAAATGGAGGTCCCGTGGCTTATGATCTCGCGATTAATGGTCACGTAAAACTACAATCATCCTTTATATCTCCAAACAGCAACATTATTTTCAAAAATTCCTGAATTGAATCAGCATTTTTTGCGGCTTTTAGGAATTTGGGCCATTTGAGACTAAAGAACCTGAATTTTCATGCACCACAAGCCTTTATAATTTATGAAAGAGGTCTTCCTGTGTATGTGGACCTAACACAACGTAGAGGGTCATTTTTTATGTGAGGTGTATTGCGTTTCGTCTACAGGTTTTTCAATTCTATTTCACGTCAAGAAGTACAAGTTAGGTGAATATAGTTTGAGAGCAAATTTCAACTAATCTTTCTTTTGTCGACATACGGGTTCATCGTAAGGATGATTTTGCTTGATACTGTATGGCAGATATACCCATATTTGGATATCTGGGTGATATGTTGTAGACAATAGAATTGTCTGTCTGTCTTTCTGTGTATCTTTATGTACGCCTATAAATCGTGTTCGTAGGCGTGGTGCATCGTAAAATTAGGTATGGTAAACATGAGTCAATACACCAATCATTTATAAAACTCCTCACCGTACTTTTCAAACAGTAGAAGGGTGGATATAGGGAAAAACTTCTCAAAATACATGCTAAAATAGGCGAAATATAAAAAATTATCCTAGAAGGACGATCAAAGCATATGTTGCGCTTCTCAATGTGAGACACAAAATTCGCGAGTCTATAAGGGGTCTCCGAAAACCACATTTTAAGGCCCTTAAATTAACAGTGTGTGTGATATTCCCTGAAAACTAACTTCGTTCTGATAAACTTATGAAGGAATGAAAAACCGCTAACCATTGCAACAGTAGCTCAATTGATAATGTCTGGTGTTAATATATAACACCGTTCGAAGGACGGGTACTTCTGCTATACTAATATATACAAATGAGATGGTGTGTGTCTGTCTTTCTGTCTGTTTGTGTGAACTCAATAACGCAAGAACCACTGGTCCGATTTAAATGAAATTTTGCATGGATGTAGCTGATTTACCAGATTTACATATAGGATACATTTTATTTCGATAATTTGCACTATTAAAAATGGCGACCATTTTAGTGACGTCACTACACACTTTAATCTAAACTTCATATTTCCTTATCAAATAAAAAGAGAACGCTAAGAAATAGCAAACTTTTGACGGTACATACGAGCTTCACCTTTCGTTTATCTCCAACGGTTAGCGAGTAAAACCCAAATTTATGACGTCACTACACCCTTTGGTTTCAAAATTTGATATTTCCATTTCAAATAAAAAGAGAACGCTAAGAAATAGCAACCTTTTAATGGCATACATGAGCTTTAACATTCAATTTTCTATCCAAAAGGTCCTTAACACTTTTCGTGTATCTCCAACGGTTAGCGAGTAAATCCTAAATTTGTGCAATAAAACACGGTCAACACCGAGCCGTGCAGTATATCTCTACATATATAAATAGAAAATTTGTCTGTTTTTTTCTGAATTTCTACGGAAATTTGAGTTATTTACACGTTTCAGACTGTTTTATGATAGATGCGCGCGAAAATAATGTTTTGGTCTGTCTGTCTGTTTGTTTGATTGTGGACAACTTTGTTCCCTTATAAATCGAGAACGGCTGGTTGTATCAACGCAAAATTTGGTACAGATATCCATCAGAGGCACGACACTAATCATTGATGTATCTCTTCTCAGTACCTATCATAAAAGGGGACATACCCCCTTAAAATACATCCTGAAATAGGAGTAGAAGGACGAGACAAAGTCCATTTTCAGCCCCTCAATGTGAGAGATAATATTCGGGGGCCCTAAAAACACATTTTAAGGTCCTACGTTCAACCGTTTTTGAGATATTCCCAGAAAACTAATTTAATTTATTAAACTACTGAACGAATGCAAGCCGATAACCATGGCAACAGATTCTCAGAGGTCCATCTATTGCTGTAAGACGCAATGCAATTCCATTAATTACATTAGTGTGAAAGTTTGCAAACGGCAAACGGCTAGATGGTTATTATGGAACCAAATTAAGCTGTAAATTTCATCAGTATGTAAAATGCGCTTAAGGGGGTCAAGGGGTAGTCTAGAATTTTTCACGCGATTTACACCTGCGGGTGTGGTACGGCAGGTCTATTATATTCCTATCCCTATATTATATTATTATTAGTAGTATTATATTATGGCGTACAACGACGAGACAAAGCCCCTCGGTGCCAGAAATAAAACTCTAGGGTCCTCGAAAACTACATTATAAGTCTCTTAAACCAACAGTTTCTGAAACATTCCCAGAAAACTAATTAAATTTAATTTAACAAACTAATGAAGGAATGCAAATCCGTAACCATGACAACATTATCTCAAGGGGTGGCATCCAACTTTCCATCTATTTCAGTAAGAAGCAATTTATTACATTTATTACAATTCTGTGAAAATTTGCAAATATAAGGTTATCACGGAACCAACGTAGACTGTATAATTCACCAATGCAATTAAAGTGGTCAAGGGGTAATCTAGGATTTTTTCATGCAATTTTCACGTGCGACATATAGTACAGAAGGTCTATTATATCTGCAAACAACAACATTATTTTCAAAAATTCCTGAATTGAATCAGCATTTTTTGCGTCTTTTAGAAATTTGGGCCAATTGAGACTAAAGAACCTGAATTTTCATGCACCACAAGCTTTTAAAAGTTATGATAGAGGTCTTCCTGTGTATGGGGACCCAACACAACGTAGAGGGTCAGTTTTTATGTGACGTGTATTGCGTTTCATCTACAAGACTTTCAATTCTATTTCATGTCAGGAAGTACACGTTAGGTGAATTTAGTTTGCGAGCACATTTCAACTAATCTTTTTTCTTTTCTTATTTTTGTCGACATACGGGTTCATCGTAAGGATGATTTTCTTTGATACTGTGTGGTAGATATACCCATATTTGGATTTCTGTGTGATATGTTGTAGACAATAGAACTGTCTGTCTGTCTTTCGGTGTATCCTTATGTACGCCTATAACTCATGTTCGGATGCTTGGTGCATCGTAAAATTAGGTATGGTAAACATGAGTCAATACACCAATCATTTATAAAACTCTTCACCGTACTTTTCATACAGTAGAAGGGTGGATATAGGGAAAAACTTCTCAAAATACATGCTAAAATAGGCGAAATATAAAAATTATCCTAGATGGACGACCAAAGCATATGTTGCACTTCTCAATGTGAGACAAAAAATTCGCGAGTCTATAAAGGATCTCCGAAAACCACATTATAAGGCCCTTAAATTAACAGTGTGTGTGATATTCCCAGAAAATTAACTTCGTTCTGATAAACTTATGAAGGAATTACAAGCCGCTAACCATTGCAACAGTAGCTCAAATGATAATGTCTGGTGCGTCTCTAAAAGCAACAGTACTTAAAAGGGATGTAACACCAATAACATTGTTATTATTATTATTATTATTATTATAATGTCTGGTGTTAACACCGAACACCGTTCGAAGAACGGGTACTTCTGCTAGTATTCTAAATAAAGTTGAAGGAGCCGTGATCGGGATTAGGCAATAGCCTACTCTATGAAGGGGTCATGACTATGCCTTCTATGTCTGTTTAATGTTACGTTCTTCTGAAATGATGGTAGTTTACTGATTTTGGTGTTTGTGGAGTGAAATTTATGGTTATTATTGAATTTTATAGTAATCATACTAATATATAAAAATGAGATGGTGTGTGTCTTTCTGTCTGTCTGTCTGTTACTCAATAACGCAAGAACCACTGGTCCGATTTAAATGAAATTTTGCATGGATGTAGCTGATTTACCAGGTTTACATATAGGATACTTTTGATTACGATATTTTGCACTATTGAAAAATGGCGACTATTTTCATATTTCCATTTCAAATAAAAAGAGAACGCTAAGATATAGCAACCTTTTGATGGCACTACGAGCTTTAAAATTTAATTTTCTATCCGAAATGTTCTCATCACTTTTCGTGTATATCCAACGGTTAGCGAGTAAAACCTACATTTGTGACGTCACTACACCCTTTGGTTTAAAAATTTCATATTTTCATCATCATCATCTCTTATATAAAAACAAGTGTCCTGACTGACTGACTGACTGACTCATCATCGCCCAGCCAAAACTATTGAAGTTAGAATCATGAAATTTTGGGGATATGTTCGTGGTAAGTCGAAAACGCGCACTAAGGAAGGATTTTTGGATGTTCGGGTTCTAAAGGGGTGTTAAGGGGATAGACCTGCATTTCATTGAATAACAATATCTCCCGATTGGTTTCATTGGGAGATGTGATACTCGGCACATACACTCATCATTAAAAATAAGAAGACACGTGTCTGAGGGTTTTTCGATGTGATGTATATTATGAGGTGAAAGGGGTGAAAAGTGGGGGTTGAAGGATTTCTAACGGAGCGTGTATATCTTAAACGACATAGGCGAGGAGTTTGAAACTCAGTGGAAAATAATCAGCTAAAAAAATAAGTAAATAGGTGTTTGACCGTTTTTTCATAAATCCAATTTAAGGGGCCAATAGGGAGGGGTGAAATTCTGGGGGGGAAAAAACAGGAAAGAAAGTGTCCTAACTGATTGACTGACAGACTCACTCATCAAACTCAGGGGGAAAAAATGCTTAAAAATAAGTAAATAGGTGTTCGACAGTCTTTTTCATAAACCCAATTTAAGGGGTTCTTTGGGAGGGGTGAAGTTCTGAAAAAAGGATATTGAGAGAAAAAGTCCTGACTCACTCACCATTGCCCAGCCAAAATTATTGAAGTTAGACACATGATATTTCGGGGAATATGATCATTGTATGTCGGAACCGTCCACTAAGGGAGGATTTTCGTATATTCAGGGGGTCTTAAGGGGGTTAAACCTGCATTTCATTGAATAACAATAACTCCCGATTGGTTTCATTGCGGGATGTGTTACTCGGCATATGAACACATACAAAATAAGAAGACATGTGTCTGAGGGTTTTTCGATGTGGTGTATATTATGAGGTGAAAGGGGTGAAAAGTGGGGGGTGAAGGATTCCTAACGGAGCGTGTATCTCTTAAACGACATAGGCGAGGACTTTTAAACTCAGCGGAAAAAAACAGCTTAAAAGATAAGTAAATAGATGTTCGATCGTTTTCTTTTTCTTAAATTCAATTTACGGGGCTCATGGGGAGGGTTGAAATTCTGGGGGGGGGGGGGGAGACCGGAAATAAAGTGTCCTAACTGATTGACTCACTCACTCACTCTTCAAACTCAGGGAGAGAAAACTGCTTAAATATAAGTAAATAAGTGTTTGACAGTTTATTTTTCATAAATCAAATTTCAGGGGCTCATTGTGAGGGGACAAATTCTAAAAAAAAAATGAAAGAAAATGTCCAGACTCACTCACTCACTCACTCACTCACTCACTCATCGTCCAGCCAAAATTATTGAAGTTAGAAACATGACATTTTTGGGATATGTTCGTTGTATGTCAAAACCGTACACTAAGGGAGGATTTTCGGATATTCAGGTTCTAAAGGTGTCTTAATGGGGTTAAACCTGCATTTTATTGAATAACAATATCTCATGAGTGGTTGCATTTGAGGATGTGATACTCGGCATATAAACTAATCATTAAAAATAAGCAGAAATGTGTCTAAGGGTTATTCGATGTGGTGTATATTATAAGGTGAAAGGGGTGAAAAGTGAGGGTTGAAGGATTCCTAACGGAGCGTGTATCTCTTCAACGACATACGCGAGAAGTTTGAAACTCTGCGAAAAAAAAACAGCTTAAAATAAGTACATCGGTGTTCGACCGTTTTTTCATAAATTCAATTTAAGGGGCCAATGGGGTGGGGTGAAATTCTAGAAAAAAAAGGAGAGAAAGTGTCCTGACTGACTGACTCACTCACTCACTCATCAAACTCAGAGGAAAAAGACAGCTTCAAATATAAGTTAATAGGTGTTCGAGCGTTTCTTCATAAATCCAATTTAAGGGGCGCATGGGGAGGGCGTAAAATTCCGGTAAAATAATTGAAAGAAAATGACCTGACTGACTCACTCACTCATCATCGCCCAGCGAAAACTATTGAAGTAGGAAAAATTAAATTTTGGGAATATTTTCGCTCTATGTCGCAAACGTCAACTAATGAAGGATTTTTGTTTATTCGGGTTCTTAAGAGGTGTTAAGGGGGTAAACGTGCATTTCACTGATTAACGATATCTCACGAGTTGTTTCTTTGGGGATGTGATATTCGGCATATAAACTAATCATTAAAATTAAGCAGACATATGTCTAAGGGTTTATCGATGTGGTGTATATTATGAGGTGAAAGGGGTGAAAATTGGGGGTTGATGGATTTTTAACGGAGCGTGTATCTCTTAAACGACATAGGCGAGAAGTTTGACAGTCAGCGGAAAAAAAAGCTTAAAATATAAGTAAATAGGTGTTCGACCGTTTTTTCATAAATCCAATTTAAGGGGCCCTTGGAGAGGGGTGAAATTCCGGGGAAAAAACAGGAAAGATAGTGTTCTATCTGATTAACTCACTCACTCATCAAGCTCAGGGGGGGAAGAACAGCTTAAAAAGAAGTAAATAGGTCTTCGACCGTTTTTTTTATCATAAATCCAATATAAGGGGTTCATGAGAGGGGTGAAATTCAGAAAAATAAATGAAAGAAAATGTCCTGACTTACTCACTCATCATCGCCCAGCCAAAATTATTGAAGTTAGAAACATGAAATTTTGGGGTTGTGTTCGTTGTATGTCGAAAACGTCCACCAAGGGAGGATTTTTGGATATTCAGGTTCTAAAGGGGTGTTAAGGGGGGTAGACCTGCATTTAATTGAATAGCAATGTCTCCCGATTGGTTTCCTTGGGGGATGCGATACTCGGCATATAAACTCATCATTAAGAATAAGAAGACACATGTCTGAGGGTTTTTCGATGAACTGTATATTATGAGGTGTATGTGTGAAAAGTGGGGGTTGAAGGATTCCTAACGGAGCAAGTATCTCTTAAAAGACAGAGGCATAAAGTATGAAACTCAGGGGGAAGAATCAGCTTGAAAAATAAGTAAGAAGGTGGTCGATCGTTTTTTTCATGAATCCAATTTAAGGGGCCCATGGGGAGGGATGAAATTCTGGAAGAAAAAGTCCACTAAGGAAGGATTTTTGGATATTCACTCTCATCGACCAACCAAAACTATTAAAGTTAGAAGAATGATATTTTGGGGATATGTTTGTTGGGTGTCGAAAACGTCTACTAAGGAGGGATTTTTGGATATTCAGGTTCTAAAAGGGTGTTAACGGGGTTAAACCTGCATTTCATTGAATAAAAATATGACACGACTATGACGCGAGCGAAGCCGCGGGTACCTGCTAGTACTAATATATAAAAATGAGAAGGTGTGTGTCTTTCTGTCTGTCTGTCTGTTACTCAATAACGCAAGAACCACTGGTCCGATTTTAAATGAAATTTTGCATGGATGTAGCTGATTTACCAGGTTTACATATAGGATACTTTTGATTGCGATATTTTGCACTATTGAAAAATGGCGACTATTTTCATATTTCCATTTCAAATAAAAAGAGAAGGCTAAGAAATAGCAAACTTTTGATGGCACTACGGGCTTTGAAATTTAATTTCCTATCCGAAAGGTCCTTATCACCTTTCGTGTATCTCCAACGGTTAGCGAGTAAAACCTACGTTTGTGACGTCACTACACCCTTTGGTTTCAAAATTTCATATTTCCATTTCAAATAAAAAGAGAACGCTAAGAAATAGCAAACTTTTGATGGTATACACGAGCTTAAGCATTTAATTTCCTATCCGAAAGGTCCTTATCACCTTTCGTGTATCTCCAACAGTTAGCGAGTAAAACCTACTTTTGTGACGTCACTACACCCTTTGGTTTCAAAATTTCATATTTCCATTTCAAATAAAAAGAGAACGCTAAGAAATAGCAAACTTTTGATGGTATACACGAGCCTAAGCATTTAATTTTCTATCCAAAAGGTTCTTATCACTCGTGTATCTCCGACGGTTAGCGAGTAAAACCTTGTGCAATAAAACACGGTCAACACCGAGCGGTGCAGTATATCTCTACATACACACATCAAAAAAAGTTTTGCATCACCTCGGTTCCAAGAGTTCCGGAACCTTTAAATACAAAGGGAATAGAGATCAACACAAACAACATTTCAGCTCGTTTTATTGCTCATGAGACCCACACATTGCATGTTGTACCATCATACAGCTAGACTTTCAGCATTTGTGGTCCAGATTGCAGTACACACCACTACCTCTAATACCCAGTAGCACGTCCTCTTGCATTGATGCATGCCTGTATTCGTCGTGGCATACTATCCACAAGTTCATCAAGACACTGTTGGTCCAAATTGTCCCACTCCTCAACGACAATTCGGCGTAAATCTCTCAGAGTGGTTGGTGGGTCAAGACGTCCATAAACAGCCCTTTTCAACATATCCAAGGCATGTTCGATAGGGTTCATGTCTGGCGAACATGCTGGCCACTGTAGTCGAGCGATGTCGTTATCTTGAAGGAACGCATTCACAAGATGTGCACGATGAGGTCGAGAATTGTCGTCCATGAAGACAAATGCCTCTCCAATATTCTGCCGATATGGGTGCACTATGGGTCGGAGGATGTCATTCAGGTATCGTAAAGCCGTTTCGGAGCCTTCCATGACCACCAGTGGCGTACGTCGGCCCCACATAATGCCACCCCAAAACATCAGGGAACCACCACCTTGCTGCACTCGCTGGACAGTGTGTCTAAGACGTTCAGCCTGACCAGGGTGCCTCCAAACACGTCTCCGACGATTGTCTGGTTGAAGGCATATGCGACACTCATCGGTGAAGAGAACGTGATGCCAATTCTGTGGGGTCCATTCAGCATGTTGTTGGGCCCATCTGTACCGCGCTGCATGGTGTCGGGGTTGCAAAGCTGGACCTCGCCATGGACGTCGGGAGTGAAGTTGCGCATCATGCAGCCTATTGCGCACAGTTTGAGTTGAAACACGACGTCCTGTGGCTGAACGAAACGCATTATTCAACATGGTGGCATTGCTGTCAGGGTTCCTCCGAGCGGCAATCCGTAAGTAGCGGTCATCCAATACAGTAGTAGCCCTTGGGCGGCCTGAGCGAGGCCTGTCATCGACAGTTCCTGTATCTCTGTACCTCCTCCATGTCCGAACAACATCGCTTTGGTTCACTCTGAGACGCCTGGAAACTTCCCTTGTTGAGAGCCCTTCTTGACACAAAGTAACAATGCGGACGCGATCGAACTGCGGTATTGACCTTCTAGGCATGGTAGAACTACAGACAACATGAGCAGCGTACCTTCGTCCTGGTGGAATGACTGGAACTGATCGGCTGTCGTACCCCTCCGTCTAATAGGCCCTGCTCATGCATGGTTGTTTACATCTTTGAGCAGTTTTAGTGACATCTATGAACAGTCAAAGGGACTGTATCTTTGATACAATATACACAGTCAACGTCTATATGCCGGAGATCTGGGAACCGAGGTGATGCAAAACTTTTTTTGATGTGTGTATATAAAAAAGATTTTTTTTTCTGAATTTCTACGGAAATTTGAGTTATTTACACGTTTCATACTGTTTTATGATAGATGCGCGCGAAAATAATGTTTTGGTCTGTCTGTCTGTTTGTTTGATTGTCTGTGGACAACTTTGTTCCCTTATAACTCGAGAACGTCTGGGTGAATCAACGTAAAATTTGGTATAGATATCCATCAGAGGCACGACACTGATCATTGATGTAACCCTTCTCCGTACATCTCATAAAAGAGGGCCTACCCCCTTAAAATACATGCTGAAATAGGAGTAGAAGGACGAGACAAAGTTCATTTTCAGCCCCTCAATGTGAGAGACAAAACTTGGGGGCCCTAAAAGCACATTTTAAGGTCCTACGTCCAACCGTTTTTTAGATATTCCCAGAAAACTAATTTAATTTAATAAACTAATGAACGAATGCAAGCCGATAACCATGGCAACAGATTCTCAGAGGTCCATCTATTGCTGTAAGACGCAATACAATTGCATTAATTACATTAGTGTGAAAGTTTGCAAACGGTTAGATGGTTATTATGGAACAAAATTAAGCTGTAAATTTCATCAATACGTAAAATGCGCTTAAGGGGGTCAAGGGGTAGTCTAGAATTTTTTCACGCGATTTACATCTGCGGGTGTGGTATGGCAGGTCTATTATATTCCTATCCCTATATTATATTATTATTAATAATATTATATTATGGCGAACAACGACGAGACAAAGCCTCTCGGTGCCAGAAATAAAACTCGAGCGTCCTCGAAAACTACATTATAAGGCTCTAAAACCAACAGTTTCTGAAACATTCCCAGAAAACTAATTAAATTTAATTTAACAAACTAATGAAGGAATGCAAATCCGTAACCATGACAACATTATCTCAAGGGGTGGCATCCAACTTTCCATCTATTTCAGTATGAAGCAATTTATTACATTTATTACATTTCTGTGAAAGTTTGCAAATATAAGGTTATCACGGAACCAACGTAGACTGAATAGTTCATCAATGCAATTAAGGGGGTCAAGGGGTAACCTAGGATTTTTTCATGCAATTTTCACTGCGACATATAGTACAGAAGGTCTATTATATCTCCAAACAAGAACATTATTTTCAAAAATTCCTGAATTGAATCAGCATTTTTTGCGGCTTTTAGGAATTTGGGCCATTTGAGACTAAAGAACCTGAATTTTCATGCACCACAAGCTTTTATAATTTATGATAGAGGTCTTCCTGTGTATGGGGACCCAACACAACGTAGAGGGTCTGTTTTTATGTGACGTGTATTGCGTTTCATCTACAAGGCTTTCAATTCTATTTCATGTCAGGAAGTACACGTTAGGTGAATTTAGTTTGAGAGCACATTTTAACTAATCTTTTTTTTTTTTGTCGACATACGGGTTCATCGTAAGGATGATTTTCTTTGATACTGTGTGGTAGATATACCCATATTTAGATTTCTGGGTGATATGTTGTAGACAATAGAATTGTCTGTCTGTCTTTCTGTGTATCCTTATGTATGCCTATAACTCATGTTCGGATGCTTGGTGCATCGTAAAATTAGGTATGGTAAACATGAGTCAATACACCAATCATTTATAAAACTCTTTACCGTACATTTCATACAGTAGAAGGGTAGATATCGGGAAAAACTTCTCAAAATACATGCTAAAATAGGCGAAATATAAAAATTATCCTAGAAGGACGACCAAAGCATATGTTGCACTTCTCAATGTGAGACACAAAATTTGCGAGTCTATAAAGGGACTCCGAAAACCACAATATAAGGCCCTTAAATTAACAGTGTGTGTGATATTTCCAGAAAACTAACTTCGTTTTGAAAAAATTATGAAGGAATTACAAGCCGCTAACCATTGCAAAAGTAGCTCAATTGATAATGTCTGGTGCGTCTCTAAATGCAACAGTACTTAAAAGGGACGTAACACCAACAACATTCTTATTATTATTATAATGTCTGGTGTTAACACCGAACACCGTTCGAAGAACGGGTACTTCTGCTAGTCTACGATAAAGTTGAAAGTTGCGTTCGTACGGCTTTTTTTTTTGCTGTGTTGCAAGTCTGTTAAGGGAATGTAAAATGTGTAACAATGTGAAGAAATCCTTTCTGATAGCGAGGTTAATTTTCCATTCTTTTTTTAAAATTTACCGATATCTGGCAAAACGAATTGCATTTTGAACTTGCTCTCTGTCTTCGCTTATTGTCGAAACTGGACTATTACATGAGACGACTTATTAAATTATAATTGGGCACAGTAAAGTAAGTGGAGATGTCGAACTTATTAGCACCTATGAGGATATATTGTGGTGTTTTAACATGTAAATCAGGTCGCAAGGTTTTAAAAGTCTCGTAAGCGCCAATGCTAACTTACATCACAGATCGGAGCCAGCGCTGCGCTGCGGCGGATCAGGCGTACTAGGCCAGTGATATCACTTCTTATTCTATTCGTTATGCTGACAGCATGACACAAGTAAACAAAGAATAGTTTCCATTTCGGCCACCAGCACTCATATCTTGAAAGGCTAATACCGATACCACACTAGTTTGTTGTGAAAGGAAAACTTCAGAGTGATATATCCTTGCTTCCGAGAATTCCTTTTATCATGTGCTTTTGTAATAATTAATTTCCTATTCCTTAATTAACTTATATTTTATAAATAAAGACCATGGGTTGTTATAAATCTATTACTAATCACCCGAGGAAGCGAGCATTCCCATGTCCAGTTATTACACAACACTTGAGATGAAGTCTCTTGCCTGAGGCAATGCTTGTTATATATCGAGCCTCCGTGCTATCGTACTTTAATTTGAGACCTTATTATGAGGGGACTAATGACATGGACTTCAGAATTAACATCTACCGGGTTAGCGCAAACACATATATTACAATCCTTGAGGTGCTTAGAGTCGTTGACGGGATCGTAACAATCAAGAAGCTACAGAGGTGATACCCGAATTCCTATGAATTATTAGAAGACAGTAAAAGGACTTCAATAAACTGAGAATGGTACAACTATATTAAAAACATAACTTTGTTTAGAAGAAAACGAAGAAAACTATCTGGAAGTTACAGTTTTCGTAATATGACTCCAATATGTGTGTGTGTGTTGTGAATATGCTATTAACGGCATAGATACGACTTAGGTCCGTTCTTACAATCTCCAGTAAAGTGACAGTAAACTCTAACTGACAGTTGGCTTTACGGTCGGAGTAAAGTCCCGGTAAACATTCGATCCTTCTTACCATGTTCCGGTTAATGTTTACGGTAGGTTAGCAGATCTGCGCATAATTTTCAACAGTTGGTACATATTTCTGGTTCGATTTGCAGATTTATTGATACCTCTCAATAGTTGGCATGAGTGGATCTGCGTCAGGGAGTAAATAATAAATATATATTTTGATATTCCTTGACCTTGATCTGTGTTCATGGCGCAATCTGTTTGTTATGTTACGATTATAAAGAGTAATATTAGATATGGAAGGACAATTATCTCCAAATGAGACAAATAAAGTCCTCAAGAGGAAAAGCTTCGTCAAACGGAATAGTCTAAAAAAGTCTTGATCATCTAACTCCTTGTAATAATCACTTCGATTCTTATATACTTTTCGTCTCCTTCTTTGAACAGCATCAGCATTTACGAAACCCATGAAATTACGGATAATTCTAGGCATATTGACGATGTATGTAATCAGCTGGCGTTGAGATTATAATAGAAAATCTGTCAGTAAAGCAGTTTACGGGAGGAGACTCCTCCGGTAAAGTTCACTGCCGGTTAAGGCTTATTTTAATGTCAGTTTGTCACTAACCGGGTATTGTAAGAATCAAGTTCCAGTAAACTTGCCGTGAAAGTGCCAGTAAAGATTTAACCGGAGATTGTAAGAACGGGCCTTAAAGAGAAAAAAATAAAATAATAGTATTTTAAGTCTGTGACTGTTATATATCATGTCTAGAAATTATACAGTATTGCTGCCAGAAATACATGTTCAAATTGCGTATCATATGAATCGCAGCCAATGGCCATAGCTGGGTAATTTTGATTGAACGCCCGAGGGCTCCCAACAAGTTAAATTTCAAGTAGTTCCAACTTTGGCTACCAGACGATACTGTCACTAACACCTAGCGGCGAACGTTGAAACTTTGTAGAGTGTTTCTAAATATATAGACAGACAGATATCTACAAATTTTGCTACGCTCCGCCAATTGCAGTGGTAGGTTCTTTTACGTGCCATAAATCTATGACATGGGCCCGCCGGCTTTACTTCCCCTCCAAAGGAAGGCATACTGAAGGATTTTAACGCTCTTAAAAATGGTTATCATATATACTTACATTATGGTTCAAGTATATACCATGGTTTAATGTTCAATTTTATTTAAAGGTTGCACTGCACTCCTCTAAAGCACTGGTAAGACAAAACTATTGGTCGCTACTATGTTAGACGACTGACTGGACGAAACAATTGGCCACTACTAGGTTAGAGTATGGTCTGGACGAAACCATTGGTCGCTACTAGGTGTGACGTCAAACTGGGCGAAACTATTTACCGCTACAAGGTTAGACTACGGTCTGGGCGAAACCGTTGGTCGCTAAAAGGTTAGACGACAGTCTGGACTAAACCATTGTCCGACAGTAAGTTAGTCCACGATCTGGACGAGACCATTGGTCGCTACTAGGTTAGACGGCAATCTGGACGAAACCATTGTCCGATAAGAGGTTAGACCACAATTTGGACAAAAAACTGGAACGCTACTAGGTTAAACGACTGTCTGGACGAAACCACTTTGCACTACTAGGTTAGATGACAGTCTGGGCAAATTTCACTGCTTGTAGTACAGGCAAGAGGGTCTGTGGCGTAAGCCGCAGGTTGGGGTTGATTTTGTACAGAAAGCCTTGTCTACACTTACACGAGTTAAATTTTCAGTATTGTCCATGACCCATGACTTCATGGATGCCACCATTTTTTTTTTTAAGGAATTGCTACCTATACTATTTTATCCAGTTTAGAAAATTTGCCTTGCTTTGAGCTGTCCTTAGCCATTTGCCTCATATCTCCAATTAATTGAATCGGTCGGAGCTCAAGAGCATTACGTAACAAGTAGTTCCAGCCTATTGTCATAAATCCTACTCATGTTAATTGCCTCTATAAACATACAAAATTTCAGTTTGATTGCTGTAATAGATTCGTAGATACTGAGAACCGACTAAATATTGCGGATGGTCGCCATGTTGGATTTTTATATATGTAGGTCTTAGAGGTATGTACAGTTACATGAAGATTAATGTGCACGCGTAGAATTCAAACTTCAATCGCATGGTGAGGACACAAGAAGTAAAAACGAGATATGAAAATTTCGCACACCTGCCATCTTGTGGTTATGGAAACAATTGAAATAAATTAGATGCCAGTGGATTAACATTTGTATAAGGATTTAATGTACCAAGTCTCACTGCACTCTGATGGTTAAATTGCGAGAAATGTCCATGTGAATATTTAAAATTCGCGTCGCCGTTATGTTGGATTTGTGATCACCAGGTTATTGAAAGTCCTATAGGTGAACTTATATTCATAGTCCCTATAAACATTAAAAATTCAGTTTGATTGCTGTAATAAATTCGTAGATATTGAGATCCATGCAAATATTTCGGATGGTTGCCATGTTGGATTGTTATAGGCCATAGAGTCATATACCATTAAAGGAAAATTATTGCGTAGGTTCATTATTCAAACTTTCACTTCGATTGCATAATTACGACACAAGAAATAAAAACTTAATTTTAAAATTCGCACAGCCGCCATCTTGAAGTTATGTAAACAATTGAACTAAATTAAACCAGTGCATTACAATGTGTATAAACATTTCCTGTACGAAGTTTCATTGCGTTTGGATCATTGAATCACGAGAAAAGTCTATTTAAAATTTTCAAATTCGCTTGGCCGCCATATTCCTTTTGTAGTTATCTGGTTGTTGAAAGTCTTATAGATGAACTTCCAGTAGTGCCCTTTATCTCCGTACAAAATTTCAGGGTCATACCGCTAGTAGTTTCAGAGATAAAGAATGCCAGTGAAATATTTCACACAGCCGCCATCTTGAGGTTATGTAAACAATTGAACAAAGTTAGATATCGGTGGATTACAATGTGTAGAAGCATATACTGTACCACGTTTTATTGCGTATGATTGGTTAAATCGCGAGAAACATCTATTTAAAAGTCGCAACTTCGCTTGGCCTCCATGTTGGTTTTGTAGTTGCCAGATTTTCAAAAGTCACGTAGGTGAACTTCTAGTAGTTCCCTTTATCACCGTAAAATATTCCAGGGTGATATCGGTAATAGTTTCGGAGATATTGAATGCTGGTGAAATATTTCGCACAGCCGCCATGTTGGATTGGTGAGACGTAACAAAATTTGAAGGGCACGGTCGGGGTCGGCCGGCATAGTGCTATAAACTTACTGAGTTTCATTGAAATCGGTCCAGCCGTTTAGAGGTTATTAGGGGGGGGGCACACCATCACACACACGCACACATAGACAGACACACGGACAAAAGGTGATCTCATAAGCCTATTCTTTTCATAAATGAAAATAGGCTAAAAAATTGTCATTTTTTAAAGAATTTGTTTTCTGAAGTATTGACCCAAGGGACTTGGAACGGCATAGGAAAGAATTAAGTCAGCCTTCTGTTTAAGCAACACACAAAACATTTCCATCAGGAGAAAAAGCACCCAAGCTCACTGGCAAGACAAAATTCATCACAAAGCAATTTGTTTTGTGGATTTAAGCCTGAAATCGCTACTACATGTAGTGCTCTTAGAGGAGAAAAGCGTTAGGTCAATGACTTGCCTCCTTTCACCGCCGTATTCCGTACTTAATGTTGGCCGCACTGCAAGATTCCCGCGTGTTACAGTGCTTTTAGGTAGATTTCATTAGAAAGCTAACTATTGCAATGACTTCCGGAAAATTTTGACGTATCTTCGCGAAGATAGAGTGTTTGTTAAGTTCTGTTCTGACAGTGATGTTTCATCTGTCCCATGCGAAGTAGTGAAATCTGACTAAATGCTTTTCTGCTGCGACCGATTCAATTGGTAATGGGTCCTTGTTAATAGGCATACTAAACCTGCATTTAAAAAGTAAACCTCGACTTTACTCATCTGTTAATGTAGCATTATTATTTCAATTTTTAGTCAAATTGAAAATTCACTTATCAAGAAGGTTTAAAGAATGGATAATGAATAGTCTGCTGGCCACATAGTGTTGCGGTAAAGGACCTGCCTCGCACCCGGAGGTCCCGGGTTCGATTCCCAGCTCCGTCAGGGATCTTAAAAACTGACGTGAGGGCTGGAACGGGTCGCACTCAGCCTCATGAGGACAATTGAGTAGCTGTCTGACAGGCAGCGCCCCGGTCACGGAGACCATGTTCAACGGCCAAGGGGACCCGACGCACAGGCCACGCCTCACCCCATAATCTACAGGCCTAATGGCTGGGCAGCGGTCGCTTGGTAGGCCTAGGCCCTTCATGGGCTGATTTGATTAGTCAGTCCACTGGTCTGAGGGAGTCACTATGATGCGAGATCGACTAAAGACAAAATGCTTACTTCATACTGTATAATAATTATTGATAGATTAAATGGTTTCAAATATACTCATATTACTATTGGTTGGTTGGTTCCTCAGTTTAGGGGATGCGACAACGCGGTCATGTAGCCCCGCGTACTTTGGGTGTGTGTGGAATCTGTCTGAGAACCCGTGTTAATTGTGATGACTGTATTAGTGCGAGAATCTGTTTTATCATTTCAAATGATCTTGTCGACTTCGTCGTTATGCTTGGGTCCAAGGTTATACGTTACGGTTACGGCGTGTATGACGTCATCATGTTGTTCAGTGCATATGCACCGAGTTTACTCCTGGGGTCTGGCGTTATGCGATACGGAGACGGCGAGTGCGTGACGTCGGACAGGAATACAGGGTGACTTCTAATGAAGTGTGCAAGATGTCAGACAGGAATACAGGGTGACTCCTAAAGAGATGCACACGATGTCAGATACGAATACAGGGTGACCCTTAACTAGGTGTACAAGATGACAGACAAGAATACAGGGTGACTCCTAAAGAGATATACAAGACGTCAGATAAGAATACAGGGTGACTCCTAAAGAGGTGTACAAGATGTCAGACAGGAATACAGGGTGACTCCTAAAGAGGTGTACAAGACGTCAGATAAGAATACAGGGTGACTCCTAAAGAGGTGCACACGATGTCAGACAGGAATACAGGGTGACTCCTAAAGAGGTGTACAAGATGTCACACAAGAATACAGGGTGACTCCTAAAGAGATATACAAGACGTCAGATAAGAATACAGGGTGACTCCTAAAGAGGTGTACACGATGTCAGACAGGAATACAGGGTGACTCCTAAAGAGGTGTACAAGATGTCACACAAGAATACAGGGTGACTCCTAAAGAGGTGCACAAGATGTCACACAAGAATACAGGGTGACTCCTAAAGAGGTGTACAAGATGCCAGATAAGAATAAAAGGTGACTTAAAGAGGTGTACAAGATTTCAGAGAAGAATACAGGGTGACTCCTTAAGAGGTGCACAAGATGTCACACAAGAATACAGGGTGACTCCTAAAGAGGTGTAAAAGATGTCAGATAAGAATACAGGGTGACTCCTAAAGAGGTGTACAAGATGTCAGACAAGAATACAGGGTGACTCCTAAAGAGGTGCACAAGATGTCACACAAGAATACAGGGTGACTCCTAAAGAGGTGTACAAGATGACAGATAAGAATACAGGGTGACTCTTAACGAGGTGTACAAGATGTCAGACAAGAATACAGGGTGACTCCTAAAGAGATATGCAAGACGTCAGATAAGAATACAGGGTGACTCCTAAAGAGGTGTACACGATGTCAGACAGGAATACAGGTGACTCCTAAAGAGGTGCACAAGATGTCACACAAGAATACAGGTGACTCCTAAAGAGATATACAAGACGTCATATAAGAATACATGGTGACTCCTAAAAAGGTGTACAAGATGCCAGATAAGAATACAGGGTGACTCCTAAAGAGGTGTACACGATGTCAGACAGGAATACAGGTGACTCCTAAAGAGGTGCACAAGATGTCACACAAGAATACAGGTGACTCCTAAAGAGATATACAAGACGTCATATAAGAATACATGGTGACTCCTAAAAAGGTGTACAAGATGTCAGACAAGAATACAGGGTGACTCCTAAAGAGATATGCAAGACGTCAGATAAGAATACAGGGTGACTCCTAAAGAGGTGTACACGATGTCAGACAGGAATACAGGTGACTCCTAAAGAGGTGCACAAGATGTCACACAAGAATACAGGTGACTCCTAAAGAGATATACAAGACGTCATATAAGAATACATGGTGACTCCTAAAAAGGTGTACAAGATGCCAGATAAGAATACAGGGTGACTCCTAAAGAGATATACAAGATGCCAGATAAGAATACAAGGTGACTCTTAAAGAGGTGTACAAGATGGCAGAGAAGAATTCAGGGTGACACTTAACGAGGTGTAAAGTATGTTAGATTCAATTCAAATACAAGGTGACCCTTAAAGAGGTTTGCAAGATATCAGATTCAAATAATGGGTGACCCTTAAAGAGTTGTAAAAGATGTCAGACTCAAAAACAGTGTGACCCTTAAAGAGGTGCCCGCGCGAGAAGCCTAAGTTAATGAGTAATGGAGTCTGTTGAAAGAGTCATGGAGCTTCGAGCGAAGCGAAAAGCCCTCCTGAGCCTTTCTAACATGTGTAGCTTTTGTAGCATGCGTCAGTTGAAATGATATAAAGTCTAGTCTCTCAGACTGACTGTATCTTTTTTTAATTCCAGCAACAACTGCAGACATTCGATTTTCAAGTAGTTCCAAATTTTGTTACGAAACACCACTGTCAACGACCAACTAGTTCTGAACTTGGTTACTAGATGCCACCACAGACGACTGTACTCATTTTACGAATTTCTTTACAAATCCTACTCATTGTTTAACGTGTAAATTTACAAATATTAAATTATATTGTTCTTTCTTTCGTGTGGCATCCTAAGAGGCCGAGTGCAGGTCTTTCTTGTCGACGCCCGTGCGCGTCGGGATGAGAGATGGAATGGATGAAGATGAATGAAACTGGGCAAGGATGTGGAAGGAAGTGGCCTGTCAGAATGTACCGTCCCAGCATTTACAGGTGTTGAAAATGGGAAACCACGGAAAACCATTTCAAGGACGGCTGACGGTGGGGCTCGAACCCACGCGTCTACCGAGTCAGTAGTACTATGACGTCACATAACTCAGTGCATTCTCGGTATATTTCGTCCCGTCACCGTAACGTAACGCCAGACCCCAGCGAAGTCGACATAATCATTTAAAATGATATAACAACGTGTCATATGTATTGGTTGCGGCAATTAAGTAGCAACTCTGCGGACTAGGAAGAAAAGTGGGTTTGAACGTCGCAATCGAATGCTCTTGAAATTGTTTTCGTGCTTTATCATTTCTATCCCAAGCGAAACAGAAACGGTTACCTTTTAACAGGCCACGGCTGCATCCTTTCAGACTTTTCAGCCAGTTTCATTCGTAATTATTTATTTGATTTGTAATTGACAACTCTGATGAACTAGGCATCAAGATCGGCGCAGCGTCCGCCGTGAAATCCATCCACCACATAGAAAACACATCTCACCTCAGCCTCAACCTTGTAGAATTGGGAATAGGTCAGAATTGACGTAATACCAACTGCTACTGATAAAAACTTGAAACGTGAGATCCACGTTTGTGCACCCTGGGTCCGAAGAGGATAGAGAGAGATAACATGACACTTCAATTTTCTAGGTTGAACAAATCACTAACATATAGTGTTTCTGGTTAGTCCCCTTGGTGTAACTACTGTGTACAGTAAGTTTAGCTGATTTTAGTTGAAATGTTGATTTCCTCAGCTGCAGGTTACATAAAATACTACGTTGTTAAATCCTGTTTGCTAAAACAATCACGGTGTAAACTGTAGTTTCTAATACGAGTACCACTTTATAAAATTCAGGTAATGTAAAGTTTTGCCTTATAAATTGCAGGTTCCATAAGACACCCCGTGGTAAAATGAAGGTTACATACTGTAAAATACCACGTTTTCAATTCCCGATTACATAAAAAACCGCTTTTTAAAATGCAAGTCATATAAAACATCGCGTTGTTAACTGCAGGTTACATAAAATAAATCGTCAATTTCAGGTTACATAAAACATCGTGTTGTTTACTGCAGCTTATATAAAATATATCGTCAATTTCAGATCACTTAAAACATCGCGTTGTTAACTGCATGTTACATAAAATGAATCGTCAATTTCAGGTGACATAAAACATCGCGTTGTTAACTGCAGGTTACTTAAAATATATCATCAATTTCAGGTCACATAAAACATCACATTGTTAACTGTAGGTTGCATAAACTGTATATCGTCAATTTCAGGTCACATAAATCATCGCGTTGTTCACTGCAGGTTACATAAAATATATCATCAATTTCAGGTAACATAAAACATCGCGTTGTTAACTGCAGGTTACATAAAATGAATCGTCAATTTCAGGTGACATAAAACATCGCGTTGTTAATTGCAGGTTACTTAAAATATATCGTCAATTTCAGGTCACATAAAACATCACATTGTTAACTGTAGGTTACATAAAATGTATATCGTCAATTTCAGGTCATTTTTTTAGCGTATGGCTTTTAGTGCCGGGAGTGTCCGAGGACATGTTCGGCTCGCCAGTTTTGTAGCTGCTTCGAGACGGACACCCAATGGGTGAGCTACAAGTACCGTTGGGGGGGGGGGAAAGTTGGAATGTAAGGACGGGGAGTTGGAAGGTAGCGACTGTGGCCTATAGTTAGGGACCAACCCCGGCATTTGCCTGGAAGGAAGATGGGAAACCACAGAAGACCATCTTCAAGGTTGCCGGCGGGGGGGGGGGGGGGGGGGGGGCGGGGGATTCGAACCTCCTCGCCTCCCGGATGTGAGCGACTGCCATCAGTCCTGCCGTAACGTCCACGGCTAACTCACCCGGTTCAGGTCACATAAAACATCGCGTTGTTCACTGCAGGTTACATAAAATATATCATCAATTTCAGGTAACATAAAACATCGCGTTGTTAACTGCAGGTTACATAAATATACATCGTCAATTTCAGGTCACATAAAACATCACATTGTTAACTGTAGGTTACATAAAATACATGTATATCGTCAATTTCAGGTTGCATAAAACATCGCGTTGTTAACTGCAGCTTAGGTTATATACAATATATCGTCAATTTCAGGTCACATAAATTACCACGCTGTAAAAAACAGGTTACATAAAATACTCTTGAAGTACGATAGAGCTGACAACGTTGCGTACAGCCAATGACTAACCGGGATTATTGTTGAGTGATGCAGTTTATTTTTCCGATTAGCTAATGCGAGCTGTTAGCAGCAGATTGATGTTCAAGGCTCCACTCTATTAAATTAGGCGGTCTGTCACAGATGATCAACTCAATGGACCATTTACTACTGCCTGTGCTTACACTACAAATTACAGCTCATTCCTCCCTGACGGGCTCACAGCTAGTGGGACGTGCGTTGGCGACCACGGGACCCCAGTTGAGTCTAGCATTGCTACCACTTACCATTGCCGGGCTCCTCTCAGTCCATTGGACAATTCTAGTTCTCTTACCACCTCATTGTGTGGTTTATTTATTTATTTATTTATTTAGCGTATGACTTTTAGTGCCGGGAATGTCCGAGGACATGTTCGGCTCGCCGGAGGCTGCAGCTGCTTCAAGCGGACACCCATAGGGTGAGCTACAAGTTCCGTTCAATTTCAAGTAGTTCCAACTTTCGCTACCATATGTCACTGACACCTAGTGGTGAACTTTGGAACTCTGATAGAGCGTTATAACGAAATATAATCTAGACATTAACTTGACACAAGTTTAGTTAGTGGAAGGTTCTCTTACTTGCCATAAATCTATGACATGGGACCGTCGGCTTTACTTCCCCTCCGAAGGAAGGCACACTGAAGGATTTTAACGCTCTTAAAAATCCGATGACTTCGGCTGGGTTTGAACCCGCAATCTTGGGCACAGAAGTTCAGCATGCTATCAACTACGCCACCGAAGCATTGTGTAGGTGCTAGCATTCTTGGCTGTGATTGTGGAGGCCCGGGCTCGATTTTCGGCTCTGCCAATAAATTTAATTCTGGCCTCTGGGCAGAAGCGGGATACACTCAGCCTGGTGAGGCAAAATTGAGAAGAGGTGGGTTCGTTTGCTACCTCAGCCTTCCAGGAAGTGTTTTTTGACGGTTTTCCCACTTCTTCTCCATACAAATTCCGGAATAGTGCCTAACTTAAGGCCATGGCTACCTCTACCCAAATCCTACCTCAATGACAAATACATTCACTAGTACAGACGACACAGTGACACAGGTTATCAAACAAATTCTACACACACCCAAGTACACCGGGATACATGACTAACAAGTCTCAAAGCCCCAAAAAGAATCAACAACATGTTGTTATCATCCGACCCTGATGGTATTAGAGTACCATAGAGGCCTAGGGAGTCTTTCAATATCCCACTTTAATTGGCGCTTGTCTCATCTTTCTTGATAACTCATTCTTCGAGGGTTCGGACCTCTTATTTTCTTTTTCATGTTATGTCGTGCCTTCTACTCAAGGCCCTAAAGGAGGCAGTGTGTATGTAGCCCCACAACTTATGGTGCACCCTGTATAATACTACAAACTCAAGGGCTCACGGCTGGTGAGTTTAGGAGTTGGTGACCTCACGGGATTTCTGAGCAGGGTCTGTTTTCTTCCCTTGTTACAATTACTCTGAGGCTGATCCTCTCCTCTTTCCCTTCCTGCCTTTCATGGCTTTACTTCTTTCCAAGTCCCTTATCCTCACTCGTAGAGAGTTGAAAGCATTTCTTTTCTCTATATTTTATTTCCCTCATTGCTACCTATTTGTCCTTTTGTTCTTCTAGCCCGTAAGTTAGTTGTTGTTTGTTTTAGTTCTAGTGTCCATTTCATCATTTATCATTTTCACTCAAACCATTAATGGCTGATAACCTTGATGTTAGGCCCCTTAAAATAACAAATTATATACATCACAGCTCAAACCCCCAAATGAAGAGAACTCTGCAGTATAACTGTCCCCATTAAGCCATGCATCACGATGGCAAGAGGAAATTGGGAGTCCGGAGATCGAAGGATCAAATCCCGGCGGCTTCCCGTGGCCATCCTGGGTGTGATTTTCCACTGTTTTCTTCTACAGTTCCTCCAGGAAAATTCCAGGATGGTATCTGATATCAAATCTAAAGAAAACAAAAGTATGTTGCTTTTCAGTTGGTCAACACGATTGTACCCAAATGAGATGGGTTATTCCCTAATCCTGAAAAAAATTACATGAGATTAATAAATACACTTGGATGACCAGTTTCGATTGTCAAGCGATCATCATCAGATCCATTACATTTAGGCTATAAAATCTATGACTGAAAATATGGGTCAAATTATTTAGGCTACAATGTATACACTTATTTAGTTGCAGTATTGGTAATTCCAAATTACTAAGTTAACAGAGCTGTGGAATTATCCCTACATCTAAATCAGTTAACTATCAGTAACTTCAATTTAGGAAATAAACTGGTGTGACAATGAACAATTGAAATATTCTCGTTATTCCAGGGGTTGCCATGGCCCCTCCTTGCCCCCACTCCCTGCGGGCGCCCATGCGGGGCTGATGGCCAATATTCCTCAAACCCCCAAAATGAACAACAACAACAAAACTTCTGGTATGAGAATAGGATACGTCTGTACTTATGTAGAATGTGGCAACAGAGGTTCGGGGATATTAAGAAACTTGCGTCAGAAATGCAGGGCACATTAATTCCCCCCTCAAGTGAAGATGTCTCAAATGAGTAACATATTTCATGAACGAATGTCAAAGTTAATATATAGGCAAGTACAACTTAATGAAATTAACAGTAATGTCATATATATTAATTTATGTTCCATCCCTACACTTGAACTAGATGTGATGACCATCGCTCCTTCAAAAGAAGTTCCAATTGGCTCTCAAGTAAAGACAGTTTGGACCACCAACTGGTGGTGTTTGCCAAAAAGAATTAAATTCTGGTGTGAGAGCTGGAACGGAGTACACTCAACCTCGTGAGTCAAAACTGAGAATAGGAGGGTTAGATTCCCAACCTTAGCCATCCTGGAAGTGGTTTTCCGTGGTTTACCCACTTCTACTCTTGGGAAACGCTGGGATAGCTCTAACTTAAGGCCACGACCGCCTTCTTCCCAATCCTCACCTGAATAACACATGTTATCACACAAATACAAATTCCATTCACACGCAAAATACAGGTGCATGCTAGCATCATGTTTGTTGTCATACTAATATATTGCTTTTGTTTGCACACACATGTATAGTTTATACATTTTAAACATTTTTATTACGTAGGCCTAATTCATATAAAAAAGATCCATCAAGACAAATAGGAAATTCACCTTTAATTAATACAACCAAGACGAACTACTACAATACTGTAGTAGCAACTTAAATTTAATTAATTAATTAATTATTTAGTGTAAACTTAAACCACTACACAGTGAACAGCATCTGATGATGGCCTTTCGAGGATCGAAACACGTAATCCTAAATTACCTCATTATTTGTGATAATATAATTAATACATGTAATTTTGTCCAGGAGTGTGGTTACATATTTGTGTTCGACGATGTCGAAATGTAAATATCATATGTCAGAAAACTGTATCATAATGAGGCTCATTATAACACTATTTTTCATTATGAGACAGTTTATCCAATCAATCAGAGCCCAGAAAACAGTTGTGTGACCAATTTGGTAAGGATAGCAACGCACCTGCGCTGATTTCCACGGCCTTCTATTTTAAATTTCACTGCGTGGCACGTGTCATAGTGGGATATTCGAGGAGGCCGTGGTCAAATACAAGGTATTCTCTGCGTCCCATACGCTCTGTTCAGTACATAAAACTAGTGAAATCTCGACAGATATTTATGAATATTTATGTTCGAACATAAAATAGTTATATATAATTTTCGTCGAACATGAAAAGTCATAAGCAACTCGCCTAAGCGGCTTCGGTGGCGTAGTTGGTAGCATGCTGAGCTTCTATGCCCAAGATAGCGGGTTCAAACCCGGCCGAAGCCGTCGGATTTTTTAAGAGCGTTAAAAATCGCTCAGTATGCCTTCCTTCGGAGGGGAAGTAAAGCCGGCGGTCCCATGTCATAGATTTATGGCATGTTAAAGATCCTTCCACTAATTGCACCTGTGTGAAGCTAAATTGGATAGGTTAAGAATGTAAACAACGCTCTTAGGTTTCTACGTTCGTTGCCAAGCGCTGACTGCGGTGGCGTCTAGTAGCTAAGTTCTGAATTAGACCTAGTAGTCGTTGACGGTGGCGCTTGGCGGCAAAAGTAGGAACTATTTGAAAAATTATAAGTTGCAGTACTTAAAATTAAAAAACAGATACACACACTAATACAGTCATCACAATTAACACCGGTTATCAGACAGATTCTACACACACCCAAAGTACACGGGGCTACATGACCGCGTTGTCGCAGCCCCTAAACTTAAGAACCAACCAACCAACCAACTCGCCTATAATGGTCATTAAGACACTCGTATGGAAATTAAAAAACGAGCGAAGCGAGTTTTATAAACATACTCGTGTCTTAATTATTGCCGTTATAGGCTCGTTGCATAATGTACTATTTAAGTGTGCCCCGGCCAACACAATCGTGTTGACCGACTGAAGAGCTCAAAAAGGCAAAATACACGGGCTATATGAATGGGATGGTGCGGGCCCCAAAAAATAACAGTAACAACAACAAAAGTTTGAGGTAATTCCATCGTTTCCATTTCCATGACGTGACCCCACCATCTGAACTAGCTCACACAAAATAGACTCACTTTCTGTGTTCATCTTACATTTGAGTCGTCCAGTTGCAAAACTCGTTTACTCCACTTGTGAATAAGGATCATGTCGTAAAATTATTTATTTAATTATTTTATTTTATTTTATTTTATTTATTTTATTTTATTTTATTTTATTTTACTTTATTTTGTTTTGTTTTGTTTTTTGTTTTGTTTTGTTTAATTAAATTTTATTTTGTTTTGTTTTATTTTATTTCGTTTTAGTTTGTTTTAATTTTTTTTATTTAATTCTTTGTTTTGTTTTTGTTTTGTTTTTAATTTCTTTTGTTTTGTTTATTTTGTTTTATTTTGGTTTGTTTTGTTTTATTTTGATTTTGTTTTGTTTATTTTGTTTTGTGTTGTTTTATTTTGATTTTCCAGAAAACGAACATAAAACCAAAAAACAAAAAAACACGAAGCCAAAAGAAATATTCAAAAACAAAAGCAAAAACAGAAACCCAAAAAAAACAAGAAACACAAAGCAAAAAGCAAAATTTAAAAGAATCAAAAGCAGAAAACAAACACAAAACCAACAAAGAAAATCAAAAAGTAAAATTCAAAAGCAAAAGCACAAAGCAAACAGAAAACCAAAAACAAAAACACAAAGAAAAAAGAAAAAAGTAGAAAACAACAAACACAAAAGATACGCGAGGCAAAGTTTAGAGAAACGTTTCTCAAGAAAAGATTCTTATTCACAAGTTGATTGAACGAGTTTTACAACTGGACGACTCATTTTATCTCTTCATCGCGAGTATCTTCTTGCCATTGCACCCTTTTGTTTGTATCAACAATCTACTGCTGTATTATTTACGAGGTTTGATTACAATTAAGCGAAACGAACGAGATAATCAGTGAATCGAATTTTTTTTATGATGTTTTCTTTTCCTTGTTTCAATAAATGTGTTCCATTCTCTTGTAAGCAATGAAGTTTTCGACTACTTTCGATCAATTAACTTTTAAACTTCGTAAACTCGATTATCTCAGTTGAAGCATGATGGTGGGATGTATTAACCCACACAGGTTTAACTTAGAAACAACTTCCTTCCAACTGGTCTTAAGAGTTACCGTGCTCCATTCTCACTTCCTTTACAAGAAACACAACTGAACCGCAATTCAGTCACATATTCCCAACCTACTAATTAGTTCTCACAGCATCACCAGTGGATCTGTAGTATGGTGTCCACCTACTGATCCTAAGGTCGATTACCGACTGCAATATTCAGAATTTTAAAGGATGGCATAAATCCAGTGCAACCCGTGTTTTACACCATCGGCTCGTAAAGGACGTAGGCCTATGTTATGACATTTGGTGATTTCAAGGCAATATTAATTAAATCTCAATCTCAAGTCCCCCAACAGTGTTCCGGTTTCACTGCAAGCATACTATTGAAGATACATCTCTCCCCTCCCACTCGCCTTAATGCCTCTTCATTTGTAACCCTATCTACCCATCTGATCCTCATCATTCTCTTGTGACACCACGTATCAAACGCTTCTATTCTCCACTCCATCAGTCCAAGTTTCACTTCCATGGAGTGCCATACTCCAGACAAAGGCTATTTTGTCCTTTTTACTCCCTTGTACTTGAGTGTTTATATATAAATAAATAAACAAACAAACACATAAATAAATTATTTAATAAATAAATTATAAATAAATAAATTAATAAATAAATACTAAATAATAGATAAATAAATAAATAAATAAATAATAAATAATGAATATTGAATAATGAATAATGAATAATGAATAATAAATAATACATAATACATAATACATAATACATAATACATAATAAATAATTAATGAATGAATAAAAAATAAATAAACAAAAAAACAAAAAAATAATTACATTATACCACGGTTGTCCAGCCGGAAGGCCTTGACAGTTACGAATGCCTGATATTGAATACATAAGGGGAAATTGAGGAATTAGGAAGTAAAGAGAGGAAAATCTTGCGGAAGATAATAGGGCCTGAAAAACGAATCGATGGTACATGGAGAAATAGGAGAAATGAGGATCTATAAAGGCAGAGAAGTTCAAGGAGACCATGCTTAAGAGGAAACTGAAGTTTTATGGACACCTCATAAGAATGGATGACAATCGAATAACGAAAAGAATCTTTAATTACAACACCAAGCTAAAGGCGAGTACAATGTGGGAAGAAGAAACGAGAAAAGACATGGAGTAAGTTTGCGTACATCCAAAAGACATCTGTAATAGGGTTGTGTTTTGAGCTAAAATTGATAACTTTACGGGGTTCAAGGAAAGATCCAGTAGAATGACCAAAAACACCTGGTCAGAGGAAAGGATGAGGAACCACAGCGAAAGGATGAAGACATTCTGGGTGAGGAAAAAGGAACTGAGTAGAAATTCAATTGTTTCCCGTGGTCCACAGTAGGCCAAATTCGAAGAAAGAAGAAGAAAGAAATAAATAAATAAATAAAAAATAAAAAATAAATAAAGTCCTAGGTGGAGGTGGCTTCCTAGAAGGCATACGCAGAAACTCCTGTGAGTCACCGCAACAGCGCCCTTTCATTGAAAATTTGCCACTGTCAAAGTGTGGCCACATTTGTGTAGGTGACTAAACGCACCATCAACGATCAAGTTTTGAAGTCCTATTCAACAGCTCTTTCCATGTTTTAAGACTGATCCTGCCTGGTGGTAGTCAAGAGCGCAGTGGCTTTTACCGCGACAAGACAATTCACAACTACTGTTTTATTTTCTCCAATTACCAGTTTGCGTTAGTGTATTGCTTCTCTTCATTTTGTTCACTTCCCGTTCAAATAAAAATAAAAACTCTGAGAAAATAGCAGAACTAACATTTTATATTACTTGACGAACAATTAATTGAGAACTTGTAAATGGTGTTGCTAATATGAGGCTTTAAATCAAAACCTGTTTTTCCTGTTTATAATGCTAGTTATTGCCTACTTTCCAGGATAATTTAGTGTTTAATACTTTATAATGATAACATTATTGTCTGCCTTCACAGCAGGTATTTTATTTTATGGTAGGAATTAAGTTTATAAATAAAAGAAGAATATCCAAGCCACAATATTATTGGTGGTGTAAGTCGGAACTACCAGCAATGGACGCATCACACCACAATGTGGGACCCGAGAGAAGGACGAAGAGACGTGGGACGCCAAAAAACAGATGATCAGACTACTATAGAGCTAAAGCGGGAAACCAATGGTCGAGAGTGGCAAGAGACAGGGAAGCATGGAGACAGCTGGAGTCAAACAGGAATCAACATGCACCAAACAGGACAGAAAGACAATGACAGTGAGTGCAACAAGACAAAAGCTCTCAAGAATGCTCACCTTCGGAGCCTAATCACGAGCACGTCCCTGTGCAAACAGGAGGCCTTTGCCTTACGGGATGTCTATAGGATAATTTTATTATTATTATTATTATTATTATTATTATTATTATTATTATTATTATTATTATTATTATTATTATTATTATTATAAGTCGGAACAAAACCGTGCAAAACGAGGTAGAAAAAAGGTAGATAAATCTAGTCACACTTTTGAGATAAAATATATTTATACTTCCATGAGGTGCACATCCAGGTGATGTCGCTCGAATCTTAGCATTGCAGTAGTAATATTAAATAAACATATATTTTGTTTCTTTTAAGGGGCTGGAACAAAGTGGTCATTTAGCATCGTGTACTCGGGTGTGTGTAGAATTTGTCTGATAACCCGTAGAAGTGTGTGTATTTGTAATTGAGGAAAGGGTTGGGAAGGAGGAGGTCGTGACCTTAATTTAGGAACCATCCCGGGATTTGCCGGGAGTAGAAACCACGGAATACCACTTCCAAGATAGCTGAGATGGGAACTCTTCTGAGTGTTGCCTCACGAAGCTGATTGTGCCAACTTCCAGTCCTCTGACCAAAATTAAATTTCTTGGCAGAGCCAAGGATTGAACCTGGATGTTGATATTATTCTATGCTTTATTTAGGGGCCTGGACATCGTGAACATTTCAGTCCTGTGTACTTAAATAGATAAATAAATAAATAAATAAATAAATAAATAAATAAATAAATAAATAAATAAATAAATAAATAAATAAATAAATAAATAAATAAATGAAATTTAAGTATCTTGGGGATTGGATAGACACTACAATGTCCGAAAACGAGGCTTTTGCGTCACGCTTGAATAAAATTGAAATGGCTTACTATCTAAGAATGTGTACAACAAAAGATCTATATCCCTGAATGCAAAACTGAAGCACTACTGCACGGTCATCCGGCCAGAAGCTTTGTATGCAGCGGAATGTCTTTCCATGAATAGAAAAGGCATAATGAAACAAGAAGTTCCGTGAAGAACTATACAGCCTACTTTTCATGCCAATGATTATTCTACAGAATATGAACCTATCTAGAATAATGACGAAATTAAGTTGCTAATATCGAAATTTCCAATTAGTTCGAAATACTGTATACCTGGCATAATGTATCCTAATAGAGCACTACAGTTGGCAGCCCTGATGACTGAATATATTCTTAGTTCCGTCTCTTAATGTACTAAATACAAAATTTGGTTGAAGTCCAATGAATAGCATGGACGTTACATGCAGTTAAACATTGGATCTAACAGCGCGCGTAAAATCATGTTGGCAACAATGTCATGCATGTATTGGTAAGAAATAATCTGAAATAATATGATCTATTGTTGTGCCAATTTTGAATGAAATCCATTAGTTAATATAGAAGTTACATGCATTTTAAAATTGGACCTATCAGCAGGCTTAGAATCATGTTGGCAGCACTGACGTATATTAGTTACTCCAAATTCGTCTAGAATGCCAGGTACTATACGTGTGCAAAGTTTAGAGCTATTGGCTTGCATACTTTCTGATATATTGATACTAGGGTAACAAAAATAGGGACAGCACATATTAACAGTTGGCAGCCCTGGTTGCTCCTTAGAATACGCATAGTCATATCTGTTATGGTACACATAGCACATACGAAATTTGGTTGAAATCGAAATGATAGTATGGACGTTACATGTATTTAAAGTTGGACCTCTCAGCAGGCTTAGAATCTTGTTGGTAGCACTGACGTATATAAGTTACTCCAAATTAATATAGAATGTCAGGTACTATACGTGTGCATAGTTAAAAGCTGTCGGCTTGCATACTTTCTGATATATTGGTATTTGGATAAAATAAATTAGGAGCATTTATTAACAGTTGGCAGCCCTGGTAGGTCTTAAGAATACGCTCAGTCATATCTGGTTATGTACACATACAACATACGAAATTTGGTTGAATTCCACTTGATAGTGTAGAAGTTATATGCATTTAAAAATTGGACCTATCAGGAGGCTTATAATCATTTTGGCAACACTGCCATGTTTGGCCTCCTGGAAATTAAACTAAAATATTATGATCTGTACGTGTGCCAATTTTGAAATAGCTCCCATTCATACTTTCCGAGATATCCAACATGGAGCTCAAATTTCAATTGCGATTTTTTAGCAGTTGGTAGCACTGACATCATTTTCAAATATGGCCGTGAGATATTCAGGTATAGATCTTTACTCCTACCAAATTTTGTTTCGATTGCTGCAGCCGTTTAGGAGTTGATAGGGGGGGACACACACACAGCCAGACAGACAGAAGGACAGACAGACAGACAGACAGACAGACAGACACACATTTGCCCGATCTCATAAGTGTACTTTTTCCTCATTTTTGCAAAATGTGAAAAGTAGGCTAAAAACTGGAGACCATGGAAAGGAAGATATTGAGGAAAATCCTGGGTCCCGTCAAAGAACGCGGCGAGTTCCGAAGACGCCACAACCACGAGTTGTACACTCACGTAGAGAAAATAACGGACGTGATGAGGAAAAGGAGGATTTATTTTTATGGACATATAACCCGAATGAAATCAACACGGCTATCCAATATAATTTTTGCTTTTCTCCGTGAGAAAAAGACAAAGGGGGCCTGGTTCATTGAAGTAGAGAAAGATCTGTTGGAGACTGGGATTACACGTGAAGATATCCAGGAGCGTGGCCCACTTAGGGATAATCTTCAGAAACATCGGAGTTTTCAACTTAAGCCGAAGCTAAAAACCGGGAAGGCGTGGATGACAGAGAGAAAGGTGCAACATCGATTGCGAATAAAGGGGTACTGGGCTAACATTAAAATGCAGAAAAAACAGTTGACATGACGTGGTCCTTAGTTGGCCGTAACGAAGGAAGAATAAGAACAAGAAATAAATGAATAAATAAATAAATGAATAAATGAATAAATGAATATATGAATAAATGAATAAATAAATGAATGAATAAATGAATAAATGAATAAATATATAAATGAATAAATAAATGAATTAATAAATGAATAAATAAATAAATGAATGAATGAATAAATGAATAAATAACTGAATAAATAAATAAATATATGAATAAATGAATAAATGAATAAATGAATAAATAACTGAATAAATGAATAAATAAATGAATAAATGAATAAATATATAAATAAATAAATGAATGAATGAATAAATAAATCTATATATAAAAATCAATCTTACGTGATAGTTTGTCTGTGGGTGTGTATGTCTCCTATGCATTCATATACCACTCAACCGATTGCGATGAAACTTGGGTGAGATGTTGAGTACACTCTAAGGAGGGTTTCTGACTTAGTAAATCCATTTTACAATAGGTAGCGCACGCGTAGATTCAACAAATGAGTGACGATGCGCGAAGCGTTTCAAACAAGTCCCGTATGTGTTCATATACCATTCGTCCGATTGCGTTGAAACTTGGGTGAGATGTTGAGTACACTCCAAGGATGGTTTCTGACTTAGTAAATCCATTTTACAATAGGCAGCGCACGCGTAGATTCAACAAATGAGCGACGATGCGCGAAGCATTTCAACAAAGTCCCGTATGTGTTCATATACCATTCGTCCGATAGCGATGAAACTTGGGTGAGATGTTGTGTACACTTACGTGAAGGTTTCAAAATTAGTGAATACATTTCACAGTAGATAGCGCACGAGTAGATTCAACAAATGAGCGACGACACGCAAAGCGTTTCAACAAAGTCCCGTATACATTCATATACCATTCGTCCGATAGCTATGAAACTTGAGTAAGATGTTGTGTACACTTCAGGGAAGTTTTCTGGCTTAGTAAATCCACCTTACAATAGGCAGCGCATGAGTAGATTCAACAAATGAGCTACGACGCGCGAAGCGTTTCAAAAAAGTCTCGTATGCGTTCCTAAACCATTCGTCGGATAGGTCCGATAGCGATGGAACTTGGGTGAGGTGATGTGTACAATCCAAGGAAGGTGTCTGGCTTAGTAAATCCACTTTACAATTGCCAGCGCACGATTAGATTCAACAAATGAGCTACGACGCCCGAAGCGTTTCAACAAAGTCACGTATGCGTTCATATACCATTCGTCCGATAGCGATGAAACTTGGGTGAGATGTTATGTACACTCCAGGGAAGGTTTCTGGCTTAGTAAATCCATTTTAAAGTAGGTAGCGCATGAGTAGATTCAACAAATGAGCGACGACGTGCGATGCGTTTCAACAAAGTCCCGTATGCGTTCATATACCATTCATCCGATAGCGATGAAACTTGGGTGAGATGTTGTGTACACTCCAAGGAAGGTTTCTGGCTTAGGACATCCATTTTACAATAGGTAACGCACCAGTAGATTCAACAAATGAGCGATGACACGCGAAGCGTTTCAACAAAGTCCCGTATAAGGTCATATACCATTCGTCTGATAGTGATAAATGTTTGGTGAATTGTTGTGTACACTCCAGGAAAGGTTTCTGGCTTAGTAAATCCATTTTATAATACGAAGCGCACATTTAGATTCAACAAATGAGTGACTACGCGCGAAGCGTTTCGACATCGTCCCGTATACGTTCTCATACCATTCATCCTATTGCGATGAAACTTGGGTGAGATGTTGTGTACATTCCAGGGAAGGTGTCTGGCTGAGTACATCCATATTACAATACATAGCGCAAGAGTAGAATCAACAAATGAGCGACGACACTCGAAGCGTTTCAACCAAGTCCCGTATGCATTCATATACCATTCGTCCGATAGCTATGAAACTTGGGTGAGATGTTGTGTACACTTCATGGAAGGTTTCTGGCTTAGTAAATCCACTATAAGTAGGATAAATAAGCCGGTTCTGGCACAGGGGCTAATGGGCAAGATGGCCGCCGCGCGCAATCACTCTATGTTATTCTTATGGAGGGGTCATTCAGAGCTGGCACAGTGGCTAATGGGCAAGATGGCCGCCACTCCCCGAGACCGTGGGTGACGTCACAGGGGGAGGTCGGCCGTGTAGTTGCTAAATGGAATATTTATTATTATTATTATTATTATTATTATTATTATTATTATTATTATTATTATTATTATTATTATTATTAGGTAATTATTGATTGATCATGTACAATCTAGACCAACCTTATATTGTACACCTCGTGGTGTAGCGGCTAGTAATCTTGAATGACACTGCGGAGACCCGTGTTCGATTCCTGGCTCTGTCAAGAAATTTAATTCTGGGCTGAGGGCTGGAAGGGGGTACACTCATTCTTGTGAGGCAAAAAACTGAGAGGAGCAGGGTTTGATTCCTACCTCAATCATTCTGGACGTAGTTTTTTGTGGTTTCCCAATTTAACTCCAGGCAAATGGCAAGAGGTACCGTAACTGAAGGCCATGACAGCCTCCTTTCCAATCCTCATTTAAATTACAAGTGCACACACTAATACAGCCATACAATAGCACAGGTTATTAGACAACACACACCCCCAAGTACAGTATACAGGGCTACATGACCATGATATCACAAAACCCCTAAAGAATCAACAACAACAACTGATATTCATGAAACATCTCTTGGTGTAGTGCCTAGCATTCTTGACTGTCACTGCTTAGGCATGGGTTCGATTCCTGGCTCTGCTAAGAAATTTAATTTTGGTCTGAGGACTGGAATGGGGTACACTCAGCCTCGTGAGGCAAAACTGGGAAGAGGTGGGCTTGATTCCTACCTCAGCCATTCTAAGAGTTTTTTCTGTGGTTTCCCACTCACACACTCTAGGCAAATGCTAGGATATATCTTAAGTTAAAGCCACGACTACCTCCTTTCCAATCCTTATCTGAATTACTAATACAGCCATTACAATAACACAGGTTATCAGATAAAACACACCCCAAGTACAGTATACAGGGCTACATGACCATGGTATCACAAAACCCCTAAAGAATCAACAACAACAACTGATATTCATGAAACATCTCTTGGTGTAGTGCCTAGCATTCTTGACTGTCACTGCTTAGGCATGGGTTCGATTCCAGTTTCTGCTAATGATTTTAATTTTGGTCTGAGGACTGGAATGGGGTACACTCAGCCTCGTGAGGCAAAACTGGGAAGAGATGGGCTTGATTCCTACCTCAGCCATTCTAAGAGTTTTTTCTGTGGTTTCCCATTCACACACTAGAGGCAAATGCTAGGATATATCTTAAGTTAAGGCCACGACCACCTCCTTTCCAATCCTTATCTGAATTACTAATACAGCCATTGCAACAACACAGTTTATCAGACAACACACACCCCAAGTACAGTATACAGGGCTACATGACCATGATATCACAAAACCCCTAAAGAATCAACAACAACAACTGATATTCATGAAACACCTCTTGGTGTAGTGCCTAGCATTCTTGACTGTCACTGCTTAGGCATGGGTTCGATTCCAGTCTCTGCTAATGATTTTAATTTTGGTCTGAGGACTGGAATGGGGTACACTCAGCCTCGTGAGGCAAAACTGGGAAGAGATGGGCTTGATTCCTACCTCAGCCATTCTAAGAGTTTTTTCTGTGGTTTCCCATTCACACACTAGAGGCAAATGCTAGGATATATCTTAAGTTAAGGCCACGACCACCTCCTTTCCAATCCTTATCTGAATTACTAATACAGCCATTGCAACAACACAGTTTATTAGACAACACACACCCCAAGTACAGTATACAGGGCTACATGACCATGATATCACAAAACCCCTAAAGAATCAACAACAACAACTGATATTCATGAAACACCTCTTGGTGTAGTGCCTAGCATTCTTGACTGTCACTGCTTATGCACGGGTTTGATTCCTGGCTCTGCTAAGAAATTTAATTTTGGTCTGAGGACTGGAATGGGGGTACACTCAGCCTCGTGAGGCAAAACTGGGAAGGGATGGGCTTGATCCCTACCTCAGCCATTCTAAGAGTTTTTTCTGTGGTTTCCTACTCACACACTCTAGGCAAATGCTAGGATATATCTTAAGTTAAGGCCACGACCATCTCCTTTCCAATCCTTATCTGAATTACTAATACAGCCATTACAAGAACACAGGTTATCAGACAACACACACCCCAAATACAGTATACTGTGCTACATGACCATGATATCACAAAACCCCTAAAGAATCAACAACAACAAACAACAACAGCAACAACAACAACAACAACTGATATTCATGAAACACCTCTTGGTGTCGTGGCTAGCATTCTTGACTGTCACTGCTTAGGCATGGGTTCGATTCCAGGCTCGGCTAAGAAATTTAATTTTGGTCTGAGGACTGGAATGGGGTACACTCAGTCTCGTGAGGCAAAACTGGGAAGAGATGGGCTTGATTCCTACCTCAGCCATTCTAAGAGTTTTTTCTGTGGTTTCCTACTCACACACTCTAGGCAAATGCTAGGATATATCTTAAGTTAAGGCCACGACCATCTCCTTTCCAATCCTTATCTGAATTACTAATACAGCCATTACAAGAACACAGGTTATCAGACAACACACACCCCAAATACAGTATACTGTGCTACATGACCATGATATCACAAAACCCCTAAAGAATCAACAACAACAAACAAAAACAGCAACAACAACAACAACAACAACTGATATTCATGAAACACCTCTTGGTGTCGTGGCTAGCATTCTTGACTGTCACTGCTTAGGCATGGGTTCGATTCCAGGCTCGGCTAAGAAATTTAATTTTGGTCTGAGGACTGGAATGGGGTGCACTCAGCCTCGTGAGGCAAAACTGGGAAGAGGTGGGCTTGATTCATACCTCAGCCATTCTAAGAGTGTTTTCTGTGGTTTCCCACTCTTACATTCTTAAGCAAATGCCGGGATGGTACCTAACTTAAGGCTACAGCTGCTTGCTACCCAATACCTACCTCTATTACAAATACATACAGTAGTACAGACACAGGTTATCAGACAGCTTTTACATACACTCAAGTTCATAGGGTTACAAACGAAGAGGTATTAAGACTAGTGGGAGAGAAGAAATGTTTCTGGCGACTGTTAATGAAGAGAAGAGATAGTTTGGTAGGACACATACTAAGACACCCAGGATTAGCAGGCTTAGTTATGAAATAAAGGGTTGAAGACAAGAACTGTAGGGGTAGACCAAGGTAAGAATATTTTAAATAGATTTCCTTGAATGTACTGTAGGTTGTTGTGGTAGCTATATAGAAATGGAACGATTAGCTCAAGACAGTGATGGATAAACAATTGTTTCAAACCAGACAAAAAAGAAAAAACTAAAAGCACAACAAAAAATAGCAAAGTCTGTAAAAAATACATCATTAGCTTACCTCTTATTACACACTGGTCAATCCGCTTGGGAATATCACTGTTTTACACACACAGTCATTGTAACTTAGCCAAAATATAATTATTATATGAAAATACTCTTAAGGCGTATAAAATTTACAACTCACACACTCAAGCACACGGGGCTGGTGACTGAAAATGCACTAAAAATACACACTGTTTAATAATATCGTAATGTTCGCTAGCAACTCAGTACCTCCAGTGACCAGCTAGTCTGGGAGAGCTAACAGAGATTGCTGTGACAGTTGAAATGTTATCCTGTATGATAACGCGAAGCACGTACACATCTGAAAGACTCTTTTTTATAGAGATCTAGCTACAGAGTATGGATATTTAGATTACTTTAAATGTTGTAACATTTTCATTTTATTATCGTTTGATGTATTTTTGCAAAAGTGTGGGCTTGATTCCCAACTCTGAGGACTGAATCGGAGCACAGTATAGAAATATAGAGCTTGATGGCGTAGTGGTTAAGCAGTTTAACTTTCACTGCGAAGACCAGGGTTCGATCCCCAACTCTGCCAAGAAATGTAATTCTGGTTTGAGAGCTGGAACGGGGTACACTTAGTCATGTGAGGCAAAACTGAAAAGAAGTGGGTTCGAGTCCTACCTCAGACATCCTGGAAGTGGTTTTCTATGGTTTTCCACTTATACTTCAGGTGAATACCGGGATGATTCCTAATTTAAGTGTGCGCCTGCATCCTTCCCAATCTTCATCTAATTACAGATACACACACTACTGCAGCCATCACAATAACACAGGTTATCAGACAAATTCAACACACACCTAAATACGCAGGACTAAATGATTACGATGTCTAAGCCCTTCAAAGCAACAACGACAACAACGTAACATGAGACTGTACAAGGTAGACTATCATAAGAGTCCACTTCGTTGTGAAGTGGCTAGCATTCTAGGTCGTCACCTTGGAGGCCTAAGTTTGATTTCCGGCTCTGCCAAGAAATTTAACTTTGGTCTATACTAGGCTTTGTAAGGAAAAACCGAAAAGGGGTGGGGGTTCAACTTCCAGCTCACCTATCCTGGAGAGGTTTTCCGTGGTTTCCCACTTGTACTTCAGGTGAATACCGGGATGATGCGTAATTTAAATGTACGCCTGCATCCTTCCCAATCCTCATCTAATTACAAATACACACACTACTTCAGTCATTACAATAACACAGGCTATCACAAAATCCTATACACCAAGACGTCTAAACCCTCAAACGAAATGCATATGTACTTTGAATTGGCAGGTGAAAAGCTAAAGAAAGTAGGAGACTTTTTGCTACTTAGAAAGCAAAATAATAGTAATGGACGAAGCAAAGAGGATATACTATGAATTGCAGCCAATGGCCATAGCTGTGCATTTTTTATTTGACGCCTGAGGTCTCCCAACAAGTTCAATTTCATGTACGTCTAACTTTGGTTATCAAATGCTACTGTCACTAACTCTAAGTGGCGAACGTTGGAACTTATTAGAGCGTTACTAATTAACCAAATATAGCCTATAAAGTTTACCACACACTACCAATTGCAGTGCTAGGTTCTTTTACGTGGAACAAATGTATGACATGGGAGCTCAGGCTTTACCCCCCCCCCCCTCCGAAGGAATGCATACTGAAGGAATTAGTGCTTTCAAAAATCCGACGACTTTGGCCGGGTTTGAACCCGTTATATTGAGCCCAGCTATTAACTACACCACAGAAGCCGTTACATTGACATAAGCAATCACGCATATTCCAGAAACATTATGTACATGGGTTTTAAATAGCCACAATATCGGATAAGCCCTAAAGTGTGACCCTGAGGCTAATTGGTTAGCATGGTAGACTTTGACCTTATGGGATTTAGCTTTCACTCCTAGGATTTTAATGTGTTATGGAAATAGGAAACATAATTATGGAAAGAAAGGTTGAGGCTAAGAACTGCAGTGTAGTTCAAGGTTCGAATATGCTAAACAGATTGTCTTGGATGTAGCTTTATTTAGCATGAGCAGGGAGTAACTACCAACCTTGTAAAGAAAACTGAGACGTGATAAACTCATTTCTACCTCAGTCATATTGTTTCATGGTTTTACCACTTTTATTTATGGCAAATGCATGGATGATTCTTAACTTAAGGTTATGACTGCCTCCTTCCCAATCCTCACTTAAGTTTAAAAATCTGTACACCAATAACTATGCGGGAATCATTTATCTATTGGTTCTTTGTTATTGGAGTCGTTGCTCACAATTTGACGCACACGACTAGTTCATGTTATAACTACATAGGGTTACAAACGAAGAGGTATTACGACTAGTGAAAGAGGAGAGATGTTTCTGGCGACTGCTAATCAAGAGAAGAGATAGGTTGGTAGGACACAAACTAAGACACACAGGAATAGCAAGCTTAGTTATGGAAGGGAGGGTCGAGGGCAAGAACTGTAGGGGTAGACCAAGGTTGGAATATGTCAAACAGATTGCCTCAGATGTAGGGTGTGGTGGCTATGTAGAGATGAAACGATTAGCTCAGGACAGGGAAGCATGGAGAGCTGCATTAAACCAGTCAAAAGACTGAAGACTCAAACAACAACGTGTTTTTGATTTAGTCAATGTCAAAAGTTCATGATTGCGAAACACGATTTTATCATTACATATACCTTATCCCAAAGCATATGTATTTACATTCAATTGTATACAACCTCATAAACTACACTAATTTACACTTAACCTAATCAGGAAATAGGTTTTTTTATTTTCATTTTTATATTTCACACAATTGCAATTTTACAATTTTCCATTTTCAGTTTTTAAAAATGTCAGTCTTACGTTTTTGAACTCTGTCAATATGGAAACATGGATTTTTCAATTTGTTATTTACACATTTGTCAATTTTACAATTTTCCATTTACAGTTTTTAAAAAAGTCAGTTTAATTTTTTTTTGAATTTCATAATATGGAAACATGGATTTTCCAATTTGTTATTTGTCAATTACAAAATTTTCCATTTACATTTTTTTTTAAATTCAGTTTATAGTTTTTCAATTTTTGTCAATATGGAAACATGGATTTTCCAATTTGTTATTTACACATTTGTCAATTTTACAATTTTCCATTTACAGTTTTTTAAAAAGTCAGTTTAATTTTTTTTTGAATTTCATAATATGGAAACATGGATTTTCCAATTTGTTATTTGTCAATTACACAATTTTCCATTTACATTTTTTTAAATTCAGTTTATAGTTTTTCAATTTTTGTCAATATGGAAACATGGATTTTCCAATTTTGTGTTTTACATGTTTTTCATTTTTGGTCCTTGTACAAAAGTTCATATTTGCATTAGGAGTGGGAGGTGGGTAGTAATTAAAATGTATAAGCAGTGACCATACAATATTTCTTTATTAATTCAAATACATTTACAATATGTACACATATTACATTTGTTATTTTTGTTTTTTCTATGTTCTATTTATTTTTAAGTATGAATACCATTTTCCCCCATTGCATGTTATAGTAAAAAAAAAACTTGTAGATCTTTTTTCCATGGTGAACAATAGGCATGAAAACGTCATTATCAACATCATCATTATCAGCATGATCATAAGCAGCATCATTATCATAATCTTTATCACTAACATTATAATCACCATGATCATTCTCAACATCACTAGATCTGTCCAATTACTCTTGTTCCTCTTTCACAGGGTCCTCGTGTAGAGTTGGTGCTGCTTTTGATAGTGATAAGGGGTTTTTGAACGTTGAACTATCTTGAGCAGCAATATTGTTTTCTTGAACTTGCTTTTTAGTATTTTCATGATTGTTTGTAAACAGTAACCGTGGTTTGCTTGGAGCACTACATTGATGATCACTGACACTTAAAACCTTTCCATTTTTACTTTTTAGGTCACCGCGACACCTCAAAAGAGAGGTCGAAAGGGTGTCGCCCTTTCGACCTCTCTTTTGAGGTGTCGCGGTGACCTAAAAAGTAAAAATGGAAAGGTTTTAAGTGTCAGTGATCATCAATGTAGTGCTCCAAGCAAACCACGGTTACTGTTTACAAACAATCATGAAAATACTAAAAAGCAAGTTCAAGAAAACAATATTGCTGCTCAAGATAGTTCAACGTTCAAAAACCCCTTATCACTATCAAAAGCAGCACCAACTCTACACGAGGACCCTGTGAAAGAGGAACAAGAGTAATTGGACAGATCTAGTGATGTTGAGAATGATCATGGTGATTATAATGTTAGTGATAAAGATTATGATAATGATGCTGCTTATGATCATGCTGATAATGATGATGTTGATAATGACGTTTTCATGCCTATTGTTCACCATGGAAAAAAGATCTACAAGTTTTTTTTTTACTATAACATGCAATGGGGGAAAATGGTATTCATACTTAAAAATAAATAGAACATAGAAAAAACAAAAATAACAAATGTAATATGTGTACATATTGTAAATGTATTTGAATTAATAAAGAAATATTGTATGGTCACTGCTTATACATTTTAATTACTACCCACCTCCCACTCCTAATGCAAATATGAACTTTTGTACAAGGACCAAAAATGAAAAACATGTAAAACACAAAATTGGAAAATCCATGTTTCCATATTGACAAAAATTGAAAAACTATAAACTGAATTTAAAAAAATGTAAATGGAAAATTGTGTAATTGACAAATAACAAATTGGAAAATCCATGTTTCCATATTATGAAATTCAAAAAAAAATTAAACTGACTTTTTAAAAAACTGTAAATGGAAAATTGTAAAATTGACAAATGTGTAAATAACAAATTGGAAAATCCATGTTTCCATATTGACAAAAATTGAAAAACTATAAACTGAATTTAAAAAAAAATGTAAATGGAAAATTTTGTAATTGACAAATAACAAATTGGAAAATCCATGTTTCCATATTATGAAATTCAAAAAAAAATTAAACTGACTTTTTTAAAAACTGTAAATGGAAAATTGTAAAATTGACAAATGTGTAAATAACAAATTGAAAAATCCATGTTTCCATATTGACAGAGTTCAAAAACGTAAGACTGACATTTTTAAAAACTGAAAATGGAAAATTGTAAAATTGCAATTGTGTGAAATATAAAAATGAAAATAAAAAAACCTATTTCCTGATTAGGTTAAGTGTAAATTAGTGTAGTTTATGAGGTTGTATACAATTGAATGTAAATACATATGCTTTGGGATAAGGTATATGTAATGATAAAATCGTGTTTCGCAATCATGAACTTTTGACATTGACTAAATCAAAAACACGTTGTTGTTTGAGTCTTCAGTCTTTTGACTGGTTTAATGCAGCTCTCCATGCTTCCCTGTCCTGAGCTAATCGTTTCATCTCTACATAGCCACCACACCCTACATCTGAGGCAATCTGTTTGACATATTCCAACCTTGGTCTACCCCTACAGTTCTTGCCCTCGACCCTCCCTTCCATAACTAAGCTTGCTATTCCTGTGTGTCTTAGTTTGTGTCCTACCAACCTATCTCTTCTCTTGATTAGCAGTCGCCAGAAACATCTCTCCTCTTTCACTAGTCGTAATACCTCTTCGTTTGTAACCCTATGTAGTTATAACATGAACTAGTCGTGTGCGTCAAATTGTGAGCAACGACTCCAATAACAAAGAACCAATAGATAAATGATTCCCGCATAGTTATTGGTGTACAGATTTTTAAACTTAAGTGAGGATTGGGAAGGAGGCAGTCATAACCTTAAGTTAAGAATCATCCATGCATTTGCCATAAATAAAAGTGGTAAAACCATGAAACAATATGACTGAGGTAGAAATGAGTTTATCACGTCTCAGTTTTCTTTACAAGGTTGGTAGTTACTCCCTGCTCATGCTAAATAAAGCTACATCCAAGACAATCTGTTTAGCATATTCGAACCTTGAACTACACTGCAGTTCTTAGCCTCAACCTTTCTTTCCATAATTATGTTTCCTATTTCCATAACACATTAAAATCCTAGGAGTGAAAGCTAAATCCCATAAGGTCAAAGTCTACCATGCTAACCAATTAGCCTCAGGGTCACACTTTAGGGCTTATCCGATATTGTGGCTATTTAAAACCCATGTACATAATGTTTCTGGAATATGCGTGATTGCTTATGTCAATGTAACGGCTTCTGTGGTGTAGTTAATAGCTGGGCTCAATATAACGGGTTCAAACCCGGCCAAAGTCGTCGGATTTTTGAAAGCACTAATTCCTTCAGTATGCATTCCTTCGGAGGGGGGGGGGGTAAAGCCTGAGCTCCCATGTCATACATTTGTTCCACGTAAAAGAACCTAGCACTGCAATTGGTAGTGTGTGGTAAACTTTATAGGCTATATTTGGTTAATTAGTAACGCTCTAATAAGTTCCAACGTTCGCCACTTAGAGTTAGTGACAGTAGCATTTGATAACCAAAGTTAGACGTACATGAAATTGAACTTGTTGGGAGACCTCAGGCGTCAAATAAAAAATGCACAGCTATGGCCATTGGCTGCAATTCATAGTATATCCTCTTTGCTTCGTCCATTACTATTATTTTGCTTTCTAAGTAGCAAAAAGTCTCCTACTTTCTTTAGCTTTTCACCTGCCAATTCAAAGTACATATGCATTTCGTTTGAGGGTTTAGACGTCTTGGTGTATAGGATTTTGTGATAGCCTGTGTTATTGTAATGACTGAAGTAGTGTGTGTATTTGTAATTAGATGAGGATTGGGAAGGATGCAGGCGTACATTTAAATTACGCATCATCCCGGTATTCACCTGAAGTACAAGTGGGAAACCACGGAAAACCTCTCCAGGATAGGTGAGCTGGAAGTTGAACCCCCACCCCTTTTCGGTTTTTCCTTACAAAGCCTAGTATAGACCAAAGTTAAATTTCTTGGCAGAGCCGGAAATCAAACTTAGGCCTCCAAGGTGACGACCTAGAATGCTAGCCACTTCACAACGAAGTGGACTCTTATGATAGTCTACCTTGTACAGTCTCATGTTACGTTGTTGTCGTTGTTGCTTTGAAGGGCTTAGACATCGTAATCATTTAGTCCTGCGTATTTAGGTGTGTGTTGAATTTGTCTGATAACCTGTGTTATTGTGATGGCTGCAGTAGTGTGTGTATCTGTAATTAGATGAAGATTGGGAAGGATGCAGGCGCACACTTAAATTAGGAATCATCCCGGTATTCACCTGAAGTATAAGTGGAAAACCATAGAAAACCACTTCCAGGATGTCTGAGGTAGGACTCGAACCCACTTCTTTTCAGTTTTGCCTCACATGACTAAGTGTACCCCGTTCCAGCTCTCAAACCAGAATTACATTTCTTGGCAGAGTTGGGGATCGAACCCTGGTCTTCGCAGTGAAAGTTAAACTGCTTAACCACTACGCCATCAAGCTCTATATTTCTATACTGTGCTCCGATTCAGTCCTCAGAGTTGGGAATCAAGCCCACACTTTTGCAAAAATACATCAAACGATAATAAAATGAAAATGTTACAACATTTAAAGTAATCTAAATATCCATACTCTGTAGCTAGATCTCTATAAAAAAGAGTCTTTCAGATGTGTACGTGCTTCGCGTTATCATACAGGATAACATTTCAACTGTCACAGCAATCTCTGTTAGCTCTCCCAGACTAGCTGGTCACTGGAGGTACTGAGTTGCTAGCGAACATTACGATATTATTAAACAGTGTGTATTTTTAGTGCATTTTCAGTCACCAGCCCCGTGTGCTTGAGTGTGTGAGTTGTAAATTTTATACGCCTTAAGAGTATTTTCATATAATAATTATATTTTGGCTAAGTTACAATGACTGTGTGTGTAAAACAGTGATATTCCCAAGCGGATTGACCAGTGTGTAATAAGAGGTAAGCTAATGATGTATTTTTTACAGACTTTGCTATTTTTTGTTGTGCTTTTAGTTTTTTCTTTTTTGTCTGGTTTGAAACAATTGTTTATCCATCACTGTCTTGAGCTAATCGTTCCATTTCTATATAGCTACCACAACAACCTACAGTACATTCAAGGAAATCTATTTAAAATATTCTTACCTTGGTCTACCCCTACAGTTCTTGTCTTCAACCCTTTATTTCATAACTAAGCCTGCTAATCCTGGGTGTCTTAGTATGTGTCCTACCAAACTATCTCTTCTCTTCATTAACAGTCGCCAGAAACATTTCTTCTCTCCCACTAGTCTTAATACCTCTTCGTTTGTAACCCTATGAACTTGAGTGTATGTAAAAGCTGTCTGATAACCTGTGTCTGTACTACTGTATGTATTTGTAATAGAGGTAGGTATTGGGTAGCAAGCAGCTGTAGCCTTAAGTTAGGTACCATCCCGGCATTTGCTTAAGAATGTAAGAGTGGGAAACCACAGAAAACACTCTTAGAATGGCTGAGGTATGAATCAAGCCCACCTCTTCCCAGTTTTGCCTCACGAGGCTGAGTGCACCCCATTCCAGTCCTCAGACCAAAATTAAATTTCTTAGCCGAGCCTGGAATCGAACCCATGCCTAAGCAGTGACAGTCAAGAATGCTAGCCACGACACCAAGAGGTGTTTCATGAATATCAGTTGTTGTTGTTGTTGTTGTTGCTGTTTTTGTTTGTTGTTGTTGATTCTTTAGGGGTTTTGTGATATCATGGTCATGTAGCACAGTATACTGTATTTGGGGTGTGTGTTGTCTGATAACCTGTGTTCTTGTAATGGCTGTATTAGTAATTCAGATAAGGATTGGAAAGGAGATGGTCGTGGCCTTAACTTAAGATATATCCTAGCATTTGCCTAGAGTGTGTGAGTAGGAAACCACAGAAAAAACTCTTAGAATGGCTGAGGTAGGAATCAAGCCCATCTCTTCCCAGTTTTGCCTCACGAGACTGAGTGTACCCCATTCCAGTCCTCAGACCAAAATTAAATTTCTTAGCCGAGCCTGGAATCGAACCCATGCCTAAGCAGTGACAGTCAAGAATGCTAGCCACGACACCAAGAGGTGTTTCATGAATATCAGTTGTTGTTGTTGTTGTTGCTGTTGTTGTTTGTTGTTGTTGATTCTTTAGGGGTTTTGTGATATCATGGTCATGTAGCACAGTATACTGTATTTGGGGTGTGTGTTGTCTGATAACCTGTGTTCTTGTAATGGCTGTATTAGTAATTCAGATAAGGATTGGAAAGGAGATGGTCGTGGCCTTAACTTAAGATATATCCTAGCATTTGCCTAGAGTGTGTGAGTAGGAAACCACAGAAAAAACTCTTAGAATGGCTGAGGTAGGGATCAAGCCCATCCCTTCCCAGTTTTGCCTCACGAGGCTGAGTGTACCCCCATTCCAGTCCTCAGACCAAAATTAAATTTCTTAGCAGAGCCAGGAATCAAACCCGTGCATAAGCAGTGACAGTCAAGAATGCTAGGCACTACACCAAGAGGTGTTTCATGAATATCAGTTGTTGTTGTTGATTCTTTAGGGGTTTTGTGATATCATGGTCATGTAGCCCTGTATACTGTACTTGGGGTGTGTGTTGTCTAATAAACTGTGTTGTTGCAATGGCTGTATTAGTAATTCAGATAAGGATTGGAAAGGAGGTGGTCGTGGCCTTAACTTAAGATATATCCTAGCATTTGCCTCTAGTGTGTGAATGGGAAACCACAGAAAAAACTCTTAGAATGGCTGAGGTAGGAATCAAGCCCATCTCTTCCCAGTTTTGCCTCACGAGGCTGAGTGTACCCCATTCCAGTCCTCAGACCAAAATTAAAATCATTAGCAGAGACTGGAATCGAACCCATGCCTAAGCAGTGACAGTCAAGAATGCTAGGCACTACACCAAGAGGTGTTTCATGAATATCAGTTGTTGTTGTTGATTCTTTAGGGGTTTTGTGATATCATGGTCATGTAGCCCTGTATACTGTACTTGGGGTGTGTGTTGTCTGATAAACTGTGTTGTTGCAATGGCTGTATTAGTAATTCAGATAAGGATTGGAAAGGAGGTGGTCGTGGCCTTAACTTAAGATATATCCTAGCATTTGCCTCTAGTGTGTGAATGGGAAACCACAGAAAAAACTCTTAGAATGGCTGAGGTAGGAATCAAGCCCATCTCTTCCCAGTTTTGCCTCACGAGGCTGAGTGTACCCCATTCCAGTCCTCAGACCAAAATTAAAATCATTAGCAGAAACTGGAATCGAACCCATGCCTAAGCAGTGACAGTCAAGAATGCTAGGCACTACACCAAGAGATGTTTCATGAATATCAGTTGTTGTTGTTGATTCTTTAGGGGTTTTGTGATACCATGGTCATGTAGCCCTGTATACTGTACTTGGGGTGTGTTTTATCTGATAACCTGTGTTATTGTAATGGCTGTATTAGTAATTCAGATAAGGATTGGAAAGGAGGTAGTCGTGGCTTTAACTTAAGATATATCCTAGCATTTGCCTAGAGTGTGTGAGTGGGAAACCACAGAAAAAACTCTTAGAATGGCTGAGGTAGGAATCAAGCCCACCTCTTCCCAGTTTTGCCTCACGAGGCTGAGTGTACCCCATTCCAGTCCTCAGACCAAAATTAAATTTCTTAGCAGAGCCAGGAATCGAACCCATGCCTAAGCAGTGACAGTCAAGAATGCTAGGCACTACACCAAGAGATGTTTCATGAATATCAGTTGTTGTTGTTGATTCTTTAGGGGTTTTGTGATATCATGGTCATGTAGCCCTGTATACTGTACTTGGGGGTGTGTGTTGTCTAATAACCTGTGCTATTGTATGGCTGTATTAGTGTGTGCACTTGTAATTTAAATGAGGATTGGAAAGGAGGCTGTCATGGCCTTCAGTTACGGTACCTCTTGCCATTTGCCTGGAGTTAAATTGGGAAACCACAAAAAACTACGTCCAGAATGATTGAGGTAGGAATCAAACCCTGCTCCTCTCAGTTTTTTGCCTCACAAGAATGAGTGTACCCCCTTCCAGCCCTCAGCCCAGAATTAAATTTCTTGACAGAGCCAGGAATCGAACACGGGTCTCCGCAGTGTCATTCAAGATTACTAGCCGCTACACCACGAGGTGTACAATATAAGGTTGGTCTAGATTGTACATGATCAATCAATAATTACCTAATAATAATAATAATAATAATAATAATAATAATAATAATAATAATAATAATAATAATAATAATAATAAATATTCCATTTAGCAACTACACGGCCGACCTCCCCCTGTGACGTCACCCACGGTCTCGGGGAGTGGCGGCCATCTTGCCCATTAGCCACTGTGCCAGCTCTGAATGACCCCTCCATAAGAATAACATAGAGTGATTGCGCGCGGCGGCCATCTTGCCCATTAGCCCCTGTGCCAGAACCGGCTTATTTATCCTACTACTATACAATATGCAGCGCACAAGTAGATTCAACAAATGAGTGACTACGCGCGAAGCGTTTCGACATCGTCCCGTATACGTTCTCATACCATTCATCCTATTGCGATGAAACTTGGGTGAGATGTTGTGTACAAACCAGGGAAGGTTTCTGGCTGAGTACATCCATATTACATTACATAGCGCAAGAGTAGAATCAACAAATGAGCGACGACACTCGAAGCGTTTCAACCAAGTCCCGTATGCATTCATATACCATTCGTCCGATAGCTATGAAACTTGGGTGAGATGTTGTGTACACTTCATGGAAGGTTTCTGGCTTAGTAAATCCACTATACAATATGCAGCGCACAAGTAGATTCAACAAATGAGGGACGACTTGCGAAGCGTTTCAACAAAGTCCCGTATAAGGTCATATACCATTCTGCCGTTAGCGGTGAAACTTGGGTGAAATATGGTGGACACTCCAAGGAAGGTTTCTGGCTTAGTAAATACATTTCACAGTAGGTAGCACACAAGTAGATTCGACAAATGAACGACGACACGCGGAGCGTTTCAATACCGTCACCTATGTCTTCATATCCCATTAGTCCGATAGCGATGAAACTTAGGTGACATGTTGTGGACACTTGCGTGACGGTTTATAACTTAGTAAATACATTTTACAGTAGGTAGTGCACGAGTAGTTTCAACAAACGAGTGCCGGGCGCGAATCGTTTAAACAAAATCCGGTATGCGTTCATATAGTATTCATCCGATTGCGATGAAACATTGATCAGTTATTGTGTACACGCCAGGGAAGGGTTTCGACTTAGTAAATCCATTACACAATAAGTAGCTCAAGAGTAGATGCTACAAATGGGTGACGACGCGCGAATCGTTTCAACAAAATCCCCTATTGCGTCCATATAACCTTCTTCGATTGCGATGAAACCTTGATGAGTTATTGTGTACACGTCAGGGAAGGGCTTCGACTTAGTAATACATTT